>OX424573.1:156127521-158527521 GCA_949152435.1 Gastracanthus pulcherrimus | reverse complement strand
TGCTCTAAATAAAAATAATTTTTGTAAGTTTCGCAGTTGCGCCTAATAGACGTACATACGCTCATATGCTTAAATACAGAAAATTCTTCCGGTAATTTTATCTCTGTAATGAAGTAAAATATTGAGTAGTTACATGAATTTACGCGTTAGATGAAGAATACCCATATAACACTGAAATTTATTGTGATGTAACAAAACATTGATATTCCGCTTTAATGTATATGATTTTTGTATTACTATATGAACTAATAAAGAAAACTACTCCTCTTGGCCGCACCGGGCCTAAAATGGTTAAGGGTCATATTTATTATACTTTTAGTACATATTATAGAGATTTATCTCGTTTTGTCCAAGTATATATGTCCATGTATATTTTCTGTATATGGTCTGTATATACATATGTATATGTGTGGTTCCATGTCAAGTGAACATGTCCAAAAATAAAAATATCTGAAGCTCTACAAAAATGTTGGTATGTGTACCCAGAGTATGTGAAAAGATTTCAGACCCTAAGGTGTTATATGTCAAGGACAATTGGAAGTTGAAAAATGCGTTTCTTTTTAATATTTTGAAATTTTGCCAATATTGTTTGATTTTTAACTCAAAAACTAGGGACTTTTGACAAAAAAAATGTAGGAAAAAAGTGGTCTCAAACTTAATATAATTTTTGTAGCATTTTTAAATAGCGCACTTTTTTCGGTATTTGTTCTTTATAAACCCATGCATTGTGATGTAATATTCAAATCTAGCTGATCGCTATCACCTTTCTCAAAACAAAAAATCTTAAAATTTAATATTTCGTGTCAGCTTTCATTCTAGACCTTGTGGAAAATGATCTCAAGCTAAATATAATTCCTGCAGAGCTATTAAATGGTGACTTTTCATTACAGTAACACAATGAAAATACCGAAAAAAAGTGCGCTATTTAAAAATTCTGCAAAACTTATATTAAGTTTGAGACCATATTTTAACTAGTCTAGAATTATTTTTAAAAAAATTCTGGCATTTTTCTACAGTCTTTATATCACAATATATCACAATGTATGAAGTCACAAATTTACACATTACACTAATTTTTTAGCTAAAAATCAAACAATGTTGGCAAAATCTCAAAAAATTAAAAAAAAACGGATTTTTCAACCTTTAATTGCCCTTGACATATAACACTTTGGATCTGACATTTTTTTAGATACTCTGGATATATATATATATATATATATATATATATATATATATATATATATATATATATATATATATATATATTGATATATATAGATTTATCTTCTCGAAAGATTACCGGTGCTTTAAGTTATTGAATTGTTAAAAAAGAAAAGTATGCATTCTTAATGTGCAGACCACCCGGACATACCTCAACGTACAGGCAAGATAAACAATGTCGGGAAGTTTGATACGCTCTTCTTCGGTGTGCACTTCAAGCAGGCCCACACCATGGACCCGATGTGCCGTATGCTGCTCGAGCACGCTTACGAGGCGATCATTGACGCGGGCGTGAATCCGCGACAAATACGCGGTAGCAGAACCGGCGTATTCATTGGCGCTTGCTTCTCTGAATCAGAGAAAACCTGGTTCTATGACAAACTTCAGGTAAATTCGAAATTAAACTATACTAGTTTACTTATAAAATACAAACAATTAGGTATTAATGAAATATAATTTCTAATAAAGTCTGACCGGTTTTACACTTATTTTACATATATTTTAGATTCTACTTTTTTCACTGCTTGTTGATTTCTTATTATAAAAATCAATAAAAATTAATTTCGTGTTGAAACCATTACATAGCATACTAGTGATATTTTGTGAGTTGACTCAGGTTGCCACTATCCATTTTTTATTTTCCTTGAAAATTTTTTTATCGATTTTTGTTTCATGAAAATAGGTAAAAGTCAGAGTTTTAGCTTCCGAATATTTTTTTACCTTAGAGATTTTTAAATAGAGGTTGAAATTTGCTAAAAAAAGGTTACTACATGCTCATATTAAGCCTTGAACAATTCTAAACCTAAGGGCTTAAAAAAACCTGGGGAAATTCACGAGTACACAAATCCTACCAAAATATCAGCTGATCTTTTGCAGTAGGGATGTAATAGTTCCAAGGAAAAATAATCAAATTTCTTGCATATTTAATACATCTTCAAATGCATAAAAGTTGTATACAGAAGCAAATATAGAATTTTTTACATATTCTATCAAAAAGTAGAGAATTCTTGCTACATTTTCCATATGTAAAAGAAAAATTTCAAGTGGCGCAACATCCGATATCTGTGCCACAAGACATGCCTAAATTAATCATAATATTTGCATTAAATGTTAATTTTGGGGTATTTAATGTAAAAAAATGTTTCATACCTCAAAATCGGATTTAGCGTACAATTTTACCATAGAGAACATAACTTCGGATTCGAAAAGACCAAATGATAATAAAATTTAAAGCAGTATTAATAAGAAAAAAATATTTAATAAAAATTGTTTCTAAAAATTGATTAAGAAAGTAAAAAGTTCTCTAAGGTAAAAAAGAAAATATTTGGAAGCTGAAAATCTGGCTTTTACCTATTGTCATGCATAGGAATGAATAAAAAAATTTTCAAGAAATATAAAAAAATGGAGAGTGGCAACGTGGATGAACTCACAGAGTCACTTGTACGGCAAATTTAGATTCCCAATACTCTGCAAAAAAATTCTACGATGAAAATTCTGTGTATAATTATCTATTCAATGCACCGGACATATTTTCTAACTTAGGTTTTATTCCGAGAACTCAAAACTTTTCTTTTCTTTTAGGTCAATGGTTTTGGTATCACCGGTTGTGCGCGTGCCATGTTGTCCAATCGTATTTCCTACTGGCTTGGCGTAACAGGACCCAGCTATACACTCGACACAGCTTGTAGCTCTAGTCTTTATGCATTGGAACATGCCTACAGAGCAATACAGGAAGGACTTTGTGATGCGGCTATAGTGGGGGGAGGAAACCTGTGCCTTCATCCCTATGTTTCTATGCAGTTCTTCAAATTAGGTATCCTACGAATTTATCATTTTAAGAAATGCTCGTGGTTCGTTTTTTGTTGTATTTTTTAACATACATCAATATATTAACCTTCTCGGTCACCATGTCCATTTTAAAGGATAGACAGGTACTAACTTTTCTACCTGCAAAACTTATTTTGATTTTAATTTGTCAGCTTTGAACTATAATACTTGTCTAATATGATAAAAGTAAGCTATTCAAACTATGGTGTTGCTAAAGAAATTTTATTATAAAAAGTTATGGCTTTAGAATGGCAAATTTTTTTTAATATTTGTCGAGGCTATGTTTAAAAAAAAATTATTGTAAATTAGAAATTTTTTTTATTGACTTAATTATTCCATATTTGAATACATGAGTTAGAAATTTACAAAATGGAATGCTGCCCAAAATATCGAAATTCTTCTTTTTCTGTAAGTCCACAAAACTTGTGTCTGATAAGGTCATAAATGTTTGAGGTATCCAGCCTCGGCCAAATCTTGAAAATGATCATAAATGTTTAAGGCCCCACTAAAATTATTCCTTTGAATCGAGGCAGATGCAAGTCTCATTCTACTAAAAAAATATGTAATTTCCAGGTGTAGGGTTAATTTTAAAAAAGAATTCTAAAAATATTATTCTAAAAATCAGTCGACTTAAAATATAGATTTTAGACAAAATATTTTATTCATAGGCGTGTTGTCAACGGACGGTCGTTGCAAGGCCTTCGACGAATCGGCCGATGGTTACGTGCGCAGCGAGGCCATCTCCGTTGCATTCCTGCAGAAGGCCAAGGATGCGAAGCGAGTCTACGCAACAGTCGTTCACGGCAAGCTCAATTGTGACGGCTTCAAAGAGCAGGGCGTTACATTTCCCTCCAGTCACATGCAGAGCGTGCTGCTGCAAGAATTTTATCTCGAGTGCGGCGTGCCGCCCTCGGTCGTCGACTACGTCGAGGCTCACGGCACGGGTACAAGAGTCGGAGATCCCGAGGAAGTCAACGCTATCGACAAAGTCTTTAGTCCAGGGCGCAAGTCTCCGCTGAAGATCGGCTCGTGCAAGTCCAACTTTGGTCACTCGGAGCCAGCCAGTGGACTCTGTTCCATCGCAAAAGTGAGTTACAAAGTTGGGAAATTAAATCATGTTTAGGTAGCTGTTCGGTGTTTTAAAAATAAATCCACCTGGTTTATATAAATAGAAATTGTATTCAGAAATTTATATATTATTACAAGAAATTTAAATTTATAAATTTATATTATACTGGTATTTACTGAAATTTGTTACGCAAGTTTTAATAGGATTCTCAGGAGGATTCTTAATCCTCCATAAGTTTTGGTGAAAATACATACTCTATTTTTTTCAAGTTCGCTATTTTAAAGTCTGATCTCTGATTTTTTCGAAAATCGCTTAGATTTTCCAGAATAATGGTCCAAAGCTAAAATAAAATGGAATAAATGGAAGAAATTTTTTGTGATTGATTTGTTTTGGAGAAGTAAATGGTCGTACTTTAAGACGATATTACACTGGGTTCAAAATTCAAGATGGATGTTCCATAATGACGGCCTTAATTTAGAAAAATGTGATTCTTATCTATAAAATCCAATTTTTTTCATTCATTTTAGTTCATTATGGTATTTTTTACTATATATGGATATTATACCAGTCAAAAGCAAGAACTTGATATAGAAAACCAATATGGCGGGTCGTAATGGCCATATAAACTCAAAATTATCAAATATTCCATAATTCTTACGATTCTATTACAACTGGCGACTATTGTACGTTGACAAGAAATGTTTTCGTCGATAGCTTATATAGTAGGTCAATATGACGTATCCAGATACTGACATAATCTCAAAATCGTGTTCGTTTTGATGATATTTGTAATTCTAAATGAGTTTAATAGTAATTTTTTGTAAAATATAATGACAAAAAAATATTTTTCTATTTACGACTCGCCACTTTGGTATTTTATATCAAGTTCTTGCTGTAGACTGATATAATATCCATATACAGTAAAAAATACCATAATAACAAAATAAATGAAAAAATCGTATATTATAGAAAAGAATTACATTTTTCCAAGTTAACGCTGCCATTATGGATCAGCCATCTTGAATATTGAACCCAGCATAATATCATCTCTTTCCACCCGATTTACAATTTCAGCCAGAATAAACCACGTTAATATAGAAAAAAATCAATAAAAAAAATTTCTTACTTTTTTGCCCATTTTTTTTAACTTTAGACCGTCATTTTGGATAATCTGAGTAATTTTCGAAAAAGTCTGAGGTAGATTTGAAAAGAGCGACCTCAAAAATAATAGGGTATGTATTTCTACTAAATATATTTTTAAACGATTTCTTGGGAGATTATTCACCCGTAAACACTCAACACTCCATGATTTCCAACCTTTTATTTTAATAGTTACAATTCATAATGATTTCTATAACCAAGAGGAGAACCAAAAATACTTCCATATAATCGGATATGTAATCCAAATTTCTTGTAAAGTTTACAAATTTATTATGCAAATTAGAAGAATTAAAACGGCAGATCATGTCGATTTACATGGATATTTTGTTGGTGTTTTTGCACTGAAAAAACCATGGTAGGAAATGTTCACTGTAAATACATTCTAGCTCGGGGCCAAATAGCCACTATGTTGAACCCTTTGATATGCCACTTACAAGGAGAACGCCAATCCTGTGGAACTCGGATTTTGATGAGGTTTTAGGGGGTGCCTCTTGGTACCTAAAAATGAAGCCTAGCACCCTTAGTTTGTTCTAATGGGCCTTTGTATTCGAGATATAAGCTATTTTACTCCGAATTGACTACTGTAATGACTGTTATTGACTACTGTATTGACTTTAGATAAAATACCTTGAAAGATAATAAAAGTAGGCAGGAAAAGGTTTAATTTGAGACCTGTAACGTAAAAAAATATTAATCTGAACCAAAATTATTAACAATTGAAGATGAGGACTCAAAACGTATAAAAAATTAACGAAATTAAAACAGTTTAATTTTTACAAATATTCATGCATTTTTAGTCATCATCTTCAATTGTTAATAAATTTGGCTCAGATTAATATTTTTTAACGTTACAGGTCTCAAATTAAAGCTTTTACTTTTTAATACATGCATATTTATAATTACTAGAATGGTACCTTTTTTCACTAAAATAACGTATGGTCGGAGTAAAATAGCTTATATCTCGAATACGAGGGCCCATTAAAACAAACTAAGGGTGTTAGGTTTCATTTTTAGGTACCAGGAAGCATCTCCCAAAGCCTCATCAGAAGCCGAGTTTCGCAGGGTTGGTATTCTCCTTGTTAGTGCATTCTCGCCTACGGTGGGTGGAATCTGGCCCCACGGTCGGTGAAATGTCATCTGCCGGTGATAGGAAATATGCATCCTTACAATATTACATCCTTACATACATACATCCTTACTATTAGTTTATTAAAAGTTTACACGTTAAATCATTCAAACGTATTTTTACAATATTTCTTATACAGGTGATAATAGCAATGGAATCCGGTATTATTCCACCAAACCTGCACTACAAGCGCCCGAGACATGGCGTCAAGGCTTTGGAAGACGGAAGAATCAAGGTTGTCACAGATCCGACACCCTGGGAAGGCGGCTATGCTGGAGTTAACTCGTTCGGCTTCGGAGGCGCTAACGCACACATCCTACTAAAGTCCAATGCAAAGCAAAAAGTCAACAATGGCATGCCAAACGACGATTTGCCACGATTGGTGGCGATGTCCGGACGAACGGAGGAAGCTGTATCTACCATAATAAACGACGTAAGGCTTCAAATGAAATGTACTTTTAATTAACGATATAAACAATTATGGAGATACGAGACAGTGCCAATGATAATTTTTATTTTAATTTGCATAGCTTAATAGTAAATCAGTGGACATCGAATACGTGAGTCTGCTACACAACATTCACTCAGACGATATAAACGGTCATCTTTACCGAGGCTATACGCTTCTACCAGCACGTGGCGTAAGCGAGAATCCGGTGAAAGAAATCAAATCTTTCCCCGGAGTAAAGAGACCAATTTGGTTTGTTTTCTCTGGAATGGGTTCACAATGGCCTGGAATGGGTAAGAATCTAGATTATTCCATGCAAGTTATGTTTTGTCTAATTTTTATTTTCTACAATACTGTAAAAGATTTTTTAAATAATATGGCAAAATGTGTATAATATAGTAAATAAGTAAAATACATCGAATTGTGTCAGACATTCTAATACTTCTTAAAACGCTTTTATAACTGATGTTTTCAGTTTATCGATCGTATAAATGTTTTGGAAATACGTTACAAATGTTTTTATTTTATGGATCAATTAAACCTTGAAATTTATGTTTGTGATATAGGAGAAGCCTTGTTGCGATTACCAGTATTTGCTGCTGCTATAGAGAAGTGTGATGCAGTGCTTAAACCTCGCGGTATTGACATTTTCCATGTAATTACGAACAAAGATAAAACAGCGTTCGATAATATATTAAATGCATTTGTTGGAATTGCTGCTGTTCAGGTAACTTTAATATTTTACAGTAATGCATTAATTAGGTGTAAAAAAGAGTTAGTTCATTAGTTCACATTTTTATGTATAATCTATAAATCTGTACAAGTAAAGGAAGTCGAGTCTATCGCTTACAATAATACTTTTATTACACTAAAACAACTTTATTAAGTCGCGACAGTATATTTGATATCTATACACTGATAGATAGAGCATTAATATTGCGGAAATCGTATTTTGATCAAGATTTAGGTGGTGTTTCTTAATACTAATAAATGTAATTTAATACACGAGGTTTTATATAAATGGTCTTTGTTCTTAAGATATCAGCTATATTACTAAAAATTTCCCCAGCTATTTGAATCTGCGGCTGGGCCACAATAAGTATTATTACGAAATATGACCTTTAAACGTTTTTAACCTCTTGAAATATATATTTTCAAGGTGGTAAAAACTGTCAGAGGTCATATTTCCTTATGACATTTATTGTGACCTAGCCACAAATTAAAAAATCTAAGGACACTTTTAAGATACTTATCCAGCTAGGGTCTTTACAGAATTTCAAAGAATGAATAATTATGTACTTTTTTGTCAGAACATTTGCCTATTTCTATACTGAATTGAGGCAATTTTCTATGGTAACATAAACAATTACAAGAAAATAAAGAGGTTGGATGTTTTCTTAAAATAATGCGTATATGCAATAAAACAGATGATCTCTACGGGTTAATTAAATCAAACTGCGGGTTAAATCTATGCTTTATTTCTAGATACCAATAAACACCCCCTGAACTCTGATATAAATTTTAATTCCGCAAAGTTAATATTCTTTTTGTGAGTGCCAGAGTGCCGTTTTATACAAATATGTGAAAACTAGATATTTCAACAAAAACAGTTAGCCCCTGTCTCTCCTGTTACTATTTGTGTATTTTTGTATTTGAAACGATTCTTTTTATCTAACATGATTAAAGAACCCGTATAAAATGTAAGATTTGCAATTGTTTAGATCGGTTTGGTCGACGTTCTGCGATCAGTGGGTATTGAACCCGACAACATAATCGGTCACTCTGTTGGTGAATTGGGCTGCGCTTATGCTGACGGCGGCTTTACCGCTGAGCAGATGATCCTGTCGGCGTATTCGCGAGGTCTCGCATCTCTCGAGACAAAGGTCATCCGCGGCTCCATGGCGGCTGTTGGTTTAGGCTACAGTGAGTTAAAAAAATTATGCCCGTCCGATATAGAAGTTGCATGTCACAATGCCGCCGAAAGCTCAACCATCAGTGGACCTGCCGAGTCTATGAAGGCCTTTGTTGCACAGTTACAAGTAAGAATTGAATACAATAAAGTAAAAATATTTATTTCAAAAGATAAAGTAACGCAACTGTAAATATTTAGGCAAAAAATATCTTCGCAAGAGAAGTTCCATGCAGTAACATCCCATATCACAGCCGTTACATTGCACCAGCAGGCCCGAAACTACTCTCCTATATGCAAAAAGTGATTCCCGATCCAAAGCCTCGCAGTTCAAAATGGCTGAGCACTTCAGTACCATTCGATAGGTGGGATACCCCAGCAGCTCGCTTCTCATCTCCGGAATACCACACGAACAATCTCCTCAATCCCGTGCTGTTTGAGGAGACTTCGGCATTGATTCCGAAGGACGCAATCGTAATCGAAATTGCGCCGCACGGTCTACTTCAAGCAATTCTTCGCAGATCGCTAAATCCCAGTGTAGCGAACATCGCCTTAACTCAACGTGGTCATCATGACAACGTCGAGGTACTTCTGCAGGGTCTTGGAAAGATGTACATTGTAGGACTTCAACCTCAATTAGGTAAACAAACATATATCTTCGATACATTACAACATTATTTTAAGTGAAAATATATTAAAGCTATGTATCTCGTGTGTTTAGCCAATCTTTACCCACGCGTTGAGTTCCCAGTGAGTCGTGCAACGCAAATGATTTCACCACTCATCAAGTGGGAGCATTCGGATGACTGGTTCGTTACGTCTTACATGTCCCAGCAGAAAATCGTGTCCGGCGAACGGATTGTCAAAGTTGCACTGTCGGACTCTGATTTCGAACAGATAGCTGGTCATATCATCGACGGCAGAAATCTATTCCCTGCCACGGGATATCTAGCTCTAGTTTGGGAATCCATCGGAATGATGCGTGGTGAACTGTATACTGAAGTTTCTGTAGTATTCGAGGATATAAGATTTTTAAGAGCTACCACTATTCCAAAAGAGGGAGAAATAGAATTTACTATATCAGTTCAGAAAGGTATGATTAGGATATAGAGTATACCATATTTCCTTCCAACACAAAATTACATTAAAGAATTTTTAGAAATATAAATGACAGAAAACCCCATTTGCTATTCACCATGTCTTGTTAATCTATTATTCAATCTTCAGGAACGGGAAGATTCGAAATTGTTGAAGGCGGCGCAGCCGTGGTGACAGGTTACGTAAACGCATGCTCAAATCCAGCTGCGGAGAAGATGAATGCCCCAATCACAGACGACGGCAAAGAAGAATGTTTAAGGTCCCGAGACGTCTACAAGGAGCTCAGACTTCGCGGTTATCACTACGCTGGTAACTACCGAAGCATCGTCAACAGCACAACTAATGGTTCGAAGGGTCACATTGCCTGGCATAGTGACTGGGTTGCTTTCATGGACAACATGTTGCAGATGCAAATCTTGGGCGAAGATACGCGCGGTCTTTTTGTGCCCACTGGTATAAAGAAGCTCGTTATTGACACGACGGCTCACCTGACCCAAATAAAAATAGGCGAAGAAGGGAAGGGTAAGGATACATTATGAGTCTTGAACGTTTAAAATATTGTTAAGGAGTACACTAAAAAACATTAATGTTTTTTAGAATTCTCAGTGTATGTCAACAGACTTTTTGACGTTATAACTTGTGGTGGCGTGGAAATCCGCGGTTTGAAAGCTAGTGCAATCGCCCGAAGAAAACCAACCGGAGATCCAATTCTTGAAGAATACAAATTCGTTGCGCATCATGATAGAGCTAATGTAAGTCTTCGCGATATTGCCAGACTCACTACTCATATTGGTCTGGAAAATAACTTGGGCATTAAAATAAAGACCATTGAGCTCATAGAAGAAGCTGATAACGTTCTCGATGATAATCTTTTATCGCCTGTCATAGCTGAATCCCTAGGAGATATGCCCTTAATCCAGGCGGACATTAACATTGTTAGTACGAAAAGTAAATTTGATGATGGCACTTTACCATCAAACGTGTCTGTGGTTGATCCAAAGAAAGTCAGCGCTGATACAAACGCTCTGCTAGCAGTTGGTCATCGACTATTAACAAAGGATCGTGCGGACAATTTGAGTCTTCTGCTTTTAGGATTGAAGGAAGGTGGCTTTCTGTTAACTCGTGAAGATGATGGAGAAGTAAGCAACGTAAATATGCTCGTCCGCAATAAAGGACTGGATGTCATTTTGGAGAAGAAGTCGGGAAACGAAGTGTTCATTCTATTGAAAAAGCAAGAAAAAATGCCACAAAAGACTACAGTGGTATACGTAGATAATAATAATTTAGACTGGGTCGAAGATATGCGCATATCAATGACAGAAGCACTGGAAAAGGAAGACGATGGATCTGTAAGGATTCTTTTCGTTGGACAAGGAGATTTTGAAAATGGTATGATGCCAACTTTTCCATTTTTATTCTTATATGATAACTTATATTATTATTACTACTATATCACATATTCAAAACCTAAAATAATTCTGTATCATGCTATTTGTCATTGTAATTTTTAGGCTTAATGGGTCTAGTAAATTGTTTGAGGAAAGAACCGGGTGGTGAAGTGGTCCGCGGATTACTGATTCAAGATCCCAAAGCTCCAAAATTCTCGTTACAGAATTCCTTTTACGCTGAGCACCTGCAAAAAGACTTAGCAGTGTGTGTTCTCCGTGAAAATGGCACTTGGGGTACTTACAGGCATTTACCGCTACCGCCACTAGAATCGATACCAGTACAACATGCGATGGTAAATCAGACGGTTCGAGGCGATCTGAGTTCATTAACCTGGCTAGAAGGTCCTCTTCGACTCGACAATAAGAACATCGTTAATATTGTTTATTCCTCCATTAATTTCAAGTAAAGCTTTATTGCCAGAATAAACAGTTTAATTCTTTTTCGAGTATTTTAATTTTTGTTTGCAATTTACAGGGATATTATGCTGGCCACTGGTAAGCTTGCTCCTGAAACAATGAACAAAAGCAGACTAATACAAGAATGCGTTCTTGGTTTTGAGTACAGCGGAATCGATGCATTCGGAAAACGAATAATGGGTATGGTCGAAAATCATGCGATATCCAATCTTTGTGTGGCCGATCGTGATCTCGCTTGGGAAATACCAAATAGTTGGACCCTCGAAGATGCAGCAACGGTACCTTGCGTCTACGGTACTTGCTATTACGCACTGTACAAAAGTGGTAAGAAAAAGAATTTTTTTTATTTTTTCAAAGCGATATAATAAGGTTCCACCGTACAGTCCCTTACTGATATTTTTTGATTCATAAAATACCAAGTAACTATTTTAACGTATCATCAGCCTCTTTATTTATCAATCAATTATTTGACAATTAACAGTAACCAAAAAGTTATTTTAATAATGTTATCAATAAAAAAATTTGCGCTATTGAATATTAATAAAATTTGAAATAGGAAAACACTCTAGTATCGATAATGTAAGATTCACATATTGATACTCACCCAACCAGACTCACACGTAGATTCCTGAAGCTTCTGACATTAGAGAGAGTTAGATAAATTGATATATTTACATGCACTAATATGTTTAACCACCCAAATGTAGTGCTTATTTTAATTGATATAATTTGATTAGCAAACAAATAAATATATCCACATCATATTAATTTATTTCTGACAGGTAAGATGAAGAAGGGTAACAAGGTGCTAATCCACGCTGGCTCCGGTGGTGTAGGTCAAGCTGCGATTAATTTGGCCATATACGAGGGCTGTGAGGTCTTTACGACAGTGGGCACACCAGAAAAGCGTCAGTTCATACGCGAGCACTTCCCACAGATTCCAGATAATCATATAGGCAACTCGCGCGATACCAGCTTTGAGCAGATGATTACCCAACAGACGAATGGCCAGGGCGTCGACATTGTTCTGAATAGTCTTGCAGAAGAGAAGCTCCGGGCGTCGGTGTCATGTTTGGCGTGGGGAGGACGATTCCTCGAAATCGGTAAATTCGATTTGTCGGCCAACAATCCCTTGGGCATGGAGTGTTTCTTGCGTGAGATCAGTTTCCACGGTATCATGGTAGACCACGTGATTACCTCAGACTATGAGAGCAAATTAGAACTACAGAAGCTTATGGCTAATGGTTTAAAGTGTGGTGCGATAAAACCACTCATAAAGTAAGATTCAATTTTATATTTTAATAAAATAAAGGGAATATCATAACTTGTTTAAATTTCAAATAAAGAGGGTTCATAATAATTGTTTTTGGACCGAAAGGTTATGAGACAGTTTTATTAATTTTGATATTTTTAATAAGTTATAGTTTCAAATTAATATAAACGTTTATCTAACGTAAAAACAACTTTTATGGACCTTCCTCTTCCCGCCTCCATTCTTATCGACCAGGAAAATAAATAATTAATTGTAATTTTAAATATATACGCCAGTTTATGTAAAACTAGGAACTCATTGTCCTTTTTATACATTAACCTACAATCTATATTTAAAACATTCAGGATACCGGTAGTGTTGTGCCTTTATGAGTTATGTCATTGGTTGATAGATTCGTAGCTATATCCCACATTACACTCATTTTAATGATAGTTCTAACCCAGCTCTATTGGTAAGACTCTAATTATAAATTGAATACATTAACAAATATTTTATTATTTCAACAAATGTCATTCAAACACAGCATCGACAGTCCGGCATGAAAGTTTGATTCTAACAGAATTTAGAGAAGCATTGAAATATTTTCCTGAAACTTTGGTGTATGCATAAAAATATTAGTATATTTAAAAGTAGGCAATGACGTCTTGATTTTAGATAAATTCTTTACTGAAATTTAATATGGTCAAAATCAACCAACAAGGTCAAAATTAAAATATATAGATTTCTTATGGGCTTGAAATAGATTGACTATGATCGTAGTTACTGTAATATGCTTACAATTACTTGAAGAATACTTCGTATCCCCAGGACAAGATTACGACAACTGAAGATTCTATATTTTTGTAAAACTAACCAAATAACGTACAATTTAAATATTATTATTTCATTAAATTTTCTCAACCATTTCTCAAATCTATTTTTGAGGTTTATGAAGGACTTCTATTTTCTTAAATACTATTTTTTTGTACAAAGAGTAAATTCGAAAATATTTTGAGTTAGTATATACAGTCTTATTCTGGAGGTGCGAATTACTCTGACTTGGTTAGTCCAGATCTTATTCTAAATTCTGAGTTGTGATTAATCAAAAGGCGACATATAGAACATCTGAATTGTTTAAAGTTGATCCGATTTCGAACCCCACATCAGTACGAATCATTGATTTTATTCATTTAGTAACTTTTTCTAATCTAAAAGAAAAAGTACGTGGGAAGTAATAGGTTAAATATATTAACATTCTTATTTAACATTAACATTTTTCCATGACAAATCAGGACTGTCTTCCCGAAAGATGAAGTTGAGGCAGCATTCCGTTATATGGCTGCCGGTAAACACATTGGCAAGGTTATTGTGAAGGTGCGCGAGGAAAATGAGCCGCTCAATAGTCTTGCCCAGGCTCTACCAAGATTCCATTGTCTCAGCGATCGCAGTTACATAATTTTGGGTGGTCTTGGTGGCTTCGGCCTTGAATTAGGTTAGAATTTAAAATACTTTATCATTTTAAAATGCATGTCACAATATTAAATTTGTTGTTTCCGAAAAAACGACTCAAGTCCATTTTTTAAAATTGATCTTCCACAAAATTTTGTATAATTAAATAGCCTTGTTTCATGTAAAACTAAAGATATGTCAATTTTAAAATATCTTTGCCCGGAAAATAAGTCAAGTTCATTTGAAAATGGATTATAATGGTTTATATTTATTTAATGAGTTTCTTTCTAATTGTCAACATAATATCGGCTACCAAAACATTTAATGTTACTTAAATATTCATTAAATATTGATGTTCCCGAACTAATAACTCCACATTGTTCTACACTTAAGCTTATTTTTTTCGAATAAAAAGCAAGTTGTTTTAAAATTGATACTATATGGGTGATTGTCAAAAAAGAATATTATGAATTATCATATAGAAGATTCCTACTATAAAAGTAATTCTCCTTTCCGTTTCAAAGTTGAAATGTTCCGTTAATCAGAATAAATCACATTCAACTGTCAAAATTGTAATTTTTGCAGTACTTTTAAGTTAGTTGTAATTTTTGTGGCATATATGATTAACGATCTATCAACGATTGAGATCATATAACAGATTTTGTAACAATCAAAATATAATCTATTTAATCAATTGCATAAATCTACACATTTTTGTTGCTATTTTACATACATTAAAAAACATTAAATCATTACTATATATGCTAATAAAATTACAATTTATTAATGTCAAAACAGCATATGTATTACAGAATTTAATGCTTTTTAGTATACGTAACATGGCAGAGAAAGTGCGTAGACTGATGTAATTGATTAGGTAGGTTATATTTTGATTGTTACAAACGCTGTCATATGCTCTGAATCATCGATAAATCGTTAATTACACGTACCACGAAAATTAGATCCAACTTAAATATGCCACGAAAACTACAATTTTGACAGTTAAACGTGATTTATTTCTGATTAACGGAACATTTCAAGTTTGAAAAGGAAAGGAGAGTTACTTTTATAGTAGGAATCTTCTATATGATAGATAATAACTTTCTAAAAACTTTTTAGAAATTTTGTATATTCCAAGGTACATTTAACAGTATACGATACACAGTGCAATAAGTCATAACGAGGGAGGTTCGATTGTATCTCGAAAACATGAACAATCGATAAGCTGCTTGTTAGGGTCCCACAAAAGTTATTAATACACTTTCCAATTTGCATTTGCGTTATTTAGCGGATTGGCTAGTTTTACGCGGCGCTAGAAACTTAGTACTTACCTCCCGCACGGGCGTCCGTAATGGCTACCAGAGGATGCGCATCGAGTTGTGGGAGAGCTACGGTGCAAAGGTCGTTATTGTTGCGGAAAAAGACGCCTCCAAGCGCGAGGATTGCCAGGCGATTATCGAGATAGCAGAGAAAATTGCGCCGGTCGACGGAATATTCAATTTGGCGGTGGTGCTAAAAGACGCGGTGTGGGACAACCAGACGCCGGAGTCGTTTGAAGAGTCCTTCAGATCAAAGGCTTGGGCTACGAAGCATCTAGATGTATTGACAAGAAAACTGTGCCTGTTACTGAGGCACTTCGTCGTTTTCTCCTCAGTTTCCTGCGGAAGAGGAAATGCTGGTCAAAGCAACTACGGAATGTCCAACTCCGTGAGTTTGTTTGTAATACTTTATTGTTAAGGTGCTTTCTGGTGTCTTTAGGTAAAAAATCTAAAATGTCTCTGATTGAACTTTTTACGGTATTTTGTACGGAAAATATGCAATATAACTTCGAATCTTACTTAGTTAATTTATAATGGAGCCATCCATTTATGGTATCCCCCAGCGTTAAGGGAAGATAAACTAATGATGTTAGTTGGATTCGGTGTGTATAAGGTTAGAATCATGATCGAATTGAGAATTCAGAATAAGTTCGCGGCGCAAAAAAGTTGCGGAAGAGTAGCAGATCGATCGAGACAGACTGTGTGCGGTAACCAATTAGGTGCTTTGGGACCTTTTAAGGAATCGATTCTCGAAGTAATATTTTCTCGCAAAGGCTGAGTCGTATAAGGATCATTATGAAAGATAATGTACGAAGATGGTTCGATATTAAATAAAAGAAACTGAGTTTAAATTGTTTTATTTTTCGACATAATCTCCGCGAAGTTAAAATTACTTGTAACTATAGAGATATTATACTAAGAGAGCAAGCTTCAAAATCACATACACAGATGTCGCTGTTCGCTCCTTTTAATACGCGAATCAAGTTACTTATCGAACTACCCTCGTATATATTTGCCTAATAGGTACAGGGAAAAAAATAATTTTTCAATCGTTTGTATACAGATCATGGAACGAATTTGTGAGAGGCGAGCCACAGAAGGTTTGCCGGCTTTAGCGGTTCAATGGGGTGCCGTGGGAGACGTCGGTCTCGTTGCAGATATGCAGGAGGACAACAAAGAGCTCGTCATTGGTGGTACCCTCCAACAGAATATATCTTCATGCTTGCAGGAACTCGACGGATTTCTGAAGCAAAAACGACCCGTGGTTGCCAGTATGGTCGTAGCGGAGAAGAGAGCAGGAGGCACCGGAGCCCTGAATATCGTTGACACAGTTCTAAACATTATGGGTAATAATTAATTTATAGAAGAAACTTTAAAATCAAACAGTATAGATGGGACAAATAAATGCTAACTTTTTTAGCGTTGTATTACTTATGTGAAAATCTGTTACACTCATAGGTTTGAAGGACTTAAAGGGAGTGAGCCCAACCACATCTTTGGCCGAGCTCGGCATGGACTCGATGATGGCCGTGGAGATCAAGCAGACGCTGGAGCGCGAGTTCGAGATATTCCTGACGGCTCAGGACATCCGCGGCCTTAACTTCGCCAAGCTGCAGGAGATGTGCGTCAAGGACGAGGAGAGCGTCGAGAAAACGTCGAACGACACCGAGGTGCTCACGGGCCTGAAGCTGCTCGTGCGCGTGATCGGCAGCAAGGACATCAGTCCCGAGATGTGCCTGAGGCTGGCCTCGAGGGAAGAATCGGACAGAGAGGAGGTGTTCCTCGTCCCCGGTATTGAGGGCGTGGGCTCGGTCTTCTCGTCGCTCGCTACGAGTATCAGGGCACCCGCTACGTGCCTGCAGTTGGGAATTGACGACAGTACGCAAACGTGCATCTCCGACATGGCTGATCGACTGTTACCAGTAATGACTTTTCTATTTTGTTATTTTATTCAAAAATATTTGTAACGATTAACTTAATTGAATCTGTTACTTTAGCATGTACTAAAAAGGAGTAAGAATCGCCGTCACTTCGTTGTGGCAGGCTATTCGTTCGGTGCTGTAGTCGCAATTGAACTTATAAGAAGATTAGAGGCGGAAGGCCTGGACGGTCGATTAGTTCTCATCGACGGTGCTCCGGATCATCTGAAAAGTATAGTAAACGAACACTTACCTTCTGAGAGCATCGAGGAGCTTCAGAATAACGTTTTACTGGGTATCTTGAACATGATTTCTCCCGATAGGACTTCTGAGGTAATTACAACAAATATACATATTGAGATTTCAGATTTTGATGAACTTTTTATTATAAAATTATAATACAATAACAAATATAATAACTCAATTGATGTAGGGGAGGGTGAGGCACAATGGGCCTGCCGAGTCAAGTCTCTTAAACTTAACACTCTTTTTCGTAAATTCTCTCGTGAGATGAAGTAATGAGGTTTAATGTATCTTATATATGCAAGATATAATCATAACTCTTTGAAAATACGTGCAAAATCACAAATGAGATTTTAAAAGATGAAAAATAAATGTAAAATATTTGATTAGATAATTTTATAAGTAACTTTAAAGGTTTTTGAAGTGGTTGATTATTATGAATCGGACATTAGATTTTCAAAATTCAAAGTAACGGTTTCAAACTAATCTATTATAGAGTATGAAAATGCTACTTAAATCATAAAAAGCGTTAAAGAATAGTAAAGTTTCTTTCTTCCGTTTTTTTTAATGGTGGATTTAATAAAAAAGACAGAACCACCTTTAATTATTTCATTTTTTGTTGAGATTAGGGAATCTTTTTGCAGACCATATAGGAGGGTGATGCCGCACCCTTTCGCGCATGAGACTCGGCTAGCGGAGTATTTCCGGTTTTCTGCAGAAATCCGCAAACACTCCGCCTCCCCTACTCACTAAACCCCCACCTCCCCTGCACGCTCCCCTCAGGAGGAGGATAGTATGAACACAGATCCGCGTAAGCATTACTTCGAGCTGGCAGTCTTCGCTACTCGAGGGCGTTTCATTACGATTCGTTTTCACGTTCATTCACTCGTTCATACACACTGTTCATGTATTCTCAGAACGACCTTCCCGCGCTTCTTGTTCCGAAGTATCCGTCCTGTTGAGGCAGCTATCGCGTCCTATATAACCGTTTCATTATATAACAGTAATGATATAAATAATAAAATTGTAAGTATTCTGTTATCATATTGGGAAAACTAGAATTTTAACTATTTCATTACAGCTGTATGCCAATTTGGAGAATTGTAAGACTTGGGAAGATAAATTGCAAAGCCTGATCGAGCATGCGCCTAGCACGAATTTGGACATGTCCGTAGAGCATCAGAAAGCTTTGTGTACGGCGGTCTACAAGAGACTGTTAGCTGCCCAGAGCTATGATTATTCTCGACTACCGCCCATCAGGGCACCCATTATTTTGCTCAAGCCAACCGCAGTGAGCCTTCGTTCAGCGAACGAAGACTACGGTCTTTCTAAGGTAAGTGTTACTTCCTCATGAAAGCATAAAAATACTCATTATTTTCGAAATATCGAATTTGAAATCTGGAAAGAAAAGCCTTTTATTATTATATATCATATTATTTCTCCTTCCCAAGAGTCAGAGTCAGCCTTAGTGGGACCCAGGGCACATACATATCGCGGAGCCTCTTTCAAATAAATATAAAAAGACAAGCTATCCAATTTGAAATTTAAAAAGTTCAAATAATAAAACTGACTATATTCTAAACCAACTACACGACTCCTGTAAATAAAAGCAGTAGCTCGTTCCTTTACAGTAGATACTCCTTTCTTTCGGAAGATAACTCAACCTTACCTCAAAACTTTGACTTGAAAAAAAAAAGAGTAACTACTGATTTTTAAAGTTATTATAACTTGCTACATGACTGCTTATAATTAACGTATGTTTCAGTAAATTTAGCTTATTATTTCTCGCCGTATAACCCAAGCAGAATAATTTGTAATTTAAAAAGCATAATAATAAAACAGTAAACCCTCAATGGCAAATCCTAAACCCAACTAACTCAAGCTAAGAAATTTGCAAGTAAAAAGAGTAAATTATAAGCTGGACAATTTGCAATTATAAATAAGTTTAAAATAAATTATGAAATCTTAAACAATAAACTCTTAATCCAACTAACTTAAGCTAAGCTACTGTGTAATTAAAAAAATTAAATAATATAAACGAAAACCTTTGATAATACGCCCCAAAAATTAAGTTTAGGATTTATTAATACAAATTTTTAATTTCAAAATGCACAGTTTGGTGTCATTATACGATTAGGATTTAGGAATTTCGTTTATATTATTTAAATAGTTTTTTATTGCTATTTGCTGAGCTTGTATTAGTTGATAGGCTATTGGTTAACGGGTTTATTACTTAAACTATTTCCATAGCACATTGCTCATCTTAAAGTAGTTAGATTTAGGGTTTACGATTTGTAATTTTATTATCGGATTATCGGATTAATTAATTAATTTTATTATTTACCTAATTGTTCATAAGTGCATCCACATGTAAGTATGAATGATTGGGTTTAACTCTTTGTGTTTTTATTATTTATCTATTTTTCCATGGGAAAGACCACCTGAAATTATTCAAGCAACAAAATGAGACCTTCTAAATTAAATTCGAATAAAAAATACAAAATCGCCGTGTGCTTAAAGAACAAACACGCCTCTTTTTCTTTAGTAGATAATTTTGTTAAAAAAAATTTGTTTCGTCATGTGATAAGCCCTTCTTTCATATTATATACTCTCTCATATTGTAATATTTCAGTAAAGTGCTAAAAGAATGTCATATTGCATAATCATTTAGTGTGAATACTTAACATTTGAGAATGAAAGATTGAGTGTTACACTCAATATTTAGTCTTATTCTCACGATTGAGTTAACTACCAATTTATAAGAATATCTACATACCCAACTTTGAGAGGTAACTCTTAATTTTTAAAATACACACTGAACTATGATACGTAACTCTCAATTATTTGAATTACACTATAAATATTTTTATGCCCATTTGAACGAAAATAGCCACTTTTTTCCTGCAAAGTGAGACCAAAATTACACTTTTTGCCCGCAAAAATGATAGCGGAAGAAAAGTGACTTCACTAGAAAATAGTCTAAATTCCTTTATTTCATCAATAATTCTGATATTTTATTGTCTTTTAACAATATTGTCTTTTAACAGTCCATTAGTCCCGCTATTCAAGTCAAAAAGTGGCCACAGTTGAGATGGGCATAAAGTACTATATGTAACTCGAGAAAAAACTTTTTGCCCTTATTACATAATGTACTATTTATTCTAAGTAAAGACTCATATTTTGAGAGTTTTTTCCATAAGGCGGTGACAACTTTAAGATAATTGGTTCGATAAAATACACGGGTTTATGTAAAAGGTAATAATAAGTATATCCGATGAAAAAAATATTGCTAACGTTTTATACAACTAGATATTAATTTAAAATAGTACATTATGTCACAAGGGAATAAAGTCGAAGATTATTCCCGAGGGTGGGTTTACTGCCCGACCCAAGCGAGGGCAGTAATCATCCGACGGAATACTCGACTTCATTCCCTTGTTGCATATAGAATTTTATTCCCGACTTAACTGTGGCCACTTTATTGATTTAAATAGAGGGACTTCCGGTAAGAATTAGAATTTATTGAAAATGTATATTAATATAGAGAAAGATAATTAAAAAAAATGCATTTTCGGGAATCATATGCTACTTTTGTCCCGCTTATATGGTGAATAAAATGGCCATTGGAGTTGAGTAGGGAATAAAAGTATTTTTCAACAATATACCATATAAGTTAATACACTTTGACTTACGAGTAGTTTTAAGATTTGTCAGTGAAACATGTAAAATACTAACAAGGAAAGTGCACACCCTGTGGGAAAAGATTTTTTATCAACTTAAGCAGGTGGTTTCTGGTACCTAAAATTGAACCCTAGCACCTGTCTACCAATCTTTTTCAATGGGTCCTTGTTGTAGAGATATGCGGTATTTTACTACAAATAGGTATTTTAATAAAATATTTTATCTCTTCTTTTGACAACTGTGCAAGTTTTTATGCTAGAAAAATTTACCTAAGAGATCATTCAAATAGGTGAAAAACGGTGAAATTTAAACTTTGTTTTCTTTAAAATCATTATTCTGATGCAAAGTTATTAACAATTGAAGATGGTGATTTAAACAGCGTGATAAATTATCGAATTTAAGAGTTAAAATTAATTGAATGTTCATGTATTTTTAATCAACTTCTTCAAATATAAATAACGTTGCATCAGAATAATATTTTTATACGAAACAAAGCTTAAATTACAGCTCTTTCTACCTACTTTGACAATCTTTCGCGTCTATTTGTCTATCATAAAAGCTTGCAGAGTTGTTGTCGAAAGAAGACGTACATTTTTTCATTAAAGTAACGCATATTTATAGTAAAATACCTCATATCTCGAGGAGAGGGGTCCATTGGAAAATATTACGCATGTTAGGCTTCATTTTTAGATATTAGAAACCACCTCCTTAAGTTTGGTAAAATATCATTTCCCACACGGTGTGCACTCTACTTGTAAAAATCCTTGTAAGAATGCCAAAGTTAGGATTTGTCATTAAAAAACAAAATAAAAAAAAAGTGAACAATAGAGAATGTAGATGCTAATATGTTGAATAACCCCTGGTAGAAAATTATCTAGTTTTATCGAGGCCCTCGATTATTTCCTTGGCAATCTAGATAGATCTACATAGTTCTAGATTAATTTTCTACCAGGGACGGCAAACTTGAAAAGAATTAAGAAGAATATTTTTTGAAAGTCCCATAAAACTTTTTATAATTGATATATTTTAAACAACCATTATTAAAATTGAAAAAAAATCATTTTAGGTAACAAGTAATAAGGTAGAAGTTTACTACGTAAATGGAAATCACGTTACAATGCTGGATAATGAAAAAGTCGCAGCTGCTATCAACGGAGAAGCAGTAGAAGACGCAGCATCATTCAAAGCAGAGCTTATGAAACAATAAATGCATAAATGTACTCAATAATTAAATTAGTTAAAAAACAGTAATTACTTAAAATATAGTCAAAATAATAAAATATTACTTTTGGAAACCTATTTCGAAAGTAATATCTGTAATATTGAAGTTTGACTGCTACAGCTTATAGCATTATGCAAGTGTTTTAGTTTTTCCATAAGTTAATATTTAAATCATAATCATAATCTCTAATGCAATTTTGTTATTTTCCATTTTGTATCATTCATATAAAAGTGAAGTTAATTTATTCATATACTGCAATGTTAAATATATTTGAATTTGCCATTCGTCTCCACCATTTTCCTACATTAACAGTAACCCGAACAATAATTCTTCTCTCTAATTTAGACGATCGAATGAGTGATAAAGATAATAACTTTAGTGGAAAGAAGTTAAGAAAAATAAATAAATTATTTACATTAAGCGCTATATCATCTATAATTTCGAAGAGTTTGCGCAAATTAAACAGTTCACAAAGAAAGTATGCTATACTTAGTCAGAATATATATGGGTCACTCTAATACTTTTCGAACAAACCTTGCACACTCGTGTCAGGGATTTTTATGGTGTTTTTTTATATGAAAGTACTCATCAAAATAAGCTGACAAAAAACATTTTTTAGTACCTTAGGTCCCCTGTGTGATCTAGTAGAGTGTTCAACTTTAACTTCACAGTTGATTATGCCGAGGCTTCTAAATATGAGAGATAGTTTTACATAATTACTTATGATAAAGGGAAAAAAATAAGTATACGAATTTTGTTTCAGCGTAAACCACATATGGTAAACTATCTGTAAAAATTATTTCTGCTTGATATTTACATATATCTTTTAAGGCGGAACATACACCTTCAAATTTTAATTAAAAAATTTTTTTTAGAATCAGTAAAAAAAGAATTTAAATAGTAACAACTTGGTATATTTTAATATGTTTTCTATGTATATAATGAAGATTTTTCAGCACTTCCTAAAGTTTAAACATGATTACTTCCCTTAGACCTCCCCAAACCCATTCGATGACTTTTGTTCGGTGGCCAAATTCACATGCCGTAAGGCATTTTAAGTAATTTTTAGCCAATTGCTTTAAATTTTTTCATACATATTCTATATACATACTCTCTAAATGTGAAATAGTGAAATTGTCACTATTTCGGTTAGTGAACTCATTTCTCACTTGTAAAATAGTAAAAATATCACTAATTCAGAAGTTGAAAATTTTTCACTATTAAAATAGTGAATAAAGCACTAATTGAATTAGTAAACCGAAACGCTATTTTGTGGGGACTCGCTTATTCGCGCCCTCGCGCCCCGCTCAACCGCTAGGCGGCTACCAGTCCCTACACACTTAACATAGGTATTACTCCCGCTTTCCCACAAGCGCACGGATATCTCTATCAGCGGTATATAAGCCCGAATGCAAACTCCTTCCAGAGCGTCTAAGGCAGGGTTCGTCTATATTGCCTTACTGATGAGTCCAGTAGACGAACCCGGGACGAAACGTGGAGACAGAAGACTTTGTGCTTCTTTTTGAGACCTCCATAATTTCATCTAGTGAAAAATTTCACGATTAAAATAGTGAGAAAAATCTCGCACATTCCTACGAGAGAAAATCCTCGAACAGTGAAACCCGCCAAAAATGTCCGGAAGCGTGCCGACCGTTGAGAGTGAGAATCGGGAGATACATAAAATATAATACAAAAAACACAGCATTGAATTTAATTAATACTGTTAAGTAATCATATAAATGTATATAATTATGAGGTGTAGTGGTTATGTATAATTTTTGCATTTATTCGAAAATTTTACATAACCTCAATCACATCTCGTGGAAGAGGTTAGAAGAATTTTCATACCTCCAGCTAGATTTTTTCAAATTCTATAATATTTTATTATTTAATTATTTTATTTGTTACAGATTCTATAATCTTAAGATTTTCAATTAATTTAAAAACTTACTAATTTAAATAGTGAATTTTCATTATTTTTATTAATATCTATCCGATAATTTAAATAGTAAAATTTCACTAATTTAAATAGTGAACTTTCATTATTTTTATTAATATCGATTCACTAATTTAAATAGTGAATAATCACTAAAGTAAGTAGTTCATTTACACTAATTCAAATAGTGAAGGTTTTTCACTATTTCATCTAGTGACTATTCACTATTTTCTAGTTGCATACTTTGTACTAATTCTGTTAGTGAATATGCACTAGAAATTAGTGAATTTTCACTATTTCACATTTAGAGAGTACAATTCCCTACACTACCAAAACTATAAGGATTTTTCAAGTTTAAAACATGAAAATAATCTTAAATTCAATTTTACATACGTACGTACCATTAAAAACTTGATTTTAACAATATAAAATTTCCTTCTTTATACTTGATATATCCTTATAATTTTGGTTGTGTAAAAAGTTGTATATGTGTAGAATATGTGTGAAAATCTTTAAGGCAATTGACTGAGAATTACTTAAGAAACGTTAGGGCAAGTTTATTTGGCCATCAAACCAAAGTCATCGAATGGGCTTGGGAAAGTCTAAGGGAAATAAACATGTTTAAGTATTAAAAGATGGTGAAAAGTCTTCATTATGTACATAGAAAATATACTTCATTTTACCAAATTGTTACTATTAAAATAAATTATTTTTACTTTTTCTAAAAAATATATATATTCTATTGAGGCTCTTTAAAACCGAAGTTTACGATCGATAATAAATGGACAACTGACTTTAGCCTTCTGAAAATATGCGTAGGGCCATTAAAATGCTATAATAGTCATACTTTATTTATCGAAAAATATAACATGTTTCTCTTGCCTTTTTACTTCTTTTAACCACAGATATTAAGAATTTTAATTTGGTATGCGCCGTATGTTACTCTATATGTAGATATAGTCTCCTGTGTTAAACGAACAAACGTGGCGAATGAGAGTATAAATTTTCACTAGTGCCACCAAGGTGGTAGCTTCATCCTCATGTAGATATAATAGTAACAATTTTAAAACGCGAGATACATATGATTTATATAATTAAATATAGATAATTAATCATATTAGCAGTCTTATCTTATTGTATCCTTTATGGTATGTCTAATGTTTATTCATTTATATTTACTATATCATGTGCTATTTACATTTTACTTATATATACATACATATATATATATATCATATTATCGCACCCCAGAACAAAACTACAACCACTCAAAATTTTTTTTAACTTGATATTTGTAGAGAAATATATCGTACGGCAATTAAAACTTTCCACACCCTTCAAAAATTAGTTCGAAAAGTGTGAGAAACTATTATGTAATAATAAAATATATGTAAAAAAAATTTATTTCGTGAAAAATTTACATTACTTGCTTGGTTTTACAAAAACATGGAATTCTAAGTTGTCATAGTCTCGTTCTGGGAGTGCGATATAGTCCACGTCTACAGACAATTATTTGTTAAAAATGACTATGACAAACCAAGCCTGTCATTTTTTTCTTGTGCCAATTATAAGAAAAATAGATAAAAGATTATATCTAAGTTTTAATGATACATTAAGGGAGAAATTCCACTGACATTTAGCAAAAAATCGAAAAATTTCTTATTACATATTTCTTTATTTTTATAATTTTATGAACATTTTTGCATACTTTATATCATTATTATTTAATTTAATTAATTAATCAAGAATTAATAATTAATAAATTAATAATTACTTGATCATCTCCAAAGTTTGCAGTTAAAGATTAATTATTAATTGAATTATTAGTCATTTTTATTTTGCATAAACTTTCGCAGTCTACCAACCTAGTAATAATACTCCAACCATAGACACATTAAATAGAAACATTTTGAGCCCTGTTCCGTGCAAAAAGTAGTCTGTGGCAAGTCTGGCAGAAGTCTAGCTCCGATAGTCTAGCAAAAGTCTGGCTAGTAGGACGAAGCCAGACTTTTGGACAAAATTTGCGAAACAAAAGCATCGCGCTCTGTCAAGTTTGGAGTAACCTACATTTGTATCTCTTTTCTTATAAATATTAAAATGTTATAGAAGTTAGCAATATTTAAAAAAACTTTTCTGCTGTTGAATCGAAAAGTATTATTTTTTACGACTCCAGCTGATATTAATAAGAAGTGTACTATTCTAATTATTTATATGGAAAAATAGTACATTACGTAACAAGGACAAAAAGTCGAATATTTTTCTCGCGAGTGAGTTCCCCCGAGGGAAAAATCGACTTTTTTCTCAAGTTACGTACAGTACCTTATGCCTATCTCAACTGTGGCCACTTTTTGACTTGGACAGCGGGACTAATGGACTATTAGCAGACAATATTGTTAAAAGACAATCGAAAATCAGGGTTATTGGTAGAACTTGATGAAATAAAGGAATTTGAACTAGTTTCTAGTGAAGTCACTTTTTTCCCGCATTTGCAGGATGGGGCAAAAAGTGTAATTTTGGTCTCGTTTTTCAGGGCAAAAAGTGGCTATTTTCGTTGAGATGGGCATAAATACGTTTTCGTGATATAATTCAACAAAAGTCTGGAATATAGTTTGGCATCGTCCCACTAGCCACACTTTTGCAAGATTTTTGGAGCTCGACTTTTGCGAAATTTGCCCCATACTTTCTTTTTACACTGGGTTTCATGTAAAATGGTCCACGGGTACAACTGGAACCGTACGGTAAATAAACTTTTCTTCGAGAACAAGGTCCATGTGTGCATAGAATAGTACGTATGTTATTGTTGATAAAATTAAGTTTACCAGGGCTGGAATTATAGGTAAATGTAATATATTTTGACACAAAAAGTTTCAAAGCTTGTCCTAATGAAAAGAAAAATACGAGTATCAGCATGCAAAATATTTATCATCATAAATATTTAAAAGATTGTTTATTTAAAAAATATTTTTGTTAACTTGGTAACCACTCGTTTTTTTTATGTTTTCATTGCACCGGAAATATAATTAAATAAATAATCAATTATAGGCATAGAACCTATTTTTACTCCTTTTAGTCAAATTGAATTTTTAGGCTAATACTTAATAAATCAGTTTATATTTAGACTGAATATGTAGTAAAACTTTCAGAATCAATTATTGTAACCTGTTGATGGTTCAAATTGTATCAAATGCCCCCTTAGAATTTACTTAAATTGAAGAACGGTGGAACAAAACTAGATAATTCCATTTTTTAAGAAAATTGAGTTTATGTGTCTTTTTATGGTAATTTGTTAATTTCTTTAAACTCCTTGTATTATATAAAACTTAAAGTTTACCCTAAGTTAGTAAAACATGTTTACAAGTTCTTGTTTCATTTAAAACCGAATAATTCCATGAAGATATTTTCAGTTCATAACAAAAAGTTGTAGTTTTTATTCAATTAACCAACTGTTGAAATTTCATTAAATGAAGTTAATAAAAATTTAATAGTAGATTTACATTTTCATAATCCCATACATTATTTAAATAAAGTTATTTATTACTTTTTTTATTACATATACGGGCATAACTGCCCTTACCGAGATAGCGGATTGCAGGCTCGATCTCGACCACCAAAAAATACAGAATAACATTTTCTTTAAATGTTCGAAAAATTTGGACTGACAAGGATTTGAACTCCGCCCCTTGAGCGGCAGTTGTCTTAAGAGGTAGACATTTACTACTTGAGCCATCAACCGCTTCCATTTTAAATTGTTATTTTTTAAAGTCGGTTCTATTATTTACAAATTTGTATTTATTACTAATTAGTGATTTCCTTTAGGCATATAAATAATATCAATTGGATCAAAGCAACAAAATCATTGAAGTAATGATAAAAAATGCTGATGTGAAAATTCATACTTTGCCAGTACTATAAAAAGAACCTGCCCATTACTGGTTCAAAGTAAATAATAAAATGCATAAACATAAATAGTAGTATCTGTTGATGAATTATGCAAACAAATTATCATTCAAAACGTAACATTCGGCTTGTACTAACGTTGTACTAACGTAGAGTAGATAAGCTAGGCGGGTCGAGCGAAGTACAGGTTCCTACCCTACCAACCTGATAACCCAATCACCGACCCAATTACACGGCTGATATCAAAAGTTAACTCAAAAATCTACCTTTCCGACAGAAACGCCGGAAATTCAAATCTTTAATAAAAAAAATTAAATACCGTCGCCAGATAGCGCTGTAAATGGCGTAAAATTCAAATTATCAACTATATCGATAACCCAACAACCGACCTCGACCATCAAGCCAGAATCTACCTTACCGACCAAACTGTGGGAATTTCAAACTTTTTAATTAAAAACTCGTATTGTTCACGCCAAATAACGCCGTCATTTGGCGTAAAATTCAGATTATCAACTATATCTGTAACCCAACAACCGTCCTCAACCATTAAGCCAGAATTTAAAACTTTTTAATTAAAAACTCGTATTGATCACGCCAAAAGGCGCTGTAATATGGCGGGGAATTCAAATTCTCAACAGTACCGGTAACCCAATAAGCGATCTCAACCAGTAACCAAAAATCTACATTACCGACCGAGACGCGGGGATCCAACTTTGAAATTAATATTTTTAATTACCCACGTCAGATAGTGCTGTAAATGGCGTAAAAATCAAATTATCGACTATCTCGGTAACCCAACAACCGACCTCAACCATTATCCATCCTGCGCAGAAGTTTATTTTCGTGTATGTGGATTAGATCGAATGTAAGTCTGCAACAATATTTTCGGCAAATTTCTAACATCTTCTAAATTAAAGCTATAAATACTAGTTAGCTTCAATTAGAGAGGTTGTAGATGTCCTCACAAAGTAAAGATTTAAATTTGTAATACACAATATATACAAAAATGACGTGCGATTTGGACGAGTATACTCGGCTTTCTGTACTTGGGGGTTAAGCCAGAATCTACCTTGCCGACCAGACCGCAGGAATTTCATACTTTTTAATTAAAAACTCGTATTCTTTACACCAAATGGCGCTGTAATATGGCGGGAAATTCAAATCCTCAACAGTGTTGGTAACCATACAATCTACTTCAACCATTAACCAAAAATCTACATTACCGACCGAGTCGCAGGTAATTCAAATTCTTAAATTCAAAGTTTTATTTTTGATATTAGATGGCGCGAAATTCAAATTTCGAATTATCGACTATGTTGATAACACTAATAATTACTTACCACCAGAGGTCGCTGCATCAGGATACTTAAATTGAAGAAATATTTAAAAAATATATCTTTATTTAATCATTTAGTGTATACAATTGAATAAACAATTATGGGTAATGTCTGAAATATCTGACTAGTTGTAAATTTGGAACATCAGATTTGAGCAATGTATATAAAAATAAGTTTTTACCACAACGGTTGCTTCCACCATCAGTGCCGAGAGCTACGAGATTAGATAAAGGCAGTTTTATGTCTTTTAGAAAGCTAGTAAGTATAGTGTACAATGTCTTTGAATCTGCCTTTGCTGTGATTATTTAGCCCTTTTTAACCCCATTTCAGTGGTTACTTTTATTTTTTTTTATTTTTTGACATTAGATTCAGGTTCAGCGTCAAAAAATACAGAAGAAAAATATATTTCCACTTATATATCAGCAAAAATAAATGTTGAGACGGACAGTTAGTTTCAGAAAAAAAGAGTTTCCACGAGTTAAATTTGTTAGTGGTAAAAATGTGACTGATAAAGACTTGACTGTATAAATTATTAAAAATTATTGAAATAGAAAGGTCTACAATAAAAAATTGTAATTATTATATCATATTCGCACGAAAGCTGTCAAAAATGTTTTTTTTTCTTATTTTTAAAATTACATCATCAAAATAACTTCAGGATTGTAGTATCCGAATTGCCCGTTAGATGGCGAGCGCCATCACGTTGCCTAAAATCACTTTTAATATAATAAGTAAAGGCCTGCGGCAGTCACGCAGTCTAATTCGCCAATGTAAATTACCTTGCCTATTCTTATACACATTATACATTGCTTTACCTACACTTTATTGCCTATAATATTTGCGTATACTTGCATTGTCTTATTTGAGAATAAGATACTGTATACCTTGCCTATTTACTCGAACGTACCTTACGTTCATATATTTTCTGCAATCAACTTCACTTTTGAGGAGAGTCGGTTGCCATAGACTCAAAGAGTCATTCTAATTCATTTATTCTCACCGATACACCCTAACAATATAAACTTACTTATATGTCCCAACGTATACAATAACAAAATTACTTGTAAGTAGTATAAAATAAATTAATTACAACAAGGTAGGGTACAAAAATATATAAAATTCATCCGATTTGCTCGGTGTGAAATCGTTCTTTCGTTAGCGTTCATTAGAGACAAATCTCGTTGAACATAGTTGTCGCTAAATTGATTACTTTACAGTTGGGTATTTTTTTTTTTTTTTTACCATGGAGCATGTTCAAATCCTCAGTAGTAGCAGTGAAGATAGTGAATATGAACACGATGATAATTTTGAAGATAATATTGATCAAAATGAATTGAATAAATCAGTTGATAAATCCGTAACTTCATCAGAAAATCATTGTCCTAATGTGAATTCTAACTGTATTCAACGTGAAACTGACGATGACACTCCATTGAGTATTAGGCTTGATGCTTGAAATGGTATTTGGGATAAAAAAAGGAGAAAATGTGATGAAAAGATTTTTTCTGAAGAATGCGGACCACAACTTCCTTCCGATATTAGATCACCTTCAAAAATTTTTCGATATTTATTTTCTGAGAATCTAATTGATAGAATAGTTGAACAAACTAATCTATATGCGCAGCAATTACGAAAGTCATTTGAGAAAACAAATAAAGAAGAAATTAAATTTTTAGGTATAAACTTGATGATGGGAATAAAAAGATTAGCTTCCATTCGAGATTATTGGTCGTCAAATAATCAATTGCATAACACTTATAAAAGCTCTGTCATGCCTCTAAATAGGTTTTATAGCACTGCGTGATCTAAACCCGCACTTAGCCCACGCTTATCCGTGAGCTAAGTAGCTCATTATTTCACGTGTAATAATGAATTTACTTAAGTCATGGGCTCGTAATTATCATAACACAGCCCCACAAAAAAAAAATTGTAAGTCCCAAAAACTTGACCACGGTACTTATATGTTTTTGGGATCACTGAATCCGAATCCAGGGTTAGTTTAACCCCATCAGATCTTTCTCAAGGTCAGTTGAAGGTCAAATTATCGAAATACATGAAAAATACACTAAAACCATGGTATCTTGGGGTTTTTGGGGTCGCTGAATCCGAATCTGGGGTCAGTTTAACCCCATCAGAACTTTCTCAAGGTCAGTTGAAGGTCAAATTATCGAAATACATGAAAAATACACTAAAACCATGGTATCTTGGGGTTTTTGGGGTCGCTGAATCCGAATCCGGGGTCAGATTAAACAATCAGATCTTTCTCAAGGTCAGTTGAAGGTCAAATTATCGAAATACATGAAAAATACACTAAAACCATGGTATCTTGGGTTTTTTTGGGGCGCTGTATCTGAATCCGGGCTTATTACAACCCTATCAGGTCATGGTCAAGGTCAGTTGAAGGTCAAATCATAAAGATTCATAAAAAGTAGAGTCAAACCATGACATTTAGGGGTTTTTGGGATCGCTGAATCCGAATCCAGGGTCAGTATAGTCCCATAAGGTTATATTTATGGTCAGTTCATCTCATACGCGATTTGGGCCTACCAAAGGATGGGGCGGAGTACTTGGCTTCATGGCTAAAAGAAAATACTAATGAAGCTGGAAAAATTAAAGTTTCTTACTACCGAGACAGAGTTAAGAAATATCGTGATTATTTCGCTAAAGATGAAGAATTTTCCTTAGTTTACTGCAAAGATATAGTTGGGTTGATGAATTGCTTTAAACATGGATGTTACAACCCTAACGAGTGGAGATTGTTCATCGATTCGTCAACGAGAAGTTTAAAAGCCGTTCTGTTACACAATACAAATGTTTATGCAGCCATTCCCATAGGATATTCGGTAATACTGAATGAAGAGTACTGTAACATGAAACTAATATTAGACCGAATAAAATACAATGATCATAAATGGCAAATATGTGGGGATCTTAAAATCATAACAATACTTCTGGGGCAACAATCGGGATTCACAAAATATCCTTGCTATTTATGTGAATGGGATAGTAGGGATAGAAAGAATCATTACATAAAGAGTGTCTGGCCCCTTAGACAAAAGTTCGAACCGGGTTCTAAGAATATAAAAGATAAGCCACTTGTTGATCCATCAAAAATTCTTATACCACCTCTGCACATTAAATTGGGACTTATGAAACAATGGGTAAAATCTTTAGACAAAGATGGTAGCTGCTTTAAGTATCTGCGAAATCAGTTTCCCAAATTAAGTGATGCTAAAGTAAATGAAGGAATTTTCGATGGCCCTCAGATTCGTAAGATGATAAATGATGAAATTTTTGTTACGAAAATGAATCATACAGAGAGAGAAGCATGGTTATGTTTCAAGGACGTAATTAAAAACTTTCTTGGAAATCATAAGAGCCCAAATTACCAACAAATAGTTTTAAATTTAGTAAATAGTTACAAAAATCAAGGCTGCCTAATGAATCTAAAATTACACTTTTTATATTTGCATGTTGATGAATTTCCAGAAAACCTAGGTGATTACAGCGAAGAGCAGGGAGAGAGATTTCACCAAGATATCAAGGAAATGGAGCGCAGGTACCAAGGAAGATGGGACGTAAATATGTTAGCAGATTACTGTTGGTCGTTAAAAAGAGATTTACCATCAACATCGGAGAAGCGGAAGCGTAATCCACTTCGTAGATCATTTGACAATAAAATAGTTCGTTACCATAAAAAAGAGTAATGGGTTTAATATTTTTACGGGTATTTTATTGAATTGCATATACTTCTAACAAATTTAAAGTAAATGAAGGAGCAGCAAACTATGATATAGTTTTAAAGGATACGATTGTACTTGCATATACATTGTTCTTTGCTTTATGGTTTACATTACCTTTTGCATTGTTTCAGTTTATAACTAATTTTTTCACTCTCTTTACGTCCATGACCTTGAACTAACCTTGAACTGACCATAAATATAACCTTATGGGACTATACTGACCCTGGATTCGGATTCAGCGACCCCAAAAACCCCTAAATGTCATGGTTTGACTCTACTTTTTATGAATCTTTATGATTTGACCTTCAACTGACCTTGACCATGACCTGATAGGGTTGTAATAAGCCCGGATTCAGATACAGCGCCCCAAAAACCCCAAGATACCATGGTTTTAGTGTATTTTTCATGTATTTCGATAATTTGACCTTCAACTGACCTTGAGAAAGATCTGATGGGGTTAAACTAACCCTGGATTCGGATTCAGTGATCCCAAAAACATATAAGTACCGTGGTCAAGTTTTTGGGACTTACAATTTTTTTTTGTGGGGCTGTGTAATTAATGACAAAAATGACTCTATAGCGTATTGTTACACATAAGAATAGAAAGAAGAAGAAGTAAACCCCTGTATATACCGTCGAAATATACCAGAAAATAATGTTGATCGAGTAAAATATGTTTCTGAATTTGAGGTTAGTTTCACTTGACATTAGAGCGGCAGAGCGCATTTTTTTGAATATTCAATTAAATTTTGTTATCTTTTTATACAAATATTCGTTGTAAATATAGTTGAATTTTTTCTGTTTTTTCTGAATAACAAATAATTGTAAATGATGAGAGATAGGATTAAAAGGGATACATATAATAATAATAGTAAACAAAAACAATATAATTCAAATTTTCAAATCAAATAAACCATTTATTAAATATTACAACTGTAAAAATGCTATTTTAAATAATCACCATAACTATAATAATAGATTATAAAAAACTTTTCATTTCACTAATCTGTTTGAACAGCTTTATTTTTCACTTCACTCTTATGAAATTCAAAGGAACTACATAATCCATTTACTGTAACATTACAATTATTAAAAATTAATGTTTTATTGGAGGTCTCATTTGGCAGACCGAATACATAAAGTCCAAAATCTGGATCATAAAAGATAGGTCTTGGTACGCTGGATTTCATTTGTGCAGTTAGCGTAGACTCTTTAGTTGCTTTCTGTTGTTCGATTCGATGAATGATAACTGGGGATGAAACTCTATCTGTTGAAGTGTCCATACTCTTTGTTGCTTTCTGTTGTTCGACTTGATGAATGATGACTGGGGATGAAACTCTATGTGTCGAAGTGTCCATACTATTCGAGTCCTCCGGGTAGACTTGATTAGTTTTGTCTGCAAATGGCAATCTAATTTGACTGTTCTCAACAAGATCTGCTTGTTGAATCTGTTTTGAAGTAGATGAAGTGTTGAGATCAATAATTGATCCTTGATGTGAACTCATGGGATTATCCATGATTTTCGAAGTAGTTGGAATATTATTGCTTTCATTGATCTTGATTCCAATACTTATCTGTTGATAAATTTTCTTTATGTTATTCATGGAATCAGGAATGTATCCGTAAGCCACTGCTCCAGACTTCCATCCACCATGTCTTTGTAGAGTAGTTAGGTCTGCACCCGCATCAACTAATAATGTTGCAGAAGTTCTGCGGAAACTGTGACCGGTGAAGGAATTGGGTTCAGGCAAATGAAGATAATTTTCAATATTCTTGGTTTTCAAAAAACCTGTCTAGTGTACAGGATGCAGGTCTCAGTTGCATATATTTTTGACAAATAGAATACAGTTGACCGGTGATTGTGAAAGATCTTGGAACCTTATTTTTGGTCTTCAAGATCTTGATAAAAAGTGTATCTTCTAAATGGGTGATGTAGTTGACTGTCAAATTTACAAATTCGACCCTCCTAAGCGCACCAGCTATTCCAATGATAAGAGCCACCTATAAAATATTATTGAAAATTAATATACTATATACAAATTCATAATACCTTGAGTGTACAAATTTTACTCACTTTTTCACATAAATAGATTTCATCTGGTGCTTCACTGAGGAATTTTGAAATATTTTCTTTGGTGAAAACAGCAGATTTTTTTTGTACATGCCCCTTGCTTTTTTTCTTCAAAAAAGTTGTTAGTCTATTGTATTTACTAATATCAATGTGATCAAAACAATTGATAGTAGTCTTCTGCATGGAATACGTAGCCCAGAGACTAGAAGGTGCATACTTCTTTGAAAGGTCTGCAAAGTAGGCCAACAATACATCTTCGCAAAACGAATTTGTATGTTTTGCTCTACGCCAAGTCTTGAAAGTATTATGTGCAATAGTGTACAATCTTTTTGATCTGTCCGGTAACAAATCTATAGTTATATTCTGTGCTGCTTGTCGTATAAGTTCAGGAACAATTTCACAATCATTTTTACTAGATTCACTATCAGAAACTTCCATTTTCAAAACTATCAATAAATTTAGATTATAAACACTTTAAGAATATATTGATTCTAAATAGTTAAAAATGTAACCTCAAAATATTGTTTATTTAAAAAAACTTTTGAAAAATTTACAATGGATGAAAAAACTGGAAGAAAAATATGAAAAAAATTGAAAGAAACTATGAGAATCTGAGTATATATTCAAACACGAATGGAAAACGAATCAAGCACAAGACGTAATATACACAACGCAGTAAAAAAATTTGCGGAATATTACACCGTTGAGCTTGCGCAACAATCGAGACCTACGCTGAGCATGGTAAATATACCGGTCAAGCGGTAAAATGACAAGAGATCGTCATTCTACTCACGGTACAATTACATCGCTGAGCATGGGAAAAATAATAACTTTACATCATTGAAGCATGTGATTATCGTACATGAAAATGGGAAACTTCCGCAAAAATTTTTACAGTGACGGCATAAGAGAATCGAGTTGAGACTGGAACATGAATAATAAGTCGTGGGCGCGAAAGCGAACCACTGAGATGTATATAACGAAACTTATACGCAGTATAAAATAGCATATGTTAGGATTTGAAATGTTTACGCTTTTCGTTCGTTTGAATAAGTAAATATTGCATTCACATAAATTAGATTTCAATCGGCGGGTTTATATCACACGTGCTATAAAATAGTATCCGATACTCGTGATCTAAGTAAAAGCTCATTATTTCACGGCGTGTATAGCGCCCTCGCTCCGCTCAGGCGCTAACTACAGGCCGTGAAATAATGACCTACTTAGAATACTCGTATCGTAATATACTATTATTTTCTACTTTCTCACATGCATTTGAACGATAACTCTACAATGCCAAATAGAAGTGAATCTACTTACGATAAGCTGTAAAAATTGAGATCCTTGCTAGAATCTCTTTCACAAAATTATATAAAATATTACAAACCTTCTGAAAAACAATCTGTTGACGAGAGCATGGTAAAATTCAAAGGTAGGAGTACTTTAAAACAATATAATCCTCAAAAACCTATAGGTTTCAAAATTTGGGTCAAAGCTGATAAGCATGGTTTTATTTGTGAGTTTCAGGTTTACACAGGAAAAATTTATGGCGTGGCTGAGAAACACTTAGGAGAGAGAGAGAGAGAGTTGTAAAAGATTTAACCCGTAAAATAATTTCTAAAAATTATCAAGTTTATTTTGATAATTACTTTACTAGTGCTAATTTGATGATTGATCTAGAAAATGATGATCTACTAGATTGTGGAACAGTGAGAAGTAATAGGAAAGGTTTACCAAAAAATCAAGTAAATGATAAAAAAATGTAAAGGGGAGATTATGATTGCCGATCTTCATACAAGGGCATTAGTTGGATAAAATGGAAAGACAATAAATCTGTGCAATTTTTATCTAATTTCCATGATCCCTACATCAATACTAGTATAGGTAGACGCCAAAAAGATGGTAGCTTCCTTCAACTAAATTGTTCCCAAATTACTCGAGGCTACGATTCTTCTATGGGATATGTTGATAAAGCAGATCAGTTGAAATCTACGTATGAAATCAGCCGAAAAAGTAAAAAATGGTGGCACCGATTATTTTGGCTTTTTGTTGATGTAAACGTAGTAAATTCATTTATTATTTATAAAAGGAATAACCCTAATTCGAAAATAGTTTTGAAAGATTTTCGATTGCAAGTTGTTCGCGGCTTATTCGCTTTTCATCACCTAAGAAAAGGGGTCCAAAACCACAGCAACAAGTTCTTAGTAAAAAGAAACTAAATGTTTCTAATGAAATAAGATTTTCTCAAGAGAAACATATTCCAATCAAGATAAATAATCAAAGAAACTGCGTTTGCTGCAGCACTTAACAAAAACAAACTAGAACTCTATTTATGTGTACTACTTGTAATGTACATTATGCATAAAAGAATCAAAAAATTGGTATGAGATATATCATACATCAGGATCAGTAGAGTAAATATTGAAACATATTGGGTACTCAAATGGCGCAAAATACAAGAATAATTTAAAAATTCTTATCAAGACAATAAATTTAAAAAAAAAAGTAAAAAAAATAAAAAAAAAACAAGAAAAATAAAAAAAAACATAACTCTGCCACAGACGGTCCCAAGCCTGTGTTCAAAAGAGGAGGGTGTTTCAAAATCGTATACGCGATGCAAATGATGTAGTTTTTACCACACTCTAGGGGTTGCTTTTGGGTTTATTGTATTTTTGACAATGAATTTGGATTCAGCGTCAAAATATACATCGAAAACATGTATCTGCACTGATCTGTCGAAAATAATTTGATATTATGATAAAAAGTGTAGTTTTTACCACCCTGTAGGGGTTGTTTTTGGGTTTATTGTATTTTTGACACGGGATTTGGATTCAGTGTCAAAATATACATCGAAAACATGTATCTGCACTCATCTGTGGAAAATAATTTGATATTATCATAAAAAGGGTAGTTTTTCCCTCTATATAGGGGTTGTATTTGGGTTTATTGTATTTTTGATATCAGATTCGGTTTCAGCGTGAAAAAATACATAGGAAACGTATATTTTCACTTCTCAACCAAACTTAGTTAAATTGCGTGACTGAAAGGGTTAAATAAGCAAGTTATATAGAAATTTGTTGTATTTTAATAATTAATGTGTATATATTTTTTGTATATATATACGTTCTCAATCAATACAAAAAAGAACATTTTTTACGATTTCTTAAAATGGTTACTTATTTACATATGAGTATACAAGATTCAGAATCCTATATCTTTCTCAAAATTATTATAAAGTAATAATAATATATATATATATATATATATATATATATATATATATATATATATATATATATATATATATATTTTCTGTTTTAGGATCAAATGCTCCTCTATAGGGAGGAAAATAAAAAGCTGAAAAGAATTCAAGCATCACATAGTGAAAGTGACGGTGAACACAGCGATGCACCACAAGATTGTAAGAAACGTGAAGATCGTGACGCTGAAGACTTTGATGACCGTTTGGACGATGAAGATTACTACTGTTCGCGCGCGTCAGGCTGCCTTCGGGCTTTATAAGATTCTTTAACCTTATTCGAAGGCGAGCTTGTGACGGTAACCGTAGTTGCAGCGAGGCAACGACTTACCGGTGATGAATGCGTTCTCTCGAAGGCAAGGTGCGAGGTTTTAAATAAGCAAACACCTTTTAAAATCAACAATCGGTTTAATGGTTAAAAACAGTATTATTTAAGGTTAAATCCAGACACAAGAGAGCGTATCTCGATTTGAATTAAACGACACGTGCTCGAGAGAGTTGAGCTGCCGTGTCTTGCTTCATTTCAGACCGCGGGTAGAGCGGAAGAGAGCGATACCAAGTCGCGAGCGCGGCTCTGGTATTCCGCGCGAAGCTTGCATATCAAGATGGAAAGGGTAAAGTCGCGGTTGCCAAACCGCTCGAGGCCCCCCATCGAGGCTGAAGAGAGCCTAGGCCTAGGTTTCGTGTACCCTCCTTGGTCGAGTTCCGTTTAAAGGGACGTGGTAACATATAATGCGATTATATATCAATTTAAGGTTTGCGTCATACCTGTAGGTAAACTTTCTATTTCATTAAATTGTAAAAGTTTTTTCTTGCACATTTTACTGTTATAGATATATAATAAATACGTATATATATATATATATATATATATATATATATATATATATATATATATATATATATATATATATATACGTATTTATTATATATCTATAACAGTAAAAAAACTAAAACAGTATATATATATATATATATATATATATATATATATATATATATATATATATATATATATATATATATATATATACGTATTTATTATATATCTATAACAGTAAAATGTGCAAGAAAAAACTTTTACAATTTAATGAAATAGAAAGTTTACCTACAGGTATGACGCAAACCTTAAATTGATATATAATCGCATTATATGTTACCACGTCCCTTTAAACGGAACTCGACCAAGGAGGGTACACGAAACCTAGGCCTAGGCTCTCTTCAGCCTCGATGGGGGGCCTCGAGCGGTTTGGCAACCGCGACTTTACCCTTTCCATCTTGATATGCAAGCTTCGCGCGGAATACCAGAGCCGCGCTCGCGACTTGGTATCGCTCTCTTCCGCTCTACCCGCGGTTTGAAATGGAACAAGACACGGCAGCTCAACTCTCTCGAGCACGTGTCGTTTAATTCAAATCGAGATACGCTCTCTTGTGTCTGGATTTAACCTTAAATAATACTGTTTTTAACCATTAAACCGATTGTTGATTTTAAAAGGTGTTTGCTTATTTAAAACCTCGCACCTTGCCTTCGAGAGAACGCATTCATCACCGGTAAGTCGTTGCCTCGCTGCAACTACGGTTACCGTCACAAGCTCGCCTTCGAATAAGGTTAAAGAATCTTATAAAGCCCGAAGGCAGCCTGACGCGCGCGAACAGTAGTAATCTTCATCGTCCAAACGGTCATCAAAGTCTTCAGCGTCACGATCTTCATGTTTCTTACAATCTTGTGGTGCATCGCTGTGTTCACCGTCACTTTCACTATGTGATGCTTGAATTCTTTTCAGCTTTTTATTTTCCTCCCTATAGAGGAGCATTTGATCCTAAAACAGAAAATTAAAAATAAATCATTTTACAAAAGATAGTATATCTTTAAATACTCAGAAAATATATAATTTAGCATTCACTACAATCGAGACATATTTTAGCACTTTTTCAAATATATTGAATAACTAAATTTAATGATTGCAAAGGAATGTCTGATTGATTGAAGTATATATCACTTGTTTATATAGAAGCCGAAATACGACTTTTTAAAATTAAATTTGAAATACAATTGTTCTGCTCGCAATTCATGATAAATATCGAAAACTAACCTCGCTCTGCACACTCTCTGCATACATAAAGTCCATGATTGAGCCGATGAACAAAATTACTCGTGTGCTAGGATACTATTATGCACTTTGTGCAGCTCTGCTTTCGTGCTTTACTCTCACGTCTCTTTACACAATTTATATAATAATAACGACGAAGTGCCGTTTCTCGAGGTTCGACTCGATGTGCCTTCCTCCTGCCAAAGGTCAATGCTTGTACACTCTTCGTGACGCAGGGTGCGAGGGGGAATAGTCAATCAGGGGGGATAGCCAATCCGGACATTCGTAGATTCCCGATTGTACTCACCTGCTCCGGCGGAGATAGGTTTCGTGTACCCTCATTGGGCTATCTACTTAAACTAACAACTACATAAAAATTTGGTTTTAACATAATAGTATTATTTCTATTTAAATGATTTGTGTTAAAACTATAAAATAATATAATGAGATAGTAACATTAACAGTTTAATTTAATCCACTTTTTCATGATGTTCTTATGTGACACATTATCTATACTCAGATTTTTTAATTCGTTAGGAAAACTGTTAAAAGTTACGAGGGTAGTTCAATAAGTCTTTAGAATGACCAACAGATGGCGCGTGAATCGCTCCAAATCATCTGTTTTCAGTCAGCACCACTCCCGACTAGATATATGGTGCAGTCACAGTCCACATCTTCTGAGTTTACGTGTTTTTATAACCAATTGAAAAAAAAAAATTGCTTGTTAAGAAAAATGGAAAAAAACGAGTTCAGAGCGGTAATTAAACATTTTCATTTAAAGGGTTTAACTCCATATGAGATAAAAAATGAATTGGACTCAGTTCATGGCACATCTGCCCCTGCCTTAGCAACGGTTTATAACTGGGTAAATGAATTTAAGCGTGGTCGTACATCAATAAGTGACGAACCACGTTCAGGAAGGCCCGTAGAAGCAACTACTCCCGAAATCATCAATAAAATCCACGATATGGTGTTGAAGGATAGAAGATTAAAAGTGCGTGAGTTAGCTGAGGCCACAAGGATATCTATAGGTGCAGTTGTTTCAATTCTACATGAAAAATTAGGCATGAAAAAGCTATCGGCAAGATGGGTGCCGCGTTTGCTCTCAGCTGAGAATAAACGCAATAGAGTGGTCGCCTCTGAGGCTCTTTTGGCGCGCATAAGTCGGAATCCTGAGGAATTTTTTCGTCGATTTGTGACTGTGGATGAAACATGGATACACCACTACACTCCTGAGACAAAGGAACAATCCAAACAGTGGATTTCCACAGGCGAACCAGCTCCAAAGAAGGCAAAGACCGTAAAGTCAGCTGGTAAGGTTATGGCTACAGTTTTTTGGGATGCACGTGGAATTATACTTATTGACTACTTGGAAAAGGGTAAAACAATTACTGGTGAGTATTATGCATCATTATTAGAGCAGCTGAAAGAAGAAATTAAAAAAAAACGACCACATTTGGCGAGAAAAAAAATTCTCTTTCATCACGACAACGCCCGAGTTCACACATGCTTCGTTTCAATGGCTAAAATTGAAGAACTAAAATTCGAATTGGTCGAACACCCACCGTATTCACCAGATTTAGCCCCCAGTGACTTTTTCTTATTTCCAAACTTGAAAAAATGGCTCGGTGGACAGAGATTTACGGACAACGAAGACGTCATTGCCTCTGTAAGTGCTTATTTTGAGGAACTTCCGAAAACGCACTTTTCTGAAGGATTAAAAAAACTTAAAAAGCGATTGACCAAGTGTATAGACCTCCAAGGAGATTATGTTGAAAAATAAAAAAAAATTTACCCAAAAAAAATTGTTTTTATACTTTATTCTAAAGACTTATTGAACTACCCTCGTACTATATCTTTAATATAGCCTTTTTATAACAATTTTTATCTCCAACTTTCTTTTTATTATTTGGTAAAATTAAATTTTTTTTCCTTGTTACACTAGTTGAGTTGGTATATTGCATTTTGAGATATGAATAATGATACTTTATAGCTTCGAAAGTATATATTTGTTCTATGTTTAAAGGATCTTGAACTATAAAATTTTGTTTGTTAATCATACTAATAATTTTTTTCTGTAGATTTTGTACTAAAACTCGATTATTCTTATAAACTCCTCCCCAAGCTAATATTCCATAGCTTATTAGACTATGGAAGAAAGCATAATAAATCATTCTTAATGTATCTGTTGACATTATTTTCACAATTTTGTAAAAAATATAAAAAAGATACTTTGTTTTACTTACAATGTACTGAATGTGTTTATCCCATCTTAAATTAAAGTCAAAAACTATACCCAAATATTTATAGTATTCGACTCTTGTTATATTTATATCATTAATTTTAACTGCTAATTTATTTGGTACACTATCACTATAATTGCCATAAGTAATAAAAACAGTCTTGTCTACATTCAATGATAATTTATTTAAAGCTAACCACTTATTGATTATGTTTAGAGACTTGTTCATATTATCTTGAGCTTCTATCCAATCATCACCAGTAGCAATTATAGCAGTATCATCCGCGTATGATAATATTTCTTCCAGGGGGATGTCCTTCAAGATATCATTTATATACAAAATGAAAAGCAGAGAACCCAGGATTGTACCTTGAGGAACACCCGTGCTTATTAATAATTTATCACTTTCATTACGATCCATAACCACTGCTTGATATCTGTTATTGAGATAACTTAAAAGCAAATCCAGCGCCTGTCCTCTAATAGCAATACAATAGAGTTTGTCTAGTAGAATTTTGTGATCTACGGTATCAAATGCTTTTGCCAAATCAAGGAATGTTGCAATTATTGGTTTACTTTTATCTAAATTATTGTACAAAATATTGGTTATATAATTTAAAGCATTTCTAGTACCCATTTTCTTCCTAAAACCAAATTGATGTTCAGATATAATATTATGCTTTTCTACAAAATCGTAAATTCTATTGTAGAAATTAGAACATTAGACATTAGAAATTAGAGAAATAGGTCTATAATTAGACATATTATGCTTTTCACCTGATTTATACAACGGTACAACATCAGCCCTTTTCAGAGCATCAGGTCAAATGGCTTTCTCGATACAAGTATTAAAAATATTCGTTAAAGGTTCAGCAATATGATTGCATATCAGTTTTAAGATTTTAGCATGAATTTTGTTAACACCACCCTTTTTCAATTTTAAATTATTGATTATATCTGTTACTTCACTTACATTTGTTGGATTGAGAAAAATGGAATTCGCATTCATTTCAGGTAGTTTAATCAACGAATATAGACTTGTATAGAAGAACGATTCCAATGGAGCGCTGGGGATCGAAAGTGTTCCGTATTTTATATATATATATAAAATTTGCTATGAACATTACACATTCTAATTAATAAATATATTTATTTCTCTATTTTTCCACACCACCCAAGAGGTAAATAGATATAGTCCTGGCGCCGACCATACATTTCGTGGCCACTTTTAGGTCCCCGCCTGAACCCAAGTTTTCTAGACGTAGTTTCGGTCGAAAAAGTGGGACATAAAAACTTATAAACAAATTAATTGTTTAAGAGGCCATATCTCTGAAGCAAAACAATCACACCAATTTGAAACTTGTTTCAAAATGTTTACTTTTTTATTTAGAAACTTTTTACTTTTTATAGTTTTTTAGCTATACTTCATAATTTTCCAGATCACCGAAGAGCGCTTGTTGACGCCTCTTTGCTATCTATACCACGCGCGGCTGCCACGCACGTTTTTGCTCTTTTCTTTTTCTTGCAGACAAGGCTAGTATTCTGTAAACATGCTTATGATTTTGTTAAACTATTGAAACAATTTTTAACAAAAATAATTATTTCTTATTATTATTATAATCGATATTTTTTTTGCTAATTATGTAATGGAGCATACATTTTTTCAACTTATAATTATAAAATCTACTTACTTTATCCGGTAACAAAAGCAAAGCGCAAATACGAGATACGGCGCGTAGCGGCCGCGCACGGTATAGATAGCAATGGTGCGTCAAAACCACTTTTCGGTGATATCTCGAAAACTATGAAGTATAGCTAAGAAGGTATAAGTAAAAAGTTTCTAAATAAAAAAATAAACATTTTCAATCAAGTTTTAAGTTTGGGCGACGTTACTTCGGAGATATGGTCTTTTAAACAATTAATTTGTTTATAACTTTTTATGTCTCAGTTTTTCGGCTGAGAACTCTCGAAATTCGAATCCAGCAGCCAAAAATACGTCTAGAAAAGTTGGGCTTACGGGGGGACCTAAAAGTGGCCACGAAAAGTGTGGTCGGCGCCTAGACTAATAGGTGCGTTGATTTTTTGTTTTGTTTGAAATACTAGTATTCATATGTAACAATTTATTTCCAGATAAATGTGATTTATTGACATGTTAAATTCACACATATTTGTCATAATTATGCATTCGAGTATTAGTAACTCAAACCGTGGTAATCATCGCCAATAGCCCTACATAACCACGAGGAGACAGAGCCTCACTCCCGCCCCTGTTAAAAAAATTAAATTAGTAATCAGTACGAAAACTTATATAATAATTAACTGAGATAATCTTCTCAGAGAATGTTAAAGTAATTGTTCCGATTTCTAATTTATTAATTTTTAATAGAGATCGCCCTTCTGCCTCCATCCTAATTCCAGTATGTATACTCAATAAAAAAAATTCTTATAAAACATTATTTAAAATGCAAAATATATCTACGTATATATCATATTTGTATATATTTAGATATATCTATCAATTTAAACTTTAATATGTTCTGTTAAATTTTTTTTTAATGAGTATACTAAAGTTATCATATAATTTTTTTCTTAAGAAGAAAAAAGTAATTTGTTACATTAAAAGATTTTAAAATTAAAATAGCAGAAAATCAAATATAAAAAATAATTTTTTATTTATTTAAAAAAAAATTTAAACACAATACTTTTTTCCTGTTAAGATTATGAAACTAAAATATTACAACACCATGTCTTGGAATAATATTAAATAATCATATTTAATTAATTATATGATTACTCCTATAATTAGCTCTAATGTGTTATGATAATTTTATTTGAATAAAATATTTAATTAATAATTATAAAACATGAATTTTTCAAAGAAAACACTATTACTTTTTAAGTAAAAGACACTAATTTTGAAACATATATGTTAACTTTTACGAGAAAGTTACATAACAGTTTCAAAGCGATATGCTATTAAGATATATCTAAAGAAAATCTTTGAAACAAAACATATATAATTTTTACATAACAATTTATTGTAATACATTTTAAATATAATTCTGTCATTTTTTAATGTTTCAAATTTAAAATATTTTTAAAACTATTTATACTACAGTATTTTGGTTAGTTTGAATGATGAAAGAGAAAAACCCTCTCGAAGTAGAGGGAAAAGTCCGAGCAAGCTATTACTGAATAATAGTAAATTTATTAAATAAAAACAAGAGCAAATCCCAATACATACAAAAAATACAAGAATTCAAAACTTAATCTACCACAGATTGAATGATCTATCGCTTAGTTGCCAAGAGCTAAGCGCAAACAATTCTACTACATGCAAACAAAATAATACTCGTGCAGCTATAATTTTTATATACTTGTGTATACTTATAAATAAATATTTTTTAAACGGCTATTAAATATCGAGATTCGCGGCAAATTAAAGTTAAATTCATGCCCGTGATTAAAAGTTAATTTACATTAAGCTAAAATAAAATTAACAGGATAGTTTATACATATATATTATGTAAAAAAAAATTGAATTTAATAAAAAAAAATCGAAGCTATAAAATGACATTTTAATAATTACTACTGTTGTTTGGATAATTTATGTTACATTATATACAAAATAACTAAATAAATAAATAAAACAATTTATATCCATAAAATTAATTTTGGAAATGTACAGTAATTACCTAAAATAATAATACGTATACTTATACACTCGAGTTGTACTTATTGATGACTTAATTTTTGCAATTTGAGATTTGGCTTGTTACTAGAAAAATCACACTTTCTACTCTTCTTAGCATCTCGCGCATCAGAGTTGATCCATTTTAATTTAAAAAATATATGCACCCTAACAAAAAAAGCTACAATATGCCTACGATGCGATTTACATGGCTCATCAATGCTAAAGTATTCTGGATGAGATTCGTCTAATTTTAAAGTTATTTCATTTATCAAATTTTTGGCAATTTCAGGTTCATGACAAAGCCTTAACAAATTTGAATCAAAAACTTCATACGCGGTAGTGATAATATTGTAAAAGAAATCTGAAAGAACGCAAAGGTTTCCACACTGACTTGTACCTTCAAATACCTTGTAAGCTTTGAAAAAAATTAAAAGGTCGTTACCTTCTTCAAAATTGGTATTTTCTCTCGCTAAGACAGATGAACAATCTAAACATTTGAACTTTTTGAAACATTTTGTAGCTATATATCCCGCGACATGGATTCAACTAGTAGACTCCGAACAGAGTGGTCGCACTGCTCCTCTTTGATCTTCCCCTCAAAATTTTCATACGATTACATCGACACAAGCCGGACTGCTACCTCATTTTCACTGCCTACATTCATACTGCCGACCGCTGTGACTATAACGAGCCTTAACATCTTGACTCTATCTTGTGAAACTACATCCTCGGGATACACGTCAAACACCAGCTACGAAGAACAAACAACCGCTGCAAATTTTACATACTGACAGAAGCTACCTGGCATTACATTCAACTGTACATTCCTACAACGAACGGGCCGTCAACACGAATACCACACACGACGCTCCCACCAATATTCCACACGACTTTCTCGACATTATCTACGCGACGCTCAACGAAGTTGGCCATCTCGAACTCTCAGCAAAGCATAAGCACGCCAAGTAAAGTATAGAATAAAATGTAATAGATTGCTGTGAATATCCTGCTTTGAGTTGTAACGCTTTTCTAGTTAATATCACGTACGCTCAAAATAAAATACAAAATTCACAAATACAGTCAGTACATTCAAATGAACAAACAAGTTCATATGAGAGCGGAACAGGATTAATTCCAAATTGAATTAGAGTCGATAACATAAAATATATAAATAAATAAATAAGGGGGAAGGGAAAAAAAAAAATAATAATAATTATAAAAAAAAAATATATATATAATAGTAATAAAAAGGGGAAAATTACAAATAAAGAATAATAATTGAAAAAAGAAAGGAATAAAAACAAAAAGCCAAATAAACACGCAACAACATAAATATATAACCCTCGTTAGAACAGTACTCATTTAATGTAACATACGTACTGTCGTTTATTTAATTATACTCGCGTTTAGTTTAAGTTAGTTATACTTCTGTGTCTACTTTAAGTTAGTTATACTCTTTTGTCTAGTTTTACTTATATATATGTGTCTAGTTTAAGGTATTTATATACTTGCGTGTAGTTTAAGGTAATTTTATCATAACTACAACCACAACTTTGAAGATTATAACAGCACGATCTGTAATCCATCATTATAACGATTCAATATTTGATACTTTAACCCAGTTATGAAACTCACTGAGGAGATTCATAATTTTTACCATATGATACACACATTACAAACGTAATGATATGTGTAACTAAATATCCGTTCCACTGTCAATAGATAGATCATTTTATAGTACAAACAGGAATAATTATAAGCATACTACCACATTTCTGATTACAAATTATAAATATAACGCGACAACATAATTCATAGCTCCTAGAATAACATACAATTGTGTAAATTTATTGGCAGATGAAGGTTTTCCTGGCATACTTTTTGATAGATGGTTAACCATAACGATTGTTATTTCATAACTTTAAATAGAATCATCCAAATATCTCTCTTAAAGTGCGCTAGGGAAGCACATTCAATCTAAAGTTTTGGGGGCCTAACGGGTTATTGCTTAGCGTGCATGTCGGCATATATATAATTCTTGCAAAATAATAAATTCTCGGAAGCTCAAACATACGACTTAATGTCGAACGACTGATTTAATGGAACTCTTCGCACTGTCTCTTATTTACAGATTTATTTAGATTAGTGTCCAGCTTAAATTATTCACCGTATAACTACAATAACAATATTTAGATATTGCGGAACAATTTTATCAAAATAACATAGCTGAGGGGATTAGCGCTTCCAAATGTATTGTACTTGGAACACCTCGCACTGGCTCTTACGTACATATTTATTTAGATTAGTGTTTAGTATAAGCTATTTACCTTATAACTACAATAACAATATTTAGATATAGCGGAACAATTGTATTATCATAACATAGCTGAGGGGATTAGTGTTTCCCATTGTATTGCAATATAATATTAATGGACATAAATTCGACGGGCAACAACCGCATGATATACAACACATTTATGTACAGACTACCCTGTTGACCAGTATATATCTAGATACATTTTTAATCTGTAACGTAATCGACTTAATAAATAACACGATCGCTTTAACACATGTTATATATTTACTATTTATAGGATACGAAAAACCAAAGACTCGATTAACTAGTAAATATCCAGGGTGTGCCCATATTAGTACTAGGTGCATTATATCCAGACAACCTTTCCGCGTATTTCTTAGTAGAAATATACTGCGATATCTCTATCTTACAGCATGGCATGGTTTACAATCTTGCGAACAAGAGTCTTGGAATGGTCATTCATTAATATTACTATAACACACATTATATATTCGGGTGAACATTTTGCCTTGGCACTACGCTATAAACAAATCATACCAGTGGTATAATTCATTACTTAATCGAGGATTAAACTCACCTGATCATGGTGGGAGATAATAACACGCAAATCCATCACCAAGAGACGGACACCATTTTAAATAATGACACACGACCCTATCTATCGCCTATAATCACTGTAAATAATACTAATAGCAACATCCCACAACCTATGAATAACAATATATACAATACTTGTCTTGAATTGTATGATAAACAAAAAAACAATAGATACAGCTCAGAATCGGAACCCCGATACGTAGTACACCTATACGACAAGAGAGAAGAGCACAACTTAGGCAATATTCACATCACTGATATAGGACTCAAAATCAATAAGGCAGGCATCAAACTAACCAATCTATTCTCGATTGGCCCCAAAAGATTTTGTCTCACCTTCAGTGCATTCGAGGAAGCCAACAATTTTATTGAATATAACCTCAATAACATTGAACCGGAGTGGAGTGCCTTTATCCCGGACCCAGAAATATTCAGAATTGGCATAATCAAGGACGTGGGAACCAACGCGACCATTACAGACATACTCGAGGGTCTTGGCGAGGAAAGTCGAGAAAGCATTGGGAAAATAGAACGTATCACCAAGACCATAAACTCTAATGAAGGCCCTTCTGGAACCATAGAAACAACTAACATTAAAATTTATGCAAAAAAAGAATTACCCAAATTTGTTCTTATATTCGGAATCTTCTATAGAGTCGATTATTTTATACCTGCCGTCATAAGATGCTATAACTGCCAGAGGTACGGTCATGGTACCAGCTACTGTAAAAATAAAACTAGATGCCTTAGGTGCTCTGAATATCATTGTTACAACACCACTAACTGCATTAAACCCCCTAAATGTGCTAATTGTCATGAGCCTCATCAAGCCTCGGATAAAGTATGTATCTTTTTTGCCTTCCATAAGGAAGTTAATGCAACCCGAACTTTACTCAAAATCACTAGCACGCAGGCTATGTTCATAGTACGACAAAGATATAAGAATAAACTTGAAAACCCTCTAAGATTGATGGAAGAACTCAACCCCTTTATCGATCCAAGAGATCCATTGGATGCCCAAATTGATACACTCCGCCGCATATTTAACAAACCCTTAGCGGCTGAAACTGCCCAAAACTCGACATTTATCCCATCCGGACACAACAATACTATCGAACCACGTAATAACGCCCCTAACGAAAAAAAATACTAACTGAAGAAAGTATAGACAGTTTCGAACAATCGGTAGTAGACGACGATGACTCGGATGAATTACTATTAGATACATACTCTATATCTTCAATCTTAAACAAGACAGGGTCCTCTCATTTTGAATCCAGACTCAATCACGAGTCTCAGAAATCCATCCATGAGATTATTGGTACCAACCCTCCGAAAACACACACGGAATATGAACCTGAAATATGTAATCACCCGGATATAAACCATAGTAGCACTCCTTACAAACTAAGTTCAATGAACCAGAATACCCCCAACCCAATAGATACCCTTTCTACTAAATCCCCACATATCATTAGCAAACCCATTCAAAATCAATCCAAACTAAAGTCCCCACTAAAACCCAATATAGTACAGAATACCAGTATCAAAAACTCAAAAAAAGCAATTAAAAAAAATAAACGTGCTGTCAACAAAGCCCTGGTAAGGGCAAAAAAACTAGGATACTTAAAATCGCTCAATCAAACTTCCTCTTGTTAATAACCAATACCCTCTATAGTTAAATTTGAACCTATTCTATATAATTATGAATACTAAAATTTGTTTCTGGAACGCTAGGGGAATAAAAAATAAATGGATTGAAATTGAATCCTTCATAATCCCATGGGACATAATGTCAATAAGCGAGACTAAGCTTTCCGAGACTGACAACGTCAAACACATCAGGGGATTCAATCACATTAGATTGGACCGCTCTGATGGTTTGAGGGAGTCGGGCGGCGGACTTCTTGTCTACTTAAAGAACAATATCCAATTCTCTAATTTTAAAGTTTACTCGCCAAAGGGAATGGAATGCCTAGGAATTAGAGTTCTTGCTCACGATAAGGAAATCCATTTTATATCCGTTTACAACCCGCCTGAAAACATAGTAAGCGTCTAAGAGCTGAACAAATTTTTCCAAGCTTGCACTACATTCACTAACCTCATCATATCCGGGGACATCAACTCTCAACATCACCAGTGGGGGAGTGAGTTTACCAATCAAATGGGTAGAAATACAATAAACTCAATCAATGAATTTGAAAAACTGCTCATCCTTAACGATGGCCAGGCCACTAGGGTCTGGAAATGCAACAGTTGCCCCGACCTAACAATATCCTCCGAAGCTATATTTCATAAAATTGAATGGGGAGTCTCAGCTGACCCTATGGGAAGCGATCACTACCCTATAAATATCACTATTCTTGATTTCGCTCTGCAATTAATTAACCCTAAACGCAAGATAACTACGTCCAATGTAGAATGGAAGAAATTCCAGCAAGAAATGGAAACCTTCCATATAGATTCCCCCGAACTTTGCGAGGATAATATAATAAATCTATACGAAATGTTTATTATACATATATACAAATCTATCGAATCTTCAAAAAAAAATAATAAACCAAACAAGAAAACTACTCCCCCTCCCAACACACAATCTAGCCAACAAAAACCAAAAAAAATCAACCGCAAAACACCTCAAGATTGTATATGGTGGGATGAGGACTGTTCAGCAACAATCCAAAAGAGACACGCTTTACTACTTACATATAAAGAAAACCCTAACCTGATTAATCTAAATAACTACAAAGATGCTTGCAAAGAGGCCACCACAACTTTAAAAAAAACTAAGGCAAAAAAATTTAAGAACTTCCTTTCGACCCTAAACCCCTACACACCCTTGCAGAGAAATTTCGACTTCATCAAAAGGTATAAAAACCGGTTCTACCAACCACAAAACGAATCTAAAACAGAAAACCTAATTCAAAACAACCCTAGACTTCACGAAGCTTTTAAAAAAATTTCCAATAACTATTCATACTCACACATCGACTTTGATTCATACAGTGGTAACAGTGATCCTATACTTGACAAAGCAATTACTGAAATGGAAGTAAGAAATGCAATACAAAACTCAAAAAATAATTCAGCCCCTGGGGTAGATGACATTTCATATTACACTCTAAAAAATTTACCACCTTCATCGATCACCTGGCTGTGCAATCTGTTTAATACCATCCTCGATACTAAAAAATTCCCAGAGACCTGGAGTACCTTTAAAGTATGTTTTATCCCCAAACCTCAAAAAAAGGGATATCGACCTATATCTCTAGCATGTACTCTCCTCAAAGTAATGGAAAGGGTCATTAACGACCACCTACAGTGGTGGACCGAAAAACTGCAAATTTTACCCCCTCATTTCTACGGATTCCGTACGAACCGTTCATGCAGTAATTGTTTAAATATTTTACACAATGCAATTATTACCGCCAGAGCTAAAAGGGAGTATTTGGGAGTCCTCAGCCTTGACCTAGAAGGCGCTTATGATGCGGTCAACCTTGAAAAGTTAATAAAGATTCTAATGGCATTGAAAATACCCACCAAAATTATAGCTTTTATAAAAAATTTAATTAATGACAGGGAAATCTGGGGAAGTTTTAATGGCATTGAATTTGCAAAGGGGTTCACCAACAAAGGCTTACCTCAGGGATGCATCCTTAGCCCTTTGCTGTTTAACTTATACATATGTAGCATAATGAAAATAATCTCTCCCAATGTAAGTTACTTGGGGTTCGCAGATGATTTACTACTCTATTTCACAAGCGATAATATACCCCACATTATACAGGTTCTAGACTCTAACATAGAAAGCATTGAATTATGGTTAAAATCAATAGACCTGAAACTGTCTTTTAACAAATGTGCCTTCACAATTTTTGGCAGTGATACTTTACAGGCAGACCAATATTTCATCTCCCTTAACAACCAAACCCTAAGCAACAAAACCCACTTCAAATATCTGGGAGTACTCTGGGAGCAGGACCTCAGTTGGAAACAACATATTCTCCAAATCACACAACATACTAGATATGGAATCAATATGCTCTCTACGTTAGGAAATTTCAACTGGGGTATCCACCCTCAAACTATGTTAACCTTTCACAAAACCATATTGAGACCCAAAATTGATTGGGGTAGCTACCTTTATCATAATTCGAGACAGAACCTACTTAAGAAACTAGATGTAATACAAAATAAAGCCATTAGAAAAGCCCTTGGGTGTATCAAAACCACGCCTATCAATGTACTCCACCACTTGGCTGGTATACCCACTTTACATAACAGAAGAGTCCACCTCACGTCCAAAATGATAATAAGAGAAGCCCCATTTCTAAACAGCACATTAATAAACCAATTTAAACTAATCCATGATAACTATGATCACCGTTTAATCAAAGACTATTACAGCAAGAAATTTTCCCTGGCCTACAATATATGGGTCCAACATCGCACCCAAATTAACCTTCTATTTAAATACCCAATAAGCCCAACGTTTTCTATCCCTTATGAGTCTCTTTTCATCTCTAATCTAGTAAATACCTCTTTAGGTAATTCACTTAAAACAGAATCACACAACATTCCGGTAGACTTCCTCAACTATACTACTACAATCTTAGAAGAATATTCCCTTATATTCACTGACGGGTCTAAGGACCCAAACGGAGCAGGGGGAGCGGGTATATACCATGAAGAACTACAACAAACATCGTCGCTAAAGCTAAATAATAACGCGAGCATATTTTCTTGTGAAGCTTATGCCATTCTTAAAACCCTCATGGATCTGATCGGCACCTTTCCTAGCAAGATTGCTATATTCACCGACTCCCTAAGCGTCCTAGCGTCCCTCCAACGCGATGGATTAAACTCGAATATACATTTCTACTTAGCACAAATACGCTCATATCTCTATTATCTTAAGGAAAGGGGATTCCACATAGAACTGTTCTGGATACCATCTCACGAGGGTATTTTAGGAAACAATAAAGCCGACGAGGCTGCCAAAATGGCGCTTTTACTCCCCACCACTACAGTCAACCAAATATGGCACACAGACCTTCATGGAATGATTAATAAACACAATCTGGACTCTATGATATTATATACACGAAATTACGGGCAGAAAAACAAAGGTCGTATGTTCATAGACAACAATGCTGAATTCTCCTTCAACACATGGTTCTCTAAAAGCAATTACAGTAGAAAAAAGATATGTACATTAAATAGATTAAAAAGTAATCACACTAGGTGTAAACACCATCTAATGATTAAAAATATACTACACGAAGACACTTGTGAATGTGGAGAGGGGGAACACAGTATCGATCACCTTGCATGGGAGTGTACATTAACGGCAAAGTTTCGCCCTATAATAGTCAATTGCTGCCTAAAAAATAAAATCCAAATAGGAGAGAACATTTGCAAGATTGTAAATACATGCCATTACAACATAGGTTTTATTTTTGTGTCATTTTTTAGCCTAAGTAACATCGATGTTTGATTCCTATTCCGCAATTACTATCCACTCTAATGCAAGCATACCTTCATTCCATTTTCACAGCTTTCTAGTTTCTCTTCATATCATGTAATACTTGGCATGCAAAAACCCTACACGCAGAACAAATACCTACCAACTTGTATTTAATACACACATTTGTATGATTCAGCCTCGAGGAAAGTAGTGGATAATGGCCCACAGCTGACTCATTGAGGATCATTGCCTGAAGAATCAGCTGAGAGCCTCGCTTTTACATATCATCATCGAAATCCCCGGGCCGAAGATAGATCATAAGGATTGAATTATTTAACAAGAGAAGGCTTGTAGCATTGAATGGTAGTGGGCAGCATAGAGGAACTCCTCTCTAGTCCGACAGCAGAAAAAAAAAAAAAAAAAATATCCCGCGACATACTTCATTCAACTTTGCAAAGGAGTAGATGGTTTATAGACATTATCTATAACACTATTAAATTTATCTGATAGATTTTCTAAATTCGATGAATGACTACTAAGATTAAATAACGTTGAAGTATGATCATGTTCATCGAATTCTACAAAACCGTGCATTTCTTTAGATAACATTTCATCGTCAGGCAACTCAATTGCATCGTCTCCTTCTGATGCGGTATCAGTATCTGACCCGCTGTCTGTACTGAATATACCAGCATTTTCATCAGGTTTAGATGAACTGTTTGATTCTGCAGGTGAAATATTATTACTATTGGAAAGCATGCTATGGGGTTCATTAATTACTACAAAATTACTCTCATCATCAACAGCATTATCAATGGGCTGTGTAAACCGCTCGCTATTTTCAAGTACCTCTGATGCTAGTAACGCTACGGTTCCATCAGGCTCACAATTACTTGACTTCGAACCCAATGTTAAATTTGCTATTATTGTATATTGTAGATTACGTCTTAATTGCACTGCAGTTGGATTTGGATTATGACCGGACTGAGATCTTAAAACAGCAAATAAGTTTTCGAGTGGATATTGGTTTAATCGCGAAGTTAATAGGTAATGACCGCCTTTTTTTTTCATGTCCTCCCATTGCATGAGTATACTATTAACGGTCAAATAAAAGCCATCGAAACACATTGGATTATGCGATGAATCCGAATATTCCCACGATTTTATCCACTCTAAACTGTTTACTAAACAATTTACAATGTCTGCGTTTAAATCGGATAAAGGACGACGTAACGGATTTTTATCTTTAAGACTTCGACTATTTAAACAATCAAAAAGGTCATTTACTTGTTTAATAAAATTAGCTGTCGGTATGCAATCAGGATTAGTTAATTTATCTTCGGTCGCCAAAGCACCAGCCAATAAAGCTGATGAAACAGATTTACTAAAAATTTGCGCCGCTAAGCTAACATTCATTTTGTTAAATGCAGAAGGATCAATATGTCTATCAGTTAATTTAGGCTCTGATTTACAAGGTTTATCCCGTTCTTTTTCTCTTAGTTCGCGTAATGCGTCCCATGACACTTCATTACCATCAATTTTAAATTTATGCAGTCAAAGATTATTGCGAAGACATTTGAGTAGGTGAGGAGCATCATAGTTAAAAAAAAATTTACGTTCATATCGCTCAATGTAAGGATTTTCTTTTGTAATGTTTAAAATTTTAACTGCTAATACATTTGGAGCACCTCCGTCACAAACCATAGATTTAACTTTAAAACCCGCTTTTTCTACATAATCTAAAATATCTAAAATTATTTCATGTAATTTAGTACCACAAACAGCATTATATGAAACGTAATACGCGATTGGCTGTCTCCAGTCATATTGTCTACCTCTTAACATAAATACTAATACGTGATTACCGAGTTCTGATTTGCGACCGTGTTCCCCTAAATCAGTAAAACCCTCAATAATATCATTTTTAGAATTATAATCTAACCATTTCTTAATGCTCATCTCGTCCTACATTAAAACACACTCGCGCTCTTTTTCTGACATTGATTGTGATTTTAATTTTAATAAAGTAGCTAAATTTTCCATTTTACCAGGAGCCAAATTTAATTCATTAACCCATTTTCTTATGTTAGTCACGCAAGGCAAATTAAATTTCTCTTTGTCACGTAGAAAGCGATAGGCTTTTGGTGATTTATAAAACAAGGATAATGCAAATTGTTTTTCTTCGTCCGTCCATTTTCGTTTTTTAACGTGATTCACTTGCATTTTAAAAAATTTTAAAGCGTTTTCATTTAACTTTACAAAATCTTTGTAGAAATCAATGGCTTCCTGATTTTTTTCAATTTTACGATTTAAGTTAGCAATCTTTTTGTTTCTATTTTTAATAATTTTTTGGAAATTGCAAAATTTCAATCTGTTTTTTCTCTGTTGAGCTTTAGCGGCTTTTTGTAGGAATTTAATAGATCGATGATGCACTACATCTTTGTTATTTAATTGTTTTTTTAAGCGAGCAAGTTCTTGTTTTAATTTGATCATTGAAGTATTATAAGGAATATTCTTTTGCAGAAGTTGACTTTCTTTTTCTTTAAAAATATTATCATTGGGAGGTAAAGGATTTTGTGAAGTTGAACATGATGGCTCATTTATATCAATTAATAGTGGCTCTACATCAACTAACTATCGTATCTGTACATTCAACAAAGTATCATCAATTAAATTATCATTAACAGGTTCATCAATCACATTAGTGCCATCATATTCATTAACTTGTTGCAAGCCTTCTGGAATCGCAGGTATAACATATTTTATAGGTATTGCAGAATCTTTTAATTTTTTCATACCTGTCACTGCAATGTTCTTAATGTCATCTTCTTGGAAATGCAACGAGCAAATACGTTTACCATCAAGGTGCTTCTTTTCTAATTCTTGCAAACTTAAATTCCCTGTCTGAAGAATCCATTCGGCACGTCTAAGAAGTTAGCATATCAAAAAATAATTCTTTTTACACAAGTACTTTCTAATTACAAATAGCAAAAGATATAATCATTATCTTAATATAGAAATTTATTCGTATACACTAAAAAAGATATTCTTAAATTTGTTGCATCTGAAATATTCATATGTTTTAAATTCAGACCATAAGACAGAAATTGATCTGACTTTAAGATAAATATATAACTGAAAACAATATCAGATGAAATTAATCTAAATACAAGAAATACTTTATCTAAAATTCAGTATGAGTGAACTGAGGTTTAGTCTGAATGTGCTTGGCTTATTTGGCACGTAACAGTTGTGCGCCGTAAGCGCGAAAATGACTCTCCCCGCACCAGCGCGCCCACTTTTGAAATTTCACAAATCCGACTCCCTGACTCATACCGAATTTTAAAGTGTTTAAAAATTATACTTTATTTAAGTTTTATTTTTATTCTAAGTTGGTGCACCATTATTTTTATGTACGATTTTGTGTTGTGATAGGTTTAAAAATTTCACTCCATAACGCTCAATTAATTTGTGTAAATTGAATAAAATAGGGTTTTTAAGCTATTTATGAGTAGTATTACATGTACTATTAAAGATTATGTTCTTGTTATAATCTCATAATCAATACTTTCAGAGAAATTAAAAAAAATCTGGATTTGTCGCATCTACAACATCGAATTGTATTAAATAACATAAATTGAGGTTATAACCTTAAATTTGATATAAAAATATTATAAGATCTATCATTTCAATTTTTGAGATCCAGAGCTCAAATTAATATTCAGAAATCACATGAATCTGGTAGTAGAGATTTTAATCGCAATCTTACATTTAAAAAAATGCTATTTATAAATATATGCTATTTATAAATAATAATATCCAATAGAATGCGTTATTTTAAATCATAATTATTTTATACACATAATGTTAAAAAATTTCATGATCTAACCTTATTGACGAACATTATACTACTTGAATAAACATTTAATTATTCAGAAACAATATATAATTCATAATTTAAGTACGTTTTGTTAAAGTCTGATTGTCAGATCAGAAATCTTAAAATAAGAAACAAAAAAGTCTGAATATCAGATCGTTGTATAAACTTCAGTTACAACGAAACTAAAATTTGTTGCATCTTAATTTTAGTACGAGAAAGATCTTAAGTGAAAACCTCTTTTTGTAGTGTATATTATAAAATATTATATTTTTAAAGTTGGAAAAATAATACTATTAACTCAATTATAATGCAAACGTACAATTAACCAAAACCAATAAGTTTGAAGTTCCCATCCAGCGAATTGAAGTAACAGAAAAATTTATTTTCCACGCATGCATCGATTTTGGTTTATAACATATCAATTAACCCATTACCGTCCAAGCGTTCAAATCTGAACACTTGATCAATGTCCAGTTTTGGCTTCGCATTTTTTATTTTATAACATTCAACCCTTTATATATGTTTTGCATGGGGTCACATCCAAATAATGACCATAAAATTGTAAAGATTACACAATTTTACCGCGAAAAATATTATTAGCTTCAACAGCCGAGTGTCCACATTTCAACGTTTGGGCTGTAATGGGTCAAATATTTATTTACATCTACTAAATAAATATTTAAGAGTATTACAGTAATATATATTACTTAGCGCTCAAAGGAACCTAAATTTTAAAAACAAATTACTTTATTCCCCGTCAATGAACATATGCAAGTTCCGAACATAATATTTAAAAATAATAAAATAAATATAAAATAAACATAAATAAAATAAATAAATATATAAAAAACATTCTTGAAAAATTTTAAAAATTAAAATTTTTTTACAACTATTAAAAATTTATAAATAAAATGTTTTGAAAGTTAACAAATCTTTTAAACAATTTCAACATTTTCAAAAAATTTGATCCGGAAGAAATTTTTTAATGGGTGGAATACTTCCTTTCCACCCCCACGCTTTCATGACGAATCTAATGACGTGATCAAATGCTTCTGCGCATGTTTAGAAAGAGCTAAGTCAATAAATTAGCGTTTATATTCGTATTAAATTTGTTTAGAGTCTGACCGAGTCTGACCCGCGCCTCATTATATGCCTCATTATATTCATTTTTACTCGGATAGTTTGTAAAATTTAATTTTGTTTTCGTTTAAACGCTATGTAATACTTATTACTGTCATTTATGGATGCCAATTTATCCGTTTAACATTAAATATTTGGTAAATAAAGCATAATTTGGTAATTACATCTGATTATTAACAAAGAATAAGCATTTTTTAATAGAAGAAGATACACAACGAGACTAAATTTGATATTATCCAATAAATTATATTAATATATAATTATTATATCAATACCCTGGTAGAAAATTAACGAGTCGAATTACTTAAGATATCAACGATTAGCTAATCTCGTTAGCTAATCTTAACTAATATTAAGGATAAAATCAAGCTTAGGATTCGCTAAGAGATCTAAATTATACAGATAAAAAAATTGCAATATATAATTAAAAATATTTTTTATTTATCACGTACATCAAATCAAAAGCGCATGCTGCAATTTAATTCTCACACAAGTAAATACGTACGTATAAATGGAAAATACAGCAGACCGTTACACCGCGTCGCATATTTAAATCGGAGTTATTGGGGCCTGCGGCGGCTCAGTCGGTAGAGTGTCGGATTCCCACGCCGGTGACCCGGGTTCGAATCCTAGTCTCTGCCGATTGATACAAGCACCTCTGTAAAAATTACATGTGCTTTGTTTACAAACACACCGCAGACCCCCGTCGTCGATTAGCACCACATGGAAGCACAAAACATGGCGACGTTAAATAATAAAAAAAAAAAAAAAAATCGGAGTTACAATTTATTTCGGAGTCTCATCATTGGATTACACGTGATTGTTTTTTGTGTTAAACATCCTAATTTATTTATATTGTTAATTTTTTAAAGGAATTGAGTAATTTATTAACTATAATTGTTAGCAAACGCAATATTTTCAAAAAATATAAATCATTTAATAACCTAAAAATTATGTAACGATCAACGGACTATAACCATTAATAGTGTCATATATCTAACTAATGTAGATGTTAAGAGTACAAAAAAACATGAAACTAAAAAAAATTGTCCCAAAAACCCTCAGAAAAGTGGTTAAAAGTACCCTTAAAAAGTGAAAATGTCAGACTAATTATTTATTTTTTTACTGAGTTGAACTACTGAAATGCACTATTTTGATCTTTTTACCTTTTATCCGAGGGTGTGATTTTTCTTTTTTTCGTGTTTTTTTGTGTTCTAAATAACTATACAGGTCAGATAGGTCACACTTTTATGGTTTGAAAATTTGGTCGTGGGCATCCTCTTTTGATTTATAGTTTTGTTGGTTTATAAATACTTACAGTGTAGACATGGAAAGCAACAGAAAAAGAAAATACAGTGCCAATAAAAAAGAACAACTTATTATCAAATAGTTACTCTGATAACTAAACTTAATCGATTCATTGTTAAATTATTTCTGAATATATTTTTTAAATTAACGAGTTTTTAACTAGTCCGTAACGAAAAAACGTCGCCAGGTACCGGGGTTTTTAACTAATTCCTTAAGGATATATTAACTAATCCATATAAAATTACTTATACAATAGCTAAGAACTCCTTAATGTTTCTACCAGGGTATACGTAATCTTTTATAAAAAAAATAAGTTTCCTCATGATTAAGTTCATTTTACTGATAAATATATTTTATAAACTAAAAAAACCTATAACAAAACATGAAATTTGAAAATTATTTGTGCGCATAACAATTTTTTGTTTTCATAACTTAAGTTATGCATACCTGCACTTTTAAGTTGTAAGTTAAAAAGAGTAATAGAAAGCTTTTTTCGAAAGTAAATGTTATTATCCAATTTGTTTAATAAATTGTATTTGTTTAACATGCGCGTTAAATAAATGTTTTATGTGTTAATAGTTTAAACTCAAAAACTCGCCATTTCGTTGTTGTATATATAAAAAAACAACATTTTTGTAAATTTTGAACGTGTTTTAACGAAAACTGTTGCGCATAATAGTACATTACATGTGCTTTAAGTGGCCCATTATTGCACGGCGTGAAGTTAGCGCCCTAGCGTAGCGAGTGCGATACGCATGGTGCAATAATGGACTACTTAAGTCACGGATAGGCGTGACTTAAGTGAGGATTTAAGCCACCCAGTGCTATAAATATATTTAAAATAAAAAAATGGTGTTTTTGGGAAAACAGAAAATTGTAATTAAAGTGTAAAATAATGTAGCTAACAGCTACAGAAATGTAAAAATATGATGGAATACAAAAACGATACAATAATTAATTATATACCTCAACGAAAACCATGCCGTCGAATGCAAATGTTATATTAGGGATAAAAACAGGTACCTTCTTCGCTTAAAAATATAAGCATACATTACTTCAATAATTAATTGTTTACCAAACACTTTTTGTTTAACAAATTATAAACATTACTATAAAGCATCAGGGAACTAAAATAACCAGCTTCACAGAGAATTAAGCATGCACACCGCGTGATTTGGCCCTGATTCCCCATACCTGCGTGAATATCTGCTCGAGATATATAAAAATCGATGCATGAATTTAGTTTGTTTCGTGAATTAATAATCAAATAACAAAATAATATTAAATTGCTTACTATTTATTATTCTTATATTTCACAGCTATTCTTAGCTGGTCTAAGTATTTTTGTAGTTATACGCGATGTAAACTTCAAACTTTAAATAGCAAGGAAAAAAGATCATTAAATGTGTCTTAATTAAAAAATGAAAACAATTTATTTCTTATATCCAAACATTATACAAAAATAAAATCGCACAAAACGATAATATACTAAGTAAATAAATAAATCCATTAATAAAAGCAACCTTTTCACGATTTATTTAACTATTCTATGTAATAAATTTCATTCAAATTATATTTAAAAAAAGTTATGAAAAAATAATAAATTGAAATAAATATAGAGATAGAATACATGAAAATCTAATTATATTAATTTTAATAAAAATAAATATTTATATAAATAAAATGTCAATATTGATATCAACAGGCAATTATTTTTAAAATACACGCCTGTTTACTCGCGACCGAGCCTCGTCACTTTTCTATATTAAAATATCCAAAACAATTCATGAAATTGAAAACACGTTAATCATCTTATTAATAATAAGTTACGATGAAATCAGAAAAAAATACAACAAATAATATTTCAATAAAACTCTAAATACTGTAAAGACAATTAACACACATGCAATATATATATATATATATATATATATATATATATATATATATATATATATATATATATATATATATATATATATATATATATATATACCAAACGTTAATTAAAACAAAATTTTCACACATAATTCAGTCACCAATACAGAGCTGCCTTCATTTGTTTTACTTATATGTTACCTGATTGTACTGAAAAATAAACGAGTTTGTGTTGATCTGCACAATGTCTGCATTTCAGATTTAATATTGGTACATTTTTAATCTAACTGTCGATGACATTAATATTAGTAACCGGTAGTAAATTAATTTTGAGCAATTATTTAAAACAAAAAGAAACCTTGTTTCGTCCGAAGGAAATCGATGAAACGTCAAATCAGGGGTTTTCTTTTTCGAGCTCTTACACCCATTGTAGGCACAAATTGCACGTGGAGGCGGCATTTCACCAAAGAAGCAGCTTCTTGATGTCAATTTCCAAGAAGATGACGATTAGTCAACTTTGCTTTTAAAATAAAATAACTACACAAATCTTCAAAACAAAGGTACTCTTACGCAGATACTGAGAAAACCCTACCCGCTGTTTACGCAAGAAAGTCGCGACGGAAAATGACTTCGTCTGCATTTTCGCGGCAAGAATTATTTTTCTAATTACGCCGTTAAACATTTACCTATCTATTTATATATCTGGGGAAGGTTATTTAGTGAACAATACTTATTTTTACATGCATAATTTATTTCATTCATCGAAAATACAAAAGAAATAAAAATATTATCCTAAAGTCGGTAGCGCATGCGCACATGCTTAGTAGGAAGATCATCCGTGGCGGCGCCAAGCGGTTGGGTAACATAACTAACCGTTTTGTTACCCACGTTTTGGCCCCCGATTCGTAACCCAGGATCGTTCTTCTATTCAAGTCTATATTCGTTGATTTAATCAACGCTATATTCGTTGGTTTAATCTCCTCATTTATGGGTTTAACAATTTTTTCTTTATTTCAATTTTGTCAGTAATCTTATTATTATCTACTTTTATATAACTTATAGCTTCCTTAGATTTAGTTTTTTTTACCTATTTTTGTATTTATAATCTCCCATAAGATTTTTGGGTTATTAGAATTATATTGGACTAGACATTTTTCATATTTCATTTTAGCATCTATAATTACTTTGTCTAATATTTTAGCATATTTTCTATATTGCAAACGCAGCTGATCATTTTTGAGATCCAATTGCCATAAAAATTCTTTGGTTTGACATGACTGTATTATAGCATCTGTAATCCATTTTTTCCTTCCTTTCTGTTTATATTTACTATTTTTTTTGTTGCCAATTCTATGCATTGTTTTATTTTCAATAGCAGAATATCAGTAGCTAAATTAGAATCATGTATAGTAAAATTTTCATTCCAGTTTTTTGTCCTAGCAATGTTTATTAATTTGTTATAGTCTACTGTTTCTATTGGTTTATTTATTTCAGTTTTAATCTTATCTATAGCAATAAAAATAGGATAATGATCTGTTAAAGAGTGCCTCAGTTTGTACGTTACTGTATTTAAGCTACTAGATTTAATGAAAATATTGTCGATACAGGATCCTTTACATATAGTAGTAGGTGGCTTTGTAATGTCAATAAAGCCTGGCAAATATCCTTTATCACAGAAATTACATAGGAATTCTTGGCTCATGTTATCACATTGTAATATGTCTATATTAAAATCACCTATTACTAAATGATTTCTAATATTTTTCTTTTTGATTAGGTATCTATTTAGCTCCAAAATGAATTCAGACTTGGGTATACCATGAGATCTGTACATAGCAGAAATCTCCAGCTTACTATCATTATAAAGCGTAACTTGTGTATTTATAATTTTAATCCTACCAGATTTAACAATTTCAGTCTTTTGTATCACACTTTTATCAATAAAAACAATAACTTCATCATTTCTATTTATCCTACTATCATTATAGTAACTCTTGTATTCATAGTTGGAACCTTTTAATTCGTATAAATTGTAATTGACTTGTTCAAAAGCTTCTGTACATATAATAATAGAAGGCTTATTAATCAGACTCTCAAATAATATCTTAAATTTATCAAAATTGGCATTCATACTCCTGATATTAATATGCATTATATCTTTTTTATTATTAATAACTTTGTTAAAATTAAAAATATTATCACATGTTTTTTCTTTGTGTGTTAACTCTTTTTGTATCTTATCTAAAAAGTCAAAATTATCCATTTCAACTATTATTACCCTGTATTTTTTTTACCGTTTTCTCTCTGTGATGTTGATATTTGAGAATGAGTAACTTGTCTTGATTATTGTTTCTGCTGTTGTTGCTGGAGCTGTTGCTGGTTTTTATAACTAGTTGATGGAATTACATCTGTCGGTACTTGTGTCCTCTTCGTTATCTTTTTCGGCTGGTAATCTATATTCAGCGGTGGTAAAGAAGGTTTCGTAGGGTAATCGGTCGAGTCTATATATCTTTTAATTTTTTCTTCAGAATATTACATAGATCATAGTCATTGGCATAATGGTTAATTACATAATTTGTATTGTAATTTATATTACTATGGTCACAATTCAGTCACTTAATGATATTATTTGTACACTCACTAGTCTTGTGCATTTCTGAGCATTTAAGGCACATAGGATCATTTGTCCAGTTTTTTCCACTGCGACCATTTCTGCCACAGTTATTGCAAGGTCTAATGTTTCTCAAATCGTATGCTTTGCAATTTTGATAACCTACAAAAACTTTGCTATTATTTTCCTTGATATAACTATATATCTCTGCAGGAACTTCCATTAAAACGGTACTCTTGTTGGTATTATTTGTATACATATGTAATACTTGAGCTTTACTAGTAAAACTGCTGAAATTTCTCATGTTTATATCATTTTCAATATCTTCTATTTCCATATTATCACAGTTATCAATTCCAACGATTTTTATCTTAGGTTTATTCAGTTCCTCTCTATTGATATTAAGTACACTGTCTAACTCTCTTTTTAATACTAATTCTGTTAACTCTGCACTATCATTATTTGAACAGCTAATTATCAATTCATCTTTTTTATTTAAATATATGTTTTTAGTTTGTATTTTCTTTTCCTTTGTCAAAACTTCAATTACACTCTTCTTGATATCGATATTGTTATTGCTCTTTTTGTTGTTATTGATTTTTGTGACTTTAATTTTAGAAACTTTTTTTTGTTGCCTTTTGGGAAAACTTGTGACATCTGCATACAGGTATTTATTGGTTTCACTTCCTAATTGGTTGTTATTAAGTTTTTCTCTTAGTAAATCATTTTTTTCTTTTAATTCACTAGCCAATTGTTTCAATAGTAAGTTTTCAGTTTTCAGCAATTCAGACTCATTTTCTTTTTCAGAAATCGTTGTATTATGTAATACTTCTGTTTTATTTGAAATTTCACTGAATAATTCATTCCTTATTTCTTCTCAAGTTTTAAGCTTAATTTGTGCAATTAACAATCTCGCTGGAACACTCAAGTTTATCTCTTCAATTTTGGAGGTTATGTTGAGCTGGCTATGTTCTGGACATATTATTAACTTATCACTAATGAATTTGTAGTTATTGCATTTCTGTGTCAAACAACTGTAATAGTATATATCCTCGCAAATAACACAAGTAACTGTCGACGATTTCTTTTTACAACAAGAGAAATAAGACTTAGTCTTATCAGGGGCTTCTTACCTCCCGACGCCATCTTTTTTTATATATATCCAAACAATTAATCTCCAAACAATATAGAAACTTTCTGCGTTAGCCGATTTTGGATCCATTTTGGGTCCACTTAACCTTGCTTCAGGACACCCGTGTAAGGGGACTCGCATGATTCGGCGCGATGATTTGAATCATCGGGCGCGACATACCGCCCACCTCGTTGCGAAAGGAAAAGCAACGAAGTCGGATATTCAATAAAAATTCTGAAAGGAAAGAGACTCTATTAGAAAGGTAGTGAGAGTACATAAAAAGTAGTTAAAAGGAAAAAGATAGAAAGTAGTTAAGTTAGCGAGGTGAGCGATGTAGTCGAGATGATGTCGTCTTCTTGTTGAGGGGGAGGCGGCTCCGCGCCGCCCTCCATGGAGGCGTCGGGAGTGGACGGCCTTGAAGGGGTCTGGTCGAACTCCGCAGTCTGGTCGCCCCCAGAATCCACCGGGAGGCGAATGACCACTGGTCGACGTAGTGTGGTTGTAGCCGTCCTCAGGGTCAGCACGCGAGTCAGTCCGTCTGGTCCTGGGTGGAGGTGCAGGACGCGTGCAAGAGTCCACCGGGTTGGTGGCTGAATGTCGTCGGTGAGCAGGACCAGGTCTCCGACCTGTATGCTGGAGCTCGGTGCCAACCACTTGGACCGCTGTTGGAGCTGGCTGAGGACTTCGGCCTGCCAGCGTTGCCAGAAGTGGTTTCTCATCAAGGTCCTCCTTTGGAACCTCTGAATGGACGTCACGATCTCCTGAGTTTTGAATCTCATAGAGCCTCGCATAGCGAAGGCTATGGGATGGCAGCTGTGCGTCCTCTTCAGCTGCTTCAGGGCATGAGAGCTCGCTTGCTCTGTGTCGTTCAGGGGGATAGTATATGTGTGTGTGTGTACGTGTATAGTGAGTGAGATGGGTAGGTAATGTGCTGTCGTTCACATTGTGTAACGCACACAAAATGTGGTGTTACTAGCGTAGATCAAATTTCTTTCGATCCAATGTTGTAAAATCATGAGCATGGGATCCGCACCTCATATTTCGTAAATATAAAGTATATTCTCAGTTTCTTTGGCTTGCTCTCTTTTTTTGGTTTGAAATAAGGTGGGTGCAGGTAATGTGACCATGCAGGTAATACACGCCACCTACACAAGATCTCGCTGTATGCATTGTTTTGGGGCGTCGTAACTCCTACATTATATGCATTATACGAGGGTAGTTCAATAAGTCTTTAGAATGACCAACAGATGGCGCGCGAATCGCTCCAAATCATCTGTTTTCAGTCAGCACCACTCCCGACTAGATATATGGTGCAGTCACAGTCCACATCTTCTGAGTTTACGTGTTTTTATAACCAATTGAAAAAAAAAAATTGCTTGTTAAGAAAAATGAAAAAAAACGAGTTCAGAGCGGTAATTAAACATTTTCATTTAAAGGGTTTAACTCCATATGAGATAAAAAATGAATTGGACTCAGTTCATGGCACATCTGCCCCTGCCTTAGCAACGGTTTATAACTGGGTAAATAAATTTAAGCGTGGTCGTATATCAATAAGTGACGAACCACGTTCAGGAAGGCCCGTAGAAGCAACTACTCCCGAAATCATCAATAAAATCCACGATATGGTGTTGAAGGATAGAAGATTAAAAGTGCGTGAGTTAGCTGAGGCCACAAGGATATCTATATGTGCAGTTGTTTCAATTCTACATGAAAAATTAGGCATGAAAAAGCAATCGGCAAGATGGGTGCCGCGTTTGCTCTCAGCTGAGAATAAACGCAATAGAGTGGTCGCCTCTGAGGCTCTTTTGGCGCGCATAAGTCGGAATCCTGAGGAATTTTTTCGTCGATTTGTGACTGTGGATGAAACATGGATACACCACTACACTCCTGAGACAAAGAAACAATCCAAACAGTGGATTTCCACAGGCGAACCAGCTCCAAAGAAGGCAAAGACCGTAAAGTCAGCTGGTAAGGTTATGGCTACAGTTTTTTGGGATGCACGTGGAATTATACTTATTGACTACTTGGAAAAGGGTAAAACAATTACTGGTGAGTATTATGCATCATTATTAGAGCAGCTGAAAGAAGAAATTAAAAAAAACGACCACATTTGGCGAGAAAAAAAAATCTCTTTCATCACGACAACGCCCGAGTTCACACATGCTTCGTTTCAATGGCTAAAATTAAAGAACTAAAATTCGAATTGGTCGAACACCCACCGTATTCACCAGATTTAGCCCCCAGTGACTTTTTCTTATTTCCAAACTTGAAAAAATGGCTCGGTGGACAGAGATTTACGGACAACGAAGACGTCATTGCATCTGTAAGTGCTTATTTTGAGGAACTTCCGAAAACGCACTTTTCTGAAGGATTAAAAAAACTAAAAAAGCGATTGACCAAGTGTATAGAGCTCCAAGGAGATTATGTTGAAAAATAAAAAAAAATTTACCCAAAAAAAATTGTTTTTATACTTTATTCTAAAGACTTATTGAACTACCCTCGTAACAATAGATGTTGAGAGGCGTGGTGACCCCGCTGTCAGAGCCCTCTAACTATAAGATAGTGTCATGTTTACTCGCGAAAGCATTAAAACTCTGGTTTCGTAGAAGTGCATGCATGTAAAGAAACCATTTTTGTCAGCGTGATATGAACGAAAAAAAATCATACGGCAAATAAAATTGTAGCTTTTAATAGATACTTTAAGATGCATGTGCCAGTTTTTGTCGTAGAGTTTATTTTTGATTAAAAAATTGCAACTTTCGTTGACGTTTATAAAAAGACGCCGATAAAAACGTCGGTTGCTTCTTCAATATTCCTAGGCCTACTAATCCTAAAATATCGACTCAAAGGCATTCGTTACGCTACCATGTATTGGTTAAATATCACATAAAGGAAGTCTCTCCTAGACTAATCTTGACTTTTAGAAGCCATTACTATACGACTTTACCATAAGAACAGATAGATGACTACTTTACCAACACTGTTGATAAAGTGACCAATTGTTAACTACTTAGAACTTATCGATATATACCTACTGGGAATCGAAAGTTCCCTAAGGTGGCCACATTACCTGGACCCCCCTTATTTATTTCTATATTATGCAAGTTCTTATTTTGGTTATTAGTAATGGTAACATACTTCCAAACATTCTTTTTGACTATCTCTATTCTAATTATTATAAATAATTGTATATTTACCATTATTAATAAATTTTAAATATTGTTAAGAGACCTCAGGACAATTGGTTTGTGGGAAAGTAAAAATAATGTACACAAGGTTTGTTTATATTATTGAATAAAGTAACACAGAATTTATGTTGTGACAAAATATAATAGTGGCGAGGCGCCTTTATTTATTTTATTTATTATTCAAATAAAATATAAGTCCACTTACAGCGTTATCAATAAGTAGTCGAGGATGTTTCTGGTTTACAAATTACAAATTAAAGAACCTAATAACATTTTTTTCGATCTTCTTATATATATATATATATATATATATATATATATATATATATATATATATTAAGAAGATATATATATATATATATATATATATATATATATATATATATATTTGTGAATTTAATTGCTGTAAATAATAATGACATTAACGTAAAATTAATAAAAGAAAATCAAAATCTAGCTTGGTTTATATTCTTCTTGATATTAGCTTGTGCTGAAAGAATGTTTATATAATAAATGATTTTACTTTTTTAAAACGTACTGATTTGAACTCTGTTTTTATGTTTCACGATATATGGATATTTATTATGTCACTTTAATATATTTCTTCAAATTACATACTGAATCTCTTGTAAAAAAAAATTCGCGTGAGTTTATGAAAAATTGCTCGTGAGGCAGAATGTAGGGACATACGCGACATACATGGTGACCTTCAACCCTGATCTTACTCTATATACACATCACTTCGCACAAGTATACACTTAATATAGAGACACATAGTATTAAGATTTTATTAAACCAAAATTTACGCGTGACTCGATTTTAGTGTTATATTAGGCAATTTTTAAGCGAGACGCGCCGGGTGATCGATTAAACCAACTATACAAATTAGCCACAGGCATAGTATGTATGGGGTCCGGTTGCACTCTTTTCCGGTTTGTTACATCGGTATTTTAAGTGTTAGACGAGGCTAGGCCAGCTTTCGCCGGCCCGTGGTTTGGCTTTGCAGCTTATTCCCACGACCTCTCTTATGATAGAAATATATAAAAGATGTTGGCAAAAATCGACATATAGTCGATTTCGTAGTTTCGTTCGTAAAGAACTATCCTACGGCCGGGGTTATTTGGTTAGTGTTAGTTAAGAAAATATAACAATTATTATTATACATGTCTCCTTTTAAAATGTGCTTAGGATACACAGGAGGACATATATAATATTGATTACCATAATACCCATGTTATGTTGTGTTATACTACTACATATAACAGACGGACACATTGACTCGTACGCTGCTCTCTTACTCGGCTAGTGAAGTTCCTGTAATAGAGCTGTAAATTTTTGTGTATATGTTGCTTGGTAGTTGATTGTAGAGTGCCCTTCGTCGCCTAAGCTGCTGCTCTGCTCACTCCTTGCTCGGCGCAATTCGGCGGCTTGATTAGGCGGCTCGATTGGGCGGCTCGACTCGGTGGTGCGCGAAAATATGCTTACAATATAAATTCGCGCACACCTTACGGCCGTTTCCCCACTCAGGTAATATTCGCGCGCTTGGTGCATACAGTAGTGCGCATTTCGTACAGTGGAGCTCAACTTATTCTATGTGCTTGTTTTTTCGGCACATAAAATCTTAGCACATTTTCTTGTAAAACAAATATGAAATCAAATGCTAAACTAGTGTTCGGCCTTCTTAATGATTACTCATGGATGCTGGGGTTTGGGACCGTTGCAATTAATATCAATTTTCAATAAAAGTCAATAAAGTGACCACAGTCAAGTTGGAAATAAAATTCTATATGCAATACGGGAATAAAGTCGACTTTATTCCCTTGTTGCATAATCTACTATTATCCATGAATTATATCATCAATAGTACAAAATGTAAAAATATAATATGTACATTTAAGGGAATGCATCAGACTTACGTTACCTGTTGCGATACATATATTAAAAAATGTCGTTTTTCTAGAAACTATGAAGAAAAAATGTGAAATAGTATGAAAAATGTTCAAACGCACATCCTTTAAGAACATCTGTTATAGAACAAATATGCACATTTTTTCAGTTTTTTATAGTTTTTTTACAGTTTTTTCATAGATTTTAGAAAACGAAATATTCGAATGAATAAAAAAAATGATTCGAATCCAACTTGCGGCTGATTCGAGCTCTGCACGTAATTTAATTTGAGAGTTTAGCTGAAGCGAAGGGGGCGGGATGGACAGGGAGGTCTATAAGAATAACGTTTTAGCTCCCCACGGTAAATCGATGTATATTTATTTTTACGATATCGGAAAATCTGAATTTTTTAATTACCAAACAAAAAACGGTCAGAGCTTTCGTCATTTACGATTTAGAGTCAAAATGCGAAATTTTTACGGTTCTCTCCTATTTAATATTATGTATTTTAAACAAACCATAATAATTTTATTAATGTATTTCGGTATATAAGGAATCCCATCTTCTGAGTTACAATTCTCAAAAATAGGCATACTTTTTGCATTTACTAATCTTTGGTTAAAAAATCGCTATTTTTACGTTTCTATCTATTGAATATTTCTTTATAAAAATAATCGAAACATTTATTTATATTCTTTTGAAATGGAGAATCCAAATTCCATGCCATGGAAGCCATACGAACTCTTACGAAAGCCTTGCGGACTCTTATGGACTATTACGGACTATTTACGGACTCTTTACGGACTCTTACGGAAGCCTTACGGACTCCTACGGACTCCTACGGACTATTACGGAAGCCATACGAGCTTTTACTGCCACTTTACGGACTCTTTCGGACTCTCGACGGACTATTACGGAAGCCATACGAACTGTTACGGAAGCCTTACGGACTGTTACGGACTCTTTACGGACTCGTACGGACTCTTTACGGTCTCTTACGGAAACATTACGAATTCTTACGGACTCCTTACGGACTCTTACGAATCTTTACGCACTCTTACGGACTCTTTACGGACTCTTTACGGACTCGAACGGCAGCCATATGAGCTCTTACGGACCCTTACGGACACTTTAGGGACTCTTACAGAATCCATGAGAATTATGGAAGTTTTACAGACTCTCACAGACTCTTACGGAAGCCATACGAACTTTTATGGAAGCCTTACGGATTTTCGCGGAGTGATTGCAGAATTATTACGGACTTGTACGGAGTCCTTTACGTCACGCACGGAAGATAACGGACAGTGATCTTTTGCTTATGGTTCGTACGGAAGATAACGGAAAAGTGCATTTTTAGAGTATCTTTTAAGTATTTTACACGGAATCTTACACGGAAGGCGTGCATATATAGACACTTTCTAAAAATAATAAAGTTAAAAGTTAAAAGTTACTTTAAAAGTTAATTTTATTAAAATACAATTTTTATTATTTTCAAAATGAGATTTAAAAATCGTCCTCGCCGGACGTATTATAAGAGTTTTAACACGCACGCTACGCTGTCAATATTAAATTATCAACAAACTTTTTCTTAAATTATTTAATGACTATGATAGACGGGGGCAAGAGTAAATACGAAGCGTAATTCAGTTTCAAAATCTATTATGATACATGTATATACAAATTTTTTTAAAATAAAATTCTTAAAATATAAAATTTTATTAATTTCTTAACCATCATTATTAACCATCCTACGTAGGAAGCTGTATTAGAAAATTATACTCTCAAAAATACACCTCATTTCATTGTTGTATACATTTTTTATCGCTATGGAAGAGGGTCCATAAGAGTTGAATTCGGTCCCAAAGGAAACAAGTCAGTTATTGTTGATTTGATTTTTCACGACGGTGGAAAACACCTACATTACTATTATACACGTTACATGGCATAGTGCGTTTCTTACACATAAGAATTGTACACGTAATTATTATGCACAATTTAGCATTGGTCAAATATATCTATATATAATTTGACCAATGCTAAATTGCGTACAATAATTACGTGTATAATTCTTATGTGTAAGAAACGCTCTGTGCCCGTCACATGACATACTTCTAATGAGAAAAACTAATTTAAAATTTTTAATATTTCTTTATAAATTTTTTTTATAACTAAAAATATTATTTAAATGGTTATCTAAAAGATAATTTGTTATCTTTGGGACTGAAAACATAACTTAATGATCCTATTTCTACAGTGAGTTAAAAAATTTTAATTTTCTGACTTAAATGTTACTAAATGAATAATAAATAATGAGTCATAATTAAGGTAGCTCTGTCGCGTAGATCCGTATCTACGCGGGTCCCCGTAGGGGCATACAATTTTCTTTTTTTAATAACTAACGCAATTTAAATAAAAATGATGCAATATCTATTGTCAGACTCACTGACCTAAATATATGTTATAATATATTAGAAACAATAACTATACGCATATATATATGCATACAAAAGTACAATAATTTTACTTGTTTATTAAATATTTTTTATATTTTACCGGCAATCGGGTATTTTTGTTAAACAATCGGAATCTGTAATTAAAAAGATAAAATGCCCAGGTGGCTTTATAAAGAAATCATGAGTTTTCATGTAGTTACAGTCATAAATGCATATTTCGCCGTAAGAGCACACGTTAAATGGCATATAATTTTTCAATTCTGTAACAATTGGAAAATAATGAAATCACGAAAGAAAAGTGTCCACCTTAGCCCCATTTTCTCCTACCATCATCACAGGGAACAGTCACATTCCATGCACATCACATACATATTACTTCAGTGGAGAACTTCTCTTATAGTTTAATGTTACCGACAGATGTAGTCAAGTACCTTATACGCATATTTTTCAACTAACGACAAGGATTTGTCATCCTTTGGATGGGGTATTTTGCTCAACTTAATTACAGAAGATACTTTTTTGACCAAAAAATAAAAATACCTGTTTCAATATTTTTAGTTATAAACGAACACATGAAGAAATATTAAGGAGGTTATATTAAACTTTAATTACGTATCTCTTAAAATCTCTCTCTTTCTCAGTCAATTTGCATCCAAGATAAAGTTGATCTGATGAGTTATTTTTCTGATTAATGAGTCCTTACGCATTGAAAGCTAACCTCAAAATTTTAATCATACCTAACTTTTGCTAATAATTCTTTTTAATATTATTTTACAGTAAGAATCGGAGTTGAGCCGTGTAGTGCTTACTATAATGAACCGATCTGTACAAAATAAAGTCAGTCGGTCGGAATTGTAACTTTTACAAATACTTGCAGGGAATACAAAATAGGTCGGACATTCCCTGTATCATCCGAATGATATCACATGTTTATTTAGAAGGGCCTGGACATATTTCAACTTGTTAAATTTAAATTTGCAATCCAGAAGGAGAATGCTTGCACCGTGTCACAAAACAGACATATTTGGTTCCGCTTTATAAACATAACAATGCGCGGAATCCAAACATGTGTCACAAAAAATATGCTATAAATATACTATTTTACTATTTTGAGATTAAGTATGCTACCGATTGTATACTTACAGCAAATTCAGGTAACGAAATTCGGAGCATTTGCCAGAGATTATAGGAACATTTCTATGTAATATTCTGTGGCCAGGTACTAGGACAAACGAACAAGCACGCTAGATGGCGACTTGACTAATAACTGGCCTAGCGGCCAGTTATCGGGCAAACGCGATTTTCATGTACTAGTACATAGCCGAGTTAATATTTAGTGAAAAAAACAAATAAATATCTAATTTTGCTTTTTATTTCTATTGTAAATGTTCTTAAGATTCTATAATCATCTTTACTTAAGCAGAAACACCTTTTATTAACATAATATCGTCTTAACAAGTATACCACTTTTATTAGCCTTATGCAGGTAACTGTGATATTTCTGACATTCTTTTTAATGCCTAATATACAAAACTACGTAGCGAAATTCATTATACAAGAAACTAAATAGTTAAATAACATTAATTAGGGGCCAGGTACTGAGCAGTGGCCAGTCATTGGTATATCTACCTTAATACCCTAGAAATAGGCAATAAAAAATGAATAAAAAAATATTACCTCAATATCTTGAAAAATAAAACATTTAATATTCTGATTAAAGAGCTCAGTGAAGACTGCCAAGAGATAGTGGAAACCTTTTCTTAATCTTAATTTATTTATAAAGATTTTTCAATATATTTTTCCAAAATTGCGCCGTTTAAAAAAAATTACGATTTCGTATGTAACAAAAGAAGGAAAATAGCTTATAAAAAATTTCGTATGGGAGAAGACAGATAATTTTATTCTCTTTCGAATGCATTTAGACTAAAGCAATCATATTATTTCTATATACTAAATTAACTTACCTCATTAATTCAGAAAACGTACAATAGAAAAATCGTTGTAAATCAAAAGAGAGTCGATGAATTTTAAAATTTCTTTTTAATTGCGAATCCTCATTAAGAAATTAGAAGAATTACTATTTAAACTCCCGAATTGTATAGTTCATTGATACTTATGTCTATCAGTACATTAACACAGTTTGTTTTGAATTTTAAGTTATGTATTGCGCGGTAGAAAAAGGATACAATATTCAAAAGTGATAGCGGGTAAATTCTCAGAACACAGAACAGGGATAGAAATGTATCCAATTATTTTAATTTATTTTAATAGTAATAGTTTTCGCAAATCACTGACTAGAAATAAGTGCGTATTCAGGAGTCGAAATAAGAATAAGACGTATTTCAACTTTTACTGATTAAAAGATTTTAAACAAAAATATTTTAATTATCATCTAAAATATAAATAAATATCTCATTATATATTGTAATTTTTGGCGATTGAACGTCACGTGTACAATAATACTATAATAATTGAAAGAATACTTACCTTTAGCCCAAGTTTTCTTTTTCCAATTGGCATTATACGGACGAGGTTTTTCTTCTGTCTGCTCTGTCTGCACATATGTAAGATTCATAGTAATACTTAAACAGATCGCTATAAGTAGCTAGATGTATAATTCTTAATATTCCGCGGCCATTCTATCAGTACCTCAGTGGTCAAACAAATATTTTTTTTGTATTTGATATGTAATGGCCAGTGCAACTAATGGCGGCTAAAGCAAACCAAAATATTCGAAAAGAAAATAAGCTTCTACACTTGAGAGAGACAGAATGGGGTTGACGCGCCCGGCGGCGTGAGTGTAAGCGAGAGAGCAATAGTCAGCAATAGCGCCAGCGGTACGCTGCAGGCGCTGGTCGCAAACAAATTTATTTAAGTACATCATCGGACTATAGATGGCTGCACAGTTCGCTTAATGTTCTGACCTAGGGTCAGTTACCCACAGGACATATAGTTTAAGAGCGCGGGAGATTCAAACTGGTAATTGAATAAATGATTCGAAGTCAAATAGTATAAGGAAATGTACTTTAATCATTTTATATACGGTAGTTACAAATAAGACAACAGTACTGTTCGAATTATAGTATATGATTTGTGGTGCATTGGCTTCCGGGGGAAATACGTGAGACCTGCTTCCGGGGGTGTGAATCTGAATGTATTTTTGTGTACTCACAAGGAGAGTCCATGACCTGCGGGAAGTGGTTCTCCATGTAGCTTTAGGTAGTAGTTGCTGGTACGTAAAAGTGGTGCCTAGCATCGGTAGTTTTGTCTCATAAGCCCTTGGGGTCAAGATATGACCTTTTATATTCTAAATACGCGTTATTTCAGTAAAAAATGGTACCTGCACTTCGTATCATAAGTCTGCAAGCATTTTTGATAGAGAAATGCTAGAGAAACAAGATAAAAAAGTTGACTAAAAGAGCTTTAATTTAAGCTTTGTTTCATATGAAAATATTATTCTTTTGCAAAATTATGAATAATCAAAAATAATGAGGAAAAACAAATAAAAAATGGATGATTTTCATCTCTTTAAATTGAGTAGTTTTCCATGCATTTTGCGTCATAATGTTTGATTGTTCATAATTTTGCAACAGAATAATATTTTCATATTTAACAAAGCTTAAATTAAAGCCCCTTTAGTCAACTTTTTTATCTTGTAACATCAATTCTCTAGCAAAAAATCTTGCAGACTTATGATACGAAGTATAGGTACCATTTTTTACTGAAATAATTCGTATTTTGAATACAAAAGGTCATATCGTGACCCCAAGGGCCTATGAAACAAAACTACGGGTGCTAGGCATCCTTTTTAGGTACCAGAAATCACTTCTTGAAGCCTCTATGAAAACCGCTTCCCGCAAGTCGTGGACTCTCCTTATCAGTGTACCCTCACCATTATCATGCAATTGTCGATTATTCAATTTCATGTAATACATTCCGATGCATGCGAATGCAGTACAGTGCATCTGAATGTATATTTGGGTACTTACAGTAATTAGAGGTTAATCAGCTATCCCTGGGCCATACATTAGTCCTTCCTCTTCTTCAAAAAACTCGTTTTGGTTGAGAGTTTCCAATCTTTGGGCTGTACGAGCCTTCTTGCTAGAAAATTATGCGCGCCGGTTCTCCCGTGTTATGCGCTCAACATCGACGGCGCCAGCAAAATTTTTGCACTGCTGCCCGATGATGATATTGAGGAGCTGCATGGTGGAAAGTACAGCAGAGTAGCCCTCGTTAAAAATGCCTGCAGCCATATATGTTGCAATTTCGACGATTTTATAGCCGGAATTCAAATGTTTCGGACTTAGGCGCCACACAATCGAATTGAACGATTCGTTGGAATTTTGAGTGTGGCCGCCTAAGCACCACCTCATTAAATCGTCATTAGAGAACTCTTCATAAATTGGACGAATGTGCTTCTCCACGGTTTCATCAATTAATCTCGCCGGATGTTTGTAAGATGCAAGATTATTCGCCGCTTGAGCCTTGCGCCACCACCACTCCTCAAATGCGTCTTCGTCCAAAGTATTTTTACTTATGGCACACGAATGACAATATCCACTTTTTACAATGAGATCGATTACTTTGCCACTGTAGTATCCGATGAGCGTTATTACACCGTACAAGGAAGTATAACCGCGCTTTTTCCACGATCGATCGCCCGAAACCTTCAAATGATTCGCAGGTCTTTCATGTTCAATGTTTTTTTCTTTTTCTTCCTTGACGGCTTTTTCGCAGGTGCTCTTGAACATTGTCTTCGACGCTGCGTGCAAATGCTCAATGATTTGTTGCTAAGTAGATTTTGCAAAACCTGCAGACATATCCATAAGGCCGCAATATACGTTTATCCCTTCTCGTCCGATACCAAGAAGCCTCATAACAAAAACAATTCGTCTGTTGATTTCGTAGCCGGTATTTATCAATGGTCCTGACTGGATTTCGCGTCGACCACACATACACTGGACAATAATTTTAAATCCTAGGCCTCGATGACCGCTTTCTGCAAACGTGAATTTTTGCTTGCATGATCTGCAAATTGCGATTTCCGAAATGGCGAGAAACACAGATATAAATTCAATAATGCGGTAGCATCATCGCTGCTTGCTGTCGTTAACTTCTGCTCACTGCAGCTCGTATGTAAGTCTCCGTCGTCCGATGAAACACTTGTAAAACGATTGCCGTGAAATTTCCGCTTTCGCGGTTCCGCAGCACGCTGTCTTTTAGATCGATCACCTTTCGGGTAACTTGATATTTCGATGTGTACTCGGCAAAATCAAAAGTGGAACTGGAAGCTGACGCTACAAACAGCAGTGTAGAAGCCGATGCCGAGATCTATAGTATACCGTTATATTGTATACCGTTCTCCCTACTACTACTCAACACAGAGCTTCTAGAAACTCCAAATAATGTTTCAAAGGACGGTTGGACCTTTTCAGGTATATACGAGTATAGTCGAATAATAGAATACATCGAGGACAGGGTCTGCCGCAAAGTACGCCCTCCTCACCTCTATATTAAACCAACCCAGTCTATTTCTGTAAGGAGAGATGCGCGCTCTCCTTCTAACACTACGAATGTATCTCACGCATGAATTCTGCAATCTTTGCAGTCTGGCCCGTAGCTCACCCGATAGATCAAGGTACACCAAAGAGCAATAGTATAAGTGGGAGATTACAAGAGCATTTGCAAGCTGCACGCGTAACACCTCGGTGGTGCAGGATCAGAAAGATCATAGGCCATAAAGGGTAGGATTAACCTTCCAACTTACTGCATCAACCTGAGGTGTCTGCGTCAACTTAGAATCCAAAACAACCCCGAGGTTAGTTACTGTGTTAACAAAGGAAACGAAAATGTTATCTTACACCTCAATGCCTAAAAGCTTTAATTCATGAATCTTGTTAACGTTATAATCAGAACCGAGAAAAATTGCTTTTATTTTGTTGACATTGAGCTGACAACGGCCGACAAACGTTGTATGCTTCCACAAAAATCATCTCTAGTAATTTGGGTGTAGAAGAAAGTGCTTGACACTGTCGTCGGTGAGTACATCTCGTAAGTCGTTGATATAAAGACCGAACAGAAGAGGGCTCAGAACGGAGCCCTATGGAACGCCAAGATTGGTTGTGAGTCAATATATTTTGCCATTAGATTTTGTAACCACTCTTTGGTTATGCCCTGTAATATAAGACTTTATTCACAGAAAAACGCTTCTTGAGAATCCCATTCTGATCAGCTTTTTTAACAGTTTCGATTGATAGATCTTGTCAAAAGTCTTACTAAAATTAAACATCAGCTGGATGGTAAGGAGCTGCTTCACACTTCTCTTGTCAAAGTTGATGCCGGACCTAAAGTCGTCAGTCAACTTCAGAAGTGCCGTCTCTATAACTGTTGAATTTCCTAAAACCCATTTGTAGCGGATCAAGGAGTTTATTATCAGAAAGAAATGTGAGAATTTAGCCATGCAAGAACTTCTTGAGGACCTTAAAAAGAAAGCTCAGCAGTACAATGGGGCGAAAGTCCGATACAGTCGCTAGAATTGCTATCTTTACAAAAAGTACAAACTTAGCTCTCTTCCATGCTCCGGAAAAAATTCTACTAGCTAGAGATGAATTGAAAGTAGCTGCCAGATGATGCCCAAGTATCGGAAGGGCCTTAACTATCACATATTGAGGGATACCATCTACACCCTTTGCCTGAGAGTTAAAATGAACGACTGCCAACACAACATTGGAAAAAGATATTTCTTTACAAGAAAACCCCCGCGAAATGGGTGTTAAGCTCGTCTTGGGTGAAACAGTGCAGCTCTTTGTGAGATTGCGGCAGGAGCCGAAGGTCACGAAGTTCCTTCCTTATATCTCTTATATTCCGAAGGATCTCAAAGATACGATTCTGGAGAAGAATATCCCGCACGTGTGAAGTACGTTGTTCTGCTAGAGAAGCTATGTCCTGATGTTCGAGTCTCAGTCTTTCGTTATCCGTCCTTCTGTATCGTTCATGCAAAGAGTCTCGTTTAACATAAAGACGCTGGATTTCCGCGTCAATCCAGGGAGGATGCCCCTTTTTGGCTCAGAACTTCTTTAGAGGGGCGAGATGATCTATTGCCTCTATGAGATTATTAGTCAAGCATTGAAGTTTGTTATCTACATCAAGGGTGGGACTGATGATGTTCATGGGACCCTTATTATATTTCAGCCTCTCCTGGATGACTCTCGCTCTAGTGTTTTATTCGGGACCTCTTGCTCTATGGCTCCTCGTTCGACGGACTGATACCAGCTCCTCTGCGAGCCACCTTATGTAGGATATTTCACACCACTGCGGCTTCTCCTTTCCGTCGAACAGGTTCACGCTCGCTCGTTCCTGGGTTGAGTTTCTTCGCAGACACTCGATGTAGTCGTCAAATGTGATGCTCGTTCAGACTACGGCTGTTTTTAGACCCTTGGCATTCTTGATCCGGTCTTTGCCCTCTATCTTCACGTTGTACATCTTTGCTGCGCAAAACCATGAACTGGATCATGATGCTCCCCAGATCATCCTATGTTAGATGGTGTGCATGAGGGAAATAGAGGATATTTCAGGTGACTAACATTTTTTATGTGTATTTTTTATACTGTTTACCGGAATAAACACGATCATTTTTGCCACAGTAATTACTTTTTGCTAGAAAAATGCCTGCAGTTTTATTTTAGTATAAGAAAAATAATTTTCCTAATAGTATACATATATACATATATTTATGGTCACGGTAATTACGTATATTGTTAGCTTTTGAAATTATAAAACAAATAACCTAAAAAATAACTATCAAAACGGCAAGTAATTACTGGCTCGATCGTATATATACTTTTTTGAACTTTCAACTGAAAAATCTCATAGGTTAGATGGTTCTATTCAGCTGCGTCCTACTCATTACGGAGCGATAACTTCCGCGGGAACGCTAAAGCGAAAAATTCTGAAAAAATTAGATCATGCTGTACATACAATGTATTTCAAAGTCTAATATGTCAGATATAATTAAATCATAAATGTCATGTCTAATAAATTCAGAATTATCATAATTATTTGATGACGACAGGCCACGGTAAGTACTTTTACGCTATATATATATATATATATATATATATATATATATATATATATATATATATATATATATATATATATATATATATATATATATATATATATATATATATATATATATATATATATATATATATATATATATATATATATATATATATATATATCGCATGTCATTTTAATGTGTAGCATATTTATCTAAGTTTTGTGTTCAAGAAGTTCAAATACATTACTTTCATTTTGAAAAACATATAAAATCTATTTTTCTAAATTTCTTTGAAATGTCTTCAACTCTTCATACTCTGAAGTTTAATTAACGAAAGAACTGAAATCTACATAGAAAATCTGCCAAATAATACCGTAGATACAAATTGAGAAACGTTAATTCGTTAATTATAATTCTATTAATAAATGTTATTTTATATTTGTACTTATTGAATTAGGCGAGTTACTCTTTACACACTTTTTCTAGATTAACGAGTTATAATGAAAATAGAATTATGATGAATAATAACTTATTCTGATTATTTTTTAACAAATGTCATGTTTAAGTACAATTGTATAACTGAGGGGACGATATATATATATATATATATATATATATATATATATATATATATATATAAAGTTTACTAAAATAGGAGTTAAGAGGGGATTCCTGTGTAGAATTTTTTTAAAATCAAATTCTTTTATCCTCAAATTTACAGTTGAAATTTAAAGTCAAAATGAAGCTACAGGTAAGTTTACTGTGTGTACGTTGAATCCTTAGCAACATTAAAGAGGATTTGGAATTCTCGTAAACTCGAGTAAATCAAACGACAACAACTATCAGAATAATGTAAGTTTTTTTACATGAAATGTAATATAATATTTATTGAACCTTACATTTACCTAGTGTAACTTATTTTTAGCATAAATAAACATTAACATTATTATATTTAAGTTTGTACAAGTAAATAGCGTTTATTTAAAAAACGAAAAAAATTCATTTTCTGGCAAGTATGTTTTGAACCCTACAAATTAACACATCTGAAGCGATTTTAAAAATTACAGATTTGTTTTGTACTTATTGCAAATCTAAGGTGAGTCGCCGTTTCAAAGTTTAAAATATGTTTTGTATTGCCGAATAGTTTGCATTTATTAATGTCACATTATTTTACAGATTTTTTATGCAGATTTCAGTTATTTCATTAATTCAGTTTCAGAGTATAAAGAGTTGAAGAAGTTTTAATGAAATTTAGAAAAATTGATTTTATAGTTTTAAAAAATATAAAATGGTCTACTTTGCCCATTTTAGAGGAATAATTTTTCATTAAAAATTGGTTAGATAATAAATCAAGTGAGAAATTCACATTATCTTCCAGTTGAAAATAATTTGATGTTTTTAGTGAGGACCTTTTCATGCGTAAGTATAATCGTAAGTATATCGCTTAATACTTAAGGAGGCACACCTTTGAACCTTTGAACCCAAAAACAAGACTTAATTGAACCCAAAACAAAACTTATTTGTATGAGTCCATAAACATTCGTCCTTTCGAAAGAAATCATTCTGAATTTACTTTTACCATAAATACTTGGTAATACCTTTAATTTCACCGAAGAAAGCTCCAAATCTTAATCTAGCACGTTATATAAAATCACCATAGTTATTAAGCTCCTAATCCACTACCCACGGGATTCTAAGTGATCCCGTCGACCAAATTTTTCCAGGTTTGCGAATATTTCTATTTAATACATTAGTTATGGTATGAATATGGAAAATTAATTTTTACTACGTAGAAATTTTTTTACATACATATTATTGACTTCTTAATTATTTATTTAATATTATTGACTTTTTAATTATTTATTTAATATTATTAATTAATTTTACTATATATATGTATGTAAAAAATTGTCTACGTAGTAAAAATTATTTTCCTGTATTCATACCGTAACTAATGTATTGAAAAGTAATATCCCCAAACGTGGAGAAATTTGGTCAACGGAATCACTTGGAATCCCGTGGACAATGAATTAGGAGCTTAATAACTATGGTGATTTTATATAACGTGCTAGATCAAGATTTGGAGCTTTCTTCAGTGAAATTAAAAGTATTACTAAGTATTTACAGTAAAGAAAATTTCAGAATGATTGCTTTCGAAAGCAAGAATTTGTATGGACTCGTACAAATAAGTTTTGTATTTGGGTTCAAAGGTGGTGTGCCCCCTTAACAATTTTTTTTTTAAGATACTCTAGTATATTAATATATATATATATATATATATATATATATAATAATAAAATACTAGAGTATCTTAAAAAAAAAATTGTCCTTTTATCATAGTTCTACCTTAAGGGGGCACACCACCTTTGAACCCAAATACAAAACTTATTTGTACGAGTCCATACAAATTCTTGCTTTCGAAAGCAATCATTCTGAAATTTTCTTTACTATAAATACTTAGTAATACTTTTAATTTCACCGAAGAAAGCTCCAAATCTTGATCTAGCACGTTATATAAAATCACCATAGTTATTAAGCTCCTAATTCATTGTATATATATATATATATATATATATATATATATATATATATTATACGTAATGCATATAAAAATATTCCGTATGCCAAAATGATATTAATATCTATTTCATGCAATTCTTATGGATATAGAGATTGTTAATGTAAAATTGTGGCACGCGCCTGTCATGCCTACTATTTTTACAAACATAGATATGGATAACTAAACACAAGAAATAAATCCAAAAAAGTTATCTAAATTTAAATGATGCGTCAAGTGAGTCCGAAGGTCAATTTATATTTCAGATTTTCCGCCTCGAATTTTAATTGACTTTTGGGTTCCCTTATTAATAGAATCGCTATACATGATCGACTGCATTAAACAATAATTACAAAATAATTCGTTGCTCATTTTGTAAATTCTCTATCTGTAATTACGTTTGAAAACGCGTTTTTCAAGAGCGTAAACGGAAAAATATGTATCTTTCAGCAAATAGAGATCTACGCGGCGTAAAACTGCCCGATTATACGCACACTTTATTCGAAATTCATCTGAATTCTCAAAAACGATCGCGGCACTTTATTTTCCGCCAACAATGTGTCAATGCTTAGCGCGGATGTACTTCTATAAAATTCGAAAATCTCACGCAGCAGAGTCGCTGTCATTGCCGACGCCGCTGACCGAACTATATGAAGTACATCTACAGTCTATACTATAGCAGCGAAAAAAATGTCAAAAAATTTTTAGTGGAGGGGAAGAAGGCCGTCGCAGGCCTGTTACAAGAAATCTATGCAGATCCGATGCGACATCCGGCAACCCTTGACACTGGCATGCCAGACCGTGCTCGCGGCTCGGCGCGGCTCGAGCTGCGCAGCGTCATTATACATGGTGCATATTTAATGGGGATCGGAGCTGTATTACGACGACAGTTCTCTCGTATAGAAAAGAAATTAGATAACCGTAAGAAAGGGACAATCGCAGTGGCTGCGACGACCTAATGCACAATAGCGGTTCAACGTGCTCGTATACCGAAATATTCTATGATCGTTCAAGGCCGATCAGGATATGGAATCTCGAGCTGCGTCTTTTTTTGCTCCACTCGTAAACGACTAAAATCGTTTTATGTTATTGGAGTGGTCTTTATAAATAAACCGCTCTAAAAGCGTTTGATGTAAGAGTAGAATTCTGCTCAGGAATATCTCTGATTTTTCTCTCATATTTGCTAAAAAACATTTGCTAGTGTTCTAAAGAAGGATACAAATAAAATAGGTAGAAAATTATGAGAATGAAGTTGAACAACTAAAATTCAGAATGTAAATTTTAAGTCATTTACAAATGAGAATAGACTGGAAAATTTTGAAAATTGAGTTCACCAACTATAATTTAAAATATAAATGTCAAGCCGACTATGGGAACTGATTTGAACGCTCCGAGAATCCAGTACATTCTAAATGTCAAAAGGCTACAAAACTCCTTTTTATCAAAGTTTTTTTATTTTTTTGAGTTATATATTTGGGTTATTATTCTAGCATAAAAATTTGTAGAGTTGCGGCCAGAAGTAGATGTTTCGTTTTTCTGGGCATCATTTTTGGAAACCAGAAATCACCCTTTGACGTCTGATCTAAATCGATTTCCTACAGTCAGTGACTTCTACTTACAAACTATTTATATTGCCTCTATTATACCCAAATACACGAAAAATTAAATACCGAAAATGATTTTCAGTAAACTGTTAAATTTCATGTCCGATATATTTATCAGCATTAAATAACCTGCATATATAAATCTCGCAATGAAATTCGTTAAATATTTTACGTATCTACTATATTAAATACTAAGTTGAGCACAAAAAAATTTGTATGTCTTAATAAATTAATCAAATATGACTAAAATGTCACCTCCGTGGCATGTTCTTTCTGTAATATTCATAATAAAGTGTCAGTTTTATGTACGTATAAGTAAGTAATTGTTAATTTAATCAGTATCCTATTATAAAAAGATGATTGTCAGCACTATTCTCGTCGATTTGATTGGTTGGGCATTTCAGGACGATGATGTAAAAGAATTATCTCCGAGGCTTTAAGGGTAAATATGTTATAGAGATGACCATGTATATCAGGTTGCCGATGGTAATGTCTTGGAGATCCTCACCGAGGCTTTTTGCATAAATATGGTATGTGGTGTGTAGGGTCTCTGATGGTGGTGTCTTCGAGATCCTCTCCGAGGCCTTTTTACATAAATATACGTACGATATCCAAGTGTACAGGGTCGCCGATGATGGTATATTAGAGGTCTTCATCGAGGCTATTTGTATAAATATAATGTGTCGCATATTCCGGTATGTAGGGTCGCCAACAATGGTCACTCAGGTGTCTTATCTGAGGCTTTTTCATAATCATGATATTACGTGTGTTGTCCAGGTGTGTAGGGTCGGGGATGACGGTGTCTCAGAGGTACTCTTCGAGGATTTCTCATATACTTTGAATAAATATGATATCAATACATGTTTCTTTAAGACTCTGTTTCGTAAAACTTTCTTTTTATTATTTGTTATAAGTTTCATTTAAGCAAAAACAAAACATAAGTTTGGAATAATTGATTAATTCATGTGAAAGCCACACGATCTTCATTTTACAAAGATATAGCTAATTTTTTTAAAAGGCTGCGTAGCAATAATTTATTTCATAAATTCGTAATGAAAATCTCTTAAAAAACCATAAATTAACAAACTTCAGTAAATAGCATAAACTTATGCTGATCCCTGGTAGAAAATTAACGATTCCGGCTGGTCTGTTAGCTATAATTATTAGCCAGTTTAAAAAGGCTAATATTTAAAGCAGAAACCCGGGAAGGACTAGGTAATAACTCGCTTACACTTTCGAGGTTATAAACAATGAAAGCGAAGGCAACAGATCAACAAATATTATTTTATACTATATAAAAAGACCTGCTGCATAAAATACAATTACGTAAATTAACTAGCTCGACACGCGGTCTGCGGCCTGAGGCCCACAGGTCGCGTGACTCGACGCTCCAGCGCTTCAGAGCGAGCACGCTCGCTTTTTGCACGTAAGAAACGACCGACAATGCTCGCGCTTCGCGCTCGCCTTTTATTTCTATTGCTCTCCATTGGTTTTCATTATACTAAAAAGAGAAAAGGAAAGATTAATTTATGTAGTTAAATAATAAATGATACTCTAAAATCGTGATATATAAAAAGAGGAAAAATTATCAATTACTTGGAACAATGAGAGATTAATTGGCAAAAATGTCAATTCCGTAGTCTTGTTGTTATCTTATATTACTGCTTTGGACCTAAAGAACCGAGTGAAAAATACTTGTACAATATAAAGTTTAAGCTGGTCCGACACTGATATATCAAACATCTTTCCATTATTACAAAATAATTAAAACTTCCGTTTTGTCATGATTAAAGAAGGGAACAAACAACTTTTAAACATTTTTAAAAGCCAATATTTTTCGTTTTCTCTAGTGATATCGGTTTTAGTGACATTATTGTGAAAAGTGTTAAATGCAAAATGATTTGTTTCTTTGAAATTTATATCTATACTGTGGAATATTTAGTAAAAGAATGAAATTTATTAAAGATACAGCTGAAATTAGATTTTGTATGTCTTTATGTGCTTTATTTTTCGTTTTTCTGGACAAACTTTGTTTAAATGATAGTAACGTAAAAAAACTGCTGCTAACTGCTTGTAATGAAAATTCGCAATTAATAAATTAATGCTATAATTAATTCATTAGATATAAGCATTTAGGTATCGTTAGTAAAAATATTTAAAGTATTAAAACACAAAAAAAAATTTATAAAACTAATATATTTTGTTATTATATCAGAAAATCGTGTAGTTATATCTGCAGGATAGCTTGCACAAAATCTTACAAATATTTTAGAATTTTCTTATTATATTCCAAAAGTACATTTTGGAATTACTTTTATACTTATATTATATTATAATTTATTAAAGAATTACTGAAATATAGTTCATAGTAATCTTTTTTGTAAAAGTAATGAACCGGTGACTCATATCGCATTGAAAGATTTTATATGTCACTATCAAAATTATGAGTTGAAAATATGACGCCGACATCTCGCGTGGTGCCAATTGTAAGGAATACCTTGTACTGAAAGGCAAATATTTAAATCACTGTCCGTAGAACAATAAAATTTACTTCAATAATCGTACTGAGCTCAGCCGCACAGATATAGGTATTAACTTACACGCACGAATCCATCTTGTCGGCGCTTATGAACGGCGACATTGTCGATTTGAATTTGCCATCAATTTCAGTTGTTTCTCCTGTGTTTTACATTGTCCATTGTTTCCGACAGAGAAATGTGGTAAATTGTAATAAGCGTGCGAATGCCGATTGTCGTCAGTGACGATTTAACGCGGCATTTGCGACGGCCTTATAGCATCAGGTGATATCCACTTGTAATTCCTCGAGCAATGCAGAAGATCGGTCGAGTGACAGCCAAGTTTCGATAAGCATACTCGTGCAAGAGATAACACCTAACGTAGGTAATGGGAAGGTTATTATCTAAATTTTATTTTCACATTTTCTGTCTAAATAATGTTTTCATATTTTCTTACTAATTTGTACAAAGAGTAAAGAAGAAAGTCATTCTCTATCATTTCGAGAGGTAAATTTTGAAGCTTGTTCGAGTCTGAAATAAGTACAATATTATTTTTTTCTAATACTTTAAAATGGAATCACATCTTACATGTGTGTAGCGTGATCTTTCATAAACCAGGTCATTGTGAACTCTCCGAGCGGTGAGGCTAGTGGTGCCGATGTTTTACCTTAAGTTATTGCTTAAAAAATTGCTTAAGTAATTACTTAAGTATCACTTAAATATTAAGTCATACACTTTTATGCATAAGTAATTACTTAATTAATTAATTAATTACTTGAGTAATTACTTCAGTTATTGCTTGAGTTATTACTTAAGTAATTACTTACGAATTAACGACAAAATATTAAGTAATTACTTACGAAATAACCAAAAAATATTAAGTAATTACTTACGAATTAACGAAAAAATATTAAGTAATTACTTACGAAATAACCAAAAAATATTAAGTAATTACTTACGAATTAACGAAAAAATATTAAGTAATTACTTAAGTTATTACTTAAGTAATTGTTAAGATATTTCTTAAAATTAGGGATCTCCTAAATGCATTTTTAGGATCTAAACTAACCTTAAAGGTCTAGTATCAATGTTAAGTTCAATCAAACTCATCAAATTTTAATTTTCATCGATCAATCAAAAGTTATGCTCGTAATAGCTATCGGTGATCATATACTGTACGACTCTCCCCTACACCTCAGTGACAAAAGGCAGATTCAAGGCAAGTTTTGATACAAGGATATAAATTACAAGTTACAAGGTCTTCAATTAATTAGGGCTTAAGGGGGACCTAACCACTTTAAAATTACCATTAAATTGGTTATATAATTATAGGTGAGGATAAAATATCCATAATATATTTCCTCTTTTTTCGGTAAATTTGAACACTATCCAAATATAACAGAATTTTTTGTTATTGTTGTTAAATTTCTATAATATAAACTTGTATATTTATTGCTCTGACGCAAGGTTTCGAGAGCCAAACTGATCGGATTTAAGTCTTTGAGGTTTTATTGTGTTTAAAATACACATAATTAATATGTGAATGTGGGAATTTGAAATATAAAATTATTATCCAAAGTGATAGCCTATTTAAACCTATATCGAATTATCTGAGTATTTACTTTTAATTGTATGTACAACGCTTAGTATTGAGTGTAACACTCAATCTTTTACTCTCAAATATTGATTGTTCTTCCTTGATATTGACAGTAACGGTCAATATTGAGCGTAACGCTCAATCTTTAAGTGTAGTATCCTCTCATTGTTTATAACTCTAAAAGTTGAAAAAAATATAATTTTCAGATTTATAACATTACTTTGTAAGTTGCATAAGAAACTTCTTCCATTAATAAACATACTAGCAACTTAAGAAGATTCAGAGGTTTTACAAAAAATCAGAGAACGTAATGAAACTGACCCTTATCATTGTTTAGAGAATCAAGAGGTTCATTGAATTCTTTCAATACTTGTTAGCGATGATATATTTAAGATATTCGACTCAGAAGTTTGCTCGTTATACATGGGTACTTATGAAACTCGACTATTAAAACCAATTGATGTATGGTGCGATGTGTGTAAAGAAAAAAAAAATGAAGTTAAGTGCAAATTTTGAACACGTGTCATTGTATTTAATTCCGAGTATTGAATGAAAATGTAAACAAAAACTCAAACTTGTAGACTGTGCAAGGTGGTGCGCGGGAAGCGAAGCGGCGCGCGGGGAAAAACGGGAGACCCTCCGTCCTCGCCGCACCCACTGATACTCCCAAATCTCCTGAAAAACTACAATTTATGAAATTTAATATTATTTAGCTATTTTTTAAAAATACCGGTTCACTTTACCCTGGCTGTTCAGTGCGGGGTAAAGTGAACAATATTTTGTTAAATATTCTATCTGACCGCGTGTAAATTATTGCTATTGCATTATTTTCAAGGTCACTTTACTCCGAGACCTCGGTTCTTGAAAATGTTTCTTTAAAAAAAAGGAAAACCTCTTTTGAAGATCTGCATTGTCGGCAATAGCAACCCCCGTGGAAATAATAAAATTTAATAAAACGTTTAAAAAAAAGGAAAGAAATGGAAAAAATCGTAAAATACGTATAAAAGTGTATAAAAACGTAACAAAGACGTAAAATACTATTGGATTTCGGACGATTTATATTATATTTTCATAAATTTTCTTACGCTTTTTTACATTTGTTTAGGTTTTCTTACGTGCTATTACTTCAGATAACATTTTCACGCTAAAAATTCCGCTCTAAAAATATATATATATATATATATATATATATATATATATATATATATATATATATATATATATATATATATATATATATATACATGCACACGATTTATATATACATATATGTGTATAATTTACGAAACACTGATTGTCTTAAAATTAATACTTTTATTATCGATCAGGCTTCAAAGTGTTCCAGGCGATAAAATATGTAGCTAATCCATTTTAATTTTTTTGTGGTGAACTTGAGAACAATACCAACAAATTTGTGGGGCAGTTTTAGAAATGAATATGTTTTAGAAATAATATGAATATTTATACCTTAATATTCTAAAACAACTCTACACCACAAATCTCTTTATTACGTATATTATAATTGAAATATCCAAGTGAAATTGTCATCATCGAATCCTTCATCGCCTGGACTAGTTTAAAAATCTTCATTTTTTATCATTTTTAACGAATTTTAAGGTATATTTCAACTTTTAAGGGGACTTTTGAGGTATTTCTGGGCTCATTTTCTTACTTTTTTATATAATATATGCTGCTAAATTTTCAAAAGGTTTAGTATTAATGAACAGACAATAGATTCTCGACTAGACCCCATCGTTAAGGTGGATCTACACTGATTGTTTCAAAAACGTTAAACATCCGGAATTTTATCTCCAAATTTTAATATGTTTTTTGCATGTCGAAGGGAAAGCGGCACACCTGGCGGTCGAGCTATTGGTACTGCTTTAAGTTATACCGCAAACAATTATCCTATTTGGTTAACATTAGTCAAATTTAGCCAAAAATGTGGAGTAAACAATAGTAAAGTAAAAAATATTGTATTTGTATATAATAATAGTACAAGAAGCTAAAATAACTAAATACTTTACGAAATTAGTAAATTTTAGGTAATCTATCTTAAACAGTCATACTTCCCTCCACGAATCACGTGACTTTAGTATAACTTAGAAGGCTCATTTTGGCACACCCTGGTGGGACTTGGACGTGCGAATTAGTAACCAAAACAGAAGAATATATACCAATTTTGAGCAATTTTCACTTTCCTAAACCCAAATCATTGAATGAAATGCACTTTTCTGCAGTCAAAACAGAGGTTAATTCAATAAGTTCCTTGCGTATTTAAGTTTGACAATATCAACCTAAGGAATTCTCACTTACTTTAGAACCCGTAACAAACAAAAATTAGTATTTATTACTTTAATGTTCTATCATAAATAGGTAGAAAAAATAAAACTTTATTTTAAATAAATATATGACAAAAATACCATGTTTTTAGAAAAATAATTTTTGAGAACAATAAATTTAAATATTCAGAACTATAAAGATGGAATGTTAATTATTTTCTTAAAATGGTTATAACTTTGTTGATTATGAAAATTTTTATTATATTATGGCCCAAAATGTTCTTGGAAATGTGCAGCTTCAAAAAGTGTCACACAAAGCTTTTCGATTTCTTGTTCAAAAATCACTGTAGACTAGTAAGTAATAAAGAGATGAAGAAAATAATAGGCTTACGATAAAATATTTACTATCTTCATTGAATAAAAATTAACATTTTGGGTATTTGAATTTAAACTATAATTATTTTGAATCGTCGCCAAAAATTTTAGCAAATTACTGAAATTTTACTACATGGATGATGATATATGAAATTGTTGATTCTGGCGCCGACTCCAAATAATTGTACTTTCAATTAAAATGACCAAAATGTTGACTTTTTATTCAAAAACGATAATAAACATTCTATCGTAAGGCTATGATTTTCTTAATCCCTTTATTACAGTAACTATTATTTTTTACTTTTTAGAGCGGTTTTTTTAAGTCGGAATAATTTTTTTTTTATTTTTTATAAAAATCTTACTACAGCTTAACATTTCTATTGCCAAAGTTGAGCGAAAGCGATTTTTTAAAGCAAAAAAACATTATTGTATATATAATAATAATGATAATTTAATAATATATTAAATAAGTTTATGATGTTAATATTATAGAAGCAGTTTATTAATCAAAAAACGAACAAATTGAGAAATATAACTAATATATTAAATCAATGTTCATTTCATATTGGAATAATTGATTAGTTTGGAGGAAACTACCTATCAATCAAATGGCAGCGGTTTTTCTATTGCATCATGGGTTCAAAATACTTTAAACATTGAGTTAATGCATAAGTTTACTTTTTAAATACAGTGCACAATCAATATAGAATTAAAACCTCACAATCGATATTATGTAACGACGATCAATGACCCCAATCATTCGATAAGAAATACAAAGTCAATGCCCGGTTCAAAGGTTGACGCGCGGGATTTAAATCTAATTTTCTAATTAAGAATCACTACGTTATTCTGAATGCTTATACAAACTAGCAAACTAATTTTCAAACAAAATTTTTTCTATCATAGTTGCTTATATATTGCTTGTACAAATTAGAAGATAGTCGATTGGTTTTTTGCCTAAAAAATTGTCGAAAAAAAATAATAATAACCAATAGCACTTTTCTGAAGTAAAATTGTCCGCTCTTTCCGATTCTGAAGTCAGAATTTTGAAATTTTCGTTGGAAAATTTCAAAATGGCGGTTTTAGGCACAAAACCAATCGACTATAAAATGGCCGCTTGGGAAGAAATGGGTTAAGGAGGTTCCGCAGTTACAAAACGATCAATTTATTATCATTTCTCTCTCTATTTTGTTATAACTTGTTAGTGTTAATCATTATATATCTTATATGAGTATACCTCATACACATAATAACATTTTTTAATCAATAATTGTGATATTGTAAACACGATTATTGTCAATTAAAAAAAATCATTAAAAATACAGAAACTGTTGTTTTTCATCCAATTTTAATGATCGGGGTCTTATTTTGTACTTTAAACGTTGTTTGACAAATCGACCGAAAGAAAATTGCAAAATAATTTAAGAGTACTACAGAAAAGCTGATTGTTTAACTAGATTATGTGTTTAGTTATAAACAATACGCTTTTCCGTAGCACTCAAAAATTATTTTAAAACTTTCTTTTGATCGATCTGTCAAACGACAATCAAAGAACAAGATAAGACCCCGATTATTAAAATTGGATGAAAAACAAAAAAGTCTCAGAATTTTTAAAGATTCTTTTTCAATTTGCAAAAATCGTGTTTGCAACATCACAATTTATTGTTGATTAAATTTTTTTATGTACATTAGGTATACTAGTATAATATATACCATGATTAACACTAACTAGTTTAAGAAAAATAGATAGAAATATGAAAATGAATTGGTTATTTTGTAACTCCTGAACCTCCTTAAACAAATTTTATCTATTTATTAATAATTTAATTGCTACAGATAATGTTAACATAATGTAAATATGACAATTTTAAGTTTTAATAAAATTGAAAAAAAATACGATTTTTTGACTCATATATATCAACTGTAGTACAAAGCATCTATACAAAATTGTTGTGCAGAATCAATTCATTAAAGGAGCACACCACCTTTGAACCTAGAAATAAAACTTATTTGTATAAGTCCATAAAAATTCTTTCTTTCAAAAGCAATTATTTTGAATTACTTTTACTATAAATACTTGCTAATACCTTTAATTTCACCGTAATAAAAACTCAAAATCTTGATCCAGCACGTCATATAAAATCACCATAGTTATTAAGCTCCTAATCCACTACCCACGGGATTCTAAGTGATCCCGTCGACCAAATTTCTCCAAGTTTGGGGATATTACTTTTCAATACATTAGTTATGGTATGAATACAGGAAATTAATTTTTACTAATTAGAAAAATTTGTACATACATCCCTGGTAGAAATTTATCCCGTCCACTTTATAGATCTATGTAGAATAATCTCGCACTGTGTAGATCTATGTAGGCAAACTAGATAGTTACTATAAAGGCGTGTAACGGTCGACCCTTCTAGTTTCCCATATTATTTGCCCCGATAAAACTAGATAAGCAAAATTATGACAATAACAACCACTTAACGGTTATGTTTTAAGAAACAGAAGCATAATCTATTATGCTTATTATGTATTATTTTGATTTAAAGGTATTTACTTGTTATTGTTCACCTATTACCAATGTAAATAATTGTAAATAACCTCTAAAGTGTAAGGTTATCTAATTTTAGATACATCAAGTTTTTGTATTTAAGAACTCAATAACAATATTATGTTACACATATATATTAAACAATCAAAATAAGAAAATAATCTGAATATCCAAATAACTAAGTATATGAAGTATTAGTGCATATATTTATTTTGTTTATGTAAAATTATTTTCCTTACATTTGATTATGTTCCATCCTAAATACAGGATTGGTTTCCAAACCTGTATGGTTTATGTAAGGAAAACTATTTTCACACACATTTATTATCAACTGATTAATTTTCTATTTTTATAAAGAAATAATGTATTTGAGTTATTATATACATATGTTCTATTTTTGTATTTCCTACTGTGATTAATTTATAATCAAACACTTTCATTTGACATCTATGGCCAGTTAATACATAGTAATTTGTTACTTATAAAGAAAATTATCGTCTACATGTGTTCGACTAATGTGTTTGTCTTTGAAAATGTTGTCACGGATGAGCAGTTTATGTATTATAAAAACTCGCAGATGGATACAAAATTATTTGTAGTTCTGAAATTAAAATTCTAGTTTTTAAATAAAGCATGTCATAAAGTACATATTTGTACATATGATATTATTATTATTTATACATTACTTTTCAAGATACAACTACATCAATCAATAACATTATTTTGTGATCACTGTTTTTCATATGCAAGGAACATTGTTTCTAAATTTTCATTTCTTAGGTTAGATATGCTTTCTGACTACTTTTATATGTAAATAGTATGGATATAACTGTAGATCTTATTATTATAATTGAAAACTTGCATGTTAAACTTTATTTAACATTAATTTTTACAATAAAACTTCTGTTGAATAAATAATATATAACCTCACAGATTTTATACGTACATTATTATTGAGAAAACTATATAGATCTGTGTGGATTTATCGAGTTTTGTACACTCTTGTACTACGAGGGTAGTTCAATAAGTCTTTAGAATGACCAACAGATGGCGCGCGAATCGCTCCAAATCATCTGTTTTCAGTCAGCACCACTCCCGACTAGATATATGGTGCAGTCACAGTCCACATCTTCTGAGTTTACGTGTTTTTATAACCAATTGAAAAAAAAATTGCTTGTTAAGAAAAATGGAAAAAAACGAGTTCAGAGCGGTAATTAAACATTTTCATTTAAAGGGTTTAACTCCATATGAGATAAAAAATGAATTGGACTCAGTTCATGGCACATCTGCCCCTGCCTTAGCAACGGTTTATAACTGGGTAAATGAATTTAAGCGTGGTCGTATATCAATAAGTGACGAACCACGTTCAGGAAGGCCCGTAGAAGCAACTACTCCCGAAATCATCAATAAAATCCACGATATGGTGTTGAAGGATAGAAGATTAAAAGTGCGTGAGTTAGCTGAGGCCACAAGGATATCTATATGTGCAGTTGTTTCAATTCTACATGAAAAATTAGGCATGAAAAAGCAATCGGCAAGATGGGTGCCGCGTTTGCTCTCAGCTGAGAATAAACGCAATAGAGTGGTCGCCTCTGAGGCTCTTTTGGCGCGCATAAGTCGGAATCCTGAGGAATTTTTTCGTCGATTTGTGACTGTGGATGAAACATAGATACACCACTACACTCCTGAGACAAAGGAACAATCCAAACAGTGGATTTCCACAGGCGAATCAGCTCCAAAGAAGGCAAAGACCGTAAAGTCAGCTGGTAAGGTTATGGCTACAGTTTTTTGGGATGCACGTGGAATTATACTTATTACTACTTGGAAAAGGGTAAAACAATTACTGGTGAGTATTATGCATCATTATTAGAGCAGCTGAAAGAAGAAATTAAAAAAAACGACCACATTTGGCGAGAAAAAAAATCTCTTTCATCACGACAACGCCCGAGTTCACACATGCTTCGTTTCAATGGCTAAAATTGAAGAACTAAAATTCGAATTGGTCGAACACCCACCGTATTCACCAGATTTAGCCCCCAGTGACTTTTTCTTATTTCCAAACTTGAAAAAATGGCTCGGTGGACAGAGATTTACGGACAACGAAGACGTCATTGCCTCTGTAAGTGCTTATTTTGAGGAACTTCCGAAAACGCACTTTTCTGAAGGATTAAAAAAACTTAAAAAGCTATTGACCAAGTGTATAGAGCTCCAAGGAGATTAAAAAATTGTTTTTATACTTTATTCTAAAGACTTATTGAACTACCCTCGTATCTAGTTTGCCTATAAAGGCCGTTATAGCGAATGTGGCCGCCACGATAAGATTTCTACCAGGGATATTATTGATTTTTAATTAATTACTTAACATTATTAATTACATATGTACGTAAAATTTTTTTTTACGTAGTAAAAATTAATTTCCTGTATTCATATCATAACTAAAATATTGAAAAGTAATATCCCTAAACTTGGAGAAATTTGGTCGACGGGATCGCTTCGTGGGTAGTGGATTAGGAGCTGAATAATAATGATGATTTTTTATGACGTGCTGGGTCAAGATTTTGAATTTTTTATGGTAAAATTAAAGGTATTAGCAAGCATTTATAGTAAAAAAAATATAAGAATGATTGCTTTTGAAAGGAAGAATTTGTATGGTCTCATACAAATAAGTTTTGTTTCTAGGTTCAAAGGTGGTGTGTCCCCTTAATGCTTAAGTTTAAACTATATAAAATCATGAACAATCGTCTCCTTTATGTTATCAAAAATATAACAAATTTTATATAGTAATTATTTTAAATGATTAAATGTTAACACAAAAGTATAGTAAAATACATGAGATCACTAATTCTATTAAATGGAAATTCCGTCAAACTATAAATGGTCGGACCTCGATAATTCGAAATTCACGAATCCGGGTTCTAATTTCGAATTGCTGAATATTTCGAATTAACAAACATGGAGAACATTTCGGATTATTATTCATATATTCGGTATCGGTCATGTCATATAGTATATTATATTGTTATCCATAGTTCATTATCTGCTGAAGAATGTTCAACACAGCTTGATTTTTACCACGGATGAGCTTTACACATACACATACACACATACACTCTCACACACACGCATACATTCATTCGCTCATGCACGCACACAGCGTACATTTTCTGGAAGTAACATATTAGAACTCTCCAAGTCGTATAATCTGGATTTCCGTGAAATAAATTGCAGAAAATGTTATCAAAACAATGCTATTACTATTAGGCTTATATCCCTACGCTTAATAAATTATCACTGTGACTATCAAGGGAAAGTAAAAGAAAACTATTAGTTAGCATATATAACATGTATAGCTCATATATGCAAAATTAAAAAGTATCCAAAAAGTATTCGTCGGATACTTTCGCCGGATACTAGAGTATCCAAAAAGTATCCGTGGGATACTTCCGTCAAATATTCGAGTATCCGAAAAGGATTTTGTCGGATACTTTCGTCGAATACTCGAGTATCCGCAAAAGTATTCGTCGGATACTTTCGTCAAATACTCGAGTATCCGACGGATACTTTTTCGGATACTCTAGTATCGGAGCAAAGTATCTTATAAAATCTTTTTCGATTCGATAGACGCATAGTATCTAACTGACAGAGCTTTCACCAATTTTTTATTACTAAACAAACAAAATTTTCAACAAACCAATTTCTCGTTAACTTCTCTTTGAGAAAGTATTCTGCTCAGCCGAAGAAGTTAGCAACGGTTTTCTATTTCCCCAAATAGCATGAAACACGGGTACATCTGTCTGACCAAAAATAGGCTATATAAAGCCGAAAGAGAAAAACGGCAAACGAGGAAAAAGCAGAGGGAAAGGAAAAACACATGGTATACGTACTCTATGATCGTCGCCGGCGTGGATCGACTCGGTGAGGCCCGAAACGCTTATAACAAATTCCGAAAATTCAATCGGCACGTACGAGGGCCCGAGTGCACGGCGACGCCGCGCTGCCGACGATGGGTCGGTCACGCATTAGTCGCGGGGAGAACCGCTGTTATAAAAGGCCCCGGTCAGCCGGCGCGGCGTTCAGTTACGCGCCCGCGGTCCTCCACTATCTTTGCGCCGCCAGCCGCGAGGGCGTCTCTTCACTCTCACGCTCTCCGTGTCTCTATCTCTCTATCCCTCTCTCCCTCTCCCTCCCCCTCGACGAACCAAACCAAAGAAAAGAAAAAAATACAGGAATAAGAAGAAAATAGAAATTCGCGAAATTCGTAATTCAAATTGATAACAGGCGCGAACCCCGTGGGAAAACTGCGTATATATATATCTGTACACGCGTAAAGGGCAGAGTGTGTTTTTCATGTGGTGCAACAAGTGAATTGGTTGAATTTTGCGCAGGCAGAGAGGAAAGAGATTGGACCGGGGAAGCAGTGCGTTCGGTAGTACACTTGGCTCGTGAGGATACACATCGATCGGGCAGCAAAGATGTCGGCGAAGGTCAACGGCGAGAGGCCCCAGGTAAAGAAACTGAAGAGGGTGCCTCCCGAAGAGGAGATCGTCATCAGCGGTATCGCCGGCAGATTTCCCGACTCCGACGACATGAGACACTTCCAGGAGAATCTAATGAACAAGGTCGATCTTGTCACCGATGACGATCGTCGTTGGAAATTGGGTGAGTTATTAGTATTGTTACTTTAGTGTTCTTTGTTTTAAACTAGGAACGTGGGACGGCACTGTAGAATCGGATTTTCTTTCTCTTTTGATTTAAATATAATGAATACAAAAATTTATATTGAAATGCAACTTTGGATTATATTTTAATTAAAGTATAAATTTAGAAAAACGTAAATTTAACTACTTTATTGATATTTAAATAAGCAAGAAGAATTTTTATTTTCTGTGTACATTGAATAAAATAAGATTAAGTAATACACCTAACATTATTCATATAATAATGGACGACTCTTTAGGCTATGCACCATTTATAAAATTTTTATATTTTTGCCTCATGCAGCAAGAGAAATTATTGTATAATAAACAATAATTTGCCGTTAAAACAATCGAACAGAAGACAAAAGTGAATCTGAATTTGTTTAAATAATTAAGATTACCTGTTTGTTTGAAATATAATCCAATTAGAAGTGTTTAGTGCTATATATGTAGGACTAATATAAAATTAATATATTCGTTTATCTTATTGGTGGTACATTTTCCAAGTTACACGGAAGTATACAAATTATATCATCGTATGAAATTATCATCACTGTAACTTGCATAAATATTAATAATTATGAATTTGAATAAATTATTTAAACGTGTAATTACTTAATATGAAACCAATAAATTAACTATATGTTTCATAAATCAATACAATTTTATCAATATTTATTATATCACAATGATGTTGAATTATTTTAATTGAACAACCAAACAATAATTTATATCTAATAAATTTAGATATATTTTATCATAAATAAATTGAACATTTTTTATTACAAATGATAATATTTATACAAAATATAATTATAATAGAGGTTAGTATAGACTTGGAAATAATAAAAACCACGTTTTCCCATTATCGAACATTTCAGAAAGTTTGATTCACGTATTTCCCCGGTATACAGTAATATATGAGTCGATTGTTTCGTGAATCTTTAATATTCTTATTTTTCTTATTTTAACTGCTAATTTTGACCTGTGTATGAATTACATGAATTCATTAGGACTCCACAAAAAATCATGATATTGAACTCTACTATGAATTCAATTAAATCAGAATAAGCATCAGGGATCTTTTCTATACTGCTTTAAAACTAATGTTGTTTAATAAAGTTTTTAATTGGAATCTCCGTTATTACAATTTCAATTTTCTCTTGGATAACGAAACTTTAATATATATATAGATTTAAAATTAAACTAATAATAGTACATTTAAATATGTGTAAAATATTAAATAATAATAATAATAATAATAGGGGAGAATAGGGCTAACTCATACAAAGGCTAAGTCGTACACGTTAAATTTTTAGTTTAAAGATACGCTTTTAGCCGAGGTCGATATGTACACTGAATCTAGAAGTATTCTTGGTAAACTGTGCATATAAACAAGTATTATCACCGATTTTCTGAACTTTAACGTACACTTGTAAAAATTAAAGCGACTTTCTGTAACATCTACATAGCACAAACATTGCAATACAACTTCAATATTAATAATTGATCGCCCAGCTGACGAAATCACTAAAAATAGGTTAGCTAAGGAAAATTTTAACGCCTTGTGAGTCTTAAAAAGTTTCGTTGCAGCTTAGTTACATAAATGTCAAGATATTATCAATGTTGGGCTAACTCTTACATCGTCCACAGAGCTAATTCGTTCATGTAATTTAAATAAGAAAATTTATAATTTAACTTGAATTTTTTGTTAATTTTTTCTAAACTTTTTTTGGTGGCGATATCTGAAAACTTTTTAATTTTCCTATTTAAAATACATTTACAACTTTACCTCAGGCTTGGGGCTAACTCGTACAAAATAACTTCTTATTAAAGATACATTAACCATACTAAGTAATGAGGATTGAACTTGAAAAAAATTGAAATAGTTAGCTGAAAAGGTAAATTTGAAGATTCACCAGTGAGGTATTTTTTATTTTTCTTTATAAGCGAAAAATAAATGCATACAGTAAAAGTATACGAGTTAGCTCCGCTTTCCCCTAATATTAATAATAATAATAATAATAATCATAATAATAATAATAATAATTAATGATTAGTTATTACATTTACTAAACTAATATATAATATTGGTGCTTACTTTTTACTATAAATTAAATGAAATCAATTGTTAATAAAATCATAATTGAAAAATCATAATCATGGAGTACACTATCATGATATCACATTTCTAACGTTTTAATTAAGTGAATAATTTACGCAAATATTGGTTTAGCGAAGAATAGTCAGCGCTGTTCAAACCTTCCTCGTGAATTTAATTTAAGCTCGACGCTTTTTGCATACAACGGAAAAAACAAGAAAAATTTAATCAAAACTTAGCAGATTTTCTGCTTTCTTGCTTCATTAAAAAATCGCACGTAACTTAATCGACTCTCCTTATAAATAATCATGGACGATACGTAACGAATAGCGGTTACAAAACTAAATTGATTGATGATGCACTCAAATGATAATAAGTTATAAAATATGGACATCTGTAATGAATTTTAAAAATAACGTAATAAAAGCGTCGTAGTAAAAATGTGAGTAATTCAACTAAAAAATTATGCAATTCAGAGTGCCATAGATTTGAAGAATATACTTTTAATTCATATATTTTAATTATGAAATTAATTACATTTTACTCTGATTACTTTTAACTACTACAAACAATTTAATGGCATTTGCTTCCATAAAAAATAATTGAATCTATAATTAATAAAATAGTTATCTATTATTATTTAATTATTAAAACTTAAAATTAAAATTTTTTATTTAATTTCTACCATTTGTAATTATTGTTTCATTACTATACATTCGATGATACCGATTACAGTTGTATAAAGGGTAAGGTTTAAACCAAAAATTAATTTTTCACTTAGAATTGATAATGACTCCGCATACAAAGTATTTTTTAATTTTGGAGTTAGTGAATCAATGAAAAATATTTAACTGAACAATTAAATTCTGTCAATGTTAAATTGAATCGATAAAGCAAAACAGATTCCCCGCTTTTTGTGATTGCACAGAATGAACCAAAATTTGCAAATATATTGCATTCACAAAATGATAGTAAACCCTTTTACCGTCGATTCTTTTCAACATTAACATTACTTGTACTTGTAACCCCAGAATTTAAAAAATACGTTAAACAAGGTATCATTATCAATTTTGAGTGCAGAACTAACTTTTATACGTACATTATTTTTAGCCAACGGTAAACATAATTTTGAATATAGTGGAGAGTATTTTCGCTATTTTTTACGTATCGGGGCGCATTTGTATATCACGTAACGCTAAGTTTAAGTACTTTACATCCTTCTCCCCTCCTTTTAACATACAGTAACGTTGCTCACCATCCACCCTATAAAATTACGTAACGTTTATTAAAAATAAAAAATAAAAAATCTCTCCGCCTAAATAAAAAATATTAATCTACTATTTGCTCTAATCCTTATATATTGTAATAAATTGCGTGAATAATAAAAAACCTTCCTTATTTGTGTAACTACATAAAATTATATGAATAATATGACTCAGGTTTTTTATGTATGTACACTAGGGTGGTCCAAAATTTTCAAAGTTTCGATTTTCCTTCTTCTAACCCTTTTTAAATTTGACAAATGTGAAAAAAATAACTCTCCTGCAAGGCAGGTGTTGGACGTTGACATTTAAAGGTTCCTACCTTAATTTCAAAGCTTTTGGAGTGCATTTATGCACTTTTTTTTACTAAATTTGGTAAAAAATGATTAAAACTTTATTATTCAAGGCAAAAAAATGTAGTAACTTAGCATATCACTAAAATGGAAAGTTAACCACATGCGCTTCATCAAAAATAGATTTTCATTTGTGTGAAGAGACATATGCGTCATATTTTAACAAAAAACAGGCTATCTTTGAACATTTTTCAAGACTCTAATTTACGATGATTTTTCAAAACCCAAAATATTTTTGAATCTTATTAAAAAGTTTTTAAAAATATTTGACATTAATTGTTGAGCATGTATACTCTATACTCTCCATATCTGTTCAAATGAAATTTGACTGCAACAGTATGAAGTTAGAATCTTTGCGGTCGATATATTTTTTTAGCATATCATAAACACTAACCCAATAACTTCAACTCCTGCATCCAAATCTCATTTAGACAGATATGGAGGGTAGAGAGTATACACTCGACGTTAAGGGGATGCGTCAGACCTACTTTACCAATCGAGAAAACAAAAATAAAATTTTCGTTTTTCGTAAAAACTACGCATAAGAATCGATTTTCCTTTTAGGGATCGCTTTACTTGGACCAAATAAATAGCAGAACACTGCAAATTTGAGGTATATCATGCTATTTTTCAATAGGAGAGAGAAAAAAATGTTCTTCGAAAATTTCGTTTTACACCAAAAATACGCATCAGAATAAAATTTCCTTTTCAGGATAGCTTTATCTAGGGAAAATACATAGCGGAACACTCGAATTTATATCAGAATTGAAAATTAGCATAATCACATAATTGCCAATTCGATAGTGTTTATAATATTTTTTTTCAATGTATATAGCGAGACCCGCTCCCACCTTCCCCTGTCACATCGTTCCCCTCGCCCTAGAAGCGTTACGAATTATATGAATAACCGCTTAACTGGGACTACGAAAGACTTATATTTTTATATTTTTATATTTTTATATTTTTATATTTCTATATTTTTATATTTTTATATTTTCATATTTTTATATTTTTATATTTTTATATTTTTAAATTTTTATATTTTTATATTTTAATATTTTAATATTTTTATATTTTTATATTTTTATATTTTTATATTTTTATATTTTTATATTTTTATATTTTTATATTTTTATATTTTTATATTTTTATATTTTTATATTTTTATATTTTTATATTTTTATATTTTTATATTTTTATATTTTTATATTTTTATATTTTTATATTTTTATATTTTTATATTTTTATATTTTTATATTTTTATATTTTTATATTTTTATATTTTTATATTTTTATATTTTTATATTTTTATATTTTTATATTTTTATATTTTTATATTTTTATATTTTTATATTTTTATATTTTTATATTTTTATATTTTTATATTTTTATATTTTTATATTTTTATATTTTTATATTTTTATATTTTTATATTTTTATACCTAATCTTTCCCTTACGCAAAAAAACACTCAACTAGAGTGATAAACATTCATCATTTGAATGTATTTTCCATAAACATTTGTAGTCTCACAGTTAGCACGTAGCAAAATACCGTAAAATTCTCTGCCATATTCAAAGTTATATTATATACCCTCGGCTTCACACCCAGTACCATTATCTTTGACTTAATCTTGGGAAAACTCCTGCCACCATATATATTCGCAAACTTATTTTTCTTCATTTTACATTCGAGTGTATAACAAATTCGTAACTCTGAATTGCAGATCACCCCGAGATCCCTCAGAACACGGGCAAGATCAACAACCTGGAGAAGTTCGACGCGCTCTTCTTCGGCGTGCACTACAAGCAGGCCCACACCATGGACCCGATGTGCCGCATGCTGCTGGAGCACGCTTACGAGGCGATTGTCGACGCGGGCGTCAATCCCCGACACTTGCGCGGCAGCCGAACCGGCGTCTTCGTCGGCGCCTGCTTCTCCGAATCGGAGAAGACCTGGTTCTACGAGAAATTGCAGGTGCCGAGGAATCGTTATTTATAAATCCTGGTGGCTTAGTCAGTTTTTTTTCTTTAATCAATTGCTAGAAAGAAAAATGAGAATTAAAACGAGAGAGTTGTCTTTGAAAGAATGTTTGAGATTTAGGATTTTCAACTTAGGTTCTTACGGCGAAACTAGAATTTATGCCTGAAGCTAAGAATGAAAATCCACGAGTTCTCTGTAGAATTATCGAGATATCATAGTTATTTGGTTAGGAATTCTGAATGTTTAAGAATATCACCCAGTTACCAGGCAAATATGAAAAGTTCATTAATAACTAAAATAAGGACGTTTGGACATGTACATTAGGGTAGCGCACGAAAAGCATTTTATTTTTATTCATCGAAACCTTAAAGTGAAATTCCGTAACGCTCTTTTTGTGAATTTAAGACCTTCTCTACGTAACGCATTTTCATTGATTTTCGTACGTCTTTAGTACACACCGTCACGCTAATACAGATTACCCCTCGCCCCCTCTATACGTGACATAATATATGAATGACCCCTTACGTACCTCACTGGTTACAATATAAGATTGATATTTCATTAAACAAGCTAAAGTCAGCGACTTCTCTTACTATGAAGGAATATTCATAAGCAGTGAAGCACTGTCTTGTTTTTAAATTCAAAAAATAAAATATGTACACTCGACGTTAAAAATATCTGGTCGAATATGTTTGAATTTTTGTAAATCCTCCAATGAGGTTAGCGAGAACAAGCATTTAATTCAAATAAATTGCAGCATTTCAAAAAAATTCAAATAAATTCTTCCAGTTATTTTTAACGTCTAGTGTATTCTTAAATCGAATTTTATTCTAGGGAAATAGGAATCTTGGGACAAATCTTTTATTATTAAATGTGAATGCACTTTTGTTTAAAAAGATCGACATACAGAATTAAATTACCTACATGTATCAATTGTTAAAATTTCAATTTGATCCATTTTCAAAATTTATTCCTTGGACTTATTAAATCCGGCACTTGAACTTTTAAAAACATTTCAGATTATTTTCTAATGAAAATATTTGCTTATATTTTTTCCTTCAGTAATGTATATCGATATACGACACGATATTTTTTCCTTGCATTTAAATTGAAATCTTTAAATCAATACAAATATAAACACACAAATAAAAAGTGAATGCTTTCATTACCGAGTAAATATTCATTACAAAAGATAAATATGGATGAAACTTTGGTTGCTTTCGATTTTAAATTTATGCTACGGTACACACGTGCATCTAATTTAATTTCTAAACTCGTTATGTAACATGTATACATCCTCTTAAATTGAATTAAAATTTTATTTTAAAAAGTGCTATAAAAACTCTAGTTTATTTTCATTTACATATATTTTCTTTAAAATAACTTTTCTTTCGAAGAAAAAAATTGTTGTAAAAAATCAAGAAAATTCCATTGGGGGTTATACCCATAGGACTAAAGAAGTTAAAGTTGCACATAGATATTTACTAAAAATTAAAAATTTAATGAAAAAAGTGGTTCTCGGAATTTTCTAGTAACAACTGTATCTAATATGAAATTTATAAAATAAGTAATTTATAACTATTAGAAATCATAATAACCAGCGCTACCATGTTGCCAAAGTCATAACTTTCATGTTTGTTAAAAAAGTTTTATATTTCAAATGTTTTCACCATCTATAATTATTTTTTTTATTACCTATAAATAATTTTTTTATCAATTTTGATAATTATTTTACTATTCCACAATGCAATTCTGAAATTCCATCAAAACATTAAAAATTAATTTGTATTACCTTTCTAAATAATCGATAACAGTTATGTTTATCATTGTTCTAAATTTAAAATTGGATTGACCAATCTAAGGTAGTCCGATAAAAATGTTGTACTTTCGATATTTACAATGAAGTTTCTAATGCACACGAATGCAATAAACGAACGTGCACCCTCTACACTTTAGTATTCCAAACTCTTCGCGAAATCCTCAAACACCCATCAAACAAATTGAACGATAATCATCGACGAATCTTTCGCAGGTGAACGGCTTCGGCATCACGGGCTGCAGTCGCGCCATGCTGGCGAATCGCATTTCGTACTGGCTGGGCGTGACCGGGCCGAGCTACGCCGTCGACTCGGCCTGCAGCTCCAGCCTCTTCGCCCTGGAGCACGCCTACAGAGCGATACGCGATGGCCTGTGCGACTCCGCGCTCGTGGGCGGCGCCAATCTCTGTCTACATCCCTACGTCTCGCTACAGTTCTCCAGACTCGGTGAGTTGTCTTTATAATCGATTGCGTTTCTTTACTTACACTGTTTTGTACCGTCTGATTGAAATTGTATATGCTATAATATATCTGTGGCTTCGAGGCATAGCAACTGAAGGCCACTTTTCTTTCAGAATTGACTCTTTAGTGATTTTCGTATCTGTGCATGGTTTATATTTTCATACAGAAAACGTCAAAAGTTTCAAAAGTTCATTTATCACTTTTTATTTTTAGAGTTTATGCTTTTCTTTTGCATATAATTTAAAATAGAAATTTAAACATTTAAGCCCCAGTTTCTCGACATTTCGTTAAGGTGGCACACAGGTGAACACCACCTTTGAACTGAAATACGAAACTAATTTGTATGAGTCCATAATAATTCTTCCGTTCGAAAGCAATCATTCTGAAATTTTTTTATTATATATACTTGGTAATACCTAGAATATCACCGTTATAAACCCTCAAAATCTTGATCCCTCGCGTCGTATAGAATGAACATAGTTATTAAGCTCATAATCCACTATCCACGTTGGAGATATTACTTTTCAATATATTAGTTATGGTATGAATACAGGAAAATAATTTTTACTACGTAGACACATTTTTAGGCACGACCGCTCCAAGGGAGAGCCTTATATTTTCGTCATAGCAAAAAGTGTAATAGCTTAAAAACTAACAAATTATTGCATAAAAGCATGTTTTAACACTATAGGAATACATTTCAAGCACTGTTCTAAATGTATTTATGGATGTATGTATGGATGTAGTCAAGTTCCTCGATTACCTCAGCAAAACCACGGTCAAACCGGCTGAAACTTAAACGTGGAAGGGTGAGGAGGTTTAATTAATGACATCATAAGATATATTATCAATTATCTTTGGATTTTTTAATTTTCAATTGTATTATATGCATATATTGTTCTTTTTCATTTTATTTTTACATTATTAAATGTATTACTTTAAATATTAGAAATTTATAGTATACATTAGATTTTTTATGATGTCAAACTAACAGGGATCAATAAAAATGATAGGCGAGCGCGAAGCGCGAACGTCGGCAGTCGTGCCTTACATGTAAAAAGCGAAGCATGCGAGAGATGCAAGGCGCGGAGGCGTTTCAGAGTGAGCTTGGCTCGCTCTGAAGCGCCGGAGCAGCGAGTCACGCGGCCTGTCGGCCGCATATCGAGCTAGTTACGTACATATATATGGTAAAATTAATAATAACTATAATATGTATGTAAAAAAATGTCTACGTAGTAAAAATTAATTTCCTGTATTCATGCCATAACTATTGTATTGAATTCAATATCCCCAACCTGAAAAAAATTGGTCGACGGGTTTACTTGGAATCCCGTTGACAGTGGATTAGGAACTTAACAACTATGATGATTTTATTTGACCTGCTATCAAGATTTAAAGGTTTTATAACGGTGAAGTTAGAGGTATTATCAAGTATTTATAGTAAAAAAAATAATTCAGAATGATTGCTTTTAAAAGGAAAAATTTCTATGGAGTCATACATATAAGTTTTATTTTTGGGTTCAAATGCGGTGTGCCCTCTTAGATGGACTGAAGTCGTTTTTCCTCTTTACCACAGATATGTATTCTATTGCGAGTCGCAGTAAATTTTTTAGTATTATGAATATACTGCTTTCAACTCTTAATAACTAAAGTAAAATTTTGTTAAAAAGTGACATTACATATTCTCACACGAAAGTGTAACATAATAACATAATACAAATTTATAAAATAATACCTTCATGCTAACTAAAATGACATTTTCAAATGGTTTATTATTGTATTATAGGTACATCAAGTAAAATTGTTTGTTATATAAAGGTCGATAAAAAATTTATTAGGCCCACTAAAATACCTAATTATTATTAGTATATCTATAAGTATGTTAAATTGACGCCTCATATGCACATAACAAAGGGTTTTCAGAAATATGTTGTGCATAGTTTGTCGATGGGTTGCTCATTTTTTTCTCTTATCTGTTAGCAATCTGACAACGAATAGAGAATAAAACGTTATCTGGGATAATGCCAACTCAATTGTATTAACTATACATATTACAATTCCAACTCTAAGTTGTATGCAATAAATATTATACCTATATCGTTTCGAGGTTTTCGTGATATATAATACTAACTCGGGATATGGTATTTGTATGCTTCTCTCGTAAAAACTATTTTCTAAACAATTTTTAGACAAGAATATCGGAAAGCTTCTTATTATACAAAAACTATAACGAAATAGTATATTGTGTACCAAGGGCGAGAAATAGACTTTTTCCGCCCGCGTGTGAGTTTGTTGTACGAGTCGGAGGCGAGCAAGCACGAGCCGAAGGCGAGTGCCTTTCATAAGCCTGAGACGAGCACTGCAAACACACAAGGGCGGAAAAAGCTTCTCGACCATGTTGCACACCATTCTTCTTGTGACACATGTATTGATTTTCGCGGTTTTTCGTGTCTATCAAGCGGAACCAAATATGGTCGTTTTTCGACACGGTGCCATCTTGTTGTATTAAAAAATGAAAATATGTATACCTATACACAGATACACACATACATAAACACACATAGAGGTATACATACATGTGCATATAGAGATAACTATCTTGTATATTAAAGTTTTTCGAGTAAAACAAAGACAAGATAATATTTGAAATATAAATTAAATTCCAATGTATGCATTCACGATTGCGCGCGCGCATACATATGCAAAATAAATGTATAAATAAGTTGAAAATTGATTATTGAAACCAGTCTCACGTCTTTTGAGGAGGTAACTTTTGCGCCCGTTGTAGTAATTTTTTTGTCGCCGGTCGGAAAACGACCGTTTTTTGTCGTATTTTGTACGCTTTATAGGCATGAAAAAGCGCAAATATCGTTCATGTGTTATAAAAAATATTTTAAGATATTCCGTTATATATATTATCAATAGGTTTCTTCGGTTCAGGATAAAAAGTATATAACTTGTTTTGACGATAATCCAAAAATCTTATTAATATAATATTAATGGAATTGGTTGACATTTTTTTGCTTGTTTTGTACGTTATTATAAAGAAAGAAAAAAATGTTTAGAAAATAGTTTTTACATAAAAAGTATAAGCACGCTAGTTCACGTCCATTGCAAAGAAACTTTCCCAGGCAGCATTATTATTCAAAAAGAATTCCTAAACAGTTCACTAACAGTTCATGAATGTCACTGCCGTCAGACATTCATTATGCATTCTTTCTTTAACTTACATTCATAATGCATTCTCCTTTTTCGTACTCTATAAAACTGAAACAGTAAGTACTGTTAACACTGAATTAGTGAATATACTCACTACCAAATTAGTGGATTAATTCATAAATTTACAGTGAAAATAGTACTTTTCATACCAAGGGCGTAAAGTAGATCTTAAACCTAAAGTAGAACCGTCGGAGCTGGCCTCGACTGTTGCGCGATCCCACGAGCATGTCAAGTTTTACGCCCGAGGTGCGAACATCGTTTTTCGCAATAGTAGGCGTAAAGTACGCAACCAAGGGACCATAATATATTATATAGCACGTCTGTAGAAATGCAGGAGGATTAAGAGAAAAATACATTCAGTTATGATATGGTTAATATGCAATTGTTAGAGAGAAGAATGGGTGGCTAAGGGAAACGAAGGTGGGATGGAGACGGAGCTGGGGTTGGGGCCCTAGGGACGAGTAGGTTGAGGGCAGAGTACCTCCCCCTAAGAAAATAAATTAAGAATTAAAAAAATTTTGAATTAAGAAATGTTTTTAATTTAAACAAAATGTTAATACAATCAAATTTTACAATTAAAAAAAAAATTCAAAACAAACAAAAATTTGAATAAAAAAAAATTTAATTGAAACAAAATTTGAATAAAAAAATATCAAATAAATTTTTGAATTGAAAAAATGTAATAAAAAGAATTAAAATAGAACAAAATAAATTTAAATAAAAAACAGACACCTTGAGTGCAAATGGCAAAGAATCTTTGCCATGAAAGATTTTCCAGTACTTTACTTTGCGGGTAACTTTATTAGATTACATTTTGGGTAAAAATACCTTAGATAGAAACAAGGTCTAGATTTCACGAAAATACATATTTTTCTTAATATATCTTTTTCACTGGAAGCTAATAATTTCAATATAACCATGATTAAATACAACATGCTTTTATGATATTTTTCTTGGCTCTGAAGGTGAATAATTGGCACCATTTATGTTAGTGATTCCCCGTAATAGTTAAATTAAGGAAAAAAGGATTCGTATAAATAATCGAAATAAATAGTACTACTTTACGCCTGTTAAACACGAACAAAGCAGCGTACTTTACGCCTACTATTACGAAAAGTTAATTTGTTTCACTGCTGTACTTTTCTCTATTTCACTTTGAAATAGACAAAGAGTTCATAAAAATGAATTCTTCATTGTCGCCTGGGTATAATTTACCATTCCACTCGTCAAAGATCACTCGCCAACATTGCCACTTTTCCCTTACCAATTCTAAAAATTCGCAACAATTCGTACCACTCACCGAATCTCACCGAAACTCATTGATCTCATACAGGTGTGCTATCGCCGGACGGCCACTGCAAGTCCTTCGACGAGTCGGCCAACGGCTACGCCCGCAGCGAGGCCATCTCCGTGATATTCCTGCAGAAGGCCAAGGACGCGAAGCGCATCTACGCGACCTGCGTCCACTCCAAGACGAACTGCGACGGCTTCAAGGAGCAGGGCATCACCTTCCCCTCGAGCATCATGCAGGGCACCCTGCTCAAGGACTTCTACGACGAGATCGGCGTGCCGCCCACCTGTCTAAGCTACGTCGAGGCCCACGGCACGGGCACCAAGGTCGGCGATCCCGAGGAGGTCAACGCCCTCGACCGGGTCTTCTGCACCGGGCGCAAGGATCCCCTATGGGTCGGCTCCATCAAGTCGAATCTCGGTCACTCCGAGCCAGCCAGCGGTCTCTGCTCCATCGCGAAGGTGGGTCTTAAGGAGGTTCAGGAGTTACAAAGTATACAGAGAACTTAATAAAATTATAAATTATGATTGTTTAGAGTATCATAAAGTTGAGCTCTTATGGGTCTCGAGTCATAAAAATAGATTGACATAGGGTGCGATATGTGTAAAAATGCAGAGGCAATAATGAAAAACTACATACTTATTAAGTGAATATTTAGAAAGTTGCATGCGAAATTTCAACCCGTGTCACCACATTTAATTCGAAGAAATAAACGATAACGTAAACAAAAACGCAAGCTTGTTGGCTGCGCTAGGCGGTGCGCGGGGAAACGGGGGAGGGGGGTCCTCTCTCTTCCCCGTACCCAGCGACACTTCTAAACCACCTTAAGTTTTTCTTTAATTGTTTGCAATCTCTGTTGAATTCATACGTAATACACGGTAATAAGCACGAATATAACATATGTTAACATTTTTGCCAGTGAATCGTTGGTCAGTAAAAATGACTGACAAATGTCTGTAACATTTAGACGTAACGATAACTATTTATATTCCTCATTTATGGACAATCGTCTATTCAAAATAATTGACAAATACCAGTCAACATGTTTTAACGGACAACGCCCGTCAATATTTGTTACCGTGTATGAAGTACGCATGAAATCTACATGGAATCTACATGAAAAGTGGTTCGAAGCGCATCTAAAGAAACGTACATAAGGAAATCCGAAGAAACACTGTTTGAAATTTACATGGGAACCCTGATGAAAAAATCAAGCGAGAAATACAGCCTGAAAATCCAAGAATAACATCCCTTTTTGGTTGTATCTAAATAGTGTCCATGTGGATGTCTATGAGAATTTCAAATTAATCCTGATGTTATCCAGTATATACCGCCCCATAAAATAAACTAATTTGTGATATCCGCGTCGCAGGTCGTGATCGCCATGGAGTCGGGCCTGATCCCACCGAATCTCCACTACAACAACATGCGTAAGGGCATCAAGGCCTTGGAGGAGGGCAGACTAAAGGTCGTCACGGATCCCACGCCCTGGGAGGGCGGCTACGTCGGCATCAACTCGTTCGGCTTCGGTGGCGCCAACGCCCACGTGCTGCTCAAGTCGAATGTCAAGGAGAAGGTCAACGGCGGACAGCCGAAGGACGCTCTGCCTCGACTGGTCGCTGTGTCTGGTCGCACGGAGGAGGCGGTCAAAGTTCTCTTGAACGACGTGAGTGTTTGATTGATTGGGAATTGTGGGCTCTATTAAGTATTTAGAGTGACGTGGTGACTGAGTAGAATTTGATTGAAAGGCTGATTTTGAAAAACTAAATACGGGTTATAGTGGAAATAGAGAGTGGATTCGATTGGAAACCAAATTTTCCTCGATGGTAAAGTAATTTTTTACTCTAATCAGTTTTTATCATAAGTCATCCTTTTCATCAATAATTTTGTTAAAATTTTTTTTTATAAAATCATTTATAGTATTTTTGTTCTGCAATTGTAATTCAATTATCCCAGTTTGGAATCATTAAAGAATTATTTAAACAAAAACTTTAATATTTTAGATTGAAAGTAGACCTTGCGATGTTGAGCACGTGAGGCTTCTGCATGACATTCACTCAGAAGACGTAAGCGGTCATCTCTACAGAGGTTACACCATTCTGCCACCACGTGGTATTGTGAAAACTTCAATCAAAGAAATCGATAGCTTCCAGGAAGCAAAGAGGCCAGTTTGGTTCGTGTTCTCTGGAATTGGATCGCAATGGCCAGGAATGGGTAAGAGCGTATTCACTTTATTTTTATTATAACTGCTTTGCAATTCATTATCTATTTCCATTTAATACATTATCTTGTTTTATTTTTCTTTCAAATAGGAGAGGCTCTGTTACGTTTGCCAGTATTTTCCGAGGCCATCAAGAAGTGCGATGCAGTTCTGAAACCTAATGGTGTTAACATTGTTGACGTAATCACGAGCAAAGACAAAAAGACCTTCGACAGTATCTTGAACTCGTTTGTTGGAATTGCAGCTATTCAGGTAAAATCAATTCCATCAGATTTCTTTTTGCGAAAATTCTTTTTAATAAAATCAATGTTTATAGAAAATTTTTTATATAAATAAAACCGCGTAATTTAACAGTGATTTAACAAAACTATTTAAGTAAATGATTTTAACGAGTTCCGAAATTTTATTAAGGGTCCATTAATATTTATATTTTCCGCCTTGAATCTTACCGACCAAGAAGTGAATAATTGACTTCTCAGTCGGTAAAATTCAAGTCGGTAAATCAGAATTTATAATTTACTTCCGGACCCCCCAAATTTAATCAACAAAAATGCCTATACCTACAAATCAATTTCATTCAACCGACAGATCGGTCTCGTGGACGTGCTGCGCTCGGTGGGCATCGAGCCCGACAACATAATCGGCCACTCTATCGGCGAGCTCGGCTGCGCCTACGCCGACGGCTGCCTCACCGCCGAGCAAACGATCCTGTCCGCGTACTCGCGCGGCCTCGCTACCATCGAGACCAAGGTCGTTCGCGGCGCGATGGCCGAGGTGGGTCTCGGCTACGCCGAGCTCAAGGAAATGTGCCCGGCCGACATCGAGATCGCCTGCCACAACGCCAACGACAGCGCTACCATCAGTGGACCTGCAGAGTCCATGAAGGCTTTCGTTGCTAAATTACAGGTAGGATGCCTTTTTTTATATTTGTTTGAGGAATCTGTTGCTTATTTTCCATGTGGATTGAAAGCTATCGGTGTAAAATAAACTAAAAGTTGCAAGCTGTTGGTGTAAAGTAGAAGTTGGCGTAAGTAGAAACAGTCGAGTTTGGTCGGCCATTTGCCTAACTCTCAGATGTCGTTGTGGGGCCAATTTTGACCACGGAATTATTTCTTATAAATCAAAAGAAAACTATGTACAAATTCCTAAGTATAAATTTAAACCTTATAACATAATATTTTATGAATTATAGTGTAAACAATTAATAGTATTTTTCGATACTGGTGCGATAAAAATGGTTCTTGCACGAATGTGAGAATCATTTTTATCACGTGAATCGAACATTATTTTTTGACACTCGGTGCGATAAGAAAGTGCAAAGGGTCTTGCTGGCGCAAGCGCAGGCAATAGTGGCACTTATCGCACGGAGTGTCAAAAACTCTATTACATCCATTCAAATATAATACCCTCGACAACCCTTAAGTATACTTTTTTGCTCTGTTTGCTTTTACAATCTACACCTAAAACATGTACAGTATCTGTTACTATAAAAGTACTAGAAAATATAGTTGATTTTTGTTACAACTGAACATATATATATATATATATAATACTGTTACCGTCAAGGATGAAAAATTTATCTACGAAATAAATTTCAAATCCACATCGCTGACTCAACAAATCCGAACGTCTCTCTTCCCAGGCCAACGGCATCGTCTCCAAGGAAGTGCCGTGCAACAACGTCCCGTACCACAGCCGCTACGTCGCGCCCGTCGGTCCCAAGCTCCTCGCCCACCTGCAGAAGGTCATCCCGAGTCCGAAGTCGCGCAGCCCCAAGTGGCTGAGCACGTCGATGCCGCGCGCCAAGTGGGACACCGCCGCGGCCCGTCTCTCCTCGGCCGAGTACCACGCCAACAATCTCCTCGGCCCGGTCCTGTTCGAGGAGACCTCCGCCCTGATACCCAAGGACGCGATCACCATCGAGATCGCGCCCCAGGGCCTGCTGCAGGCCATTCTGCAACGCTCGCTCGCGCCGACCTGCGCCAGCGTCCCGCTTATCAAGCTCGGACACGAGGACAGCCTGGTGGCGCTGCTGAAGGGTCTCGGAAAGCTGTACAACGTTGGCCTTCAGCCGCAATTACGTGAGTAATTTTTTTTCTTTTTTTTGTTAAGGGTTTTGAATATAATCGTTCCCCGGTCATTGTTATTTCAAAAGTTGTTATGGATCAGCAGTTGTTACCAGCTGTTTTTCAACTGGTGTTATTAGTTATACCTTTAGTGCTTTTGAGAATGCACACTTGGCCCGTCAGTCGTCTGCTTTATTACGATTAGCTGAAAGGGTGTCTGGTTACAGTAATAATGGCTGAAGCGCTCGATCCCGATTTGTAACAATTGCTGGGGTCCGAGTGTAATTTTTGGGTGTGACAAATTTAAGTAAATATTTTAATTTTCCGCATCAGATCTTATAGAATGATTAATTGTAATAAAAATAAGTAATTAATTGTAATAAAATACAAAGCAAATATTTCCACGCTTCCGAATGCCATTTGAATAAAATCTCCAGGTAATACTCGAGACTTTGTTCCAACGGAAACCATTTATATATTGAAACCATACTTTCCTCATGGCGCTCCCGCGCCATTTGATATTTACTTGAAACTTTATACAGTGACAGAGAAAGAGCAACGATGTTCTAGTTTTGCATATTTCGATCTATATATTTATTCACAACCTGTAGTTATTCATTTCTCGATTGGTAAGAATTGAGGCGGAAAACTTAAATTTAAAATTGACTTTGAAGTCCACATAATCCTTACACATTGATTATGCAATGGAATATTTCACAAAAACTGTAAAATGAAAAAGAAATACCATTTCTACAGATAAACTGTACCCGCACGTCGCGTACCCGGTAAGCCGCACGACGCCCATGATCTCGCCGGTGATCAAGTGGGAGCACTCCGATGACTGGTACGTCACGTCCTACAGAATGCAGGAGAAGATCACGTCGGGCGAGCGCGTTGTGGAGGTGACGCTCGCCGACGAGGACTTCGAATTCGTTGGCGGTCATGTGATCGACGGCAGAAATCTGTTCCCCGCCACCGGCTACCTGGCTCTCATCTGGGAAACCGTGGGCATGATGCGCGGCGAACTCTACACCGAGGTCTCCGTCATCTTCGAGGACGTAAAATTCCTGAGAGCCACGACTGTGCCCAAGGACGGCAGCGTTGAATTTACCCTCATGGTTCAGAAAGGTAAGGTTGAATTTTAATTATGCTTCTTATTAGTTTGATCACGAGAAAAAATAAAAGGTTTGTAAATAGTAATTATGTGGAAGTACAAACACATACTTGCCGTGTGGCACTACCTATTGTTAATTAGTAATTCAAGAGCCCAGGATAACAAAAGATCAACTCAAATTCTGAGTAAGCCCTTGAAAGTACTGATGTTGATCATCGTAAACATTATTATCAAAAACAATACTTTTGGCCATCTACTCGAAAAATGAGTTAATTGTTTGTTATCATGGAGTTTTCAATTAATAACTAACGGCAGATAGAAACCAGCGGCAATTACGTATTTGAAATTCTAAAAAATTGTATTGATTATACTGATATCATTTTGGACGCCTACTCTAAATATCAATTGACCGTTTGTTTCTCTGAGCTCTTCAATTATGTTTCTTTTGGTCGGATTCATACTTGTTATGTTATGGGTATAAACGTAATTATATCTCATGAAACTACTGAATAAAGCTATTTAAACATAATTGGCACACAACACTAACATTCGCACAGATTTTTACTTTAAACGAGCCAAACATTTTCGATAAATCCTCATCGAATGCCATGTTTCTTTCCACCTTTAGGTTCCGGAAGATTCGAGGTGGTCGAGGGCGGCGTCGCCGTCGTAACCGGTTACGTGTCCCCCATCAACAATCCCGCCGACGAGAAGGTTAATCCCGCTCTGATCACCAACAAGGACGAGAAGGAGACCATGACTATGCGCGACGTCTATAAGGAGCTGAGACTCCGCGGCTACCACTACAGCGGCTTGTTCCGCAGCGTCAAGAGCGCTACGACCTCGGGCAGCAAGGGACGCCTCGCCTGGCACAACAACTGGGTCGCCTTCATGGATAACATGCTGCAGATGCAGATCTTAGGTGCGGACACCCGCGGTCTCTTCGTGCCCACGGGCATCCAGAAGCTGGTCATCGACACCAAGGCCCATCTCAACGAGATTCGTACTATGGATGAGGAGAACCGAGGTGAGTTCGAATGAAATTTGCACTTTATTTGAGCTTTTTTTGCAATTAACATTTGCAATATAAGTCATTATGTTTTAGTAATGTTCGATTTAGTAATGTTCAAAGTTTTTAAATTACTGCAAAAATTAAGTAAAGCTAGCCAAAGTTTGACAAAGAAAGTTTTATATTGCTCTCTATTACTAAAAACTTTTATGCGAAACTTTGTTTATCTTCCCCAGTGGAAATGGTTTATGTGCTAAACTGAGCCGAATTGTGCGTAACTGTACCAAAGTGTGCCAAACTTTGCCTAAGTGTATACATTTCGGATATTTAGTACAGTTTGGCACAGTAAGTTACAATAACTACTTCTATACAGTTTAACTTTCCCATCGATAGGAGGTGGGATGTGTCAAAAACAAATCACATGGAAAAATATGGAGTTTTCAGTTATATAAGTAGTAAAGGACTTTAGTAAAAATGTTGTCAATGTGCCATATTATGCCAAATGTCCGAAATATTCATGCTCGGGCACAGTTTGATAAGTTTGGCACAATTTGGAACAGTTTGGCACAGTTTGAAACAGTTTGGCACAGTTTGAAACAGTTTGGCACAGTTTGGGACAGTTTGGAACAGTTTGGCAAAGTTTAGAACTGCAGTGTGGCACAATTTATCACATTTTGACACACTTTGGCACATAAATTATGTTCGTTACGGTCAGATTACCTTCTGCTAAACTTTCCAAACTACGTCTAATATTACTAAAACTTCGCGAAAAGTCCTACTCGCCATATTTAGGCACAGATTTGGCGATTTTCGTCAATGTATCGCCAAGTTGGGCAAAGTTCAGCCAGAAATCATTTTCCACTAGTGACCGACAAATCTCTATAAGCATACATGTTCGGATGGCCCATCCATTTTCAGAATTCGCGGTTTACGTGAACAAGACTCTGGACGTGATCGTCTCGGGCGGCGTGGAGATCCGCGGCTTGAAGGCGAGCGCGATCGCGCGTCGCAAGCCCGCGGGCGACCCCGTCCTCGAGGAGTACAAGTTCATCGCGAACAGCGACCGGGCGGAGGTGACGCTGCGCGAGATCGTGCGCATGTCGACGCACATCGGCATGGAGAATCATTTGGGCATCAAGATCAAGACGCTGGAGCTGCTGGAGGAGGCAGACCACGTGGAGGTGGAGAGCCTCCTGTCGCCTCTGATAATCGAGGCGCTGGGCGACATGCCGCTCATCCAGGCCGACGTCAACGTTGTCGGGACGAACCTCGACTTCGAGGAGGGCCAGCTGCCGACCAACGTGACCATCGGTGACGCCAAGAAGCTCAACGCCGAGACGAACGCCCTGCTGGCCGTGGGACACAAGCTCCTGACTCCAGCTCGCGCCGAGAATCTCAAGCTGCTGGTCGGCGGCGTGGAGGAGGGTGGCTTCGTGCTGTCGCGCGAGAATGCCGAGGAGATGCAGAGCGTCGAGGAGTACGCGCAGAGCAAGAGCCTGAACGTCGTGATGGAGAAGAGGTTGGGCAACGAGCTGTTCGTGCTGATGAGGAAGTCCGTGAAACAGCCCAAGAAGACCCTGGTCATCAATGTCAGCAACGATCAGTTCGAGTGGGTCGATGAGATGCGCAAGGTCATGAAGGAGGAGCTCGAGAAGGACACCGCTGCTCATATTAGGATCGTGTACGTCAGCGAGGGAGACTTTGAAAGCGGTAAGTTGTGTTTTCTCGTTGAATTTCTGTTACTTTTTATTTTTATTAAGTTTCGAAAGATTGCAATGTTAGAAGAATTAATGATTGGAAATTTAATATAATTTTGTTTTAAGTACGTAATACATAATATTAAGTACATAAATATGATATACTTAAAATCATTTGAATTATACATTCTGACCACAACACTCAAATAAATGCCACCGTCTTAGCTTAAATATAAGACCTTAGGTTGAATGTCTGAAACCTATGACTATACGTAGCATAAAAATCGTTAACTTCTGAATTCACTTGCATTTGTTTCAAAATCAGTACATGCGTTATAGTGTATTTATGTGGATTTATTTACGTTGTTTATTGTATTTTATACATGTGAATGGGAGGGGGGTACGTTACTGTGAGAGTATGTACGTGGGTGTAAGCATTTGTGCGCATGGTGGTGGGTAAGTGAGATTATGTGCGCAAATGTGAGGGTATATCTATGGACGTACATGAATCAGAGGGTATTTGTTTATTTGTGTGTGAATATCAGGATGTGTCCGTGGTTATAATAGGGAAGTGTAAGGGTGTGTGCTTCGGTATGTGTACACTCAACACGGGAAATTTCTGGTTGAATGCGTTTGAAATCCTCCAATGAGCTTACCGAAAAGTGCATTCAATCCAATGAGATCCAATGAAATTACAGTATTTCAAAAAAATTCAAACGCAATCGACCAGAAATTTCTCACGTCGAGTGTACACTCGACTCAACGTACATACACATATACGAGATATATACGGATCCAATGTTTTGAAATCGCGCCATCTTATTGGTTAATTCCTATGAATCGGACTATCTCGTTGGAACATTTTAAAAACGTTCGATCCGAATACATGTACGTCGATTGTGTGCGTTGTTGGATTTAAATATCAGGGTGCCCTGGTAGAAATCTTCCCGGGTTTTTAGCCAGAATTCACCGATATTTTCTAACTAAAACGATATTTTGATTATATAATGCCACAATTAAAATAAAATTAATTTATGCGTGTACTATTGTATTAAGTTAAGTTGTTTATTTTTGAGGCAATAACCATAGTTTTAATAATTTGAATCGTGGTAAAGAGTAAAAGTAAGTATTAGCTAATGATGCTTCCATTTAATTAACACGTTAACGAGAAAAACGCGTCAACTTTCTACCAAGGTGTGTGCGTGGGAATGTATGAATGTGTGGATGTGGATAAGCGCGAAGGTGTGTTCGTAAGTGTATTTAAGGCGTCGTTCATAAATTACGTAAAGCTTTTAGGGGGAGGGGGTTAGCATAGAAAACAAGAAGTGTGCGAAATACGAAAATAAAGAGAGATGTAAAACAATACAAATATTGAACGAGGTGGACGACGACCATCTCGATTTTAGCTGTCTACTATTACAGAACAAGACATTTGAAGAACACAAATAAATAATTATTAATGAACAACGTCCTTTCGCGCTTATTTCAGGACTCATCGGCTTCATCAACTGCCTGAGAAAGGAGCCCGGTGGCGAGGTCGTGCGGGGCATCCTCATCCAGGACCCCAAGGCGCCCAAGTTCTCGCTCCAGAATCCCTTGTACGCCAAGGAGCTGCAGAAGGACCTGGCTGTGAGCGTGCTGCGCGCCAACGGCGTCTGGGGCAGCTACCGGCACTTGCCGCTGCCGGCACTCGCGGTGAAACCCGTGAAACACGCCTGGGCCAATCAGATCGTGCGCGGCGATCTCAACTCGCTCAGCTGGCTCGAAGGTCCCCTTGAGATTGATGGCGCAGATGGCGCGCTCGTCAACATCGCATACGCGTCGATCAACTTCAGGTGAAGTTTTATCTGTTTTTACAGCATTTTGGTTTTGTCATTTTAAACCAGTAATGGAGGAGCATCGTCAACATTGCTAATATATCTTGCTAATATGACTTGGTACCGTCTAATACTTTCATTTCGACCTGTTTATATTTATATTTTTCCATTTTTTCATTGAAGAGAGATTGATGCTTCTTTAGTATTTGCTTTAATTTTTGTTCTACTTCTACTGAATTAACCTAAGCAATCGTATATGAAACGGATGCCATAAGGTATCTGTTCAAGAGTAACCTGCAACCATATCTTATAAGAATCAATAGAGCTTTTACTCTTCGTTCGCCTATTAAGATTCACATTTCAATTTGTTCAATCAGCTTAACTATAGTTTTCTGCAATTGATACTGGGAAAGTTACTGTCGATACAGTTTTTCAAAAATAACTAACCTTCTGGCATCAGAGTTGATTTCAGGTTTAACAGCTGGTTCACTATCATATCTCCATAAGTATCGGTTTCATATTATCTTCAATACTAAATAGATCTTCACGTCGTAGATGAAATTAGTGTCCTTCAATTCTAGTTAATAATTTTGATTAGATTTATTGTCTTAAGCCTTGCATACCTTTGTCAAATGATTCGTTTTTTACATTTATTACACTTGAAACTACGATATTTACATGTGCAGAAGTCATGTTAAGAAGTTCTACAGTATTTACATTTTGATTCACTGTTTTTGGGCATAAAACGATTGGATTCATTTTGCTTAGAACCCTTATTTAGGTCTGGATCTTTTTCAATATTGCCTCTTTTCTCTTGCATTAACTTTCTAGACGTTCACCCAACATGGATTGATTCTTCCCGATCATGTATGAATTTAACCAACAAAGTAGATCTATATATACCGCATATTGTATAGATATACTCTGTAGGTTAAATTCAAACACGTTCAGGAAGAATCAATCCGTATAGTGGCATGTTGAGTTTGTAAAATTAAAGTTTCTTTTTACATTTTTTTTCTAGCCATTTCCCAATATTTCTGCTAAGTTTTTTTGTGATCTTCGTCACAAACATAATCCAGAATAGGTCTCTTTTTTAACCCCATCACGAATTTATTCTTGATCATTGCTTCTAGTTGTGCTCTAATTTATTCTAATTATTCTTATATATCGTGCATTACCTATTCTCTTTCATTCTGTTTTAGTTCATGACAGAAACTCGTTTAAAATATATTGTCCCTTTAGAATTGTACATAGATGATCATAGGTTTTTGTTGAATGCAGTACTGGATCGCGAAAATCTTCCAATAATTTATATGCTCCTTGCCCATACAACATGGTTTGTTATGAAATACTGACTAAGCCTATCTGAAACTTGCATTTTGCGGTACAGCCATCATAACGTTTGCAAACGCTGCCATGTTCATTGCGTTTGAATCGCTATTACTAACAAATTTCTAGCAAGTTCCATCAATTGGTGTTACAATCGTTGCTGAGCGCTAGAGCTCTTGTACAATATAATTTAAATACTTCTATAACTTTTTCTATTGCAGAGATGTCATGTTGGCAACTGGAAAACTCGCTGTCGAAATCGTGGCTAAGAGCAGACAAGCTCAAGAGTGCGTACTAGGTTTTGAATACTGCGGTTATACTGAAAATGGCAAACGAGTCATGGGAATGGTCGATAGCAGGTCGATTGCCAACTTCTGCATATTCGATAAATATCTGTCTTGGGAAATCCCGGCAAGCTGGTCAATGGAGGATGCAGCTACTGTACCGTGCGTTTACGGAACATGCTATTATGCTTTGTACATGAGTGGTGAGCTTTCATTCAAAATTAATTTAACGAGACAAGTGTTAAAACTTTAACCAGTGATATTTTTGGTCCTGACTACTTAGGGACGTTCAAATAAGAAGTTTAGCATCAATGTTTACGTGGTGCAGGATTGTAGAAGCAATTTTGAATAGTTTAACACCCCATCTTCCAGCAAATCTGCTATTACTGTTTACCTTATTACCCTAATGAAAGTATTCAATACAGCTGGAAATCAACTAAAATTGCGGCTAAGATGCAACTGGAATCAAGTTAAATATGAGTGAATTACAGATGGATTGCTAACTTGAATTTTATTTTTATTACCAGGTGAATTTCTAGATAGTTTGCTATAACTATCTATCTTCAAATCCAGCTGGAGTCAGTGTGTTATATGTATCTATAAACGTAGCCAAAAATCCACTTAGATTCCAATTAAATTCAAATGGAATACAGTCAAATTCAGGTTGATTCTAGCAGGATTTCGTGAATATTGCAGCGAGATTTCCATATGGTGTAGAATAGTTATTTTTTTAAAACTCTGTTACCTAAATGTTTCCTAAATATTTCAAGTCAATTTTGTTAATATTAATGTTGTTTCTACAATCGTGTAACCTTTGAACGTTGTTGCTACAATTTTCTTCTGAACATCACTAAATATTGCAGAACATAAAAAAGAAACTAAAAACTATTTCTTTTTGATTATTCAGGTAAGATGAAGAAGGGCGACAAGGTACTGATCCACGCTGGTTCTGGCGGTGTTGGTCAAGCAGCGATCAATTTAGCTCTGTTTGAGGGCTGCGAAGTCTTCACGACCGTGGGTACTCCAGAGAAGCGTCGCTTCATCCGCGAGCAGTTCCCGCAGATACCAGAAGATCATATAGGCAATTCGCGTGACTCCAGCTTCGAGCAGATGATCATGAGACAAACCAACGGCCAGGGAGTCAACATTGTACTCAACAGTCTTGCCGAGGAGAAGCTCCAGGCGTCCGTCAGGTGTCTATGCTACGGTGGTCGTTTCCTCGAGATCGGCAAATTTGATCTGGCCGCGAATAATCCGTTGGGTATGGAGTGCTTCTTGAAGGAGATCAGCTTCCAAGGCATCATGTTAGACAACCTGTTCTTCGCGACCAATGAACAGAAGAAGAAGCTCAAGGATGTGATGTCCGTGGGTTTGACGAACGGAGCTATCAAGCCTCTCACTAGGTCAGGAAATTTCTTTTTTTTCACTTTTAATCCTTGTTTTAAAGGGGGTAACTTAGAGAGCCCAAGAATAATCCTTTGGAATTCCAACAATTTTTCAATAAAAATTATTTATGCCTTACTAGTATTTTTGTTTTGAAGTAAGGCACTCAAAAAATATTTTGGGAAATATAGTATGGTCGATTTTCTCATTCAGTTAGCTCACAGTTTTCTGAATTACTTAAATCAAAGGTATAAAATAATCATGTACTGTACTTCAGAGAATTTTGAGATGTTCGACCTCACTAACGTGTAGTCCTGTGACCAGATCTGAATTTCATGACCAAATGAAGTCTCCAACTAAATACGCTTTTTATTATGTATTTTGGTCTTCTGAATCTAAATAATGAGAACAAAAAGCTTAAAAATGGCCCAGTTAATTGTTAATTATTTTTTTATAAACAATTAAAAAGAATGGTTTTTCATTTTTAAAATAATTTTATTAGATTCTTAGCTGATTTTAAGAAGAAAAGATTATTACAAGTTTTTTTCTAGGACTTACGAATTTAGAGTAAAAAATTTTTAAAGTTTAAAAAAATGCGATTGTTGAAAGCTTCAATTGTTTATATCAACAAGACAATTGATTATTTTTTAACAATCAGGGGCCTAAATTACTCCTTTAATCATTGACTACCAGTTTGTACTAAGTATTTCTAATCTTTTTGAAGATATAAAAGTGTTTTATAAAAATTAATCATATAAACATATAACAAGACAATTCTGAATTCGAATATTGATCATCCAAATATTAAAAAAAGGTTTATTTGCACTATTACTAATGTTGTTTTGATGAAGTTGATATACATAGAAATTAATTAAATTCTTTATTATTAAACAGGACAGCCTTTAACAAGGACGAATTGGAGGCCGCGTTCCGTTACATGGCCGCAGGAAAGCACATCGGTAAGGTAATTATCAAAATTCGTGATGATGAGTCGCCGGAAAAACTTGTGTTGGCGTTGCCACGCTTCTATTGCCAATCCAATCGAAGTTACATCATTCTTGGTGGTCTCGGTGGTTTCGGTCTTGAATTGGGTAATTATTAAATATTTTTAAATTTTTATAACTATTTTTCACTCAAACATCAATTATGCCTTAGCATTAAACAGTCTAAAAAAATTTAGTCTGGTTAATGCAAATAATACCTATTTACTATATAGGTACTTAAGTTCTTTTGCTAAAGCAAATTAATGATTTAAATGTATTTTGTATTGTCAACTAATAATAATGCAGAGAATACCTGTTTACTATCTACTTAAGGGGGTGGTCGTGCTACAATCATAGTCAAAAGTTAATTTTATTCTAAATCACTATATATTATGGTTACAAATGATTTAAAGTGTAAATTATACTATATTGTGGCATAAAGTATACATAAATAATGTAAAAATCTTATAAAAGCGCTGAATTTGAAGTATAATATAAATTTTGAATGGAATAGTATCACTATATAGATATACTGATTACATTGGGCGAACACTTGCGATTTCTATATTTTTCAAACGGGGAAGCTAGCTACATGTTTTCTTTTTTTATATAATAAGTATAGTTATTCTATGTAATATACTAGTTTTTTAAAAATTTTTTTAAAAAATAATGAAAGTTATGTATGAAAATGAATCACTTCCTAAATATCAAAATTTTGAGGTTGAATATATCGCTTACCGTGACGCTAGGCTTTTGAAATTGTGACTAGTGACAGATAAAATCATTAACATATGAGCAAAGTTTTAAAAATACTGTAAGCAAATTAATTAGCACGACTACACCCTTAGGTTATTATGACAAACCAAATTAATAATTGTAAATGTATTTTGTATTGTCAAATTGTAATAAATTTGAAAAGAAATGTTCATTCAATTTATTTTATCTTTAGAGGGTTTTAAAATACATTACTAATCCAAATCTCTTGCATCAAATCTCACTCAAAATAAATAATTTAAATAATAAATATACGTGAAATTTTTATGTGTATATTTTGATAGTCAAGTGGTCGGAATCGAATTGTTTCATTACTTCAACTATGATAAATGCTCAAAGCTTAGGGTCCATTCGTAGTGATATACCAGGGCCGTGGCTGTTTAGGTCTAAACTTGATCTGGCCCGACTATACCTGAGTAGACTCAACTGAACCAAATTAGACTGAATCAAATCTTGCTCAACAAGATATGTTTCGTTGGGATCATAAGCTTGATAAATTAATTTAAAAATGGCTTATTTTCTATATTTTTATTTTAATAACTTGATAATTAAAACTGCTCACAAAAAAATTCCAATTTAAATAACCCTGGTGGAAAATTAATCTAGAACTATATAGGTCTATCTAGTTTGTCATGGGAATGATCGTGGGCCTCGATAAAACAAGATAATTTTCTACCAGGGAAGGCAAATGCTTTGGGTATATTGATTACATTTTAAAAAAGTTCAAGTTTAAGTTAAGCCTCTGTGCACTCGTAATTAGTACAATTTACACACGTAGATATCATTAGTAAAGCAAAAACTTGCTGGTACTCTACGGTTTTACTTTTTGTAATATGTAATCAATATACTATACAAGAATTTGACTCATTTATTAAAGTTTTGATAATGAAGTTTTTTAAAATGAAAAAGTAAAAAAATTGTCATTTCTTAATTAATTAATTGATCTAGCTTATGCCCCAACATATCGTGCCAAGTAGAATTTGATTAGGGGTAGGGTCAGGTCTACCCCTAATCAGTCTCGTCTCTGGAATCTCACTATGACTGGACCCTTAGGTGGGCCCACTCACCTTAGTTATAATAAAATGTATAAACCAAATTAGGTAATACCAATACATCATTGCCCTTCCACGTATAGTATAATGCATCATAATACAAAGTTTCAATTTAACGTTTCAATGCTTTTATGAATTCCATTCGATTAACGTCTCCAGATTAGATTCCTGAGACTTTGTTTGAGCATTTGTTGAAATATTGAAATATTTGTTTGAATATTTGTGCAATGGCATATTAATAGAAAAAGAATTACATATGAAATAAATTATGGCAATGATGTCCTGGTTTTACATAATTTAATATACATAACAGTATTAAAAAATACTATAGTGCGTACTATAGTGTATTTATAGTAAAAAAAAGACGGCCTTTACTTTACAAATTGACTCTATACATAACGTATCACGTTTTCAAAACAAAAGTATTATCTCTCCATCAATAAACAATCACAACATTAAAAACCTAAACCGTAATACCTCCCTCGCCTGTCCCCCATTTACAGCCGACTGGTTGATACTGCGCGGCGCCAAGAACCTAGTCATCACCTCGCGCGTGGGCATCCGCAACGGCTACCAGAAGATGCGCGTCGAGCTCTGGCAGAGCTACGGCACCAAGGTCGTCATAGTCGCGGACAAGGACGCGTCCAAGCGCGAGGACTGCCAGGCGATCATCGAGGAGGCCACGAAACTCGCGCCCGTCGACGCCATCTTCAACTTGGCGGTGGTGCTGAAGGACGCGGTCTGGGACAATCAGACGCCCGAGACGTTCGAGGAGTCGTTCCGCGCCAAGGCTTGGTCCACGAGGCACCTCGACGTCCTCACCAGGAAGCTCTGCCCCAAGCTGCGTCAATTCGTCGTCTTCTCCTCGGTGTCGTGCGGCAGGGGAAACGCCGGACAGACCAATTATGGAATGTCCAATTCTGTGAGTTTTACTGAACGATGTTTACATACGGAAATACCTATTAGCGAATGTGGTCGAAATTATCTGATGCGCGGCTTTTTGTAATCAAGATTATAGAATATTTTTTACGTATATACTGCATTGACAATAGGGTAAATGAGTCTGTTACTGTACCCTGTGTTAGTTACTATGCTTCTCGATATTTTTCTTTGAAAAATAATAAAATCAAAATGTTACTCGAAGATATGTTAGCTTTCCATATAAACTACTTTTGTATCGGAAATCTATATAGAAACCATACGAATTACATATGGAAATCTTTATATAATCTACATGGATTACATATAGAAATTTATACAGAATCAATATGGATTACACATGGATATCTACATGGAATCTATATGGCTTTCACGTGAAAAACTATATAGATAAAACGACCCTTAAAAGGAGATTTGACTCCGAACCGAATTTTTTTCGAATAAATCGCCTTAATTTCAAACACCAACAAGTGACTCTCGCTATTGTCTGTGCAAAGGTGATGGAGAGGATCTGCGAGAGGCGAGCCGCCGAAGGTCTCCCAGGATTGGCCGTGCAGTGGGGCGCGATCGGTGACGTTGGTCTGGTGGCAGACATGCAGGAGGACAACAAGGAACTCGTCATTGGTGGTACCCTCCAACAGAGGATATCTTCATGTTTGCAGGAGCTGGACGGCTTCCTGCGACAGGACTCGCCGATCGTATCCAGCATGGTGGTGGCCGAGAAGCGGGCCGGTGGCTCCGGTGCCCTCAACGTCGTAGACACGGTTCTTAACATCATGGGTGAGTAATTAAGAAATTTTTTATTTTATTCAGGAACTTTGTTATAGAATTGGTATACACATCTCTCTCTATACATTTTTAACAAAAATATCACTTCAAATACCACATGTGACTATGTTTATATAATTTTTAAGTAAAAGTACAGTCACTAATTGCATTTGTGTAGTTTAATAAACTTAAATTACAACGCTTACTATAATTTTAAATCCTCAATTTATAAAAGTAGCATTTATAACTTTAGGGTTACACTGAATTTGTTCACTTCTTGCTTCAAAATTTCTAATTGTCACATCGTGGTTAAAAATGTCGCTCTATTAAATAGTGTATAGACTTCAAGTATCCTGTTGTACTTAAGGGGACCCGACCACCTTAGAATTTTAATTATATTGATTATTTCTTTACGTGAGAAAAAATTATTCCTTATATATTACATTTTTTTTTCGATAAATTTATATATTTTATCGGCATATATATGAAAAAAAATTTTTTTTTGATCGTTAAGTCACCTTAAATGTTTACCGAAGAGAAACTGCTCTTTTTTCATCGTCCAAATGAGAGTTCTAAGCATCGGATTGAACTTTCCCAACGGATATTTTGTTCAAAATTCAATTAATTCTGATATGAGAGAAGGAATTTGTAATAAAAATTCACAGACATAAGTTATAGCATTACAAATTCAAAATTTATGATATAAACTTAAAAAATCAAAAAATTTGACTTTGTGAGAACTCTGATAATTATGTGGACGATGAAAAACGAGCAGTTTCTCTTCGGTAATTTTTCCATATATTTCTATAAAATATATGAATTTACCGAAAAAGAAAATATAATATATGATGAATAATTTATTCTCACTTAAACATATATAACCTATTTAATTAAAATTCTAAGGTGGTCAGGTCCTCTTAAACAGCTTAATAAGTTTCAGCCATTTATATTTATTCAATTAACATAATTACTTTCAGTATAAAACATAAGAATTATTGACCAAATTAGTCCCTGAGCACAAGTCACAAATGCTCATAAGTATGTCCACAACCTCTCTCAATCTCCTCCCAAGTAAAACTAAACGAAAAAAAAATTTTCCCATCCTTGCACAGGACTGAAGGACCTGAAGACCGTGAGCCCGCACACGTCGCTGGCCGAGCTCGGCATGGACTCGATGATGGCCGTAGAGATCAAGCAGACCCTCGAGCGCGAGTTCGAGCTCTTCCTTACGGCCCAGGACATTCGTGGCCTGAACTTCGCCAAGCTCCAGGATATGTCGAGCAAGGACAAGGACGGCGGTAAGAAGCGCGCCGGTGACGGCTCCGGAGACGGCGAGATCATCACGGGCATGAAGCTGCTGGTGCGCCTCGTCGGCGCCGAGGAACTCAATCCCGAGACGTGCCTCAAGCTGGCGACCAAGGACGAGCCGGACCGGGGCGAGGTCTACCTCGTGCCGGGTATCGAGGGCGTGGGCACGGTGTTCGGAACACTGGCGCCCAAGATCAAGGCGCCGGCCAGCTGCCTGCAGCTCGGCACCAACGATAACACGCAGGACTCCATTACCGCTATGGCCGAGAAACTTGTGCCGGTGTGTATACCGATGCACGGGCTTGTCTGCTGCCTCGACTTTTGCTTCATTCTTATATAATCAATTTCTTTAAAGGGGATTTCGACGCCAGTAGGCTGTTGCGTACTTACTGACGTTATTGTATTTTCCGTTATTCTTGTTCAATTTTTAATTTTGATTGAATATCTCAGTCATCCGGTGTTCTTTAAGCTATTACAAACACCGGATGACTGAGATTTCTAATCAAACAAAAAGTTCAGTTGAGAGAACGAAAAATACCATGTATTTTTGATAAAATGATATTTCTCTTTGATTGCTTAAATGCTCAGCTGTATTGTTGCTCGTCTGGCAGCTATTGCCATTGGTCCAAAAGTTAATCTACTTGATGCATAAATAACTAAGTGCGTGATCCAAGCTAAAAGTTTTTTTGTTTCTTCAATAACTTCCAATTGATGGAAGGCATTTTATAAATCCACCTGCGTGAATTCTTCGTCTTTGCCTGAATTATAACGAAAACTCCTTCAATGCATGATAAGGGTTCTTTTACATCTTCAAGCCATTTATTTATCGTGACTTTGTAATCACCATAGATGCGGATATATCCATTTGGTTTCGTACTGGTACTAAAGGTGATACACCACCCTGTAAAAGAACTTTCTGTTACGTGTAACGGAAGCAAAAGTTGCTAATGTATATTCAAATTTTTGAATGTTATAACTGAAAGTGAATGTTGCTGAAATATAATACACATCTACATTAAATTTGTTATGTGACATAAAGTTTTATTCAGTAACGACTGTTTTAGCTTTTAATTCTTTAAATTATTTATCTTTTTATTTCAAAAGCTAATAGAATTTGTCTCGGCTTAAAAATTATGTTTCATCTTTGTAACAGCCAAAGTGCCGCCAAACAAACTTCAATATTCCGTGAGTATATAATCATTCAGTTCTTTATCTTCCGATTGAATACTATTAATATTATTAATGGTAAATCGAGATTTTTTCAATTGATCTTCACCTAATAATGGCTTCATACCTTTCTTGACTATAAAAAATTACCACAGACCTCTTTTTCCTTATGGCCTATTCTAACTTTAAATTATACTTTGGGTCAAATAATCGTACCTATCATACATTATTAATCTAGCAGATGTTGTCTTTAACTCGCTATCCGGATAAATACTGTTAAAAATTTCTTGTGACATTACAGATCTGCCTGCTCCAGAATCAATTTCAACAGATAATGTGTACTTGATTAATCTTTGTCCTGGACAATGTATTTATAAAAATTTTTTGCACTGATATCCTCACAACAATCGTGTGTATCTAGTACATATTTCTTTTTCTTAAAAGCTTTTGCTAAATGTTCTTTTATTTTGCATAATTTACAAGTATACTCCTTTTATTTACATTTCGTGAATACATGTTGTATACCAACACAATGGTTGCACGTTGGCTGCTCGCCGTTTTTCGCTTGAAATTTCTTCTTTGTACACTGTTCCATTATACCGCTGCTGCTTTACCTACTAGTAGCACCATCTTTCGATGCAGTTTGAACATCGCAAATTCTCTAATAGACTCTTTTTGCATTTTTGAAAATGCTACCACGCTTTTTTCGCGCTTTATTTAAAAAAACCTCCAAGGTAATTGCATGTTCTTCTTCGCATGCTTCGTTATTTAATTCGTTATTTAATTAGTGTATACTCTATTAATACAGTCTCTATAATCTACCAAAACAGAGTTATTACGAAAATAACATCTGCCATCTTAATCGAGAAGAAAGTGAAATGACTAAGGTCCGCATGAGATGAATCTGGGGTTTATGGCTCATGGAGTCCGATAAATTCTTTTCAATTTAAATATAATTTGTCATCAACAAATTAATCTTTGACCCTTTCAGACCTGAATATTTACATTCTCTATAATACAAATATTAATTGTCATAATTACAGCACATACTTCAGAGGAACAAGAATCGCCGTGACTTCCTCTTGGTGGGTTACTCGTTCGGTACGATGGTCGCCATTGAACTCGTAAGACGACTAGAGGCCGAGGGATTGAGCGGAAAACTGATCCTCATCGACGGTGCGCCGGACATGCTGAAGCTCCTCCAGAGCCAACAGATGGCTTCCAGCAGCGACGAAGAGCTCCAGAGCAACGTCTTGCTCGGCATGATGGACATGCTTTTACCCTCCGCAAGTGCAGAGGTAAATATACACTTCAAAGAAGAAAACACATGGGAACCATATGGGATTCTACATGTAGTCCATGTAGTTTTCATATGGTTATCATGTGAGAACTACAAGGAACACATGTGCGTTCCATGTATATCCCAGATGGAGTTTCGATGTGCTGAAACAATCGAGTGTTGCTGCAAGTGTTGCTCAAAAAATACTCATCAGATTAAAAATTCCATTCAGGGTTACTTTATTTACCGAAAATACATACCGGAACACTCGAGTGGTCATATGAATAAAAAATTAGCAATGAAATGTTTATGCTAATTTTCAATTCTGATAATAATTCGAATGTTCCGCTATGTGTTTTCCGTAAATAAAGCGATCCTGAAAAGGAATTTTTATTCTAATGACTATTTTTTTAGTAAAACGAAATTTTCAAATACATTTATCGGCGAGTAAAGTAGGACTGACAAGGGGATGCGTCATTCCTTTACAGGATTGCTTTATTTACGGAGAATACACACCCGAACACTCGAATTGTCATCTGAATAAAAAATTATTAGCATAATCACATAATTGCTAATTTTCGATTCTGATTATAATTTGAGTGTTCCGCTATGTATTTAACGTAAATAAAACTACCCAGAAAAGGAAATTTGATTCGTATTCTGATGCGTATTTTTTGAGAAAACCAAAATTTTCGAATATATTTTATTGGTGGGTAAAGTAGGTCTGACAAGGGGATGCCCTTAAAGGGATGCTGGATACCGACATGACATTCCAGTTTATCATTTTATTCAGTAAATAAATGAGATTTTTAAATTTCGCGAACGTACGCACAATCTATTTATCACTAAGAATAATCGATAATGTCGGTAACTGGGTATAAGGTATAGGACTCCGACCTCCCTTAAGGTGACATTAAACAGAAAAATGCAACAAAAAAAAGAAAATAACCTGGTTTAGCACCTGCTAAAACTCGAGGCAAAAGTACAATAACCCTCGATCTCACGCAATCCTTACCTTTGCGCGCAGCTCGTCGTCGAGCTGGAGAAGTACAACAAGTGGGAGGACAAGATGCAGACCTTCCTGGCGAGCGCCGCCGCCGCCGGCGATGGCGTCATCAACATGTCCCCCCAGAGCCAGGCCGACCTCTGCACGGCCGTCTACAAGCGGCTGCTCGCCGTCCAGAACTACGACATGTCGAACCAGACGCCCATCAGGACTCCGGTCGTGCTGCTCAAGCCAACGGCGCCTACCCTGCGCGCCGCCGAAAACGACTACGGTCTCAGCAAGGTAAGCGAGCGCATTGTGTACATTAGAACATGGCTGTTTGTGTTTCTTTTTTTATTTTATATTTTATGGGTAGAGTAAAAAAATACTTACTTTAAAAAAAAATAAATACAATTAGACCGTATGTACTTTTACATTTTCTTGAATCATGAAAACTTCAGATTTGAAATAAAAAACGTAGAGCCGATATGAATAAAAAATACATGCTCGATTTTCTAGGCAAAGAGTGTTCGGATATTCATAGTAAATTTTAATATTTTTTGGGAAATTTTATTATGTATTTATTATATTTATTTATTTATTTATTATTTATAAAGGGGATTAACGCTTTATGTTTCATATGGAATTAATGCGAATGATTTAAAGGGGTAAACCACTTATAACGCTAAAAAATATAGTTTATTGTGCCACAAGGGCGGGAAGTGAGTTATTTCTTGAAAATGCTCTCCCCTAGTATTAAGAGTTGCGTTCTTTTTTACAAAGGCATGACTGGGGCTGTTTCATGTATGTGAGATAGTTGAGAAATTGTGCATTTTAAATCGTGTAGCTCACTAAATAGGGTAGAAATGGCTATTTCACACCGGTTTCATCAGGCACGCTCGAATTGCGAAATTTTCCTTCCGTCTTGCAGGCATGAAAAAGGGCCCAATTCATGCGTGTTGTGAAACAATATATATCCATTAGTACAAAAAGTTTTTTTTTTTAAAAGCAATGATTTTAAAAAAATTTTCAGCATAAATACTTAGTAATACCTTTATGTTTACCGATGTAAAACCTCTAAATCTTAATCCTACGCGTCATATCACAATTAAATTTAGTACGTGTCAAAATTTAGTACGTGTCATTTCGTTTATTATGTCATCTAGAATCGTGCACGCCGCAAAGTTCCTTTAATAAATAAGGTGTTGAAAATGGTAATTTATTGTGACGCGTAGAATCAAAATTTTGAGGCATTACCAAGTATGGTGACAAAATTTTCAGAATAATTACTTTTGAAAAAAAAATTTTATATCAACGGATGCACTTTTCTTTTTATTTTAGCGTTTAAAAGTGGCTTGCTCACTCAAATAAATTTAACAAAAAACTAATATAAATTACAATTTAAACTTAATTAAAACCTTAAACTTTAATTTTTTCTAAATTATGCCATGTGATCAATTATATATGAGATACTATAATATGTAAGCATGAATCACCTAATTAATCATATGGCGAAACCACAAAACACTTGATAAATCATATGATAAATCTCGAATGCAAATATGCCAAGAAACAAAGGTCACGTTCTGTCCACCGGACAATCATTTCTACGTACAATAGAACTCACAAAATTAATCTAATTTTCAGGTAACGACAGAAAAGATAGAAATTTACTACGTAGAAGGTAATCACGTGACGATGATGGACAACGACAAGGTCGCGATGGTCATCAATGGCGAGCCCCTGGAGGACTCGGACGACGGCAAGTCACAAACAGTAGACGGTGACTCGTCGAAGGCGGCGATTGTGACGGAATCGTGATTTTCCTGGAGGAAATGACTGCTTTCGGAGCGACTACATAGGAGGAATAGAAACGACGCAGTAACTCGCGCCGCGGAACGTGGACGAATAAAATAACAAAGATTATTGCGCGTGGTTGTATTTTATTTTGAAGTTGCTGCGTTGTTCAAAATAAGAAGACAAGATCTAAATATTTGAAGAAATATATGAATTCTAACAAAAAATACTGTAGAAAAGTCAGTTTTTTTAGATCGGAATGATACAATTAGTTTGCAAAGAGAACGTGAAAATACTTAAAAAGTTATATTTTAGACATAAATTATGTATTTCTAATTAATTTCAAAAGTATATATTTCATGCACCTCATTCTTCAATGTCATTAAAGTTTTGAGTTACCGGCAGTCAGTGCAATTGTTATTATGTTTGAACGCACGAGTGTATCGCGTAATAAATAAATGGCAATAATGGTAATACGTCTTATCTTACTTCAGAAAATTACTGGCAATAAAATCAAGGGTTCAATTTGAAATAATTTCTGAAACGAGAAAATAATTTATAATTTTAGTTAAGTATAGCTTTATTTTATAAGTAATTGGTGGAAATGAAGGCAGAAGTCAATAAAAACACGCTTTTTCTATCAAAGATTTGTTTTAATTGCACGACTTTTTTCATACAAATACGGCATTCATCATCAATCTTCTATTTGAAGTAACAAAGACTTAAATAGAAATTATTATATACAAGAGCTTCAAAGTCGTGGTTCATAAGAACACATTTTTAAAATAAAGGCATTCAATCATTAAAAATCTCGTTATTACTGATATATCCTTTCTCACTTCATAGACGCTCTCATACATCCAAATTTTAAATTCTAATGAAGCTACATCCTTTTTATATACAGATACAAAATCAGTAACACGCAAACGTGTTCATTTAAATGTTTGCATTCGATAATCCATAAACAATAAAAAAAATGAATCAATCCACGACCAATCAAGCAAAATTCATTTTCAAAGGCAGTTTTAAATCTTGTAAAACAAGTACTTGAACACATATTACAGTCAGCATCCGCGAAAAACTTGCTAATTTTATTTCATGTTTACATTCTGTTAATATTTTAAATATTTTCTGTTTTTACTTCGTCCAAAAGTTTGTTTCACAAAACCAATCGGCTCTTAGTTTTGTTTATTAATATATTGGATAATAAAACTAAGTAGAATTATTAAAACTTGAAAAAAAATTTTCATTCTACAGATTTTCTCACTTTTACTAATTTACAGTACAAAATAAACTTACTGAATATTTCTTTTCGAGACTATATCAGTATGAAAACTTTCGATCTTAAATCTACTTATAATAACGTTCAAATCGTTAACTTATGATGATGTGGCGAGATAAAGGATGAACAATGTATATCGACAAGTATATAACAGGAACTTAAAGGTCCATGGGTTCTAGAGTTGGATCACCAATATTTACATCCATTGTCTGATTCAAGTTAGGAATGCTCTCGTTATTGTTATTATTACTGTTGGTATTATTGTTGTTATTGTTGTTGCTTATGCTGCTGGCATCCATACCACTATTGTTGTTGTTGTTGTTGGAAGAGGGTAAGGGCGTTGGTGTATCCCTTGGCGTCGGTATAATGCGCAAATGCTTGCTTGGCGGTTCCCATAACACTAGAGCCATGGAGGGCCTCTCCCTGAAAGAGAAAATCTTATCCAGCTTTACTTTCCTAAAATAAATTTTTTGATTCCCTATTACGTAGTTACCCCCGTAAAAAGAATTATCTGGAAATAACTTTTGCTAAAGTTCAGCCTAGTTTGGCAAAAAGTTAAAGTTGGGGTAAGCTTGAGGATTGAGATGTCTGCCAAATTTTAAGAGGTAACTACACTGACTTTTTACTATAAAAGTCGAAAAATGTTTTAGTACAGATAATATTTTTAATTTTTGGAATATTTTGAGACCTGTTGGATGTCAGAAATCGAAGTTATATCAAAGTTATAGGCAGTTTAATGAAATAATTCACATTAAATAGCATACAAAATTAAAACTTTATAAGCCTGTTTTTCTTGAAAATTATTTTTGGAATGTCAAAAATTTCTATGCGTGACCCATGTCAATGAATATTTTTAAAATTACAGGTAATATGAAGTAGAGTATTTTGAAAAGATGTAAATATTTTATTTTGAGGTCTACTGATGTTAAATGTTATTGATTAATTGTTATTGTTAAAATTGAGTATAAATAAAGAGATTAAAAAATCTTACCATTTTGTTCATTTAGAATTGAAAAATATTCTTGAATTTTTAAATAGGTTTAGTCAAATAAGTTTGTACAAAGAACTTTCTTAAAAACCCTTACTTTTATCACAAAAATATGTATTTTCTCCAATAACTTTTGGACAAATTTTAGTGAAAAATAATCAAAATGATTTTATGACCATTAACCATGACAAAAAAGTTTTAGTGTTACTGGACAAAAGGTAGAGACTTTTCAAAAATCCGTGGTAGTTGAGACATTTTTAATTATCCATTAGAAAAAGAAATTATATAAAAAGCTTGTAAAGATTCTATAATTTAAATAATAAGTATATTAAAGAAGGGTGTGTAACGAAATGGAAAAAAAATTATTTGAATAAAATCGTGACGTCAAAAGAGTAAATATTGTAAAATTAAAGAAAAATCTGTTTATACAATAGTATTTTCTTTATTTGTCGATCAGTTTTAATATTTCGGGCATATTTTCTTCTTTAAACATTTGTTTACAAATTCACCATGAAAAATTATATATTTTTATACACATCGAACCCTAAGTCATTCTGTTTATATGACTCGAGCCCCATACGAGCCTGTGTATAAAGACCAAACTTCTAATTCAAATATCTTCAAAATATGTTCGATATAAAATATTGAAAAAATTCAAGCAACTTTATAATACTCTAAACAATTATAATTCTTAATTTCCTTATGTTATCTGCTTTTTTGTGTAGCTTCTGAATCTCTAGAAGTGTAAAGAGTACTTTTCCAGAATACAGGTTTTTTTATTTTTTTTTCTAAAATCACCGGAAAGCTACTTTAATTAAAAATATTTTTTAAAGTTTGATGAGAATATTGCCCGTATAGTGTATAATCTGCTAAAGATTAAAACACGTTTGTTTAAAAGAAATGTGTTAAATTTTATATAACTTACTCATAAGGTTCATAGTACAGCAAAGTAGTATACATTAAGAACATAGAAAAAATGATTTTACAACCCCAATTATTGCTAATTTAAAAAAAAAACTTAAAATGCAAACTTCTCTAAAAAATTCTATATTAATCAGAGCTTACACTATAGTTTGGCATTCCTTTCACCAAAGTTTAACAACTCTGTTCTCAAAGCTTGACAGTGTTTTATTGCCCAGGCTTGTCTAGGCTTACCCAAACTTTACTTTCACCAAACTGTCCCCAAACAATTCATTTTTGCACAGGTATTTCATAAAAATAAATTTCAATAGTACTATAATTACTCAAAACTATATAAAAAGACTTAAGCATTATAAGAAAACTAGAAACTTACAATTTTGATAATAAACTTGACGGAAGAAGTGGTTCCTGCTGCAGTCTTTTTATTTCATCTGATATAACTAGCCTTGGTTGAGTATTGTTTTCATCAGTCTCCACTGCATTCGGTAAGTCTAATCCTAAGTCATTAGAAAATTGTCCTGAACTTTGGTTGATTATTGATGTTGAAGATCCAGGATTTTGTGGATCAAGCACATTGGCACTGATCTGTAAACCACGAAAGTGCTGCGCCATCTTCTCCTCAGTAATAAATTGTTTAGTTGGACGTCTGAAATTTAAATCATGTATAATTAATTAAATTGTTTATAGGTGAAGTTTAATTAATAATAATCAGAATAATTCAGATATTACTTAAAGATAGTAAATAAAATAATTTTTAGATTAAGATATTGTTTTAAAAAACAAACTATTTATTTTATTGAATTGAATTGAATTTTTGTCTTTCTTCCTTAATTGCTAATCATACTGATTCAAAAAATGTATATTACTTACGTAGCAACGACATCTGGAGTCTCTAATTTGCGTTTTTGATGAATGAGTGGTCCAAAGGCTTGTAGAGGCCTCTCGCCTGTAAATCGAACTAAATCTGGCTGTTGGAAGGACGGCATACTCCAGGGCATAGACATTGGAGGCACGTGCGGCATCCTGAGCCATTGAGACTCGTGTTGACTGCTACTTTGATGGCTCATCGTGGGCTGAAATATGGACTGCGGCGTGTGCAGATGCGTACCACCCATAACATTCTGAACCGCAGTAGGAGATACTGAGTAAAATTGCGTGGACATTTCTAACATAGTGCAAACAAGATTTTGAGACAATTGACGATACTTTATCTTGCTGTTCACGAGCTTTGATCTAAATAGCTTTATACTTTCCTTTTTTATTGAAGTAAGATGTAAAAATTTAATTAGAAAAATTAGATCAAAACCTATGATTGTAACTTTTTCAAAGTTGTACACAAAACAGATAGTTAAACGTATAAATTGCAAATGACTGTCATAACGATCATACGAAAAATTCAGAACCTTATCTAGTAGAATAAATCCATTTTGAAAAAGTTGCTAACGCTTACAATCATGTAAACATTTACAACATATATGAAGTAGTAATATCAGTAATTTAAATAAAGTATAGGTTGATTCTGTAGAAAATATAACAATAACAATAACAATAATCAAACCAATCTAATTATTATGCGACGTAGTTTGAATCTTTAAATAATCAAGGTCGCGTGCAAAATTTTCAACATGAATCTATTCAACCATGGTTCTCAACGCTTCGTATGCTTGACTGGCAGGTGAAAGCTCAAATCCTTCGATAAGACAACTATTGACTTTTGTCTCTTTAATCTTAAGTGCCTCTTCCATGCCGCAAGATCCATCCACGACGCGTTCGCAATCTACAATTCTCCAAAACAGCCAAAAAAACGAATCTAAACCTAATGCAGGCCAGAGATAAAATCCCGAACTGGCGCTATTTTGGAACAACGCGTGATTTTTCTCTCTTGCGCGCACGGAATGGGTACGCGCGCGCTAGTGACCGTGTTGTTTCGTATAAAAGAAAAAGAAAAAAGGAAGAAAATAACAGTCGAACGTGTTCTATTTACATACTGGCATCGAAGGCACGCCAGGCGCAGCTTCTTCCCTCGGCGGTGGTGCAGCCAGACTATCTGCGTTGTGGTACCTAAGTGGTCGAATAAAACGTAAACCTATATCTGCACTCTCTCTCCTCTCTGTGGAAACGCTTTTCCAGAAGTCTCGCGCGACTTCGCTCCGCTGTCTTCACTTGTAACCTCCTCGCATGCCCGGATAAGGAAGAAAACTCGGGGCCTACTTTCTCTTTGTGTGTTCTTTTTGTTGTATATTTGGCTAGCTGTTTTTGTTTCTATATTTAAAAAGAACAACCAGCTTAGACAACACTGTAGAATATATGCGTGTGTGTGTGTGTGGGTGTTGTGTACATACTATATACACAAGCAGTCACTGAAATGGCTGATCGAACTTCGAAGATCTGTGTCGTTTGGCGACTCGATCACGTATGGTACAGTGTTGTACATTCGTGAGGAGATACAGCTCAGCCTGGTTTAAAGGGATCGCGAATGTTTGATGGCGAGGGGAGGGGAGTGTACAGAGCCGCGACCGCGACTGCGCACGTCGATGCTTCCACTGGTTTCGAGTATTTTCTATAGCTGGTGCGGTTCGCCCATAGGCACTTTCTCTTGGGCTACCACACTGCACTCCCAATGAGAATTGCTGCTGTTAGCGATTGAACTCGTAGAAACAAAAGTCACTGTGATAAAGTAAATAATTCGCTAAATTGTGTAAGTTTATAGTTGCGGGAGTATTTTGTGTAAATTTAATATAAAAAAAATTATATAATAAATAATTAATGGAAAATTTAATAATAAAACATTTAATGTATTCGTATCAAATACGCGCTGATGTATATATATATATATTATATAAGATAATTTCAGAAACAAAAATTTGTATTTAAACGTTTAAGAAAAACTATTTTCTATTGTCATTTTCAAAAAATATTTTATTAGCAATATTTTACTATATCACTATACATATAAGAAATCGTCTCATGTGCGACCTGCAGTTCAAGCCTGCATGGGCAGCAGGTGCCAGCCCAGGCTTACGTTTCAGTTTAGATGAATTTGGATACAGTTGTTGATCAGAGATTCGTGAGATTCGTTAATACAAAAATTTTGATTAACTGTATAACTTATTTATACTATTTACATTTAGAATTACTATTGGCTGCTATATATTAATATTCAACTTGGAGAAAAAAGCTGTACAAATTCGGACTTTCAATATCAATTAAGTCTGGTCTTGGGCTCCTGTGGCCCAGGCTTTGACGTATATACACTCGACGTGGATAATTTCTGATCGAATGCGTTTGAAATCCTCCAATGAGCTTAGCGAAAACGTGCGTTCGATCCAATGAGTCCCAATGAAATTGCAATATTTCAAAAAAATTCAAACGCATTCGATGTACCATTAGATATTTAGTATTTGGTATAAAAGGTGATCGAGATTGTAATGAATAATTATTTCCACTGTGGGGTTGGGTTCTGCGGTATGTACGCACAGTGTTAAATCAATATGTTAATTATAAATATAAAAGAGATTGGAATATGTGTTGCATAAATTATTTTTGAAAGACCTATTAAAAATCTAATACATCTTTTAAAAATAGTTTCATTCGTATCAGTGATAAGAATAATTACTTTTCTTATCAACCATTTGTTTGTGCAAATGCACTATACTTTAAAAGCTTGAGTTTTAAAAAATTTTCATATTATTTGATCGAGATTCTTATAGTCTAAACGGTAATTTATTCTGATAAATTCACCCTAAACAGCAAAGTTATTTATAAAAGATTTTGAATTTTTAAAAATATTTTATTAATAAATCACAATTAATCTTTGTCATTATAGATCTATATTCTTTATAAGTTCTTTTCTGTTTCAAATCTGTTCAGCTGACTGGGCATTTTACGAACCACCATGTGGTGCTTATTTGTACTACTTATATTATACAAATCAGTCTATCATAGTGTTCTTAGGTCTCCGGGTGGTCCCCGGTGGTGGTTTTATCATACGGAATGGTATCATCAGGAATGTTTCAGTTCTGTTTTGTTTGTCCAGCGGGCATAAAAATACTTTATTGACCTCAAAAGCGGGACAAAAGTAGCATATGATTCTCGCAAATCTACTTTATCCCACAAATTTACATTTTTCACGCAAATTTTTTTTTTCTGCAAATTCATTTTTATTTTAATTATTTTTCTCTATATTAATATACATTTTCAATAAATTCTAGTTCTTACCGAATATAAATAAAAATGTCAATAAAAGATTTTTCATTTATTAGAAATACTTAATATTTTGTACATAATATTTAATATCTAACTATTACATAGCATAATTATAACTAGATTAGTAGTAAGTATTTATACTTCAATATTGACAAATTAAACTCATATAATTTAAACTTTTAAATGTACTAACAAGTTCATAACATTTTAATAAATGATATCAAACTTCCGTGCGTGGGTCCCGCTTTGTAAGTCAATAAAGTGGCCACAGTTAAGTCGGGAATAAAGTGCTATATGTAACACGGGAATAAAGTCGATTATTCCCTCGGGTGATTACTGCCCTCTACTCTGCGACTTAATTAATTCCCTTGTTGCATAATGTACTATTTGCCCGATGGTTGGAAGAAACGGCTTTATTGAAAAAGGTATTATCGAAATCTTAATAAACTTTAGTAAACCTCACTATTATAATAACTCTTTCATATAATCACTCGTTCGGAGAGCATTTTCTCTGAGACGTCTTTCGTAAAAAATCTTGAGAGAATCACTGTTTTCAAAAGTTTTTCGAACTCATTCTCTCAGAGAGCGATCTCAGTGAGAATTTTGAGAAATCGCTCTTTTACAGATCGCTCTTACAGACAGCTAAATAGAAAAGCACCCAGCAAGAATCGCAAAACGAGCGGTCTCTCTTCGGAGCGCTCCGAACCCCTATACCCTATATAATCCATCAAAAATCAAATCCCGCGCAATCTCCAATCTTATAGCTTCAATCTCCAAAAATCTCGTCTACCCCAGCGCCCTCGACGACGTATCTCCCAATTTCTCCCCCCCAACGGGCGGTCGATAAAGCAGCTCCCACACAGTCCATATAAATACACACCTAGCATATAAATTTGCAGGCGCGCGAAGCAAAGTGCGCGCTCGATCACGACGCCGACGCGCGCGCGGCCCGCACTCTCCGTCTCCGCCAGCGACGCGCGTTTCTCTCTCCCACAGTCCCACATCCATCATCCGCACTGCGCGCGCGACGACGGCCAGACGTAGGTACACGGCGCGCGCCACACACATGTACCCGTCGCGGGCCCGGGCCGATCACCACCACCGCCGCCGCCGTCGTCGCCGACGACCTCGACGAGGAGGAGGGACGATCGCGCGCCTCTTCGCGTAGGAGCCTCTACAGCACGGCTCTGCGGTGCGTTATATATAGGAGGATACCACCCCGCGCGCCACTCGGCAGTCTCGAGGAGGGAAGTTGCGAAGAAGAAGGAGAAGCGCGCGCACGCGGATAAGAAAGGGGAGGAAAAATGGCCAGCTCGCGCGCAACCGGAGCTGGACGCGAAGTTCAAGCTGTAGCCGAATCCGGAGGTTATCCTTAGGAAGGAGACGCACGCGCACGCGAGTATATACGATTGTTCGTGTGTGCGCGCAGCCCCAGGGTGGATATAGCCTTGCACTCTGTCGCGGATGCGTCGTCGAGCGCTGAACCCCGGCGTCGTCGGCGACGAGAACGACGATCATCAGGATGCCGGTCGAGACCTCCTCTCTCCCTCTCTCTCGCCTATACAGCTTTTGTAAATAGAAGATAGAGGTATGCAACTTATGTCTCGTGAGTTCAACCTGACCCGTACAACGCGTACCTGCACGTCCAGCCTGCGATGCAAGGATAGAGCGCGAAGGACAATGACCGGACGGAGGTGAAGAGAGAAGAAGCAGAGAGACTCGATCGAGAGGACATTCGCATTATGAACAACAACAGCGGCAACGCGGTGCCGCCGACGGGGACGGCGACCTCGCCGGGCGCCTCGCTCGACCATCACCAGCAGCAGCTGAGCTCGCTGGTGTCGCCCGGGGCCGCCGGGGCCCAGACCGACGACTGGGCCGAGTTCTGCGACAGGCACGCCCGGGCCGCGGCCGTCGACTTCGCCAAGGCCTTCTGCACCTACGTCAATCTGGACCTGACCGAGACGGCCAGGGCCACTCTGTCCTACAGGGACTTTCTCAGGAAGTTCGTCGAGACGTTCTGCGATCACTTCGAGGCTGAGTACGTCAGGCGCACCGCTAAGTATGTATGCTTGTTGGGGGGTTTTTTTGAGCAGCAAGGGATGAGGGATGGAATAGAGCGGAGCGAGAGATATACATGTACGATGGCAGGTAGTTTGCGAGGAGTTGCTTGGGTGGGATGATTGGTTTTTGGATGATTTTAAGAGTGCTGGAGGAGTGGTTTTTATTTCATTAAAATAGGGGATTTTTTTGGAATTGGGGATGCTGGAAAGTGACGGCTAACTTGAGTTTTGTATTGGAATGAGGTGGTAGCTGCTTAGCAATAATGAGTTTGTTAAAAGTCGTTGTAGCAAATATTTATGTAAATAGAATGCAAAAGTTAATACACTGGTCGTTTTTAAAATGTTTGTAACAATGCACGAGTGTCTATTTTTATTTCATCAAAAAAGTGGTTTACTAAAGCTAGTTGCTGGGAGCAGCTGTTAAATTCAGTCTCTTGAAGCAGACAGAAGCACAAAAGTTTGGAGTTCATATAAATATGTATTAGGTAGCCTTAGCATAACAAAAAGTTTTATAATAATCAGAAATACAATACTCAATAGTATTAATTTTATTTTGTTTAAAGATACTTCAAAGATTAATGTGATATATGATTTAAAACTATATTAATACAAATTATATCAACTGTTGAATTGTTATAAGATTTACTTGTTTAAACTGAAAAAAGGAATCTATTTATTTTATACTACATTTTATAGGCTAAAGGCTTATAATATGCAATAATTTTAATATACTAAATGTATCAGTTAAGAAAGATAAGAACTTCAAAATTATAGTAATTTTTTAACAACAAATAAAATAAAAAGTATAAACTAATAGTTTATTTTATTATTAATTAATAAATAATATATAGAATCTATCTATATTTGGAGGTACACAATATAATAATTGAATTGATCAGATCAATTTAAAATCAATTTTAAAGGAATTTTTTCTTGGAATTCATTAAGATAATAAAAAAGTTGATATGGATGCTGCCCCATCGCTTACAAAGAATTATTAATTTGTAATTGTTCCATTTAAGGAACGTCTCATATTAGGAGTCATCAAATTCACTTGTGGCTCACTTACCAATTATTCCATTTTCAGACACGACAGAATATAAACGGATAAATTTGCAACAGACAGTGACTAAAATTGAAGGGTCAATACACTGTCTGCATTACTCTACTTTTGAAATTTAACATTGTAAAAAATAAAATAAGCGTTACATTTGAAAAATTATATTATAAAATTAATTCATTGATTTTTTTTTTATTTTGAAAATCCCTATCTTGATGTTCCTGTGATACTTGGTTGATAAGATTAGCAAGGTTTATTCAATAAATTTATCTTGATGAATTTGTAACTGATAAGTTTATGCAAATGTCTCATGTAAAATCGAAAATAAATTTGTAGTTTAAACAAAATTTTAGTAATTAAAAAAATTACAGTTTATTAAAGCAGTGTATTTAGTAAAATCAATAATACCGTACAAACTTATATTTGTAATTAATTAATTTAACACTTTAAATAAACAAATGTGATCCTTTGAGAGATAACATAAGAAGATATTAAAAAATCTGTAAAAGCTATTGTGTAAGTCTCGTGTGACCTTTTAAGTGAATTTGCATTTTAACTTTATAAAATTTAAATTAGAAAATAAGATGATTAATTCGCAACATTGACCTGATTGTATAACATGAATGTTACTCCATTGAACTTGTTGAATACCAAATTTAAATTCAGTCTGAATTTTAAAATTAAATAATTCAATTCTGATGTACTACAAAATATCTGCAACTTAAATAAAATTTGTAATAACAAAAAAAATAATAATCGTGATAACAAAAAATAAAATTTTGTTAAACTTTATATAATTTACTATCTTCTTTTCTGAAACTTTTTAATTCAATATATATATATATATATATATATTATAAGAATGCAAAATCTATAATAGTTATTATTTTTGCTTATAAAGTACTATAGAATGGAGTGATATTGATTCAGTTATAAAGATTCTTTTATAGTTGATTACAATAACTTGAGTCTCCAGAATGAATAAAAGTAAAGTTTTAAAAGCCGTTTGAAACTAAAGTCCTTAAAATTAATAAAATCTACGCCTTTTGAATATTTAATTATTTCTTCCATTTCAGATCTCCATCTGTCCACGATGCCAACACACGCCAACCAACAACCAACGATCGGGAGGGCAACTCAACGAATCAGAACAACCGAACGCCAGTTCGCACCTCCTCCCATGAGGAGTTCAGTGACTATTCCGAGCAAGATGGCGAGGTAGTATCCCCCAAGCCGGTGCACAAGCCCTTCTTCAGACGTCTGTCATTCAAGGGTCTGAAGAAGGGCAAGGGTCTGTTCCACAAGCAGCAGAGCGACGAAGTGGTGCTGTCCCATTCGGACAGTCGCAGGACCGACAAGCATTCCAAGGCCAAGCTCTCCAAGATCGTGGTGGAGTGCAGGAAGGAAGGGACGGTGAACGCAATGGTCATCGAGAACACAGACGTGCCTCAGAAGTTCGAGAAGTGCAGACTGGCCCTGGTCAAGGCCAGTGCTGGCTACATGCTCGAGTTCTACTCCTCCTCGAAGGCCAAGCCGCGCCATGGTATATTCTGCTCATCCATCACCGAGGCCCGAGAGACCACGGCCCTGGAGATGCCAGATCACGAGAACACCTTCGTACTGAAGACCCTGGAGAGAGAGTTCATAATCGAGGCGAGGGATCCCAGCGACATGAGATCATGGCTGGCCACGATTAGGTACTGCATGAGGAATATCTACGGACTAACCAACATCATGGGCAGCGGTGTCAATGACTCGGTTATGGTTGACAGTATGATGCATGGGTCCGCTTCAATGAATATAGAGGGTGATAGAGTGAGGGCTAACTCTGCGAGCAAGAGCACTCGGTCTACACTGGATCACGTGGATGAGCAGGGAAATCCACCAGAACTGCCACCAAGACTGAGAGCGAGGAGTAATAGTAATTTAGAGCTGTGCTCTTCGCAACAAGAAATCGAACAAAGTGAGTGGAGATGTCTCAGCTAATGTTCAAAATGTTTTTCAGGACTTTGGATTTTGATATATAATGATTGATGATGATTTATTTAAATTTTTAGTTCCTGGTACAGAGGTTGAGGTTGATCTTTCGAGTAGCCTTCGAGAGTATCCATGGTTTCATGGGACGCTTCCGCGATCTGATGCTGCGCAGCTGGTTTTGCACAATGCAACAGAGGGCCATGGAACCTTTTTGGTACGACAGAGCGAGACGCGCAAAGGAGAATATGTTTTAACTTTCAATTTCCAAGGGAGGGCTAAGGTAACTATATATTTCTATTCCTAAAAATTAAACATTTTTTTAAAATAGTAGCGAATAAATCTAAATCTGTGGCTTTGAGACATAACAACTTCAGTCAACTTTTTTGAAAATTATGTCTTTAATGATTTTGGTATCTATGTATGGTATATTTTCATATAAGAAAGTCAAAAGATGCAGAAGTTAAGGTGATGCTAAACCCTCCTGTTATCGGAAAATATAGGCAACCACTTTTTTCGTTTAATTTTCAATTTTGACACAATATCTCTGAAGAATTGTTGTTTTTGATTGGAACAACAACATTCCAGAGAGATATTTACTAAAAATTGAAAATTAAATGAAAAAAATGGGTCCTCTTACTGTCGGTGACAGGTGGATTTAGCATCACTTTAATTTATTCAGTCCTTTTTTCATAATCTATACTTTTCTTTTGCATAGGTTTATCGGCAATTTTAAAATTCAAACTTCAATATCTCGACATTTTAAAAATTAACTCATTTTGCTTTTTGTCCTCAGAATTATTTTTCGTAAAATCATGAAATGTCTTAAATCTACAAAAATATATACATTTATTAATTTATTTTTAGCTTTAGGTTCTAAAAAACTTATTTTGTTAAGCAAGTTTTAATTGCATATTTTAGATAATAAACGGATAATGCTGACGTAAACGCACATATTATATAAGAATTATTTATGACTGAGTCATAAAATTTTAACTAGGTCTGGTGACTTGAAGAATTCAAGCCTGTTACTGTCAACGAGTTTCTCATTTATTAGTTTTCATAATCTTTATATAGATTTATAGCTATTCTCAAGTTTGAATAACCCAATCATTTTATTATTTATTCTTGTCTGTTTATTTTTCAAAGCAATATTTTGAATATCCCCAATGAAATACTCAAATTAATTGTAATGAGAATTTTTCCTTAAAAGCTAAGCACTCAAAAAAGTTATTAGGTAAAATATAATACTTTATGAAAAACTTTAAAGGGCTAATTATTTAATTAAATTCAATTCCTAAAATCAAACTTTATAATTAGTTACCGGACACGCGTTTCTGGAGCTAATTTTTGAGAAATCAGGTTGAAACTCAGAGAATCTTTATTGAATCTTTATCCTTTAAAAAAAATCAACTTGCTCCTTTAAGAAAAATACTAGTTCTTGTCTAAAGTATCCTACGAAAATTAGTAATTTTTAAAATCTTAAGACAAAAACTATTATTTTCTCAAAGACTCTAAGAAAGTGGTATTTATCAAAAAATCTAAAAAGTGCTAGTTGTTTCATAAGAACTCTTCATAAAGAACTAGGTGCTTTTAAAAATCTTAAATGTGCCAGGCTTCGTAAGAGCCACCGATACAACCCCTTATAAATCACCTAAATCAAATTACACTAAATATTTCCTCAGCATACATACTGAAATGTTCTCAGTCACACCTACAAGAAACAAATTCATCAACTCGCACAAAACCCTCCACTACATTTATCGCTCCTCTCGTCGCTCCCCCGCATATATAACCAATCAATCAATCACCACTCTTCTCTCTTTCTCTCTCTCCCTCCTCCAGCACCTGCGAATGACGCTGAACGACCAGGGCCACTGCCGGGTGCAGCACCTCTGCTTCCCTGCGATCTACGACATGCTCGACCACTTCCGCCAGAATCCGATACCCCTCGAGTCGGGCGGCACGGCCGACGTCAAGCTCACCGAGTACGTCGTCGACAATCAATCCAACCGCGCCGCCGCGTCCCTACCTCCGGTCGCAGCTTCGGCTCAGTCCTCCGGCCAGCAGCAGCAGCAGCAGTCGTCGGACAGGAGGCCGCTGGCTGCGGCCCCGGAGCCCAGAGAAGTAAGAGTCAGCAGCGGAAGTCTAACTCCCCTCGAGTGAGGGCCGAGCGAGCGTCTCGATCTCTGCCCGCTACCACTACTACCACTACTACTACTACTACTACTCTTTCTCCCACAGTCAGAAGTCTTGGTTTGACACGGACAGTGAGTAGATGAAAAAAAAAGAAAAGAAATAGAGGATGAAGCGAGATTTCGTCGCGGACGGGATATGCGCGTTGGATAGTATAGTGTGGTGTTTATGGTTTGCTTTTGGAGTCTCGGTTGAAAATAATCGGGGGAGTTTGTTGGGGGTACTTTCCGAGCAGTTTGACTTTCAAATGTAGACTTTTGTTGATCAAAATAATATTGATATGTGATATCAGCTTCATTTTTTATCTAAAAATTATCTAGACTCTATAAAACATGAGTTAATGTTTATCATATTTCTTTTATTTCACTTGTATTCATCTAGGATTGAAAAATTGTTTCCCAAAAAAAAGAGCATTTTCAATAAAATTGTTTCAAATAAGCTGCTAAGCAATACATTCATTTTATACCAGAGCAGTTATTTTTCACGGAAAAATCGTGGAATTTACGATTATTTTCAAATGAGACATTTTTTAGTAATTTTCCGATTGTTTTTTTAACAGAGGTTTTTGGTTTCCGTGTAAATATAGATTTGTATTTGTTCACGGCTGGTGCAAGAAAAATTAATTTTTAATTAATAGTTGTTTGACGCTTTGTGTCATGGTGTGGGTGCAAATTTCTTAGTTCCTGATAACTTCTAACATCTATGCTTAGTTTTATTTTAACAACTTCTGCACGTTAAAAATGTATAAAGAATAATAACAACGAAGAACTTATTAATTATACGTGCAACTTAAAAGTATCTGTAGCCATTGATTAAATGGGATAATTCAAATCAACTCAATTTGAGAATTCTTAAACTTAATTTTTATGGAAGACATAAAAAGACTAAAATCAAATACAACGTGACACTAAGGATTTAGTAAATGGCTTGTTGTACAACTTATTGATTACCTTTCATTTTTAGTCGGTTTACAGTACAGACATCCTGTTAAATTTATTTAATTTTGTTATTCAAATATATTTTTAAAATTATAATTGATTGATTTGAAAATGTTAAATTAGTAAATTAAATTATTTGTTAATTCATAATACAAAAATAATACTTTATCCATTTATTTACTCACAATTTGAAAAACAAATGCTTCAGTTGTAAACTAGATCGTAGTTACTAAAAGTTATTTTAGACGAATATATAACAATTATTAATGACCGTGGGGGATAGGTTAATAAAGAAACTATTATAAATAGCATTAAAATTTTTGGATTTTTAAATAATAATTATGATTAAGGTAAGCTTAATAGTAATTGGACGTGTCTTAGTACCCAAAAAGAATCTCAACAATAAATATTGCGAAACTGCATATTAAAACTCACAAATTATTCATCTCTAAAATATCACCCTAATAAATATTTATTTGTTAATCAATTAACACTACATTTGGAAATATATAAAGCAATAGTCATTAATTTGGCTAGTTTGACATCCAGATACTGGCACTTTTATCTTATATACTGTCACTATCAACAAATTCTTAAAATTTTTGTAATTAATAAATATTTGAATTTATAAGTTTAAGTAAATCGTTAGATTTAAATCTCGCAGATTGGCAGTATAATAATCCAAAAATTTAATGCAATAAAATTAGGTGTTGGCAATTAAAATGAACTGACTACATTCCTTTGAGCTTACTACTAACTTACTAATCTACCAATGCACGCATTGTAATTTACCTTATATAATTTAAAATGTGTACTTATATAGTTTTAATGACATCAAAACATAAAATATTAAAATAAATTGCCAACGCTAAATCGACGCTCCTTGTGAAGACTAGCACGTTTCAAATTTCTCGAAAACTACTAATTCTTTTCAGAAATCTCTTGTCAATACTTTCGCTGCGGCGGGAATAATGGAATTTTAACAAGCTACATTTCTATTTATATCATAATTAAAGTCACCAGAAACAATTTGTGGTTATTTATCTATTTTGTCAAAATAATTAAGACTTGAAAATATGTATCTAAAAATCTTTTGAGTCACCGGAAAGCCAGCGAAAGTATTAAAAATCAGGACTTTTTAGATTCTACAATAAAAACCAACAGTTTTCGCAAGAAGCTCTTGAAAAACTCGTATTTTTTACATAAATATCCAAATGTGTACAACCTAATGTTTCTCATTGAAATATATATCTTGTTTCCTTCCGTTTTCACTTTTTCGTACCTAGTCGGGTTTACTTTCTGAAAATGCATTCTATTTCCAATTTACATAAATCACAAACTCGCTAGTCTTCACAAGTAGCCTCTAAACAACCTATATCCCATCTAATCATCACTAACAAAAGAAAGAAAAACCAATGAACCCCCTCTCCAACTCTCCAACCTAATCCACCACGTCTTACTCAGGTACAAACATACGGCGGTTCGATAAGAATGCGAGCCGAATCGCTGGAACGACTCGAGCAGCAGCAGCAGCAGCAAAACATCGCCAATGGCGAGCAACAACTACAGCAGCAGCAGGCCTCGACGAGCAGGGCGGTCCAGAACGCCTACAGCTTCCTCTGACGCTGGATGCGCAAAACCCTGCCCGCGGCCGACAGCTATCATCCGGTCAGTCCGCCCGACTGACCGACGCGCGTTTATGCATATTGTTCTGCGGCGTGTAGAGTCTCTTGAATTTCTTTCTTTTCTATGTGGCGGGATTTTGTTCTCTTTTGTGGATGTTGTATTTTTGAAATGTTTGATGGGGGCGGTAGTTTTTTGAGCTTTGAAGATTTTGTTGATGAGAATGGGGAAGAGATTAGTTTTCTTTTTTTAAGTTTAGGTTTAGTTAGGGTGTATGTACCTGTTTCTGTGCTTATACGTATTTTTGTGCTTTACTGAAGGTTTGTTTAAATAATGATAAAATCATTTTGTAGATCGGTAAAATTGTAATTTTTATTGAAAACTAGTTATTTTACCGAGCTAAGAGATGTTTTTATAATTGTTTAAAACAAATTTCTGAAGCGCATATAAATAAGTACACACACGTACCCTATACTTAGACGTTAAAATAAAAAAAAAGTTTGTGGCAATATTTCATGAACGTAAATTTCGTTGAAGTGAAAAGTTAATTTTTGAATGAAAATTAAAATAAAGTAATTATTAATTTGTTATTTACAAACATTTTTGTATAACGAAAGGAATTTTAATATAATATATTTGGCGTTATGTCTCTTCCCTATTATTTCAAAATAAAGAGGTTCACAGAATATTTGGCTGTGAATTTTTTTTTATGTTGATTAAAAAGTTTCTTATTAGTTTATAAAATAATCATTGAAAATGTATATTTTTTATTATATATATAATTAACTTTAAATATTAATTTGTATTACTAATATCAAACAAGATAAAATAAATGTTTTGTTTTGAAAAAAATTCTTAATAGAATTAAACATTTCAAAAATCTAATTACATACTATAAATATTATTTTGTTTTATAGTATTTTTCTTAAGAAAGCTGTACTGCATTATTAGAAAAATAATTTTTTTTAAGATATTTGTCTATAATTCTAGGCATTAATTAAAAAAAAACGTACAATAGAAAATACAGAAATTCAATTCTTTTACTCTATTTCTGAGTTTTTGCATAATGATAGCAACTATGCTATTGCTTGAGATATGTTACATCACACATTTTTTACCGATAACGTTTAAGGTTCAAATTCTTTTATAAGTTTATAAAAATGGGACGTAGTTTGCTTTTGCGTAATGCTTTTGCGTACGCTTTTGAAGTTTTTATCGATATATGCCACCGCAGTAAACCACTAGGAATACATTTTTAGCTTTTGCTGATGCAGTATCGTAATAAATTGTATGTTTTTTTAAGGCTACAGTGAATTTATACATACTTTAAATCATAATAAAATCTATAAAATAGAGAGAAAGCTTTCATGCGATAGTGTAAGAAAATGCCATAAAACGCCAATGCAAGGAATTCAGAGTTGATTGTTACTCAACCGTGACTGCTTATTTACATATAAATTTAGTGGTACGATTATAATTACCTTTTATTTTATTAGGTTCCTTTTGACGCCATAACTATAATAGTCTGATACCGGAATTAAAATTATGCTGTGCTACTCGCATTCCCAGTTTTTATATACATACATGTATACATATAAATATATGTAAAACAACCGAGGATACAAATGTACTATACTGGAACGATATGTGACACAAGGGGCATTTGTGCCTTTACAAGAAAATCTAATCATGAACTGTAATTATTGTACAGTATGCTCATTTTTTAAATATTGTAAAGAAAGAGAAAATCTTTTTTGCTTGTTTTTTGAGTTACTGTAATTTTAAAATGTACACGATTATTTTTCATGTAGTTTACGATTAATTTTTTTTATATACATGTAAGAGATATAGTTAATTAAGAACATGCTGTGACAACATTCACTTTAATATTAAAAAAATTTAGATCTGTGTTCGTTACAAGGAAGAGAAATAAGCACTCGATACATGTGAAGTTTCTTTGTGCTTGCTTTGTTGAATGTGTTATTATGTATTAAGCAGCTGTTTCTCGATTATGAGCCCAACGTAACAACTGTACATTTTTTATTTCTAAGCATAAGGTATGATAATGTTTTTAAGTATACTCATGTCTAGCTTTTTTATTAGTTATGACTGAAAGGTATAAGTTTAAGCGTAATACTGTTCAAAGTCGAATTTTCAAATGGTGTGAGTCAAAAGCGTTTAGACTCGTTAATTTTTATAATTGTTTTTAAAGATAATTGATGCAAGGTGATGTTTCTTCCTTATGATACTGCACAACATTTCTGTTTGTAAAATATTGTAGTTGTGTTTTAGAGAAACTAAATATGAAAACATTGATTTATTACCCTCTTTTTTTAATGTTAAATTTACAAGATTCCATCTTTATGTGTTCTTCGACGTTGTCACAGAATGTAAGACTTTTTTTTTAATATGCCGAATACTACAAACATCGTGTACAGTATCATCTAGTCTAAATAAACTCGGCCTTTGTAAAATTACCGTTTTTATTTCTTATCTTTGTCAAACAATTATAATATTTACATTACAAGATACTTACAACATGTATATAGAACTAATATTAACTATCATCATCTTCATCATCAATAAGTGGTGAAATCTATAATAAACAATTTTTTATTTTAATTTTCCGGTATCTTATTTAAGTTAATTTTTTTTTTATATAACATCTTAAGTACTTACATAGTATTCTATAAAACAATTAACTCCGTCGTCCGTCTTGATCATATATTGAAAACACAAAAGACCAGCTTCATTAGTCCTCAAAGAAACTTTATTAGAGCAAAACATGGCTTTCATTGCCGGCTTAATATGCGGCAATAAGTACTTTGATTTAGCCTCTTTCTTACATTGAAAAGTCTCTATCAGTTCGGTATTATGTGGCAGTTCAACTTGACAATCACCAGCAACTCCTTTTGTACTTATCATAAAATAAGGCGACTTTGGTGATAAAAATAACTACAAAAGAATTTTTAGTAATTTTAATTTTAAAAGTGGGCCAACATTATTAAATAAATTTTAAGATAATTTTATCATTCTGTAGTATTAAATTTTAATTACAGACTTATTCTTCAATTAAGAATATTTATTAAAGCTTTAAATGTTTTTGCATACCTCTAAATAACTGCTACTAGGGTCGAGTTCTGCTAATACATCTTTTAACAATTCACTATGCAAAAGCACTTTATTTACAACAGTCTCAGGATCTAAATCAAAATCTAGTATTTCATCTGGATCTTGAGTTTTTAAAGAACAATCTACTATTACACCATCTTCTTCTATGAGTATTGTCACAGGATAACCAGTGCCCTATTGAGCAAAAATGTTAATAAATTTTTCATATTATTTTTATATTAATAATAGAACTCAATTATGAAATATAAGTACCTTATAATGCATTTCTAATGCAACTGAGCTTCCTTGAGTATTTATACTAGGCCAGAACATAGAAAGACATTCAACTAATATATTCAAGTTTATGCGAAAAATTATGTCTTCTGTTAAAGTGAATTCTTCAAAAAGTTGAACTGGTATGTAAGCACTAGCCTGCATACACTTAGCTTCCTCAACTGTTATTTTCAAGCCATTTTTTGAACCATAACAAGTAGCACTCTGAAAAAAAGTTCTTCATAAGTTACATATAGGTACATGTACATAGTGAAACATAGTAATACTTTTTATTATTAATGCTTTTTTTTTTAAATTAAAATATACAAACTAAAATGTGACAAAATAGATTTCTTTATATATACCTCTTTAAAATTAACAGCTCTCAAGAGCTGAATAACTGTTTTGAGATTGCCCAATTTAGCTATTAACTTGTAATCAGTCGTCATAATGCTGGTATGAAACACGTCCTAATAAGATCTCACAGAATTTTGATTCTTGTATAGTTTGAGAGCTCAAATTATTTGGACTGATCGAAGCTAGCCAAACTGCTAGTACGTGTTTGCATGTAAAAGTATTTTTCTCTTTCAAAACTTGTATTCTAAAAATAGTAAAATAATTTTAAAATTGATCACATGTTGATGATGAATACATATATCAAAGTAACTTTTGATATAAATTTCACTTATTCAATTTAAAAATAATTTAAACTGCAATATTTTTATGAATAAAATTTATCAAAATTCATACTCAAAAGCTAAGCAGGAACAAAAGTTTATGTTAGGAAAAATTGTGTAGACCTCGGTGCTTTGACCCTGGACTTCATAGAAACAACATGCAGCTCTGTCTTTATTGACATAACGTGTTAATTCTACTGAGAAACGTGTTACTTTTTTCTTTTCATATAATTCTAAGGCTCTTTCAAAGGTTGATCCAAACACACAACGTAACTTCAATAATGTCTGAGGTGTAACTGCAAAGATTCAATATTTATAAAAAGCTTAAAAAATACAAATTAATATAAAACTTTGATAGAATATTCTTTATCACTTCAAAATATCATTCGTAAACAAGATCTAAAAAAAGCTAAAAATAAAGTATCAAATTTTGAAGCAGCAATATAGGTCCTAGACAGCCAAAAGAATAAGGAATAGAATATAAGAATGTACATTGGTTAATATATCTATATTTATCATGAATAAGCTCTTATTCCTCTTATTTCTTATATATATATAAATATAGAAACCAATGTAAATACTTATGTTCTAATCCTTATTTTTCTGCTGTGAGAGCCTATAAGGTGTTTGATATCTGCAATTTAAACTTTTATTTTTTATACAGACTTGAGGATTGAAACAATAGATAATTCAACAATATATTTTATTACACTTATTTTCCTTGCTATAATCTTCAGCAGCTTCTTTCAACACATATCTCACAGCACTTTTGAAACAAACATTAGGAGAAGTAGATTCTTCCTCACTCATTTTCGGTTAAAGAATGTTTTGATCATTATGATAACTCGTTTTACAACACATAGAACATTTATATTGTTGTAAACTATATAATTACAACAATTAGTGTATACTTTCTTTACGATAAACTCTAAAACTTCGGTAACAACAATGCACAATAATAGTCCACAATCCACATGGTGTTTATCTATATATATGTTGGTATGAAAAAGGCGCGAAAAGTTTGCATGTCAATAATACTTTCATTTCTCAAGAAATAATGTGATGTACTTATATTACTTAAATGTATATCAATTAAAACAGTTTATTATATTTTTAATAACTATATAATATGAAATAATAATTTTAACATTCATTTAAATTCTACTTTATCGATAGCTGATATATATTTAGTGATCGCAGAAAGCGCGAGATTCAACAAAACGTTATATTCTACAAATTAAACAATAATTCTGAAGAAAATATTATTCAAGTTCTCTTTATGATCCTATACAACTAAACACTCATAATAAATGATTCCCTTTCTACTATTTATAAACAAATTATTCAAAGAGGTTATATACCAAAAAATTCTAATTAATACTTATAATTAATATAATAATTATAGCGTTTTGAAAATTGTCTACCTGATTTACTAATTATGAAACTTCAATTTCCATCATTTTTAGTTAATTCTTATACAGAAACATCAAAACTATTACAAAAATCCTCATTATTCGTAAAAAAGAAAAGTTCTAAAAGAAATTACTAATATTTTTGCATTCTAAAATAAAACAATACGCACAGCTCATACTTTTTCAAACTATAGAATAATGAATTCTATACACAAAAAGTATTATCATCTATATACGATTTTCAGCCGCGATTTCTAATAGTTCCAATAAATTGCAACACAACAGTCGATCAAAGCAGTCCCACTCGATAAAGCAGGTCTCCTCTCTCCTCGCACTCGTTCATAAAAACCTCGGCACTCGGCCGCCCATCATGCGAAAGCGCATACTACCAGGATCAATAAAACACTCCGCTGGGGGGATAGTCCGACGCACACGCAGTCGCCGTCGTTTTTTTTTCCTTCGCCCAGCTATATAGGATAGTACCAGGAAAAAGACCTGCGTGCGAGTAAAGAAAGGCTCGCAATCGCACCTTCAGTCTCGCGCCCGCAGTCGTCTCGACGTCGCGCGCACGCAAACTCACACCGAAGACACACACAAGCTGTATACCCCAGCAGACAAGACAACAACATCAGCGTCAAAGTACTCAAAGTGAATCAGTTATTCTAACAAAAAAGAAACTAATAATATATAAAGAAACACAGAGAGAGAGAGAGAGAGAGAGAGAGAAAGAGAGAGTCAGCTGTCCGCGCGTCGTGTGTCATCATCCTCATCCTCATCATCATGGCATCGTGAGATCACCAAAGTCGATTCACCACTCGTCATGTCGCCGAGTGTCAGGCCGCAGTCCCAGCACCACCAGGAGTCCAGCTCTCGCCTGCTATCTCGTCGAGGATGAGCTGATAAGAAGTTGCGCGCTCTCCTCGTCGCGTCCGAGCGTAACGAAGAGAAAGAGAGAGAGAGAGAGCGAGCGAGCGAGGCGGAAGACGCGCGGGGGCGGACGTGAACGTGGACGTGCGTGTGTGCGTTTGTGTGTTTGTTCAAGAGCGCGGGTGAAAGGATACGGGAGCTGGACGCCCTGTCAAAATTACACACGCGCATAGGTACATACAATAGGTTTTCGTTTTCCGCTGCTGGTGATCTCGAGCGGAACCCCTGCGGATGTTGTCTTTCTCCGGTGTGTGGAGAAACTTCCTTTTTGGAGCTGGTGAGAGTTGAGTCGTGGTAAGTGTTTTATGGGAGTTTGAGTGATTGTTTAGCGGGGGATTAGTGTGGAGTGTAGATTGAGATTTTTATTGGGGAGATTGCAAGTTTCATAGTTTAAAGTAAAATTTTGTACGCATTTATAATCGAGCTAGAAAGCCTACTCCTATATGACAATCATGACAACATACTTTATAAATATCTATTGTTTACTATCATCAATTTTTTTAGTTTGTATAAATATTTAGGAATTAATTATGTAGTAGAAGATTCGGACGAGTTTTTTTCATTTTCTAACTAGTTTTGTTGCATGGAGTAAATTTACAATTCATGACATGGAGAATAAAAGTTTTAAGTAACTTTCCATTCTTTTGAATATAAGGAATATATTTAGAATAAGTGAATCATGGATTCAACTACGTTGAAATATTTGGATTGCGGACAAATTTTGAATATCTTTTTTCTAATCGATTTTCTATTCCTAGATATCATTCATAACAATAACATACCTATTGTTTACTTACATTTGTTTTTCAGTTTTTATAAATATTTAACAATTTTTTGTTTAGTGAAATATTGGGAAAACTTGCTTGAATTGACTAATTGATTGTCATACAGTGCAAATTAAGGAAATAACAAACAAATATAAAACTAATTTTCAACAGATTTCTATTCTTTCAATTTTACTTTCTGCGAAAATAAACCATTGATTCAACTAAAAGTATTTTGATTGCTTTATTTATTTCTTATAATAGTCTAAGTACAAAATCTAATAACAATAATAATGTAATTGAAATCCAAAATTATGTACATTGATATATATTGAAATAGTAAATAAATAATGCATCATGCAGAAAAATTTTGAAGACAAGGTGTTTTATCAATAATATTATTTTTAATAGTAGAATGTTTTTTTAGTTAGTTGCTTCATTGGGTAAATTAGTTCATAATAATATACAATTTATAATGGTGTAAAGTTTTTAATCAAGGTGGAGTAGTATGGCAATGAAATGAAAGTTAAGAATTCTAATATCATAATATGCATTGTTAACAAATAATTTAATATTAATATGATAAGAAGCATTTCTATTTTTAATTTCATTGCAATCAAATTTTGAATGTCTTTTAAATCAAGTTACTATACCTAAATAAGAGATATATTACTTTCATTAATTTTTCAGCTCGTATAAATATTTAACAAGCATTGATTACAAAAAATTCATAGTTGTGTTGAAGCTATTAGTGTGTACATAGACTATATACAATTACAATATTCATAAATAATAAAGTTCTACAATTATTTTAAAACGAACTATTGTTTGCGATTGATGTAATTATAAGTAAATTTACAAGTGCTGGAAATTTTTCCACAATGCTATAGATTGTATAGTTAAAGACAAGTAATAAATCTTCTTTGAGAAGATGAGTTAGCTTTAAATTGTTCAAGCGTTCGAATCATGATTTCTTTTTTATCAGAAAGTTTTTTGCAGTATCAAATGTAATCATATCTAATACGTACAATACCATTTTCTAAGTCTTAAGATAACAAATATTTTTATATCAATTTACAACACATTTAATCAACAATGTTAACATTGCATAGCAGCTCATGTCGAAGTTTTTTAATTCCTACTATTCTGCACAGTATGAAAAAATCCTTTATGGATAAACAGTTATTGCACATTAGAAAAATTATCAGTAAAAAATTCAAAAGATTCATTAATAATTCTTAAATTTACCCACATGCAATTCAATTAACTGAATAAGCCTTCACACGAAAAAGATAGCAAACTCAAATGCTCAAGTGTGCTCCTTAGAAACTCCGAAGCAGAAATTAAGCAAAGCTTCGGCGTCGAGATAAGAACCTATTCGTAGACTAATGAAGAAAAAAATCCATGAATGTTTCAGCGCAAGACCCAGAGCTGAATCGAGGACACCGATAACAAGATCCCACAGTGGCTCTTCTCCCTCTCGGACCCTCAGCCTTCGGTGAACCCAAACCACACGAAGCAAGAGGAAGCATCAGTCGGCTCAGAGATTCCCAGCAGCGAGCACCACCAGCAAAGATGAGCAAAAGCGTATCTCATCCCCCATAAACCACAAGCCAAGCTGTCATCAGCTGACACCTAAAAAAAACGAATAGAATATATAGAGGAAGAAGAGAGAAGAGAGAAGAGAGAGAGAAAGAGAGCCAGTGGTGTCTATATATCCGTGCAAACTCGGAGAGCGCGCACCCCGGCGGCCCCGTTGCATTCTCACTCAAGCTCGCATATCGCGAAATTATCGATTCGCGCGGCTCGCATTCTCTGCACTCGCGGGCGTCCTTGCGTCCGTCTGTCTTGTCTTGTCTGGTTCTTCTATATATACGTGCACAGCTGTCTGTGTGTTGGTTAAGTCTCGCACGTATAATACACACAGCGCGAGAGGTTTCTTCCCTCTGTGTGTGTGTTTATATGTAGCGTGTGCGTGGAGTTTAAGTTTCGCAGTCCACGTGCCGGCTGGTGTATTTTTAGCGCCGCGCCGACGTCGACCTTTAACTCGAGGGACGTGCGCGCGCTAGAGGGAGAGAGAGATAGTGAGATATATAGGAGAGGCGATAATAAACAATAGTGCGGTAGTGCGGTAGTCGGGAGTGTCGAGAGGAAAAGATGAGCTCCGTGTGGAAGAGGCTGCAGCGGGTGAACAAGAGAGCGGCCAAGTTTCAGTTCACGGTCTCGTATCACGAGCTCACCCTCGAGACCACGACCAAATGGTGAGTTTTTGACAAGTGTGGTTTGCTGATGTTGCTTGTGTACGAAGGAGGGGATAAAGATGCAGATTGGGGTTTTAAAGGGATTTATTGCAAACCGCGAGGTTGAGGGGGTAAGGCGATGATGTCCAGATTTTGATATTCAGATTAAATTATTAAAATATATTTACGGAGAATGCTTGTGTTATAATAAAGAGAAATGTATTTCATGACTGAAGTTGTTATTTGATGGATGATTTCTTCGAATGCCTGGTTTTGACTTAAAGTGTTCTCTGTACATAATCAATCTTCTTGAGGCTGAACTAAAAAGACTGGTTTAATGTTAGAATTAAAAATTGACTTTCATTTTGGAAAAAAATTTCATTTTAATGACTCACATGCATAGATTTTACATTATTTGCAATAAGTTTTAAAATATCAATTAAAAAAATTAACCAATCAGTAAAATTTTTTCTATAATTAAAGTCAACTTTTATTTGTAGCTTTGAAACAAGTCTTTTTAGTTCAGTTTTAAAATTAGGTATTCTATGAAATCATCCATCAGAGAGTGATTTGTACACTTCTGATACACAAAATACAATTCATATTATATACACAAAATCATATTTTGTAGATTAAAAAAAATTACTCTGAATTATTAGATAATTATTCAAATATTGAATTTTAGAACGGAAAACTTGAAGCGAATGTTAAGAATATCGCTTCCTCTTTCCTTTTGTTTGTATTATAGGGGTTATAGGTATATGTATGCACCTGTATAATCGGCGAGAGAGGGTTTACCTTGAAATCAGGTTTGCAAATCACACGAGTAATCGACCGAATTGGTCTTTTTCTTTTGTTACTGAATGACTAACGAGCGATAGGAAAATCGAATACGACGTTCGATATTGTATAAAAGCAATTCGGCGGAGTCTCGTAAAGCAGACAAAAAATTTGTTTTTATAAATTTTTTGTTTGTTTACCTGGTTTCCTTAAAGCTCTTTACATTCTCGATATCTAGCATTAAAATGATGAAAACAAAAACAGATTCTTTGTAGATAAATTCATTTAAATTTCGAATATTCAAAAGAAATGTCTGATGATTTAATTTATCACTTGGTGGTAAGGTAATAAATGAGACTGATAAATCGATATTTTAATATTAATGATCCGCATTTGATTAGTCAAACTATGACATTTACAAACTTTATTCTTTCTACATTATTTATAAAAGTGTCAACTTGTGCCAAATATGTAAAAAAAACATTCGATTCATGAAATATGTATGGCCTATTCGAAACATTAAAAATATACGGAAACTTTCCTGCATCACTGATTTCCGTGAATGCTAACAATTTTTTTCATTACTTTAATTTTTCATTTATATTTATTTACGTCGTATCCAAAAATAAAAAACTTCTCAAAATATCTCATTTTAGTTTATAAAAATAAAAATAAATATAGAGCTATAAATGTTAAATTTAGTCTAAAATGAATGTAAATACACCGTTTAAAAACGCTCTTCCTTGATGCAACAATATAAATCGTAAATACGACTAAACTCTTCATTCATCGCGACAATAGAACTGACCATCGCGCCATAGCCGCGAGGTAATTGAACTTACACGCACTCGAAAATAAGGGAACGAACTAACGCAAACGAGACATGAATGCTCGCTGGCTCGGCGTTTTTTTTTGTCATTCACGTGCCGTCGCCTTCTCTTTTGTGCTGTACGCGCGATCGCGGCCGACGGAAGTTTTCGGACCGCGCCGCGCGCACGAGAAATACGAATGTCGCAATTACGCATTGGCGAAATGTGTGTATAAATGACGATAATTGAGACGCTTACCACCGTGATTACGGGAGGAAGGAATGTCAAGTTTTTTTTTCGTTTGAAATGAAATGAAAAGAGAGGGAGAGAGCGAGAGAGAGAGAGAGAGAGACGTGATAGCGTGCTTTCTTGTAAATAGACGTGTATTTATTTTTATTTATCGTTTTTTATGTTTCATATGTATGATTTATAAAGAGGGTTTGAGTCATGTCTTTTTATAAACTTAATGATTGTAATTTTTTTATAAATAGAACAGTGTATATTTATAATATATTTGACAGTAGATTTGCTTGCAATTGCCGCACCAATCTCGACCCTTATCTACTTATATATGGCCCGTTTAGCACAAAATAGAATGAGACTATTTTGAAAATTTTGAGCACGCACAAGATAATAATTTGATTGATTTCATCATTAATTTCATTATTAATAATTGACAACATAATCAATCTATAGAATTTTTTTTTATATACATATACCATTATATTACAAAGTTTACAAATTTTAAAACTATTCCAAGTGCTTGCAAACGTTTTAAAATGGATTTATTCCACTCTGGTTATTAACGTTGTAGATAAAGTATTAATAATATTTCAGTACTTCCGTTTCCTCTGGCTGCGTGCAACCTAATTTCGTTCTAAATTTTAATGAACTCTCGAATCCCATTATATTCGTTGAACCAAGAACTGAAAATACATTTAACCGAAAAATTTGACAAAGTTATACTTGAAACTTTTCTTCAAAACGAGCTTTCCTCCATTTTCCTCGCTAATAACTCTTAAAACTTTTATCATGACCGCGAACTCCCGCACAATTCCTACAAAAATGTAATCCAATCTCCCTAAAACACATTTGCAGTACGAAAATTCCACAAAACTCTCCTCGCTCTCCTTTCAAACGAGCTCGAAAAAAAAGAAGAAAAAAAAACTCCACGAGATCATTTGATCACGAAAAAGAAAGCGGGAAAGTCGTACCTAATACACTCCGCGGGGGATAATTTTACGAGGCATCGCTCGGCTGCTCCGTGCCTTTTTTTTTCCTTTCTTCTCTGGCGCTCTTATTTCACTACCCATACCGTTCGGGAAAAGTGATTAGTCAAATGCACCTGCCGCGAGTTTTGCGCGAGCTCCCCGCGGAATTCCTAGAAAGGAGCACTGTGCCGAAGGTCCCTTTTGTTTTGGCGAGACAATGACGGCTCTCGTTTCTTTCTTTTTTTGCTGAATTACGTCAATAAGCGCGCACGATTGTTATGAGCTCGCGCCGCGAGATATATTGGCACTTCGATCTGTGCGTTACGAGGACGGTTCTCCGCTGGGTTTACGTCATTGTTTTTCCTTTTTGATTCACGAAGATATTTACGCGCGCGACGCGCGGAGGAGGGATGCCTATTTAATTTTTATGCAGATTTTGTGTAGGAATGACGCTGTCGAATACCGTATCGTCCAATTTCTATTTTTAGATTCGTTTGTATTTATACGTTTTAGGTCAGTGTTTTTTTAAGATAAAAATAGTCGAGAACTATCTAACAACACTAGTTCCCTTTTTGAGATTTATTTAGAGTAAGATGATAAATGGTAATGAGATGAGTATTCACGCATTTTTTTTCTTTATGAAGTAGGTGAGCAAATTATTAGAAACCCTTGAAATAATTGAAGAATGGAAAAAAATAACCAAATAATTACATCTTTCGTTTTAGAAGAAGCGTGTTATGTAAATAATTATAAAATAAACCTTTGATATTCTTCTAATAATTAAATATTTGCTTTAAAAAATATATTATAAATCAAAAAGAAACAAACAACGAATTATTCTGTTTCGTTTCGCCACTCCTCAATTAAAAAATTATAGGAACATTTTAATTATTTTGTGATTCTAGACGTTGATCAACATTATATTATCAGATGATTTTATCACAATTAGAGGGAAATTATTTTTAATTTTTAAAATAAAAGTAATTGTCTTCTTACCACATTTTTATTATATAAACCTTTCAAATTTAATAGGTTCAGTATTTCGTTTTTATTTCTTAAAAATATGGATTACTTGGATCCATAGTTCGATTCCTTATTTAATGTTGTTCATTAATTGTTGGATGTATACTACGATTTATTACATAAAAGTTTACAAAAGTCACAATTGATATAAAATAGCTTTTAAAAAATTCAAAATTATAGTATATAGATTTTTTTAAAACTATTCATTATACGTATGAAAACTAACAATTTGAAATTTGAAGAAAACCTTAAAATAAATATTGGACTATTCTATTATTGCACGAATGCATTTATTTCAATGCTATAAGAAAGTAAAAGTCATTGTGAGTGTACCTAATAATAATTTAGCCATCTAATGCCCTTATCTACACATATACTTGAATAAAACCTTGCTTTCACTTTTAAAGTAAAATAAAATTTCAAAAATGCCGTGTATAGCGAATGTTTTTCTCTATTACATAATACCGCACAATATCTGTGAAAGCACATGCCTACAGACAATGCATAACGCACTTAAGTTTCATAACAACACAAAACTAAAAATTTTCACATACAAAAACCTTCTACCTAAATATACCTATAAGAAATTCGCGAAAGTGACTTTTCCACAAACGGTGCTCCATCTTACATCCACGATTTATCAGTCTCCCCCCACAAAAAGCGGAATTACCTTATCACGATTCTCCACGAACTACACACCTATACCATCACCTTCCACCCGAGAAACCCGGAACACCCACAATATAAATTCTGCATAATAACACACTTTCTCTCTCGCTCTCTCATCGACCAGTCCACCAGCAGCAGCAGCAGTAGCGCAGGTAACCCGATATATATATCCTCCTCTTGTTGTGTGCACGCAGGAAACCGAACAAATTGAGCGTGGTATGGACGAGGCGAAGCCGGCGCGTGAGCTCGGAGCCCCTGGAATGGGAGCCGAGCCTGAGCGATCCCCTGAAGGGGACGATAGGCTGGTCGGTGCCCGACAATCACACCGTGTCCGTGACCCTGTTCAAGGACCCGAGGACCCACGAGCTCGAGGACAAAGACTGGTCCTTCGTCATCGAGGATGTAAGCGCGCTGCCGCGGGATCGATGCTTGCGTGCATGCACGCGAGCTTTGGCTGTCGGGATGGGTTTGAAATAAGGGAGTTGCGCGGTGATTATATGCTTGTTGTATATTGCGCGGTAGAATGGAAATTGTGTTTTTTTTTTCGGTTGGTTGGGGATTAATGGAGATCTGTAGGTGTATTGAAGGTGTTTTTAAAAAGCATTTTCCAGAAGATACAAAAATGCAAAATTTAATTTTGAAGAGTTACGGTCGTAAAAAAACTTGATTAATAATTTGATAAAATTATTTGCCAAATTTGTAATATAAGCTGTAATGAAATCCTGGGAATGGACACTTTTTCTTCATTTATTGGTGACATTTTTTATATCATGAAGCAGTGCAAAATCAATTGCAATAGGTTTCTCTTATGTTTTGATGGACGCTTGTTTTAGATGGTGCATCGCAAATGGTCTAAATTTAAGAGCAAAAAGGATGTAGCTCAATTTTATAAAAAGAACTAATTTTTTTTGTTTATTTATTTTTATTCGTTTTTTCACATATAAGCCGCATTAGAAAACCCCTGAAAAGTACAAGTATCGCATGAAAAATGCTTTAAAAGAAGTGGTTCATTTTTAAACATTCAATATAACAGCCGAAAACTGCAAAAAATTTTTCAAGAAATAATTGAAAACTTTTTTGCGTTTAAATTTTGATAAGGTCTCAACTGTCTCTGCAGCTACACGCGGTTTAAACTATCAAAAAAACAAATTGTCATTTGATCAGAAAAGTATCTGTGTTATTATAGTCACTTCTAGGGGATTAAAATGAAAATGTCAGTCTATTTGTAAAGTTCGAACCAGGACATTTGTCTGAAAAAATAATACAAATGGTAATACCATAACAAAAGCTTTTTTCTTAAAAATTCAAAGAAATTTTATTCTTTATTTTTTCGTTAAATCTTTGTCAAACTTACTAAATGCCACGCCAGTTGTAAAATCATACTTACTAGGCGAGCATCATACCTCCGGATCCAGGATTTTAATGAGGCTTTGTCATGTATGTCATTTCGTTCTTAGAAATGATGATTTTGATTAATAAAAGTGCTTAACGCAATCTTAATCTAGCGATATAGCTAAAGACATTACCAATGGTAGTGTATCTAATTATCTATACATACAGTATTTTTAACATAAAGGTAGATTAACAATACTAATATTTCAGCTGTATCTCTACCTGGAGATTAGGACCTCGCTATAGCGACTCTTACTAGTTAGACACATAATTTCTATGTACCAAAATACATTCTAAAGCCTCATGAAAATCTGTTATCCGGAGGTATGAAACTCTTTTTTGCTAGAGCGTTTTTAATAAACCACTTCTCATATGTTTTGGGTTAATTCGCGATACACCATCTGAAAAAGTAATTCTCAAAACACACAAGAAAAGCTCATTGCGAAATTTTTTGTACTATTTTATCACAAATAAAAGTGCAGCTATAAAGATCAACAAAAGGTTTCTTTTTCGTCATTAAAAGGTTAATATTGTTATTTTATTTTACTTATTAAAACTTAATAAATCTTTACGTTTTAAGAAACGATATTTTTAATATTATTTAAATAAATGATGTTATTATGAACGAGTTGTTGAACTTAATGATAACTGAACTATATTTGAAGGATAAGAAAATATTCAACACTTTTCTTTTTTCAACAACTGAGCAGCATTCCTTTTAGTCTTGCGAATATAATTAGAATGTTATAATTGGTAAGCGACTTTATGAAGTCAGTTTCAAGAAAATGCTTTTGATCAACGTTCTATAGTCGACCTAAATTCAATCTCTTCAGCTTATATAATAAGACATTTCTTATCGTCTGCTTAATTAGGCCTTGTAAATATCGTGTATTAAGTAAAAGACACTTTATTTCGTATTCATTATAAAGCTTATTTATTTTAAAAAATCGTTAAAATAGATTTTTACCAGGGCGTTAAAAATATTACATGACAAACTAAAAATACATCGTACAAAAGTATAAAAGTTCATCTATAAATATCGATTTGCATTTACGAAGTATTCGCAAAGAGAACTTGGCTTTGTTTACATTTGCGTGCCTTGGTAGAAAGTTATCTAGTTTTGTCTAGTTTCTAAGCTAATTATCGTAGATGCGGCGTTGCAAGCCAGGAAACTAAATATATCTAAATCATTTTCTACCACCGGTAGTAAATTGCAAGCTAGATACTCATTAGGTACATGACGAAAGAAACATTTTCTTTCTTGAATAAAAGATTGCTTATTTAACCCTTTCAGTCACAGTATCTTTTTATAAAATATGAATCAATTAACACCTTTAATTTATTTTAAATCTGCGGTTTTTCAAACTATAATATGGTGATTTAATAAAATTATGTTTGAATAAGTAATTAAAATTTGTACATGTTATGTATCAATTTACTACAGAAAGTTATTGTGATGAATGTGTGAACATTTGGAGCTTTTTCAAACTTGTCATTTAAAATCAATAAATTATAGACTTCATAACGTTTTCTTTAAAATTAATATTGTTGATATGAAAAAATATGGATTATGGATTATTATACGGTAAAGAAGATTTTGTTAATTAAAATAAATGTTTATTTTAAACAAATAATATATATTCTATTTTAGTAAATTACGTTCATGTAAGTGATTTAAAGATCTATGTGAATTCACTAAAGAAGAATGTGTAAAAATTGCGTATTTTTGCCCCCAGGGAACGTAAAATCTTCGTCATTTATTAGAATTTTTTATTTCATGCATTATAATTTTACATTTTACCTTCTATACATTAAGGGAAAATTATAAAGCACGTAATGATTAAATTATGTAGCGAAAAATTTTACAATTTCAACAATTTTAGTGCTTGAATTGCAATTTAATATAGATTTTTATACTATAAAAAAGTAGTTAAAAAGGTTATTCACCTAATCCAAATATGTCTCCATAATCTGCATAACATATAGTTTACAAAACGTATTATTACCACTTAAATATAATGATAAATTACTATAAACTTGCTGTCTTTTTATAACTCAAAATCTGGCACCTTTTACACATCCTTCTTTTTGTTCAGTGAAGTACCTATTATATGTCTGATTTAACTCATATACCTGTAGTAATCATTTATTTAACGTCTCATAAATAAAAATCATGCATAAAAAGCTCCATCCATTCGAAATTCATGCCAAAATTTTATTTATCACAATACGAAGCGTGCTTAAAGTCATGCGTAAAAGGATTAATTGGGCAAAAAGCAAAAATCTTCAGAACGTAAACACACAATAACCGCTCGTCTCGCTATATATAGTCGCTTCTACGCGTCAGTCCGCACGTCCGCGTGCAGGCAAAACACCCTCGAAAATAGATTCTCTCGCAAACCTGCAGCCAAAGCGTTTGTGCGCGAAAACAGCCCTCAGACAAATGCACTAAAAACAACAATCGCTTTTTTTTGTTCTCTTTCTCTTCGATGTAAACAGGTCTCCTCCACGGGTAAACGGCGCCACGTGGCCGCCGCGAACATCAACATGAAGAAGTACGCGACCCTGGAGTCTAGTCAGCAGCAGCTGAAATTCGACCTGAAGCCGACGTCGAAGAAGATCGTCAGCGCGAGACTGGAGTGCACGATGTCGTGCGTCTTCCTTAGGGAGGGAAAGGCGACGTGAGTGCGCATTTTCTTTTATTGCGATGGCGGGGATAATGTTGTTATGGTCTCTTTCTGGAAGTATTGAAAATAGATCTTTGTGTGATTTGAAATCTTACTGCGGAGAGAGGAAAATGTTAGGTGGCTCTTTCGTGAAGGGGAGGAATATTTGAGAGCTGAGGGCCACAGATATTATGTTTTGCTTTTGCGATGCTCAATAATTTTTCTGATTAAAATTACCGTGAAAATTGTAGACACGAATTCAGTGGAAAAATTACCCTATTTGAAAGTAAAAGTCAACGTTACTATTTATCATAAATTGTACCATTTATATTAATAATAGTGTTATTTTTGTACGAATGGCGGTAATTTTTACCGTTCACTATAATCAAACGTTAAAATTTAAACTCTTTTGAACAGTCGTTAACGTAATATTTTTTGAAATATTTAATTTTCTCATACCTTCTAACATCTATGCAATCATTTCTGCACGTAACAAGTGTATTGATAATTAATAATACGCGTAAATTATTTAATCTTTACAAGAGCGTATGAGTATATTATTGGATTTCGCGAATTTTGTTCTTGATTTTATAAGGTCGGCAACCTACCCTAAAATTCCACAATCAAAAAGTTTTAATTATACGTGTAATTCATATCTAATATATAAATTATGAAAATATTTGTGCCCTTTTTTCCATGAAAGAAACTCCTTTGTGTCATCATATACAATTCCTTAAATGAATGTTCTTTTTTAAAATTAAACTAGGGATGAGGACATGCAGAGTATGGCCAGTTTGATGTCGGTCAACAACAACAGCGACATCGCACCCCTTGATGATTTCGACAACGAGGACATACCCGAAGATGTGGAGGAAGTTTCCATCAGGAATATCGATGAAATACTGGATATTTCGGCTCAGCTGGACCTAATGACAAGTAGTCTTACGGAAAATGATCTACCCAGTACTCCAATAAGTGGTTGGTATTGATTTATACTAATATTTGACAATATATTTATAAGAGTTGATTAATGTTATCTATAAAGTAGACACTCACTTTCTTAATTTCTTGAAACAAAAAGCTCGCAGTAAATTTAATGTTGAATTTCAATGTTTACTTTGCCAATAATTGATTAAATTTTTGTTCAAATAGTGGCGAGCTTATCAAAGGACGAAACCACACCTATAAACGAAGAGCAAAGACGCTTTTCGCGCGATGTGAGCTTCACCGGAGATATCGCCGACACGACGGTCAAGGAGAGGCCGCACATTAAGAATGAATTGGTGCAAAACGAGTAAGTTTTCGTTTGATCCTGCGAGTTTTAAGAATGCTTCTATTAAATATAGATCCTAATAGCGCAAAGTAGACGAGAATTAATTATATGTAGAATACTTTTGTGTCACGTAAGTACGCTGCTTTACAGTTTCCGAACATAACTTTAAAATTTATAACGTGATAGTCAAGGGTATAGAGAAATTAAGATTGAGTAAAATCAGTTAGTGTTAGGATGACTTAAAAATCATTTTTTGTCTTCAATTAATTAAATTCCAAAAATAATGTGTTACGCCTTTGATAGTAATCAATGAATTAATCAAAGAAATTTCTTCATATCATTGTTTTATCTAACTTTATTTATCAATTTTTTTGTTTTGATTATTTATAAATTTAAAAGTTCAATCGGCAATGAATTTCGTAATATAATAAATTTGCACAAAACTTTTCTTTTATTGATCAGTTCGTATAGTAAAGAATTACTTCGAAGTTAGTATAATAAAGAATTACTTTGAATTGACAAAAACGGTGAAGCACCCTAACATAATGGATTTTCTTTCTGCAAAAATTATTTAAATAATCGTTAACCACAAACGCTTGCACGTAAATATTTTATTATACAAACAATAAATAAATCTGTAAAGCCTAAAATGAAAAATACGCGATACATAAAGCAAAGAAACAATAATTTACACCTAGTTTTAGGGTTTTAATTGAAATTTAATGACTATGACTTTAAATATGAAATCATATACTATTTCTTCATATCAAAATATCTAACTACAAAATTTTGCAGCCATAGAAATCAAATCGCGAATCCCTTACATCTTTATAAAACAACATTTTGAATACATCACAAACATTGTATTTCTCTCATTCACAGTAGGAACACGGAACACAGCGCGTCGAGACTCCTGCTCCGGCCGCTGGACCTGAAGAAGCCTAACACGTCGAGTCACCGCATGCGCGACATAACCCCGGGCCAGGACCTGCTGGAGTGGTGCAAGGAGGTGACCAAGGACTACCAGAGCGTCAAGGTGACGAACCTGACGACGTCCTGGCGCAACGGCATGGCCTTCTGCGCAGTCATCCATCACTTCAGGCCGGACCTCATGTAAGCGCCGCGCGCTCGTTCAGACAAATTAATTAGGTGTCTCGTGGCTTCGCCGAGACAATTCATTCGCGTCGACTGGGTCCATTCGCGCTTATTATGCGTGTCGGCTAGCGGCTAATTCTATAAGAGTGCTCGGAAGTGATCGGTATAGATTGTTGAGCTTTGGTCGCGGAATGCGCGTTTTTTATATGATAATCTGGGGGTTATGCAGTGTGCATTTGGATGCGGATTTTAACAGGTTGAGCGCGGGTGGGGTATAAGTAGATTTTTTTCTATTGTGCAGAATTGATTGGATTTCAAACGTTCCTGAAAACTTAATGTTTCTATGTTTGTTTTCGAGACTGTAAAGGATCGAAAAAGTTACTTCGTAGTGAAACAAAATACAAACACATTTACAACTATTTACGGTACATAGTTGTAGCGTGTAAAGTAAAATTGATCGCAAGTTGGTATTGGATATACATACAATCCATTACAAAATGAATTCTTCGCTTAAAAACTGTAATAATTATAAATAAGTGGAATAATTTTTCCATGTTTTTGCTTAGTAGCACTTTAGAGAATTAGAATAATACGAGTATTCAAAATTATAAGTTGAAGTAAAAATTAAGAGTTTCACAATTTGAACAATTGTAACTTTGTTCGGTTTTGATAATTTTTACAAAAATAGTGAAACTTTCTCAATATTAATTCCACTTATAATTTTCATAATTCATATCATCCACATTAGAATTCTCCACAATTCTACTTACTGAAAAATGGATAGGGTACTTCGCAAAAATAACTATTATAATTTATATCTGAAAAATACACTTTTCGCGTAACTTGTATAAAATCAGTGCCATCTGAAATTAACGAAAAATAAAAATTTGAAATCCAACCTAAAATATAAGCTATGACCATTATACTCTAAAAGGTGGACATGGCTTTGTTATCCACCTCTCTATTTACAATCGTAAAAAGTAGCAGTAACGTTTCAACCCGTAAACTACATTGAACGCAACTCATACGCTTTGGCTTCGAGCATACCGTGAAACCCTTACCTCCTTAACCTGCACAGCAATTTCAACTGTGCCCTAAAATTAACGCACACTCCCTTGTGAAACGCAGCGACATCGAATCCCTGCTGCCGCACGACGTCAAAGGCAACTGCAAGAAGGCGTTCGACGCCGGCGAAGCCCTTGGCATACCCCGAGTTATTGAACCCGCCGACATGGACATCCTAACTGTACCCGACAAGCTCGCCGTCATGACGTACCTATACCAATTACGGGCGCACTTCACGGGTCACGAACTCGAGGTAACGCTCTATATATACACACATCTGTTTTTAATCTTCGAAACCGTATCACAGCGAGACGGCCATGCACATCTCATTAAAGAAAAAAGAGGCGCTGGCATTTCGCGTGCTCGACTCGTCTGACTCTTGCTCTCTAATCTCCAGGTGCACCAAATCGGTAAGACCACGGACGAATCCTCTTACATGATAGGCAGGTTCAATACGGACAATAATTCGGACGTGAGCGTGCAGCTGTTCGGCCAGGAGATTATCAATCTGAGGAAGAAGGAGCAGGCGGACCAGCGGAACAATAAGCTCGACAGCAATAGGCGGTAATGATATGATTGTTCTTGGGTTTAGAGGTTCAAGGAGACGCTTTGACTGATTGAGCTATTTTGCACGATTATTCGAGGCTGTTGAGCGAGATTTGTTATGAGATTCTTTTAGCTACATTTTTTATAATACTTTGCAACAGGTGTTTGTGAATGCATATCGATATAATATATATGTAATATCAATTTCATAGAAAATAATGTAACATATTTAGATTAAAATTTTATTTCATTTAATTATCACTTTTGACATTTAAGTGCATATAACAGTTTCATTTTTAATATTTTACTAAAATACTTACATTGAGATTAAAGACAACATTTTTTATTTATAGTTCGAATCCATTTGATTACAAGAAAGATGATATTAATATGGAATCTTTGAGAAATAAGTTACATCTCAGTTTGAGCATGGATCACCAGGACGATCAGTTCAACAAGGAAAAATCGCCATCCAGTGTTAAAGATGTTAAGGACATAATCCTTGCAAGCTCCAAAAGTATTCTTGGCAAAGTTTTATCTCCTACCAAAGAAAAATTCGCCAAAGAACATGTAACGAGAGAAAAGGTAAGACATCTGTTTTTAAACGTTAAATAAGATCTTAATCCATTCAGTCACGATCTTTTTCGAAAAATACTTTATTTTGTGATTTACTTATTATTAATAATAATTATTTTAATAATTTATAATTATCAATGATTTCTATATTTATATATGCTCTACAAAATAAAAACAGAAGAAAAAGTAAAGAAGTTGAAAAGAAACATTCTGTAAAGTATAGAAAACTGATTGAAAAGATTAAACTAACATTGCAGGAGAAACTACGATAAAAATGAATAGTTAAATTTAATAATTTTGGTCTAAATAATTATTCTAAATGTTTTAATGAGTAAATTCCGATGGAGCACAAACATTCAGAAATCAATAAAATTCTGTTCTGTCACGAAGTAAATTACGATTTTAGAGATAAATAATAGATCAAAGAAATCACCAATAACACATATTTTCTTGGAATAAAAAAGCATTAGCTCTATCTTAAAACATAACTTACATAATCAAAACATTAATTAAAAAAATCTTCTAAAACGAAAAAAGAAAAAATAAAGACACGCAGAAAATGAATAACTGTACTCAGAGTAAGTCCCCATCGCGAGTAACGCCGCAAGCTCAGCAGCAGCAACAGCAGCCGCAGCCGCAACCGCAGCAGCCGCGTCCGATTCTCATGACTCGTCGACAGCTGACCGATCCGTTCGGCTCGGACGACGAGGAGGAGAACATACAGGTCGTCGAGGACAAGCTCTCCCAGTCGATCTCGATCACCAAAGCTCAGACCCCCGTACGAGACGTCAGTATGCATGCGCGATGTGCAGATTTGCATGCGATGTGCAGTTTTCTTTTTGTGTATAAGAGAGATTTTCGCTCACCCCTCTCCCCCCCCCTGGCACTGTATATTTACCGTGTACCGTGTATTCACGACGTATCGTCTATTTATGATATATTATCGTCTATTCGCTGTGATGATTTATACATTTTTATACGCACGATGAGGGTGAGGGCTTCTATTATTTTGCTGCACACCTATTCGTAATATTTGGTTAATGATGTAAGAAATTTATACGTCTATTTTTACATAGTGGTGTGAAGCACATTAATTGATTAACTCATCCTTGCTGGATTTTGTCTTTATGTAATATGTGTTATAAACATATATAAAAATTGACGTCTACTGATATATATAGATAAAGGCGTATTTCAAGCTTCCCGAATAAAGATATATTTGAACTATCGAATGAAACAAGTGATAAAAATTTTAATTAGTTCAGCCGACTTCTTTTAATCATAATTTTTAGTACTGAACTTTTGTATAGATACGAAAGTTAGAAGTCATGCGATTGTAACGCTGTAATATATGTTTATTCGCCAGGAAATTTTAAAATACCTCTTTGTCATTCAAAGAGATTGAAATAATATACACTACGTATCTATATAATCTATAAAAGAAATTCTTTTTCTTAAAAATTTTTCCATGTAGACAAAATTCAAATATAACGTTTGTCCCTGGAATGCAATTTGCACGATTTAATCGAGATAAGTAGGTAATAAAGCATGTGCTTGAAATTTTGAACAACTTTACAGTACATTTGGACACCGCATCGTTTTTGTTCTGTTACGACGTTTAATTTTATTTTGCTTGTTATGTAATAAGGATTCAATTCAAAGTTTATTTAAAATGCATAAAATCATATAATGCTTTTAATTGGATCGACTATTGAATGCTACAAAAAACAATTTATCTTTAAGATTACAATATACTCACTCATCGTATAATGCTTGCAAGGCTTGTATGACTTTGGAGCTTCATCGTTCTTACTTCATACAGTAAACTGTTTCCAAAGTAAATCACCTGAACACGAAATGCCGAATGTATTGCTATGAATTCGTCATTCGAAACTTCTCCCCTACTTAAAAAAAAAGTAAAATAACATTTCTTTTTCTAGGATTCCGTTCATTCGGCAGACCGAGGAAGCCGAGGAAGTTCCGAGTGCCGGGGCGTGTCACCCTCGCAGGACGAGCCGCACCGAATACAACACGTAATTAAACCTATCTCATCTCCCTTTTTGTTTTTATTCTATTTTCCCCCTTTTTGGTTTTGTTTTTGTTTTCTCTGCATTTCCACGGTAGCCGTGTAGTTTGTGTGTGTGTGTCCTCACTCTAATCATTGCGCTTTTACGTAACAGCCCTTAGTGACCCGTCACGAGGAACTTAGAGAAAGAGCCAGACAACTTTTAGAGCAAGCTAGAAATCAGAATAAAAGCACTGGGCTCGGTTCCACTGCCACAAGTCCTGTTGAGGTTTGTTTTTTTTCTTGGTTTTTTGCACCTTTATTTTCCCTTATCAAAATGACACCACACTAGAGTGTAATGTATTTTTCTATGTTGTACAAATCTAATAACACTCAAATTTGAATTTGGTGTCTGAAACAACACTCAATTGGATGTTATTTTGATAAGGGTTTCTAAATATCCTTGTTTTCAAAATACTTTTTAAAGTTTGATTGCATGCGTTTTAAGTGACAAAATTTAAACGAATTTGTTTTGAAAGCTTAAGTAACACTTAAGTAATTAATATAAATATAGTTACAAATCATTAGTATTATTTGAACCTTTAGAATAGATTTATGTACATACATACATCACTTGTAATCAAACAGCAATTATGATATTTGTTCATTTATCGTCAACTCTTTACGAATTTTGATGTATCATTGTACAAAGTAATTTATTAGAATGCTATATGTATACAAAAGACCATTACAATTAAATTCTCAAATAGTATCAGTACCTATTATTCTCAAAATCTACATATTATTTCACACCTTATTCTCCAATTTCCATCACCATCAAACTTACTATCGCATTTCCGCAACGACTATTCCGCCCCGACCGACAGTGCTTAAACCCGACGTCCATTCGTTTATTTCGACAGCAAAACGACGAGGAGCGACAGCAGCAGCTGCGCGAACGGGCGCGAAAATTGATAGCCGAGGCCCGGATGGGCGTAACCGTCAATTCTAGTCAGATCGCCGACGAGAACACCAGCGACAGACGCTCCATCGACGATCAGAACAACAGCCCGAGGAGGAGCATGACTCCGTCGACTCCCGGCGATCGCATTAGCGTTAAGGTGAGGCTTCGTGGGAGTCTGATGCGTTCGACGTTGATTACTCTTCTTGTTATTGATTTTTCAATTCTTTATTAGGAAGAATAACATTTTTGAATCTAGATTTTATTTTGTCTTTCTTGGAGTATGAAGAATGCGTGTAGTTTCTCAATATATAGTATTAAAACCACTGCAATGGATGATTTCATGCGTAGGAGTGTGATTTATACATGTTTTTAAAAATGGGTTTGCTTTGAACTAATTTTATGAATCCTCTTGAAACTGCTTTTTAGTTTATATAAGGAATAGTGAGAATTTTTTTGGATACGTTTTAATGTTTTATGGATTTTCTTTTTAAATTAGTATAAAATTTTTAATTCATAAGAAAAATAAGTTATTTTCAACTAATATACTTATACCCAAAATAAATTTTCACTTTTTATAAAGAAATAAATATTTTAGCACAGTTTTAAGAGGTTTGACCAATTGGTTTAATGCAGAAAACATTAGAGTTTTGAGGAGATAACGATAAAACCATCCATTGAAGGTTGATTTTTAGAACTATAAACCTCACTGGAACCCTGACAGAATTTTCATACAGTTTTGTGTCATGTAGAACTGAAAAAATAATATTGGTTTGCTCTTAACTTTCAGTCGGAATATAATGGAAATGTTGTGCCGACCGCGACATCACCCGATGCCGAGAAAAAACTTGGTTCCCCGTTGTATTCATTTTCTAAAATCATGGAGAGGATTTCACCAGAAAAGAGCCCTGATGGCGGTCCATACACTCGAAGAGGGGTAATTTTTTTCTATCAAAATTTTACAACTAGCTTTTCATACAAATAAATGAATAACATATTTTTAAAGGGTGTAAAAGTTAATTAAAAATTGATATTTTTCACCTCACATTCTTATTGACTAAACAAGTAGTTACTGAATAATTGATTGTACTTAATCAAATATAAAGACCGAATTATATAAAAACCAGATATACCATATATTTTTATATAATAGTACTTTAAACAAATATTTTAATGCTTGTATACAAGTGCTATTAAGAATCAAATCTTCAGACTGGACTTTCGATAATTTGCCCAAATGACATTTGTTGAAATACATAAATATTTGCTTGAACTGTTAATAATAAATGAATATAAACAAATGGGCAAATATTGTTCTGGTTTTGCATAATTCAACCTATATATTTAATTTTTATCAATTATTTATTTCTCGATCTAAAAATAAAATTTCAGAAAAGATTTACTATACATATTTTATTTTATAAAATATGTATAGTAAATCTTTTCTGAAATTTTATTATATAAAATATTTTATAATAATAATATAATTTTATTTATAAAATATTTTATTTTATAAAATATGTAAATATTTATTGAATTGCTACAAAGCAATGTATTGCAAGTGTCAAAACGCGAACGTTCTACCTCGAACCAGGAGTGAGTTATCCATTCTAAATCTAGATCTGTTTGCAGCTGGGAAAGGACATGTCATCGTACATACAAAACGAATTAGAAGCCCTTGAGCGTGAGCAGAGCCAGATAGACATACAGGCGGGCAAACTTGAAAAGCAATTAAGAGCAGCCATGGAGAGTGACAACGAGGAGGAAACGGAAAGACTGATGTCATTGTGGTTTACTCTCGTCAATAAAAAGAACGCTCTTCTCAGAAGGCAAATGCAGCTGAACATTCTGTAAGTCATTCGCGTTTCTTTTTAGTATTTCGCAAAAACATTGATAGAAAGTATCCGAGAACCTAATTGCTCTTAAAATAAGTTTAATGAGAATCTGTGGATTAATGTATTTCTTTATGTACGTGCGTAAAACGTGATTAATTTATCGTATATCTTTTAATTGCAGCGAAAAAGAGGATGACTTGGAAAGGAGATTCGAACTCTTGAATCGTGAGTTGAGAAGTATACTTGCCGTCGAAGAGTGGCAAAAAACTACGGAGCAAAAAGTCCGCGAGAATCTCTTATTGGAAGAATTAGTATCAATAGTTAATAAAAGGGATGAACTTGTTCATCATCTTGATACGCAAGAGCGAGCGTGAGTAATATTATAATAATTTTGGTCATGGAATTCATATCCTTGGTAACTCGGTAATAATGCAATAATTGTATTACAGAATCGAAGATGATGATGAGATAGAACGCAATTTATCTAGAGCTGGATTAGCACAACGAAATAAGAACTGTGTTATTCAATGAGAGATTGTAGTTGTCTTTTTAACTGTTGTTTAAAAATCAAGGTAAACAATCATATACACTAATAATTCTTTGAATAGTAGAGTTTGATGTTACATAGTATAAAACATGATATTTTATCTATTCAGGTGCGTCCTAAATTGCTGTAGAGTTGCCAAAGAAAAAAGTGACATTGAGCTTGAAAAATTAATGTTAATAAAGTAAAAGGTCTAAGCAGCGATGAGCTTTTAAAAGCATTGACATGCCGTTTTTAAGCGACAGGGACAATGCATTTTCGAAGACGTCACGTGATTTATGTAAAGAATTGTGATTGATTCTTTTTACAAGCATTAAGTGGGCACTTTTATATCTTCGTATTGCAATTTTATCGAGATTCAAATTGAGGATTCGTTCAGTCATCGAAAAATGGCTTAAAGATCTATGATCTATTGAGACACTAATTAAAGGGTGCTTTTAAGTTTCTTTTTTCGAAAAAAAAAACGCTAACTCACTTTAAATGACTGAAGGTATTTTATTAGATAATTTAATGAATCTTCGATGAATATGAAATAGAATTTAGTTAGAAAAATGAGCTCCCTAGATATTTTTTTCAAGATCTCACGAATTCTCATAATTGAGCAATCATTTTGAGGAAGGAAACATTTCATTTAACAAATAAAAATGTATCACAGCATCTAATTTCAAACAACCTACATAAATGACGTAACGAATTTTTACGTCAATTAGAGACTATTAACGCGTACTGCAAGCAATTCGTTTCTAGTTTCAAAGTTTGTCTTCGTCTATCAACTCGCATACTCGAAATCGTGCCATATGTGTGTATTGATCATAGACTTACATTGTGCTGTCGTGTTTCTTCTTTTTTTTATGGTTCACTCAACATTAATAATGAAAATTCGGCAACACGAGTCGAAATGAGGGTGCAATGTTTTTCTAAAACTTATATTTTTAATACTGATTTCATACTCGACACTTAGCTTGTAGGCTTTACTTTATTTTGTACATACGTCCTCGTGCTAATGAGTTTATAAGTTTGAAAGTGTCTTTAAGCGTTGTTATTTAGAAGTTACTTTAATTTTATAGAATTATTCGACTTTGCGGAAATATATATATATTTTTTAGCGTGAAAAATCGTAGATCGACAAAATTTTATGTAAGATAAGATAATTCTAGAAAATTCTTTATTTTATTAATTGTGCTGCTTTAATTATATTAAATATATTTATACTGTAAAAGTTATCAAGCCAATGCAATGTTAAAAATCTTTTTTTTTCTTTAAAAAAACACAATGACTACACCACTTAATTTAAACAGGTAAATGTACGGTCAGAGTTATTTTTAATTCGTTTTTTAAACTATTTAAATAATTGAAATTCAATCATTTTTGTTAAAGTGAAAAAGAAAATGTTTTGTTTGAGATTTAATATTGTATTTAAAATAAAGGAATTACGAATATCATTATTTATTCAAAATTATATAACAAATTTATTTACTTGATAATTTTTACTGTATATATAACACTATACTTCAAAAGGCGCAAAGTATACATTGTACGATGCTAAAGCTTGCGTACGACTTTTAAAGTACAATGACCTAAGTAACCAACAGAAGCTATATATGGTAACAAAAGAAAAATTATGTTGTAAATAGGAAGTGCCGTAGGCTTTCTTACTATACACAGAAAAGAATAAAATTTTATTTATTAATAATATGCAGACGTGGCACCTTTCGTTAAGTTGAAATAGACGCAGTTTGTTTAAACCTTAAGTCAAGTTATTGTTTACCTAAATTTTTTAATAAAAACAATAAAATCATATTCACAAAAATAAAATAATCGATTCAAAAATCAATTTTATTAAAAAAAAAACTTTTTTTACAATATTTCATCAAACAAAAAAATCAATTTTATATGGAATTTAAAAACATAATTTACATACATTTAAATATGCACTGAAACTACGTTTACGAACAATAAAATACGTAAAAAACAAAAAGTGCCTGTTTTAACATGTAAAGCAAGGTGCCCATATCTGTCGCGAAGAGATGATATATCGGAATTTCTGCAAGTCCTATATTGTCAAGGCATTCGTGCTGCACTTTCATGACATCGTAGTAGTATCTCGATTATAAGCGCACTTACGTACGTAAATAAACGGAAGATTTTTAACACTAGCTCGCTAATCCAGTGCCTATGATAACAATTATATGTACACATCGTCCTTAGTTCGAATTCATTTTCTCTATCTGTACCAACAACTCTTGCCAGTGTTGAATGAATTATTCCGAGTGGAGTGATGGAGAGAGAGAGAGAGAGAGAGAGAGAGCAGTGTTTACAAAAAAGTGATCTATTGTGTATCGAGAGAATTAAGAAAACGAAAATAAATAAACATGTTCGCGAAGTCTTTATTAATATCATGCAATATTTATTGATAAGATTGAGGCTCAATAAAAGCACCATACAAATTATTTACACCTGGAGTCTTCTTATTTCTAGTTATATGTAGAACAACAATATCAAGGATCGAAGGATATCTTGTTTATTATATAAAAAAGAGTAACATCGAAAATGCATTTTGTGTTTGTTTAAGTCGTTAGAAATATATCTTATTCAAGTTTACTTTCAATATGTACATATAAATTGATAAAGAAAATGGTATAAACAATACAAATATATTCTTTTAATTAGAACAATAATAATAATAATAATAATATTAAATATTAATATTCTGTTATTTTTTGTGTTTTTTTTGGACAAAAATCTTTGGAAACTTCATAAAAACGCTATGCATTATATATATGACTATTCAAGATTTTTGTACGACGAATACTGAATCAACCATTTGCATTCGTTCAAAGTTTTAAAGTGGCAGTGCATCGATTTGTAAAAAAAGGTTTTGATTTACAACCTTCCTCCTTATACAGTTCGAGAAAATACAAAAATGTACTTTCGAAAGGCCACTGCTTGCATAAATAAGTTATTTTTATCCTAATTTTTTAACGCGATCTCGTACTTTCATATATAAGTTAATGGTTATATTTGTCTTTGGGAACACTCTATTTAAAATACGCCGCTGTATTAAATTTTTTCTACGTAATTGGATGGGAACAGTCCAGTTTTCCCTTTAAGTCTTCCGAGCCACCAACCACCTTCATCTATAAGAAGAAACGTATATTCGTTAACAATAACTCAAAATTAATATTTAAAAATAAATATTGATAATTTTAATTATTCAATAATATACTTCTTTGTTAAGAACTATTTTTGAACATTTATAATAGGATCATAAAATTTATTTATATAATAGAAATCAGACACAAAGCATCATAAATTTTATTATTTACTGTACTAAATTATATTTCATTTAATAATATAGTAAATCGAATCGTTACTTTTATGCCTATACTCATTGAGCAATCCTTATTATCTCACAATACTATATTATAAGCATAATGTCAATAAAGTATAAAATATCTTGCTTTAAGGTAGTTATTCTTTGACTACCATGGTCAATTATAGATCAATATCTAGTTATATAAATTATATATTAAATCTTTTGTTGTACCTTGTGTTTTCATAAAATAAATAATTATCCACATAAAAAACTTGTAGACAGCCTAAATTTACTTAGCTCAAGTAGTTACAATTTTTTGGTGATGGTTTTGATGGATTAGATAATTTTTTTGAAAAGTTTATTTAAAGATTATTCTATAAAAACAATTACTAAATAATTTTGAAACAATAAATCTCTTACTTTTAGTAAAAATCAAAACAAATTCTGAAAATGTAAAATCGGATCTAATTTGTGGATTTTTAAATACAAAAGAAACTTAAAAAAATAAGATACTTCTTTTATATAATTCATTCAATCTACTTGAATTAAGGTAAATACAATTTCAATTTTTTTTTTAAATAAATTTATCAATAAGATCATAATCCTAAATAATTAACATGACTGTTTCATTGAATAAACTCTGAAACAATCAAAAGCTTTAATAAATAGTTTTCGTTATGGCAGAAAGTCTCAGTCGATCTCACAATTCCCTCCTATTTGATATCAACTTCACAAACATATAGCGTGTACTATTGTATTTTCGCGAAATACTATAGTGCACACTATAGTGTTCCATGTGTCATAAAAAAGACGCAAAATACCATGAAAAAATGTGATTGTCAGTAGGTCGGATCCATATTTTTCACATCTACTTTTAAGACACCTCGAAACCCTGTAGTACACGCACTACAGTATTTCTTCCCACGGGTCTTCAAAGCCCAACAGCCACATAAAAAAGCCCAGCATCCCAACTCACGTTCTTTGAGCACCTCGAGGATCTCGCCCTCCTTGAGCCCGAGTTCGTCGAGGTCCTGGGGACTGTAGTCGTACAGAGCCTTGACCTTGGGCAGCCTCGGCACCTGAGGCTTGCGCGGCTTGGCCAGCGGCCTGTTGTCAACCGCTCCCGCCGCTGCCGCCGCCGCCGCTGCTGCTATTCCGTTCGGCAATTGTTGCTGTTGATGTTGGCCGTTGCTGGCGCCGAGGGGCGGCAGACGGAAGGCCGAGTGGATGGTCGGCTGGTTGGGTGGTGCTGGCTCCGATGGCGGCGGTGGAGCTTTTATCAGGCCTGGAAAATATATATACGGGGGTTTTGGGTTTTAGTTTGTTTGTTTGTTTTGGAGATGGGGAGGAGGGTGTGTTGTAAAGGTCTTATTGGATTTAGTGGGTGTAGGAGGATGCCCACGGATGCGCAGTGTAAAAAGGGGAACGCAGGGAATTGTACTAAGCTAACAAGGAGAGTATCAGGGGTTTGGGTCACACGGATTTTGATGTTCTCTTGTGCCTCAAAGTGAAGACTTCGCTTCGAATATCTAACGCTGAGCCAAACATGAGATATATAGATGTAAACGTTAGTATTACTCATATACATAATGTTAAGAAAATCGTGTATATAGATGTACTCGCAATGTGAACTTTTACAACTATATCTCGTAATTGGTAAGGCGTTGGCCTTTCTTACCGTGCAGAATCTTCATTTTGAGGTACAAGAAAACATATTACAAAGTTTCAGCAAGATCTGTGACCTTGCAAGTCTACCCAAATAGCACGGAACTGACGGAACGTTCCAAGGAACGCTCTCAGAACGTACCGTGTTATTTAGGTATTGCTCAGAGTTAGTGAAAAAATCAAGATCTTATCAGACATTCTGTAGGAAAAATTGAAAAATTCACTTGTTTAATTTTTGTTGTTGGGCATCCATGGGCATCCTCCTTATATTTTGTAGATTATGTTATCTTGGGCAGATTGTAGGAAAAATTCTACATTTGATGAATAATCTTTTTAACAACTTTTTTACAATAAAATTTAATCCTTATTTTTTTTTAATTTTCTCTGAAACTACAGAAAGGAAACTGTAAAATTTAATTTCCCGCATAAAGAAGTATAAATAAATCATGAAGATTTTACATTTCCTGAGGGGCCGAAATTCGCTGTTTTAACACATTCGATCGTGGAGCTCTTAAAACTTTGAAGAGTGACATTTTCAGTCGAACAGCTTTTAGCGGGTCGCTTTACACTATAGACTTATATATAAGGAAATCTTGCTCAAAGTCAGAGTTATAATTAATTAGATATCACTCGAAGTTATTCGAATAAAAATAGCACTCTTCGAAATTTAAAGAGAAGGATTTTAGTATATTTAGTTTTGATTCTTATAGAAAAGTTACTAAGCAGAGATTGATGCGAAATGTAAATAAGCATAGTGAATCAATATTTTATTAACTGCACTTCCACTGCGGTGGGAAAAATAACGTTAATTTTTAACAAGCATTTTTATATTCGTGAGGAGTAAAAATTTATAAATTTCTATAAAAGCTCTTACAAATTATTTTATATTTTTATTTATATATAATAAATTGAATAATCCCTGAAAAATACGTTGAAGTCATTTTTAAAAGTATTTCGATCTCCAAAATGGATGAAAATCATACATGAATCACTGGTCAGTCATCCCGCAGCAAAAGTATTGATGTGCCTGACCGTATTCAATACTTTTTCTACTTGTTCTGTGTGACTAGGTATAAAATCGTTTTATGCAATTATATAGTATTTCGTTCTGATTTAATTTTCTTTTGCAATTCTTTAAACACCCCAAATAAGTTGGGCGGGGGGGGGGGTAATCGGTCAGATAGAAAAATTTTCACGTTGATATATTTTCGAATATTTTTCGTCATACTAAAACAAATGTAGCCAAGTGTAAATATGAGAAGATATTATTTTCGATAAATATAATTACGACTGAATGAAAATGCGAAAGTCAAAGTATCAGAATGATCTTAATTACGAAAAATGAATTTCCGAATTAATGAAATTAATTAATATATTTACCATTTATTAATTTCGAAATTTAATTTCCCGTAATTAAGACTAGTCTGATACTTTGACTTGCGAATTTTCATTCAGTCGAACTTCCATTTATTGGAAGTAAATTTTTCTAATGTTTACACTTGTCTACATTTGTTCTAGTACGATGGAAAATATTCTTAAAAATGTGCATGTGAGAATTTAACTATCTGACCGAGTATACTCTCCCGCCCCCAATACATTGTACTTTTTATATTAGGGTATTAGAGCCGTTTAGTAACAATCCTCAATCGATTTTTCTTCTCAGTAAACTTACAAACCTACTTCTTGGAGAATGTACACACAACGACCATTAATTATAATAAATCTTTTTCACGATTCTCGACTTGGCTCGTAGCGACTAACAAGTATATTTTTCAAATTTAAAAATACATAACGATCTACTACGTTGCACTTCATACCGTATCTATTATTTCAACAGTGCGGAACAAAACGTAATAAAGCCTTCTCAAAACCCAAGAAATCTTACCTCTGGGTCCCTTGCTCGGGTTCGTGAACATGCCCATGATGGGCATCGCCCCGCTGGGCAGCTTGTTCGGCGCTGCCCTCACCGATCCCTTATTCACATTCGCGTTCGCGTTCGCGTTCACATTCGGCTGCTGGAACACGGGCCTGTTAGCCGGTAAACTCGGCCGCCCGTTGCTCTGCTGTTGCTGCTGCTGCGACATCGTCGTCGTCGATTCCGTCGCGTTCTCGTATAAGCGTTGCTGCTGCTGTTGCTGATGATTGTTGACGGATGCAGCGGCGCGATTGGCTGCGGCCACGGCTTGGCCGACGGCGTTGGGCCGCGGGCCGCTCGACATGTCGTAGCCCGTGCGCGCGCCAAGCGTCATTCCCGGCTCTGGGGGAGGATTGGAAATTTAGTGTGCTTGGAGGTTGGATTTGATGGGGTGAATGAGTAAGAGCGTAACGTAGGTGAGGCTGGAAATTACGGACCACTTTGTGTGCATTCCTGTATAGAGGAATAAAGGGTTTTGTTGCGCGTGGCAATCTGCTTGTGGCGGTAGTGGGAGTTAATTATAATGTTCTCTGTATGGGCAATTGTACTCTAAGCAGAATCATTTTGACAATATAATAGTGCATTGTGTAACAAGGGCGAGGAGTTGGCCTTTTGTTGACCAAGTGTGAGTTTGCAGTACGAGTCGTAGGCGAACTGGCAGCGAGCCTTAAACGAGTACTGCAAACACACGAGGTCAAAAAGGCCCTCAGGCCCGTGGTGCACAGTATATTTTTTGTAAAACATGTATTGATTTTCACAAGCAAGTTTAGGCAAGTTTTATGCTCATTTCTATTGGCGGAACGAGCGGGCGTAAAGTACTAACTTTACGCCCACCTAAAATAAGCAGCGGCTCATTTCACATTACGCCTGCTCGTTCCGCCAATAGAAATGAGAATAAAACTGGCCTAAACTTGGTTTATGAAAATCCATACATACGTTACACAAAATATGGTGTCTACCACGGGCGGGAGGGCATTTTTGACCTCGTGTGATTGCATTAGAAGCCCACTATTACAGCTATAAAACTATATAAACTTTCTCTAATCAAGATTGATAGAGCATACAAAAATATTGTACTGCTCTCTGAAGGTAATGCCGTGCTCATAATTGAATACACAGAATGTTAGATTACATATTTCATGATACCCTGAACGGGTGGTCCGCTATACACTAACTAATTTTGAAATTCCGAATTTCGACGTTATATTATAAGTGCACTTTACTATTGAATATTTGCATAAATATATAGGTTTACCTTCTTTAATTGGATAATAAACTAAATGCCATTTTAGTGTATTTAAAATTATGCTTTTCATCATTTCTATGAGCCATTGTACTTCAGTGACTCGTTATACCTCAGTCTCTTCTATATTTTACAGTATACTAAATTTATTATGAGAAATTTAATATTTTGCTCCTAGCAAGATTGAGATCCAAAAAAGAGGTATATTTTATTGAACAAAACAGATTTTAATATAATAAAGCGATCTCTCTTAAGTTCTAAGAGTGAGATGTCTTTCTAAAAGTGGGTAAATATGGACCAATTTTCGTAGAGTGAAAATTCGACTCTTGAAGTATTTTTGCTCTAATTAAAGTGTACTTTTACTTTGAAAAGCGAGAGAAAGATCATTTTCATATTCGGCAAGTATTTTGTATTATTTTACCGTAAAATCAATATACTATCCAGTCTTAAATCTTAATATCAAAATTTTCCTTATCTACTTACTTGATGTAATGGGTAGTCCAGGACCGATGCTGACTGTGAGGATTTTTCCACTAGAGTTTAAGACTTCTTTGTCACCGTAACCAGCTTGTACGAATTTAACTGTCCTGGTGCCGCCACCACCCCAGCCTTCTTTTTTGACTTTGAACTCTATGCTGTTATAATAATAAATTGTGTTCATTAAAACTAGGTAAATACAGTGTATATATTTTGGAGGGGCATTAAAAATTATAATTATTAATAACATGTATTTGAATAAAAAAAACAGTAAATACGCTTCATTTGGAAAATTTTCAATAAAAATAATGCTAATAATAGTTATACATTTTGCCTATTGATAGAATGGATAGAATGTAGTAATTGAATATTATACATAAATGCTTGGAATATACCTATTGCTGAATTTGATATTTGGAGAATGTCCCATTTCTTCCGTATACTTCTTATTGAAAACCGATAGAAACTCAGTTTTAAAGACTAGTTCCAGAAGACTCGCATAGTCTTCCCTCGTGTGAATTACAATAAAATCATCCTGAAAAACGTAAATAGTGTATTTAGGAAATGCAGTAACTTTAACAGTCAATTATTAATATAATCTATATCGCCAATTACGTAAATTTACGTCGGAAAAATTTAAATCGAAAGAATCGCTATTTTTAAATCAATCTGCATAGATTTAAAAAATAATTTATTTCTTGTTCATTTTTTACAAAGGAAATGTCGTTTATAATTGAATGTCAATCGCTTTGCCGTCCGCGTTGTAAAAGCAATTTCACGTACCTGCAGAGTACTCAACGAGATGTGACTGATTTGCTCAAAGGGCAGCTTCCTTTTGATCACCTCGATGGACTTGCCCTTTTCCGGTCCCTTTTTGATTGGCTCGCGCCCGATCAAATACAGACACTTACTGGTTAAAATAAGATCCCGTCTGCACATCTGCAATCAAAGTAGGTAAGGAAATAAGATACAATACCATATAATTTTCAATTCAAATATATTTTTTTAATGGATATCAATCACTTTTACTAGTAGAAATCACTTTTTTTAAATAGTTATCAATCACTTTTACTGTTGGAGAAAACTGTTAATTATAAATTAATGAATATTAATTTAAAAGAGAATGAAGTATCCAAAAATAATTTATAAGTAGCGAAAATAATTATGAACCGACATTTCGTGCTACATTTTAATATCATATTAAAACATCATCATTACTAATTATAATTATAATGGTAAGATACTTTTTAATTATACGAGTTAGTAACTTTCTATTATGAAGATCGTTCATTAAAAGAATAATATTGCTATAAAACAAAAGTATATTTTTTTTAATTTACAAAATTTGCAAAAAAGAAAGACGAAACGTGATTGTAAACGTTTTGCATTTTTTTAATACCTTCCACATTTACAAAGATAGCGTGGTCTAAAGTATTTGTGAATGTCACATTATTACTGCAGTACCTATAATCTATATAATCCTTTGATCTTGTAACGAAGTATTGTCATTCAAAGAACCCAGCTATAGCTAGTTCTTGTAAATATATTTCAATTTAAAAAATTCAACAAGTAATATAAGTCAGCTTCGCAGAAATAGTAATGATTTTGTTAATAGCAAAGAATTTACAATAAAAATTGAAATATAAATTAGATCAAAATTATAACAGTATGCACTGCAATATATATGCCTTATTATTGTATCGATGCATGAATAAATAAAAATTGTATCCTATTTTTTTTAATAACTTCATTGCATCACAACTATATTTTTTCTATGTAGTAATTATTTTTTACCTTTCGTTTTTTAATATCTTTGACAAGCGCAGTAGGAATGTAACTACTTTAAATATACAGTAGAATATATTATTTTTTAGAAACATCAATCTTATCGAAACCAGCTACCAGAAAAAACAATTCAAAACAACAAAAACCCCAATTCTTTTCTTACTATTCTACAAAGAAGCGCGTTTTCCCAACCATGAAAATCCACAAAACAACAAATTCTGAAAATTCATTTTCTAAAAAGGCATCCATACACAAGTATCACTCTACTCAAACACCGTCTCAGCCGTATTCTACACCCCGCGAGACAATAGAATAGACAACCGCTGCATAGATAAACCCACGAAGCGGAAGAGAGTCGTCGTCGTCGTCGCCTCGCGCGAGATCGGCAGGCCCGATAATAAAGCCTCAGCCGACGCGCATTCGTAAATTGTAATACATTTTATACGTAGGGGAGAGTGGGGTACGATGAGCCGCTTTGTATTTCATTGGGTACAAATTTTACGAAAGTTTGTAGAATAATATGTTTTAAATGGATATTTAGGTAGTAATACTTATCGGGAATGTAACGTACGAGCAATTTGTAAAACAATGAACGTATCAAAAAGCATGATGTATTGAACTTAAATATATAATTATATTAAGATAAATAGATGCGATGCTATATAAGTTAAGGAGAAGTTGCACTTTTCGTTTAGTTTCATTATTTTCTTATATCGCTCAATGTACATAATGGTTGTTTATAATATCGAGAGAGGACCATCGCATTTTAATACTTATAATTAACTGATTGCAGATTTAAGAATCAATAAGTAAATAATATAAAATAATATAAAATTAGATACTTATAAGTATATACCGACGGCCCTTACGAAGAGTAGCACATTTAAAACTGCCACGAAGAGTAGCACATTTCGCCATTCTGCCACAAAGACTAGCGTACTTTTCGTATAGAATATGTAAATTAAAGTTGTACTAATAAACTCTCGGTGAATCGGATCAATTATTCTTTTATCTGGTTAGGGATGCGTACTAGACTTTTTGGTACTTAAAAATTTATCGATTTACCCGAGAAAATCTGCTTAAATAAATAAAAGTAGCCTGAAAAAATCAAACAGCAGAAAATCGCCAAATGTGGGAGATTGGCGAAATGTGCTACACTTCGTGTCAAACGCCGCAAACGTGCTAGTCTTCATAAGGGCCATCGATCCTACCTAATAGAGTATTTTACAATTCTTTTTCATCATTTCAAATTTTAAAACTTACTTGCTTTCAAGCTTCAACTACTCAGTTTTTTATCCTGCATGTATTTACAAGAACTATTAATTATATTCTGTTATACAAGTCAAATACATTATGCATTACCTTATTACTTAATCCCGCGAAAGAGCTTACGAAAGAAAAGCACGTTGTACAGGCGAAAATTGAAAATTCAAACCCATTTGACCTGAGCAGTCCTACCTATCTTGCCCCGCTCTCCCCTACGCAAGTTTATTCACAGTCGCCGTCGCCTCAGACTGGGACGATATAAGAAATGCGCCGCGCTAGTGATACACACGAACGATATATACCCTGCGGAGAGAGGGCTTTCACTCGCGCGCGGGCAGCCACCGCGCCTCCCGCGGAATGCGAGCAGCCGCGACGCGACGCTTTTATTGTTTTAGAAAACGGGAAGCCGAAGCTGCGGCTTTGGCGGATATCATGCGACGTGTATAGGGAGACGACGCGCGCGGGAAGAGTCTATCATTGGAGGGGTATTTTTGCGGGGATTGCGGTTGGTATTGGAGCGAGAGATGAAAGTTTTTGGTCTGGTTATTTTTGTTTCGATAGTTAGGTGGGATAAATGGCTCTATTGTATGGTGGTTATTGGTAGACACTAGGAAGAATATTTTTAACAATATAATCCGTGACTTACTAAATTAACGACCTTAAGATGGCTCTGTCCGTTTTTTAAAATCCCGACATTAAAAATAAATAAAAACGCAAATTGAAAGTACGAATTTAAAGTTTCGTATTGAATTTTTTTGGTTAGGTAAGGTCGCCAGGCGAAGTGAAAAGGAAAAAATGTTTAAAGATCAGTACTTTTAAAACTTTGATAAAATATTAAAACTTGTTTGAAAATTCGCTTCTTTGAAAAATTAATACGCAATCTCTTTTTTGCCCTGGTGTGCGAAAAGTACGTGTACGAAGTAACAATTTCAGAGCGTAAAGTAAATTTTTTCGTACGTGCTGCATAAAGTAAAAAAATCACTTTACACTCAGAAATTGGCACTTTACACACACTTTACGCACATCTGGGCAAAAAATATTGTGTGTAACTTGGGCGTAACGTTTTCGCACTCGTTTCACTCGTGCGAAAAAGTACATTTTACTTTCCTCGTTGCATAAATTACTATTTCTGTGAAGATGTAAATTAAGATGCTTTTTGCATCTTTATTACAGATTATTCTGACGACCTCAATCGCGTCCGCTAGCGAGCACTCTGATTTTGGAGGCGCTTCCATAATTGAGATAAAATCCTTGAAAATCAGCAATATTTTGAGCAGAGAAAGTAAAATGTTCCCTTAAGTTATGATGCATTGTACTGCATAATAAATTTCAGATTTATGTTCCGGCATCTTTAATTATCTTTTTATTATAGAGACGCTATTTTATAATTAAATTTGACGTAAGAACTCAATTAATAAAAAATAGATTTTATACATTTGCTCTCTTATATTATTTTAAATATAGTACAGAATGTCCTACATCAACGTTTTAAAAATGTAATATATAGATCACAGTCATTCATAGCGATACTCGAAGACAATCTAGTTCTCTAGAAAAATAAAACCCCACGCAAACCGCAATTCAATAAAACCTGTATCCGGCACCTTTCACGCCTATAAAATAAAAACCCATAAATTCTCGTTCGCCTGTGCCTCGAGCTTCAACCACCAACTGCATTTTCGTTCAATTTATAAATTAATGTTCTGCTTTTTCACTGTCCGCTACAGCATAATGATAGAACGAGCGAATTCTATGAAGATAATTTACATAATTGTATAATATTGTTCATAGTAAAAAATAGATTAAAAATATGAAACACAGTCTGCTGATTTTTAAAATAGAGAACACGTCAAGCCAGTATTAAGAGCTAAAAAAATAATAACTGATAATTCCTTATATCCAATTAGTTTTTCTTTAAAAATAATTGTATTTTGTTCATGATTTTGAATATAAGTAATGATTTAAATTTTGTATACTGCTTACTTATTTTATATATAAAATACTCCAAAAGGATGATGCCCACGGATGTGTAGTAAGTATGGGAACACAGGCAAACGTAAAAAACTAATTCTATTATTTAGGTTTTATAATATGAAAATTAACAAAAAATTTAATCGAGGGTAGAATAGAGAAACTTTTAAAGAAAGGGGGTCAAATTCGATAAAATAAGTAAAAAAATTCAAGTTTCGTCAGACATTCAGTAGTAAAATTTAATAAAATTGTATGAATACTTCACGCTTATATCAGCTTTATAATGTTCCTATTAACGTTACACTCTGGGCCGTCATGCACATCCATAACCAAAAATTGCTCCTTGCATTCTATTTTTTTCCAAATTTTTTGCTCAAGTTCTCTCTCTCTCTCTCTCTCTCTCTCTCTCTCTCTCTCTCTCTCTCTCTCTCTCTCTCTCTCTCTCTCTCTCTCTGTGTACCTTGAATCGTCGATCGTACTTCTTGACGACCTCGGCGAAGTGTATCTTCTCGCGCTTGCCGACGAGACTGGCCAGCCGGGGCTTCATGTCCATGCCGATGTAGTCGCCGACGAAGTTGCGATTCAGACTGGCCTTGCGGCGCTGCTTGTGGCCGTGCAGCAGGTCGGCGGCCTCCTGCTTCTGCGCGGCCTGGCGCTTCTTCGCGAAGTACTTCTTGAAGGCCTTCTGGATGACCCGCGCGTGCATGTTGTACTTGCGGTCGCGCGCCTCCTCCAGCATGAACAGCTACGGGGGGAGAGACAAAAGAAGAGGTGGGCTGTGAGTTTGGCTTTGTTTGGTGTGAGCGAAGATGGGTGTGTTTAGTTGATTTGGGATAGCATTGTATAATATATATATTGATGCTTCATATGAAGAGTGTCATGTTTGTGTAATACACAAAATTGTGTATACTTGCAATTTTCTGACTAAATTATGAAATGTTTCTTGTTCTTTCAGTCACGACATTTAATTCGCGGAATTTAGTAATGATTTTTATTTATTGGTAAAACTGTAGGCGGATGATTGGGTTAAACCATTTTAATTATAGCTGTTATTAAACGCAAAATGGAAGTTTAAAGAGACATATGTTTTTGGCTGATATTTGGGCGTCTATTTATATATTTAGATACCACAACATATAATAAGCCTGGGATAGTATATTTTTATGAAGATATAAATAGTAAATTTTTAATAATAGATTTGCAGTTCAGAATAATTTTTTTAAATTATAGATTAAAATACTCCAGTTTTTCAGTTTAATGTTATTATAACCTTTTAAAATAAACTTCTTTAAACGATGTAAAATTAAAAAATTTAATTTAAGTTATCGACTAAAGCAATATTTTAGTTGAAAGAAAGTTAAGTTGTGTTGTAAAAATGTTGAATTTTAAAAATAGAGATTGATTAAACTGTAGTTACTTAGTATGAAATGCAAAAGCTTAAATTAGTTTAAAAATGTAAGAGAAATATATTATATCTGTATTATATCTATATTATAGATATTTGAAATATTTTCTAATATGATCGAATTAGGAGTTGCATTGATTCCTTTCATTGAAATTCATCTAAATATACTGATACTATCAGTATAAGTGGAAAATGGAGAATCTCCGCAGGATACAAGATTCTGACCTTTAAAAGAAGCATATGTAGCTTTCGTGATTGTTCGAACTATAAAGTCATGAATCATAAAGAAGAACCTCAGGCAATAATGTCATAATCTCGAAGATTGTTGATTAAATACAATATAAATAGGCGTATCAAGATATGCATGTCCTACCATATCCGACTCAGTCTACTAGATGTGCATAAATATATATTCTCTATCTTTACTTTAGTAACAATATTTAACGATAATTTTTTGCTGCTTTTAAGGTAACTTGATTAATGTTTAATCCTTGGAGAACCATTGATTTCCAGTAGGGTTATCTTAACAACAAAATAAAGATTTTAGTTAGTAACTATGTGAGAGAAATGCATCTCAATGTTTAAAATGTTATTTGAAAGATGAGAATAAAAACATTAAAATCATCCCAAAAAGTGTACCATCTTCTTTTTTGTGTTTTGCATATTAATTTATTTAGCGATTTGAATTGTTAAAAATGTATTAATTAACTACATAAATCGGCTACATTTATTAAAAAAGAATGCTACATGTGTATTCAAAAAATTGTAATACAAAATTAAATATACATTCTTTAATAATTAAAGAAAATAATTTTGAAAAGTTCAAATTAGAAAGATATTATTATAAAATGGAAATTAAAGAATTCTAGTTACCCTTCATGGTCCTCGAAGGATTAAGTTAATACATAATGCATTCTAAAAAGTATGTAACAAAAATATAATAAATTAAAATAAACTTAATAAAATTAGTTAACTTAAAATACAATAAATTAAAATAAACTAATAAAATAAGTTAACTTAAAATACACTAAATTAAAATAAAATTAATAAAATAAAATAAAAAATGAATTTTTCAAACAACAATCACAAACTCACGCTCTCGGGTGCCTTGACGAAGAGCTTGGTGCGCCCCAGCTGATACTGTCCCGGATCGATGCAGGCGCTGGCCAGGATCCACTCGACGCCCTGGCGCTCGTCGCCGCGCCACGCAGGCCACGTCTCCCTCGTCAGGATGGCGTAGCGGTGCAGAAACTTGGCGAAGGGCCGCCTGTAGGCGAAGCCCGCCCTGCGCACGCGGATGTTCTCCTTCAAGCCCAGGTACTCCACCTGCGCGCGGAAAGAAAAACACACACAGTTCACGGTTTTATCGAGAGTGGTGGCACTCGGACATTTATGGAAATTTAGCGAGCGGATATCGGCTAGACGGATATTTCAACTTCGCTGAGTTATTATTGGGTTTTGATGAAAGTCGAGATGGGGAATCGAATGCTTCGAAGTTGCTGGTAAATAATTCCGGGGTTTCTTTCCAAGGATAGTTTTATCGAGGTTCTTTGATAAGATTTAGTTAGTGTAATGAGATTTGCAATAATTTATGCAGGGTTTTAAAGCTGCGGTTGAAGTGTATAATTGACACTTGATTATTGAAAGTTTAAAGCAGAGGTGTATTTATATATTTTCATGAAGAACTTGACAGTTTTTAATTTGGTGTGATGGGTAGTTAGTTAACAAACTTTAAATGTTAAAAATAGCTGTTTAATACAATTGTGCATATCTAACGGCAACGACGATTTTGTATTTTCTATTATGCAAATATGCAAATATGCAAATATGCACCGTACTATAAATTTGTATAGAAACCAATATATGTCCGGATTTATAAAAGTTTAGTTAGGAACTTTTGAATTTATTCTGTAATTAAATAATGTAATGCTTGCTATCGTGCACCTTATTTTTCTACCTTAGTAAAAAATCATTAAATATTCGGCTATTAATACAGACTAGCGACTAACGTTAAATTGACAAAAGCGTATTTCTTCATTGAATTCACATTAAAAACAAAAGAAAATGGGACACAGTAGTAAGTTCATTCCTATACAAAAGAAAAAATAACGTTCTTTTCTCACACTTATTGAATTACCGATGAACACTTTCACTTAACCTTCTGGTATCCGCAAGTAGATACAATCCGAGTCTAGTAAGACAATGCTTCGAAATATGCTTTGAACGTTTTTATCGAGGTTTTTATTTGTCAGAGCAATGAGAAATTGTTTAATAAAGATCTTTTGTATGTTTTTCTTTCTGAAGATCTTAGATAATCAATATAGAGATTTTCAAATCAACCGACTAACGAAATCTGGCTATACGCAATCGTGAGTCAAAAAAGCAATATTTCGGAAATTATTATTTTAAAAATATCTATATACATTTTTTCAACCGTTTGTACATTTGAAAGAATAGAATAAACTTTTATAAAATAATTTAAGTAAAATTGATGATTTTTGTCCGAGTTACAGGGCGATGAGCTGAAGGACTTTTTTTAAAGTGCTGTTCGTAGTCACTTGTACTCCGAACTGGGTCAATTAATATTCAAAATTTTAAAGGAATTCATTAATAGGATGCAGTATATTCATATTTATGCAATAGTTGCAATGAATCACAGCACTTTTTTTATAACCACTTGCATCAAGAGAAGATGTAGAAAAGTATCTAAATACGGAACTATGTGAATATATAGCATTTGAAAAAAATAAAATTTAAAGCATCCGAACAAAGTATCTATCAATACGTACCTTCATACACAAAAGTTAATTTTTATTGTTTACATATAAATGAATGCACCTTTTTTAAAGGAAATGTTTGAGTGAACACCCAGACACTGTTATACTTAGTTTGGGATCGATTTTTCCAATGTCTGTTATAGACCTAACCTAGTCTGGGTAACCAATTAGACTGTAGCATGAATCTTATAGCCAATGGAAATACCTATTACATGTATTCATTTGTATTAGAATACTAAACTATTTTAATATTTTTCAAGTTTAAATAGAATCTTACACATATTTTTTCATAATCTATTTTCTTTTAATATTCGGAACCCCCCGCTATAGTAACTATTCGGCACTACCAGAAAGAACCGTATCTAGTAGACATCTAACCAACAACATTTAGTAGTTTTGCAACGTTTGGATCAACAGTGCCTGTATCACAATGTTTGTATTAATATCAGTGTCCCTCTCTTATTCTTTTCTTTTAAAGGCAACAAATTTCGCCCCCGACTGCCCAAAATCCCCATCGCGCACCTGATGCTTGACCCTGAGCTGATCCCAGTCCCTCGGCTTCTTCGTCTCGTTGGGCTTGATGCACCTGATGTAGTGGGGCGTGCATCGCATCAGCTGGCTCACGAGCCGGCTCGCCTGGCTGCGGATCTTGCTGCCGGCCGTCGTCGGTCGTGACTTGAGCGTCTTCGTGCGGGCGGCCTCCTTCTCAGGCGGATAAATCTCCCGCACCAGCGAACTGTTGGCACACACACACACATATACATGTACAATGCTCGCAACTGTTAGGCACATCGAAAAATCTCAAACGCTGGGCCGAGGATTTATGGAGACTCGGGATCGCTTCATTTCGCATGCAGATGCGAGCGCGGCCGGGGTTTCTGCAGTAGAGGCGAGTGCAGTTTGTTTTGATTTCGAGAGGGCGGGTGATTTATCGAGCGAGCGGTAATTAATAAAGCGGAGAGGAGATGCAGGTAATGCGAGAGCTGCGGCGTTTAATTGATCACGAGCGCGCGTGAAGGCTGTAATGGGAGAAATATTTGGAATTTCGAGGTTTGGGTATTGGTTGGGATGTGTTGGCCGATCGCGGGGTTTCGATACGTGGGAGCCGATGGTTGTTTTTTGCTGCGGGTTACGTTTTGAGATGTTTCGATTGCACAAGGATGTTTACTCAATGCACTTTTTTGGTGAGATTGGATTTTAGGCAAATTAAAGTAGTTAGGTGATCGAATGATTGAATTTATCAAATCGTAATAACATTTAAATTAGAAGGTTTTCAAAAACCATTTTAAAACAAATATAATTTAAGACTACGCATAGTAATATGAATGAAAGTCCAAGCCTTATATATTGGATATAAATGCGATAAGTTTCTATATATGTATTTATATATATATATATATATATATATATATATATATATATATATATATATATATATATATATATATATATATATATTATTTTTAACTTAAGGCGGATCATTCGCAAAACTGAAATCTATGCAACTTAACGAAAAGCTAGGTATATATATTCAGACTATCAGATTACAAAATATAACAAAAACTTGTAGATATTAAAGAAACAATGTATTGGTTATTTAACTATACAATGTAAAAAATTTAACGTAAAGATACAGTATTCTTTAATAGCTATACAAGTTTTAGAATTTCGCTTGTTTATCAATACTTTATGTTCGGTAGAAATTACATAAAATTGTATCAATAACGTAAACAATTAATCATGTTACGAACTTCTGAATAAAAAAGAATACAAAAATATACGAGGCTCTGTATCTCACATCCATGAAATACGCCCCATTTGCAAAAGACCATCCTTAACAAAAACAAATGTTCCACCTCTTACAACCGACATTAAAAAGTCGTAGTTGGCTTTGCATAGTCCCGCCGTTATATAATGCCCGTAATTGATCCACCAAAAAAGACTTATTTAGCAACGACAAAAAAAAAGCTGCGTGGAAACTCGAACGATTAGACTCGCCTCTGAATTGCGCAAGGCAGCTCCACATCGCCGCGAATTTACGTAATGAAATTGTGTGTGTGTGTGTACTTACTTAGTGCTCGTTTGCATGAGTTCTATGAGGTCCAGGAATAAAACGTCGCGATTCTTGTCGCAGAAGCTGTCCACGGAATAGGAAACGCTTCCAGCGTAGTGAACAATGGCGAAACCGTCGCTCGTGTTTTGGAAGTGAGCGTGACTGTTCGCCGCGCCGGCGAATTTCTGTGTGAAATCGTAAAAAGAAAAAACGGAGGAGTTGCATTATTTTTATTCGTGCAATGTATTATTTTCTAGATAAGATTAGTTCTTGGCACGGAGAGAAAGACTTTATTTCTTATTTTGCGGTGGTGTTCATTGCATGCAGATTTTAGTCAAAATTTTTGATAGAATGGTAAATATTGTAAGCATGTTTTGCATTTTAAATGTATATTTTCATAGACCCAATTGTGAATAAGGACCTAAAATGTTGATTTTTTGTTATTTAAATCATTATTATGAAAAATTTGCATTATATCTATTTTCATTTCTAAAATACGCCATTTTCGGTGCATGTTTTGAAGTACATTCAAGTCTTAAACTGATTAAACTTAATTTTTATTAAGCACAATTGAGTACGTAAATTATTTGTGCGAATCATATGCATACTTTATTCATTATAAATCTACTTTATTCGACTTTTTCGTTTATAATATAAAGATACTTCTATTTACTAAAATCACAATTTTTAAATATAAAACCTGCTTTTTGCATTTTTCTATTTAATCCTAAATTAAGAAACAGAATGACACTGTAATCGAATTTTCCGTTTGAACCGTTAAACTAACTTTTGATAATCAAATTCTCATCACAAACCTAAACTAACTCGATCTTATTCACTCAAACTGTTCAATCAGCGATCGTTTCATCCCGTGCAACTGAACGATCGGCAACATCTTCGAGATTTCAATTACTCCGCTTCTTGCACGCGTGTGTCATTTAAATACTAGACCACATCGATTGCAAGTGCATGCCGAACAAAAAGTGACACAGATGCACTGACAGAAAAGATTCTCAATAATAAAGACGAATTTTAAACTACAATGTATAAAGTAAAAATTAAAATTATACCAAATCAGATATAAAATTATTATTATTTATAACAGTACCGTAGAGCGGGGTGAATTTGGGCCGGTGGGGCGACTTTGGGTCAAATGAAAAAAATATGATTTTATATCCAGCACGGCAGAAAGTATGCATTTTGAAGCGATTTATGGTATTTAGATTTGAAAGTCAAGGTTTTTAAAGTAAACAAAAATGATACCAAATTTCCAATCTTGAAAACTTTCATCTAGTTAGAGCGCGGAAAGGGCTGCTATTCCGCCTTTTTTAGTTTTCGTATATACATTTTTGACTGATTATTTTCTATCGGAGAATCTTGTTAAACATAAAATGAGTTTATAACTAACTCGTAAGTGCTCAGAAATGAAAATTTAGCTATGAGATATATAGAAATAAGAAAAGTGTTTAAAAGTCGCCTCTCTAAGCGGGGTGACTTTCACCACCCTATTTTTCATACATTACTAAAAGGTACGCTTTTGAAATTTGATTCCTAGGGTGCGAATATATACTATAGCTCAAGACTAAACTTTTAGCTCCTGTTTTAGAACTTAATTTTTGTCAGGAAGCAAATCTGAGTAGTGTAAAGTTTTAAAGTGGTCCAAAGTCACCCCGCTCTACGGTACGTTACATTATTATACTCCGGTCGGCCAGACTTGGCAAACCATTACTCGGTGACTCCGCTTCAAATGCAAAGATTACCTATCTCAAATAATTTTAATGCAGTATAAAAGTATAAAAACAACTTATAAATCCTTATGATTAAGCTGGTCAAATTCGAATTCAAATGATGGAAATTAGTAATGCAATACAATTCTACAGCTGCTTTGGCGTAATTTAAATTATTTTCTATTTTTAAGGCGCGTGTAACTTTTCCACAATTATATAAGTACACCCCTTTGTCCATTTTGCATAGTTATAAGTGAGCGCACGTGGCATTTACCTTCTGCAGGTCGGAGTCGGCGCCTGTGCTGCCACCGTGCAGGGTCGCGCACACGTCGTCGAGGATGAGGAAGAGGCCGGGCGGCCGCTTGCCCTCCAGCAGCTCCACCACCACCGCATTGTTGAAGTAGTCGATCGGCGTCCAACTGATGTTCTCCGACACGTACTCCTCCTGCAAAAATACAAACGCGAGCGTGTCAGCGGGGTCTTTTGCAAAATAAAAAAAAGAACAAATCTAAAGTGTTTAGAACCTAGAAGATTACTCTGATGTGTAACAGGGAAATTAATGTTTTGTATATGCTGTTTTAAGGTATTAGAAAGAGAAGTTTACTAGAAAGAAAGCAAGTTTTTATACAATTTCTCGGAGTATAAAATTACTATTATATCAAGTGAAATTTGTATTATAATGGGGCTGTTTTTTACCCGAATATGAGGGAAAATTACTTTAAAGTGGTTTTATATATACACGTAAACAGCCACTTGTTTTAAATATTCAATATTAGTATTTCCGTTGAACTCCAACGTAGTCACTTCTATATGTATATTAAGTGGAATTCGAGTGATCTGTCACTATTTCTAGCAGAGAAAATTATATTTAGAAATATACATGTAAAGATAAATTTATCTTTCTATGACTTCATCATAAGACCGAAAGATAAAGATAAATAATATATCAGTTTATGACAGTGAATATTTTATTAAAACACTCTTTTTCGAGTGAGGCGAGTTTTCTTTTTCGGAGTGCGGTAGGATAAGTAAGCCAATAATTTCTGTGTCTTTCGATATTTTTATTTAAAAAACATATAAAATCATATAGTAACTCGGTGAAATGGTCCATTTTAATATAAAGTACGACTTCACCGAGTTACTCTTTATGATTTAATAATATTATTAATAAAAAATTTTAAGAGAACAGTAATTGATGCCTGGGCACATTTTTTGTCTCACTTACCCTATTTACTGGAAGAATTTGGTATGTTATAAAGAATATGATTAACTTTTGCTCTACTAAAGTTTAAGGTAGGTTAACAACTAAATAAGCGCGAGCAACGCTCTCGAAATGCCATTTTTTTAGTAAGTATACTGCTTATCGAAGATCGCTATTTTACTTGATACTCTTGAATAGGTTTTACAGTTGTGTCCTCATTTTTGACAAGAAATTAAATAGATAAAATAAATAAATTCTTTAATGAAATATTAAATTGCTTTATTAATAAATGTTTATTTATTTATAGTATAGGTATGAGTAACGATAATAGTGAAAGTGATTGAGGATTAATACTATATTGTTGTAGCATTATATTTTAAGCGATTGTCTATTTTTTTAAGTGACTTTTTACTATCTTGGATATATTTAATTGGTATTTTATTAACTTTAATCCTCAAAGGATATCCGAAGTACAGTTAAAAAGTGGCTTTAAAATTTTACAATAACAAAATGCAATTAAAGTTATGAGAAAGACGTTCTCGTGCGGTTTCACCTAGAAAATGTTCCATGGTCTGCAGTTTTTGTTTTCATGAAACAGCTTCTCATTCTGTCATTGTTTCTTCCTTACCATTCTCTCTCCACTTTTTTCTTATTTTTCTATTACTCCTTGTTTTACTGCTTTTTCTCGTTTTTCATTTTCCTAAGCCACTTGTCAATTATGTTCTCTATCGTGAGAATTGTTCGTTATCCCATAACTACCGTGTTCAAATTGGCGACTACTTGCGTAAATTATATATTTATTGTATTCTAGCAAAACAAGTAATTATATATACATGAAAAACATTTAGTTGTTATATTAATATAACTCAAGCTGATAAATTAATTAGATTCGTGAAAAACTTTACCATTTTAAGAAGTTAATCTTCGTATTAAAAACATCTCGAAATCTCGTGCGATTAAAATTTTTTAGGGTTTATTTTGTTCTTTTTCTATCATAACTATTTTTAATTGAAACGATAAATAAATTTAGAAAAGATTTTTAAAAGACCATTTACCAAAACAATTACCAAATATTCTAAAACATAACATAACAAAACTAGTTCTATCAACAATCCTCAAGAATGAAATCTCCACACCCATCACTACCCACCATCAGAAATCAAACCTCTCAACTCCCAAACGAACCCAAATCCATAAATCTACTCTCCCAATTCGCTAAACCGTCAATTAGTCCCGATCTCCTCTTAACCACTCCACTCCGCACTCCCTCGCAAAAAAGCCCCCTCGCAAACACCTCGCGACCGACACCTTTCCATCCTCTCGCCCATCTCCCACCTCGTATCGCAAGAACCTCACCACAGCCAGCCGACACCCTGTTTTTCTCGTCCGCCTCCTCCGTCGCGCTTTCGCGAAATCCGTAACTCGGACGCGCCGCTATGCGCGAGCCTTGTTTCTTTTTCTCTCGCGTCGCCACGCTCTCGCGAATACTTAAAACTTCTTTGTTCGCGCCCGCTGCAGATGCTGCGTGTAATGATAGTGGCCGAGCGGTGTAGCCCTTTTTTTACTTCTCGGAGAGGCGGTGCCCTGGCACACTTTCTTGCCGGGTGCAGGAGACTGGCGGCACGCGTCCGCGCCGACCGGTGCGCCTCGGATGCCGAATTAACTCCGGAGCGTTTTGCGGGATGCAGGTGAGATCGGTGAGATGAGTTTGTGCTTTGGGAGGGTGATGGGTTTCTGCGGTGGGAGGGGAGGCTTTTTGGTTTGGGGGAGTGATTTTTGTTGGGAGTTGGGGAATTTGGGAGATAGTTTGTTATAGGTCTTACACCCTTAAGTGTACATTATTAGAAAAATCGAATGAAATTTTATTACAGCAAGAGAAGCAGTTGAATCAATTTCGCTTCGAGTAAATAGACACTCTCGTTGGATTAATATAGTCAATCAGTGAATAGTTAGTTACCCACTAAAAATACTGAATTAATTACACTCAATATTTTTATTTGAAAATGTACTATTCACTGAGTAACTATTGATTCAACGAGAGTCGAGTATCCACTTGGAGGGGGTTTGGTTATTTTGTTTTTTTGAGATAGCAAAATTCCATTTTTTATAATTTATTAAATTTATACACAAAGAATAATAGTAATTACCATATAAAACGAAGCAAGTTAATTTAATAATTTGGTTTGATTTAGTGCAATCGCTCTTAATGATTAATTAGTATAATATTTTTGTATTGCTTCATTTACCAGTAACCATTTATAACGCAATTTTTTCAGAAATGTCATATAATATATATAATATTTACTTAATTAATGTGCGTGCGTTCGTCTATATGTTCAGTCTGAAAGATTAAAAAGAACATCAAATATACAAAAATAAATTAAGAATATGCTTTTATTAAAAGTATAATTAAAAGACATAAATAATTTTTGTTTTTAATATTATAGGGATTTCAGAATTTTATGATTTTAAAAATAAAAGCTTGTGACGTTTATCAAAAGATTTTAGGTATAGTATGCTTACTTCTTTCTTTGTAAAAGGACTACTGGAAACTGAATCTTCAGGAATAGAAAATGATAATTTTAATGAATCGACTCAAGGCATTTTATTGATGTAATTTAAAGATAAAGTAATTATCGTAATAAAACTAAATTATAATTTCTTTATTTTATTGACCTTAAAAAGTTCATGGCATACAAATTTAATAGTACTGGATGTTCTAAAATAATTTGTTTTCTGCAGAGGTATATTTGACTTAAAAAAGTAATTAAATATGTGGTCTAGGTTCTTCAATAAAGAAATACTTTTAGCAGATAAGATTTGTATAAACCGGTGATTTCGTAACAATTTATATAGAAAATGCTTATGGACAGTCCACATTTAGAAATCTATTCCTTTTTATTTAATTAATTGAACATTCATATTTGTCAATTTTAAATAAAAATGCAGCCTTTAAATTTGTAAGTAAACAACTTATTTTATCGTTATCATAAACCAAACGCTGCGGCTTTGAATTAAACAAATGTGCTTTCAAAAATGTAGTTCATTCAAACAGCGTCGGTTGAATATTTCTCAACTTAAAAACCGCACATTCCAATATTTCCAACATAAACCACCAAATGGGGCTTACGCCAATCAAATTTTAACGTCTAGCCTGAGAATTTGAATTATCTCTAACATTTGTTTGATGTCGGAATAATAGTAGTAGATTTATTCAAAATAATAGAGGAATTTTACATTGTTTAACATATTTTACTGTTTAACGATGCGGTAAATGCTCTTAGAGTTTGTTCTATTTTTTAAATTAACTTTGAGGTATATATTAATTCTCGAAATACCTGTGCATTCTATAAAATACAGAACTTTCAGCAGCTGATAAATGTTGAGTTTTAAAGTAGAATATTACTTAACTTGCAATAAAATATTTGTTTTCATTTAGAATTTATCACAAAATATTCATTTTTACGTAGAGTTTACCTCAAAAGGACACATGTTATATTAATCTATTATGAAAAACTTTTAGCCATGTTCAATAAAATTTTGGGAAATACTAATTTATAGTACATGTTTCAATGAGTATAGAAGTAAAATAATCATTAACTTTTTACTAATAAAATAATGTTGCTGTCATAAACATAAGAACGAGATTTTTCTTCATTTTGCGCTTATTTTACCAAAAATTTTCTTTTATCTGTTACGCATAAATTCTATCCATAATATCCTTCAATCTTCGTCTTAACATACCTAAGTAATCACCAAAAATCTACTTGCTCTTTCGTTTCCCTTTCTATCTATAGACCCCCCCCCATTTTAATCTTTTTAATTATTGTGATAATATTAGGTGACTTCTTCTGTTTAATCACAATTATGTAATTTCACAACTTGTTTTTATATATTATCAAATTTGTATTGAAACACTAAAGAAGCAACATATTATTTTAAATTAAACAAGCAAGATAAAGCATTCTGCAAGCATGAGAAATCTCAGTTAAATATTTTCGTTCAATAACTTTTTCTTGAGATTCGAATAAAATTGACAAAACCCAATCTAGTAGCTGCATACTGTATCCTATCTACGCGAGTCAGATTGTTGGCGAACAACGCCGAACATTACTAAAAAATATAATCGTATGTGCAGCTATATACAAGATATGTTTCTCTCGATCAAATTGATGCACAATACTAAAATTTGCGTATAGAACGTTGAAACGTGCATATAAGACTTTGCAAGCAGTATCTCTCTATACTTGTTAAATATTCGATATAGGCCTCAACAATCGTTAGTTTTCAACCACACAAACAGAATTACTTTTGTTTCCAAATCCAACAATACAAGTACCTCATTTTTCATAAAATCTACAGACACAGTAACTTTATTCCTCCCGACTCAGCGGCAATCGAACCATCACTCGCACCATCAACCGCCAATAAAACACCTTAAAAAAAAATGAAAAATGAAACAGCAAAACATCTGCATGACAGAGGATGGAGGGCAGCTCGCGACCGCGAGACGAGATATACACACTCCAAGAGTCTCGCGACTCTGTTACAGCGCTGAATCCTCGGTGATCTGGATCGCGTCAAACGTAATGACTCGGTTCCGCTCCGAATATCGAGAGCCTCGCGCTGCACGGTTCCTTGTATATCTCTCGCCCAGACAAAAGACGCAAGAAGCGACTTCCGACCGACGTCGCCGCGGGTGGATGACAAAGCGCCAGTGCCGCCTCCTTTCTAATTCGCGCGCGAGAGGCTCTTGTATAGGTATAGCTCGTGAAATCGAGCGAAGGAAGAAATTTCGTTTTAATTAAGAAAGTTGGGTGTTTTTTTTTCTTCTTTTCTTTGGGGGAAGGGTTTGAGTGGGGCATGGAGGTTTTTGTAGGAGTAGACGAGAGGATTGAGTTTGGTATGTCCGGTCGGTGGGTTTTTTGTGGCTGGAGATTTGAATGGTAATGATTGTTTTAAGGAGGGAATGAGGAGGACGATTTATTAATTGAGGAGCTTGGATACGGTTGACAGGTTGGCTGTATTTAGTAGGCGTGAAGATCGAGGAGTCGATTGAAGGTGGCTCTGCTTTGGTGACTTTTTGTTGTGATTGTTATTGATTGTTGTATTAATTTCCTTTCTATTAATAATATTTACTTATTCTCCTGTTTTTATATTGAAAACATTTTAGTTTATTGTATATTACTTATTATATTGACGGTTTTTACGAAGACTAGGTATCACGTTTCATTTTTCAACAAATCTATCTATAGTTTATATCAAGCATTTACTAATAATATGAGTAACAGAAAGATATTGCAATAAAAGACAAAAATAAAAAATATCCATGAAAGTAACATAATGCCATAAATATTTAAACTTTCAAAAAAATATGTTTGATATTCTATCGTAAAAGAAAATTTTTATTTTTTTTAAACACAATAAGTAGTCTACTTAAATTTTTGTACGATTTTTGATAATCATAAATACTCTTTGATAAGTGTCATTCATTCATTAAAAAGAAAATCTTTTAAGAATAATTTTTGTAAGTATATTTCAAACGAAAAATCTCTTTTCTTTGTAAATTAATAATGTAAAGTTTATAATAACAAAAATTATTGAAAAAATATGTATGATTGTATAACATATAATGTTTTTATAAAATATTATATGTTTCAGCCATTTTTTAAACAAAATACCATATATATTTTTGATAGCTAAATGATAAATTATTACATAAAAATCGTTTATTTCTTAGATTTGGAAACGCGTTAGCATTTTCTTATCTTCTTATTACTTGTTTCCTACTAAATATCGATGTGATATGCAATAAATGAATATTCTGGTAAAAGTATTTGATACAAATTTTAAAAATTTCGACAGAAAGCACCTTAAAATCGTTCTTTGTTTCACCAAAAATAAAGCATTTAATCAATTTCATTCTTCACAAGCATCTCTTTATAATAGAATTCTATATTACAATAATAAAGCTACATGTCCAATACTCAATCGTTTCATTAACTTTACACTCCAGCAGCTGCAGAGCGAGAAACGAACTACATATCCACACAGTTCATCTCGTAACGGACAAAGACTCTCTGCATCTTGCGCGATTGTTTTCGCGAGTCTCTTGTGAAGCTGAAGCTCGTTAATGCTTTTGCCTCCTTTGTCAACGACTAGATTCGCGCGGATATATATATATATATATATATATATATATATATATATATAATTAAGAAACGTCTTTTGAGCGGCGACGGCGGCCCTTACCTCGTAGGCGTCGAGTGGCACAATGAGCTTGTTTATCGACGCGGGCGGAGGATTCGCGAGATCCGAATCGCTCGATATCGCGGGCGTGTAAAAATTTTGAATGATTACTATTATGTATTATAATGTTACAGTAATTAGGCGTATGGTGTATCTTAACAACTTGCAATTAGCGAGAGCAATTAGAAAAGTTAGCTGGAGGAATGTAATTATTACATAATTATGTGTTGACAATGTAACGAGTAAGGACAATGTTGCTGTGTGCGATGAAGAAATTATCTGTTTCATTGTTATAATTGAAGAGCTTAATTGTTTGAGTTAATTTATATAATTATGAAGATATTTTTACCTATTAGGATCAAGTTTTTTTCCCGTATTAATTTCTTGATTAATTTTCAGTTGTAGAACTGAATTTTTTCAAGTACGTCCAATGTTATTGAAATATATTCATAATCTAATTGATAATAATTTAATGTAGTAGCTAAAATTTCAATTAATTACTGAACATTCAAATACGTATTATTACACATTTGACTGTCTCAAAAAGTGAATTCAACAAGTTGTTATACTTGAATTTTTAGTTACATGTAACAGAAGTTTTTTCTGAACACGGTATAATAATTATAAGTACAATAATTCAAGTAGATATAAACTGTAATTTCAATTAATTATTGAAAATACAGGCACATTTTCATGAATTTCCATATACTTTTATGTTTCGAAATATGTGAATGAATAATGCATTTTAATGTACGATGTTATTAAATTGTTACTTTATTAGACTGAAATTGCATTCACACACTGTAACAGAAAATTCAAGTAATTTTTATCAAAGCATGGAAAATAAGTTTTCGTTAAAGATTTTATGGAAATCAAGAAAACTCTATATCTAGTGAATGCTGACACTAAACCTTCACGCTCGCACATTGCCTATTATATTTATTATTTCCGAGCTACTGAGTCATACTTCCCAAGTATATACAATTATGAAAAACTGATTTTCGCACTGCACACATCACGCGTCATGATATAATAACCACCCTCCTGCACTCGTCATGACTCCTCGAAAAGTCCAACGCACACTCGCATCCTAACCCGCAAAAAAAACACAAAAGAACATTACACATATCAACGTTTCGATCTGTGCACCTGCGCACGGCTAATTTCTCTGCGCTGCACTTCGAGGGCGCCGAGTCATTTCAACCTTCTCTCTCTCCTTCTTTTTTTTCCTTCCAATACACAGACTCTATGCAGCTCACTTATATTCTTCATTTTCGCCAGTCAGCAACGGTCTAGTTACCGCGGCTCTCCTCGGATCATATCGGGACGTAGCAAAAAGAAAGAAAAAAAAGACGAGCGCCAGTCGTCGTCGTATAGCTACGAATGCGACTCTCGTACAGCCATGTATAATAATACAAAAGGCACGATTCGAAGATTGGCTCGGCGGTTTTTGCGGTTGCGCGCGGCAGCCTCTCTCGCGTTCTTATTATTATAGAGGACGTCTCGTAGAGCGACAGACGCGAGCACAATCGCGGAGCGCGGATGTATCGGAGATGATTTTACGCGCTGCGCTGATTATCCAGGAAGCGACGACGATGGAAAAGAAGCGTAGGTCTACCTGAGTCTCCGTGCGTTCGCTTTGACGGCGATTATTACCGCGCGGATTTTGAGGTTACCGGGTGGGATTGTAGGAAGTGGGACTCGAATTTCGCGATAATTGATTTTCAATGGGGGTTTTTGAGGTACAGTTACGAGCGATAGTTTAGAAGTTCGTTTGATTTTCAGTTATGATATAATAGGGTTATGAGTGCTGCAAAGTGCACACTGCTGAAAAACCAGTTGGTAGAGATTGCTGTAATCAATGGTAAAAGCTGTTGAATTGTGGGTACGATATTTTTTAGAATCATTAACTATATTATATGATAAAGGATGCAAATAATATATAAATATTCTCCCTTCTTTTCTCGAAATTAATCATTTTTTTACTAAAAATTTGGTCAATTAATTTTAGTTTAATTTTATAAATTATCAGTATATTTGAATGTAGTCGTTTAAATATACTACGTTTTCGAGCTACATACTCTTACTTAGTTTTAATATAACTTTACGATAACAGTTGCTACGTACTTTCAGTTGTAACGTAATTCAACTAGGTATATTTTTTAGTACTTTTACTAACGGATACGATAATTTTTGTTCGGTGTAAATTGTACTAGATTGTACCATAAAACGTATGTCAATACATATTTAACTATTTTTCAGTCTAAAAAGTGGAACTAAATGAAACGTTTTTTTAAACATTTATCTAATAATGGTCGACAAAAAATGCGCATTTTCAGTGAAATATCTATCAGAGAAAACAAGCAAAAGAAAGCTGCAAGGACATACAATGCTTGGGCACCGTAGTTTTGGCTATAAAAATGATTTTTAACTGATGTCTCTAAACTACGTTGATGAAATATTGAAACACTAGAGATGAATATCACCACTTGTCGAAGCTATGCAGTCCTTTCAAATTTTAACCCTATATATGTACAATGTTATTAAAGCATACTAAAAATTTGAGTAGATTCCGAAGAAAGTAAAATTTTACCATAACCACTTTAAGTAAGCAAACTTGCTTTCTAGTTTTTTTTTCCAAACCCCGCGAGTTTTACGCGTTTGCATATTCATCAGAAAATGCACTGAAATGCACTAAATGGTTTCCTCAAACTCCCATGTGAGCTAAGCTTTATAAGATCGTTTCTCCGAAACCGCAAACGAAAAAACTAGAAAACTCAATTATATAAACTTACAAACGAGTATTCGGTACCTCCGTGTATACGATTCAAATGAAGCGATATTGCGCAAAACACCGTAGGTAATATAATTTCACGTTCGCAAATTCGACTTTCGCCACGGACCTCGCCGCGGCGTCAAACGCCGCGCGTCAGTTTTGCAAATTCAATCACGGCGGTTTTCCGAGCGACGTCGAATTCGCAGGATCCTCTCCTTCGCGAGACCGCAGAAACCAGTGGCACAGTAAAACGCGGAAGCTGCGCGATGATGTCGCGCCAGATCATGACTAACCTAAATAATAAGCGCGGGAATTTCGAGCCGCGAGCAAATAACATTATATAGTCGGCATGTATTATTTCGACACTAGCCGCGGGTAAATGGTTCGGAAACCACGACAATGATAAAAACAAGTAAGGGGAATGAAAAATTGGCGGTTCAATTATCTCGTTAACGAAATGTCACCCGGTCGGTTCTGGTTCTCTTTTTTATTGTATTTCAATTTTGCGCGAATATAATAAGTGTATAATAATTATACGAGTTTTAATGGCGGAGTATGGAGTTGTAGAGTGTACCGCGGGCCGGTAACACTTGCTGTAATGTAAACCTAACTGCCTGTGTTTACCCTACGATTTCACAACGCTGTAATTAGACAGGAATTTTCACACGCCCGTATTAGCGACTTTTTAACGTGGGTTTTCAAGAGCTTATGAGGTACGAACGATCGGTTATCGAGGTCAGATGTGCATATTGCAATTAGCATCCAAAAAAATAAAACATACATGTGTCGGCTGGATTTCTGTCGATATTTCATTTCCTTTGCTTGCTTGTATCTTGCGAAATGTTGAAATTTTTCTTCTGAAGGCCTTTAATTCTTAACAGGGGATAAAATGTAATAATTTCACGATTGATTAACAACATATAATATGACACAAATGTGCATACGGCGTAATAGGAAAATTTCAGTATGTCGAAAGATTTACAATCGAACGTAGAAAATGAAATATATAAATACTACATGTCTTTAATTTTAATAAAGGATAAAATATAATAATTTCAAGACGCGGATAAAAATTGTACGTTCATAAAAATAAAAAAGACTATTTCTTTAAATTCGACGCTTTTTACTACGTAAATGTGTAACACGTATTTTAAGTATAATCTCATATAATCGCAGTTCTTTTAATACGCACCAGAAGCATTTACATCATTAAAACAGAATAATTTTCAAAAAACGTCTAGCTCTACAATCCGAAAAAGAGTAATCGTCCCCGAAATTACGAAACGACTTTTTCGGGCGTCGAGGGCGAGGCGCCGCGAAACCTCGAGAAAAAGCAAAGAACAACCACACGGAAAATCCAATACTATAAAAGTCTGCAGCGCTGTAAGCGACGGCCGCTCGTAAAATATACAAAGGAACCACTTATCTACCGCGGGAAAATTGCGCCGGAACGCCTCTGTATTTATACACACGGAGTATCGAGGCTTCTCGATGACTATTATGGACACACTCGGAAAATGACAACGCCGAGGGGGAGAGAGAGAAAAAAAATGGGAGAAACGTGGCGCGGCGCGTTGCGAAAGTTTTAGTATATAATACGAATCGACGTTACGGGCTAAAACGTCGAAATTGGCCGTTTTCGCGACTGTTTTTTCGTTTTATGAATTATGCATTTTCCACGTCGCGCCCGCGCTTAACGCGCGGCACGGCTGTTTAACGTCGCGCGCGTTTCGAGAGGACTATTAATTCTCGAAAGTACAAAAAGGAGCAGTTTTACGCTGATTGCCGTTAACGAAAGTGGCGGCATCGTAATTGCCGAAAGCCATGGTATACTTACGGATGTTTTCGGAAATTCGAATTTGTTGAGTATTTGAATTATAATTAAATGATTCGCTTTATGAATATAATATATCTGTGGCTTCCTGGAAAAACCATTAAAGAACATTTTTTTTAAATTGAGTTTATTTTGGTTTTTATTTTATTTTTATTTCATATAATAATACACTGAAAAAAAAATTCTTAAATCTAAGGAAACGTTTCCTTGAATCGTACTCAGAAAATATTTATTTGAAAATAGTAAATATTTAATTTTGTTTAGACTGGTATTCATCAATTCAATAAATATTTACTAAATTTCAATAAATATTTATTAATTTAAGAAATATTTACTATTTTTAAATAAATATTTTCTGAGTATGATTCAAGGAAACGTTTACTTAGATTTAAGAATTTTTTTTCAGTGTAGTAAAAGTTGCTGAGTATTCCATAGTCGGAAATAGTACGGTGCATAAGAATTTTTATCCATTTTAAAATGACATACATACAAGGGATATTTACATTTTATAAGACCTTATTTCAATAATTTTTAAAAAAAAATTATTTTAGAAAAAGTATACAGCACTCTAACTATTTATTAATAATAAACCTAACATTCACAGTAATCGAGGTATGGTACTTCTGGAAGAAACTAATTAAATCCATTTTCATATGTGATCTACGCCCACAGCAGTGTACACAAATGGTATTAACAATTTTTTAGGGCTTTTGCTAAATGTTCGACAATTCATATACCCTCCCACCAATTCCCCTGATTGTCTTTTAATTAAAACTAAGAGAAATATGTAGCGCATGAAAAAAGTCTCGTAAAAAAGAAACCTTTTAGAGAAATTATTATCTGTATAAATATGATAACAATTAATTAATTTATTAATCATAAATCGGTAATCGGTATGTGTCCAATAGATATATAGGATCCCTCTCCTCTGATTAAGAGACTTGCAAGGTTCCTACAAAAATTAATTAAACAGCGTAGTAATAGGGTGGGTGCAGGGTGAGCTTCTTTTGCAAGTTTCTTAATCAGAGGATGGAGTTGGATATAATATCTGTTGGACAAATATAGCATTACCGATTTATTATTTATGTGTGTTCATTGAAAGCATACTTGATTTTTCATTAAAATTACCATATTTGTAGTAAGAATTATCATTTAAAGTAGATATTGCTATACGAATATTATATTACATTATGTCCTTTCTAAATAATGAAAAACACGCAATGTTCGATATACAATCAAAAATAGACTGCCTTTTATTAGTTATAAAAATTAAAAATTTAAATCTTAACAGTTGACGTTCTGACAAAGTACATTATAAGAGTATGTACAAACAGAAATAGTAAATTTTGCAAATCTAGAATTTGTATATTTTGCCATATAATTTGTTCCACGAAAACAGCTATTTCTTTCCATAGGCTACGATTACTCATCAATAACATGAAAAATTCTAATTTTTAAACATTCTCCATTCGAAAAGTAAACGCATAAACTATTCGATTTACATAACCCACGTACAAAGCGAAGAAAGTGAAATCACTTTCAAAATAAGATCCACGCACCATGCACTCTCCATCACAATCATTTTCAATAAAGCCATTGAATTTAATAGAGTCCACAAGTGCGGCAGATCCAAGCTTCAACGAGACGCATTACACTCGCGCATAACGACATTAATTTTCCTCCGTTTACCCGGCATGCACAATTCTCGGAAGCCCAATAGAGCAGGTGACTTTCACATCCCCTTAACCAGAGCCTCGCAGCGCTCTTACACAGTATCCACACTCAATTTGCGCAATACGCGCGCGAGAGTCTCTTTAGAAATCAAACGCTCGCGCGCGCGCGCGAAAAGCACAAGTGAAGAATAGAAGGAGAGAAACGAAACAAAGCCATTGCCGAGATATATATATATATATATATATACATACATATATAGAGAGAGAGAGACGAATGACCAGAGACGCAGAGTCAGAGTCGTAAAAAAGAAAAGGGAATCGCATGTGCGCGGGGAGAGAACGTTATGGGCGCGCGCACGTATAGTCGTCAAAAGTCCGCGAGGTTGCGGCGCGATTCGCGTAAAAATTCCCACGCTGTAAAGCCGAAGAGAAGTACGGAATGGAGGAGAGATTGCGTCGGGGGACACGGAGATGACGATGGATGATGGAGTTATGAGGTGGTAGAGCGGGATTTATTGATGTTTGAAAAAAATTACTTTTTTAGAAATCGTTTAATGTTGGATCGAGGGAGTTTCATTTTCATTTGTGATCACGCGAAAAAGCATGATTTAGTGCATTTTTTACGATTTCAATAACCATAATGAGATTCTCTCAATTTTGTTTCGATTTTCGATATTTAAAGCTTATATAATATTTAGATTGTGTTTCTGCATAGATCACGAGAACTAAAAATGAATTAACTACTTCACCAAATTATTTATTGCACTTTATCATTATAATAAAAATATAAACAGTTTGACCCAATTACGAACAATTCATGCATTTCGACTTTCTTGATAGGACACGAAAACGTATTATTTGATTACATTAAGAAAATCAACATTTAAAATTTCGTATAAAAACGTAAATGAAGTTATTAATAATAATACATAAAACATATTCAGTTATACAATCTAAATACGATATCAACAAATGTAATGAAGTAAAGAATATACAAACTTATAAAAACAAAGAAACGAAACTTTTAACTAATTATTACTCGCGACTTTTGTAAAAAGTAATAAAAAAAAGGTAAATTAATATTTGCGCAAACCATGTATTTTATTATTTTGCTATTTTTTATTGTTGCTCTATATAAAATTAAATACGATAAATAATTAGTTAAAGTAGTCCTACTTTACGCGATTTCCGAGTTAGCCTTTTCTTCAAGCATACGCCAAGTTAGCCTCTTCTTCGACTTAACTGTCGAAATATTATTGAAAATACAACATTTTGCAGCATGTCAATAGTTGGCTGTCAGTATAAGACACAGCAATAGTATTTATTTGTAATTTCAAAGAATTTCTAAAATTTGTTATTGTAATTATGAGTAATGAAATTTTTATACTATAAAAGATTCAAATAATAACAATCCAGACAAACAAATATAACATCGTCTATTAACATAAGTTAGTAATCAATGAAATATGTTATATCTATCCTTAAGCTGACTGTAAACGGGTCACTTACCCTACAACAGGGTAATTGAATACACCTACATATGGAATTAAATAAATGTGGATATTATGAATAATTAGGATTTACAGTGTATTGCTATTGAGTCAAAGTAGTTACGCAATAATTTCAAAGACGTTCATTAGCATCTTCACGTTACATGCAATTTAACAGCGGATATAACACGTCATAACAAATTGCATTATAATTGCTGCTATTATTTTAAATTACGAAAATTCGCATTCTTTTATTATGAGTTATTAATATCTAAATATAACCTTTTAAATAAATTGATCCCAAGCATTCAATCAATAAACCTTTCACCAATTCCAAAATTAAACTAAAAATCTCCAATATAATAAAATACACTCTACCGTTGAAATAAAATACCAAATTCAATCATTCGAATAATTGTATCTGATCATTCAACGAATACTCGGCGAACCGAACAATCCAATAACCTTCTATATTTATATTCCCTCAAAATAATCCGATGCAGACTTCGATTTTCCCAAACGTCGCCCCCCGGCCACATACACGCAAATCTCCAGAGCCGTGCGCTTTCTTCGCGAATCCTCTCGCGTATGTGCACAAAAATTCCCACGCCCGCCTGCACAGGCACAGAAGCACCCAGTCATAAAGAAAAGACCCACAATGCTCGCGAGGAGATCCCTCGACGATAGAACCCACGGAGTCTTTACTTACTCGCGGTGCGCGCATGCACGGTCGTATATAGCATAGTACGTCGCGTGGCGACGCTGCGGAAGATAAGCGGGTAGTTACTCCGGTAGAAATAAATTTGTCAAGAGATATTAATTCGTTGTTGGAATTGAAAAATTGCAGGGTTTTTGGATGTGTGATTAGCGTTTGTCGATGATTGCTTGAGTTTGTTCTAAATAGTTTACTTTTAGACTATTCACCATTAAATGAACTTATGTAATTTACTCTATACACAAAGATTTCAAACAGTTTTGAATACATTTTCATAACATATTTAACATAGTTCTCTACAGATTTTAACATTTTCGAAAAATTTAAGTTAGCTTTAAACATGTTTTTAACTTGCTGAAAGAATTATTAATAATTTTTCCTTTTTTTGTTACAGATTGTAACAAATTTTAACAGTTTTTTATTGTTAATCAGAATTTTATACATTTTAAAATAATTTTTAACAAATTTGAACGAAGAACAATTCACTTTCTTGTTCTGATCCGTACAAGATGAAACCACAATGTTAAGGTGATGGTAAACCCTCCTGTTATCGGCAAATAGGAGTAACTACTTGTTTACGATATTTCTTAATTTTAAACATTTTGTGCACCAAACTTTTGTCAATTTGAACGATGTATTTTGCAATAATAATTTTTGAGCAAATTTGTCTATTTTATTTATAATTGTCATTAATAAATAACAAATATTTTGGCTTAATAATGTTGACCTTTTACAAACAATTATTAACAATTTTTAACATTTCCAGTATACAAAGAATTTTTCTTAAATTTGGCTTTCTCAATGAATATTATTATTTGTTAGAAATTGTTCATTTTCGTGAAAATCGGTAAAAAAATGTGAAGTTTGGATGTTTGAAATTGCGAGGTGTTTCTTGTGTTCTCTTTCAAATTTTAATGTTATTAACATACTAGCCTGAAATAAATTAGTTTCATTTTTTCTGGAAAACCGAAGCATTATCTGTAATTCTTACATAACTCCGTTTATCTCCGAATCAAAACGAGAAAAAAAGCAGTTCAAGGATTATTTAGATCGGTGCAGTAGTTATTGAGTGATGCGGTAACAAATAGTCAAACAAATTTTCATGTTTATGGTGTACGCACCGACTTTGGTCACCTCACTACCATTTGATACATTATTCCCATAATATTTATTATTGTTATCTAATGGTACTAAGTCAATTGATAATATTTCTTTCCTTTTTTCTAAAATTTACTTCTTCCCATTTATTATTACACTATTATCAAAACGCGGTCAAAAACGGAACAGCAGCCAAAACAGGTGCATTCACCCTATAATAAGCATATCCCCAAGAATAAGAATTTTCTCAAATACTAATAGCTCTTGTCAACAATATCTCCACCAGGCTAGATCCGTATAGTCGCGAATTCTAATACCCTGGAGCGACAGAGCGCGCGATAACCATCCCTAGACTCGCAAACGAGAGATCGAGTGCGACAGACGCGAAGAGTAATTAGGATACATATACGTGCACGCACGCGACGGGGAGTAATAGCCGCCGCCGCCGCGTGCAAAAGGTTACACGAGCCTTGTCAGAGCGCCGACCCGATTTCCATCTGGTATGCGCAGTGCAGTGCAGTGCAGCGGCAGCGCGCGTATGGATGGAATTATGCGGCAAGGCAAGGCAAGGTCGACCGCCGGATAAAAGCTTTCTGTATATATACACACACACACACCGGTCGTGGAACAGTATAGTGAATTGCATTGTGAGAGAGGCACGGGGGGAAAGAAATGCGGAGGTATTGGCAATAGCGAGCGCTAGTGCGCGCATGCAGTTGTAATTGTAGCTTTTCCTTTTTTCCTTTTTTTTTTTTGCTTCTTTTGAGGCTACCTATTGGAAAAGGAAAACGCTAGGCGTGCGAGCGGCCGCCGCTGGCTTTTTGCGTCTGGTTTTCCGCGCTGCGCGCCGAGCGCTGTACAAACGTTGCGGCTTTATTTATAGTGCGCCTTTTTGTTGTTGGCTTTGAGTTTGTGTGTATATTATGGGTACGATGAACGCGCTTTTAGACGCTTGTTTGATTATTATATTGATGGCGCGGCGCGTGGAAAGTCAAAGTTGCGTTTGTTGTAAGTGAGATGTTTGCGTTTTGTTTTTGTGGGTATAGTGTCGTTAAGTTTTCTCGACTGCTGGGGAAATCTTTGTTTCTGAAATCTTCTAAAAATGAGGGAGTAGAAATGACGCTGTTTTACAATGTTGGCAATTATTTCGCCATGGTAGTAAAAGGAATTTTATGTTTTAATGTTATCTTACGTGTATGTGTATGTAGATAAAACAATAGAACTCAAAATACAAGTTAAACTAGCCATGTATTTCTTCTACAATTAAGCTATTCAGAACCAAAGTGGAATAAGTTTATTTTGAAATTGTTTATAGAGAAATAAGTAGCTACCCTTTTTTGGAAAGCTTCTGATAGATTAAATAACAATTTTACTAATTTATATAGTAAACTATTAGTAACAATGACGAAATCAATCAAATTATTATGTTGTATGCCTTGAATATAAAAAGAAAAGAATTGTGAGCATTTGGAATAACTTTTTTTCACTTTGGTTTCGAACGGCCCAATTTATGTAAATAAACTCTGCAGAAACTCGAATGAAATTTTACAAAATTTTCTTCTGCGTTTTAATAATATTATCTAAACATTAAATAGAGCAATATATTTTCAGTAATAAATGCAAAAATAGCATGATGTAAATTTTGCCCGTTTCTGCATAATATAATTTTTACTACAAACCTGTTATACGAGTACAATGGTCTTCAGTCAGTTTCAAGCTCAACGTTTATAAATATCTCAGGTCTCTTCTGGTTATAATATTTTAATATTTTTAACATTTTGATACAAAAATGGAAATTTTTGGTTAGACCGAAAAATATTTTTAATACATTTTGTTATTTTTGTTATAAATTTTAAAATAATTGAAAATATTTTTACATAATTTAAAATATTAAAGCTATAAATTCATTAAAAATATTAATCAAACTTGTAAGAGAATATCAAATACATTCTCAAAGCACAAACTCATTACAAATAAATTTTGTTCAAATACTTTATGCGAACATATTAAAAGTTATAATTAAATTAATCTACGCAACAATTTTCACGAACTTCCAGGAACGCAGATTTTTAGGTTGAAATCACTCAAAGACCACCGTGCTTATTAATGTACACAAAGCAGATTCTCTATCTCTCTCTCTCTCTCTCTCTCTGCACCACAGCGACATTCTCATTCCAAACATCACACATACACTCCAACTGTAGATACACATTCACCGAGTGCACGCATCTTAATCTCCCGAGCAACCTAGAACAATCCCCGCAATCCCCGACGATCCACTTTGCAACCCAAACAAGCGTCGCAGCGCATCGCTGCGTTCCATTCGCGCAGCCCGACTCCGTCCCATCGCAAATAGTAAAATCATATCTGACATGGCCGTCTCGTGATTAAACGAGAAAAGGGTTATACTCGCGCGCGAGCACCTGATGATCATACGAATGCCCGCGATTTGTGCGTGCGTGAGCGCATCGTTTCTACATGCGAGAAGAAGGACGGAGAGTTTAGTTGCAGCGGAGTTCAGTGCGGATAATCGGAGCGGACGATCTCGGGTACGCGATATATATATATATGCGCTGTGGGATATATGTGCGCGACACGTCTGTCATATGTGTGTGTGTGTGTGTGTAAAGTTGATGGCGAAGCGCAAGGTCGGAGAGGACTATTTATTATGGCTTTTTTCTGCGATGTTGGAGGGAATGAGGTAGGTTTGATTAATTTTGATGAGTTTCTAGGGTTTTAGATTGCGGTGTTAGTATTTTGTTTGGTGATAAGAAGAACGGGTTTTTAGTTAGAGAACGAATGTTATGTTGAAGACTGTAATGTAGCGTGATGATGTGCAATATGAGTATACAATCCGTGTCAAAATTTAGTTTTTCACTCAAAAATCAACATTGGTACAAAGTATTTTTAATTTTTGAAACAGTGAATCGATTAGAAATACTTAATTCGTTAAGACAGAGGCTTTTAAAAAGTTAAGAAAAATACTTCATACAAATATTTAGAAATGTGTAAATGATCGTAAATCGTACACATCGACCTGATGCATATATTAAGATTATACAATTTTGAGTACGTTCTCATAAAAAATCAAAACAAAAAATCGAAAAAAAACATATTTATTATTTAGGGTGAATATGGCGTTAATGGGTCAATCAAATAATATGAGCCATAGTAACATTTTATTGAATCGTACATGAAAAGATCGCAATTTTTTTGTGATTACAAATAATGAGCTGAAATTTATGAATGTATTGAAACTACAAAAAACAATTAAACATTAATATTGATTTAATTTGATTACTACATAGTTCATATTATTCAGTTATGGAAAAAGTACTTTGTACGATAAATTTGTATAGATAAATATACAGTTAAGTAGTAACGGGCATTTATGTTCAGACGAATCCATCATAGATTACTAAGTTTTTTGTCTCAATCAATATTTAACGTGCTTGAAAAAAAAACGATATTATTCTTTCTAAGCCTTGCATCCAATTAGTTGAAAATGTTGTGTATTATGGACATACTTTTGCTAATAATAGAAAAAAAAAATTTTACGAAAAAGTTTTACTATAGCAAACTATAAATTATCAGTATATCGGTGAGTCATTTCATATTCATATTAAAAACTCAAAGTTGCAATTATATGTTACGCAATTAGCGTTTATATTACAAATATGCGTGAATTACATAAATAGGTTAGTCAATGCGTTGGAAAAGATAAAATGTGGCTTTTCAAGATTATTATTTTATGTAAAAAATGAGTTATTTTACTACCTGGGCCACATTATAATGGTTACGTTGTCTTATCAACGGATATATTTTTACGACTAAGCGCCGACAAGTGCGAGGAATTATTTTTTACACCATCATAAACCAATATAAATCTTTATTCACGGAAACTTTAAAACAATGAATTTGCCTTACGTAAAATTCCTATGGTTATTATACGTTGATAATTTTTACGTTACTACAGTACTCACAAAAATGATAAATACGATAGGGTTCTTAATTATTAAGCAAGCGATATACTTTTTGTAATTTTTGCATGTATTAAAATATTTAACAATTTTTAATGCTTACTCTAATAAATTATTTGTAAGACAAGTAAATTTCCATATTAACTACGCGATTAAGAATGAAGAGATATAACTCATAAATAATGTAAATTTTTGTTATCATTAAGTGAAAATTAAATACAATTAATATTCATAATTAATTAAATTAATTAAATGACTCTAATATTCACTTATTGATAATTTAACACTAATATTATAATTAAGTACATATCAAAGCCATCTTATGATATCTTTACATAGTCCTTCATATAAATTAAATAAAAAATCGTCCACAACATTCTTTTAGATGCGTATCAATAACAAAATCTCTCTTCCATATCAAACCCATCAGCACTGATATCAAAGAAAATCACAACCACTCGCATCGCAAAGCACACAATACGAAATCGGTAACTTCACACCCTCGCAATAATCCCTCCGTCCTTTGTTCGCTCTTTCCCATTTTCATCCTTCTTATCTCCGCCCAATCCATCTCCCATCTATCCGCTTATCTTCGCCGGAGCGCCGCGAGTGACGCCAGAATACAGCAGCCAGCCAGCAGCAGTTAACCTAGAATATATATATACCCTCCTCTCCTCTCTTCACTCACAATCTGCCAGATCTTATACATATACACATACATACATACATACACACACACACATACGACAATAGCGGCTCTTTCCTCCGGCGCGCGAGGCAGACGCGACTAATTAGTTAGCGCGCGCGCGTGCTCTCGAAAAAAAAAAAAGGAAAAATAGCGACGCCGCGCTCGCGCGCGCTTTTCGTCTGGCGGGCTCGTTAAAAAAGGAAGGAACGCGAGTACCGCGGGTCGAGCGTCCGCTCCGTTAATTCCATTAGCGGTGCATCGCCCGCGAGAGAGGCGACTGGCCGTTTCCTTATTTCGAGCGCCGTGCGAGTGAGAGGTGCGTTGACGCAACGGTGTCGCTTGGCTTTTTGGCTTTTGGACGCGGCTTAGACGAGCTTTTTTAGGTAGCGCGTAGGAGCTAGAGCAAGTGGGTGAGGTTTGATGGGTGGAATTAAAAGTTTTTAGACTTTTTTTTTTGCTTTTTTTTCTGTAGTGTGGGATTTAATTTCGGATGACATGCAGACGATGTGAAGTTTTGATAAAAATGTTTCTGAATGGTGTCAAGGTAAAATGGGGTACTGTTGAGAATAATAAAAACTTATATTCTTTGGGAAATTTTTAAAATTTCGACGTGTACAACTTTTTGTTTCATTCTTTTGTTTGTATGTACACTTATTAAAAACAGTGTCAAGGTAAAATATGTATTTTTGAGCAAATAAGAATTAACATCTTTTTATAGAATTTTTCATTCCAATGTTGCAAGTTGTATATTATTTTGTTTATAAAACGTAGAAAGCATTGTTTAGAAGTTTGTAATTTTTCAGCACCTTATTAGTGATTGAATGGGTAAGCCAGTTGTTCAACTTACAATATTGAATATAAAGATCTAATACTTAATTAAATATTTCATTTTAAAGTAGGTAAATTTTACATGAAAATGATTTATTATATTAACTGTATACAACTACAAAGTGATAGGTGTTTTAATATATATTTTATAATAATAATATCAATTTGTTCAAATTTTGTAAAAATAAAATATTTGTTTATGTTAGCTTAAAACTTCTTTCTATTAATCTGTGATCCACTTTTTTTAAAACTATAATATTCTGAAGATTTCCTGAAAATTTCAAGATCACCCGTTAAAAATTATTTCTAGAACTGCGTGTACCGCGTAAACATTTATGCAAAATTTTTACATTTACGTTTCCAGAGGTTTATGGACAAACTAAAAGAGATAAGTGGCCGTAACATCTCAAACCACAAACTTATAATTCTAGATAATTGATGTTAAAAACTTTTCATTTGCCTGAGTGAATTATTTATTTTCATTTTCTATCTTCGACAATGGCTCGTTCCCTTAAGATATCGGCACGAAAAGAGCATTTATACATTCCAACAAAAAACTTTACGATTAAGAGAAAAAAAGCTTGATGCACCTCATCCTCTTCCTCCCAAGCACACACGCACAATCCTTTACGCTAAGCACAAAGAAAACCTAATTGGACGCATTCCCTCCTTTCAAAATGATTAAATAACCCGCACTCCTCACTCTACACTTCACCTACTTCTCCCAAGTTCACACACGCGCACACACGAAAGCGAGCAAACAAACGCGGAATAAAAAGAGCCCCTCTACATAAGTATATACATAAACATAGAAAGTACGGACAAATCGCGCGCGATGCTCGACGCGAAAAAAAAAATGAGCGATGCATTATAACCGCGCGCGCGCGCGTAAGAGAAAGGAAGCGAGAGAGGGTGTGCCCCGTCGTAGTAGTAGTAGTATTATCTTCGCGCCGCGCGGCGCACTTCTGCCTTAATTTCCGCGGGATGTAATTTTTCTTCGTGAAAAACACAGTTAGCTCGGTCGCCGCGAGCGGTGTTTAAGACGCCTTTTTACGGGCTCGAGGCTGTTGTGATGCGAGAGGTGCGCGCGTCGTGCGGTTTTGACTTTGCGGACGAGAGGAATCTGACTCGGTGTGTTTGTAGATTTTTGGCGGTTTTGGGGGTGTTGCTTGATATGGGTATTGTGCGCGGTTGAAGGCTTGAATGTTTGATGATTTATATGCGATTGTTTAATTTTTTTTTCTTTAAATATTGGTTTTTATGATTTTATCTTTTTTGAGTTAGTGATGTTTTAAAAGGGAAGTAAATTAAAGAAGTAAATAAAATTAAGAAAAAGAAAATTTACTTTTTACTTCCCTTTCAATAAATAACTAATTTGGAGAGATCGATGGATCCCAAATTTTAATACTTTATCGTTATTTTATTGAACTATTTAATGCTTTAATGACAAGACCTTTTTGACGCTGAAAAAATAATGTTTTTCTTTGTATAGTTTATCTAAAATTTGTCTAGGAAATCAATATATATAGGCCAAAAAGGGCTGTAATATTACATTATGGAACAAGGGCAAAAAGTCGAATATTTATCCCGCGAGTGAGTTTACTACCCGAGCGAGTGAAACGAAGCGAGGAAAAATCGACTTTTTTCTCGAGTTACATATAGTACTTTATGCCCATCTCAACTGTGGCCACTTTTTAATTTGAAAAGCGGGACTAATGGAGTGTTAAAAGACAATATTATTAAAAGACAATCTAAAATCAGGGATATTGGTAGAACTTGATGAAATAAAGGAATTTGGACTAGTTTCTGGTGAAGTCACTTTTTTCTCGTTAATCATTTTTGCGGGCAAAAAGTATAATTTTGGTCTCGCTTCTCAGGGAAAGAAGTGGCTATTTTCGTTCATATAGTCATAAATATATTTTACTAAATGTTGTCCAAAAAATAACATTTGTTCTTTTGAGTTCAATTTTGGAGCACAATAAATTTTATCGTAATTTTTTCTTTTAAATATTCTATTTAATTTATTTTTAATTTTTTCTAAAGACTTAGATTTTATACTATCATTTTATAAGAGAGAAAATTCGATTTCACTTATGGGTGTTAATGGTTTGATCGTATCATAATCATATTACACTAAACTAATATCAAAGGTACATTATTAATTATCGACTTTTTATGAGGATTTAAGTTAGACGGTTAAAAGCGATCTAATCATCTCAGGGTAGCTTAAGGTGGGCTTTACACTGATTTTTTATCAAAAAATCGAAAAAAAATTTATAACACTTTTTGAAGCTCTACATTTGTAAGAACATCTTGGGATCTGATAGAATAAAAAAATTTTCGTAATCAACAAAGTAATAACCATTTAAAGAAAATAATAAACATTGCTTCTTATGTAAAACTCAATATTTAAATGCGTTTTTCCCGAAACTTATACTTCTAACTTCAAAAAGTTGCTCGTGCATTTAGAGTCGATGAATATAGCTGTAACTCGCAGAAAATATTCCTATAACGATTATTTAAAGAGGTTAGTTTTTAAAATGATTGCCGATTAAATATGTATACAAAAACATGGTATTTTGTGTCATATATTTATTTAAAATGAAGGTATATTTTTTGCAAGCTATTTCTGATTAAATTAAAAATACTAACTTTTGTTTGTTACGGATTCTAAAGTAAATGAGAATTTATTAGGTTGATATTGTCAAACAAAATGCAACTATTGTTAAATATTGTTATTGTGCAATATTGTTATTTACAATAGTGTTAAATGCGCAAGGAACTTTTTGAATTAACCTCTATTATAACTGCAAAAAAGTACATTTCATTCAATAAATTAGGATTAGGAAAATGAAAATTACTCAAAATTGGTATATATTCTTCATTTTTAGTTACTAATAACACATTAAAATTTTGAAATAAAATTCCGAATCTTTAACGATTCTGAAAAAATCACTGTAGACCCTTACCTCAAGTCAAATCTAAATTATCCATTCTCATAAAAAAAAACTATGAGTTCGACATTGTTAGTTAGGCATTTTAAACCTTGTATAGGTATTCTAGCATTGCAATTTGTTAACAGATAGTTAACAGATTGACAACTATATTATGTATTGTTTATTGTTTTTTAAATGACAAGTCCTTAGTTCGGCGTAGCGGTCGCTTGCTAAATCTCTGCAGTGAACGCAAAGTAAATATTAAAGGCCACACTAAAATTTTCTCGTTGAAGGTGAGCATTAAAAATTTTTTTGTTAGCATAAATGCAGCTTGTGAGTGATTTAAAATTTATTAGGGGCAATAGTCTTATTTAGTTACTTTACAATGCTCTGAATTACCGAAATCAAAGTTTTAACGTCACTGTTCACCGAACACGCGTTTGTGGAACTAATTTTTAACTAATCGATCATAACATTTATGGTGTTATTTTAAAACCAAACTCAAAAATTAGGCTTTAAAAAAATATTTTAAATAATTATTTTTATTTAAGGTAATGATCTGCAAAGATTACAATTTTTCAAAATTTTCTCTGAATTATAAAAATTGAATTATTAGGTTTTGTTCATCCATTTCTCCTTTATTACAATGTAATTTCAGTATTTCATATTGAGAATCACATTTTATTGTTTTTAACAATCTATTAACGTAATTACTATTCACTAATAATTTCTTTAATGGCTACGATTTTTTTGGTTATTGTTAAATTACAGATATACCAAGTTTCAAGTTACACTGTTAATTGAAGGGAGTTCACATTCTTATATCTCAAACAACAAGAATAATTACATTACTTAGAACATCTATTCTTCTATTAATATTGTGCAGCAGAATATATTAATATTAATATTCTAATATTGTTCCAGAACATGGAAAACGGAAGAATCATTCTTTTATGTTAATAGAGTTAATAATTGCAATAAAATGATATTTTATCCTGATTGAAAGAAGTTGGAGATCGTGTTTAATAATTAATCTGTCACGTCTAGGGATTCTATATTTAAGACCTTTACCAAATTGCTTCGAAATGCGGTTTTTAATCAAGTTTATAACAGTATCCAGCAAATGGCAAAAAAATGTATTTAAATTAGTAGTAAAAATAATAATGTTTTCTCAGTGAAACTACAGAAATGAAAACTGACTTATACCTTTTATGTATTATTTATTTTAGTCATTAATCCTTTAAAATACAATTGATCTTAAAAGTGAGAAAAGTAGTACATTATGTAACAAGGAAATAAAGGCGAAGATTATTCCCGAGGGTGGGTTTACTAAGTAATCACCCGAGGAAGTACTCGACTTTATTCCCGTATTGCATATAGAACTTTAATCCCGACTTAACTGTGGCCACTATATTGATTTAAAAAGGGAGACTTCCGGTAAGAACTAAAATTTATTAAAAATTTATATTAATACAGAGAAAAATAATTGAAATAAAAAATGCATTTGTGGGAAAAACAAATTGCGGGAAAAAAGAGCTACTTTTTAGTAAAATTTTACTTCTTTCCAACATTTTCGGGAAAAAGGTATATTTTTCCCGCAAATACGGGAAAAAGGAAAATTTTCGGGAAAAGTAGATTAGCGGGAATCATATGCTACTTTTGTCTCGCTTTTAAGGTTAATAAAGTGGCCATTACGATTGAGTCGGGAATAAAAATCTTCTTTCTTGTATTTAGTAATCCTTAGAATGATCTCAAACGTAGATTTCGATAGTTTATTAAAGAAATATTATTCTCTAAATATGATTTTTATAGAGTTGACCTTTAAAAACGACATTTCGCTTGATAGTTTGAGTGTTCTTATACAAGTATCCATTGATAGAATACAAAATACCGCTGCCAATTCATTGGCACTTAGCTTCCTCAACATAAATAAATTGTTCCAATATGAATTTCTTTATTCTAATACATTACTTTAAATTGCTATATTTCTTTGTAAAAAGATGGGTTGAATTTTTTTTATCATCGATTGTTGTTAAAAGATAAACTACAAAAATTATAAGCTTGTGATCATAGATTGCATTATCAATTTCAAAATATTAAAATAGAAAAATCGTTATAAAACAAAAACGAGTCGAGGAATCTTTAATTCTTTTCTGATTTCTTATGTTTATCAAAATAACAATTAAAAATTGGTTTGTTTAATATAGAATGACCGCGACATCGTCCAGATATAAGCAATAAATTAAAAAAAAAATATAACCTCAAATATCTTGATAAGAGACCTTACAAAGTCTTGGCAAAGAGCTCAGCCAAGAGATAGTGGAAAGCTACATTTTTTTTCTGGAATCGATTTTGCATTGTTTTTAGATTATTTACCAACTAAAATTAAAAAAAATATCGGTGAAGCCATTTTTGAGAAATGGCAATTTTGTTTACTATCTTAGAACCGCCATTTTCAATTTTGAAAATCTGACAATTGATGGGTAATCAGCGACTTCAAAAACCCTTACATATAAATTTTCATGAAAAACCGATGGCTAAAAAAATGTGTACTTCAAAGGGCCATTTTTGTTGTTTAACTCTTCGAAGCATAACTTCTTCATAAAAACTTGATATGAGGGTTTTCGGGGTTGTTGATTACAAATCCGTTATCAGATTTTTAAAATTCAAATTGTCAGCTTCAATATAGCGAACTAAAGTTTGAGTGCCATTTTCCAAAAACGACTCCCCCAATATTTTTATTCTCGTTGGTACACACTCTACAAACAATGCTAAATCGATTCCAGAAAAAAAATCACATTGCAAGTACCTCTATGTTGAATCACGTTAAGGCTGACCGTGAGCAACCATCCTCTCTCTCCCTCCCACTGTCTCTCAAAATAAACAGATCAGAATGCGAATAATACTCCCTTCCCCCACCGCTTGCGCTTATATTTTTCACTCTCCTAACCCTATTCTTCGGGACGCGGGCAGCTGCGCGAGCTCGTAAACGCGCTCGTCCGTGCAGTTTACGCAAATTGCGCAAAGCTGCAAAGAGCCGCGCGCGGAGCTCCTTTCCAAGTCGCGCCAAATGGTGCAGCGCGCTCGGCCTTCTTCCTCGGAATCGGGCGCCGCCGCGAGGTAGTTGTGCATGTACGTTACAGGACAGTTCAAAAGTTAATTTTTATTGTTGAGTAGCGTATTGTGGGGTGACTTGAGCTTGAAAGGATAAATTATGTACCATTGTGGTATACATCATGTGTGAATAATGTAGAAGTTTTGAAAAAATGTTGATAATGAAACATGATATAGACTTTTGAATGGGATTATAACACTATACAGATATACCTATCATAGTGGATGTAACGTTTGAATGGTTATATTTTTAAAACGGTATGGTTAGCTATTATTTTTCTTCTTTTGTATAATACATATACTTATTTTGTATATCATAGCAGTTTCTTAAAAAGATCCTAAAAGTTTTTTAGAATTTATACACGAAAATGCATCATGTATGCATACTTGATACAGGGCTTGCACGTTGAAGATCAAAACTTCACAAGTGAATATCACAAGTTAGTGAAAGTACAGTCCCTTAAAATTTTAACCATGTACATGTATAATATTACTATAAATGCATACTATCAATTCATGAAGATTCCTAAGAACATCGTATTTCGCTAGAACCACCTTGAACACTCGAGTTGAGTAACTGTATACACCGAGGTGCCGGCTCTCGATGTTGCTGCTATTTTAGTCCACTGTTTCTTTTTTCTTGTTTAATTAAGGAGTGAGTTTGGTGTGCGTGTCGGGATTGGTGGGATTGATGCACTTGACATTGCAGCGCGGAGACAAGTCGAGACGATGCGTGGAGCGCGGAAGTAAATGCGCGCGCGCGCGTGAGACTATGGTTTCGGGGAATTTGATAATTGGGGCTGATGAATTTTAATTGCAAGGAGGAGGATTATGTTGCATTTTTTGTGAGAAAAGTTTTACGTTTTAAGAATTGCAGTGTGCGAGGTGGTTTAAAAATAGTATTTTAAAATGAAATGTAAGCCGAGGTGTTTTATAAGTAGTAGCAGAATGTGACTATCCAGACGACTGCATATTGAATAATTATGCTATTTAACACAATTGTTATATTGGTCGTTCTTAAAATTGTAGAATTATTAATAAAGTCTTGTGTAAAGCTGGAAATGTTTATATTTTATGAATATCTTCGCTATTATTGAATTTTCTATGTCTTCTATGATATACGTATACAATTGAAAGATCATTAAAATTAACTGCGAATGGATTTATTAACTTGTGTAGTCTAGAAATAAATATTTGTTTACCCCGAAACAGTAGAAGATGTGTACGTGTTTAAATTATATTCAATTTTCGTTTTATTTAATCAAAAATGCGTAATCTACACCAAGATTGAATTATTGTTTATTAAATTCTGTAAAACGAAGCACTAATTCTTTAAAATACAAACTGATTATAAATACTTAATTACAACTTTGTCAGAATGTACAAGCACTGAGCGTGACTTTTCTGTAAAATAAGTGAAGATAAGTTGAAAATAAAACTTCCTCATACAAACACGCACGAGTTTCGTGATGAACGTAAAAATATTTAATTTGAAGAGGAATTTCTCTTTGATTTCCGCAAATATTTCAAATATTTTCAATCTAAAAAATTCACAGTTATTAAATTTCTTATAATCTTATAATTACTCTTTATTTCTTAATCAGTTCATTATAATTTTTACACTAATAGGTAAAATCGAATTAATTCGTTTTAATTAATCTCACGTTATTAAATTAAAAAATTCTACCATTTCTATTGTCGTTGTCACTAAACCGATCAATATTGCATTCATTTTTAAAAAGCGTTTACTAATAATACTCGACATAGTATTAACTGAATAGAAATTTGACAGGCTGACAGAAATCTTTAGACGGATGAATAGATAAAAAGGAATATGAATTATCAATTCAGAAATAAAAGCTCACGGACAAATTTGTCTACTCGTAAAACCTTTATCAACATTCACTAAAATAAACTATGTTACAGATCTTGAAAAACAATTAGTTCCAATTTAATTATAATACTAATGTCTTTCTACAAAATATTGACAATTTAGCTATCTAGGTATATAATTAAATTCTTATTTATTGCAATTGACGAACAAAAGAAGACGCGCCACAAAAATGAATTGTTCTATTTGGATACAACAATAATGAGTTCGAAAGTACGAAATCTCTTACAAAATTAAGTTTATTTAAATACAATTGTTTCATCAAACCGACTATAAATTAAGCATCCTGCAAATTTCCCCTCATATTTCAAAAAGTCCCAGTTATTTCATCGCTAAATACAAAACTAGCGAATCTTTTGTTTCTTTTAAAACCTTTTCTCCTACGTTCCAAAGTGAATAAAAAAAGGCGGGTCCTGCGCGTTCCACTGCTCGCTTTCCAACGGTTCAGAGGCGAATCTGACAAAAAGCTTGATAATAAGAACTGCATCCGCGCGGTCTCATTTTACTGCAAACAATTGGCCCGATGCTCGACTTGACTTCCGCTTCGGCTCTTCCGGTGTAGCTACGTCGCGCGAATCTGCATTTCGCAGCACGAAAATCGCGTAAATTGACCGCTTACTGAGCGCAGCATCGACAAAAAACGCAGAATAGAAGAGTGATGAGAGTAAGTAATCATTATTTTGTCTATAACATGATATTGAGAAAGTAAGAGTAAGAGTACATTTTTTATTAAGTGGGTATGTTTATTCTGAAGAGTACATTCTCATATAAATAATTTTCGAAATCATTTTACCAGGTCTTTTTAGAAATCGTATACACTACTCATATTTTTATGCTCTGACATACATTAGCATCTTATTCAAGAATTCTTAGATAAATAAGCAACACGCAAAATTATTTAAAAGATTTTTCATCCAACGTGATGTGTTACCACAAATTCCATAAAAATGTATTTTTCACATGTCTATATCAGAACATATCCATAAATTTAAAAATACATAACTCAAGTGTTGAAAAGTTTCACCCATCGACTTATGATTCTTTCATGTGCTCGCGGTGACGCTAGTCCATCAACTATTCGGCAGATCTCCAATGCCCGATACCCATTTCCGCTTTTCAATATTTTAAATCACTTCTGCGCCGATTTTGTAGAGCCAGGGCATTCAATTTTCAGCGGCTAGCGCGCGCTCCATTTGTTATCAGGATCGCGTCTCTGGCGCGTCTTTCGGTCTATAAAACAGTCGTCCGTTCGTTTCATGCTGTTGCTGCTGCTGCGCTCTGTTTTCCTTTCATTTCGTTCCCTTTGTTTCCGTCTCTGTCTCGCGTAATTTGTACGGGGGGTGCGAGCAAATGAATCGTGACAAGAGCCTGAAATTCGCTGCACCAGTCCGCGGGCATTGAGTGTGAAATCGCTTCGATGATTCGACACTCGACTTAATTGTTCGGAATTTTATGGGTTATGCTGGTTTCCTTTTTTTAAAATTGTAAGGCATGGAAATGTAGAGAATTCACATTGATTTTTTACGAGTTTGTAACATTGTCTTTCTCAGCATTGTGGTTTTGTGTTGTGTGTCTTTCGATTTTAATTTGAATTGACAATGTTTGTAGGTGATTTTGAAGACAATTTTAAGAATTTGTTATTTCATTTAAATTTAAGACTTTATAGGACAGAATACAACATTTATTTTAAGAACTGCATTCGTGATGAATATTGAGATCGTAAAGAGCCTGCGACGTTTTCTTTTTGCATTTTGAGAAGAAATCTAAATTTACGATAGTTATAATTTATTAAAAGTCCGTCGAGTGACGTCACATTTGACGTTAAAACACAAAAATACTGCCCGTTTTGCATATCTACTTCCTTTTTAAATATATCGTTAAATTTTTAACGTTTAGATAGAAACTATACCAAGATCTATAAAAATGTACTGTTAACTGAAAATCAATATTCCCCCTCACTGGAATAAATCGTTTGAAATGAATTTGCATAGTTGTGTATAATAAATAGGAATATACATAATACTTCAAACTAAACTTTTATATTTTTTACAATAAATATTAAAAAAATATATCACATAAAATATTTTTATTAAAAAATTTTATTTTAAAGTTTAAGTAAACCGTTACTTAGAAAACTATTAATTATTTATACAAATATCAGCAGAAAAAGGTTATATTTTAAAAAGCTTTAAAGAGTTTATAAACATTTTTTTCAGAGGCCAACGAACTTCTTTCCAGAGGCGAAACGCTTTACGACTCCTCCGTTCGTGGCTTGTTAACACAAGGAAAAACACGTTTATTAATCCGCTTTAATATCTCGAGTAAATAAATCTTATCTACCTTCTCATTCGCGATGAACGCAAAAACACGAGGAACTACACCGAAACTCTCTCAAAGCGCAAAAAAATACGGCAAAATCGGTAAGAAAAGCCCGCAATAGACGCTCGTACTCCTTCAATACAACTTTCTTCTGCGTGCAGTTAAACGCGCGCCCAGAAACCCCATAATCCTCCCAATAAAAATCTAAAATAAAGCCATTTCCAATCCTTATCTAATTCTCGAGTTTCACTGCAGCCGACTAACGTGCATCGCTTAAAACGCAGAAGAAAAAAAAATAATAATAAAGAACCATATACGCGAGGATTTCTCGCGCATCGCCGAGCTCATAACATACGCGGCGATCGGCTTTTCCGATTTCCTGGCGGTATACACCGCACGTACGTGCGCTAACGCAACGCCTAATAATGGCTCTTAGCGTTTCAGCAATATGGGTATAAATGTACTTACGAGAGATGCCCACGCGCAGAAGTTAGCGGACGATCACGTGGCGCTGGTGCCTGTTGCGGCTTGCGATCGCAGCTGCCCCGGATCGAGTTAAATTACACGGATCGCGTATCGGCTGTCGATTAAGAGTGTTGGATTCGAGTTTAATTTATGGCGTTTGAGGCTGTTAACAATGAATTTTCAATTGCAAAGCCAGCGTCCCAGCGATACGATTACACTGCAGTTTGAAACTTTAGAGCGATTAATTTGGAATTTTTAGTTTTTAAAGCAAAGGTATAATGTGCAATGTTGTAAATCTTGTAAAATGGATTCTCACTTTACGGTAATCACAGTAGTCAATAAACGATATTATTGACTCAAAAGAATGTTTTGAACAAGTAAACTTTATTGATCTCCATGAACTATAACCATTTATTAACTATGTCAAAAAGGCATGTTCATGCACTTAAAAATAGAATTAAGAATATATATATATATATATGCATATTTGATTCCATGGTAGCAGCGGTTTTTGCATGTGATACAATTTTAAATCATGCTATTAGAGATTACATTAAATATTTAATAATTTACTTGGATATACATATTTTTAGGAGCCCAATCTTTAAATTAATTTAATCTTACGCAAAGGAATATTTCTTAAAATAACTGTAATTTTAAAACAAGAACATGCCATGGAGATGACATTTTTGGTTTATTTTTCCAGTATACGAAGGGTATTTTTATATCGAACGTTATTAAATATTACATAAAAATACTATATTCGTCGTATACAATCGCAAGATCATAAGATTTCAAATATGTTACTTCTTAATATATGAGAGAAGCCATCAAATCTAACAGTTTCCTGAATATGACCCACATGTTTCTTTATGGATAATCACATTTGGTATAAAATCTATATAAGTAGTACAACTGAAAATAATCGCATGTCACGCTATATATTTATTTTCTTGTTAATCTAATTGAAGGGATATTCTTTATATAAGTTTTAAACGATATTACTACATTGCTAATGGCTCATCATAATGTATTTGTAATTTCCGGTTATTTTATCCCATTCGCCAAGAAAATCGGTGTATTCGAACTTTCCCGACTAAAAAGTACAAATAACTAATGACGTCTAGTATGTATTTTACATGATTAACACTTTTAACAAGATGGTAATAATGTGATTTAAATATTACAATTTATCGTACAGAAAAATTTCATTTTAAAATCTTTTAAGTGATTTAATTGAATTTCTTTTAGATTCACTTATATTTTTCAAATATATAACTGTCAAAACAAGTTAGTCATATTCTTCATTATACTTGTAATATGAGAATAAGAATAGCCCAATGCCGATAAATTTCTTTCAACTTGTAAATTGTATTATTTTTGAAATAACACATTCGAAAAGATTTATATAATATAAAGTCAAATGAAGTAAAATGTAGTCTTTTTTATATATGAAAAGAGAAGTCGAAGTAAAGTTAATATAGTGTATATATGTTAAATCTAAATGTACGAGATGAAATCACTTATCAGCATCAATTAGCATTGTCTGATAATTCTCACGTGAAGTTTAAAACAAGATCACGCAGTATAATACATTGCCGTGTGTGTGTATGTGTGTGTGTGTGCGTGTGTGTGTATTGTGTGTGCGTAGGTGCGTGCGTGCATGCATGCGTGCCTGTGTGTGTGCGTGCGTGTGTTTGTGTGTGTGTGTGTGTGTTTGATTAGAGAAATTGTAACCGTTTGCGTCCGATATGTTTACAGGCCTTACTTAAGATATCGTAACGCCATATAGCAGAACGTATATATGTATATGTGAGGCTCACGAATGTTGAGGAAATTTATGAGGTAGGTGTTATGCAAAGTTTCACTGTATTCTGACAAAGAATTAATGACGCTTCTTGTAAGCGTGACTTACTATATAAATAAGACGGTAAATATCAGGGCTTTTTAGTCTTTCTATTAAGTTTCAGAGGAAGTCAATTAATAAATATTCAAATATTAGCTTCGTAATGAATGTAATGATCTATATATTATTCTTTGTTTTTAGAAATATATATTGGAAAATATTTTATTAATCATTATCCGAAAAAGGTCATTATCAATGATATATTGACAAGTGAAAGTAATGAAACAATTACTTAAAACACTGAGTCTTGAATAATACGCTGTAATAATGAATATTCAAAGTGAGTTTTTATAATTTAATTTTAATACTTAGCTCTTAGAACACCTATGTTTAATAATAATTTATGGCTGTTTATATAAATTAATATAAATTAAATAAATTAAAGTTACACTTACGGGCCAAGGAGATTAAGTAAAGTGATAGTTTCTGTGACTCACCTGTAACATAAACAAAAATTACATTTAGAAAAATTTATCACAATTATCATGTTATACACTATAAATTTTCATTATATCCCATATTAGATAAATAATCAATTATAAATAATCCTTTTCTTTTAAATTTCGAACCAAATCATCCGTCGAAATTTAAATTTCTCTACGCATTTCCAGTTCTCATTTTGCCTCAAACAATACACAATTAAAAACGCAACTTGAGCCCAGTATTCAATTAAATTAAAATCTCCGACAATCATCCAATTCCTACCTACGTCCCATCAAAGCAACCTGCATGCGCGCACAACGGAAGCAGGGAAAAAAGAAAGGCGCCGCGGAGAAATTTTCCCTCGTTAAGACACTCCGCGCAAGTGAATTCAGCGGCGCGCGCACGTGCCGATGATGACGACTAGGCACATACACTCGCGTATAAATGCGCGCGAGCGACGTCGACGATCGAGCGAACGAAATCGAAGGCGGTACACGCGTGCACGCGTGCGTGCATGCACGTTGCGCAATGAGTATATAACGTAGATATAGGCAGTCGCGGATGTGCACTTGTCCGCTCGGCGGAGCAAGTGAAAGAGAATCGAGCCGCGGGGAGTGGGACGGACGCGAGGTGTAACTGTAATTAAAAGTCCTTTTTCAGCGGATCGCCGGTTGATTTGCATTTCGATTGGCCGAGTGTTCGCGCGCGGGCTCGTTTGTTATGCGAGCGATTCGAATGTGGGTTGATAGCGAATGAAGTCGAATGTATTATAAAGTGCTAAAGAAATTTCAGTGAGTTTTAAAGGGCTTTTTCTTTGTCAAATTTTAAGTCATTTAGGAAGCTCGGTGCTGAAAAGCAAGTTCTCAAACATTTTTTCGTAAGAATAAACGTATTATCTATAAACTACTATAGCTTTCGAAAAATATTTTTAAACTGCTTGATATTTTTACTTATAGTTACTTCTAATAACGATTCTATAGTAAAAAATGTATACCTATAAAAAGGGCAGTTTACTCTTTGATCAGAAATAAATAAATAAATAAATAAATATTTTTTAAATAATTATTTAAAATGTTTTATTTATTTTTATGAATATAATATTATGATTGTGCCATGAATAAGGCATTAATGAGCTGCTTTATTGACAGAAATTTTTTAAATATATGCACAGAGCACTGTTTTATAGTGTAGCTGACAAAAAGTTTTGATTTGCGAATTGAAAATTAATTGGTGGGGTTGGATTTTTATAGCACGATTTTGATGATTCATTAGAAATTTAAACGGTGGTTGAAAGGTTTTAGTTTTTCAAACCATTATTTTTGGATGCATTTTATATCTTACAAATTAGTGATAGAAAAGAAATATATTTACAACTTGGCTCAAATTAGTTTTACGCGATGTTTTTATATCTTAAGAAAGTTCATGAGTGTCACTGGGTGCGGGATAGAGAGAGGGACTTCCCTCTTTCAATGCGTGGTAAATTTATATGCAAAGCCGCAGATTATGCTACATTTTCGGTATGACAATTATTTAATTTCTATTTATGCTTGTAAATATTAGTTACAGAGAAGTTTATATGCGACTAAACATTTATGGCTATCCGTAAGCTGAAATGTGTAACGTGATGGAAAATGTGAGAAATAAGAACATGTCAAAGGTTGGGTGAAATACTTGCTCTTCACACGGATTTGATTCCACTATGCGTATGCAATGTAGAAAATGTGTAATTTATATAGAAAAATGTTATAAATTTAATGTACGGATTTTCTAATGGCGTTCTTTGTATAATACCCTTGTCGAATACTAAATAATTGTAATTTAAATCTAAAAAGTACGTTAAATTTTAAAATTAGATTAGATGTTAAAAACTTCTTTATATTTTGGCAATGCCTTATTAAACTTCATTTTATCACTCAGTAAATTCGCGGAGTCAAATTTGTATAAGAGAAAAAAATAAGCAGAAACACTTTTCTATTATTAATTTTTCGTTAATCAATACTGGTCTCATTGACTTTTTGTCAAAAATACTCGTATTTTTTGTCGTTGACAAGCTATGTAGCATTTATTAAAAGAAGTTTTGAGGCGGAAAAAATCCTTTGATTTATTCCTTTCTTTTATCAAAATGTAATTCTTTTAAACGAAAAGAGATTGATTATCGCAATTTTTATATACATATATTTTTATAATATATTATATATTATATACATATAAAATTTATTTTTGTTTTTCGACAATGTTTATTATTTCTTCACAAGTAAAAAGTATTGTAAATAGGGATATTGCGAAACGTATTATGGTCAAAATGACTATATTTTCATCATTGCTATAGAATGATTAGAATTTAATTATTTGTACATGATTACAGACTCTACTAAACAAATTATTTGCTTTAATTATTTTACATAGTATAATTCGAGTTTTGTTTGCACGGTTACTGCTCGAATGACAACTTTGTTAGAACCAATTCAGAATAAATACATTTTCATTGTAATTTGAAAGTTCGTAAACACAAAGTAAATATATACTTGAATTTTCTGATTATTGGCAACGTTAAATTGAGTATCACAATACATGTGACAACGATATTTGATGACAATTTGATGACAAGATTAGTTATTACTATCATTACTGAATTATTATATTGGTTTCACCCTTTACTAAGCAAAATTAGATGTTTTAAATTCTCACTATATATTTAGTTCAATTTTGTTAATCTTATTAAATAGTTCAATAATTTTTTCAATATTATATCGATCAATAATACATGACATTCAACAGTACCATAAAAGAAAAATACTAACCAGCGAAAACTCTAGAAACATTTTAACACCTAGAACTTTTTCAGAATTTAAAATAAACAAACGAACATCTAAAAGTCATTTGTTTAATTGGTATATATAAGTTTATTTAGTTTGATATTGATTTTGCTAAAAGTCGTTTACTTGAAAATTATATTATCTTGAAATCCAAGCTTTGATTTAAATTACAAGTTTAAGATATATTTATACAGTTCATAGGATGGATTTTGTTAACAAAAGCTAATTTAATTATTGAAATTTCTTTAAGTTGAAGCGGCTACTATCGAATTATTTATGTCACAATTAAATTTCGAGTCAAACTATGTAACCCGTGAAATTAGTGAACTAATTATTTATTCTCGCATTCTAAAGCAACTTACAATATCCTAAAAACTACAAAGGTATTTTAAGATGTAAATAAACAGATTGCACAGGCTAAACCCACTGATGTGCCAATATTGTATTTTAAAAAATTCGCTTTTGATCTTTCCAGTCAACATCCATTCAACTGGCTTCTAACCATAAACAATAAATATGCAATATACACTATTTTATATTCCAATTCATCCGAAACATACGCGAATTATCAGAACGAGTTCGAAAACTCCAGAATCCCGCGCTCGAAATTCCCGCTCGGAGCGGAAAAACCGCGTGTCTCGGGAAAGGCGTGCACTTTGCACGTACACACAACTATGTCTCTTGAACCGTAGCGCATGTCTACCTATATCTCACGTTATCGGCCGCAAAATTTATCGCCACTCGTACTTTCACCCGAAATGACCGCGCGCGCGAATTCTCGGCCGCACTCAGGTTCTCGCGGGGCCTTTAATCGTCGATAATTGCGCGTGCTCACGAGTGACGGATCGACGTCGCGTCGATAAATTTTTAAGTGTGCTCGTGTCTTTTTAGACTAAGACAGGACACCGAGAACTAATGGGACTTGTGACAGAGCCAGAGCGTGAGGTGTTTTCATAGAGGTCTATTAGTAAGAGAGCTTGGATGAGTGGAATGATACGAGATAATTTGGAGTAGGTATTACGCAGAGTGGATGTTTTGGTGTTCTTTGAAATGAAAGTTTAACAGAATGTATGAATTTATTTTGGATCTGATCCAATTTTCAACCGTTTTAGTCACCATGCACTTTATTTTTAAGCAAAATATTTATCTAATGTAATGTAAAATAAAGCTATTCGAACTTTTACTTTGATTAGAGTAAGGTTTCTTAAAAACGTTACAACTTTACACTTGTAAAAGTTTTTGGAATGGTTTGAGTACGTGGTTAAAAAAGTTATCGTAAATGGTTAGGGTAATCTTTTGTATTTTTTATATCTTCATAAAAAAATATATCATGAAGTTTATTATACGTTATGCTATCTAAATACGTGAGTTAGAGGTACCTATATAGCTTCAATCTAATTCTATAGTATCCGCGTTTAATAAGAGTCAAGAACTTTTAAACTCTAGTTTGAACCAAATTTCGTAATATGGAATGACCAAGACTACTTTCGCAGTTTAAAATGACGTCATTGAAAGGGTTAATCTTGAAATGCATAATCAATAAATAAATTTATTAAATTGTACAATATATTATTTTATTATAATTTCTTTTTAATTAAATCAAATATCGGAATTGTTTTTTATAAATTAAGTACTTTTTTGGCCGTTGACAATTCCATTTTATTTCTATACATGTCGGAACTCCAATTTGAAGTGCTGCGTGAATCAGCAATCTAAACAAAGCTTGAAAAACAGATAAATCCTATCATTACAAAGGATGAACTTGCAACAATAACCTATATTTTGCTAAAAAATTTATACGAATAATTTGCTGTTTGACGAGAATGTGAAATCGCTACTTTCTTCCACTTCGAATCGTTCCAAAAGTTTAAAAATACGAAGAAAGTAGGTATGGTCTTCCGAATCTTTATATACAAACGGACAAAGGCATTTCTAAAAATTTCCCTGCTCCGTAACGTATATATACGCGGATACGATATATTTTTATTTCGACCTCTTTGTTTCTTGCGCGATGCATTTTCAACGCGCGCGTCACGTTGAGTGAAAAACACAGAAGAAATAAACTTTCCAACTATAAGTAATGAAAAAAAAAAAGAGAAAAAACTAAAAGCCGAAGCATTTAAGTCTATTCTTACTTGTCTGCACATAGGTGACTACTTTCAATGTTCGTAATTCAATTTCACTTTTTATGTTCATCATAACATACTTTTATTAACAAGAGGAGTAATCTGACATGAAGCTACTTCAGAGAGATATTATATTTGTTCTCAATCTACCTATTTTAAATTTAAAATTCGTAATTTCTTTGATAAAAACTCATTTTTTTCTTTCAATTAACAACGACAATAACAAAATAAATAATATAGTCCAGCATTATAAGACAGTTTTATAGTGTAATTGGTGGAGAAAGTAATAGACAAATTATAAAACAGCCATAAAATAGACGATTGCAGATAATTAGTAAATAAATTTCAATGTCAGACATTTTTGCAAGTAAATATAATTTTTGAGTGTTTATAACTATATCCATATTTTGGTCGATTTTTAGCACCCGTATGAAAATCCAGGTCAAGACTACTAAAAAAGGTACTATTAGTTCTGTAAAAGCAGTCATTAAATCTTCGATAAAGCAACCTTCTGTCAATAATTTTATTGTTTCAGTAAGTTCATCATCCTTTCTCATTAAAAAACCAATTAACGCCAAGCTACTCAATGGAAAAGTGTGTCAATACGCGAACGGCGCACTTACATTTGCAATTTCACATTCTCAAAATAAAACTCACTTAAGCTTCCCCATAAAAACAAATCCCTCACGGCACAAAAAAATACCATGACCGTCGTAAACTCCCTTTGTTACGCAACGCGCTCCATCGGCGACAAAAACGTATCACCACGCACCAAAGTCCTTTCTCATTACACGGCTAAACAAGCGGTAAACTCGCCGCCGCGCACGAGACACAAAAAAGAAAAACGAGCAGCATGCATCCGCAGAGACACGAGTCCGAATTGCACCTCGGCTAATTCGCGCGGCTTGTCTTCAAAGTATATAAACTGCGCGGCGCAAACACGCGGAATCCCCTAACGATCCGCGCGCGCGAGCGTTCCTTTTCATTTTTGCGGCGACACGCGCGCGCGCTAACGAAACGATTCATTAAAATCGCGCGGGATTCCTTTTTCCGCGCTGATGGCGAGAGGTCGACGCACCGCACGCGCGAGAGCTTTACGTGTATTTTGTACGCCCAAAACGCGAGCAGTGTGCGCACGCGAGTTCTTGATGTGTATATGTAGAATAGGCACTTTCTCTGTTGAACGCATGAGTGTAAGTGAGAAGGATTGATTGTGTATGTGTGTGTGTGTGTGTGTGTGTATTTACACGAGAGTTGATCGAGCGTGTAATTTATCGATCACGGAGCGACCGCAACGGGGTGTGTTGGAAGTTTTGGGATTTTTGTTGTCTGTGGGTGAACTGGCTGGTCGAGGAATGTTGAGTGAGATTTGGTTGTCGGGATTGTTCGCGCTTGCGTGCTCATTCTCTTCCTGATATATAGGTGTAGTTGGAAAAATGTTCCATTTTGAATTGGTCTGTTAACACTTTCACTGAGTTCTGATTTACTGGTGACTTGTGTGATTTTCATATACATATTTTTGAGATATAAATAGTTTCACACATAAGCTGCCTGAAAACTTATCAGTTATAAATTCGTTCTTGAATTTATAACCGATTTCGAGGAAGGTGTTTATCAAGAACTACTGAATCGATTTTGATGAATAACGGTTTTTAGCTTGGTGTCGTTCAACTTAGATCAGTCGTTAGTAAGTAATTTCGGAGTTATCTTGAAGACTGTTTTATAGATATTTTAATTCTAATTGTTTTCGTCTCTGATTTAAAGACTTGCTAAAAGCAGATCATTTTTTGTGCAGTAGCAAGTGTCAAATAATTAAGAACCTTTTTAGTGATATCAATTAAACAGTCTAGAAGCTAAAACAGCTTAGTGGTTTCGTTGATAAAATTTAAATTTAAAGTTATAAAGTTCTTCTTACAAAATTGATTGTGTCAACAATAGTTTATTTGAAGTGTTAATATAAAATAATTATAAAATTCTTTTTACAGTCATAGGATTGATTTTCTTAAGAATATTTAATTTATAAAAGTAGAGCTATTTTAGAATTCAATCTGCTACTATCGAATTATTTACCTAATTAAACTGAGATTCAGATATATAATTGGTCAAATTAATGCGCTAAATATTTATTTTCGTGCATTTTAATGAAACTTATAATTTCTTAAAAATGATGTAAGTATTTTTAAATATAGGCGAAGTGTCCGAATAAACAGGTACTGATAATATTTTAGAATATTAGTTTTGATCTTGCTGTTCAACTGCAGCTGTTTCATTGCTGAACAAAACGTGTTTGAACATAATATATATGATATGCCATCAATTTCCTCTTTTACAATGTTACTCGGCCGCATAGTTTAAGACGATATATGTGTATAAGGATGGAAAAATAATTACCCACTATTAAAAAGCTAGTCAGATGACGCGGTAGTTGTGTTTTAATGATTTGAAGAAACTGAGTCCAGTTTATCGTCAGCCATCGATTTCTTTTTTTATAATATATTTCAAATACGTGCTGAATATAAAAATATATGATTTAAACTGAAAGTCACTTTTAGCTTAATTTCCTAATCGATCGTTGAATTCGAAAAGTGCAAAACCTCTAACCACTTTCGATATTGGGACTCTAAACAGTAATAAACTGTGAAGTAATATCTTATTTTTAGTACAAAATTTACTTTGGTCTGCTATTTATTTATATTTTTCCGATCATTAACTTTGTTTAAAATAAACACACCTTTGGTAAAGGAAAGAAAAAGGTTTATATTTCAGATTTTTACGCTTATTGTTAGTAACGTATGAACCAAAAATATCGTAAGTATGTAGGTTATAGCATATTGACAAAATTCACTATAATACCGAACAATCTTCGCGGCAATAATGTTACCCCATATCTGGTGTTACACGCAAGACGTATTCCATTATGCGACTCACTATCAGCTCAGCTTAACAGCTCATCAATTTCAGCAGCTGATTGGAGCGAAAGCGATGAGTTGCGGCTAAATAGGGATCTCGCCGACCATATTATACAATGCGTGCAAAAGATATAGTAAAGTATACACCACTTTTAACTTAGATTTGGAGACTCTAATATTTTTATGTCCACTTTATAGATATAGTTTTTATCTAACTGTTATTAATCTCAGTTGTTACATCATCATTTTAGCGATATATATAGTTTACGTGTCTATTGGAATAGCACTTAAAAGTGCATTGATGATCAATACGTTGCATCAATACTGTCGAGATGTAATCACAGTAGGATTCACCGGTAATACGATGGATTATAAAAGTTTTGGTGGTGATTTTTCTTAGTCTATTTTGCAACCGTCGATTCTTCCTTGAACATGGATGTTTACTTTGAATTACGCTCTAAGATCAATTTGCTGCAATTACGTGCCAGTGGTGTAACTTGTCATGGTGAATTAGTACATTTTACCAAGCAAAGTGAAGTTTCACCAATTCAAATTTCTCATAGAATCTATAATATTAGAAGAAAAACGCAATTTCAAAATATAAATGAAAAGGAAGAGAGGGTGACTTTGATCGACAGGTTGATAGAGAATGATGGATAAAATAGGAAAAATCAATCTAATCTACGAAATGCCTTGCTGATTTGAGGTTTCATGAAATCTAAGTCTTAAAAATGTAGATTCTGCTTACATATTAAAAATCTAATTTTAAAATCTAACACATTAATCATTCCATTTATCTACCTATTCATCCATCCATTCATCCATTCATCCATTCATCCATCTATCTCTCCAATTTTAAACCTTTCTACAACTATATTCATAGATAAATATTTTAAATAAATAAAAAAATGTTATAAATAAAAACATTTACTCATTTTGCATGAAATTTGAAAAAAAATTTTCACGTGGTATCACATACATCGTTGTTTCTATGCTATGTATAAATAAACTATTTCAACTAACAAGGAGAGTATAAGGAGTTTGGGTCATTGATCTTGCTGAAACTTTAGGATATGTTTTCTTGCACCTTAAAATGAAGACTTTGCATGGTAAGAAAATCTAATGCCTTAAGAATTATAAGATACAGGTGTATATATATAATATTTTGTATATAGGAAATACTAATGTTTACAGCTATATCTCATGATTGGGACATCGTTAGATACTTATAACATACAAAGTCCTCATTTTAAAGGTACAAGCAAGCATATCTGATAGTTTCAACGAGATCCACCATCCAAAACCCTGACACTCTCCTTGTAAGCTTAGAAATTCTATACACATCTATTATTTCTGAAATGAACAGTCTACAAGATTGCCCACCTCTCCCAAGCAAAAATTACAACGTAAATCCCCTTCCCCCTAAAATCTTCATCGCCTCATTCACGTATCACAAACACGCAATCCCATAACGCAACGACGCTCCTCCGGCATAAACCCAAACGAGAAAAAAGGAATCCTCCTCTCATAGAATAGGTAAATAAACAAGACGCATCCGCGCATCCACATAATAAACGCACGAGACATCTCCCGTACACTATCTATATACCACTTGTACTACTACTACCAGTATACACATTATAATGCACTCAAGCTAAGTTCCATACGAGCGCTCGACATCGCGTTAGAAAGTCTACCGCAGCGGTGGCAGCGTACGTATCACTTTCTTCGCTCTCGCGAACGAGCGACACGCGCGCGCAGCGCAAGCCTCTGTAACGGTCTGCAGGTACCTACTATATATATATATGTATATATACATACCTATACGTATGCGCGCCGGCACGCGGTATTATACATACGTGACGATCCTGCTAATTGAGACTTTGATAGGTAGATATAATACACAGCGCCGAGGAGTCTGCGTGCGCAGATATTATACGCTTCGTTCGTTCGTTCGTTCGTTCCCCCGCGTGTATAATACTGCTGCTGCAGTGATGGTGTATGCTTGCGAATATTGCGGGGCAGGGGGAGCGGGGAGTTTTATGGGCGATCGTACGGGAGATGGTTTGGAGGTTTATTGTATACACGAGAGGCGTTTTCGTGGTTTAATGGCTGTCGTTGTGGGAATGGGGACGAAATTGGGGATTTCGTCCTGGATTTTGTTCGTTTTAATTGCGGGGTAATACGGGAGTTTTGAATTACGGTGGTCGTAATTGGCTCGGTGTTGCATAACAAATCTTAGTGTTGGGAGTATTAAAGATATTAGTGGTGGGCATGATCGTACTTTTTACAAAGCAAAGGTATAAATATATTTTTCTAAGTATCGGGGAAGCTATTTAGAAAAAGTGTTGTATGTTCTTGTTTTGAGAACAAAAATACTTGCAAAGAAAAGCTGTTTTAAGAAAAGTACTTCTTTGAAGTATTTAAGTACTTACAAAGGAGTAGCCCAGGTACATAGAAAGAATACTTTTTAAGTGTTGTCAAAACTTCAAGTTATTACAAAAAGTATTTTAAGTACTTTTTTATGTAAGTAAAGCATCAGTACGGAAAAAGTTTTAGTACTATTCACAAATACCAAAATTTCCGTAAACAGTATTTAACGAAAAGTTTTAAAAAGCACTTAAGAAAATTCAAACTACTTTATTTCAAGTACTGATTTACTTTAGTAATTAAGGTAGTTGCTGCTACAAAAACTATAATTTAATTTTTTATTTATTAAATGGATATGCACAAAACAGTTGCGCCATGATAAAAGGTTAAATATGGCCGGATATATAAAGAATATAAAGTACTTTCCTTGATAAAATGAATGTATGAAAATAATGGCGTTGTTTAATTTCCTTAAGATATTCTTAACTATCAATAAGAAGCCAAGCCTCTTGTTCTTATAACTTTCTCGTATGTACATAAGATGCATACTTATATGTGCGTTGTTATATATCAGAGTTTAAGTCTAGATATCTGGTACAAAAGAATGGAAAGATTACTCAAGTAATGGAAGTTTGTAATGGTATATTAACAGAAATTTATGATTTTCTTAAATAGCTAAAAGTTCTTAACTGCGTTAAAATTATAATAGAATTGAACGCTATATCCTACTTTCTTGTCTGAAATAATCAGGATGTTGCATTTTTTTATATCATCTTTTGGTAACCTATGTAAAAAACGGAAATCATATTTTATGTAAGATTGAAATTCATTACGTTACAGAGTATATCTATATACGTATAAAAATTACAAAAACACGTTTAAGATTAGAACTTAAAAATAGTAAGATATACAGCCTAATAATTTTCCACGGATCCACCCAATACAATTAAGAACTTCACTTTTTATTTCCATGCAACATCCTTATTACCTAAAACCTGTCGCACAATTTCCCTCACCCAAATCCGCGACCTTCACTCCAGAACCACATCCAAACCATATCCACGGCTAATTCCACGCTTACACATGCACAAGCGTCTATACCCGCTAAATCAGTTTCCACGCTCGTTACATAAATCGGCGAAAAGCTCGATTCTCGCACATATATAACGATCATATATACGCCGCATGATCGTTCCGCGATTTCGCGAACTACAACCGCGAAACTTTTCCCCGATGCGCGCAACTTCAACAACTCGAGACTTTCCCATTTTTCACGTGCCGCTGCACGCATCGAACACAAACTCCCGATGCATACTGCGTACATATCCACCGCGTGCAATGCATACATGCACAAATACACACACATAATATATACGTATATGCACACAATTAGATAAAAAGCCGCGAGTTTCGTAATCGCCTCCTTCGATGCGCGCATCAGTCGGTTTTTGCGCGGTCGCTGCCGCGGCTGTGTGCACTCCCACACGATCCTGAACTCGTTAATAAGGAAGCAATTATTTGCCGGATAAGGGAGCGGAGGCTGAGGAAGAGGAGGAAAAAGGACGCGCACGAAAAAACAAGGGAATAAAGTGCGGGGAGCGACGAGCAATCATGTTTTCTATAAGTCCCACGTTTTCCTAGGTTGTGTATGTTTGTATGGTGTGTGTAAGTATGTACGTATATGTGTATGTACGTACATATTTACGTGCGTGTGCGTGTATGTTTGCGCGTGTGCGTTTGTGCGTGTATCTGTGTGATTGACCGAGGGAAATCGAGCATAAGAGTACAAACTGTGCTTACTTTTGGATATAGGATTGGATCAGATATTTTAATATTTAAAAATATCCTTTTTAATTTTTTGATGGACAGTTCTACGCGTTACAGTGGGAACTAACACATTTATAGTATTGCGTTGTATACTATCAAATAAATACTAGATTTCTTGAAAAGTTAATTGAAAATTGTTATTTGCATTCTGGCAAATCTTATATTTTTTGTCCTCATAACCTTTGCAATATTAATGCAAAATGTTATAAAAATAGAAGTATTGAAACTAGAGTTTTCATAAATATTGCAGATTATCGAATATTCTAAGTCATTCATTCTGTATTTATTATGTATATATTTTACATGAACTGTGTTTTATAAATAATAAGTTGAATGATAAATTAGATGGCATCATAAATGGTTAATAAATCTAAAAGATTTATTAGAACTTCAATCATATTCTGTTTTCCATTTTTGTTATCGATAAAAAAGTAGATAAAAAAATTATGCACTTAACTTTATACATACCTTAAAATTCATTACCACATTAACCATAACCAACTGTACGAAATGATGTTATCGCACAAGCAATATTTCTTTGATAAAGTTCAAAGATAGATTCCTATCGTGATTTTTCCAGCTCTTCTAGGATATTAATTTTCGCGTGTTTTTCTTCACTCAATAGTTTGAGAGTGCCGAAGAAAATTTAGTACAAATTTGATTTCTTTGATAGAACAAAGAAAAAAATATGGAAAGAAACGGGATTTTTTTCCCTATTCTATTAAGGGATCAACCTGAATTAAATTCTGTAAAAAATCATTGTCCATTTTATAGAAGTCAAAAATATTTTGACACAATCTAAGTTGATGCAAGTTTTTATATCTTAAATATGTATATTATATATAATTTTGCCACAAATTAGACCCCTCTAAGTGGTATTTATAGTCATTTCAAAATTCGCTAATCTACATTATTGAATTTAACCACTTACTATGTGTTTTTAAATCAGGTGGTGCATTTCTCATGATCATCGAGGCTTTAAAGTATTCTTCAGAAGTCTACTCATTGACATAAAGAGCTACATTTAAAAAAAAGATTATTTTCAATTGTTAAACACACATGTATCAATAATAATAGTATTTTTAGAAGTTTAGAAGTTTTCTGAAGAATACTTTAAAGCCTCGGTGACTATGAAAAATGCACTGCCTGATTCAAAAACACGTAGTAAGTGGTTAAAAAGGTTAAATTGAATAATGCAGATTAGCAAAATTTCAAGGGACTATAAAGATCACTTAGAGGGGTCTAATTAGTATCAAGATACTTTTGTCGTCTCTAAAATGGACAATGATGTTTACAGAATTTAACTCAGGCTTGACCCCTTACGAGTTCAGAAAAATGCGCGAAAATTAACATTTTAGATATGCTTGAAAATGCTAATATAAAAGTCTATCTTTAAATTCTATCATAACCAACTACCAGTTTCCCAAAAAAGAAAATAAAAACACATTCCATGTCCCGCGTAATCCTTTCCCACTGAATTCATAAACCGAACAAAAAACTTCTCTCTCGTTCACCCCCTACCAAACAATCCCCCTAATCCTCCACCCCAAAAAACCAAACCGCAACCAAGCAAAAAAAGCACGAAACTCGAATATAATCCCAATTCTACAGGCTCGCGAGAAGACACCACGAGTTTCGCAAAAGGCGAGGCGCGCGGCAGGAAATCCTGTCGTATAAAGCCTGGTCGTCACGGCGAGAGAAGCAGGTTAACCTGGTTAGAGCGAGCCGCCGTGGCGCTTCCATTCATCAGTTTTCTTGCGGGCGGCACTTGTGGCACGAGTGTCTCCGCGCGTCGTGCCGTCTTCTCTTTCTCTCACTTTTATATGCTTGTTTTGTTTGTATAGGGGAATTTGCTAATAGCTCGGAAAAGAGGATCTTTTGTGTGCTTGTCGGATAAGCTACCGGAGAGAAGAGCTGAAAAGAAGGGTTTTTTTATATGGTTTATTATGGAGTGGATATGGTTGTTGCGAGATGTGGATTTTGCAATGTTGATGCTTCTGTTTGTGTGTCGGGGGAAGGTGAATGTCGTGGGATATGGGTTTCCTGTCTTATTGAGATGATTTTATGTTTATTTTATAGGATAAATAATGAAGTAGAAATATATACTAAGATATACAAAATTTTTTTTCATGAGAACTGAAGAGAGTTGAGAAAAATGTCGATGCGCGCAGTAGAAGCAGCCCTGCATGGTGAGGCACACTCACTCGTGAACTATATCTCCGCTTCATTAACTATATTTTACATTATATAATATAATGTTATCACTACCTTTTGGTAGAGAGAAGAGATAAGTTATACACTTATGCGTGAAATATTCGAGTAGGTATTCTTAATTTATATGACTGTAAAATTTACAATTTAGCTACTGTAAAAATATAAAAATAATCTCATTTCTTTAGAGATCTGAAAATATGCTATTACCATAAAGCATATATATATACATATATCTTCTTTTTAAAATTTTAGATAACTTGTTCCAAAATTGTATATATTAAAAATATTATGATTTATGAATAACATATAAAATTTGATTGCTGGTATCTAATATTAAGTCTCACGCAAAATACAAGTTAATTACAAAGTACCCATTACATTTTCAGACTTTACTTAAAAATATCCCTTGTTCTTAAACAAACCCAATAAATCCTCGAAACAGTAGAGATCTCGACAGAATCTCCTCTAAAACGTAAGACCCCTATATGTACGAAACTTTGCGAGAATTTCTCTATTTTCCTCTAAAACCTTCCTAAAAAGCCGAGCAGCCGTTGGCCAACAATTCTCATGTACTCGGTCGCAAAAAGAAAAAAAAACCTGGTCAACAATTCGCACAACGCGCGCGGCGCCGCACTTCTTGCGGCATGTGGGCTCGCAATTCGAAACGTCCCGCGGGCATAAGTCGCGCCTCTTCGCCAAATTCGGCGGGGATCTATCACTCGCTGCTACGGGCGACCCAACAAAGACCGCGACGGACGAGACAAGAGGAGCATTCTCTGCCGGTTTTTTCTTATACGTTAGAAAGTCGTCCGAATGAAGAAAAGGTGTTCTTTAAGTTCTTTCTCTGTTTCTTTTTTAAGGTCATTGTGTGTTAGTGGGTATTGTGAATTCATGAAATTCTGTGTAAAATATTAGCAAGTTTTGCAAATTTAGCTGTTAAGTTATTGCAATTTCAATTTAACATTGGTTCTTATGATGATTCATAAAATTCTACGAAATGGTCAAATTAATTGAAAAAATCTATGCTTTCTCAAAGAGAAAGCATTATTTTTTCAGTAGATTCAGTAGAATAGTATAACAGTAGATGTAAATTGCCATATTATAGAGACTTTTTATGATTATTAACAGTTTCATGACAAATAAGTTTTATTTGAAATAGTATAGTTATTCGAGAATATTAAATGAGATATGAAGTAAACCGAGATAACGGATGGTCAGATGTATAAGAAATTGCTGCCTTAAGCGTTAGAAATGTATTTTGGAAGATACACGTAAAGCTTTTTTTCAACCTCAAATAGTTTCTATATATCTTCTCATTCTAATTATTATTGAATACTTAGCGAATAGCGAACTTTAGCTTCCAAAAACGTGTTTTAAACTTTGTCTTAATTAGTTTACTTATATAAATCAAAGTTATTGTGTTAAATGATCGTTATTTATATATATAAAAAGTTATCCAGATATTAGAAGCTCCATGCGTATTAAATTTTACTGTAGCGTTTCAAAAATTGTTTTCTGAATTGCTAACACCGATATAAAGAAATAGTCCAATTTAGTTTATTTTATTCAAATTGTTTCTTATTTAAAAATAAATACAATTTTCTTATTAAGAATTATTTTTATTAATTACTTAAGAATTAGAAAATTGGCATTTAGAAAAAAAAGTGAATTGGATAATATTTTTGAAACACTATAAAATATAAAACCTCCTTTGAGATGAGAATCAAAAGTTTTCTCTGCGTGGAGGTAACAACAATATGCAGTTTCAGGATGCTACGATAAAATCTAATGCATATGGAGCATCATGAACATTGAGAAACAAAATTATTAGGAAAATACTTACTTTTGTAAAATTTAAATTCTTACTTTTTTTACTTTTATTGTTATATCCTTGCTAACACAACAACTACGCTTAATAAATATTTAAGATGAATTATAGACCTATTAGAAAATATAAAAAACAACGATCTTCGACCGAATTCGAGTATATGATCACCTTAACTTTTGTATTTAAAATAGACTGAGAAAGAAAGAAGAATACGATGAGAGAAACAGGCTTAAAAGCCATAGGGAGACTTACGCAAGTCGCGGAGTGGCTAATTATCTGGCGCGGGACATTAAGGTGTTGCTCTCCGTTGCTCGACGCGGCGGAGCATTTCGCTTCTCTGTGTTTCTCTTGTGACCGATGGGAGGATTTTCAATTTATTCCGCGTTTCCGGAGCCGTGTTTAACACGGTCTCGAGAGGAAAATGAGGAGAGGATTGCCAGCGCCGAGACAAAGAAAGAGAAATTGGAATTGAAATTCGCGAGGACTGGTGTGCTGATTCTCGTTACTTTTTGAGTTTAATCGAGTTATTAAAATTGTAAAAAGGCGTTGTGGTTTTTAGATTGTTTGGGAATCCGCATATAAAATGAATGAATTATTTTTTAGAGCTAGATGTTGAATTGCCTTGATAAGGATCAACATGGGAGAATATTAGAGAATCTTTTTGAATAAAAATGATCAAATTTTCCATGTTACCTACTTTATTTCAAGGCTTTAAATATACCAAGAAGGTTTTATATGATATTGATGATAATTATAGTGTAAATTAACCTTCAATTCATACATTGATTAAATCTAAAGCTTTTAACATTCAAGGTTAAGCATAAGAGTTACCTAAATGTAACGAAAACCATTATTTTAATTCTTAATTGATGTATTGTACTTTGTTAATTATTATGAATGCAACACAATAAGTGAAATTTTCTCATTAATATCTTTAAATTCATAAAAAGAAATTTTAATAAGAAAATTACACTTAAGTGAGCTGGAAAATTATCCATAATGTAGTCCATTATAATTAGTAATTTTATGTCTTAATTCATTTATCTTAAAAATCAGATATTCTTATGAATATTAAATTCTGAGTACTAAAGAGTTTCATGATTTTGAAGTTTAAATCAGAGTAATTAGATTATGCGAAATTCTTGGGAGCGTATTATACATTTTTAAGTGACAATTTAACAAATAACTCGTTTTATTAAGATATACAAATTCTTGACACGTATCTTAGTGGACTACTTAGAGTCTTCAAAATCTACTTATGAGAAAGAATTTTAATTTTCTAGACTATATCACTTTCGCTTTTGTTTCTTGAAGTAATTAATCTGAAACTTATTTTAAAATATCATAATTTAGAGTGAAAATTTGTTCTATTTACAAATAAAATAAAATAACCAGTTTATTTTAAACAATGTGTGGTGTAAAATATATATTGTTTATATGTAAAATAAAAATTTCGTTCGTCATTTGTTACGTAAAATTCAAATCCAAAAAAGTAAGAATGTTACGAAAATTTCGACTACAAAGGCCGTGACCAATTTTTCCAAAATCCCTATTACAAACCTATAATCATCCGATATGATCTAGAAGAATAATTACACATGCATGTGCTGTTTGAATTGGAGGTCCTCCTTCCTTTATTTCAAAATATGCCTATTGCCTATTATTAGACCAAAACTCTAGTAGAAGAAAAATTCGTCTTGTATTTTTATGAAACAAAATAATAGAGAGACTGAAGAATTTAATATACTTATGCACGGGTTTGGAAATTAATTTCTTATAAATGAAACAAAAGTTAAAGGAAGTTAAAAAGTATATTTACTTTGAGACTATTTCTATACTTATACTATATCTATACTTCTATATCTATACTTGTACTTGCATATTAGTATTTAGAACTTGCATATATTAGTAGTCAGAAAAACGCTTGTGTATATTGTATTTAAATATTTTAAATGAATAAATTCAATGAACTTAAACACAATTATTATGCAAATTTTAATTATAACTATAATTGAAAAAAAATAGATTTCATTGACTATTACTACTTATAATTTAATATACGTTAATAAATAGTAAGGGAATGTCTGAATATCCATTAAGATATTATTACATTTAAGTATAAATTTAATCAGACAGAAAATCATTACTTATTCAAATAAATATATATGGGTCATTCTTATACTTTTTTAAAAAACGTGCGCAGAAGGCTTTCGAAATTTGCCACCGATTTTTAGGCACGACTGCTCCAAGGGAGAGCCTTATATTTTCATCATTGCAAAAAGTGTAATATCTTTAAAACTAACAAATTATTGCATAGAAATATGTTTTAACACTATAGGAACATATTTCAAGCATCCCCGTAAATGTATGTACGGATGTATGTATAGTGGCAGATCGGCGTCATTAATCGGACCCACGGCCATTAGTAGAGTAGAACAGAATATGGATGTACATATGTAATCAAATTTATGCAATAACTCAACGAGGCAGCGGTGAAACTGGCTGAAATTTATAGAGGTTACTTTACACATCATAAGAAGCTGTTGTATCTATTTTTAGCCATATTCGATGAGTATATTTCTATATAGGAGAACTTTTAAAGATATTGAAAAATTAAATTTTAGCCGTATCTTGAATAAATTTAATATTTATATTAAATTTTTCACGGTGAAGTTATAGATCTCGAAAAAATACAACTTATTTGTATTCAACATTTTTTACGTAAACGTCACTTAAACAAAGCTTCTCCAGAAAAACAAATAAAAAGTGCAATAAAGGCATAAGAAATCGATTTTTAGGCCACAATTGGATTAATATATAATATACGCTGATTTTTAACGGTAAAGTTGTAGATCTCAAAAGAATACAATTGTTTTGTATTTAACATTTTTTACGATAACGTCATTTAAACAAAGTTTGTCAAGAGAACCGAAAAATAAAGCACTAAAAAAACATACATAATTGAATGTCAGTTATATCTTTCACAAATTTCATATCTTTACTAAATATTCCACGGTACAGTTACAAATCTAAAAAAAAAACAAAACTTTTTTGCTTTTAACACTTTTAACAACAATGTCACTAAAACCAAAATGGTTTCTTATAGCTAAAGATACAGCCTCTGGCAAATAAGTATTATTTTACAATCGTTAAGTTGGTACACCTGTAACTTTTTTCTCTGAGCCCCTTTTGAGCTCTAACTTTCAGGAAACATAGTTTAAGCATCCTAGAAAAAAATGCTTGTTGGTTTGGTATTATGTATTGAACTTATAGCATAACTGTGAATTGTTTCTCCAGCTTGATTTTTTCACCTAATGTAAACGTCATACTATTGAAGTCTGACGTAATTTACGTGATGCATTATACATTATCTACAATTCTGTGTATGTCCAAAGAAAGCTGTCATTAAGAGCTTTAATTTGAGTGATTGAAACATCTTTGAAGATATTTAGATGAAAAGTTACGCATAATTCAAAATTATGGAAAAGTTTAGGTGACCAAATGGGAGACCGGAACTTACTAGGAACTACTTAGGAGCGCAAGTCGTCGGTAGCTTGCGGTCTCCCATTTGATCACCTAAATTTTTTTATATTTTTGAATGGAGCGTAACTTTTCATCGAAATATCCTCAAAGATGCTACGACGACTCCAATTAAAGGTCCCAATGTCAGCTTTCATTTGGATATGTACAGACTTGTCCGTAATATAAAATACTGCACATAAATTACGTTAGACTTCAATAGTATGACGTTTACTTTTGATGAAACAATCAAGCTGGAAAAAAAATTCACAGTTATGCTAGAAGTCGAATACACAACACCAAACTAAGTGAATTGTTTTCTAAAATGTTTGAACTGTGTTTCCTGAAAGTTAGAGCTTAAAACGGGCTCAGAGAAAAAAAGTTGCAGGTGTACCAACTTAACGATTTTAAAAAAGTACTTATTTTACAGAGGCTGTATCTTAAGCTATAAGAAAGCGCTTTGAACGCATCAAAAAATGAATTAAAGGCATTTTAATGACGTATAATTTAAGATGAATTAGACCTAAAACCGTATCGATTTCATAAAATGGCAAGCTATTAAACATAATCTAAAAAATACAAAAGTTTAGGTTTATATTCAGCTACGTAGGGGTGACCCATTTAGCTTGATTGAGATTTGATACGTTCAAATTGATATTAATGGGACCTCCCTCGAATTTTTCAAAATAGCCGTTTCTTGACCACATTTGAAAATGCAGAACACTGTACTAGGTTGCACAGGGGACGTTAAGGGCTAACAATTTTTTGTTAGCTTATTTTGATGAGTACTTTCGTTTTAAAAATACGCCGGCAAATTTTGACAAACTCACTCATAACATTCATTTTCTCGTTCTCTTCGTGATATTTTTTCGATCTAATATCTCTTTATTGTGAATATTTTAAATGAAATGAAAATAATCTCCTTTGATCTGTATACAATATTTGTACAAACAACTCAAAAGCACGTTTGTTTAAGAAGTAATTTACGTTATGTTTATTAAATACTCCACATTATTATACTTCCGGGACTTCTTTGTCGCTAATAAGCTACATTATTTTTTGTATAGCTTATCTAAAAATAACCTTAAACTAAGAAGAAAAGCATATGACCTTTTCAGATCAATTTTGGACTTTAAATAACATTTTGTTGTATACGCTTTACTTATAAAAGTAATGATTTAATCGTAGCAATATTAATTTGACAAAGATACCAGTTAAAATTATGTTTTTAAACCACAAAAAATGTTTCACCCTGTTTAGGGCTTTATTTATCATTATTCCAAAAGAGTTCAATTTATATTATTTTCATATGAGTCGCAAACTGTGAGACTAAACTGCTAGTAAGGCTTGATTTATTCTAGATTTTTTACGGAGCTCTAAACTGTGCTGTCGAGGGCGACCGACTCGGCATTAAAGGATTAAAATAATACTGCAGACTATTTTCTAAGGGTAAAAACTTTAATTTCATGTAGAAAACAAAACATTTTTCGATTCATTAAAAGCTTGGTTTGCCCTATACTTAACCATTTCAGACCCAGCGTTTATTGGAATGGACATACTCGAAAAAACGTAAAAATAGAAATTTAACGGTAGAAGCGGTTGAAATTTCGGTTTGATCGATCCTACTTTTAGCCATTCATATCATGCAGAACATTAAGATTATATTATATAATTACATACCGTTACGGACCCAGTTCCTGATCAGGACCTAATTCCTGATCTCTTTTTTACATAAAATATTACTTTAAACTTGTTGCTGCAAAAACTTTTTTGAAGATTGCAGATATAACTATCTACTATTTAGATTTTCTTGTTCAAACTCTAAAAAATTTAATTGTAATTGGCTTTTATGGGAATCAGAGTTGATCAGGAATTTCTCTTAGCTGATCAGGAACTGGGTCCGTAACAGTATGTGTATCCATGAATGTATACATTCTTACACACTCGACGTGGATATATTCTATTCGACGCTTTTAAAATGCTCCAATGAGTGTACATAAACATGTTCAAATTTTTTCTTTTACTAACTGCACTTAAATTTCCACAACATCTCAAAATACACTTAAAAAAGTAGTACCTACGTCCTGGCTACATTTAATTCAACTCTAAACGGCCAATACACAGTAGATTTAAAAACCACCCGAAAAAACTCATTCCAACCACTCCAGCTCAACTTCCCCAACAATCCCCACGATACATCGCACTCGCCCAAGATCTGCTCGCACTTTCGGTCCCGCCGCTGCGCGCGCGCGCGCTGCCCTTTCTCTCCTTCGCAAACCCAATCCTGCACCACTCTATACTATATTCTACAGGCGCACGCTGCACCGCGGGAAAGCATTACCTATATACACCAGCGGGAAAAGCGAGTGCACGGCGCCCGCGCCGCGGTTTATTATGTAGTGGGGATCGGCTGGCGCGCGTCCGCAGTCAGTCAGTCGGCGTTGTGCGTTGTATATATCCTGCAAGCCAGCTGATGCTCGGTATACCTCGGCTCGCCGCCGCGCTCTACCTTCACTCGAGCCGCGCAGCGCGCAGCACGCGGACGTACAGCAGTAAGCAGGCAAGCGGTATACACGGTGTATATATACCGGCGCGCGAGAGTACGAGTTTGAGATAGTTTGGAGACAGAGTGGCGCAGGATTCTTTGAATTTCAAAAGAATGGAGGACGAGATGTTGGATTGAAGAGGGATTTGAGAGTGAAGAAGAAGAGAGAATACTTAGTGAAATTGAATCTTTTAAGGAACAGTGGAGAAGGACGATAAGTATAGGAGTATGAAGTGTGAATCAGTGTTCCATTTACCGAGAAGATAAGAGAGATTCTTAAGGAACCGGTGACAGTATAGAATTGCGGATAAGTAAACGAGAAAGTGCGAAGAACAGCACAGGAACGAAAGTTCAAGATTGTGCAAGAAAAAGTGTCGACGGAATTTTTAAATTTGTATACCGTCCGAGTACACAACCTGTCTATCCCACGTAAAAACTTTGATTAACTCTCGCGCGGGAACAAAAGCCCGAGCTCGATAAACTTTCCAACCGCGCTGAACTTAAACTGCGAGATAACAACACCCTAGCACCAGCAGAACTCGGAATAAGAAAATAAAGAAGAAGAAAAAAAAAACAAACTCCAAGAGACCGTAGCGAAGAAATTCAAAAGTCCCGGCAAGTTTTCGTTGATGAGCAGTAGGAGGCTTCTGCGAGCTTCCAAGGAAGAAGAAGAGGAGGAGGCGGTGATAGGCGACAGGTGACAGGTGCAGTTCGAAACAGGTGAGTCGATTGAAAGTCGCGCGGCGCGCTTTTCCGCTCTCCCGCATGTGCGAGCTGCGCGCCCGTGTGTGGGGGTTAACCCTTTGACGTATAGTGCGACGGTCCGTGGGAATGCAAGTTTTTTGTGTTGGGTTTGTGGGTGTTTGTAGGTATTCTCGTAATTGACCGAACAACGTAAGCACTCTTTTTGAGGCGAAATGCAATCAACTTTTTAATGGGATTTTTCTCCTGCGTGAATGGTTACTAAATAGGAGTGAATCTTTTCACTTGAAATACAGAGTCAAATTTTACTCTTTATTTTAAATGGGAAATTGACTCGAAAAGACCGTTACATTTTGACTGGAAAAGAGTCAAATTTCGTATGAATCGTTTTACTTGAAGTTTAGAGTTAAATTTTGCTCTTTATTTTGAATGAAAAATGGATTTAAATAGATCGTTACATTTTGTCTGAAAAAGAGTGAACATTTTACTCCGTTAATTTAAGTGTGTGTGTAGTACATACTTGTGATATAAACAGAGATTATGAAACAATTTTAAGCTTTAAATTTGTTTTACTTGTCTTTGCAACAACTACTTTTTATAAAAACTTTTACACCTGTTACTCAGTATTTCAAATAACAATAAGTACGAGATACTTAAGGTGCACATAGTTTGGGACTCCGGAAGTGCTAAGTTTATAATGAATATATGGCACGTGTGCATAGGTTTGCGAACGGAGAGATATTGATTTGAAATTCGGTGAGTCTGTTTATGACGTTGATAGGACGATTGATTTGCGTTACGAACCGCATCAATGAGTTGAATTTTTAACTTGCGCTTCTGTCAATCTCGAAAGTGCCAATACTCTTTCTTTGCTAGGATATGTTATTTATTACTGCCTTTTTCATCAATTATAAAGCTTTCAAATATTTTGTAACCAACGTACTTACATTAGAAGTACATAATTAATCTATTTCAATTAATTTCAATTCCTTCACATTAATAACGAGCGGGATGTAATAATGGAGAAATGTACATCTTATGAATCTATTTTTTTTAAATAATAACTAACTTAACTTAGTGCTTCCACATTTAAAGACACCGTAAGTAAATTAACTTATTTTATTAAATTAAAGTAATATAAAATTAGCAAATGTACACGTATCGAAACTTAATTAAAGGACGTACTAGCTTGAATTCACCGTTGAAAGCCAATATATTGATTCACCCGCCTTTTATTTCTATAATCCGAAGCTCATCAATCACCCGCAATCGTATTAAGCGACGAAAAGTTAGTACTCAATTATTAATGCATATTTATTGATCATCCGATTCCCCGCCTCGCAAAACGATAAAATCCGCGTCTCGACAAAAATTAACTCCGCGACCATTAAAACGCGATAAATTCGCGGTTTTATGTAAATTCTACACCGCAGCCAAACCAAATCTATTCGCTCCTCTTCGCAAAGCTCCGATCCTCATTGTTGCTCGTCGTAAACAAAACAAGCGCGCGCACCTTTTCGAACGAGTCGTCGCGACTAATTAAAAGTCAAATGGGCCACGACGATTCACTCGCGCGGAGCTCGTAAAAGATCGCAGATAAGCATCGGAATCACCGCCTGTGTACGTGTATAACGTTTTGCCTCTTTTATCTGTGTATGGAGGCCTCGGTTATTACGAAAACTCTACGCGACAAGGGTCTCGGTCCGTCCGTTCTCTCTGTCTCTCTCTTTCTTTCTGTTATAATAACAGTTGGTGGCTTCTAGACTGCTGCTGGTAGGTGCTCCTTCTTCACGGCCTATCTAAGGTCTCTGTCAGTTTTGTAACACCCCGAGCGATATTACACTCAGCCGGAGTAACCTTACTTTTTTCGTAATTTACGGGCTGAGCTGTCTAAGTGGTATACGACGCTGAATGTAATATCATTTGAGTGTTTGTTTCTCTTTTGTTCGTTCGTTTAGCGGCTTAAAAGTGAGCACAAAATTGTAAAATTATAGCGAAAAAATCAAGGAGGCGAAATAGTTGCATGCTGTATATCTTTGTAGTTCTAAATCTTGAATGTACATTATGTGTACAATGTTTATATAAAAACATATGCGAACAAGTTTGCGATGAAATTTTTTTGGATATGCTCATTTTAAAATTTGCGATCTGTCGCTGATTTTTCTGCAAAAGCTAAAAATAAAAATAAACAGGCGACTGCCACAAATATTTTGCTAAAATCCCATTGATAAACGTTTTTATCCATCCCCAATAATAACATTTAAGAGATTTTGCTTCTATATCAACTTATAATAACTGAACACTTTATAAATTGTAGTAAACCAGTCTTAATAAGCGACAAACGACAAAAACATTGTATAGAATCGAGACCTGTGTGACTTTGTTTTTTTCTTCGCTCGTTCATTGGTTTGAAAATGAGCGCTAAATCGAGAGACTCCTGAAAAGTTGGATTAGAGGACAGAGTTGCGAAAAATGTTTGGTGGAGGCACCGTCTTATACAAATTATGATGAGGGTTCTAACGACGAGGCGTTTGATGATAGATAAATAAGGATTAAATTAATGAGCGGGGACACTTGAAGGTTAAACGTGATTCGTACTTTAGATAATTTTAAGTGCTCGCTTCGGTGTAGAATTGCCTAAAATTTCCAAAGGTTGTTTACTATATGACGATGAGAATACACAGCTTTTTAAAGGACAGCTTTAAATTGAGTGATTTTAAATAATAATAGTCTTTCGCAACTCAAGACAAATTAATCAAGGTCAAAAGTTCCAAATAATTACCCAGAGAGTTACTGATACACAATACAGATAATATACTCACATAAACGTAGAAAGAAACAGCTAAAATTAAATAATTCGTCCTTTGATCTAATCAAACAATAAATATATCTATCCATCAAAAATACTCTTAAAAAAATCCAACACCAAGAATGACAAAATCCCTCAATTAAAACCACTATCCCAAAAATACATTCCACCATAAAATCACACCAACACTAAAAACACACATAAGCAACGCTAAAAACCGTATCGCGACGATGCGAAATCCTCCCGCAACGACAATAGCCTAATAGCGCTGCATCGCGCGAAAGAAAGAGGAGAAGAATGGCTGTGCGCGTAAGTACCGCAACGGAGACACGCGAAGGCCTTCGCTCGGTCGCTCATTCGGCGAAACTCGCGAAAGATGCGTGTCTCTTCCTCTTTCGAATGTATGTATATGCAAAGCGCGAGTTGCCCATTGCCTGCACAATGCAACACGCGCGCATTGCGTTGCGTTAGAGTCGTGAAAATCTTGGTTTACGAGGTGGCCGAACGACCGGCGAAAATGAGAATTCTTTAAATTGAGTGTATCGGAGATTGAAGGGATTTGAGAGGAGTTCTTTAGAAGTATTACGAGGAGATGGTTTAAGTATGTTGAAAATAAAATTAGTTTTTTAAACGGCGCCTATAAAGAGCAGCGAAAATAGAGTTTTCCGAGCGTCAAATAAAGGGTAACGAAAATACTTATTTTCGCCATCTTTTATTGGTAGCGAAATTACTCATTTTCGCTACCTTTTATTTTCGGTAGCGAAAATGAGTATTTTCGGTACCCTTTATTTATTTTTTCTCCATTTCCTTAATAAAGTGGACGACTCGAAAAACTCTATTCTCAATCCACTTTGTAGACGACAAAGAATGGCTTTCTTTATGCACTTGTTATAAAAAATACGATACGCAACTTGGGGCAAAAGGGTATTTCCAGACTCGGATGATGATTTTGAGCACTCGTGTTCAATCAGCATCCTCGCTTGGAAATACCCATTTTCGTCCCTAGTTGCGTAATATACTATTATATTATTATAATTTGCAAAAATGTACTTCAAATGAGAGAAATAAATCGATATTTGCATTTCAATCATTGGTTTATCACAGCTATCTTTTAGATAGATGAACTATAAGTACTTTATCGGATATATAAATAAATAGTTATTCTATACTTATGAATGTTACAAGTATTCTACAATAATACCTGTCACTTACACTCTACTTGCATTGTTCATTCTACAATTATAATTATCACATATATTGAAGGGAATATCTTAAATAAGATCAACACGAGATATATATCTGGGTCGGTCTTATTTAAGGCGACATCTGTTATAAGTAACAGTTACATGTACGTATGTAATTATAGTTACATAGTATTAAAATACATTGAACTTTTGAACAATATTATATAAATACGTAATTATTTCGCTCTTGTTAATAGAAGAATATTACGAATCACTTAACTTTTAGCAAAAACAATCAGTGCTGGAACCGTAAGATACCAGTTTTTTCGTTATTTCTTTAAAAATCTATAAACAAAGAATTTAATTTCTTCTTTAGCTACCTATACTGCTGCAAAAAAATAAACGAACAAGCTTCTCCCTTAAACTCTCGTTCACTATAAAAACTGTATCAACAACAATACGTACTCAATAAATCTCCGACAACTCGCAAACTAAAAACTCCGGCATCAAAGAGCTCCAAACGAAACCCAACCAAAAACCGCACCCGCGAGAGAAATCCAAGCGCCACGATCTCCAGCCAAGACTCCCACCACATAAATAAAAGAAGTTTAGACACAAAGGCGGAATCGCGTGCCGCGGCGGCGACGCGACAGTGGAGCCAAGGCGAATAAAGTACAAAGTGCGCTCGCGCTCGTGGCACTCGTGAAAGCGTGGCGCGCGGAGTGTTTTTTTTCTCTCTCTCTCTCTTTACGCTCGCTGATCGCGCGCGCGCGCGCAGTGATGGGGAGGCTTATTAGACTCGTGCAGTTTCGGAAGTGGAGTCCAGGTTGACAAGGAAGTGCGCGAGGAAGCGAAAAATTTGTCGCCCGGTGAAGAATGACATTTTATAGATTGGGGACGCACACTCTTTTGAGGTGGGTTCGGGCGATTGTTTGTTATGGTTTGGTGTGGGGATTAGAAATTTAGGAGGAGTGTGAATTTTATGGGAGAGTTTGGGGAATAATTGATGGATTTTCTTTTATAAAAGTGGACATTTTATAGTAAAATTTAATAATGGTTTAGAAGGAATTTTTACTTAATAATTGAAAGTCTGTACGAGGAATATAGTAATTGTTATAGAAAGTAGAGTATGTTTCCAATGTACAAACAGAAGTAGTAATTTTGTATATACAATTTCTCTCAATACATTAAAAGTATTGTCAGAAAACTGAATTAAATTATTTTAAAAATTTAAAATTACGCTAGTTTTATTGTACAAGCTTGCATACACGTTTTTCGTCTTAAATTAAACAATGGAATTCATCAAATTATTTTTAATCATTTATACGATTTGACCTATTTCTTAGTAGTTATTTTCAATATTTTTATATTCATATTTTATTTATCCCTGCGATTTCAAATTTTCCAAACATTTAAATTTCAAACAGCACAAAGTTTCAAACAACTTTCCTTTTTATGAGCGTCATAAGAATTTAAATCAACTTCGAATTCGGTCAATGTATTCAAGACAAAAGCGATTGTATAAGTCGTACAGTATAAGCTAATAAAAACGGACAACCATTTCCATTTCTCATGCAAATTCACTCAACAACGTTTAATAATTTACATCCGATAAAAAATTGATTTTATTCTGTTACATGAAAAATGAATTTTAAAAAATGACTAAAGATAACTCAAAATACTAATATTCTGTTCTTAATCTTTTAACGATATATCTAAATGTACTGATCTAGAAATGAAAAGTATGTTATAGCAACATTGAAAACCAAAGTGGAATAAATTCATTTTGAAATTTTTGCAAACTCATGACAATTTTAATACTCATGATAGTATTAAATACACAGAGAAATAAGTAAATAATTTATTTCCAGTGTGTTAGTCTCATTAAGCAGTTTCATATTACCTTGTTAAAATTAATTAAATTATTATAAGTTAACTATACTAATTAAAAATACATAATTATAAATACATATTAAAATTATTAACAAAATTTTCAGAATGGATTTATTTGGTTTAAATCGGACCCATGGGTTCTTATTACCCCAATTTTTGTAAAACTTTATATAAAAGGGTTTTTTTGGATCGCTGCTTATAAAATTTAAAGCCAGGTTATGCAAATTAAAAAATTTAAGACAGTCCAATTAATTTTGACCATAATTAGGGGAGACCGGGGCTAAGTTGGACACTTTATGTTTTAAGATTTTTATTTTTCACCATTATTTAATAAACAATAGTACTCTTACAGTTAGTGTATACTCAGCGAGCAATTAATTGTAACTAACTATTTAAAAAGTTTCATCCCCTTATTTAGTCATTCACTACATTCGTCTTCAGTTCTAAAACATAGGTCAGTGTCCAACTTACAAGGAGAGTGTCACACCTCCGAGTCACGGATTTTGATGAACTTTGGGAGGTATTTTCTGGAACCTAAAAATGAAGCCTAGCACCCGTAGTTTTGTCCTACATATGAAACAAAGCTTAAATTAAAACTAATTTAGGCAACAATTTTGTCTTATTACATGATTTCTCTATCAAAATAACTTGCAGAGTTATGATACGAAGTATAGGCACCACTTTTTACTGAAATAATCCCTTTTTGAACACTAACGATCATATCTTGTCCACAAGGGTCTATGGGATGAAACTACGGGTGCTAGGCTCCATTATTAGGTACCAGAAAACATCTCCAAAAGTTTCATCAAAATCCGTGACCCGGAGGTGTAACACTCTCCTTGTTAGCCCCGTTCTCCCTTACACTTTTCGCAACAAAATGCCTTACATTCATTTACTTAAAGCACTATTACAATCGACTAAAAATTACTTTCCCAACAATCTCCGTACACAACAAAAACACCTCAAAACGTTAAAAATCACTACAAACAATTACTACCAAAGTTTCTACCACATACCATCAACTACCAGCTAAAAGGGCTGCCAATCCTCTCGCGCGCATTAGCCGCTCAGCTACACCGTAATCCTCTCGCGCGCGGGGGCCTACACATAGTCTTCATACTATACACACCATTCGAGAAGGGAATTATATGTTTTATCGGCCGGCGCGTAACTCGAGCAAATCGGGAGCGCGAGCGAGCGCGAGCCGGTGTGTGGCCGAGCGGCCGATCGCTCGGCGCGCTCGAGCCTTGACCAATCTCTTTCGCCCGCGTGCGAGCGCGATACAAGCGAGAAGGAGCGAACGCGGCCGATATCAGCGTGGCGCGGCGGCCTTTCGCCAAGCGCACTTTGCACCGCTGGACGATAGAGCTGCCGGAGTAGGTGGTGGATTTTTATGCTCTCGCGGATATGTGTATGTGTGTACGAGCAAATCGTCGGGATGGTGTTATATGCGGTCATTGGCGGTTCGCAGGTTATTTTTTTTTATAGGTTGTGAACCTTGCACCCGTGAGGTATGGAAGTTGTGAAAAGAATTTATTTGTGTAGTTTGGACTGTGAGGTTTTTGGGATGAATGTGTTAGAAGGGAGTTTTTTTTGAAGAGATAGTGTTTAGAGCTTGTAATGTTGGGGATAGATGGGTAGAATGTTATCGTTCTTCGAATTATAAAATTAAATGTTTATGGCTGTCGTTCGGAGTTGTAGCCGGTACCCGTAACCAGTTTGGTTCTAGTTTTTTATCACTATAGTGAGATATTGATATTTTATAGAACTCCTTTGAAGGACAAACGTATACCTTTAAAAGTTTTTAAGTACGATAGATTTGAATATTGATAAATAATAAAATAACTATGATTGAGAAAAGTGAAGAGTGATCTGTGAATGTAGAACTCCGGTAAAGAACAAGTGTGTACGATAGGTTGAAATAATATTAAAATATATATATATATATATATATATATATATATATATATGAGTCAATCCTAGTCTGAACTACAAGTTTGTCGAAATAAATCTGTTATGAGATGATTTTTTGCAAGTAATTGTGTTTAGAGCTTGTTATGTAGTAAAACGATGAGTAGAATAGTATCGTTCCCCGAATTATAAAATAAAAAGTTTACGACTGTTGTTCGGAGGTGTAACAAGTGCCGCACCAAGTTTGGGTTCTAGTTTTTTTATCGCTATCGTGAGATATTGATATTTCATAGAACTCCATGGAAGGAAAAATGTGTGCCTTTAAAAGTAGTCGAGTACGATGAATTAGAATATTGATTAAACATTGAAAACAAGAATTTTTATACTATTAGATATCGGTATAAAATAGTAGACTATTTATGTACCAATGAGCTTTTTGCCGAAAAAGAAGGTAAATCAATACATCTTACTAAATCAATAAAATCATAACAAAAAGTGACTTTTTCGAAGATCTGATGTATGTTCTTTCAGAATCTCATGTGAAAATTTCAATTTTTCTTCACTGAATAGATGATTAGAGCATAAGAACTTATAGTTAAATATATTAACATTTTTAGAAAATTTGTAAGAAAAATCTTAAAAGATAATTGAGTGTTGTATAAAAGGGAAACATATTACATAAGTAGAAACAGACGAGTATGGTACGCCACTGTACATAAATGTTAAATAGGTACTTGTTTAACTCTGTATGCAGATTAGAAAAGAGCGTATAACGTGATCGGAATAACAAGGAAACTGCCTTAAAATGGTCAAAATGAATACATTAACTTTATTTACGTTTTCCTAATAAAAATACTGCTTTTAAAAAGAAATCTATATACAAGAACATGGATTATATAAAGTTAACTAGATAGCTCTATTTTATAAAACTAAACTTTCTTAACCTGTACAAGTGCAGCACAATAAATAATATTTTTAATGTACATCCTTTCAACTTATTAATTTTTTCAAGATATAATAACTCAAGCGCACAATATCGAAAGTATCGTAACAATTTAATAACACGGATAATACATCCGACGATTTTCTCTGATCAGATCAACCGTCCACCCAAGACTCGCAATAATTCCGCGTGAGAAAATGAAAATGAAAATGAAACTGATATACTCGGCCGAGCAGTCGCCTTACTATCAATCTAATTTTCATTACCTCCTCGACAATTGCACAACCGATCGCAACCTACATACACCCACAATCCAGTATCAAATCCAAACATTCCAGCAAAAAATAACTCAGTACTAAATAAATAAAATCCCCGGTAATTCGCTCGGACTCATTTCTTTTTCTCTCAGCGCGACCGCGAGCTCATACCTACACCCGAAGCTATATACATCCACTGCAGCGCACGAGACAACTATTTCCCGCATTCGTTGCGAAATATAAATATATATATACACATCTATCCTGCTCTTAGTTTTGATCCGCCTCGGATATCTATCCCCGCGCTGGTATTATAAATTCGCGTTCGCTGCCGCTGCCGCTGCACACTTATCTCCGTATATCTTATATACGTCTCCTTGTCTGTCCCTCTCTTTTTGCATGGCGCGGCGCGGCGCCCGCGGGCCCTGAAACGCCTCGATTTCGCTCCCCCGTTGTAGTATATACTGTGTATAGGTACCCACAGCCGAGTTCCGGCCTTATAAAAGAGCGAGCGCAAAGCTCCCATAACTGTCGGCGCAGGCCTCGTCGTTTATGGAAAACAGTTTATATATATATATATATAGAGAGAGAGTGAGACGGTGTGTAAGAGGTAGTTTCGCAGAGTTTTAAGTACGTGCGTATGTGTATGTACATGGCAACGTGTGCGTACATATGTGTGTGTGTTTGAGCATGTGTACGTATGTACGGGTGTATAGATGTGTGTATATACAACCTATGTGTGTATATGTGTATATGTGTATGCGTGTGTGTGTGTGTATGAATTTCCGAGGACAGTTTTGTAGGGCGGTATTATAGTGTAGTTCACGTAGATATACGGTATTTAGAGGTTTATTGGCGTGGTGGAGCGGTCGTCCTGGAGACTTCGATGCCCGGGTGTATAGTACGCATATATACATGTAGCCGGATAAAACGTGTCAGATGCATAAGAGTGTCAAAGGAATATGGCCTATTGTTTATGAGTTTTTATGGGAGTCGGGTGCAAATGATAAGTTTTATTGGATTTTTATATACGTCACGAATGAGGATGTTTGTTGATTTTTTATTCTCGAAGAGGTATCTTATTTATTTGTATATAGATAAACATTTGTATGATCCAAGTAGATAATATAACCGTAAAATTTTTTCCAAGCACGTAACTGGATATTCAGAAGTTTCTCTTAAAACAGTTAAAACAATTACAAAAGCATAATTTAGCTTGATTAAATAATAGTGCATAATATAAACTACAAATGTACCGAATTGTAAAATGCTTTGTATTATTTAAGGAAAATTCTCGGAGAGCATAGAAATATGTACACGTACTTATTACAACAATTGATAATTTCAGCAGATACCCCAGTTAAAGTGCAAATTTTAACAGAGATGTTAAACTAAATTATGGGTTTCTTTCAGCAAATAAAACAATCCCAAACATCTTCAAGAAATATTTCTTAGAAGGAAATTTCAAGAATGACTGGGAAATGGTAAATGAGACCCAAAGTTTAGATCAACATCTTTATTCAAGTTTAGAATAAAGCCGGGTTAAAAATCGCCACTTTTATTCAAGTAGTAACTAAAATGAAAATTCAGGTGATAAATTTTCATAAATTTCCATAAAATTTTGTGCCTTAATAAGTTAAAGTACCGTTCATATCGATGTAATTTAATTTTACAATTACATGAAGTAAAACTTAAGTCGTACATTTTACTTCAGTTTATTACATTACTTTCATTTGATGAATATATTTCAGTATTTAAAAGTAATTAAGTACAGTTTCATATATGCTTTTAAAATGTGAAAGATAATGAAGTAGATTTGTGAAGAATGTTCATTTTTAGTACATCGAACGATAATACTGATGAATTTTAATTGTGACATCATTTGTCAAATTCAGAGTGACTTTTCAGTTAAATGCGAATGTATGTCAAGTGGCATGGACGTAAGATGTGACACTGCTATTTAAAAAAAAATTAGAACTGATTATAACCATTGTATTTAGGTACTTGATACCCTCATGTCTCTGAAACAATTATTTAATTATGATACAAAGTGCAATAATTTAGAATAATAGGCTTTATATACAATTAAAAATTACATTGTAATAATTTTATCATACTTTTAATAAAATCTGTAATATATCTAGCAATATAAAAACAACATAATATAATATTACTGTTATTTTTTATGATAAAATATTTGATAGAAATGTAATTAAATTTCTCTCGTGTTTTTGATCCAATATCATTTTAATTTATTCTACAACTTGCAGTACTGTGTATACGTTGATATATCTGTATAACCGAATAAGTCATTTCTTTATAATCGAGTTTTGAGCGATTTTGGTATCCTTACATTGTATATTTTCAAATAAAAATGCAAAAATTACGAATGTGTAAAAATAAGTGAACATATCTAGTATTTATGAATTTTTAAATATTAGTTTATAATGAAAATTAAAAACTTTAAGTTGACTTCTTCGGTTATGCCGGGAAGCCACAGATTATATATTTGAAAGTAATTTCATGCTGAATTTGTGTAAGATTGAAATTGCATCTTCAGTTAATTGTATATACAAGTCTTACAAATTATATTATAAGTTGCACAATTTTATCATAAAAAATCTAGTAATTAAAACAATTTTTATGAATTCTGGTCATAAATTGAATTTTCATACTATCAAAAATGTATGAATTAAGGTTCCTTTAGTTGATTTATTTTAGAATTGCATTCTGGTTACATCGTTTAATGTATTTATGTATTCAATGGCAGCACTTCGAAATCTAGTTAACGTTTTACGATAGTTAAATTGCATAGAGCGTTATAATGTATTCAAACATTAAATAATTCTATTCAATAACGTTATAATATAATCAATTAAATACGTAACGATTGAATCAGTTCGTTCTTATAAAACCAAAAAATGGAGCATAATTTATGAGATTATGCTAGTAACTTTTTCTACTCCTCGCTCGGCAAAAAGGAAGGGTGACATCGACTAGCAGTATCGCGATATTAAGTAACACAAATTACTCAACGTAAAAAGCCGCGTCGCCGATAAAACCTTCCTTGAAACTCGCTTATAATAATCCTTATAAACTATCGCGCGAAAAGTCGAACACCGATCCCCGCTAATCTGCAGCGTAAAATCGCCAACGTGAAAGTTGACACTATTGTCTTCCTCCTCTCATTACGCGCTACTACTAAACGAAATAACACTCTTTAGAACCTCCACTTTTCGCGCAAAAACTCCGCCACTATATCCCCGTAATATACACGCGAAAACGTTAAACGCCGGCGCGGCACGCGTAATAAACGCGGCACGACATATATATACAATATATGCAAGTATAAGTATCGGACACCCCGGCAATATAAAGACACACTATAAAAGGAAATCAACCGATGGCGATCGCACGATATGCATATGTATATATATATATATAGTTTGCGCGAATGTTTGATAATTTTCTAGGGAGAACCAGTTCTCTTTCCCTGTACATATACACACAGCAGAAAAATGTGTATATATGTGCATTACCGCGCGAGCGAGTCCGTTACGTAAGGGAGTTAATTATTACAATTACAATGCGCCTTTACCCCGAGAGGATTGGCGATTTCACTCCCTCCGCGAGACTTTTCCTGGATGTATATATGTGATGCTTAATGTGGCGGCGGCGGTGGCTGCACGTGTGTTTTCTTATACGTGTAGACGCGCCGGGCTTTGATGTGGATTAGTGTGTGTGTGTGTGATGTGCGAGAGATGAGCGCCAGCGAACGAAGAGGTGGGAATTTAATTTTTGCCGAGAATGGGATTTTGATTGGATCGATTATTTTTAAGCGAGAGGTGATGCAGGTGTGAGTTTCAGGAGGTGGCGGGAGGATGGAAAAATGAAAATTGTGCGATGAGTCTGTAGTATTTGAGGAGAAAATTGTTTCGCGCGATTGCGGCTAACAGAGTATTCGGAATTTGCAAGCTGGTATTTTTATCTAGGAATAGAGAAGTGAGTTTTGAGAGATTAAAATAGAGAAATGATTGAAGGCCCGAATTTACTTTCTATTATTTCTGAATACTTATGCACGGGATTGAAATTAAAGAATGTATTAAATGTTTTTAAATTGATTAGAACTTTATACATTGTTGAGTTATTTTTTTTCTTGCAAAATCTTTCTGGAATATTTATACCTTTACAGGAGAAGTGATACTACTTGCATACATTTTCTGGGAAATCGTGAATTTCTTACGTGCATAGCCATATTAGATCAATCAATTAGAAAGGGTATATACGTCTTATAACAATAATACCTTCGTGTATCACGTGAATAAATTACTCATTCTAAATTGGCTAATCTAATCGACTATGTTTTCAACATAGCATTAGATTCTAGGTGATTTTTAAATGATTGAATCTTGTGAATATATAACATACTTATAAAGTTTTAAAAAATAAATAAAATTAAAATTGACTGCTGGTAGAGTGTTAATTGAGTTTAGTGATAATCAATACCAGACATTAGGCAATTCAAGTCAAATAATACATTGGGCTACATTTTTAGATTGTAGAATTTTCCAATATGCACAAGACCATTCTTAATTAACTTATATATGATTATAAGTTAAATGAACTATCAGCAGAGTTTCGAATATATAGTAAGAAACGATATTATTTAATCGTATTACCCGAATCTATTTCGAATCAACTTATATGTTCGAAATTTTAAGGAGAGAATATACTGGAATTTAGTACTTGTTTATTTGAACTTTATTCTCTGTGTTTTAGTATAATTTGAATAAATATATGTATCACTTATTATATTATATTGTACAACATGAAAACCCGGGTACCTTTAGCTTAAATTTCATTGTACCCTGGTCTTCAATAAACAGTAATAACAATATAGAATTCAAAACTTTTGCTATCGTCAAGAAAGTAAATTCACACTTTCACTGATAATAACAATTGAAGTTCTCTTTTGAATACTATCATTTTTTTTAAATATACCCTTTTTCTAATTATATATCGCTAACGACATTGCATTTCCATATATTTGAATACAATAATTCGACTCACTACAAAAAAATACTCATCTAGCATTAAACCTAATCCCAGCAGAATTATCCTGATTCCCCGTCACCCCTCAATCTCACTTCCTAAAGCAGAAAATCCTAAAATTAGTCAATCAATATTTTCGACAGCCAGCAATTCGACGGCTTCGAAACTCCTCCAAACCGCGGAAGCGCGCCGCGCCGCGCCGGGCTCCTCCAAATCGAGCATATCGCCTGTACATAAACCGAGGGCGAAAGCTTTTAGAAAGACGGACAGCCGCACGAGAACTCGCGTGCGCAGCGCGGTAATTGTCGGATTCGCTTCGAACTTGATTTCACCGAGCTCGCGCGCGCGCATATTATAAACTCATCCTTCTGCAGTCGCGCGTGCACCGGCGGGTTACATATTGCGCGATGCGCTTGATGCTCTCTCTCTCTCTTTCTCTCGCGCGCGCCTGCACAATATTCACGTAACACGTGACGCGTGCAGCCTGTCGGCTTGGCTTTTTTTCTCTCTTTCTGCGAATGGTTTTTCATGCTTTTCGCGTGTAATGGGTAGTGTTGAGGTTTATTTTTATCGCGTTCGGCTTGCGAGCGAAATTTTGCGGTGTAATGATCTTACATTGCGTTTTTTATTTGTTCTTTTGTTTGTTTGTTGTTTATACTTGTTTGTATGTTTATACTTGCTTATTTGTTGTTTATACTTGATTGTTTGTTTCTTTGTGCATTTTTGCGTACAAATATGTGCGAACGTGTATCTAAGTGTGTGTACAGGTGTATAATGCATTGATGCATGTATGCACGTGTGTGTGATTTTCACGAAACTGTTCGATTTTATGGTATAGTGTTTTATGGACTGTCAAAAATATAAAATGTAAAATCTCATATGTAGATTTATAAAATTGGATCGTTTTCTAATAGTTCTAAGAGCTAAAGAAAAGAAAATTTATTATTATTATATAAATTATACAAAGTCGTAACGAATTATTCAAGATGTCACCTCCATGACGTATCAACCTTCGTGGCATCCTCATCATTTTACGCTGTCATGACCGTCGTGAGTGAATAAGGCAATAACAAAAAAAATAATTCAATGTAATTTAAAGTTTTAATGCAAACGAATCATTTCTACAGTCGATGGACTTCTGATGCAAGTATGCGGTCGTGTTAAATTGCAAGAAAACATGCCTTCTGTTGAAATGTCACTTCCTGCCTTGGCATGCTTTTTCGAAATATTAATTTTCAAGTGTACATAACCAAAAATTTAGGCGATGTCAGACAATAACACGATGTCTTTTTTACCGTTTTATGAATCTAAATCCAACAGCTTCTTGAAAACCACCTGCATATGTGTAGTGTATGCGAGTGTGTGCGCGCGTATATATGAATATATGTGTGTTATTGGGTGGAGTAATGAGCTTCGAGGTGGACGAGATGATTAATGGACGAGATTGCAATTGTCGGGTTTGTGCGCTTATGCGTGGGTGATTTACAAAGACTGTCCGTAGGATGAAGAATTATGGTGTCTAGATTAATTGAAACATGGTGGACGTTTGTCGAAGCATTGTCGTATTAACTATAACGACTTCTTATGTAATATAATAGAAACCAAGTGAATTATTTAATTTCTTTTAAACTTACGTGGCGCAGAAGATTTAGTAAACAGAAATTGATGTAACTCACCTGTAACATACAAAAGAACAAAATACAATTAATGACATGTTTGGGAACGTTTGTAAATTTTTACCCAATGAATTTGAAAATATATAAGTAACCAATTAAAATTGATACTACTAAAAATCACATTTAACTATTTTCGATTTAAAAGAGAGTTCGATTTAAAAATTACATTTTTTATGAGAATTTATGTATAATTTGATTACAATGGCGGTGAAAGATAATTAAATTCAATTTTATTAATGATCGTTAAGGCTGAAGTAACCTATACTCAATAAATTGGAAATTAATACACCTGCGCTTATTTTGATGCAATTACCTTAACATCATAAACGGATTTCTTTCTAAATTAAATTATTTTTATTCTTGAAATTCAGTTTGTTCTCAAATTAATTTTCCACATTACATGACAACTAAATATATTTCAAATGACGTTCGAAAATTACATTTCAACTTCGCTTACAAAACTCGAAACGCACGGCGCGGAAATTCTGTTGAAATATACTTCTTTTCAATACAATTTATCGCAACGAAATTTCACCCGTAAGGGAGACTCTGCAAGATCGTCACGCTTTGCAGACTTCGCGCGCACTTTTTCCTTTTATCGCTACACATCATATTGCACAAGTTTTTATAGCTTCTTCCACGTTTCTACTTCTGGGGCTGCACGTGCCGTACGCAAAATGCGTTTCGATATATACCGCGCGAGCTGCAGAGACACAGTGCGCGAAGTATGCATGAAACTTTTAAAACGCGCGGCTGCTTCAAATTGCCGCGCGCTGCTTATACCTACATTTCATAGGGATATATTATTATATATATATATATATATATATATATATATATATATATATATATATATATATATATATATATATATATATATATATATATATATCTGCGCGCTCGAGCAGAATCGTATAACTTTGTAATGTTGCTGAAATATTTGACGTTTCGCTGGAGAACGAGGAGAGATATGTATTGCGAGCAATTTGTATATAGCGCGTAATAGCGATTCTGTATGTTTATTCAGGTTTCTTTTTTTTATGTACGCGTAAATGTTAGATATGTAATATTATGCTAATTTTTGTGTGTGATGGAAGAAAATCGCGATACATGATGCAAGTACCTACGATAAATTTTCAAAATGTCAATTTTTTTTAATGTATTTTGCAATTATGTTACGTTTATAGAATCTATAGCAAGAGCATTCAACGCAGTGTTTCGAAAATATTAACATTCATTAGATAGTTTAATTTGATGTCCATTTCAATTACGTAGTAATTAAAATTTTTCAATTTAATCATAATTATTCTAGGTATATTATTATTACACATGAACATTAGAAATTCTTGAAAAGGTATGCAAGACTGCAAGGCAGTTATGACATTATTATCGAGATTATTATTGCAGGATTTTGATGAAATTATTGTTAGGAAGAAGTAAAAGCGTAAATTCCTGTGCCATTTTTAAAATTTTGAACTCTCCATTTATCCTATATCAAAATGATTTTATTTAATTAAAAACTCACGTATACCCTATTTATTTCAACAGACAATATTATTGAATAATCAGAAATAATTAAAGATTTCTCTTATCGTTTTCTATGCACTTCTGATCTTTCAATTCTTTTTTCTTACTTTAAAAAAGTCACTACTCTTTTAATCTGGTACGCGTAATAATCACAAATGAGGAAGTAATTTGTAGTATATTCAAAGAATAAATTTCTAACAATTTCGTCTTTTACGGCGGATAATTCCTTGCAATAACTTTCGAATGCGAACAATATTCCACAGTCTACTTAAAACAAAAATGGTATCAGAACCATATTTAAATTTTTTGCCTGATTTCTTTGTCCCAGATATAGTTAAGAATATATAGCAGAGAAAATCTAGAGTACGTAAAAATGAATAAATTGTGAATAAATTGGGGCGTTTACCACTGTCGAGAATTTACGCAAATTTTATGTAAGAAATTTCGTTTATAGAACAAAAGTTTATTTGAATGATGAATATGCAATAATAAAGTATAAATAATTTTGTGTTATAAAGATTTCTCAGATGGAATATAGAAAACTTAAAATGAAAAATAGCAGGTCATACTTTCAACGGAAATATCTGCGTAATCACTAAATACACATTATTAAAACAGCAAAAAGTTTGTCAGGATCATAAATTTCTTATCATAATATAAATGCTTCAAATTATACACTTGAAAATCTACGAGGACGCAGAAAAACTATATTACTACAAACTACAAAATGACCAGTAAAATTATACATATAGTTGTCAGAAAACATATTTTTAACAAATTACATATCACCGTGGCTTAATACTATAGCATTTACTTCTCTTTTTAAAACGTCAACTCAGCAATTTCGACTTTCTACACAAACAACTGAAAATTCACTTGAACTTACGATTTTTATTTTTTCAAAACGATCATTATAATTACTTCACAACTATAAAAAAAAGCACTTTACATACAGCTACACAACATAATAAAGCCGACGTCAAAATAATGCACAAAAAGGACAGCAAAAAGAGGAAGACTCCGCGGCACTTTGTCACGGAAAACTGTACTTCCGAGCCACAACTGTAAACCGCGAGGCGCGCGCCATTTTTCAAAGCCCATGCGTCGCTCCTAACGATTCTCGCCGTATAAGAAACTTTTATACAGCGGTGCACCAGCGCTCTTTTCGCTCCACGCACGCCCATATGTCTTTCTATCAATCACGTACAATTACGCGCGCTCTATCAAAGTCGCGGGATAAGATCGCGAACTCGTTTCCAGATAAAAAAAAAATAAGCGACGGCTGTGCGGAGGAAAGAGGGGGGAAAAAAAGAAACGGAATCGTTAACGATCCGCGAAACGCGGTGAGGCGCGCGCCGCGCGTTCCCGCGTAATTCGCTAAAATGACTCGTAATCGCGAGAGGGATGCATGAGGCGAACGCGAGAGCGAATGATTGCGGCTCGTGGTGTATGGAAATTGTTGGTTTTTCTTTCTATAGGAGGAAATTGTACAGAGTGGGCTTGGAAGTAGTGGATTGATGCATTATTGATCCATTGATGGAGTGAATTATAGATTATTGATGCATAATCGTATTACATATTTAATAATTTAATGCACCGTGAGTACTGAAATTCAAAATGTTTTAGAATTATTTATAGATCATTCATGATAAATTTTTAACTATTATTTATTAGATGAATGATTTCAATTTTATTGAAACTGATAATGTAATAATAAATAAATTAATTTACAAAATGTTGAATATTATCATTAATTGTACATACTGTAATTCTACTCACAAAAAAATATCAGTGTAATTTTCATATTTTTAGTATACAAAGGAAATTACTCTTATAAATCTATATTTCTTTTTCTTTTCCAACGTACTTATCAATTAAAAAGCAGTGAATAATGCAATATAAATCTTTTTAAATCCATGTTAATGCTCAAATGAGTACAAGTTAAGAAATTTATCTCATAGTTTTAATAATTAAACACCCTGCACTAAAAGAATCTTTATTATATTAACGTTAATACATCCATTACCCAAAGACAATCCAAATAGAACACCGAAGGCGACGCAAAAATGAAGGAAAAGAAAACTCCAAGAACAAACTCTCCAAACCATGAGATAACATCGTCTAATCCACAATACCCCGAGAGATAACAATAAGGAAATCGAAAACATCGGGGGGGGACAGTATACAAGAGAGCACAAAAAAAGGCGTCAAGATCGCGAACGACCCATAAAACAGAAGGTATATAATACACCTTGACAAACCATAACCCAACAAGAGCGAGAAAAAAAGAGCCGGAGAGCGCGATCTAGCAAAAGAGAGAGAGAGAGAGAGAGAGAGAGAGAGAGAGAGAGAGAGAGAGAGAGAGAGAGAGAGAGAGGAAGAGAAAGAGATAAAAGGTAGCGCGAGATAATGACCGGCGCACTATAAAGCGCCTATAAGTGCAGCCCGTGGCTCGAGGTTCGCGCGTATATACATATACAGGCTACTTGCAGATCTACTACTCGCGTTACCTCGCGGCAGGCGGATAAAGTAGGTCGATCATTTCGTCCACATCGATTATACAGTCGGCGAAAGGGAGAACCCCCATAAGGCATAGTGCATTATACACACGCTGCACGTATATACGTGTACGTGCAGTGCCGCAGTTTGCAGAGTATTGGCTTTATAATGGACGTGGGTTGTTACTCGGCTTGTGTCTATAGGATGGTTGTTTCGACTACTGACAACTTAAAGATGCCAGTCGGATGTTTTATTTATTTTTAGCTAGTAATTTGTATAAAACTCGTAGTAATTTATTATGCCAAGGTTATAAATATACACTTCCCATCATGTCTAATGACATTCTTCAAAGTTAGAAATTTTAAGAAAAATTTTAGATTTCACATTGATTAAATCAGAATGCGGCTGAGTTATTGCCGACGCTTTTGAGAAAATCTGTATGTTCTGCGCCTACTACTGACGCCTCTCAAAAGGCATAGATTATATTTGAAATGTTTAATGATCATGGTTTATTATCATGATTTGTATTACTCAAACGTCATTAGAATATCGGAAATTTCAATTAAGAAATGTGTAATTAATAAGTATTCGTAAATAACTACATTCGAGGATGGATTACTAACATAAGGGTTACATAGTTAACTCTCGATAATTCTAATTAATGAGGGTTCTTTCATATTGTTTACTATATTGGAATAGAGAATATCTGGACTGAAAAAATATCGACAATGCAGTTAAATTATTCGAGATATTTAAATATTAGTTAAAATAGGAAATGGTCAGTACACGAGAAAAAACTTCTAATTATAAAAAGTTGACTGTGTATACTTCCACTATTCCGTTGTAATTTTATTTCTTATGAGTTACTTAATATAAAGAATGCTATAATTTGAGTTAGTTTGATGTTAAAGTATATTTATATGTATCTATGTTTTTTTATGCGGGTATAGCCTGTGACAATATTTGACAATGACGACAGCGTAGATTTGAGCCCGGAGCGTTGATACGGTTTCGATTTCTAGCGGGGAACCGAAATCCCTTTTCCGAGAGAGGTGAAACACTGCGGTTTAGGTGAACTGTGTGTATACAGAACGTAATGAAGGTTGTCGAGCTTTTTTTCTCGTCTTTTCGTTGGGTAGAATGAATTTATTGGACTCTTGTTCTTTTCAGTTTGAAAATACGATGGAAATACAGGCGCAGATCGATCTTTATCACTGCGGTTTTCTAATTAACGAATGCTTGAAATATATACCGGTGAATGCACGGATACTGGCGAATTCGATATTATTCGGTATTGAGAGTATTTTCGGTATTATAGTAGAATAAGATCTCTTGCTCATAGTATTTTTTGATATCGAAATAGGTACATGCTCTCGAAAATTAAATTAATTAACAGATGAATTTCTGTATACCTATTGCATAAATATTAAATAAAGCAATCTGTAAAATCGTTAAGATAATTCTATTTGAGTATTTTATTCTTAAATAACTAGATATCTGGATTCGATTACGTGAACGAAATAAATATGGACTATCGATAACTATATTCTTAACAAGATTAATGCATATTTATTTATATCAAACAAAAGCAATACGTAAACCCGATAAAATAATTCTATTCGGATATTTGATTATTAAAATAAACTATGTAGTTAATTAATCTTTTTGATTGAGACGAAGACAAATATCTTTTATTTACATTAAATAAAAGCGATATATTAAATCGATATGATAATTCTATTTGGGTATATTATTATTAAAATAAATTAGCTAAATCATCTCTTAATTCGCGACGAAGACAAATTTGCTGCACCAATACGTATTCTAAAACAAAGAGATCTTCCGACTCGATAATACCCTTCTCTCTTCATTACACCATTATAACAAAGAAACCCTCCATCGTCGACAAAATTCGCAAATCCATACTTCTCAAACACGTTCCACCCGGCACGAATTACTCGTCCCTCAACTGTAAGTACACGGACTCACGCCCATCGCATCCACTTTCACATTACGTCCTGGCATAAATATGTCCCCGCGAATTCGTAAACTCTGACCCGGCGCGGCTTTCTTCCTCCGACTCTGCCCCCCCCCCCCCCTCCCCCCATCCGCGTCCTTATCTCGCTTGGGAAACATCCAACATCGAACCCCCTCCCCCTGTTTATACTCGCTCCGCGTATTGTCATAACCTCGTCTCGGCCCTCGGTCAACCCACATCTCGATCGGCATCGATCATTGCGAACAAACGTGCCTGGTGTGTATATATATAACCTGATATGCACGATGAAAGCTTGTTTATAATGGGAAGGAGGAAGAAAAAGGAGGTATATAGGAGACACGCGCGACGGGGGCAGAGCTGAAGAAAGAAAGAGCTATAAGAAAGACTTTGAGGTATGGTTTGTGGGTTGTAGGGGAGTTTTAGTTTATTGCAGAGCTTATGGAATTTTTAGGGTATTTTTGTAGCAAGGTTGGATGAAGGTGGGTGGAATTTGAGTGGGGTGGACCTTTGCTAAGCTGAGATATTCGTATTTGAAGGTTTGATGTTTAACATGTAAGATGTATATTAAGCTTGTGTTAATGATGCATATTGAAGGATAACTTGTATAATTTTCTTAGGATTCTTTTTTAAAACTGATATTTTATACAGAATAACTTTATATATTATGCACAACGAGAAAAACAAGAAGTAGCCATCTCAATTTAAAAATATAGCCATCGAAAGTTTGTGTCTTATATTAACGGTATACCTATATAGTCGTATAATCCCATTCAAATGCTTATATCACGTTTCGATTTCAGCGTTTTTTTTAGTTGTTCATATTATCTATATTATACTCATTTGATGCTTCACTGTGGTATACTTTACAGTTAGAAATCAAAATAGTCTTATTATATGCTCTAGTAAAAATTAGCTCAAATATAAAAAAATTTTTAGATAAAACACAAGTAATTTTTACAAAAATCAATAAAAAGCGAATAGTTTTTTTCACTTAAAAACTGCAATAATCAATAATACAAAATATTTTTTTCATTTTTTGTTTATTTAAAAGTCCATAGCGTAGTTTCTTTTAGTTGAATACTGTCAAACTTATTTTGAATTTCACGCTCGAATTCCTAACCAAAAACCCCAACGAATGTCAATTTGAACTAAAATTTTGATGAGAGTTTTCTATTATTTTTTCAGTATTCGCGAAAAGCTGTAATTGAACGGATTATACCGATTTACAGTGAATGATATATATTCATAGACCGTGATATAAATTTTCTTTGTAAACGTATGAAAAAACATATCAAACTACAATTAGCAAACAAAAACAAAGAAAGTACAAAATTCCCCTTCGCATAACAATTCATTACAATCCACAACTCCCATTAGCCAACTTCTGCCGTCGACTGTACCTCGCGCAAACCAGTATCCCCATAACCTTTTAATGCACCGCGCGGCGCTCGCGAGCTCGTGGCCCCGGAATAGGCGCAGCCGCGCGACACATACTTACTATACCGACCGCGACATGGGCGATGACGCAACGGGTCGCGTCGGCGACTTCCTGATCCACGCCCGGTATATACACCTATACTCGCGCTCGGGCGGATTATTGTTCGCCGCCGCTGCGAGGAGAAATGCCCTTACGGGGCGCACGACATAGGCTGCCTTGTCGCGTGTACATACTCCGTGTAAATAGAGCGGCTAATGTGACTGCTGGTTTATATACGTGTTGATTTCTTGGATTTTGAGTTTGAGAGGGTGATTCGAGGAGATGTGTTGCGCGGGATGAGCGGTAGCGGTGGTATGTGTGTGTGTTTGGCGTGCGGTGAGGAAAGTTAACGAATGTGAAGGATTGGATACTGTGTATATAGCTGGGTGTAGATAGGATGAGTAGATACGGACGAGTTGGGTTAGACGGGGGAGATAATAGGCTTGGACGGATAGGAGGAGTGCGGAATAAATTAGTGATGATGTTATTGAGTGGTTTGCGAGAATTAGTGTGGACGTTGATACAGCGGTACACTTTGGATTACCATGGCATAGTGTTCAAACGTGATTTTTTATGTTGCATCGAAAAATAGATGTCAAAGAATTTGTAGATTGTGTAGGATCGACGTTATGAGTGCAATGAGTGCCATTTATTTTTATTATTTATTATAATATGAATACATTGTTTCTTCGATTCCGTATGGTCGCCTCAAAATGAAAAGGTACTAACTCAGCAGAATACGATTAGAAAAGGTACCAATTCAGAAGCTGCCTGGTTAAGGTACCATATTGCAAGACAAAAATTTGTAACCAAAATCAAGTCTTTGATACCTTCGTGTAAGGCATACTATATAATGAACCCTTTGTTTGCAAGTTAGAAAAAAAATTATTTTTTAGCTTTTCTCAGTCGCTTCCGAGATGGTACTTTTTTAGGATGCGACGAAATAGACTGTATATATTATACAAATGCGTGCTATAGAATTAACACTTAGAATCCTAATAATGAGTTTGAATAAAATATTGCCCACAAGAAGGATAATATTCCTATATCATCGTTTATAGAATTTTTTTTTTTAATTATTGCTATACTAGAAGAAAAACTCTTACTAGAGTAGAAGGATAAAATTTCGCTCCACACTAAGTAAATGAAATTAAACACAGGTCAACTTTAGTAAGTCGCGCATTTTTAATTTATTTTCATTTAACTTTCCCTTCACATAATGCCTTCCAAATTACATTTTAATCTAACGTTATACTCCTGCTCCAAATAATAATCGCGTAAATTTCACAATCCCATCGCCCAAAAAAACCCAACTCCCAACTTATACCATAGTCATTCTCCTTTCGAAACAAACCCACTCGCATTTCCCAAAACTCTCCATCCACCGTCATTCTCATTTATTTCCATTTCACAACGATTTTCCCCCCAGCCAACCACCAGCCCTATCCAATTACACCGATACCACCCATCAGTCATGCCAAACACACCGACTTCTAAAAAAACCGCATCACCCGCGGTAGCTTTCGCTTCCCAAAGTCAACGCGCAGCGCGGTAATCCGACGCCGAAACCACCGCTTAGCGATTTCGATTCGCGCGCACACACACACACGCGCGAACTTTCACGCGGAAATTAGGCGTGCTTCCTTCGCGGTCGCGAGGAGACTCTTATACCAAGAGTATGTACTCGTGCACATACTGCGCGTGTAGAGCGTGGCGCGCTCTAATGATCGCGAGCGAGCGCGGGCGTTGATGAAATATCCTCGCGGCGGTGTAAAAGTGGCTGCCATCAGGCTTCTTGCGTTAGCTCAAGCCGTATGCAGTGTTTTGTGTATATGTAGAGCTGGATGTGTGTGTCTTTTTTTCTTAAGAGTTTGCGCAAAGGAGAGCGAGGGAAGCCTTTCGATTTTACGGTGCCTTATGCGGTGCGACGGTGGGAGTTTCTTTCTTTGAGGGGGTGATTTTATGGAGAGGAGATTTTTGCAGAATGGATGGATGATGGGTGGGAGTTGATGGTGTACGCTGCGGAAGGACTTTTTTTAATTTAGCAAGTTGGAAATTAATTTTTTTGTGTAAGGCTAGACTGACTGTAGTTAGTTGTTTACTAACAAATTGGGAATAATTTAACCCTCTTACTTATAAAAAAATGTAATTAAAGGCCCATTTCGATTCATTCGATATAAATTTAAGTAAAAACTTGGCGAGTTCACATTTTTTAAAGCTTTTTCTTCTAGTAACACAGTCATTTTTGTTTTAATATAATCTCAATAACAATAGAAAAGTGTAATAATTATGAAATTTTTTCAGAATAATAACAATAATATTAAAAATATTTTACAAAATCATCCATGATACAGTTAAATTATATCTATAGTTAAAAAGTTTCATTGTTCTCTATCAAAATCAATGAAACTTGTTTTATATTGATTTAATATAACTTTGAATAATTTTATTTTAAGTTGAAACCTAATTTGTGCCACGGGTTGTATCCTCAATATGAGTTACAATTAGCAATACTAATATAAGTTTTATAGATATTGGTATTATCTTTAGCGTTATTAGATAATCAGCGGGTATAAATTGTTAGGTATTCTAGAAATGATAGTTACTGGAATTTGATGATTAGAAAAAAATAGTTGCCATTATGCAAATAATTATTCATATAATATGAACATTATCTAACAAGAAATAAAAACGCCAATAGACTGCATTGTTTCTTTCCTGAAAATTTAAATCTCCATCAAACCTGAAATAGCATAGTAAAAGATACGTATTATACGTTCATGCAATATTTCTTTCTTTCACGGCTTATAAGACGCAAGGATGATGTAATTTTAAATGTTGCTTTCAAATTAGAGCAGTGTTTAAAGTAGAGTTTTTGTGAGCCGGGAACAAAAAATGAGAATCTAAAGAAACTGTACAATAAGATATCTCACGTTCGTGCATGTCGTGTATCATAATTCATTCATGAATATTCTAAACGTTTTCCTGTTACTCAAACGTGTATTTAATTTTTGTATTGAAAAGGATATATGCTCTCAAAATTATTTAATAAAAAGAGAATGATTATCCTAAATTTGATACTTTGCTAATTTACGATAAGATTAAAAGACGAAATAAATGTCATGTTTCGTTCAAGAAAGAAAATTCACAAAAAGTTTCCTACGCCAAAAACAAAACAAACTACAAAAATCACGATGACAATTAAACTCTTCACTCGTTTCTCTTCATCTTCATTATCAACAACGTCATACATTACAAAACCCCGAGCACGCTTACACCATTGTTCCTCGCTTTTCATACATACCCGCGACACATTCGTCTACAAGTATCCATATACACAAACACACACAACCCAGCCTCTCTCTCTCTCTCTCTCCTCTTTGTTCGTTTCTCTCGATCCACGCTCGTGCCTAGAACTAGAAACTATATAACGCCGAATCATCTATAATACAAGCTTCACAGATACAGGCGACTCCTTGTGTTTACTCTCCTGCGCGCTTCGATCCGCGTACTGCAAGGTGCTGATAATAATTTCTGTCGGAATTGGAACGAACGAGAGAAAAAGATATAAGAGAGAGACCGACTATGAGTGACTTGACTAGGATCGTATACGATTGAGAAAGAAAAATCGTTATATTCTCTCGCGCGTACTTTACAAGGTGGTTCGTTTTGTAATGCGAGCGAGCCGCGTGGCTAATAAGGTTGTTTACTTGTCAGGGCTGCGAGCGCGCGATGCACTTGGTGGAACGAACGAGACGATAGTGTTGGTGTCGTTAAATTTAAATAATGGGATTTGGATATTAAGGAGGTGGTAGTGGTTGGGGTAATGAATTTTTTTTAGTGCTGTGTTCTATTTTTAAGTTTAACGATGCTATTCGCAATTATTATTAAATACACCACGTTATCTAAATTTTATCTTCATATAAAATTTAGATAACGTGGTGTGTTTAATAAGATGATAACACTCGAAGAGAAATATATTTTTAACCGTGTAATGCGGTTTACTGTTTTAGTTTAAGTATCAAGGATCCTTATTTTTTGTGAAAAATCATTTTATAATTATTTTTTAAAAATGCTTACTGTGAGATAATTGAATTAATGCTATACTTACTGTCGTGAAATTGAAATAATGGGATTTGTGAGCTGAGGTGACAATTATTTTTAATGCTGTGTTCCATTTTAAAGTTTTGATGATACAATAATAAGTGAAGAATCATTTGTGAAGAATAGTTTCATCGTTATTTAAACGAAAATTATAATATTATTATAACAATGTTTGTGGTATTATTGAAATAATATTATTTATTTACTAAAGTAATAACAGTCGTCAAGATAATGGTTTTAAAAACTGGTTCTACTTTTTAATTTTATTAATACAATCTTCATTTTGGGAAGAATAGTATTATATTTATTTTTAAAAATGTGTCCTACTTTTTAATTTCAATAAATGTATTTATTAATTAAATTTCCTGAAAACTATGTCGATAAAGATAGTTATAAAAAAGAAATAGAATAAGATTTAACTCAGACAATTATTAAAATGTATTACACTATTCCCTGTCTCAATCGTGAGATGATTGAATTAGTACCACATATGCATTTAAATAAATTGATCAAATCATTCCATTTCATTAATTACACACCATCATAAAAATTGGGCTAAGATGGAAATGATTCGTAACGGAAAAACAAAATGATTTCACCGTTATCGATAATCGATCCAAGTCATGAAAAATAATGTTAATAATCGAGCTATATTTATCATCGATGAAAAAAAGTTGAATAATAATTAGATGCATTTATCTCGTGATCGCTAAACTCGTGAAACTTTCATATAAATCTCCACCCAGCTACAATATAATCGCACTTTCAAACGAGTAGCTATTTTCCCGCGAGAGAAAAAAGTTGACCACACGCAAACTATATCGTAATACGAACGCGCTTCGAGTTTATTGGCTATAAAATTTGAGGAAAAATCACCTATACGGATTAATGTTGCCAAAGTGGCATAAGTATATTATAAATGTAATTGTTGCACGTACAAAGTGTTGTTAATAATACATTTATGTTGAAGCATAAATAATGAATCAAACTGGATATGCGTTAAAATTGTTTGTACTTTGTTATATTATCCGGCTAAAAATCGTTCTTTATAATATGAGCATATATCGATAATACGAAGTATGACATTATAAGCATAAGAATTTATGATTATATACGTAATTATATATGACCATAAATGATGAAAAATTTCGAGGTTTATTCTCGTGATTTTAATAAATCATTTGAATAAAATAAAAAAACTGATTATTAAAAAACAAGCTTGTTTATGAGTTATAGAATACTTGTACTGCTTTTCAAGGTATTCATTTATGATTTTTATTTTGATTAGTTGTTTTTGCACAAAATAAATCTATAACAATTTTGGGTTGTCATAGTCTTGCACTGGAAGTACGATATAAGTATTACCTATAACAATACATTTTCACACCTAAATACACGATCACCCAAGAGCCACTTCTATACCCAGGAAAAGCCGCGCCTACCAAAATTTCACAAAACTCCCAACTCCAGCTTTCCCAACCTCCCAACAATGTGACATATTGCCCAACGCTTCGCAAAACGCGCCGCGTGACTTTTCCCCTCGTCATTTCCCTGCCATGCCCGCGATAGAGCCATAAAGACCGCGAACAGCGAAGCGCGCGGGGCAAGAAAAGCAAGAAAGATCGAGAACAAAAAAAAAGAGAAACATCGCCTCACGACGACGACTAGTGCAAAGTGCCAGAGCGGCACTGCCTCTTTATAAAAAAGAGAAAAGGAGCTAGCGCGCGGAGAAACTCGCAGTAGTGTAGTACAGCTGGCGACGGCCGATTGTCCTCGTGGGTTCCCCGCGGGTTGCAAAAAAAAGGCCCCGTCTAATTGCCCGTTTGTATGTATAATACAAAACGCACCGCGCGGCGAGAGCGAGAGAAGATTTTCCCGCCGCTTGCGCGTCCCGATATTCCGCTTCCCAACCGACGACGACGACGATTGTGTCTATAGCGAATTTTCCTACGGGCGGGGAGAGAGAGAGAGAGAGAGAGAGAGAGAGAGAGAGAGAGAGAGAGAGAGAGAGAGAGAGAGAGAGAGAGAGATTGTACACGCAGCGTGTATATGTGTGTGTGTGCGTGTATGGTTGAAAGGCGCAAGAGCGCGCTTTCCATTCGCGGAATCGTCGCCGCGCGGTTAATTATCGGCGATATCGAGACGAGCAAGCGCGGCGTCGGGGACGGTGTCTTTTTTTTATAGTTCGCTTCTTTCCTTACGCGGGTTTGATGGAATCCACTTTCTGCTAAGTAATTTCTATGATGGAGCGGGGTTTTTTTTTTGGAGCGGTTTAGCGCTTTGTGCGAAAGTGATCGGTAGATGGATGTACGGTGAAAACTGGGTAATCATTGGTAGACTGGACGATTACGTGTTTCTTTTTTGGAAGTGCGATTAAATATCGATGAATAAATATATCGTTTATCATGGGGAATTGGTAAAAAATGTGATTACACTGTCAGGGTTCATTATACATGTTGAGTTATACTTTTGATTGGTATCTGAATAGGTAAAAATTCATTTGATCGAGAGTGTATTATTTTTTACGTAACATAGTTCAGGACAGCACTTCCTCTTATTTTCGAGGAAATTATGTACGTGAAAGTTTCGCGCTTGCGTGTCGCAAATATAACAAAAAAGTCATTAAACGAAAATCTGTTTTAACGCTCAATTGATCGATGTAATCATCGAAGCCCCGAGGTGACCAGACGAAAAAAACGTATTTCCATTTACCAAAGGTTACTTATTAACCAGTGTTACACTCTTCATTTACATGGTTTTTGAATCTGTTGTAAGCTTACAATGAGAACAATATTCAACCAGAAACTAATCTATAAAATTTTTAATTATTTTCTGTAAACCTAGAGGAATGACTTTTTACTTTTTCAACGAATGATTATGGCTAAATCAGTCGTTTTCACTAACTCATATGAATACTTCACTCGGAATAAGTGATATTTTTCACTCAAATAAAATGAGTAGTGGTACTTACTCGTATACATTCGAATAGTGTAACAGTTACTACTGAAATCATTCTTTAAGGAGTCAACGCTGGTATGATTTAAAATAGAAAATAATAATAAAAATAGAAAAAAAAATTCTTTAACCCTTTCAGTCAGACGCGATTTTATGTAATATATAATTTTTCAAACGCTTTTTTATTAAATTTAATTTAGTTAATTTATAAAATTATTATCAATAACATAAAACTAAAAAGTATAAATGCTCAAATAATAAACGCATAGCAACGCACAAAGGTACATCAAAACCTTCACCGAGGCCTCCATAATAAACCACAAACAAAATTTCCCCCAAAAACCAACCGACCCAAAACAATTATCGAAAATCATCGTCGTAAACTCTTCCTTCGTACGAAAAAACGCGTAAATCCCGAATCTCCATCGTCTCGGCACTTTCGCATCTCTTTCTCCCCCCGAAAAACCACGCGCGCCTTACTTCTTTTTTGCCGATCTCCTCCGCTCTGCTCGTACCAATAAAAGCTGCTCTTCCCGTGCACATCGAATTAATCGGTGTGCACAACCTCGGCGTTACGCTCGAGAGAGCCCACGTGCCGAAATACATCACTGTTCTGCAGCGTGTATGTGCGATGGGTATACGTGTGTATATGCCCCTGGCTGGTGATCGAAGGGAGAAAGAATATCGTTTTTGGCGCGCAGCCTACTTTCGGGCGAGGAGCAACGCGGAGCTTCGTCGCGTGCGAGACGCGAATAATGCCGATCGTAAGCCGATTGTTCTTGTTGTTCGTGGCTGATGTGGGGTTCGACCGTGAAAAAGGTACTTTTTAAGAGGTGGCTGCACGATATTCTGTAGGTATGGGTTGGAGAAATTTGCTGCTGAGTGTAAGAGTGTACTGGTGTGATTAAAATAAAAATGATGAGTTTGAAGTGGTACGCTATTTCGTTGCTCCTTTTATAAATAATATTATATACAGTGGTTCATTTTTATAAATTATATAAATTTCTCTAAAGTAGTCAATAAGAATTGGTTTTTATATCAAAATAAGTTATTTAAATTCGGGTTTAAAGGGATTTATAAATATGGTGACGTGCATAGCTCATTTTTTATCAAAATGAGTATTTAAAGAAATCGAAGTAACTTTAGCACTTTTAGTTATCAGAAAGATGTGCATACAAGATTAAGATTCCAAATCGTATTTCTTCCTCGAAAGTGGCTTTAAAGTAATTGGTAGATATACAATTGAATTGAAATAACGTATATTTTAAAAATTAAAATAACGATGAAAAAATGATGTCAAATATCTTATTCATATCAGTCTTTAACAAACTATAACTTCAGACCGTTCATTAATATAATTTTGCATATAACATTATGATTATCAAAAAATATTGAATTTCTTATAACAAGATCTCTCCGATAGGAAAGAATAACGCAGGGATGAAAAAACTTGTACGGCTGATTTTAATCACACTAGAAGGATTGTTAAAAATACTAATAAGAAATTGTTTTTGATATCCTTTGTAGCTCTAATAATCCAAGATCTATTATAATTCTCAAAGTAGGGCAAAGATCGTCTCTCGAATGAGGTCCGTCTATCCTTTATTCGACACACGTATTCCCTTTGAAAGTTTTGATACGTAAAAAGGTGTACTCAATTCCGACGAACGTTATTAGAATAAACATTAGCAGAGTAACACATATACATTAAATTCAAAATCATATTGTTATCATCGTACAGTCTATGGACCATTGTCCTGTTGTTTTCTTTATATTGAGATACAATTTATTGTTCATTTATTAGTTATAACAGCCATAACTCATTTATAATAGAAGATGTTATTGTAGTATTATTGGAACATCTGATTTATGTATAGTGAAAGGTTCAGAAATTAAACTAAAAGAAGCAACCAGACGTAGCATCACCAATAATTTAATGAAAATTAAATAGAAGACTCGGTCGAAAATACGATGCCTCTCGGTGCACTCGAGCGAGACATTGTCACTGTTTGCCTCCCGTATACATTCTCGCGAAGACTTTTCGGTGGCTAATGAGATACATCAGGCATTTTCACGACGAGGGACTGCAGAAAAAGTTGCGCCAGAATAATTTAATGTGGGAAACGGGTTACCGAATCGCGGAACTTTCTTGACACATATTTTTTTTGTAATCGCCTCCCTCGCTTGGAAATCGCGAAGATTTAACGTATGCAGACGAGTATTTTATATTTTATATCGTGAAAAAACAGTTGGGCGCTACAGGAATATTGCACATTAAAATAAAAGAAGAAAGAATGATTAAAAGATCGAGGGTACGACGAATTCTCACGACACTTTCTACGCTATTGTGTAAAAAAAATCTCGTTTTTCTGAAATATTAAAAAATAATATGTATATGAATTAAAATGTTTGTACCACTTCTGGGAGCATTTCATTTTTAACCTTTAAAGTAATACTATAATACCCTACTTAGAGACTACTCTCCTTTGTTTGAGAGATGTTTCTATTGTCTACTGGAGAAAGATCTTAAGTATCTCTTAAACGGTACTAAAAATACTTTTTAGTATCGCATGAAAACATTATCACTTATTCAATTTTAAGCAAATGAAAATTATTACAAGCGTTTTAAGAGCGAAAAATATCATTATCATATATACATCGTATATATTAATTAGATTTAAAAATTAATGGTCTAGTTTTAATATTGAAATACAATAATAAAATTTATAATACAATGAACTCGTATACCTCTCATTAATATTTCAATATGAAGATAATAAAAGTTTATTTGCGTTGAAATCGATTAAATGACATAAATATTTTAAAATGCTCATTAAAAGGTTCATTAATACATTATCAGTATTTAATAGTACTAGCTTATTATCGACTTATACCATATTAATAAATAATATTTTAACGGTTAAATTATGTCTTTATACAATATAATTGTACTTCGCATCAAACAATATTATTATTTGTTTATTATTTATCTGTATTATCTATTTATATATTTATTAATTTATTATTTATTTCAGTGCGAAAATTAAAAGATGTTGACTCATGAAATATTTCAATAATGATTAAAATTCCGAATAAGGGTCTATATTTCCATCAGTGTCAAAATTTGAATCAATAACCCAAGTAGTCTGCATAATATTACAAGAATAATCAATATTACAAGCGTCTATTACTTATACTTAAATATGTTAAAAAAACTGACTTTAAGATAACTCCGAAACGAATTTACGGATTTTAAAAATATTTCTCTCCTGTCCCAAATTGAACGACTCGAAGCTAAGCGCCACAATTTTCATGAAAATCCGTCCAGTATCGTTCAAATAAACATACGCGTATAGATACATCCATAAAATGAGAACCTCCCTTCTATGAAATCGGCTAAAAATTCGCTGAACTTTCCATTCGATCATTTCTCTCCACTTTTCGAAGAATCATTCATCCCATCAAAGATCCCCAGTCCAACCCAACCGTGTACGAAAATTTCCATCATCTTCGTCTCTCTCTTTCTCTCTCTCTCTCTCTCTCTCTCTCTCTCACCCGCAAACACCTCCACTCCAGATGCACCTATCTAAGCCAGATACAAATCTCACACAGCCACGCGCGCTCGGCTTGGCGGCGCGATATTGCGATACACATCGCCGTGTATCCCAGCCGCCTTTTCTCACACACCCACACCCACACACACACATACATATATATCGCGGCGGGCGCACGTTCACCGCGCGCGCGCGCACCGCAACCGAATGCACTTGCACTTTTTAAGAAAACCAGTTTCCAGCCACCGCCGCGCGGAGAGCGAACTCTTTCCCCCTTCTGTGTATGTGCACGTGTGAGTATGTATGTGTAGGCTGCGAGAAAGAGAGAACCACACCCATGTGGCGCGAGAAAACGTGCGGCTGCCGCTGCCTGCCTGCCTGCTGCCGCTGTGGTTGTTATTGCGGAAAGGAGCTGGAGCGAGGATCGGGGGATAGCTGTGGGTTTGTTGTGAGACGAGTCGATGATGGTTTGCGTCAGGGGGAGAGTAGTACTCAGGAAGATTAACTGAATTTTAATTAAGTATTATATTGTGTAGTAGTGGACGACTTATCTTTTTTTTCTTTGCTGAAGGGACTGGTTTGTTTGGTAAAGGATGAAATTGCTATCTAAAATTTTTGGAGTAAAAAAGTCACTCCAAATACAAGAAGTGACTGTGTTTTCACAATATTTTAGAGTGGAATGTCACTCTAAAAATATGAAAACACAGTCAATTGTTTTTGATTTTCTTTATTTTTGTTCTCTCCAAAATGTTTGTGATTGTCTATCTTTGTCACACGAGTTGTGCTACATATAGATCCTAAATTTAGTGTTGCCAATAATTACAATATTGAATTATATTTATATATTGTCAGCTACCGCGCTCTTTGGTACTTTATATTATCTGTCGAACTTCCCGATTATATTGGAGTGCATTTGTTTGTAATAATGCTTTTAAACGGTTGAATTGAATGTATAATTTTAACATGCGGTTGGAGAGCAGCAACCGTGTAAACAATACACGAACGACTGTGGAGAAAAGTCGAATAAGTTAATTTGTTTGGTAGAGACCCGAAAGTGTGATATAGATTTTGTGGAATTGAAACGCTGATAGAATTCGAGAAAAGAGATCAGATGTTGGTTTGGGACTTCCTGATGATTTATGTTTAATTTTTTCGAAGTTTTTAGTTAAAAGTTATATTTTATTCAAACTAAATGTGTGGATTCTACACTATAAATGAAATAGTCTAGAACTATCTAAATCAATCTTTGGCAGTTATCATTTATTAAAATATCTATTTTCGATCTGAAAGTTACCGATTCATATACGAACAAATCTCTGGTAATTTTAACATCTAATATTGTTATAGCTATTGAATGCTTTTAGATATTACTTCTCATCACTTATGACAAGACACATAGTTCTATAGCAGCTGTATTTGTGTATTTTAGTTAATATAACATGACAGACATTCATATAAAGCTATTAAAGGATCGTCACAATCACATGATGTACAATTTAATGGTTTTCTTGTCATTGATCATTAAATTTGTTATTTATTATACTTCATAATGGTTTGAAGATTTTCATATTATAAACATATGTCATGTTATATTGATACACATGAATAAATCCATCTGCTAGTATAGTATTATGTGCTTCCTAATAGGTAATCAAAAATAATATTTAGACAGTGAGTTCATGATAAGAAAAGTTAAAATTACCAGAGAACCTTATACGTAGAGAGTCGACGAACCTTTCTATAACTTAACTTCATAGCTGCCGGCACGTTTGCCGACCTTGGCAACGTATTGAACGTACCCAAAAATATATACTGGAAAACCTTTGTTTGATGTTCGCTTATGGGCTTTGGTATACAAAAATATTTTATGATAAAAATTTGCTCGTTTTCGGTAGTTTGTAAAAATATCAAAATGACAAAGATGTTTGTATACGTCAGACGAAGTATTAACTTGAAGACTCAGTAGATGACTGTTAGGTATAATAAATTTAACTTTATTTTCAGAAAAAAAGTAAGTTTGCCTAACTATTCAAGCTTTTAAACACCTAATCATGAAAGTGAATTCTAAGAATGAAAATTTCAAAGAAATTTAGAGAGTGAAAAAACCGGTAACCTGGTCTATTAAATACTTGCTAAAATTGGCGCAGGTACAGCAGTCATTACTAAACAAGTAAAAGTTCGACGAACTTATTAGGACGAACAACGTAGGTAATTTTTTAATTTCAAAAATGGTCTTATTCTGTTATCGTTAGTATAGTATTTCAGCACGCTACGCGTCTGACTAGTCCAGGAATTCATCTACTTCACACGCACATTCCTTGTATTATAGACTTCGAATTAAATAAATTACTTTATCTTAGATTACACAATGTTAATAAATGTTCTCTTAATTATCAAATTTACAATACACACAAATGTTTCTCAATGTATAATTTTCCCTGCACGCATCGCACACTACAAAATATAATCTCATAACTGACGCCAAAACAATAAACGCTTCCTAAAACTTCCCCGCACCGACTATTAACGTCTCGGCTGCATCCATTCGCCATCAATCTAAAAGCAAATTAAACCTCAAAACAAAACAAAGCATAAATCGTCCGGGCACCGGAAGAATCTCGGCACCTCTGAAGCCCGACAAGCACGAATCTCTCGTAGTACATCCGTGACTTCTCTCAAACGCAGCTTAGCACCCGCGCGGTCGATTCTTTATACCTATTACTCCAAACGCGCAACAAAGCCTCAATTACAACTGCAGCCGCTCGCTCGGCAAATATCGTTATTACACAGCGCCGACGATTGTGAGAAAACTCTTCCACGGCTTCAAGCGAGTGCTACTTATGCGCCGGCGCGTAATTAGGGATGATCGCTCGCGAGTTTATTAATAACTTTCTTTCGCGAGGGGGGAAGGGGGGAGGACTAAGTCCGTTGTGAGTATTAAATAATTATAAGCCGCGGCGGCGGTGAGCTAAGCAAACAAATTGCGGAGAGCGAATGACTGCGGGCTTTCTTCGGGAGAGACGAGGATTTTCACGTGCGAATGCAGAGGAATGGTAGGGATGGTGCGCGGCTGGGATTGGGCGCGAACGATGTCTAAGTTCAAGTGAACGTTTCTGAGTGTGTGCGCTGCGGGAAGATGAATCGCTGTGGGTGTCGATGTGTATTTAGAACGTGGAATGATAGCTGTGTGTTGTTTCTTTGTTTGTGCGAGAAATTTTCTTTTGTGAGATTGTGTTGAAATGATTTTTGGATGAGTTGTATTAACTATGCATTGAACATAAATTTGTCAATTTAAATAATCGTTTATTATAATATTGCTAAGCAATATATCTACTTGCAATTAATAAATATTTATTAGTTTGATGTGATGGCTTTTTTCTAGTATAAAGGTATAATGAAATATAATAATTAATGTTGGTTTCAAATAAATATTTTATAGCAATATTGTAAAAAACGTTCACTCGATTTTACTACATAATTTTCAATGTATTTAATTTATGTATTTATATCGAGCAAGTCTACAATAATATATTAAAATGAAATCAACTCGCATTATTAATAACAAAAATAAACGCTCTCTAATTATGCAAGATTTCCACTGCAACATGACATAATTAGACCGCTACAATCGAACCTCAGCAGTATCGAAAAATTCAAAGCGAATGATCTTTCCATTTATACCAAGTCACGTTCGGCCAATGAAACCGAAATCAAAATTACTTTTTCCTCCGTATCACTCAACACATCCAATACAACCCACGTAATTATCAGAACGACGCGATAAAATCTTATACACATCTCCACACAGCTTCCCTCTCGAAACGCACTAACCAAAAAAAAAAGAAAAAAAAAACACTCGACACACAATTGCCTCGCTCGAGAGCCAATTTTAATTTCCAGGCGCAGAATAATCTCTCGTCACGTCAAATCCCTGTCATCGCGTTAAACACTACCACACATGGCGCTCGCACAAAGAAAGCGAGCGCGCGCACAAAAGAAAAAACTCGTCCGCGTATATCCACCTGTTTATTGCCATATATACTCTCTTTCAAACACACATACACACGTGAGCGCCGAATATCTTACGTAAGCAGCCGCGCTGCCGCCGAATAATAAAGAGAAATTGTATCATTTCTCCTTCGTATATGTACTAGCAGCGGTAACGGTGGCGTTTGTCCGCGTGTGTATATACTTTCACTGCGCGGGGCCTTAGCCTCGCGGAGCGCGGCGATTATTGGGTCAGCCACCGCCGACGCCGCCGGTTCGGTGTAAATGTACGCGCGGAAATAAGGCGCATAAGGATAAAAGTACATATTACTGCGGTACGATGATTTCTGTGTGCTTGATTTGACTGTGTTCGGAAATTTGTAAGGGAAAGCCGAAAACTTTTGGTTTTGTACTAAAGTTTAATGATTCTTTTATGCACGAAAGAATTAGTTAGCTTCAAAATTGAATGTAATGTAAAGAAACTAAAGACAATCTATCACAGTAATGATTTGTCGTGATATCGTACTCCCAGGAAAAGTCTATGACGACCTCAAATTCTATCTTTTTGTAAAACCAAGCCAGTAACTACAAATAGAAATTTTTTACATGATTTTTAATATTGTATTAGTTTTTCAATTTTTTGAAACTAATTTTCGAAATGTACGAAAGACTTCTATTTTTATGAGTCATTATGTGTACAAAAATCAGGTTAGTCTTGTTTTGGAGGAAAATTCTATTTGAGGTATCAACTTTTAGAACACGACTAAGTTGATTGAAACTGTACATTGTTATAGTCTCGTTTTGGAGTAGGTCAAAATGAGTCTACCTTAGAATCAAAATTATAGAAAATTAACCTATCTTATTAAATTATTTGATCGAAGTAAAACGCGAAACTTCGTGTACAAATTACCGCGATGTTATTATTACAGATTTTAACGTTACATTTCCAAATAATCAGATAATCAACTATTAAGACCAAATCATAAATAATTAACTTTCCTGAACCTATTTATACATTTTCATAAAGCAGTTTTTATTTCTACTCATTTTTATTCCTGAGAAGAAAAAATACACCGGTACCGCGTACTATCGCAATAATACATACACTGCGCGGAACAAATATCTAATACAATTCGTTTCAATATGCTCGAAGCACTGCAATATCGAATGCTCGTTTTCACTAGCCTGCACATCGAAGGATTTCAAAAAAATCCCAAAACACTCAATCAGAAATTCATCCCATCAACTGTACGTTCACCTTGTCCATAACAGTCGCCGACAGACTCAACTCACTCTCTGTAAAATTGCGCGGTAGTGTCAACGTCACCGCCTCCGCCTTAAAAAGGTGCTTCCTCATTGTACACCGTCGTCGCAGATGCCGGTGCCCCTGGCGGCGCGGCGCTTTTATTGTTTGTAGAGTTACATGGCGATCGGGAGAAACTCGCTTCGAGGATGAATGCTGGAGGCTGCGAAAAGTTCGGCGACGGTGGCCGTGGGGAGCGATGGTATTGAGAGATAGCGAAGGGGGGCTTTTCCTTTTGGGTCTAAGACAATTGGGTGGCCATTCAAAAGTGGCGTTTGGGTCGTTGGTTTAATTGCATAAGGAGGCATGGCGGGTATGCAACGTGTCTTTATTTGGATTTGATTTATTGTTTGAATTTACTTTTGACTTGGTGTGTGCATTTCTTTGGTAATTAAAATGCGTTTGAATGATGAAGGTATTTCTGTATTATACTGTGATAAAATAACATTCAATACTTTATTTTTATTAAATTTACCATAATGTTATATATTAACAATAATTTATTTTATTGAAATTAAAATGTCTTTCACAATTAAAATGTGGTAGAATGTCGGAGTTCGTTTTTTACTGAAATTCCGTAAAAATAATTAAAATAGTATAACATTTTTTATTAAATATTGCATAGTAGGTATTTTATTAAGCAATGATTTTATTCCAATGAAACGTATAGTATAAACTTTGTAATATGAAACATTGGCTCAAATATAACGATATACAATAATAATCAACACCAAAAGATGAGTTTTTCTATTTATAAGTGATAGTAATTGCATGCATATGCGAAGTACCATTTTTCCATTTTTGGTTCAGTAGAACTGTAGGTCACTGCAATCCGAATGTTATGAATTTTGAAAATTAACAATCGTAATTAAATTGAGAGAGTTTCATTGTTTTCGTTAAATTGGTCAAATCGCACTAAATAGCAGTTTCCACACAAATTAAAAGTATAAGTATAACTTTCTCGAATTTACTACGAATTATGATTTTTAATGCATTTACAATTACTACACAAAAAATACAAAAATCATTTCATATATATAATTATTGTAGTTTTAAAGCGAAAAAGAAACTTTTGGCGAGGAAGGAAATGTAGTCATTAAGAAAAGAGTCCACTGAACTTTGGATAGAAATCTATTTAAATCATTAAAATAACACCACTTCAATGTACTTTGATACACCGCATCTACAAGACAGTAACTCTATATACGGAAAAAGATCTGTACGGTCAATTAGAAACACATGTTCGACCGCTGTCTGTACAGTTTTTCAACCACACAAGTTGTAGTTCATCTCTCGAACACCTGGAACCCACCAATCCACAAAAAGAACTCTCACTCTCCTCGTGCCCATAATCAATAAGAAAAATAGCCATTAAGTTTAATTAAGAACCAGCCAATTAATCACACACAGCGCGCTACCCGCTCAGGAATCCAAATGCTACGCGCACTTTCATTCCAAACCCAACCCGAAGTACCACCTTATAGAAAGCTCTCACTCTCACTTGGATGCAAAATCATTGCACACTGAGAAATCGGATTACTTGTGGTTTAGAATTTTGTCTACGCGTGGTATTTATAGCTAACTAGAAAATGTAACTTCCAAGCACGAATTCTCAATTTTTAATTTTTATTTATTTTCTTACTCATCTGGTGTTCTTTATCAAGGTATTATAAACACCACATGACAAAATTTAGTAATAAAAACAAAAAGATTAATTAAAATAATAAAAAATATAATACAAAAATCTGTAACCGGCTCCGACATCCCTTTGAGTCGTGAGATTATCAGTAAATGAATGCTTAAAATAGTTATTTCTCAACTCTAGGTACTAATAAAGGAAATTACCTACTCAATTGTTTTCTTGTGTATTAAATTTAATCATTATTATAACATCTAAATAAATTATTTCTTGAAAGATTTTAAATTTGAACTGATTATGACAGAATTACCAACATTATTTAACCTGAATTGATACTAAACTTAAAGTTTCAGATCTGATAATATATTATTAGACTATATTCTATATACACTCAATTGAGTTTGGCGTATAATTTTTAATAGTTTTTCGTATAGACTCAATTGACAGTCTTCGAGTCTGTACCCTATTGGCGGACTGTGTAAGAGAAACGCCATTATTCTACGCTAATTGTACAAAAAATGCTAAACTTTATTCGAGTATAACTCAGAAACTAGATTAAGAAAATAAAATCAAATCGATTCAGGAATCGATAAGAATTGCGCCTCTCGCCGTATTCAAAATCATATACTACTTAGTAGGTCAGAACCCTCTCTATCATCGTTACAGTGTCTAACGCAAAACTCTTATTTTCCGCTCGCAGCACGACGATGCCCGACTCGAGGTACGCGCCGCTGCTGGTGCTCCTGGTGACGAGCCAAGCGCTGGCCGCTGTGGTGCTGCCCAGGCCGCCGTCCTCGCCCAACTACATTCCCCAGGAGTACAACGGCGCGCCGGCCCCGGCCTCCGCGGCCCTCGACTCCGACGCGAAGAGCGGATACGCGGAGAAGGCGCTCTATCAGAGCACCAACGTCGAGAAACCCGATACCCAGGATTACAGGTGTGTATCGTTGTTTGAAGTGGTTCCGTTTTAAGAATTGAATGAGGTTTCAGTATTTGAGGAAAAAATGTGTATCAAAATCAGCTTTTTGGGAAGGAAATCGACAGTTAATGTCAGGGAGCTTGTATTGTTATATTTATTTTGCGTTTGGAGCGCTTTGTTAGCATTGCATTTTGCGAAATTAAAGTAACCCTGGCAAAAATAATTAATTTTGATGCACAGTTTCTCGGAAAAGAGAATATTCAATTAAGCGAAACTGTATTATTTGGAATAAATCTTGAAAATTTTAAATAAGATAACCCGTAAAACCTTGCCGGGTTGTTAGCCAGGTGCGAGCTAATGCGTCGGAATTAACGAGTTTTTAATTAGTTTCTGGCTAGAACTCGTTAATACTTTACCAGAGACGAGATTTTTCATAGAATTGTTTTTCAATAAACTTTTTCTAATAATTTACTGAATTCATGAATTACTGTAATTAAATCTTTATAATATATTAAAGAAAGTAATTGAAAACATTTTAATCCGCGAATCTTCTACATTTTAAGTAAATAATAATGTAAACCCTGAAAATTTAAAACCGAATGTGTTTTATAAATTTTTAAAGACTATAATCAACTTTATCTGTGTATAATATTTCACTTGCAATATTCATTCAATTCGTTAAACGTTTAAATATTTATACGTACATATTTACAGTATAATAACAGTACACGATATTATTACAATACAGTATATTGTTACAGTACAGTATATTATTACAGTATATTATTTACAGTTCATTAAATTCAAAATACAATAAAAAATGTATATATGTCAAATCGCTAAATTATATAATTTAAGTAATAAGTAGAGTTGCTGACTTGACTACTGAAGTCACAGGATAACTATCTTCAGCAGAAAATGCATTTTTCGGAGGGTATCGGATGTCAGTCTGGAGTTCACGCGTTTCATAAAGTTTCTATATGATTGGATATAGCGTGAGCTTTGTGTGGGTGATTTGAGAGTTGAGGGCATGGGAATGAAACGGTTAGAGGTGCTGCACTAGGCTCTGACGATTATGTAAATGCAGTAATGCTGGGTTCTAAGCGAGGCATAATAAATAGCGCTTGTCACGGAGTGCGATGTAAGTACTTTTATACATAGCTATGAGATTTACGTACGTTTACGAAAGGTTTCGAGATCGATCGGAAAATATTGACGGCCCTTTGTGCGCGATATACATTTTAATAATGATCTAAAGTCGGATCTAGATTTTAGGCAATGATCTAGATTGTTTTGTCAATCAGTCAAAACTCAATCGTAAAATAGACAGTAGCTTACAAATGAATTTATTTCTTTTTATGTATTACTACTTTCAAACTGTTGCTACTAAATAGAGTGAAACGTTTGAGTGATAATTAACTCTATTTGAGTAAATTAATTAATATAGTTACTCTGATTGTTATTAATTATTATAAAAATAAAAGACATTTTCTGCTCGTGATTTTTAGTGAAAATTTAATTTCATTCATTTTCTATTCAATTTTGACAGAGATTATTTTAAAATTAAATAATCTGGTATTTAACACTCAAAGAAACAATAACATGACGGTCATAACAAAAGAAAAATCTTTTCTATTTGTGAAAATAATGATGTCACTGAACGAGATAAAATGAAATAGTAACAATTTTGTAATGCCCAGACTTTTACTGTACTACTATAAGAACTCAGGATAAAAATGAACATAATGACATCCAAATCAATTAATTTAAACTGATATAGTTTTTATCGTACGCAAATTAAAATAGCTGAGAGAAAAGCAACCGAAAAAAACCTAAAATACACGATAGCATTAAAATAGCTAAAGTTAAAATAAGTGGGATCTCATTCTACTATTCATCAAAACCCTACTTTATAAAAAAATTATTATAGTCTTAAAAGAACAAACTACCAATCCAATCATCGCAATGACTAATCCAAACCCCTGACCACCAGGTTCCTCGAGATCGAGGTGCGCGACGCCGAGAACGTCGACTCTCTGGACCTTCACGGCCTGGTCCAGGCGGTCTTCGACAACCCGCACCACCGTCACTCCCTCCAGTCGCCCCTCCTCAATCACCACCGCATCGACCTCGCGGCCGAGGACGAGGACGAGGACTACGAGCAGCGTCGCAGCAACCTGACCTATCCACACCCCGAGGTAGTCCCCCACTCGATCCTCGGAGTGCGGGACGTCGGACTGGGACCCAGTCAGAGGCTGTTCGAGCAGCAGCAGCAGCAGCCCGTGACGTCGCTCGAGGTCAGCGGCCCCAGGCCCCAGCACTACCTGCTCAGTCCGTCCCAGGCTACGAAGAACCTGGGCGACGAGAAGCTGTATTATCTGAAGAGCGGGAGGCCGAAGGTGTACGTGAACTTCAGAGGGAGGACGGGCAATTTCAGGCAGGACGTCGGGGATTCGAGGGTGACCATGAGGTTTGAACCCGCGGCGTTCCTGAGGGCTACCCAGCCTTATCATATGGTGAGTTGAGGGAGGGGGGGGGGTATTGATTGAGTGAGGAGTGGATTGAGAACTGTAGTTGGGTCTTTGCAGGCAATTTTTAAAGGTTTGATTGGATAGTTTATATGATACTTTCTTTGTGATCTTTCGAATGTTCACAAATTTAACTTAGTATAATAATTATTATTGATTCAAACATACTGATAACGTCACATTAACTTATTAACTTATTTAAGTTATAGCTTTATTGGATTTAACTTTTTTCTAGTCTTCGAAATAAATGAAGCGCCGGCTTGTGTTGTTTAACGAAATTATGGACACTGCAATGGAAATATTTCCCATGCAAACACCCAACTGTTAATGATATAAAATAGTTTTTCTATTTTATGTTTAACAGAATTAGGAGGGCCTCGAACTAAAATGAACGCTACATACACATTCTTATAAAATTGAAATCATATATATTAAATGAGTAAATATGCTTAAATTATTGTTATTTAATAATTAGTTATAAACTAATTACAAGAATACTATTTTTTGTACAAAGGTAAAAATTAGAAGTCTTAAAACATAAAGTACTTGGTTTCTCGGTCTCCCGTAGAGAGAATTGTAATCTTCATAATACGATCCTTGACAATCATTAACCGAAGTAGAATCCATGGAGTTAAATTTATTTTTAAGTTTGCATGGAAAACCGTAATCTTATCTGTAAACTCTCAATTTAAAGTACTTCTACTTATAACTACCAATCATATCATTCAAATTACCATTCTTCACAATTCTGCAGAATTATTGTATAATTATTATAACTGAAAAACTAACTTTTCTTATTAATTAAATAACTAGTACGACCTTAATTAATCAAAAGGAAAATTCAATACTGAATAAACTTTGTTTATTATTTAGTATTACTGGAAATTGAATTTTATTTGAAATCGAATTACTGACCTTTTAAGAAATCTAGGTCTAGCCTATAAAAAGCAAGGCATTGGATTAGATATTTTGAAAATCATAATTTACTAATTACTGTTGAACAATATTCGTTTCATTGTTTCTCAATTATGGTGGAGGGCCCTTAAAAAAACAATATTATCGTATGAAATAAGTTATAAAATAATGCTGTTGTAACGTAACTCTGCTAATTTTATACTAGATTGTTGACTGAATAAGAAAAACTAATTTATGACTCTAAATAAACCTTACAAAATTAAAATTTGTTCAACAATTGAATCGGAATCATGAATAAAGTGTAAAGATGGATTAGTTACTGTTTAAAGGGTTAACAGATCAGAAATAAGATAAATATAGATACTAACTAACTTATCCCTTTCTAAAAACTGCTCAATCCTCCAAGTAACATCTCTCTAAAAAAACATCAAAAATATCACTAATTCCCCCATCCCCCACAGGAAAAGAAGACCAAATCCCCGAAATCGCCACCAAAGAAGTACGACCCGCGTCTGCACGGCTCCGAGGGGCGCACCACCTCCTCGACGACGTCGACCTCGTCCGCGACGACGACCTCCTCGACGACGACGGAGAACGCGATGGTGACGAGCAGCGAGCTGCCCAAGCAGATACCGGCGCCGCCCAGTCGCGTGCCCTCTCGCTCGCCCATCGCCCACACGACGCCCGTCCAGAGGTACACGGCCAGGCGCACCGACATCCTGCCAGGCTACGCCTTCGCCGAGGAGGCGTAGGTGTTCGGAGAAGATGTAGGAGTGGATTGAGCCTGGGGTTGGCTGAACACTTTTGGAAGAAAGGATGGGAAGAGGGTGGTCGAAGTTGATTTGAGATTTGAATTTCCCGCGGTGAGCGTTACCGACCGAGCGATGAGGAATTGGTTTTAATTTAAGGTAGAGTCGAATTAGGCGTAACGCTGTCTTGCGTGGTCGAGTGATCTAATGTTATTCGTAGAGTTTCGAGTATGTATTTCGATGCCTGAAGTATATTGGGTCGAATTGAAATGAAAGCAAAAGTTCTTCTTTTTCGAATGAAATGTTGGACTTGAAACTTTGCAGAGTGATAGGTAAACGTGAAAGGAAGGGTAATAGTATTCAGGTTTTACAAAATTTGATCTATGGTTCTGGTTAGGACTAATTATTTATCGTTCGATCGGAAGATTGACTCGGTGGGTATACATTGACTTTGACACTCAGTCACCTGTCAAGTATTTACTGAAACACGTAATGTTTTCGCTGCCACATTAGCTGAAATATTATGTGTATCAGCTAAAACGATTCTGCTAAAGTGTTTTGCTGCTGCAGCAAAAAATTCTATTCGTGATCGAGGAGTTGTTATTTGTATTTTCATATGGCGCGGTAGGAAAATTTGACTTTGGAAAAGCGACGATGAAAATCGCGAAGTCGGTAAGAGTGGAAAGTTGTCCGGCGGTGTATGCCTATATATAAGAGCTTTATGGATGAGAAATCGCTCTTTCGAGAGAGGATTTTTCATTAATTTTTCGAATTATATTTTCAATGGTGGCGACATTCAGCTTTCTATGATTTTTGTTGATTAGAATCTAACGATTGTATTGACGAGTCATGGTAAAGCAAGAATTGATTTCTAGCTTGATTTATCAAGACAAGCATTTTTTGGAATTGATGCGCTTTTGTAAGAGTGGATGGAAGAATGAACGATCAGATCAAATGATCGATTCAAGTAAAATGCAGTATTTTTATTGTGAATTTTGATTAGTTTAATATTGGTAGATGATAAAGATCCATGTATTATTTTCTTTTTTGACAACGCTAATATGAATTATATTAAATAGTGCGATTTAGTAAATAGATAAGAGTTTATATACCAAAAGTTTGTAAAGTTTTAAAAACATTTATTGAGATGTTAAGACAATAAGACAGTTAAAGTTTTCACAAAAGATAAAAGATCTCTGTTAAAATTTTTAAATAAAATAATACGACGCAGTCTAAAAAGTTGTTGTATTTATAATAACAAAAATTTTAATTTAAATTTAATCACTTGTATAAAACTTGAATACACAGACCGCTAAAACTTTTTAAATTGTAAAAGCTCTTTTTTCGAGGCAAAAGGCTCAATTTATGTTCAAATTATCAGAAAAAAATTGGCTGTAAATAATACATTAAGATACAGAAAGAACATTTTAATTCAGCCACTTTACTAAGTTACAATACAAGTATTTCACAACTGCTTTAACTATGAAAGTTATGAAAAAAGTATAATCCTTGTGCATCTAACACATTTTGTCTATTTAAACATTTTGAAACTTTTATAATAAGTAAGCATATAGATAACGATACTTTATTTAACTAAATGAATTTTGTGTAATTACGTATTTTCAAGAAGATTTTATATTTGAGACGATAATATAGTTCTTATATTCATTTTCCGTAATTTATAAAAAATGAAATTATTTTTTTGGGGATCCTCAATTAAATACTGTTAAAAGTGTACATAAACAGAACAATGCGCTTAAATGTTTGTTTAACAATGTTCTAAGTGCAGACTCTGATTACAACAAAATACTAGCTATTATTTTGAATTTACAATATTGTCTACCAAAATATTCACATGCAAAGTTTTTCGTAATATAATGTAGTAACTTGTGAAAAATATTCTACATGCATATTTTCATTTATTGTAAATCTATAATCAACTTGTTGATTTCTTATATATTTTATTATTATTATACGTATTATTACTGCGTTTAAATTTATATTTGAATATTGGTTATTATAAAGAATATTCATTTGTTTTGTACCTAGAAATTATTAATGAGTAAAATAAAGATTAATTATTTTTAATAAACTGTATGATAATATATTTAAATATAAATTCAGAATACCTATAGGTACTATTAAGGTGAATATTTATATTGGCAGCGTTGAAGACAAGTCTTTATCGCTTGTTATATTTAAATAGAAAAGGAGATTTCGGTACGAACTTGATACAGATTTTAAAACCATGTATCAGTTACTTGGACCAACTGACACTTTTAGCTGTGATTCCCACATAGATTTATTTTATACACGACGATAAAAAAACATATCTTATATGAAAACTAACAGGTACTTATTTATAGAGATTTAAATGCGGCTGTATTATAGAGAAAAAAATTTAAGATAATATATGCATAAGAACTTGTAACAGAATGTATTATTACGATGAAATTATGTTAACCAAATAAAGTTTAAATAGTTTTTAAAATTTATCATTATATCTGTGTTATTCTTTCTATCCTATTCAATTAATATTATTATTTAAAACCAATAATCTGATTCAAAAGATAAAAGAGTAGTTATAGTTAAGCTTGTGTTTCTGATTTCTTAAAAAAAACTTCAAAATTTTCTTAAATAAGTAATTTTATATACTTATTGTATAAGTGCATTCAATGTTCTGCCATAAAGAGTCTTTAAGAAAGATTTCACTCACCTGTTCTGCTTTCAGCGTTAGCTCAATGAAGATCTGTTGAAGCTTTTCATTAACGAAGTTTATGCAAAATTGTTCAAAGCCATTCTTCTCGAATATTTCAAATCCGTAAATATCTAAAATTCCAATTTCAAATCCTTCTTGTGTAGTCTCCATTGCTGAGTTCACTCTCTGAAAATAATAATGTTGGGTTATGAAATAAATAATTGGAATCGACCTTTTTCATATGCAATAAATTTTATATAGTTTTGTTATATAAATTTTGTCATTTTGGTCAACTTAGTTTTATTAGTATTTACTTTGTCACAATTATATGTAAATCTTAATCAAACTTCAAAGTTCAATGAAAAACTACAAAATGTAACACTACATATCATACTTGTATTACCCATATAATTTAGTCAATTTATAATAAATCATTTGTTACAATAAAATTTTGTATTTCGTAAAATATTGCACTTCAGAGCTAAGCTATGACCACTTAAAATTTATTTGCTTTATTTTAAAGCAAAAGACAGCTTATAAAAAAATTATGTTACATACATTAAAAATCAGCCAAAATAAGCTAAATACCTATATGATGTAATAATAATAAAATTCAAGTGGAAATATTAGTTTGTGAAAAAATTTTCTTTCTCAGTTAGCTTAACAAAAATCCAGAATTTTAAATTGTCATGGTGTTATTCTAAGAATATGATATATCATGTGCCATTTTTCAAAAGAAGAACTCTAATAGCATGTATGAGTGATTTGCAGGAAATTATTAGATTTCGTGTCTTCATTTTTTGTTCATGTATTAACGTTATCTATAAGTTTAAATATACACGAGGTATCGGTTTGAACACTGATATTTTCTGTTAACTCAGATATGACTTAAGAGCAACCACTTTAGCCAATTATTTCTCGTCATGACTGTATATTAACAACTTTAAAAAACATAGAAAAATGAATATTTCCGCAAACGACGCATTTTCCTATTTTTTAGATTTGACAATACACAACTAAAAGCGAGAAATAGTTGGCTAAAGTAGCCGTTCTTCACGCCATATCTGAGATAACATTTTTTAGAGCGCGCTCCGAGTTAACAGGTTCTTCCGCTTAGCCGTCGATATAAACCACTTAAATTAACCTGTTTTTACCAGGAATTGTTTAAAGCAATAATAATTAGTAAATGATCTGAAAACTTTTAGTACATTATTTTTAGTATATGAATATATAATTACTTTTTATATGGGGGAGACCGGGGCTACTTCGACAACTTATTGTTTTGCGACTTTTAATTCTAATAATTTTCGAGAATCTAAATCCCGCGGGGCACAGATATAAACTTTATGGTTTTAATTAACTAAACAAATGTTTTCAGACCCTTATTTATAAATCTACTATAGTTCTTTTAAGTTTTAAAAAAATGTTTTTTTTTACAAATCAGTCCCGAGCCCGGGGCTGATTCGTCAACGAAAATCTTTCTTTATTTGTAACTTAAACAATTTTGCACTTTTTAAAGTGTACCAGGCGTAGAAATGTTTCTTAGCTATCACTGTATCAAGAAAAAATATTAAAGTCTTAAAAAAATATTAAAATATCTGTTAAAAATAGCATGATTGACTATACTGCTCAAAACTATGTACAAATTTTCACTTTATATACATATTTAATACGCCCAAGCAAAATTTCTGAATATAAGCATTTAAGTTGAAGATATTTGCTATTTACGAATCAGCCCCGGTCTCCCCTCTACATTAATGGTGTCCGTACAGAATAAGGGCTGAATCCTCAGCGCGCAGACTGCTAATATGCGCCACGCTTAGGGACTCGTGGTTTGTTACATCCCGATAAAATAATGTGAAAGAATAACAATTTTACAAAGCTCTGAATAATAAAGTAAAATTTAAAAAATCGTAGTGTAAAACCTATACAACAATAATTCCATAAAATAATAAAATATACAATCAAAGAGCGACTCCACGAAATCCACCAGTTTCCTTCCATCAGCCAAATGCAAATGACGCGCGTCTATCCGCGCTGACGCGTGCATCCTCGACAATCGCTTGACTCCTCCTCACCTTAACCAGATGATCGAAGAGCCTCGCGTAGACGTCCTTGGCGAGGGCGTCCCTTGCGTACAGGGCCTGCTCGACGTTCAGCGTCACGTCCACGCTCTCCGATTGACTTCCCCACTTGGACTCGAACTCGCGGGAGGTCAATTTATGCGACAGCTGCTCTGGCGAGATGCCAAGGAGAAAGGCCGGGAAGTCGAGATCTAGACACGCCGGGGACACACAATGCCCTGGAGTTTAATACGACGTGGATCGAGTCGTTTGATACCTCGAGGACCGTACATTTACGCGTCTCAAGTAGGTGGTATATTGGTTTTGCTTCTTTTTTTTAGACTTATTAGGTCGAATTTATTGTTGTTTTTAGTGGGGAGGGTGGTATTTGTTGAGAGGGGGTATGGTACATATTATGAATGTTTTTAAAATATTGTGGGTGTTATAATTTTGCGACAAGTCTTTTCAATAAGTACCACTTGCACAAATCTAATTTTTTTTACAGTTTAATTCTAATAAACGAGTCTTTATCACTCAACGTTAATAGCCCTTACAAATATTAGAGCATATCAAATTTCTCAAAAATACTGCTTTTTTCAAAGATTGCTTATAAAAACTTACCCTTTTAGATTCTTTGATAAAGTCTAACACTTTTTTAGAACCTCCAAGAAAGTGATATAATTTTTGTCGTAGCATCTAAAAAGTACTAGTTTTCAGAGGAGATTACTAATAAAACAGAATTTTTCCAGGAATCTGATATATCTACATGCTAGTCTGTTGTAAAGGCCATCGAAAAAATTGAGTATACTTTAACATCATATAACTTTTCACTTCGTAATATAGATTTGTTTTTATTTAAGTTGGGACTCTGGTCATTTTTGGTAAAGAAATCAAGCTTTTTTATATAACATATCCCTTAACTCTGTACTTTTAAGAACTATTTAAAATGTATTAAATTTTTTATTCTTAATTCTTCATGCTTAAAATTGACAAAAACAATAGCAATTTAAAAATATTATCTATATTTGATTGCATACAAAATTGAAGCGGTAGTTTTCTAGCTTTAACCCTTTGCGGGGCGGGTGCCACTATAGTGGCACGCTATTTTTGTTCAGTTTTTTGTGCATAACTTAGATAGTTTGAGCTCAATATCGCTCAAATATAATCCTAGATACCTAAGGAATAAAATCCTGAGCTTATATTTACAAATGTTTGTTTATATAATTAGTTATAAACAATTCAAGATGAAAAAACTTCGATTTTTTAGATTAAATTCGCCCCGCAAAGGGTTAAACGACTAGATGCGCATTCCCTTTGATACAAATAATCTTGAAAGAATTCTTAAAAAAGTTACAATTCTATTTGTTTGCTTATACCTTATAAGTAAATATTAGTTTTGCTAGTAGTTAATGCTAGAAAGTATGTTTTTTTAATATCTAAATATAAGAGGATATAAAAGGATATGCATCCATTCGATAAAAAGTCGTTAATTTTACCATTAAAAACAAATTGATTTTTCTGCCAAAAGTAACTGTTAAGAATGACTCAAAATATAGGTACATACACCTACGATTTCTATTTATAGAAATAAGTACACAAAATGTCAGATAGAGTAAATCAAATGGAAAATTTTTTTAATCTTGATCAGAAACCCACCTTATCTAAAAGAAACAGCAAATTCGTTTTAACTGATTTATTATTAAAACTATTTTGTAAATGAAAATGTTTAACTTTTTTGGTCGCCGTATCCTTCTTAAAGGAAATTTAATTTGTTCGTCCAGTAAATCTATTTTAAATTTAATTTTTGAGCTTTAAACCTTGATATTTCTCTAACTAAATCTAATATAAACATAAGCTAGTAAAATTTTACTGTTGTTATAAAATTTTATTTCTAAACGTCATGATTTTAAACTCTGAGAAATGTTTGTAATTTGTTAAGTCTATGGCTAAAATAAATTATTAAAAATTATAAATCTATTTTGATTTGTAACTTAATTCGCTTTTTATCTTGATAAAAATGTATGATTTGGGTTATCATATGTTTTCTGAATACATGAATACGAAGTTAAAGAAATGGCATACTTTTCATAAATAGTCAAAATAATTATCTTTTTTGTTGCCATCTTTCTTGTTTAAGGTGATGCTAAACCTCCTATTACCGTAAAATACGCGGAACCACTTACTTCAATAAATTTTCAATTTTACGAAAATATCTCTCGAGAAAGTTGTTGTTTTTGATTAGGACAATAACGTTTCATAAAGATACTTGCTAAAAATTGAAAATTAAGTGAGAAAAGTGGTTACTCGTATTTATCAGTGACAGATGGCTTTAGCATGATCGTAATAAGGACTATCAAGTCAAACTTTGCTCCAAAATCAATATTAAATATCGCGAATTGAAAAGTCGTAACCGAAAGGGTTTAAACATCTTCCGCAGCTTTTTTATTCTGCTATGGTTCGTCGATACACGAAGTTGAAGAAAGTTTTCTTACAATCCTTATCTGCGACTTGTGAGTAGTTTCCTTTCTCCATGAACTGTATATTTCCTATGTGTAAAACTCCAGCGACTAGCCTCAGGATGTCGGTGGTTTCTGTATCTTTGATGCCCATAACGCTTAGAGCTGCAATAGAAAAGCAAAATTAGTTTGTTTTTATGTAGATTTGAATATTGCAATGAAGAATACACAGTCTATAGTTTAATTGTACACTGTAATAGTCTCAATACTTCAAAAATTCAAAACGGAATTTTGTACATAATGTTTTGTATGTTCATTATATTAAATTAAATTTATTAAATTAAAATATAAAAAAAATAAAGCTTTTTGAATAAAGAATATATATTTGATAAAATGTTGTAGCATATCTTATATGTTTGATATCTTAATGAAGTTCTTTATTTCTTTAAAGTAGCAATCGTCTAAGCTACCAACACTCTTGTAAGCGATGCAAATAAAGAAAATATTACAGATTTCACAGTTTTTAACATATTTTTAACAGGAATCTAAATAGTGTGAGCGCAAAGTGTATAAGAATCGAAAAACCACTTAAAAAGAACTGCTAAAGTCCCACGTCGTACAAGCATTTTACGTCGCGGTAGGCGATAAAAATAACGGTAGTTCACCTTTTAATGTATCTTGGAAATCCCGAGCGTCGTTAGTCCCGTCGACTTTGTGATTGCCACCGTACCTCAGGTAGTTGTAGTAGTCCAAATCCATGAGACCAAATTCAGCTATTGTAAAAAAAATATTTATATTACTAAAGAATCAAAGTATTAATCACACACGTGAATTAGTTAGTGCAGATTTATTAGAATTAGTCTAGTTTTTGCCCTCGTTTAATGACAAAGATTAATTAATTTAACATTATTGCTGCGGTGTAAGTCTCTAATGACTTCAAACATATTTATAAATTTGTTGTTAATAATATATAATTGGGATGTAAAGTGTCATGGTCAAAGCAAAGCAGTAACGACAATTTCTTCTTTCCCAAATAAGCTTACACAACGGATAATGTATTAAAAAATAGTAATTGTATTTGAAACTGTATTTGAACGGACTAAAGTATTTTTATATAAAACATATTATTTAATTATTTTTAAAATTATTAAAAAATTGTCATAAAATTATTTTCTTTATGGATTATGAAATTGTAGAACTTAAAGAATTTTTTCATATAATTGTTTTAAAATTCATCCGTTTTTCATGCATATTCTCGAAGAAGAAACTGTCGTTACTACTTTTCGGCACCGCAGCGAATGTGTTAAACATATTAGATTAATAATTGTATAATAAAAACACCAAATGTTGTGTTACTTACATTTCATTTGTGAATTCGCTCCTGTCGCTAACTGGTAAAAAATGTGAAAATTTCGTTCTCCTGGATTGTGACATGTAACTCGCGACTTCTCTAATAAAAAATTCGATATTTTTCCACCGCTTGGCTGCCCTCCTGCGCCAAATTGCATTTCCACGTATTTGCCCTGTAAATATTAAATTGATTAATGAAGAATGTTCATCTAAATTTCAGCAATGAAAATATTAATAAAAATTTGTCAATTTCAATTTCAATTTTTTCACAAACTTGTTCAATACTAACAATAAGTACAACACACACATTTTTCAATCGAATGAAAAAGAATTTAATTGATTTAACATATAGATAAGTTATCTTGCATTATTTCATATTATCTATATTTAATTTTTATAATGAACAGATTATAACAGAAATTATAAAGCATTCCAAACATTAAAAATGTAAGCACTGAGATGGGTTCCAAAACTGTAAAATCCAATAATATTTTTTATATAGATAGCTGTAATAAATGTTACGGTTTGATTTACTAAATGAAGTCACTTGTATAAAGCATTTTTTATTTGTACTAATTTCATATTACTATTTATCCAAAAAAAGAGATCATTCTTTTATTACAATGCTATATCATTAGAAAAGAACTATGAAATTTCTTATTTATTTTTAAGACACACTGACCCAGAGAATTCGCAGTAAACAACTGTAAGTCAACTATATCAAACAAAACCAGATACGGTGACTTCACCAGTGAATGCACATATAAGACCAATGAATGAGCTCACGTAATATTTTCTATTGCTTCTAAAGAAGGTTTTCTAAGTAATATAAAACTGAATAGTGACAATTTTAAGTTTTAAATTCAAAGGGAATCACATTAGTACTAGTAAGAATAATGAAAAATCATTAAATTTATCTTTTTTCTTTCGATTAGTGTTCATTCGCTGAAGCACTCAACCTAATTTTACTTTTCTTAATTGTGAGAACATTAAGAAGAACTATTCTTTATCTATGAGTTTAAATAGAATAACGTTGTTTTCACAAAAAGTGAAATTATCTGGTTCTGTTACTGTATCTATTCCTCAATAACCACGACACTTACGAATCTGCTGCTGTTGTTGTTCCTCACGGTTTTCGCATTGCCGAAAGCCTCCAGAAGCGGATTTGACTCGAGTATGACGTCCTTCACCCTCTGCACGCGGTCGCCGCCGCCGCTTACCCGCGCAACGTATGCCATTATGTACTTAGCCGCCACGGTCTTGCCCGCTCCAGATTCGCCGCTGTGGAAGAAGACCAAGAAAACATTAGCGACACGTGTTCTCAGATCACGGAAATACAGTTAGGAAGTACACAAACTGTTGCCACGTTAAGTAGTGGACTTAGCATTTTAAAGATTATGATAGTAAAGAGCAAGCGGGAAAAAAAGTAAAAGAAAGAAAATGATTATAAAGAGGGCCTTTCGCTAGATATACGGCATAAAACAAAAAATCGTATGAGAGTTTATAAAGGTCCTATAATAAAACTATTGAAATGTACTTAATAATAGTTCATAACGACATGAATAAAAAATTGTTTCAAAAGAATCGTGACGGTACAAGTGTAAATATTGTCAATTTCAAAAATATTTAGTTGAACACCAATTATTTTTTTTATTTCTTAACTAATTTTGATGTTTCGGGGCTTATTTTTTTCCTTAAACATTTATTTACAAAATTAATGAAAAACAATTTTCCTTACGGAAAAAGCTGAATTATTGTTAACAGCTTAAGGTAATTAAAAGGATTTTCTTTACTATATTTTAATACGTAATATAATAATTTATTTTATTAATAGATACAGTGTTAGAACTCTTAATGAGTTTGAGGGTGGATAATTTCAAGTTAAATAACTGGCAATTGTTAATAAATACGATTGAATAATAAAAATTAGCATTGTTTTAATTGATATCTCGTATTCAATTAGCAAAAGTTTATTATTCAATTGGAAAATAATATTTTTAAGAAAATTGCAGAGAAAAACCATTTAATTTCTACCACGTTATTTATTTAAGATTATGTCCAAATTATAAGATATTTGTAAGAAAAGTCGTTTAGGCGGTAACTATTTTAACTTTGTATTATATTTAATAATTAGTTTTATTATTATCTTATCCTTTAACTATTATTATATTATAATTCTTAAAACAAAATTGTCACTATACCTGATGATAACACACTGACTCTCGTTGTCAATGAGCATGTTTCTGTACATTTCATCGGCTAGTCCATAAATATGTGGTGGATTTTCATAGGGTGCCTGAAAATACATAAATGTTACAATGTTAATAAAAACATCGTTTAAAACGTACATAAAATCTGCATTTATTTTTACAGATAAAAAGTGTAGGCATCCCTGCGCATAAGTATAACTTCTATGTACATGTGAAATGAGTGTTGCAGCTTTACAGGCGCTCAGGAACTAGTTCTATTATTAAAGTTGTATTCTACAGTTACTTTATAAGCCATAAATGCATTTAAATACAAAAATCAATAACGCATGGCGATTGAATTCGGGTCAGTGCTCAATCGTGGGTTGGTAGCATTTTTAGAGCTGGATACATAAGATCGTTAATCAGTAGTAATTTTTTCAATAAAAATATCCTTAAAGAAGGAGATAAAATAGGGATGAATACATTATTTTTTAAATTAAGAATACTAAAAATTATTTTATATATTTATATAAGAAAATACATCGTTTTTTCTATCAAGAAACAATGGGTTGGTAGCATTTTTAGAGCTGGATACATAAGATCGTTAATCAGTAGTAATTTTTTCAATAAAAATATCCTTAAAGAAGGAGATAAAATGGGGATGAATACATTATTTTTTAAAATAAGAATACTAAAAATTATTTTATATATTTATATAAGAAAATACATCGTTTTTTCTATCAAGAAACAATTGAAATTTCATCAATACTGAGAATGTGTGCAATTTACAGTAGTAAAAATTTTGCTTTTGAACCACTAGATTAACAAAATTTATCATAGGGACACTTTCGCGCATTTTTAAAGTTGAGTAACCCACATTTAAACACCTATCGAATTTTCAATAAAAAAGTCATTGTTTGCAAACGTAGTAATATCTTTGGGCCAAAAAATCCTAGTTCTTTGAAAATTTATATATCGTAAATTCTACGATATATATCGTGCCAGTTACGATATTGTTTTCTCGTTGAATTTTACAAGTATACCAATTGTTTACTTTTATTGATAAATCGTGATTAGAATATTGCATAGAAATATAAAGTATATTCATTGTATAAAGTGGATCAACAAAACAGAATTTAGTTGTATTTTAAACAAGTTTTTAATTATAATTTAAATAAAGGTATAGGCCATTAATTTGGTTTGTATCTTCGGTATACATATTTATAAATATATTTCACTATTAAATGAATCTGAGAAATCATACAAATTTCATTGAATATCTTTATTAACATTTTGACAAAAAATACACAAACATAAGATAAAAACCAATCAAGTAACAACTTAATTACTGCTTTCTTTCATTTTCTATGTTCATCATAAAAATCATGATAAATTAGTCTAATTAATTTTCGTTAATCATTCTAATCACTAGTATCAAAGGCACATTTTAATTCAGCAAAGAAAAATCTCATTGAATATTCAGACAGTGAAGACAAAAAAGCCGTCGACCTCATGGCAGCCCGCCCGCCGCGTCCCTTTAATCAAGTAAATTTTATAAAAATAGAAAGCACTCACCGCCCCCTGGTAGATTTCAATTTCCTTCTCGCCGAAGTACGGCATCTGCTTGAACGGGTTAATTGACACCAGCACGGGGCCGATGCATGTCTAGCTGGCATTAAGGAAAAAAATTAGCGAGATTCGCTTACGGAAGAAGGGTTTGTTCGGATAAAATCGATATCTATGCGCGAGTAACCCAATTGACTGGCCTTAATGGGCCGACGAACATTTCATTAAGACCGTTTAACGGTCGGCAATTTATCTTACGGAACGCGCGTTTTCGTAATTCGTTAATCAAGGTGATATCGCGAAAAAGTTCTTTATCACGCTAATTATGCGCTCGTAATTTTAAATGACGTGCTATAATTATAGTAATATTTTTCAGCTCCTTCAAAGACATTTTTTTGTATAAAATTTTGTTTCTTTTATTAATATACCATGAGAAAATATCTATTGTAGTTTCTGCATTAAAAAAATCGAAAGCTGGTTTCTTTCTGCCATTAAAAACAATTTTCATTTTAGAAAGTGCATTTATCTATAAAGAATAAAGTAATTACCCACATCATTGTGTGTTCTAGTAACAAAATCTAATCTTATTTTAGGAGGTTCAAGTAACACGCTATACTATTTAAAGCAGTAAAATGCAATAAAAATAAATTTATTGATAGACAAGTTTATTACACTACACTCTGTACAAAAAAAACTTATAAAAACATGAATAATCCTATCATATTATTTTATCTCTTTTTCCAGAAGTTCAGCGTAGAGATTAATTTGACGCTAATCTCTGTTTTTACTGTTTTGAGTGCTTTTTTGCGTTCGTCGATCAATATCTCTTCGAAACGTTTGATGACCCTATTTTTTAGGATATATTTCATTACAATAGCGAAAAATACGTTTTCTGCCTTAAATGTGATAAAAACGCCAACTTTAGATCTAGATATCAGTTTTTGATACCTTATAATGTATAATAAAAATTTGGCTTTTAATTCCAATAATCTTAATTAACCATTACAAACAAAATTTTGACTAGGCGATTTTTTGTTTATACCTTCTTAAATTACTCGCCCACCTACTTTTAACCAGAGTTTATAATTTAAAATGGATTTTCAGTATATAATTGTTTAACAAAAGGATACGAATATGTAATCATCCATATATCTCTTCCGAAGGTTTTCAATGATGGCATCCTCGCTGACCTTCGGCAGCAAGACCATGTCATCCACCCCGGAGACCTTGACATTTTGACTCTGCCAGTGGTACACCTGAAAATAGAAAAATACACTATTAATCTTACAATGAAATAAAATGCGTCTGCAAATATTACTTTATTTATGTAAATGTTAAGTAATTATTTTATGCAATTCATAATTATTTAATTGAATCAAATAAATATTATATAATAGGAATTAAATTACATTAATGAAATATTCTCTCAACATATGTTTTAATTAAAATACTAGAAATAAACAGGTGTGCTAAGCGTATCGAGGTTATATTATTTGTTTACAGATCTTTTTTTATCAGGGGAAATGAATTTTTCAATGTTCTTGTAATCCTCGAAGAAAAATCGATAATTTCGATGATATATGTCAACATTACTTAGTAATATATTTTTTTATAAATAAATGAATGAATATAGATAATTTTTAACCAAAATTAAAATCGAGTTTTATAAACATAATTCTATAGTTTCACTTGTTTATTTTCCATGGCAACTTTCTATGTCAATAATTCCTTTAAAAACTAAAAAAACATGATAATCCATGTCATAAAACATCTATCCCTTAAGTAATTACTGACCCACACGAGCTACAACAACTACAATAATAATAATCAACATAGATATTTTTATACAAAACCTCGCAGTGCGCGTCCCATTTTTATATTAATAACCCTATACGCCGCGATGATAAAGGTCAGTCCAACGAATCCCTATATATACGCGCAAAAACGCGTCGTTCTTTGAAACTGAAGCTACAGCTACTAGTTATATCACCGGCCGTCTCTCTTGCCACTTCGCAATATTGAAATAAAAATGAGCGGAAAAAGGCACTAGCGCAAGCGCTCGACACGATAATCTCCATTTGCCCGTGGTGACCGACGAGAGTAAATGTAATTACGGAGACTCCTGGAGAGTCTCCGTGTTGCTGTAGCAGCATGATTCATATTGTCGATGCCCCTGGCCGCGTCGTTTCCGCGACAGCGGTTTTGCTAGATCTTAGGGAGGAATGTTAAATGACTCTTCCTATCGACGTTCGTACGGTTGGTAATTATTCTGTTTAGAATTTTTTTAAAATAGGATATAATTATAGTTTCTTTGGAATAATATTATATTTTGTTGTAGTTCATTAAAATATGCATTAGCTGCAGAGTGACGTTCTGTAAGTTTTTACGGGAAGGTTCTGTGATTTTACAAATTATACAAATTGTAAAAATTATAAATTTGCCCAAATTTATAATTCAAATTATTATTTATAAGTGCCAATGTCAATCTCCGATGGTTGATTTAATTGAATATCTCAATTCGGCTTAAATTGTTCCTCTAGCATGCTAAATTATAATCTTCTTGAACCTGAGTACAACAAACTTACTTGTATATTATGAATAAAAGTAATTGACTTTGGATAAGGAAAATTTTTTGTATTCACTAAGTTACAGTGACGGGCTTCACATTGTTTGCAAGAAGTTAACAAACATTGATAAAATGAGGCATTGGATTCCAAAAGCTGTTAAGTTAATTTTGTTACGATACCAATTGCTTAACCGATCACACAATTATAGTCCTTATGGAAATATGGACTTTACAAGTTTTGGAATCCAACGTCTCAAATATTTAAACTACGAATAAAAATACCTAATCAACTAAAATAAAACTTTTTCCAAGATGAAAGTCTACATTCATTGGTAACACGGAAATAAGTCTTTAGTTCAGTTTCAAGAATATTAATTAATTTCGTATGCTAAAAGACCATTTTTTATCAAAATCTAGCAAAGTGGACTATTTTCGATCTCGTAAGTGGGGCCTAAATCATTTTTTACTGCATAAAACTCGAGAAAACTTAAAAAATTGAAGAAAAATGTATTGAAGAAATACTCTAGTTCAAGGCCTAAACACATTTCTACTTCATTTTCCGAAGTGTTTTTCAATTTGTTGAGGGTTTCGGCCTTGACCGGTTAATATAAATAATAAATATAGGATATTAATTTATAATAAAATCACAGAACCTTCCCTTAAGGGAGAAATCAGATATATATATTATAATAATTCGTAATAGTGAAAAACAATATTACTTTTAATATCGATTTGATTCTGTCCCTATATTTAATAGCTGTTATCTCACTTTTTAGCTCAATGAGCAGAATAATAATAAAACAATCGTAACAGATCATTATTCAGTATTACATCTTGACCTACTATAAGTAATGCCAATCGTTGTATCTCCGAAATTGAGAGCAACTTATGCGCAACTCCAATCTCGTTCACACCTCTCTAATCTCATTGGCCTCAGTGATTCAATACAGTAGCCTATAACAGACTCATTGTCCCCCGACACAAAAGAGTAAGTGTATTCTAATTTTAAATTAAAACACACCGTACACTCATGCACGCGAAATAGGATCGAAACCGAAAATTTCCTCCCACACATCCACGCGCATCAGACAATTAGCGTGAATTCGTGCCCCGACTCATCTGACGAAATCGAATCGGCCGGTTTTCGCGCCTACGCGGCTTTCGTCACACTTCCGCTGGCCGCGGTGCGATCTCACCGAGAGAAACGCTCCGCTTTGCGCGCCTACGCACTTTTCTGCGCCGACTCTTCAGATCGGATAATTCGTATGTAACCACGCATTATGATGTTCGTATATGCAGCAGATTATATATGCCGAGTATCTTTCGGTCACCCCGATTTTTGCAAGTGATTATGCTTTTAAATGCTCTACGATAAAGAATATCATAGTGTTTCATTTAGGAAATGGTTGTACGTTTTTTGTAATACTATGGTTTTTTGATAATCTTATCTTAATTAATGTTATTACAGTTTAGTGAAAGCAAGTTTAAGTTGAATATTATATTCGTTTTTATTATACAATGTATCCTTTCGCTCTTCATTGTCTGAGTAAGGATTAAGGTAGATTGAATTTTTAAGTCACGTCGTGATTTATTTTCGTTAGAAAAACAACTTTTACTCTATACGTTTTGTATATATCTGTGGATTCCCGGAAAAACGATGTAACTCCATTATTTTGAAAATTGAGTTTCGAACGATTTTGGTATCCTTACATAGAAATTTTCAGATTAATATGCACAAAATCAGGAAAGTTTGAAAATAAGTGACCATATCTACTATTTATACATTTTTTTAAACATATTAGTTTAAATGGAAAATAAAAACTTTGAGATTCAAATATTATGATTTAAAGTTTTTATTAACACATAAAAACTGGACTGAAGTCTTTTTTTCCGGAACCTATATATAATACAAATTTATTCCGTTACATTTTATTAATTTTTACGAGATTTCCTCGATTTTTTATGCGAATATGTTCATTGGAACGTAAATTTCTTGATATTGTGTACTATAGGAGAAACTTTACATATTTATATATTTATATTTGTTGTTATAAACACTGATATTTATTGGTATTTACACCTAATATATAGAATAAGAGTTAAGTTTTCCATTTCTAGTAAAAACTATTAGTTTTACGCAACAATCACGATAATACAAATTGAAAAGAATACAAAACCACAATTCTTATTCAGGAACATTAAGAAAAACAGAATCGTGTCAAAATGTCAGAAAGCTATATCTGGCATCTGCATATTATTAAGAAAAAAGAGAAAACTCCGGTGATGTATGTTTTCTTTGCGATGCGTTGCGTGTAACTATAAACAACGAATGACGGTAAGCCGAAGAATCGAGGAATTTCGAGTGGTCACAGGGAAAACGGATCCGTCTAAATTTCGTAGGCTCAACCTACGAGCGGATAAACGTTTCGTCTTCCTTAAGTGTAACGAGTCACTTTCAAAGATTTTTCTTACTCTGTTTACTGCTATAAACTCTTGCAAAATTAAAGCCAAGCCTTTCACATTTTAAAGACATAATGACAAGATTGTTAAGACCGAAACGCACGGTGTGCATTCAACGGCTGTTTACTCTTGTGGATTTTACGAGAGCGTATAAACGAAACGGCGAATACCCATAGTGTACATTTCGAAAAAAAAGACAAGCGTGCGCGCTTATTATACAAGTTTGGCAGGCGATTAGAAACCCGCCAATTTTGGCCTCTCGGCGCACATGTAAATTTTTCGCGATCGCGCGCTTCCGAAGTTTTAAAAGGCGTACGGCGGCTAAAACATCAGCCAGGCGATGAATGCCGATGCGCGGTAGCGAGAGCTAATTGAGCTTTACTGTTTGGCATCGGAAGAATACTGCGTTTCCTTGTTTCGCATATGAACTGCCTCGCTTTCACCGATTTGTTTTTTATTAATACTTATTTTTTACGCTTTATGTACTTTTTTGAGTACTTCCTTATTTTTGTGAAGTTTACTTTTGACACGACAATGTTCATGCGTTAGCAGTAACATGTTGTTTATGTTCAGATTTTATATACATTTTTGTAGTATGAATTATAAAGTCTACATTGATATTGAAACATTTTTAAAAATTAATATATTACATTTGTTTTTTTATAAATTTAAATGTATAAATATATAATTGAAGAGTGTTATAACTATTTCAGCAACCTATTTCGTAATAGAATAATTCTTGTAATTAGTGTAAATAAATATGATTCTTTTTAAATCTGTATTTGCGTGTATTTATTTTTCAAAGTAACACTTAATTTTATTTGTCGATTAAGTTGTAGATTTATATGGCACCTCTGTATTAAATACACATAATCACTCACATTATACTTTTAAATGTCGATATTCAGTATAATATAGCATTTCTTTTAAAAGAATCATTACTCTGTCATCGGCTCAAAAATTTAAAACGACTCGTCATCGCTCGCATTACAATACAAAACTGCGTTCCAAATTTATTTTGCAAAATTAATTCATCAGTGTGACAAATGAAATTACAAAATATAATACGATATTGTTGAGCTCAATGACGTGAAACGAAGAAATGGGTACACCTCGAATTGTCGTACCGTTACGGCGTACGTTCATTAACATTAACCTCGTTTTATTGTGCAGACAGTCGCAGGAGGTGCCGATTAAGAAATCTCTATAAATTTAACGCTTTCAAGCTATATAACATTAAAAGTTAACTCACTTTTTCTTTTTCGCGTTTAAGAAAATCCAATTACGAATAAACGTAATCTATTTGGAGATTTAATTTATCTGTGTGTAAAGTACAGAATATATGTAGAACACCTATATATAAGACTTAGTGATAACGATCAAAATTTGTAAGATACGCCACTCCAGATTAACTATAAAGTTAGCGAAAATAAAATTAATAACCATTGTACACGTAAATCTATAGATTAAACATAAAATTGAACATAAAATATTTATTCTTTCTAGCCCATGAATATAAAAACCTGCACAAATTAACAAACATTACACGCAAAATTTAAGAACATTTTTTAAACTTTTAACCCCCCTGCGCAGAAAGCCAAGTATACTCGTCCAAACCGCACGTCATTTTTGTATACATTTTGTATCACAAATTCAAATCTTTACTTTGTTAGGACATCTACAACCTCTTAAATTGAAGCTAAATAGTATAGCTTTAATTTAGAAGATGTTAGAAATTTGCAGAAAATATTGTTGCAGACTTACATTCGATCTAATCCATATACACGAAAATAAACTTCTCCGCAGGAGGGTTAACATATTGAATTTTCTTTTCCATTCCACATATTATATTAAAATCATGAATATTTGAAGCAGCTTTGTTGCCAGTTTTACTGTAAATTTTATGATATTAGATTTGATTACGAACGCAAAAGAAAGCAATATATGAAAGATTCTCTGAAAAGCGTATATTTTATGTAACCTTCGTTGCAATTCAAAAATTATAAGCATCTACTTTTTTTTACATGGGATGATTTGTTCTTATGGGAACAATCTTACTTATTTTAGGTATAATAGACTTTTAAATTATATTTCGCAATTTCCGTAGCTAAAGCTTTCGTTATGTAGCTTAAATAGAAAAATATTCACTGTAATGGAGTTAACTGCAAAGAAAAAATGCATAGTTTTAAAAAAAAATTACTTTTTCAAATATCTCTTTTTTGGTCAGCCTGAATTATTCCCTATCAGAAAAATTAAGTTATTTTACTCAATAGTTATACCTTCAAAAAGCAGAAATTACTTGTAAGACTTTTTACTGGGTAATCATTATTTTAAGATATCCAAGGATTCTGCAACTTTAGACTAAATTAGGAATAGATCATTTGCAGTACGAAATTTTTAGTCTTTTTCTGTTGTGCAAAGTCAAAATTATGAAAAAGAATCTGAGCAATATAAACTCATTCCACCTCACAAAAAATAATAAATCCAGAACATTCTCAAAAGTCATAATATCAACTCTTATACACAAAATTCCACGAACCTCGGACAATTCCATCATACGCGTCAGTAAAAATCCCCAATTACACAACGTTAAAAAGCCGCGACACCACAACCCACCGCAACTATTCAAACACGCCAAATCACAGCAGCAATCTCGCCTCCAACTTTACGTACACAAAAAGCCAAAAGGAGCAAGCCACGCGTAACGATCCTCTCCTTCTCCCCCTCCTCCCGCAGCTCTTCCGCGCGGGACAAACGTCCTTACACGCGTGCAAAAAAAGGAGTAAAAAGAGGAAAGAGAAAAAAGCGAAGTGTGTAAGTCTAAAGAGCGGCGCAGAAGAACAAGAGAGGAAGGCACTCGTCCACCCCAGACGTCTGAAACGACGCCGCAATCAGCGTCGGCGGGGCCTATACACATGTGTGTGTATAAGTATGCGTGTATGCACACGTGACGTTAATGCGGCATAAAGTCGCAGGCGCGTTGTAAATATAGACCCCCTCCGGACGAGAATAAGATCCAGAGCGCGTGATGGTGCGACGTGCATGCAGGCGGCTGGAGTGAGATGCATAGTCGAGACGGATATTTATTCCCGAATCTTCGGAGTTGGGCTTTTTCCGATGGGGGAGGGGAGGGGGTGTAAGTGATTAACGGATGTTCCTTTTTTTAGGTTTTTGGATTAGTAGTGGATCGGAAGTGGAGCTTCGATGCGGTTTATTTGTTCTTCTTTTTTCTTGTTTCCGGGTGATGCGGTGTAATAGGGATACGTGTTTTTGGTGATTAGTCAGATTGATTTAGAATTTAAGCTACTTCTTTATATATACGATGAACAAATTTATAATACTGATAAAAATAAGAAATATATCTGTTATTAAAACAGTACTAGATTTTTTAAAGCGAATTCGATGCAACTGAGGTCGTTCTTCGAGGGAATGGCTGAAATAGTTAATTTAATTAAGAACAAAGTGATCTACATGAGGAAGGGTGGGGTAGATACAGTGTAAATAAATATCACCATAGTTATTTTAAAACTCATTTGTTTTTTATGTAACATTATACTAAAATTGTAAATTTCTTTAAGAAAACTGACACACCTACATAAATACTACTTTACTATAATGTTTAGTAACGATTGCAAACCAGTTTCTTTCAATGTAGTTGGTTTAACGTAATTAAAATATATTAACATAGATAAGCTGTAGTAGTAGTCGTGTATTCGTAAAATCTTCACGGCATAAACCCATAATTTTTCAGGAGCTATAAAAAGTGGTAATTTAATGAAGAATAAATGGCTGCAATTTGAAAAAGACCTCATTATTATAATTATACGTTGTAAAATTAATCTTATCACTGCAGTGAATTCTACTAACTATTAACATTATCGTTATCGATCTCTCCGAGTAAATGTTAAAAATGTATAGAAAGGAAAAATATAAATAATAAGTAGACTTATATAGCTTATACCTTTTTATTGTGATCAATGCTATTCTTATACGAACTTTTGGTGAACAATTGGATTATAAAATTACCTTTATCGATATCTTTAGGTAATTTTGCATAAAAAGGAAATAATGAAATTATAAGATTTTTCTTGCAATTAGCTTTTAATTAATGATATGGAAAGCATTGACCTTCAGTGTTGAATTCAAACCAACGGTAGTTCAAATGTTATAAAATATATATTACAATATTATTAATAAAAAGAATACCTCATCACGTAATAAAAGCAAACATCACTATCCTTGAATCGAAATAAAAAAACTCTTACTGCATACAGAACAGTACTTAGACCTTCCTACCTACCCCAAATTGCTAGATTTCACAGTTCGAGAATTAAACTAGCCAATAAACTTGAAATATACGAGAACATCACTATTAAAATAATTTCCCCCCTCGACGTCCCAAACAAAATATCCCTTCCCCATCCAAGTTCAACTTCCAGCAACCGGAATTCCCCAGCACTCACCATCTCTCGCGTGCAACCTGCAACCTGCGCAACAGCCTGCGACACCACACCTCGAGCTCTCCGCGCTCGCGCGCAGTTTAAACTCCCGACGCACGCGAATACGAATCCCCTATCCTCGCCACCATCATAACACGCGAGCCTCGGTATATTCACCACAAAACGAGAAGAAGCGAATAACTAATGCCGCGGCCAAGCTCGCGAGAGAAAATAACAGAGAAGAAGACGCTCTCCGCGCGCTCTACATAATACAAGATGAAAAGGAACACGAGAGAAGAAAGTAAAATATAAGAGGGGGGAGGCTCGCGCGCGCGCGAGCAGAGCAGAGCAGAGCCCTTAAAGCGTGATTTCACGCTTCCGGTGTGGCTGCTGTATATACTGCTGCTCGCTCCAGCGGAGTTCCGTTCTCTCTCTCTTTCTCTGCAGCTGCAGCTGCCGCCGTGACTTGGATATATATATGTACGATTGCAGGGAGCGCGAGCGCTGTCTCGCTTTTTCTGTCTGCGACTGTTTAGTGGCTCGAGACCGGCGTCCGGCGCGCTGGGAATTACGTGGAGGCGAGGGAGTGTTATGTTGGGCTGGGTTGGGTTGATAAGGGCTGAAGTTTCGTTGGGCGAGGGAAGTTTGTTGGGCTGGTTCTGCTTTTCATTGTTGATGGAAGAGGTGTGTAGTTCAATGTATAGCGTTGAAACGGTTTATGGGATTGTGTTTGTATGGGAGATGGGTAGGACTGAATAGACAGGGTTAAGATTTGATGAATATATTGTAGAAATCGATTGATTGTTTTGGAGAGTACGAGAACTGTAGGTTATATGGATTTTGTTAACACTTTACGTGATATTATAGGACACTGACAATGAGTACATGACGAAGAAAATAGTCTAATGTTCTATCGTTTCAGAAATATCTAGTTCAATTTAAAATAATTTGTTAAAAATTGATACTTAGACAGATACAAGTCATATCCAAGTCAATTTTTGTAGTCAAATATGAAAACCAACTGCTTAAATTTAAAAAAAAGACAAGTTTTTTACAGAAAGCTTATTGGTATAGAAATTATATGACTTTCAATCATTATGATAAAATGCAACTAAAAATGCAACGAATTGCCAAATTCTTACTTTTTACTTTATATTTCATTGTATTGTATGCAAAACCTTTTGAAATAAATAATCTGTCTGCAGAAAACAAGTTTTTTTTTAATTTAAGGACTGTGACATTTTATTTGTGAATAAGAAATTTGTTCTTATTTTCCCATAAAAATATTTCTGACTATATGAATATCAATTATTAACCAAGTAATAAAAACTGAACTAAAGTAATAGAGATTTACAAAATGAAAGAGCGTTACACTTACGATTTTTTTTCTATTTCATTTACGAAATGTCTCAAAACATACTTTCAGTAAAAAAGGCCGGTTCTACATTCTTCTTTCTCAAAATGAATAAAATATCATTCAAGCAATTATAAAAAATGCTCAAATTGAATTAAATAAAATTCCTACGACTAACGCCTCATCCGTCGCATTTTACAAACTCACAAAATCCACTCCAAGAGCATCGACGTATACGCATCAGCGTCAAAAGCCCGCAGCATCAGCTCGCACGTACCTACACCGCGTCATTCCCATTGTGAGCGCGTTAAGCGGGCTCGTCCACGTCTCGTACTTACTACACATACGACAGTTTCTCTCTCTCTTGAGTTATAATCCAGCCTCGCCGCCGCCAGCGCATTATCCTCGTTAAATGCCTATCACGCTTGGATCTCCGCGTCCTTCCATCGAGAGACTCACGTATAAGGTACACATAAGCACACACGGACGTATACACGCGAGAATCGTGAAAGGAGGACCGAACGACGCTATATGGATAGAAGAGAAAAACGCGCATCGCAGCATGCGGGTATATTATGTGTAATATGTAATGGAAAAAAAGGGAAAAGCGGCGATGGCCTTTAAAACTGAGCTGCAGGCGCTTTAATTGCGCGAGTCTCGGAATTGCCGATGTCCGGAGATGCCCGACTGGCTACCGGAATTCGAATTCCGCGGAGGAGTTTTCTTTGAACTCCCGCGTGCTCGTGATTGCAAGGTTGAAGAGAGGGAGGGGGGTATTCCGTCAGAAGGTTACATTCTTAGGGTGCCGTAACGTGGAATATGAAAAAATTGGAAATAGAGAAAATCGAGTTGTGACATTGGGATGGATTTGAAAATATCGCAGACTTTTTATGTTTCGGTTTTTTAAATATACCGGGTCTCGTGCAGGTTAATAAAAATAGAAGGGTAAGAGTCAGCTACAGTCAAATGGATGACTTTGGTTTTTAGATTAATCAAAATCAATTTCTATTTATGTTAGAGAGATTCAGTAAATGTTTTGAAACTTTTTATGATATTAAAAAAACTATGTAAATTCAGTTATGTAAATTATGTACATTTTAAGTTATGTATTTTCATCCAAAATTAGAGTGTCGTTCCCACCAAAAAATATATGTCCCATAGGACACTGGGGTTTAAAAAAACGAAACGGGAAAGAACAGTATCATTTTTAAATTTATTCTGATTTTGTGATTTCGTTTTTTCAGTTCCAATTTTTCAATATCTGTGGGATGGTACTGTTAGATGGACATTTTATTAAGAATTTATTTTGCAGAAATAAGTATTTTAAAAATACGATATTTATAAGAATCGAAATATTAGTATTGATGCATACAATATAAAGATTTATTTTGTAATTTAATAATAATATGAAGATAAAGTAAAGGTCTCAAATAAAAATGCCACGGAACATTTATAAAATAAAAATATAAATAATTGAAAAATTATTTTAATCTAGTCGAAATTCGTCAGTTTAAAATTGTTTGTTACGTCTATTGATTTCTTGCATTTATATCTTCGTAATTTCATCGATATAAAGTTATCCGTTTACGTCTTCTTAATTTTATAGATATAGAATTATCCATTCTTTTGTCTGTTCAAATTATTCCTGTTGTAATAATTCTCTTTATTTTTCTCCCTATCCTTTATATTGTTTATGTATATGTACTGCACTCAGATTGTTATACGTACTTCTAATTTATTGTGACTGGGGATGGACTGCAATTTAATTTTACGGACAAACGTTATTGTTACTACTTATGTAATTATAGTTCGTGCTATTGTATGTACTAATTGAAAAAGCGAAATTGTATTTGATTAGTTATTGGAACTTTAGAAAATCCATTTAAGCTACTACGTGAAGTGAAGTAAGGAAGCGTAATCTTCCATATAAACACCTCAATTACTGTCCCAAGACTACATAAATTCAAAACAGCATTTTACATTTCACAAAAAAAGAACAGCTTTTCCTTTCGAAGCCAATTATCAACACTTATCGTAAATATTTCTACAAATACAGTGAAACGCTCTAACGGTGAAGCTGACCCATTTTTCCACTGCATTATTTAGTATAGCTCCTGCGCCTCGGCCAAGTCATTCTCTCTGCAGAGCGCGAACACATTGCCATAACGGTATGCAATTTGCCTCCGAATTTCGACATATGTATACCTACACTGGCGCGCTTACTCGGGAAACGGCGCATAAATCGTGTGAAAAACATTTCAATTCAGGCCGTTTCCCAGATTTTTATGTCACTTTTTGTATGCACATTTCTTGATTGTATGCACAACGTGAATATCAGTGGCACAGCCTCGAAACACGTACATGCAGAGCGAAAAAATTCATGCGGCGCTGCGATGCTCTTCAAATATTTATGGACTTGGTGGCGAGCGTTGTATAGTGAAAAAATATTGCCCCGGCTATATACAAGACGGTAGCCCGTTAATCATCGCTAGTTATATACAAAGCATATCGCACTTGAGAGGAGATAAGCGATGTCTTGCGATCCTCTTATCCGGTTCTCCACGTGCAGACTATTTCCGGATAGTCTATTTCGTTATATATATATATAGTACGCTCGTGCTACCTTTCATTGCGTTTTAATTCATGATTTCTTTTTATCCACGGGACTGTTAATGTCTATTTGAATGAGTAATGACAAGCGAATACATTATCAATGTTTTCGTGAATCACGCTTTCTTGTCATACAAAGGAATTGCAATATTTATGTATTAAAGAAAGTATTCTGCACTACATAAATAATAAAGCAGAATGGAAAAGTGTGCCAAATTCATATTTTACAATTATATTGAACGGCAATTCTGACACACTTTTTCTTTATAATACAAAATATTTTCTCATTTCTAAATCTTTCTTCTCGTAGAATTTACTTTTAAAATATTTTACACCATAAATTAATTTTATATTTATTAATATAAACTAGAAAATGTATAGATAAAACCTTGAGATATTCGCTTTTTACATCTCAATTGTTCGTTCGTGTACTGAAATAATTGATATATCTAAATCAGGATTTCCAAAGATCTTCTTAATTTAGTACTTCCTGTAACCACGCCTTATTTAAGAAAGAGAAAAGTCATTAACAGAGTGACTACATTTATTCCATAAACAGAATGTGAACTCTAGAAGGATACTATTCCAAAATTAGAACAATACCCTGGTAGAAATTTCTGGTTATAGATTTCTGGTAGAAATCTTATCGTGGCGTCCATATTCGCTATAACGACCTTTATAGACAAACTAGATAGTACTCGCCTATACAAAACTCAATAAATCCACACAGATCTACACAGTTTTCTCAAGAATAATATATACATATAAAATCTGTGAGGTTATATTATTTATTTTACAGAACTTTTATTGTAAAAATTAATGTTAAAAAGAGTTTAACATGCAAGTTTTCAATTATAATAATAAGATCTATACAGTTCTATTCATACTATTTACATATAAAAGTAGTCAGAAAGTATATCTAACCTAAAAAATGAAAATTTAGAAATATTGTTCCTTGCATATGAAAAACAGTAATCACAAAATAATGTTATTGATTGATTTAGTTGTTTCTTGAAAAATAATATATAAATAATAATAATTTTTTATACACGTGTGAGTGCTTATAATACGTAAACTGAGCATCCGTGGCAACATTTTCAAAGACAAACATTAGTCGAACACATGTAGTCGATAATTTTCTTTATAAGTAACTAATTAGTATGTTTTAGCTGATCATAGATGTCAAATGAAAGTGTTTGATTATAAATTAATCACATTAGGAAATAAAAAAATAAAATATAGATAATAACCCAAATACATAATTTCTTTTTAAAAATAGAAAATTAATCAGTTGATAATAAATGTATGTGAAAATAGTTTTCCTTACATTAACCGTACAGGTTTTGAAACCAAGCCTGTATTTATGATGGAATATAATCAAATGTAAGGAAACTAATTTTACATAAAGAAAATAAATATATGCTCTAATACTTCATATAGTTATTTGAATATTCAGATTATTTTCATATTTTGATTGTTTAATATATATGTGCAACATAATATTGTTATTAAGTTCTTAAATAAAAAAATTCGATGCATCTAAAATTTGATAATCTTACACTTTAGAGGTTATTTACATTTATTTAAATTGGTAATAGGTGAACAATAACATGAAAATACCTTTAAATTGAAATAATACATAATAAGCATAATATATTATGCTTATGTTTCTTAAGGTGATGCTAAAGCCACCTGTCACCGACAAATATGAGGATCCACTTTTCTCATTTCATTTTCAATTTTGATTAAATATCTCTATGGAAAGTTGTTGTTCCAATCAAAACGAACAACTTTCCATAGAGATATTTTCTTAAAATTGAAAAATGAATGAAAAAAGTGGTTACCCATATTTACCAGTAACACAGGGTTTAACATCACCTTAAAACATAACCTTTAAGTGATTGTTATTGTCATAATTTTGCTTATCTAGTTTTATCCGGAAAATAATATGGGAAACTAGAAGGGACGACCATTACACGCCTTTATAGTAACTATCTTGTTTGCCTACATAAATATACACAGTGCGAAATTATTCTACATAGAACTATAAAGTGGGAGGGATAAATTTCTACCAGGGTATGTAGCTGCCTTTGTAAACTTTTAATTCCAATAGAGAATTAATAGTTTATTAAAGCGGAGAGCTGATCGATACAACGAGATCTAATCATTTTATCAATTTTTAAATTTTTGCTGTATTGCAGAACATGTTATTAATTTTCATTTCATTGACTATAATACATTGAGAGAAATATAGTACTTCTCGAAAGTTTGCAATCATGGGAGAATGTTGAAAAACTGGGAATTCTGCTCCATAAAAAGACAATAATTGTATCGTAAGTTATCAAAGATGTGCCATATAGATTCAGAAAAAAAAATTTTAATTTGATGAATATAAACCTTTTAAACCATTCCTATTACAGTATAAAAATATGTGGTACAATATATATTGAATTACTGTTCAAATATACTAAAAGATGTAGATATTGTAAAAATCGCGACGTCCTAATATAACTCATTTTTTCTTAATTTTCCCCGTATATACAGAAAGAAAACATTAAAATTCAATTTTGTAAAGACAAAAATAAAAAAGAAATTACAAAGATACACTTCTAATCAGAAAAAATCGCCATTATTACCAAAACCCTCGATTCACAAAACTCCAAAGATTTTTCCATCACTCTCCACACCTACACGCGCCTAATTCCCCCGCAAACAGTCAAAACACCATCGAACTCCATCAAAGTCAACCATCATCGGCCGCGCACATCCGCCCTACCGCACCTATACACCTATACATCACGCAAAAAGCCCTTCGTCACGTCGCGGGCGGGTCGAGCGACCGTTTGAGAACCTCTGCAAGGTGCAGCGAACCGCGCGCTGCTGCTGCTGCTACTGGCATTGTGCACAGCTGCAGCAGTTTCGCTCGCTTCAACGATTCCGCGCGCGCGCGGCTCTTGTTGTTCAGTCGCGTATTACACGCCGCCTGGAAACACGGGTATATAGGTGCGTCTGAAAGGCTTTGCTTTCCCGAGTCGCGGTATCAGGGCAAGCACGGGGTGAATGACGGTTCTACTGATAGATAATGAGCTCGGACGGAGAAAGTTATTGCGGTCGGAGAGACTATTTCCGCCTGGTTAAGAGTTTTTTTTAAATAGTTTTAACTATTGTTGTTAGGTATTAGTATATTGTTAGTTTATAGTATACGTTCTTTTAGTTGATTTTGTCTATTGATGCAAAACGTAAATATTTAGATGTTCTAGGATACAAATTAATTGAGTTGATTAGTCATTGTGGTCCTTCGAGTCGTTAGAGCTGTTAGGATTTTAGATTCGATGAAACAGATTGAGAATGTCATTACTAAGAGAGATTCACTTACAATCTAATTTGGCAGTTCAACAGATGATATAAATTAAATAAAGGTGAATGCACCGGATTTGGCCAGTGCTCCGTTTCTGGTCACGTTCTGATAATCACGTAAAATAAATGCGAAGTTGTAAATTTTAAAAAAGAAATATCATTATTGACTAATGCATATTTCAATTAGATAACGTCATAAAGATTGGGATACCTACATTATTTAATAAATAAAAACAGGGTTTGTAAAAAATATGGCCACAAATGGTACTAAGGTGGCCAAAGACGGTGCAATCACCACACTGGAATTTTGTAATTATACTTGCAAAGCTAATTTGTATACCTGTTTATTATAGCACTTGTAACACAGATAGACATCAAGACATAACTTCAAGTTTATAGTAAATGTTACTAAATTATTGTCCTCACCATTTCCCTAAATGTGATAGTCATACTAAAAAAAAAGTTTTATCAATTTCTCACTACAATATTTATTTAGTTAAACAGTTAATCTTACTAAATACATTTCTCAGTGCACTATCAACAGTAGACACATTTTAAGTTTTATTTCATTAAAAAATTCAATAAATAATTTAAATTATATACGAAAACATAATTTTACGTTTTTATGAAAAATAGCGGTATTCACTACAGTTTTTAATAAAAATTCAAATATGAATGATCTTGAGACCCACCTACTACTGACACCAATAATCAATTAGAGAATACACGATATTCGTTAGCATACCCATAAAATCCAAAGTAATAAGTGTGTTGAAGATACTATTACGAACGTGATAATGAACAATAAACACTTAATTATAACTGTCAAATATTGGAAATACACTAATTAACACTGGATTTAACAAAATGTGTTACATTGTAACCTTAATCTGTCAGTAGTGACTAGTGAGGTCACTTGCCCTATATTTGGCTGATTGATTCGAGGGGGTCGATATTCGAAGGGGTGCACGTAATATTGCTGCGGTTAATGTATTTGCGGATTGTCTACTTGATGCAATATCACTACACTAGTGGCAGAAATTTGATCGTTTGTTTGGATTGTTTTATAAATAATCAGTTTTTTGAGGTTTCTGTAATGTTACTTTCATGTTCGAACGTTCAAAATAGATTTTTCATTGTTTGCTCAGTACTTCCTGACTGAACATTTCACAATAGAAGTTTAACTGTAATTGATCAGCGATTGAGTAAATTCCATTAGATTTTAGGTTAAGTCAATAAGATCCGAATCGCTTTAAGTCAAATTGATCGAATAAAGTATTTTTTATACAATTTACACACAAGCGCAAATAAATTTTATCGTTTACAATATTTGTGTTTTTCTAAATTAAATATGCATTATACCCCAAATCTTCATTCTTTATATCAAAACATTAATTTTTACCATATTATGATAACATTAATAACATTAATTATACATGTACACCATATTTTATCGTATTTTTTATTTTTACCATATTTTCTCGAGTATTGTCATGCAGAAACCGTAAAAGCTTGGCACTATTAATAGAGTATAATCTGTGTGTAATAAAAACCCATGTTTTACGCTTTAAATGCACAAATAAATTAAAGCAACTTAACTTATCAAAATCTTTTTTTTTGTATCTTTGTATTGTACTTATGAGTGCGATATATCTGGGTCTGTAAACCGCAATGACTGTCCGCGGCGACCTCTCGTCTGCTCGCTATATAGTTCATTGTTGCTCACTCGTTAATCGGTGCGAAGGATAGGAACCGATAACGTTGGCTATCTCGCACGCCTTATCGGGATCAAGAGCAGAAACATTTCGCCTATTATCACGCCGCATATTGGAAATTCTTTTTTTTTAATTATAAATTTTCGTGATATTGGATTCTCGTTGCTAGGTTTTGTAGGGTAAGTATTTATTGAAGAATTTTAATTAGGTTATAGAGTATATAAATATTTCAGATTCGGCTATAATATACTTTAGAATATTATTTTACGTGGCAAAAAATAACATGTTTTCATCGTTGCATCAAAGAAATATGCATTCCCGTGTACCACAATGGAATCAATATCTAGTTCGGTAAAATATAGAAAAAATTGTGCTACTTTTTAAATAGTTTATCTTTATTAAGGGGAGATCGGAGCGAACTTTACCATTGTGACCTCCACCTCGCGCCGTATTTTTCATTATACGTCTAAAATTCACATAGTAACATCAAAATCGAGGTTGATAATAGTTTGTTATTATGTAAAGAACACCGGACAACAGGAATTTTGTTTATTAGTAGCCTGAAAAGTTTTTTATTATGAAATATTGTTACAATTGACGAATGGAAAACGGTAAAAGTGATGGTCATCTTACCATTTCTTAGCCTTACTGATAGCTTCACCTCGCGCCGTAATTTTCATTATTTTACGAAATTGAACGCAATTATGTACGCTTGAAGCTTTATAAACATTTACTATTATGACAAGAACACCGGAAAACCGCATTTTTGTACCACAAATGACCACAAATTTTTATTTTTATGATATTAATTTTTGAGGTTAGGTAAAATCTGCACCAATCAGGATAGCTCTGACCTCTCCTTAATACTGACAAACTTTCTTTAGATTTTAGAAATAGATTATTGTATATTAAGGGCGGAAAGGAGGCGTTAATCGCCTTTCGCCCATGGTGCACGCGCTATTTTTTTATCATATCGCTTTATTCGCTAACTTATATCACGCTGATATAGACGATATAAGTACGCTCGAAATGATAGATTTTCTACTCTATTTTTCGACATGAATAAAGGCCTATTTCATGTGAGTTGAGAACAAGATTTTATTCCACACTCGACCGATATGGCCACTTTTTGCCCCTGAAAATCGGGGCGAAAGTAGCATATATTTCCCGTAAACTCATTTGCGGGGCGAAAGTAAAATTTGCGGGGCGAAAGTAAAATTGCGGAGCAAAAGTGAAATTTGCGGAGCAAAAGTAAAATTTAAATTTTTTCTTTTACAATTTTTTTTTATAATACGTTTCGTTTTATAATAAATTGATATACATCCCTGGTGGAAAATTAATCTAGAACTATGTAGATCTATCTAGTTTGCCATGGGAATAATCGAGGGCCTCGATAAAACTAGATAATTTTCTACTAGGGATATAGTGTTTTTTTTACAAAAATTAAAGAAATTGTAATTACAAAATAAACAAAATTTTTATTTACATATTTTCTATTTGAGCGCACGCATACGCATTCTTCTAGATCAACCTAGAAAAATATAAAAAAAACGCGTCCGCCCTACTTTTCAGGGTTAATAAGTGGCCACGGTCGAGAGTGGAATAAAATATTATATACAACACGGGACGAAAGTAGATTTTTCCCTCGGGTGATTACTGCCCTCGAGAGAAGATTTTTCCCTCGGGTGATAACTGCCCTTGCTTTCCTCGTGCATTAAAAGCCCCATCGGGACAAATCTTTTCGCTCAGGTAGTAAATCGCACCCCAAGAACAATATGCGAACTTAAAAATTAAAAGTAAGACAATGATATGTACTGTTACTCGAGCAATACCGCTATAGTTATCACATAAATATAAAAGTATTGATACCCAATCCGTTTTCTCAGTGTATTACATACTTGCAGTTTTTGTACCTACTTCCATCGACTTATGATTACATATTTGATCTAATAACATTGAAAGGAAAATGTATTCTCTTTCAAACATTACTAGAGTATTTATTTGTTTCATAACTATAGAAACAGTTTCAATTTTTAGACCCGTTTAAATCAATGTAAATTATGTATCTAGTTTTCAAATTTTGTTTAAACCGTTCGTAAATTTGTCATAAGTTAATGTAGGATAAAAAATTCTGGTAACGTTTCAAAGAGAATAAAATTTCCTATCATTTGCATTTTTTTAAATTATCCTCAAATTCTTGCTTCAAAAGTTATAGGTTTTTTTAAAAGAAGGTATAATACACGCATTTAAACGTGAAAATTTCTGGTATTTCTATAGTCATGAGACGCACTGTATAAATAAAGTTTCCTAATTTTTCGCAAAGTTGGGGCGTGAGACCACGCACATTATACATAGATATATATTCTACAACTAGTGATGAAGCGAGAGACTGTTAAAGCGAGCTTTAATGTTTTAGAAATATGAAGCGCGTGCCGTCTACACTGCACAGATGTTAATCTCTCTTATTAACCTTAAAATGAATCAATTGCTTGCATGTTTATTAGCTGTAATTAATGTATTTATAAGATGCATATTATTTTTAATTGCAGAATATTAAAATATCTTTTATTAAAATACATAATAATCTATGTTTCTATACAAAACATCTTGCTTTAACTTGCTTATCTCTCGTTTTATCACTAGGTATAGAAAATTAGAAAAATCACAGTGCCTACTGTAAAAAAGAAATCTCCAATTATTTTGAGTAGTACAACGTGTAACTTAATCGGTTGGAATTCTAATAAATACATCACGTTATATTAGATCTCATTAGATAACACAGTGTAATAACTCTAATTAATTTCACTAAAGAGAACGTTAATATCGCTTGGATAATAACACTTGCCAGATTAATAAGACGTAATCATGCCTTCGACGCATACATGAATGAAGTTTCCACAAACTCGCGTGGAATCGAGAACATCAGCCGTCGGCGTAATAATCGCGCGTGCATCGCGTGCATACGGTTAACGTCGTTCTCACAACAAAAGAAATGACACAGACACCTTCATTGTTCCAGCGAGGATTCCTGGACATCCTATTTCCCGCGGTGTCGGCAGCCAGTGCCAAGGACCTCGCTGCCTCGAGGCACTTTTTCCTTTTATAAAAACTGTCTCACTCGTTGATTATTACGTTGATTTGGCTTTCCGTACAGATAATTATGTAATTAAATGTCGTTTTCGTTATCGTTATCAGTTTATCAATAGACAGATACAACGTATTCTTGTAACTTTAAAATTCAAAATTGACTGATGCGATTTATGATATGATCAAGATTAGATATAGCATATTAAATGTTAGCATCTGTGTAATTGCAGAATAAAGACAGAAAATCTTAGAAAATAAATTCATAATAAACATATATAGCATGAAATCAATTTTTATCGACAAATATTTTTTATGGGGATGTACAATATACTGCCCTCATTCCTAATTTACGGTTGAGACATTTCAAAGAACTTAGCTACATATTATAGTGTATATTTATCCATCCTTTTTCTCCTACAGTTAATAATCTCTAAATAATTTAAGGAGGGTCCATCGGGACGTGCCTTACCTAGTCAGGGCCTGCAGTAGGGGCTTTGATTTTGTATGCGTAAAAATAAAAAATTTTATGGGAAAATACTTGAAACTTAATCTTATTATTGCCAAAAGAAATATTTTCTTATTTGACAAACAAATATCAAATAAAAAATGTGTTTCATGAAGCATCTATTTTGCGTACAGTGTTTTATACGGTCATATTTTACATTTTTGTTGATTATCTCCGAACTTTCGTCGACCTATTACTTTTCTTAAAAATTCATCTTCTACAGTTCAAACTCTTTAACATAATTTTTGTCTAATGACAGCTGTCTTATAAATTAAAAGTTATTAGCAAATGACCGCGTCAGTAACCAAGGCGCCGGAAGGCCACATGTGGAAAAACTCATGTTTCATCATTAAATTCTTTTTATTTTGGTTCTTTTACCCCCTATTTTCTTTTTTTTATTGAAAGCTTAGGTAATATTCTTTCAAGATGTAAAGTTTCATATGCATCTGTCTTTAGCTTTAGGTCGATGGATCCTCCTTAACTACAGATTCTTCGTGCATATTCGTATAACATAAAAAAGCGTTTTTATCAAAAGATGTTATTAGAACAATCATAAATGTGAAAAGCCAATAAGGTCGGGACAGTATTAAACATCCTGTTATTTAAATTATAGATATCAGTTTGATTGTGAAAAAATGATGTATTCAGTTATAAACACAAATTTGAACCAGAATTTATTTCTAAACCACATTTCTATATCAGAAACGTCACGGTGACACACATATAGAATTAAAGTGGTCCCATTAAGTATATGCCAATGCAGCGATTATTAAACGATTCAGAGCCAAAGTATGGAAAGAAGACGCGACGAGACCAGCAAGTACATAGTCACTTGGTAGGTTTCCCTCATCGGGAAACTAGTTCAATGAACTTGTTACGCCGGTCTTGCTCTCGATATGACTCATCTCGTTGCGCAGCGCGCGCAATGGTCATTGGTAATCCGGTTTGTGAATTTATAAACGGAAAAGTCTGCCCACGTGTCTGCTCCGTGATCGCGAAATTCTGGCACTTCTGTTCTCGAAATTGTGATTCAATGCTGAATGATGAATAGTATTTTATTTAACCATCCTGTGCAGTAGGACGAATATATTCGTCAAAAATACATGGCTATCCCATATATACTATACACGGAGAAAAAAAATATAGTAATGGTTACTAACCGAGGGTAGGATTGATTATGAAACTGTCGAATAAAATATATTATAAGATTTTTGACTATAAAAATAGTATTGAGTATTAGACGTCTAGTAATCATTCCTAGTTTGTCTAGTAATGAGTACCCAAAATCTTTATAGTATAAATTTACTAGACAGACTAGTAGCCGTTACTAGCTTTTTCTCTCCGTGTATATATCAAGTGTGCAGGGGGGCTAATCACATGTGGTGATGTATTACTAATATTTTAAGAAGACTATTATTATTCTTTAACGTGATTGCAGAGACTGAGTCTAAGCAATTAAATTATTAAGCTGTTACCAAATTTCATAGTTAAATGTTTCTTATTGGTTACAGTATATAATTTGATTTAATACGCAGTAGCAAGTTATGAATGATAATAAAACAAATGTTTTCTTTTTCTTGTAAGAGCGAATAGCAAATAACGTTTTATACGACATATATTTGGTAAATAAAACATTTTTAATAGTAGCAGATTAAGACACTTTTGCTAAGTTTTTCTTATTTACTGACTTTAATTTTGTTAGTTAGATATCCAACATAACAACATTATAAGCAAACTTTATTTTTTATTCTCTAAATAGGTAAACTTATTTTCAATCATCGACTAAAGCAAGTAGAAAGGCTTAAGAAAATGATATCAACGTCCCGTAATAACAGTATAATGAACTCGAAAAGTACTTGTTCCAACGAAAGAAAAGGATTCTTTAATAAATTCACAAAAAGATTCACATGACCAGCATTACGTGGCGCCCGATCATCGGATTCTCGATTTCAGAAGACGTTCGGTATTTGTCGTTACGTTCCACGAAACAAGAAGGCCGAAAATGCGCTTATATGTCACCCGGATTACTTTGCGAACGCATCTTTCACGATAGTGCGATGTTTGTAAGCATTGTTGAGCATGGTGAACGATATTCATAATAGTAATTATGCATTCGCTAATATTTTAATTATTTAGAAAGTTTTAATTTTGGGTGGAATGTTCATTTGCTTGTAATTAACAATCAATTTCATGTAGAAATAAATAATGTCACTCTTTTTAATTTATTTTTGTGGGTCTTAATAAGATATGCTGTTTGTTTACATAATTACCATAAGCATGAAATATGCTTCTAATTTACAATTCAAATAATACTTCCATCTGAAAACGTTGACCCTCTGAAACACAATCAAACGTGATTTCTGTTGTGCTATTTATAGTCAGAAAGAGAAAAATCATTCATTAGTCAATAAGTGTACTTTTATTAAATATAATGTATCGCATTGTATTAATAAAATTATTCTATTAGCGACGCTTTTTTAATCCAACTTTCTTCGTTGACAACCCTAAATTCACCATCATTTGAGCAACGTCGTTGAACCCACATTTCTGCACGTCCCATATAGGATACGCTGCCTTGAGCAACGTTTCGGCGAGTTTCTGTCTAGTTGGGACGCTGCAGTCTGCTTCTTGCTCTAAGAGCCTGTATAATTTTGAATATTGTATTCAATCCTTTCAAGTTATTGCATTTCAAAAGCTGTACTACGGAAACCAAGGGAAAATCCTTGTAATTCAAGTTGTGAAACTCAGCCCAGAGTTTGGGCGCTAACTTGTTCTCGTCATGAAAAACTGCTATACGTAGTTTACTGGCACATTCCTGGATAATCGTTTAAGAAGTAAATTAAATTAGTTCAAAACATAAGCGTTTAATTCAGCGTATTCTTTTAAAAATCTTCATAAAATTTGATGTAAGTAAAACTCGAATATTGCGCCCATGAACTTGTTTATTTCTTTGTGAAACTAAATAAATTTTTTAAATTGTTTGTAAATAGTATTATTTAGTATTCATTAATTCGTTAACTGATATGTGTTAATTAACATGAAGCGCAATGATAAAAATCATAAAAAGCAACCTCTAAACGCAACACCAACAAATCGGTTTATAATACAATATAAATTCAATTACGAATAAATCAGTAAGAATTTCGTAGAAAAAATAGACAGCTTCTCGTGTAAATACATTCAGGAAAGAAGAGTAGGATAGAGTGTAAAGAAAAAACAGAAACAGATGCGCGCTCGCGCCAAGCCCATTCGTTTTCCGAAGCGCGACTGCATAGAAATAACTCTAAGCCTACAATATATGAGGATGTTATACTTTCTTCCGGCGCATTTCGGATGTGCTCATCGCAGACACGAAAAGCGGTAATATACGTATCTTGGATGGGTATCAAGGTGTGAAAGTCTACATATCTGGAATTTAGGATTGATAACAATATGTGAAGGTCTAGATATCTCAAATTCAGGATTGATATGAATATACGAAGATCTACATTTCTTGTATTTAGAAGGGATATTAAGATGTGAAATACTTGTATTGATGATGGATATCAAGATGCGAAGGTCTACTTATTTTTGTCCAAATTCACTTATATTTTTAATTTACAATGGCGAATACCAGTTAAATACCACACTTGTATTGTCTAATCTTAGCAATGAAATCGTTTAATCGAACGAGCAGATCTTATACAAAAGAATCCTTTCAATTCCACGTACTACAGCAAGTTTTCTTTCTCAGGCGACGCCTGATATCGGTAACAATAATAGCAGCACCTCCACAAAATATAGAGAGAAAGATCGATCAAGTGCAGCAGAGTTCGAGCGAGCCAGGAGCTGCGCTCTCGCGTTGCACATCGGGAGATAAAGGCTGGTGCGATCTGTAAAGTGCACTCCACCTGCTGCTGCATTTCTCGCAATGCGAGGATAATGATAACCGCGCCGCGCGCATGAGTTTGTGTTCTTTCTCACGGGGAGTTCGAGGTTTGAGCGGTTGCATGAGCTGAAACTGCTCGAGATTGAATGTTTTTTTTTGTTGGGCTTTTTCTGCACATATTTGCAATGGGCGATGGGAAAAATTCTACAGCAGAGTATATAAGCGATAGCCGCTGTTACGAAAGATTGGCGTGGTGCATGCGAATTTTAGAAGCTTGTTTTAATGAAAGACTGTTTTTTGGAACGAGATTTCATTGCTAAGTTTCTTATTGAACCGTAATTTGCACTTAAAAATACCCATATTGTCCGAAAAATGCCCGTACTGTTTCGATCGTAAAAGCAATACTGGCCCAATTCCCACATGACAGTACTGGCCTGTCGATACTGGGCCGATGTTGCGCCAGTACCGTATCTTTATCAACATGTCAGTATCGTCTAGTCAATACTGGGCCGATACTAGGTCAGTATCAATAAGTCGAGTACTGTTTTATCGATAGTATAGCAACACTGAACCAGTATCGGTGAGCCAACTCAGTGCTGGCGTGTCTATACTGGACCAGTACCCTAGTGAAAATTAAAAAAGTAATAATACATAAGAAAACGTAAGCAAATGTAAGCAAATATAAGAAAATGTAAGCAAACGTAAGCAAACGTAATAAATCGTAAGAAACTGTTGGATTTCGGACATTTTTACATTTTTAACGTTTTTATACGTATTATTATGTTTCATTATGTTTTCTTACGTTTTATTACGTTTCACAATTTCGTGAAAAATAATATAGCTTGAATTTTTCACCGATAGGTGGCGACGCATATACATACCAATTCACATGTACAAAATAGAAACTTTAAGTTACTTAAAAAGCATTGACACTCAGAAAATATATTTTTAATATATTTTTTTGAATATTTTACATTATGGAAGTCTCTTTAGTGAGCGAAATTTTTAGTGCGAAAATATAATCTAAAGTAATAAAACGTAAGAAAATATATGAAAATATAATATAAAATGTCCGAAATCTAACACATTTTACGTTTTGTTACGTTTTATAACACTGTTATACGCTTTTTACGATTTATTCCACTTTTTTACGTTTTTTTACGTGTAATTACATTTTATAATTTCCACAGGGGTACTCTTTTATATTTATTCTTCGGTATATTTTATTTGAGTTATATTTATCAAACTTGAAAATATACCAGTATATAGACATAATAAAGAAATGATTTTCATAATAAAATTCGTTTTTTCATAAATAATATTATCAAGGAATCTAACCACCTTTTAATTACATGTTATATATTATTAAATTATGAGATAAAACTAAATCATATTATATTACTTATTTTTTATTTAGATTAATAAAAATATATTTTATCATAATTAGAAAATAACCTTTATATTTCATGATGCACCGCAATGTTTTGAGAATCAAAATGATCGAATTGGGGTTCTTAAGGTTTTCTTATTATTCTAAATACATACTCTAGCTTACCAATGAGAAAATTTGAAATAGATTGACTAAAGTTATAGTGTTTCAAAGCCATACCTTATGATAAAATTTAAAATATCAAAGACTTTTAGCTATAATGCACTATAACTTTGGCCAATCTCTTTTCATAATATGTCATTGGTAAACTAAACATATAGTTTTTAAACACAACAAATTCTTAAAAAACTTAATCGGAGTTTTGCATCTCGTGGAGCGTGTTCTCGATGACGAACAGATGGGAACTAGAAGTCGAAACGAACGTATTATATTTATTATTTAGTAGGAGTTTGTGACGCCACGCGACATTAAAACCTGCTATATCTCTGTTAATTATTATTTAATTAAAAAAAGAAAAAAGTGCGTGTCAATTATTTTTCGATAATTTATCTAACGGACCTAATGAATTTTTTCATGCAAGTTCCCGATTGTGCATGAACATGTCTTATTATTCATGAACTTATATAAGAACGCATGAATATTTATGACTACGTATGTCCAGGTCATATTTCGCATATGATAATGTATAAGCGTGCACAAACGTAACAAAATTCAAAGAATTTTGAGCGTGATCATGATAGTTCATGAATCTGCCTAAAAACCTTTTTTAACTGGGCAACAATATACAAACCAGAAGGTCACCAGTCAGCTTATGAAAATCCGCGATGCATATATTATATCTTCGACTTTAGATTCTCTTTGCGAGAAGGTAATTAATTTTAATATGCGAACAATTTTAGTCAATGACTTTTCTTTCATTATACTAATTGTTTAATTGTATTTCTTTATTTGAGTCAAATACGAATATTATACCCATTTCCTCTTACAATAGAATAATACTTTTTGAACTATAATTATAATTATTTTTTTTTTATATTACATTATTTTTAAATGTTTCAACACTTGATTTCATTTCAATGCGTTAATGCTTAAAGGATTACAAAAATTTCTAATGTATCAGTTTAAAGATTCTAGGTATTGATTATCTTATCTTTAAATTATAAATAAATTTTACCATTATACCAAAATCATTCAGTCCATTTAACAATATGATTCTTATATATTTATATATATATATACATATATATACATATTTCAATTTCGTGTACTTAGTACTTTATACCTTATAAGGAGAGTTATCGAAACTGGATATAATGAAAGCGTTACGGAAGAAAGCAAAGAAACTTTAATTCAAAAGTGACCTTGCAAGTAGACAATGCCATAAAGCATTTCCCAGTCTGATTAACATTGCTTTATACGAGAAGGAATTGATATTTCAGGGTTAAAAGAAGTAAGAGCGCATGGTTTAAAATGAAAATTTTAGAATTAATTTTTAAAATTTCGATGATTGCTTCTAACAGCAAATTGTTAACCGATTTTAAATTTATAGGTATCAAGTCGTCTCTGTCTCAGAAGTGTTATAGGATATGTAGCATATTAAAAGAAAAACAACAAATATAGACGATAAATAATATGGAGGAATTGTTTCATGTTGTCTCATGTTCTATTGTAAACAGAATCCACAGACAGCTTATCGCAAACCATATGTATGCATCTAAAACTATAACTTCTGTGGGCCCGACTACGGCATTTTGAATCTTCGTGTTCTGTAACTTTTAGAACGATGTGACAATCATTACTCCTTTGAGGTATTTGTAGCCGGGTTATATTTTTTATAAATTTATTTCATTTATAATCAATTAATTTGATTAAATTTGCATGGCTTCTTAGGCGAGAAATGAATTGTCAATTTCTAGGCGAAAAATAAATGGTCATTAAAATTATAGCCTTGAACGTAGTGGGCTAAATAATATTACATTACACTCTTTTAACATAAAAATTTGTGAATTATGTGTTAATTATATAAAAGATGATTACGAAATGTACGTTGATTAACCATAATAGATTGTTCAGAATAAACTAGATGAGTTTGTAATGTATGTATTATTCTGATGCAAGACACTGTGAGAACAAGTAAGTTAAAAAGAACAAAGCCGTAAATGCGTGGAGTGTGTTAGACAAATTTTTCTAGCCGTAGATATTAGAGCACGAACGATTAAATTTCAATTTCCGATTATTTCTAGTGGGGGACTATCGGTGGGAACAAACGTGGTTATAAAAGACTCTGAATGCGATCGCGCACTCGAAGTTTTTCTTAATATCGAACCGTGGATGTCGTATATAGTGCACTAGTTAGCCTTACATCCATGGAATTCAGTTTTCTCCTTTCCTGCAGTGGCCCTATGTTCAAAACTGCTTATGTAAATATTTGTAATTAAACTTCTGTTGATGGAACAATTGTTATGTACCTAATATGGATTGTAAAGTGCGGTAAAAAGTGATATTTGAAGGAGTTTGTGAAGGTTTAAAGGTGAGTGTTGTGCTTTTCAAGAAGATAATCAAAATGTCCACAAATACAGTGTGTGAGCCGGAGCTTCGTCCTCGGAAGATAACGAAAGTTTCACCGGAAGAAGAGATAGTTATTAGTGGTATCGCAGGTCGATTTCCGGATTCTGATAATCTACTAGAATTACACAAAAATCTCATAAACAAAATAGATTTGGTTTCTAATGACGATCGTCGTTGGAAATTGGGTATGTACCTTAATTAAACCATTTAATAAGTTCATTTCATCACGCATATGATGACAGCTTCTGTTCTAAACTCTTGTTAAGTATGTATTATTAACTAAACTTTTTTAATAAGTTTAAATTTGTATGCATAAAAATCATTAATTTACATTTATTTATTTTAATAAATTAAAATACAGGGTGGTCGATGGTTCAAGTGGTAAACGCGTACCTCTTAAAACAAAGGCCACTTAATGTCAATCCGAATTTTTCGGGGACATTTAAAGAAAATGTTTTCCGGATTTTACGGCGAAGAAGATCGGGCTCGTTAACTTCGTAAAGGCAGTAATTCCGGTATACAAAAGAAAAAAATGAGCTCTATCAATGATATATGATAAAGAAAGTGCATTACTATCATAAAGAATATATTTTGATATATAGTCACATTTTTCTAGTTTTGAAAAATTGGAGATCAAAGTACAGACTCGATCGATCAACCGTATATGGACGCTGATATTATTAGAATTCGGATCTCCAATTTTAATAAAACTTTAGAAATCAACTTTTGGAACCTAAAGATGAGACATAGTATCTGCGGTTCTATTCAATGGATCTCTATACCTGCGACAGAGTCAAATACATTATCTTTGCTAATATGACTAATTTTTAAAATAACTGTCACTGTCTATAACTACGAAATCATTTCATTTTCCTATAACTATGTTAAATACTAAGTAAAATTAAGCATGGTTTCTTTAATTTGCTCCTACTAAATGACCTTTTAATTAATAACAATCTCCTTGATCAATCCCAGATCATCCGGAAATTCCCCAACGCACGGGAAAAATAAACAAGGTCGAAAAATTCGATGCGCTCTTCTTCGGTGTACACTTTAAACAGGCACACACTATGGACCCAATGTGTCGGATGCTTCTAGAGCACGCTTACGAAGCCATAATTGACGCAGGTGTAAATCCAAAGCAACTCCGCGGCACGAAAACTGGTGTTTTTATCGGCGCCTGCTTTTCTGAATCCGAGAAAACTTGGTTCTATGAAAAACTTCAGGTAATATTGCCTCGAAAGTGAATTTGTGTAACTCGTTAATACAGTACCCTTAACCGTTGATTTTGTGTAGTATGTACAAATCAATAAGAATAATAATTATGTCTATTGTATATTTGTAGGTCAATGGATTTGGTATTACTGGTTGTGCGCGTTCTATGTTGGCGAACCGAATATCTTACTGGCTTGGTATAACTGGACCCAGTTATGCGATTGATACAGCTTGTAGTTCTAGTCTCTACGCCATGGAACATGCCTACAACGCAATACGTGAAGGACATTGCGATGCGGCGATAGTAGGCGGGGCAAATCTTTGCCTTCATCCCTATGTTTCTATGCAGTTCTTCAAATTAGGTATGTATTAATAATGATGTTCGAAGGTAGTTGTTCCTACAGTAACTTTTTACATATTTGTTTAATAAGCTAACGGAGCATTCCCCAATAACATCTATTTTATTTAAGATAATAAAATGCAAATTTAAAACATTTAATTTATAATTAAAAATATTTATATGTATGTTAATAAATACTTGTAAATAAGTTTTAGATAATATTTACTAATCTACTTGCGTAATTTATAACATCAGAATGCTACCTTTCAAACCATACATTTACAATAAAAGTTCCTTTACAAAGGCGTACTATCGGCGGACGGCCGGTGTAAGACGTTTGACGAGGCGGCCGATGGCTACGTACGAAGCGAAGCCGTTACAGTAGTCTTTCTGCAAAAAGCCAAAAACGCAAAGCGAGTCTATGCCACCTTCATTCACGCCAAGACCAATTGCGACGGTTTCAAGGATCAGGGTGTCACCTTTCCATCCAGTCATATGCAGAGCGTGCTGCTAGACGAATTTTATCTCGAGTGTGGAGTGTCGCCATTGAATGTCAGTTACATTGAGGCTCACGGTACAGGTACGAGAGTCGGTGACCCGGAAGAGGTCAATGCTATCGACAAGGTTCTGGGAAAGAAGAGAAATAAAAATTCACCTCTTCTAATCGGGTCCGTCAAGTCGAACCTCGGACATACCGAACCCGCTAGTGGCTTAGTTTCCGTCAGCAAAGTATGTAAAAAGCTCGTCATATTTCTCATATTAATAATTATATAATAATGAAAATATTTTTTAAGGTTTTATTAGCGATGGAGACTGGCGTTCTACAACCGAATATCAATTTTAAAAGCGCTCGTCGAGAAATTAAGGCATTGGCAGAAGAAAGAATTAGAATTGTGACTGATTCTACTCCTTGGAAGGGTGGGTATGCCGGTATAAATTCTTTCGGATTTGGTGGAGCCAATTGTCATATATTGCTTAAATCAAACGACAAAGAGAAGGCTAATAAAGGTGCGCCAAATGATGATTTGCCACGGTTGGTAGTCATATCTGGACGATCGGATGTCGCTGTATCAGTTGTATTAAAGGATGTAAGATATGAAATTATCACAATTTAAAGTGTAAATAGCTGCTGTTCTTTTGTATTTAATACTTATCAAATAGTTTTTTCATTACATTGTTCTTATTTTGCAACTAATATGCAGCTTGAAGCCAAACCAGTCGATGTAGAATACGTACGGCTGTTGCATGACGTTCATTCGGATGACATAAACGGACACCTTTACAGAGGTTACACGATTTTGCCTCCACGTGGAGTTGTCGATAATCCAATAAGAGAAATAAAATCCGCTTCTGGAGAAAAGAGGCCAGTTTGGTTTGTGTTCTCTGGAATGGGATCTCAATGGCCTGGAATGGGTATAAATATATTTTACCTCTAATTAGTTACATTGCATAAATGCTCGCTAACGATTTTACGCATGCATAATAGATACCATTGCAATTACATAATTTTTTAGGAGAGGCCTTGTTACGTATACCAGTATTTTCCGAAGCTATAGAGAAATGCGACGCAGTTCTGAAACCTCATGGTATTGACATTTTCCATATAATCACTAATAAAAATAAAACGACTTTCGATAATATCTTGAATTCATTCGTTGGAATCGCTGCTGTTCAGGTGAAATATTATTGTATCTTCAAATTAAAACAGTGTACAGATGTTAACCTTACAAGCTCTATATTTTCTCCATCGTGTTATACATATATTTTTTTCTATATACAATCTTGTCAAACAATTACTGAGTTAAACTTTGTTTTATAATATGTCACAAAAATAATTATCATGTCCAAACGTGGTACGTGATATTTAAAATAGAGCTTCGGTAAAGATAACAGTTACACACCCACATTTAGATGCATACTTTTTACACATATAAATTAATAGGACTGATTACGAAGACGTGCATTTATAGATCGGTTTAGTAGACGTTCTGCACTCGATCGGTATTAGACCAGACAACATAATTGGTCACTCTGTCGGTGAATTGGGCTGCGCCTATGCCGATGGCTGTTTCACTGCTGAGCAGATGATAATGTCCGCCTATTCGCGTGGATTAGCCTCTATCGAGACAAAAATTATTCGGGGTTCCATGGCAGCCGTTGGTCTCGGCTATCGGAACCTGAAAGACCTATGTCCTCACGACATTGAAGTGGCTTGTCACAACTCTTTAGAAAGCGCGACCCTCAGTGGGCCCGCAGATTCTATGAAAAACTTTGTAACTGAGCTACAGGTGAATACGAATTAATTAGGAAATTTAGAACGATAAATAATAAATACGATACTAATTATTATTAGGCAAAGAAAATCTTCACAAGAGAGGTTCCTTGTAGCAACATACCATATCACAGTAGTTATATCGCCCCAGCAGGACCAAAACTTCTTGAATATCTGAAAAAAATTATTCCCAATCCAAAGCCCCGCAGTTCGAAATGGCTGAGTACTTCAGTATCGATGGAAAAGTGGGATATAACAGCAGCTCGCTTTTCGTCTGCAGAATATCACACAAACAATCTCCTCAGTGCCGTATTATTCGAGGAAACCTCATCTCTAATTCCAAAGAACGCGATCGCGATTGAAATTGCTCCACATGGACTTCTTCAAGCTATTCTTCGCAGATCGCTCAATCCTGGAGTGGAGAACATTTCTCTGACGCAACGAGACCACCAAGATAACATAGAAGTGCTTCTGCAAGGTCTCGGAAAAATGTTCAATACAGGACTACATCCTCAATTGGGTAAAAAAAGAATTTGTACACTTTATTTATTGTAATTCTGTACGAAAATTTACCATTCACTATGTACATGACACTAGCTCTTCACACATTTTACCTGTTTAAGTGGAAAATTTCAGAATTCCCTTACTAAAATGTATCAGCTTAATAGGAGAATTAAGGAAAATATTTTTTTAAATCACCAAATGTTTAAAACGTTGGCAAATATTTGTAAGGTAAAGTAGCCTATTATGACACACCGCGAAAATTGGCTCCCTTTATGAAACACTCGTAAAATATTAGATTTTATATAAATCTTACAGTAATAAGCATACTAAAAAAATATACGTATTATTATTCAACATTTAACTTTACAATAAAATCAAGTCAAATACGGAATGCAATTTCAACAAAGTGAAAAAATATTTTTGATAAGCGCTCTTGAAAATGAGTGTAAAATAACCGAAGAGGTGACTTGGAATATCTGAATGATGCAGATTACTATTTCAATAATTTTATTGTCTTTACACTGTTTTATGATATAAGAAATAGTTCATATGATATACAAGCTAGACACTTATGTCTGAAACACAAGAAATGCGTGTTTTAAAGCTGAATTTTCATATAAAAATTAAAAGTAATTATTATTAATTGTTGTATTTTTACGTATTTATGCTTTTTTCCATAAAAGTTTTAAAGGTAAATTGAAATTAATATTAGAACTTGAAACTGAAAATCGTTTCATATTTACTTTATACATAAGATTGAATATGAAAACGTTTGAAACTATAGTAATTTATAAAAAAAATATTTCATATAACTTTTCATACAGCCCAATGTACGAGTATTTTAGCAAACCGGCGGTTCCCAAGCTTGCCGCAAATTCGTGGTGGCGCTAATAATACGCACGTAGCCAATAGTACACATGATAGTGCACCGATAGTATATCGTATAGGAAAGATGTGTTTGCATCGGTTATCTCAGACTTTGTGTACGTCGACATTTTTTTATTAGTTTTTACTACTATTTAATAATATACAAATACTCAATTCAACTACGGTGCACCCTATTATAGTAACCGTAAAATAATATACATGCTAGTGTTCAAAAACATGTTTTATCCTGCGGATGTCAAAAACAAAATTTCTCATGTAGTTTTGGAACACTTTATAATGTAACTGAGAGTGTTCTTTTTTTTTTTTTATTTAACGTCGCCATGTTTGTGCTTCTATGTGGTGCTAATCGACGACGGGGGTCTGCGGTGTGTTTGTAAACAAAGCACATGTAGTTTTTATAGTGGTGCTTGTATCAATCGGCAGAGACTAGGATTCGAACCCGGGTCACCGGCGTGGGAATCCGACACTCTACGACTGAGCCGCCGCAGGCCCAACTTAGAGTGTTCTATTATGCAGCAATAGGATTTCACATAAGACATTTCATTATATTCCACAAAAGTTTAAATATTATGCAAAAATTAAAATTAAAACGAATTTATGGCTTCACTAGGAAATCTATACCCACGTGTAAAGTATCCAGTTAGTCGTGCGACACCAATGATTTCACCATTAATCAGATGGGAGCATACGGATGACTGGTACGTGACCTCTTACAAATCTCAACAAAAAATCACTTCTGGTGAAAGAATAGCCAAAGTAGCGCTATCTGACAATGACTACGAGTTTCTGGCTGATCACATTATTGGTGGACGAAACCTTTATCCAGCTACAGGTTACCTTGGACTTGTTTGGGAAACTCTTGGAATGATGCTTGGTAAACTATATACAGAAGTTTCGGTCGTTTTCGAGAACGTTAAATTCATAAGAGCTACGACTATTTCTAAAGATAAGGAGATTGAGTTCACGTTAATGATTCAAAAAGGTTAGGTAGTATTCCAATATTTTTAGTCTTTTTTTATTTTGATGTACCTTATAGGCCAACATTAATTGTACAATTTTCAGGAACTGGAAGATTTGAAATAGTTGAAGGTGGCACAGCTGTGGTAACGGGCTTTGTGCAGGAAACTACCAATCCTGCAGCAGAAAAAATAAAGGCCAAGATACTCGCGAACAACGATGAAGAAACACTGACGTCACGCGACGTTTATAAGGAACTCAGACTTCGTGGATATAACCACGGCGGATTGTTCCACAGCATAACGAGATCGACGATAAATGGCTCAAAAGGTCACATACGCTGGCTCGGCAACTGGGTCGCCTTTATAGACAACATGCTGCAAATGCAAATTTTTGGCAATGACACAAGAGGGTTATTTGTGCCTACTAGTATAAAAAAGCTTACGATTGATGTTGCTGCTCATCTTGGTCAAATAAAATTAGGTGAAACGGAAAAAGGTACGTAAGGCCGTACAAAAATTTGTATAAGCAACCCGCATTGTTAGAACCCTTTTACATTTCCTAAACTAAATGATACTTAAAATCCGACATAAATAAACAGAACAATTTGTTGTTTTATAAATATAAATGTAATACTTATTGTACGTAAAAACAGCTGTAACTTAATCATTTCAGAATTTCCAGTATACGTAAACAAACTTCTTAAAGTCATAGTAAGTGGTGGCGTGGAAATTCGTGGTCTAAAGGCTAGTGCAATCCAATGTAAGAAACTTGTTGGTGTTCCTATTATCGAAGAGTACAAATTTATTCCGTTTGCTGACAAAACTGAAACAAGCCTCCGCGACGTTGCTAGACTGTCTACTCACATTAGTCTGGAAAACCACCGGGGTATTAAAGTGAGGATGATTGAATTTATTGAAGAAGTTGATCAAACTTCATTTAAAAATTTATTAGCTCCCTGGCTTTCTGAGTCTCTCTGTAATATACCTTTGATTCAAGCTGACGTCAGTATTGTTAGTTCAAAACAAAAATTTGAAAATGGTATTTTGCCAAAAAATATATCAGTAATCAATTTGAAAAAGCTGAATGCAGACGCAACTGCTCTTCTTGTCATAGGTCATCGATTATTAACAAACGATCGCGCAGAAAACTTAGCTTTAATGCTTTCGGAATTAAAGCAAGGTGGATTTATATTGTCTCGTGAAAAAGTTGAAGGTATGAAGAACATTGAACAAGTAGCTGAAGTTAAAGGATTTCATGTCATATTAGAAAAGAAATCTGGTAAAGAAACGTTCGTTCTTTTAAGAAAACAAGAAAAATTAAGAAAAAACGTTTCAATAATTCAAGTGATAAATGAGAAGTTTGACTGGATTAACAAAATGCGCAAGACAATGTTAGAACAGTTAAAAAACGATACTGATGGTTGCACAAGAGTTTTGTTTGTAGGTCAAGGAGATTTTGAAAATGGTATATTGTCTCTTATTAAAACTAATTCAAACCAAACAATTTTATTAAGTACATCAACTTATTACTATTTTAGGCTTGATGGGTCTAATCAACTGTCTGAAACAGGAACCAGGTGGCGAAATTATTCGCGGTGTTTTGATTCAAGATCCGAATGCACCAAAATTCTCATTGCAGAATCCCTTTTACGCCAAACAAGTACAAAAAGACTTATCAGTATGTGTTCTACGCGAGAATAGCGTTTGGGGTTGTTACAGACACTTGCCTTTCCCACCATTGAAACCAGAACCAGTACGGCACATGTGGTTAAATCAAAAAGTTCGTGGTGATCTGAGTTCATTAACTTGGCTTGAAGGACCGATCCAGCTTGGATACAAAAACAAAGATCTCGTCAACATCTTTTACAGCTCTATAAATTTCAAGTAACTTTTAACTGGTAGAAAATTAATCAAGTTTTTTTAGCGCAGAGTTTGTCCAGATTTGTTAAAAATGCCCATTTTGTAGAAAAAAAATGTTTGAGTAGTCACTACAATACAATGATTTCAAGATAAATAAATGGATGTTTTGAAAAAATACGCTTGAACAATATTATTAACGAAATACTTTTATTTGCTAGCAAAATAAAATCCTAAACAAAAATACTCAGAAATGTCCAAGCAAACCGTTGATTTTCTACCCGGGCTTTAATAGGACAGTTAAATATTGAGGGCAGGTTTAAAATCTCTTTTCCATTCACAGAGACGTCATGCTGACTACTGGTAAACTTGCTGCTGAAACTCTTGACAAAACTAGGCAATCTCAGGAATGCTTGATTGGCTTTGAATACAGTGGTATTGATACATTCGGAAAACGAATAATGGGTTTGATTGAGAGTCGAAGCATGGCGAATCTTTGCATTGTTGATCGTGATCTATCTTGGGAAGTTCCCAATAATTGGAGTCTTGAAGAAGCAGCCACTGTACCTGCTGTCTATGGAACGTGCTATTACGGAATTTACTTAAAAGGCAATTTTTTAATTAAACATCTTTTGGTGTGTTTCTATTGATTTTGAAATGTAAATTTCTCTGAAATGAAGTATGGTGTAGTAAATAATATATCTCTCACACTTTGTTACTGTTTTGTATGAAAACATGTGATTTTATTTATGAATTACTGTAACTAAAAATCATTCGAATATATTTATCCATGTCTACATATCTAAAAGTATAGAGCAAATTTTATAAAGCACAATACAACTTTAAAATAATAAAATTTACTTTTGCACAGGTAAAATAAAAAAGGGGGACAAGATATTGATTCACGCAGGTACCGGCGGTATAGGTCAAGCAGCCATCAACTTAGCCCTGCACGAAGATTGTGAAGTCTTTACAACAGTGGGTACGCCGGAAAAACGACAGTTCATACGCGAACATTTTCCACAGATCAGAGAGGATCACATTGGTAACTCCCGGGATACTAGTTTTGAACAGATGATCATGGAGCAGACGGACGGTCGTGGTGTCGACATTGTATTGAACAGTCTCGCGGAGGAAAAGCTCCAGGCATCGGTATCTTGTTTAGCATGGGGAGGACGATTTCTTGAAATCGGTAAATTTGACCTAACATCCAATAATCCACTGGGAATGGAGTGTTTTCTGCGTGAAATCAGTTTTCAAGGCATAATGCTGGATCACCTGATCAACGACACTATTGAGAATAAGTCGAATTTGAAAAAACTTTTGGCTGATGGTCTAAATAGTGGAGCAATCAAACCGCTTATAAGGTAATGTCAAGATAAAATAAAAATTAACATTTTAAAATTAACTTTCATGAATGACAAATATCTTTGCTTGATAAAACAGAACCGTCTTCCCAAAAGATCAAGCAGAGGCAGCATTCCGTTATATGGCTACTGGAAAACATATTGGCAAGGTCATTCTAAAGATACGCGATGAGAAAGAATCGATGGACACAATGGGTCTGGCTCAACCGCGCTACTATTGCCTTGCAGATAGAAGTTATATAATCTTGGGTGGCCTTGGTGGATTCGGTCTTGAATTAGGTATGTCTATATTTTTGATTTAGTTTTGTTTTGTTTTAAATGTGTCTATAGTGCTGTCAACGTACATACAACTGGAATTTTTAAATGACGAAAAATTTTAGTAGTCTATACGCCATCGGTATGACCTATAATAAGCGATAACAAACTTTTCCAGTTGATTGGCTGGTTCTACGTGGTGCGAAAAATCTCGTGATTACATCCCGCACCGGAATAAAAAACGGTTATCAGAAAATGCGGGTGGAGTTATGGAAAAGTTACGGTATAAATGTGATCATAATTGCTGGAAAGGAAGCATCCTTGTTCAAAGACTGTCAATTTATCCTTGAAACAGCTGTACAACTCGCGCCGGTAGACGGTATATTCAATTTGGCAGTAGTATTAAAAGATGCTTTGTGGGACAACCAGACACCAGAATCATTCGAAGAACCGTTCAGATCGAAAGCCTGGGCAACGAAGCATCTAGACGTATTGACGAGAAAACTGTGCCCGTTGTTGAGGAAATTAGTAGTATTCTCCTCAGTATCATGTGGAAGAGGGAATGCTGGACAAACGAATTATGGAATGTCAAACTCGGTACGTTTGTTTGTTCAAACTAAATTATTTTAGAAAACTTTAAAAATTTGAATTTGCCCTAAATTTCTATATAATTATTTAGGTGATGGAACGAATTTGTGAAAGGCGAGCTGCCGAAGGTCTACCAGGATTGGCGATACAGTGGGGCGCAGTAGGTGACGTTGGTCTCATTGCCGACATGCAGGAGGACAATAATGAACTGGTTATTGGTGGTACTGTTCAACAGAGGATAACTTCATGCTTGCAGGAACTCGATAGGTTCTTAACCCAAAGCCGACCAGTTGTATCTAGTATGGTGGTAGCCGAGAAAAAAGCTGGCGGAGAAGGTGCCCTCAATATTGTCGACACTGTATTTAATATTATGGGTAAATAAACACGAGCCTCACTTTATCAATATAAAGTAAAAGATAATTATGTTAATAATAATACTAATAAATAAATAAATAAATAAATAATAAATAATTATGTATGTATGAAAATGTAATTTCATATATACATACCTATAGATTCAATCAAAATATTAGAACCATTTTCGAAATTAGAGGAAACTATGATTGTCAATGTATTGGCAGCAATTTTTTTCAATGCTATCTATACAGTTATTAATTTTTCTTTTAATTCTTTTATTCAATATAGGTTTGAAAGACTTGAAGGGAGTCAGTCTTAACACATCACTAGTTGAGCTCGGTATGGACTCGATGATGTCTGTCGAGATTAAGCAAACACTAGAGCGCGAGTTCGAGATTTTTCTTACGGCACAAGACATTCGCAGTCTCAACTTCATTAAACTCCAGGAGATGTCAGAAGCGGACAACATTAGCGGAGGGTTGAGTACCGAAAAAATAACAACCGTTGATGGCGATGGAGAAATACTCAAGGGTATGAGCCTTCTTGCGCGTATTCTCGGTAACAACAATCTCAATTCTGAGACGTACTTAAGGTTACGCACAAAAGAGAAGGCAGGAATAAGTGAAACGTTTCTCATTCCCGGTATCGAGGGAGTCGCATCAGTGTTTGCGACTCTGGTACCGAAACTCAAAGCGCCAGCCACGTGCCTGCAGTTGGGTTTCAACCACATTTACAAGTCCGTTTTTGACATGGCAGATATATTTTTACCGGTAATCAACATTTTATTATTATGGTCCGATTAGTACTTAGTTACTCCTTAATAACCGTTTTTAGGAAAACTTGATATGCTCATATGCTTGACTAATAAAAGTAATTTTGTGATAGCATGTATTACAAAAAAGTAAAGGAAGACGCGACTTCTTATTTGTCGGCTATTCCTTTGGTTCTTTGATTGCAATAGAACTTGCAAGGAGATTTGAAGCTCAAGGATTCAAGGGACAATTAGTTCTTATTGATGGCTCTCCAGCTCTATTAAAAGCTATTCAAATCCAACATATAACGGGTAAAAACGAGACAGAACTAGAAAATAAGGTTCTATCAGGAATCATGAACGTTGTATCTCCTTCTGAATCTTCACAGGTATTTTTTACAATTTCTTATATAGTAAATAATTTGTTAAATATTATATAAATATATTATATAAATACGTTAATTTATAATTTAATTATTTTTCAATTATAGCTTATTACCTCTTTAGAAACGTGTACAAACTGGGACGAAAAATTCGAAGTTTTCCGAAAGTTCTGCCCTGCGTCAAAATTCGGTTTATCCGACGGAAATCAAAAAGATCTTTGCACAGCAATTTACCGACGAATAGTGGCTATTCGACAGTACGATGTATCACAGCTCGCATTCATTAAAGCTCCAATTATTTTGCTCAAACCTACAACACCGAGTGTTCGACTTGAAAGCGAAGATTATGGACTGTCAAAAGTTTGTATTTTTTTATTTAAATTGTGACTTATGTAATACAAATCAATAAACTAGTGTTACGTATGTTACTTCGTACGTTATAGAGTGTAACTTTTCTACAGCACGATGTCCATTCTCATTTTGTTTTGAGACAGATAACGAACTTCGTTCGCTGCCTAAATGCTAAGCTAGAAGTTTGAGGATTTCGATCTTGTTTAATATTGGTTACTATATGCGAAAGAGATTACTATCACCAATGAAAATGAAAGCGATCCTGTTTAAAAGTTGTATTCTATAACGCGCGAAGAATCGTTCAAATTAATGTTAATTGAACAATAGATAGTGATTTTTAATTAAAAGTATTACTTTTAGATTACGAGCAATAAAGTCGAAGTTCAGTACATCCCCGGGAATCATGTCACAATGCTAGATAACGATAACGTAGCGCATGTCATCAATGGAAAAGCTACAGAGTAAAAGAAAAATTTACGAAAATCTTATTTAATGTATGTAAATAATATTTATTAAATTTATTTATGAATTTTAAGATAATTTACGATTGCTATAATACAAAAAATTATCTTTTATTCATCACAAATATGATATTTTTACGTTCATATAACTCACTTTTTACGCTTTGAGGTTAAAATTTAAACGTTTTCAAACTTTTTAAGTAAATATCTTTTTAATAAGTTCAGCTCCCCATATTCTTCATTGAGTCATTAATGAAAACGGATTAGTACTTTTATACCTTGGCTTCCTTAGTTTGATCTGAAGTTCTTGTTAAGAAATATCTTAATATTACTACTCATAGTCGCATCGTCTCCCATAAGACGTGTGTAAAATAAACTATTTTCAAGTAACTTTTTCTTAAGTTATTCGGCCACCTGGTCTAAAATTTTTCGAGGGGATATATTTCATGTTCATAAATAAACTGTATAAGTTATATTTTATTCTAAAGTAGTTTAATTTACGTTCGAACCTTCTTAAGACATAGCTAATAATATTACTTTTCATTAAAAAATATATTAATAATATAAGGAATTAACAAATTATACTCAATTTTAACTTAATTAATATATGCATAAGAGGCTGTTGTGAATTATAATGAGTGAGATATGAATGATTACTTTACTCTGAAGGTTGATGATATTTATTAGTAACTTTGAAATAAAAAATTGAAGTGCTATATAATAACATTGTATTTTAAATGTAATACTGATTTTATTTCTAGAATTAAATCCTTATTTTAAGAATTATCAGAAATAAAAAGCATCGATTCAATCTATAAAGTTCATCCCACTGTAAGGTTAGCTTTAATTTAATATAAGTTTCGCAATAAACCAACAATATTTAAAAACTCCGACTTTTATATTCCCTGGTTGAATATTTCGCGTTCTCAACGAGAAAGCTCTGAAATTATGAAAATGTTGGAATCCAAGATTTTAATAAGTACTTACGTTTTCGTTACTAAATTTTTAAAAATTGTTAGTACGTTTGTATTTATAAATATGAAATAGATAAAACAATCACAAAACAAGCATTCGCGAGCACTTCACTCCAGCTAATTTTTGGTCTTGATCATTCTGAGCATATAGGAAAAAAGATTCTGCCACACACCCATAGTGATGACAAAGCTAGAAACATGTATAGTCTTATAATCTTATATTATAAGCTGCGTGTGTATGCCTGTGGAAATATTTTTTCATTTAAATTGTATATATGATTGTGCATTATGGCTTGAATTTTGATATTTTTAAATCCTTCTATTACATTATATAGTGGTATTTAAAAATTAAGAAACCCTTAGCCTCACATTTCACGTACGTTTTTATTTCAAGAACATTGAAAATTAAAGGGTCAAAGTTTCGCCAGCCGAGAGTAACGTTCTTTCATAACCAGCGATGAATCTACGTAAGGTATGTCTATATACTCCGCATCAGCTCTCAAAGCAATAGTGTCGTCTTGAGTGCTTCTTCTTTTTGGACATCGTCAACGCAAGAGCGCGCCGCCCCTCTTTGATCTATTTGCAACGCTCCCAACCTCCGGACAATCCGCGCTATAGATGCTTGTATGTAATTAGCGCGTGTACATTTTTCTCGCAAAGCTTGCCGACCACGTCGCTTGACGCACGTTCAGCCCCCTAGTGTATATATTAGGTTCAATCGCCGAAAACGGCCATTTGCCGAAATAAACAACCAACCCTAGTACTGGGCTCTGCACTTTTGCCACAACTAGTTTTGGTTGTTTTTGAGCAGCCATATATCATAAAAAATAAATTAATATTTTTAACTTTATGTATTATCATCAAAATTATGTTATTTATTATTATATTATATTATGTTTGTATTAATATAAACATTTTCATCATTCTTTGTTTGCATTTACAAGCAATCTGAATCAAATTAAGAAAATAAAAGGTTTTTTCGGTATATTATGTTTATCAACAGTAAAAAATATATAAATATAATATATAATGAAAATTATTGTATATAATTATAGTATAGTTATTTAAATGTTATAGAGAAACATGTAAACTTTGGTAGTTATGGTGAAGTATTATGAATAAAATATTAAAAAAACTTAAGAGAATCAGGTGGGTCGTACATGAACTATTGACCCTCACGGACCCTCAAACGATTATAGTCTTAGAAATTATATATAAACATTAACCTTTTACATATACATACATGAATTTTTTAATGGAATTCCTGTACTCATATGTATTTATTATAGATATAGTTGCCTATTTAGGATGTACCATGCGGATGATAACACTCAAACTGAGGGACTAAGCTTAATTTAAACAATAATAAGTATTTTTATATATCATCCATATATGATCTTATGTAACCAAAATGCGGCAATGCACATAAGTTAAAGGTACCAATGCTCGGATGCTTAAGCCCAATAATCGGACAGTCGTTCATAGGTCTGCATATTTTTAAATAAAAAAATATTCGTAACGTTAACTATAAAAATCATTTAATCGATTATTAGTCTATAGATCTGGGGTGATTATGAATTATTTCATATATCTAATAAACACTTATTTTCAATATTGTCCGATCATAGGGACGTGTCCGATCATTGGTACGTTTACCTTATATGATCATACATGATAAATATGTGATCATTCACGATTATACATGATTATATATGATCATACAAAAATTTGCTATATAATCATATATGGTCGTATACGATCATATATAATCGTACATGATCATATATGATTATATATGAAATCATTAAATTTTGTATCACAATGGCGAACATTGCAAAATATCAAAGAAAATAATTCGATAACCTAATCTTTAACATTTAAGCTGCGAAATTAAATCAAACGTAAAGTGTGCTTTCGATTCGACGCACCTCTTTCATTATTTAAGTACTGTTGAATATTCAATCATTAATCCCGATTCAATAACGCCTTTGGAATAAAATAATGCTTTATCATAGAAAGCGGCCGAACAGTTGCTTATTAAGTAGTCAATACTAAATAAAAGCGTTATAAATCGATAAAAGTAATGTTGGAGACCAACTCTGCCTTATTTATAATTTTTATATTGAACAATTATATGATTAGTTAATATAAATATCTCTATACTAGCCGTCTTAAATAATTATTTTTTATATCACAATCAATCATAAATTTTGTAATAAATGTAAAATTCTTTTATCACCTTATACAGCCGTATTAGTAATTAAAAAAATTAGTATTTTTATTTTTTATCTATTTATTTCAAAATTTTATAATCATTAAATAAATGTATTATGAAATATACTAATAATATATGTATAACAATATATGCATTATCGAAAAATGTAACTGGAGTGTAAAAAATAGTAATATAATACTGAATAATTTCAAATGGTTGACCAATCTCCTATGTTAAGTTACGCATGTCATATTCACTTAAATACAAAAGAACCTTTATTAAATCGCCAAACTGTTGCACTGAATAATCATGCTGATCAAGTTGTACAAATTTCGAGCAAATTCTTTGAATATATTTCTAAGCCTGATTTAACTATCTTCCATACTCATGCGCTTTTCTTTCGCATAATTAAATCTGATCGTCAAACGTTTAGAATAAATAGGAAACTCTTCTTCGTAATTCCTTCTTGTGAAAGCTTCAACGAAATCACGTCTGGCAATTTCTTCCAATCCAATGGTTATTATGTCCCTTGTAACTTGGAAATATATCTCTTGGAGCATGGAGTGTTATTCGCAATATGATTACTGAAACTGAATGAATTTTTTTAATTAACATTTTTCAAAATAAAAATTAATCAGAATTTACATCGTGTACGCTAATTCAACATGTACTACTCTCTCCTACGCATTCATTTTTGTACTCGCCAGTATTTTGCTGAAGCTAAGGTGCGAAAAAGTTACAAGGAGAGGCCACTACCTGCGGGAATCAATTTTCACTGAGGCTTCAGGAAGTGGCTCTGGTACCTAAAAATGATGTCTAGCACCCGTAGTTTCATCTCATAGGCCCTTGGGATCAAGATATACCCTTTTGAAATCAAAATATACAATATTTGAGTAAAAAAAGTACATATACTTCTATCATAACTCTGCAAGTCTTTTGCTAAAGAAATAATTTAATAAAATATAAAAGTTGCCTAAAAAAGCTTTAATTTAAGTTTTACTTCATACAAAAATAATATTATGTTGCAAAGTTATAAACAATCAAAAATGATGATGAAAAATGCAAGGAAAATTACTGAATTTTAAGAACTGAAAATCTTCAAATTTTCATGCATTTTTCGTTGTCATTTTTGATTGTTTATAATTTTGCAACATAATATTATTTTTGTATGAAATGAAGCTTAAATTAAAGCTCTTTTAATCAAATTTTGTATTTTATTACATCATTTCTCTAGCAAATAAACTTGTAGAGATATGATACAAAGTATAGGTAACATTTTTTACTGAAAGAACGCGTATTTTGATTTAAAAAGGGCATATGTTGACCCCAAGGGCCTATGAGACGAAACTACGGGTGCAAAGCATCACTTTTAGGTACCAGAAACCACTTTCTGACGCCTCAGCGAAAATCGCTTCCCGCAGGTTGTGGCCTCTCCTTGTTAGAATTCATCTCCCCAAGTACAAGATAATAAGGAGAAACATCTGTTATAGTGAAAACCAAGCTAGAAAATTGCATAATCTTGTACCTTGCGTTAAAAGCTACGGTTTTTACCTACGCCTAAACGAAGAGAAAGATTGCGAGTGATATTTGTGAAAGTATTTTTTAAATTATATTATGCTGTTTTGCATTATGCTTTTGTTTTTGCCATTATGAAGCTCTTCCGTTACATTCTAGCTTTAATTTAAAGAAAACCAGTAAGAAACACTTTCTCTTACATTTCTTGTATGTTTTTGACTACACGAATATTACGAGTAAAAGGCTTAACATTTGGCCAGCCAAGAGCAACCTTATATTATAATTAAACAGCGCCAAGCCTACGAAACATACTTTGCACCGCGGGCTAGCTCTCACAGTAACAGTGTCGTCTCGAGTGTTCCTTGCCCCTTACTTACACATCGCACACAACGTCGCACCTTCTCTCGCCTCTTTGATCTATTTATAAAACACTCCGGGAAATCAGCGCTAGGCGCCTCTACGATTCGCACGTGCAATTTTTCCGCGCGATTTTTGTGGCGCTCTCGTTTTGATTCAGGATTCTTTTGCCCCGCCTAAATATTTAGCTCGACACACATTCAGCCCTCCCACCGCTTGTCTTCTTGGTATACATCGCAACACAAGAAGATGCGCTTGAACTATGTGCACTGTACAAGTCGAGTGTCTTGGCGTATACTGCGCAGTGATTTCTGCTAGTGATCGGTCGGCTGCGACGAAGTAGAGAGTATAGTTGCGATGACGGCGAGTTGCAGTTAGCTTTATGAATGGCGAAGTCGCGAGGTTGATACTCGACGCTTGTAAAGTAAAGACTGCATTGGTGTGATCAATTGTGATAGGAAGTTGAAAAACTTTCACTTTTCACTGTTTACGCTTGTATTCAAATTTGAATACCAGGCAAATTATGAATTGGCTTATAAATATGGAAAGATGTCTTTTCGTTTTAAGTACGAGGAACAGTACTTGAATTATAAGATTGTTGGAAATTAAGTACACATTAATTTTTTCAGTACTCTACGATCAAATAGATTGTCAAAAAAGCACTTTTCACTAAGTGTATAACATTAATGCAGTGTATTTAGTTGACAAGTATTTGAATCTTTTTATTTAAGTACTTCTTAAAATAAAAGGAAAAAAGTACTTTCTTACCTATCACTGATTCAGTAAAATCTTGCCAGTCGAGTGCAATATAACACTATCCTGCACCGTGCTACGAATCTCTAATGGAATTCACGACTGCTGAAACTCACGTGGATGAAGGTATTTACGTGTACGCGTTGTGAATAGATTATATAGTTGGAAAAGTATAGTATATTCCATTCGGATATGGGGTCAAAGCGAGTGTAGCTCGTGAGCAACTGACGAAATTTCGTCAGATTCGAAAATTTCGAGGGTATGGGCATTGTTCAAGAAGATAATCAATTCCACTTCATTATCATTAGAAGACATTTTTTGGACTTGTTCTAGGCATTACTTCTGACGTCAAGTCAATGCAAATTTAATTATTCTGCTTTATTAGTTTGACACGTGAAAAAATATGTGTCTCAAATCCATAAGGTCCTTCTTTTATCATTGACTTTACGAGGTCATTGAAATCATTTAAGCCATTCTCATAGATCATAAAGGTCCACATGGGACAGATTACTTGGCCTAAAGTTTTTGCTAATCCCCGCGGCTACTCGGGGCAAGGGTTACGTTATCTTTTTTATCGTATTCCTTTGCTTCCTTGATTAATCGCAAGATATTATCTATTCCGTTGCAGCTTCCCGCATCCAACCACTTTACAATTTAGAGTTATTTAGAGTCTACAAAGCATTAGGAACATGTTTACTAATTATTCTAAAATACTTTTTAAAGTATAAATTGATCTGATAGTTTTAAAAGAAACGCTTGAATTTGTTAGATATATATATATATATATATATATATATATATATATATATATCTCTCTAACAATTATATATATATATATATATATATATATTTTGGAGATCATTTACTGTAAATATATACATAAAATTAATCGAATTAATTTAAAGTGATGCTAAACCCTCTGTCACCGTTAAATACGGGGAACCACTTATTTCATTCAATTTTCAATTTTGGGAGAATATTTCTCTGGAAAGTTGTTGTTTTTGATTAGGCCAATAACGCTTCATAAATATATTTGCCAAAAATTGAAAATTAAATGAGAAAAGTGGTTCCTCGTATTTGTCGGTGACATGTGGTTTTAACATCACTTTAAAGCATAGTATTTAGTTTAACAATCGTATGTATTTTAAAAATTTTAATAAAATTTGAGAAAGGTTAACATGATGATTATAAGATGAGACTATTTCTTCTAATATACCTATACAAATATATAATTTTCACGAAAACAAGAAACCTATTTAAAGTTATTATAAATACTATCATTATAGCTTTTCTAATTTATCTTCGTCCAAGTTTATTGCCATTTATTGATTATTTATTACATCTATAATTTATAAAATTCTTTAATCTGAAAAAATAAATCTTTCAATCGTAAGAGTAGATATTTATAGAAGAATCTTTTTGATTCCACATGCGACCTGTTTGATCAAGAATAATAATATTGACACATTCACAAAAATCAGAGAGACATCAGGTGATAATGAACTTTTACTCTTTCTCAAGGAAAGTTCAAGTTACTGCTGCTGAAACTACTCGAGATTTAAAGTTTTAAACTTTTCATTCATATTTGCAACATTTAATAGGAAAATTTTTTCAACTTAAATGTAGTCGCGATTACCGATGTTAAGAGAAAAATTTCACGTGAATTTATTAGTTAGTTTTGAAAACCAAATTTATTTGTTAAAATATATTATGAGAAAGCAGAATTTATATCTGAACAAGAGTTCATTTCAAGGTTTTTAATAGAGTCATATTTCCGGTAATTTTTTTAAATATCCCTGAAATCGCCAATTTGGCTGATATAACAGGTATAATGGTGATAAAAATCTAACTCTCTCAACGATTTTCGCGTAAGAACGAGTTAAACTGTCTTAAGAAGTATTTATAAAATTTGAATTTACTGCCTTCTATTTGATATTATAATATGTGAATCATCACTTTTAAAAGTTTTAATGCAAAATTTCTTATTTAAATCAAAATTATTCTAAGCCGTTCTTACATCCAAACTCATTAATCAGGATCTTTGTGTCAAAAATTCACAACGATACAGATTTATTTGCTTAAAAAATCATTCAAGAATAATTATCGTATCTTATACTTTTTGATAGCGCAAAACCTTATTATACTGTTTTTGATATGGATTTATGTATTAGTAACGTCACGAATAAACAAAGTGAGATTATGCAAGAGATTAAACTTGTTAAACTTCAGCTGTTTATACAATATCCTACACCACAAGATGTATATATGAAATGTTCCATACTGACAGTCTTGACAGTACCAAAGATGCCTTCGAAGCTCGCAGTACTTTTGTGCCTTTGCGCAGTAGTCACCGCATGTACGTACATATTCATCTATTATTAAATTTTAAGGTGATGTGAAAATGTTTATATCATCGTAGCTACTGAGAATTGTAATATTCCTAATTCAAATCAGTACAAATTATTATTAAAAGAAGAGTAATCGCCAATCTCTTGCATATTTCACAACGATTTCTTAATAAAATTTCCACATAATTTTATGAATGATTTTGTTATGATTTTTAAGTTTTTGTAAAAGTAGCACATTAAAAACGTTTCATATTCTCGCAATACAACTATTATTTCCAGTAAAATCAATGTTAAAGCATAGAACTTTATAAGTAGATTATAATATAGGGGAGATTGAGGCAAAGTGAGCTTGAAAAAGTTTGTTGATCGAAGTAAAGAACATGTATGAATTAAAGACATTACAATTAGTTTCGAACTATATTTTGGACTTTCATTAATGTTACCTATTAAATTAAATAGAACCGCTTTTAATTTTGAATATAATAAAAAAATTCATTTGGCTTTTAGCTATTAAGCTTTTAGTTATTAAGTAGTAAAAATAATATATAATTAATTTTCGTTTAAATATATGTTTAAAAAGAATGTTTTTAACACATTTGTGTACACTAAACACATTTATAAAACAAAATCAACGAAAATTTAATAGAAATTCAAAAATACGGATTTAATTTAATTCTGACTAATTAATTCATTAAATTAGGAGTCAAAATGATAACATAATTAACACTTTCTTATTAACAGAAAGCATTCTTATTTTTATTTAACTGAATGCTTTAATATATTATTATAGCACACTAACCTCAAAATGCCAACTTTATTGTCGATTTTGAGGTTGTTTTGCTATAAAATATCGTATGAGACTGTTGTGGGAGGTGTTTTTCTACCTTGCTCGATTTTCTCACTCGCTTCGCTCGTGCGAAAACCCTCGAGCAAGGTAGAAAACCATCTCCCACAACAGTGTCATAATATACTAATATCGTCTAAGGCTCACTTTGCTCCGAGTACATATCATTTACGGAGTAGCATGCTATTAAGGAATGGTTCGAATAAATTGTAAATTCCAGGGACAGTTTTTCCCCTTAAATGTTCTAGAATTCCGTAAATGTCTTGGAAAAATTGAGTATGAATAATATTTATAAATATTACGAAATGTTTGAGAAAGATCAAAATCATCTGAAGTACCTCGAAAGTGTTATTATTTTTTAATTTTAAACCAAAGAATACAAATGCAATTTTACTTTATCATATAGTTGCAGACTTTTATAATGCATATTCTCAAATTCTTCTGAACACTTAAGTTCAAAACAGTGAGAGAAAATCAAAAAGCTCTCTTTACCCCAAGGCTCGCTTTACCCCGGTCTCCCCCTACTTATAGAACATTGATTATAATGCTTATAAGTTATATGCATTTAATTTGCATATAAGTATATGTAACTATACTTGCAACTATGTACGACTACATATAACTAATGAAAAGTTTTTACACATATTTTGATGTGTAATTATATGTAATAGTGTATATATCTTTAAATATATTTGTATGCAATAGTATGTAATTGCGTTAGAATACATGCCAAATACAAGCTTGAAATTAACGTAAAATTAACACATAATAGTGATTTATTACATATGTTTACATATAAGCATGCATTTGCAATTATTATTTGATATAGGTATATCAATTTAATTTCAAGTAATCGAAGAGATAGATGTTTACGAGGAAAATGTGTTTGTTAAAACGATCGTTATATACTTATGTCATTATATGTCATGAATTTCAAAAAGACAGTTTACTTAAATTTAGCAAAATAATTTTTTTGCTTTAAGAAACTTTTGGAGTTTCTTACTTTCCGAATCTAGTATTTCTTAAATTTATTGCGTCCTTTTTAGTATGAATTCTTTCTTAAAGCAAGTGAAATTGTTTGTAGTGTAAAATTTACTTATATTGAATTTTAAATAAAATTAACATATATATATATATATATATTCCATTTATTTACTATATAACTTTATTTCTCATAGTGCCTAAGCGACTTCCGCGTATCGCTGGTGGCGAGGACGCCAAGCCCGGCCAATACCCTTACTATGTTGCTCTTTACTACAAGGACACAATCGATACGGTCCGTCCAGTCTCGTTCGGCGGTGGCGCTATTTTGAACAAGCAATGGATCCTCACGGCTGCGTACTGCGCTAACTCAGTGGAGGAAGTCGATGAAATGATTGTAGAGGCTGGTAACATTTATTACGAGAAGTCCTCTGACACCCAGCAAAGGTCCAACGTAGTTGCGAGATTAATCCACCCCAAATATACCGAGTAAGTAGTTTTGTTAGTGTATTATTCTGCATAAAATAACTGTTAAATTAAAAATATACATAATGACCATCTTCCTGTTAATTTTATAGTGATAATTAGTGATAATATTCAAATTATATTTATTCAATTGTTCATGCGTACGACATACCCAGGTAAATTGATTAGGCGCTCTACTTTCATAAGAAACTCGAGGATGTTGTTAGAGCTTTACTATAAATATTTAATTTAAACATATTGAAGAGTAAATAGTACGCAATTTTTAGTACGAGATCATGGAATTATATTTATGTATTATGTTTTTTATGAACAATAATAATAGAAATATACTTTAAATTCCTACTTTTCTATAGAAATAATTAATTTTCAGGACCAATTACCCCTACGATCTCGCTCTGCTGAAGCTTGAAACCCCTCTGGAGTTCAATGACTCCGTCGCGCCCATCGACCTTCCGCAAGCCGGAGCCATCCCATCTGGTGCGGGTACCGTCACCGGTCTTGGATCCCTCAAATACATAATGGCCCCAGTCTTCCCTGATACTTTGCAAACCGTAAATATGCCGATCATCGACAATGAAACTTGCGATAAATTACTCGACAAGCAGTTGGGCGAGTCCAAAGAAGCTTATCATCTACTCGACGAGACCCGCTTCTGTACTGTAGCCACCAAGACCGACCAAGGCTACACAGGCTACTGTCTGGTAATATCTGCTATATTTTATTTATTTTTTTTTTATTTTTACACAGAGTAGATTTTGGGATTAGTTTAGAAATACATCCTCATCAAAATCCGTTTCCCAAGGGGTGTAGCCTTCCTCTCCTAGTTAACGTGTGATAAATGCATGTAAATTCGTAGACATTATTCATATTTAATTTGTCATTTGCTCTTTTCACATGTAAGCATGTGATTTTTATTGAAATATATTCTCATTAAATATTTTAACATTGTGTACTTATGAGCAGCACGATACTGGTGATCCAATTGTGGTTGACAACAAACTCGTCGGAGTAGCAACCTTAGGATTTTCAGCTATCTGCGATATAACAGATACTCCATCCGTGTTCACCCGTGTTTCTGCTTTCAACGATTGGATTCAGGAAACTATCAGCAAGAACTAAGTTTCTTATGTACGACAGATGCAATATGAACTTAAATACATCTCTGTGAATAGTTAAGTTATTAGTTAATCTTTTTATTAAACATTAATACATCGAATTCATTTTAATTTTTTAACCTATCGAAATCCAAGCTGACTTACAGTACAATGTTTTTGAAACAAAAAAAGAGATTCTTCATTTCATTCATAAAATTCAATTTTCACGAATAAAGAAAAGGAATCAACCCGAATCTATTGGTTATTGGTATTCAAGTATGTTTTAATTATATAAGCAGTAGGTAGGTACAATTGGAAGACAAGAATAATAAAAAATGGTTTACTATAGGATTGACTACAAGAAACTTTCATGTATGCCAACAAAGTTACTGCAAAAATAGACAGGCAAGACACTTATTTGCTAACGCAAGCGTACGCAAAAGTGGCACTTATCGCACGGAGTGTCAAAAAATAATGTTCGATACGCGTGATAAAAATGATTCTCACACGAGTGTGATTGTCACCCTCACTTCGCTCGGGCGACAAACTCCCACTCGTGCAAGAATCATTTGTATCGCACTAGTATCGAAAAATACTATTAATTTAATAAATACAGTTGAAATTTTTGCATGTGTTGAAACCGAACATTTTAGTGTGCCTGTCGCTGGCAAACTTATATGCCATTGGCATGTGCACCTCATTGACGAAAGTTGTATGTAACTATATTATTTTCCTTATGTATGATAATTTTGATAATTTAAAAATAAGCTATTAAAACTTTTACATTGTTTAAAAACTTTTATTATTGAATGATTACTTATTGCACTATTTTTTTGTAACTTAATCTTTTTTATATTAATATAGTTAAATCTGTAGGCTTATTATATGTTTTGTTGTCTAAATACATAAATTAGCAGCTTAAAAAATATTGTACTTGCCCGAGATCGCTACAGTCCTTATTTTCCTTAAGCTTCCAGAATTCGCATTTGATAAAGATTTCTCAGATCAGATCAGATCTTGCACAATAGTTGTACTTTAAACGTGTACTTTCGACGTACGGAAAAGCAATATATATTTTACGAATCAACAAATAGTCATGACTAAAAGGATTAACATATTTACTTTTGTCACTATTTAGACAATCGGGGGCTATTAGCGCGCACGCCCTCTGAGGACCGATAACAAACTAAAAAAGAATAACTATGTTCGGAAGCGAATTTCATCACCACAAATCTAGTTACTTTTCTATTTCGTTCGTCCTCCTTACTCTAATCTTCATGGGCTGAAGAGTCACCTTCACCTTAATGAAAGGCAATTTATTATTAGATATTATTTATTTAAAAAATTGAATAAAAAAAATATATTATTTTGTATTCTAGTCAAAGATCTTTCAATATTATGTAATTAAAGGCAATTTTCGTCTCATAAATATTTTAACAGTCGATTCATTTTAAGGTTAAAACAGCTTACCTGTTGTGTAGTGTAGACGGTACGCGCTTCATCTTTCTAAAACATTGAAGTTCGCTTGAACAACCTCTCGCTTTAGGCTTACATGTAGAAAGGGCATAGGGGATAAATAAATAATAATCTGATACATAATAATATTGATTATTTATTTAATTATGCATTATGCGTAATTTACATGTTGTACTTGAATATTGACATATGATTTAATTAGCTCGATACTCTTTACATTTTTTGGAGTAAAATTCCACTCTTTTGTAGTGAATTCTCACTCCAAGCGATCATGAAAATACGGCCACTTGTTTTGGAGTGAATCTTCACTTTTAGAGTAATACTCTATTTAGAGTGAAAGAATACGCGTGTAGAAAAAATAATTATTCAAGTTGTTTTACGTTTTAGTAATGTATTGATGAATGTTACAGTATACTCAAAAGGTATAAAGTTGAGAAATAAATTAAAAAATCTTCAGAAAAATTGTTGTTCGGAATTGAACCTTGGTTCTTCGTGTTCTGGCGCTGGAATTCTAGTGCAGACGTTCTATGTATTCGAATTCATTAATTAACTCTTATTTAACACTAAAATCAGTTGAAGCCATAATAATTTAGAGCTATAAACAGTTATTGCTAGTAAAATTATATTGTTATATATAACAATTACATTTTATATAAAATTAATTTTTTTTAGTGAATGTTGATATTTGACCAAAGACTTTAACTTTTTTAAATACATTTTCTGAATTTATGCATTTTTATGAAAAGTTTAAGATGTAAATACGAAAGTTTTGAAAATTAATAAAAGTTTTGCAATTTAAGGGCGTGTAAAATTTCTGATCGATTCTTACTACACCGGCTTATCATTTATATTTTTTTCTTTTTATTAAATAAATATTTATAAAAAAAGCAGCATTAATTATATACCTTAATTAGTAATCTTTAGTTGACTTTCAGTTGAAAATGTTAGGATGATGTTATAATTAAAATGGTCGCCCTATGCATTGCTTACCACGGAAAATATTTAAAACTGTTTTCCGGTTGCAAATAATACCGGATACTTCTGAAATTTTATTCAAACAATGCTAATACAAATTTGCATGACATACAGTAAGTCATTTTTATCTAAAAAAATCTATTTTAAACAAAATGATTTTCCTATTACCTTCGAATTTGTAAGAACATTATCTGGTTAAATTTTTCGAGATTTTAACTAAAATGTATCCTTTCAACTCTAGTTAAATTACTTAACCACATAGTTACATTTTTTCAACTCATTCTTTTGTACATTTAATAATAATAAATCGCCTTTTGTAATAGCGGCTGACTTCATGCCGAACTTTGATTCGTTTTAACAGTCTCTCCGCATTATCACTACACTGTAAAAAAACTGAGTAGTAAAATTACCACATCGGAAGTAGGTAACAAACCGACCTATTTCCAAAGCAATAAATTTTCCGAAACAATACTAAAATTACCATAGTAAAATTTCAATGAGCATGGTGAAATTTAGGTTAAGAATATAAAATTTATGTACATTCTTAATAATACTTATTTCAAAACTTTTCTTAATTTTTATACCAGTTACAAAAATAATCCAGCTACAAAACGATAATTGGTAAAAAGGAAAACATGTTTGGCAATGATTCCAAAAATTTCAGAAAGTCTAGAAATGTATAAATATTAAAAATAACGTGAATGCCGATAAAACAGTAATTAATCGGTATACGGCTTCATCTTAGTAATGTATACTTTTAGTATTTTATAATAAATTACTTGGACATGTTTCTGGTTTCATACGCGAGAGAATTGAAATTTTTTTACTTCACTTCACAAATTTGTTGCTTTTTGGCCATTTTAGTTTGGCTATGCAGACAATTAGAAATTTCGAAACACTTTGTCACTCTTAAACAGTGTTTTTAATTACTATCTTATACTTTATTCAACAGCCTATAGACTGTCTCTAACTTTAATTTCTGTTTTGTCATACAAAATACTTCGGAAGCTAACTAACAGTTTCTCCTGCATCTAAGATGGCGTCAGCGCAAACGTACAGTATGTGGTACTTTTATAATGCATATGTGAATTTTACTACTACTGTTGCGGAATTAATACACCGTTTCCGTTGGAAAAATCACCATATCCAAAGTAGGTAACAAACCGACCCATTTCCAAAGTGGTAAATTTACCAATTTTAGTAATAATACAATTCCAATGGTGTTTTTACGTCACTCACAGTTGTAAAATTACGAAACGAGTAGTAAAATTCCACAATGATTTTTTACAGTGTAGGTATATAAATTGCATAAGAGACTAATCGATAGATTAAAACACGTTATGGACCTTAATTTTTAAGCGAGTCAAAAAACTAGCATATAATATCAATAAAATCGAAAACGATGTTTTAATTTTACTTGAAGCTTTCTTAATTTTCATCAAACTTGTAAATTTTCAGATTTCCATTTTCAATTTCTTTTTACTTAAATTATTCATAACTGTCTAAACAATTAATTTCACACCAAACTTTCACACAATAACTAATCGTATTTTTAAATAATTAAATAATTTTAAAGTTTTTAAATAATTCAAATAATTTAAAATTTCTTCATGTTTTTAAATAATTTAATAACTCTAGAGTTTACGAGAATGTTATAGAGATAGGAATATAATATTTATAAAGTTATAAATAATTTATATTTGAGTGAGACCTCGCATAAGCCACCTCGATTGTAAGGGGTTAACATATGTTGCATATTTTCTCCTCTGTTAGTAGACGCATGTCATACTCGTTTAAATAACGTGCCATTTTTGTCATTATTAAATCGGCAAATTGTTGGATTAAAGAATCACGTTGATCAAGTTGATACATATTTCGAGCCAATTCTTCAAATATACTTCTGAGAATGCTTTTTTTTCTTTCCATGAACAAGCGTCTTACTATTGCATGATTAAATCTAAACGTCAGGCGATCAGAATAAATAGGAAACTTTTCCTTGTAATTGCTTTCCTTGAAAGCTTTAGCGAAATCTTGATTTTGTGTATAATTCATCAGCTGAAGGAAATCGAGTGATAAAACATGAAAAATAGTAACTGCGTTGTAGAATTTTTCATTGATCATTCTCCGCAGCTCTCTTTGGCAATTTTCAAAATAATCCTTATGCTTCTTCTTAGCACGACTTTTTACAAAATCAACAGAATCTCTTGCTAGTAGTAAACTTTGTTGATCAAGCTTAGCAACTTCCTCCAAGACTGTGCATACGAGGTCTTCGTGAAGTTTTGGAGTACCTTTACAAACTATGAGCATCAGATCTTCATAATCCTGAAACCCCGGTAGCTTATTTCCTCCCAAAAGATTTACGTAGTCGACGACAGCACCGTGTTCCAAGTATAAATATACAATTTTTTTCGCATTCTCTAGATTAGGCGATCCGTGTTTAAGTATGCGCTCTAAGGGTGTTACGCCCTCTTTATTTCTAGAGTTAGCATCGGCTCCATTCATCAGCAAGAGATGTACAAAATCATAGTTCGCTATGAAACATGACACTACGTGCAGTGGCGTGTCGCCTTTATCGTCTTTGCAATTGACAAATACTTTATGTTGAAGAAGAAGTTTCAACAGCTGAATGTCGTGGAGATGTCTCGTGCACGCCAAGTGGAGAGGCGCCTCGCCACGGGGTCCAGTTTCGTTGACATTCACCCCTAAATTTACCATCGACTTGGCAATGTCGTTGAAATAATCGTAAGACATCACGGCCCATAGAGGACAACCCGCTACGACCAAAGTTTTCTCTAGTTCCTGTTTGTTCGGGACCCAACGTGCTCTATCTTTCTTTAACATCTGCATTAGTTCGAGGATTCTGCGAATTCCATGGTAATTTTTTATTTTTATCAAGTGGATTGCAGCCAGCAGCGGATTGTTACTATGCTTCAAATTTGTGAATTCCTCCCAAAGGTTCTGTGCCGTTGCTACGGTGTTTTCGTCTGTAGCTGCTAAGTGAATTCGATTAGCCCAGTCGTCTATAATATGTAAATGTAACTGAAAATAAAAAATTATATTTCTTTTCACTTAGTCTTCTTGGGAATATTTTTAGTAATTAAATTAAAATTATTTTTTATGAAAGATTAATCTGATAACTAAAAGATTGATCAATATTGTACAATATACGAATTAATTTAAATAAATCGTTTCGTTCTAAAATCCGTGTTTATATTAAGCTTATTTATGCAAGTCACTGTTAAAATTATATTTACATGTACATGAAAAGCTAGTCCAATTTTTCCCTTTTTAACCTACATTGTCAAAAGGTTTTTTTTACATAAAATGGGATTCGATTTTAAGTTGTTTTAAGCGGTATATAGAGTTTATTTATCTCTGTTTCTTGTGTATGATAATTGGAAATGTATAAATAAAAATAAAAATAATTGAAACTGAACTTGCACTATAACAATAAATAGCACACTAAATTGTAGTTAAGCGTTAGAAATTATTTTAATTTTAAACAAAAATTTTATTTCTACATATCTTAAGGCGCCTTGATAGTATAGATACTCGTATATGTCAACTTGATATCTATAATAAAAGAGAAAATTAATTAGTACCTTTGCACGATTGATTTAAAATAAACAAGCGATATTATATGCAGAAAATGAATTTTAATTAGTAGTCGACGATACGTGGTTTGCGGTAAAACCAGATACATAGTCTTACCCTTCTCCGTTTTTCATAAATAATTATGAAAAACTATCTATAATATCCAGGTGCCTGGATGTAATCGCGAAGTTGTAATTATCTAAAACATCAGATGCTCACGCTGCGTATAGTAAATCCTCACACCGATTACTAATTTCCATTGAATTTGTCAATAAATAAAAATATCACACGGACATAAATTTAATTCCATAGCAAAATGTATATTAAAAACTACCTATGTAAATTTTGTTAATACAATACCTCACTTACTTTTTCCAAATCAATCGTGCAAAGCTAACGATAATTGTCTACGTTTACTATACATAGAGTAGAGCGGGGCAATCCCTGTCACCCTTATTTTAAAGAAAATAAAAGTTTTTTCGCACTTTTTCTGGTTTAATATTGAATAAAATATGATACATAACTAATTTTAAGTTAAAGACATAATTTATTAGGATCCATCGCAAAAAGTCCGATAGTCGGCAGCATGTGCTGCGGGCGAGAAAATGGCATCCACTCACACATGTTCGGTGATATGTGTGCTGTGCATGAGCGTTTAAATATACCGTTTAAATTTTATTATCATTCTGTAATTTTATTAAAAAATTATCTTTTGTCAAACCATCAAGATAAAATGCACACCTTTTTGAGCTATTAGTTAGAAAGAGATATAGTAATTTAAAATTAATTTATTAGAACAAAGAATTTTATATTGCAACAATTAATTTAGTTTGAGGAAGCTAAGTGCCAATGAATTAGCAGCGGTTTTGTCCTTCATATGCTTTTTTTTATTAGTTTACGAACTAATAAAGACATCTAAACCTTAAAACTGAATTATATCGGTGATTTGATACAAATTAAGCCACCTGGAACCTTAGGTAGTCCACCTTATCCCACCATCCCCTATATAGCACAGCTACTATTTTTTCACGGATAATGCAACTTTGAACATTATTCGAGATTGAAGATTTCTCTTTTAACCTTATACTGCATATATTTGCAATGTTTGATAGAAAGAATTTAAGAGTTCATTGGTAAGCTGAATGACTGATCTGATATGAAATATCCTGCAGTGCAAACAAAAATTTAATGAGCTAAAAAGATTTTGTAACATCTTTTAATTACTTTGTTGATTGATAATAATATTAATTATATTTGTTGGTATAAATAATTGTATTAATTTTTAGGTAGGAAATTTGTATACAATAATTACATTTGAATGATATTTTAAACGGTCCAATAACTTAAAACTTAATTTTATTTTAATATAGTTAAAATATCCAAGCAAATAAACGTCTGATACAAATAAACGTAATTCATGATGTACATTATAGTCAGAAATAAAAAATCATTATTGTTGCTAAATAAACATATTTTTATTAAATACAAATCATCAAGTTTATCAAGAAAATACATTTCTATACTAATCTCGTGAATCTTCCTCCTCTGTTAATTTAAGCATGTCACGTGTGCTTAAACAAGGCATGACCTTTTCCACTAACAGCTCACCAAATTGTTGGATTGAAGAATCACCTAGATCAAGTTTATACATAGTTTGATAAAGTTCTTTAAAAATGTTTTTGAGTATGCTTTTCGCATTCTTCATCAAAGTACATATTTCTATAGCGTAGTTAAATCTGAACGCTAAACGTTCAGAATAAATCGGAAACTTTTCTCTGAAATCGCTTTCCTTAAAAGCTTTAACAAAATCTTGATTCCATGTATAATTCATCAGTTGATGAAACTCGACTAACAAGATGCGACAAATAGTAACTTCGTTGTAGAATTTTTCATTCGCCATTCTGTGAAGTTCTCGTTGGCAATTTTCAAAATAATCCTTGTACTGCGCGTGGTTCCTTACAAAGTCAACAGCGTCTCTCACCGTTGGTAAGCCTTGTTGATCAAGCTTGGCAATATCCTCTAAAGCAGGGACTTTCAGCACCCTTTTCTTTCTTAAATACTGCATCCAATCGAATACTGCACCGTGTTCTAGATATAAATATATAACGGCTTTTGCTTTAAAGTAGAGGGAGATGGATGAGCCTTCGAGTACACGGTTTAAGGGCGTTTCACCCCAGTTATTTCTAGCGTTGACGTTGGCTCCATATAATAGCAAAAGCTTCAGGAGGTCGTACGACGCGAACAAATATGAGGCATGCATTAAGGACGTATTACCATAGTTGTCTGCGGCATCTACGTCAACATCGCGTTGAAGAAGTTTGACCAGCTGAATGTCGAGCGGCAGTCTGCTACTCACCACAAGGAGAGGCGACTTTCCGTTGATTCCTGGTTCGTTGCCGCGCGCTCCTAAAATCAGCATCGACTTGGCGATGCCATTCGCGAAATCTTGGTCAATGTCGACATAATCATTGATCAATGTCCATAAGGGACAGCCCGCTTTGACCAAAACTCTTGCCAATTCTTGACAGCTCGGTACAAGCTTTGATTTCTTATTCTTTTTCTGTATCTTCCGCGATATTATTAAGTTAAGGATTTTTTGGATTCCATCGTATTCTCCCGAGCTTAACAACTTTATCGCAGGCAGCAGAGGATTATCATCGTAGTTCAAGTTGGTGAATTCTTGCCAAATTTGACGAGCCATTTTGCGTCGTTTCCATTTACAGTTGCTTTAGTAAGCCGATCGCACCACTTCTTTATAATTTTCATATATGGCTGCAAAAGAGAAAAACCGCTGTTAACTACTTTAGCACAATGCTTTTTTAAAGAGATTTAATGCACAATTATTTATTGAATATTTACATTGACACAAGTAACTTTATGAGCAATCGACAATGCTACAGACAATGTTATAGACTACAATGATAAGTAGATTATAATGGTGCATTGTTATCTCAAAAACTTAACCACTTACATGCGGAGTTATTTCTACTCAAACTACAAAACTTTAATGAAAAATACAAATACGTTCAAAAGTGATGGGGACCACAAAATGCGATCACATGAAATGCATATAAAATTAAATACATATAAATGCACATTTAAAATTTACAATCGTATTTTATCGGAAATTACGCCTTGTTTATGAATATATGCATTACATTCACAATAAATTTATAGCAATATTGAAAAATTTTCAAAGTTCAAAATTGCATTTCTTTAACAAAAAAAACTTAAAGTAACAGTAAGATACACCAATCGAAAGGTAATTGCATGAGCTTTACAGATTTTTTGCATATTTTTGACATATCAAATGTATAAAATGATAAAAATATTTTCTGCTAATTTTACAAATTTGAAAGTTAAAAATTATAATTCTATAACTAAAACAAATTTTGATGTAATTGTAAAATAGTCCATTAGAAAGAAAATTACATGAACTTTACAAATATATACATCTTTTGACATATTAAACGTATAAAATAACAAAAATAATTTTTTCCAATTTTCACAAATTTTTAAAATTTTAGCTCACAATTCTTTAACAAACACAAACTTTAAAGATATTGTAAGATACGTCAATTGAAAGTAAATTACGTCTACTTTACGAATTTATGCATATTTTTGACACATGTAACCCATAAAATATAAAAAAAAATTTGTCACTATTTTGAAATTTATAAACATTTAAAATTTTTAAAAGGTTTACGTTTAGTTCCCAAAATGCATTTTTTAACTGTTAATGTTGAACAATTTTGTCAAAGTAGATTATTAACATTTCTTATGCACCCACAAATTTCGCCTTTGTGCGTAACTAAAAACCTTGTAAAATATATATTTTTTCATAATAAGCTGCTTAAACTCGATTTAATTGTCCTTCCCAACATTAATTGATAGGTATTTGCTAATTACAACGTATAACCCAATGAGAAAGATCACAAAAACATCATCCAAATACTACATCGACAATTAACTTTACGATAAAAATAAATCGACACGAAATCCCCGGGCATAACAAGAGAGCCTTGCGTGTATAAACGCATTTCAGCAATCAGAAAACGAGAATAGGATACAGTATAGAGGAAATAAAAACAGAAGCAAATGCACTCGCACTCAATGCCCATTCATTTTCTGCAGTGTTAGCGCATAGAAACCAAACGATTGAGGGGATGTACCTCAAGGCGGAATTGATACGCTCGTGTCGCAGTGATAAAAAAGAATGCCAGCAGTGTCGACGACATCGATTACGTCAAGAAAAGAGGCAAAAGCGTGCGGTAATAATTATCTCACTATACATATAATCTATGTCAAAGGTCTCGATGTTCACCAGTTCGCGGACTTTCTCCGATTCTTTGCCGATTGTTCACCCTAATAAGTTTCTTTTGGTTTATTATTCCGTATGGAGCAATTTGCATAGTTTGACGTGTAAGAGTTTATAGCAAAAGTAATTTAAAATTTTCTTCTTTTTTCAGTAATGAATATTTTAGTTCGATATATACAGCCATTTTAAATATCGGCTAGTTTTCATGAGGATTAAGAATAGATAAAAATAACTATGAAATTTTCCGTAAAGTACAAAAATGAAACATATCGATAGAGTGAACACGTTGATATAATAGTATTGAATCTTCCACACATTATTCTTTTTTATAAAAGTAAAATGAAAGTGTCTTTTTTTTTCAAAAAACTAAAATCTGTTTGTCTTTGTCTGAGGCATCGAATTATGAAATTTAAATGCGTTCTAATGCGATATTTACCTATAGGGGTTGATAAGGGTAAAGCCATGATAATGATTTTTGGGCCTTTGCATTAGGTAATTTTGCTAAACAACAATGAAGTATATATCTCATCAAATTACAATTGTTATTACAGCTTCTTCTGGTACATAGAGTATGTCAATAAAATTGAATGATGTTAACAAATGATTAATATGTTACACCAAACTAAGTAGAGTGAAAAGTTACATTGGAATTAACATCTTAGACTAACTCCAAAGATGCAGATAAAATTTAATTTTGAACGCTTGACATTTACAACGATATTATCAAACGCTTCGAATACCAAACCAATCTCAGCAACAATTTTCACACACAAATCCTATCGATTTAGGATACGATTTATTTGCTCTCTTGATATACGATATCGACAATTTTTAACAACACATCCACGAAATAAGCTGCTCTCGAACGAAATGGGAGCTAAGCTCTCGCTTGGCATCGGCAGATAAAGACGCCGGAGCAATATGTAAACTGCGATCCACCTGCTGCAATTCTCACAACTCACAACTCGCAGATCATTTGATAACCACATTCTGCAGATTCTATTTTCTTCGCACGGAGAGTTAAAGCTGCTGCCGCTGCTAAAATTATTGCTCTAGTTAATTTTGCATTTTACAGCAACAACCAGTTAACAGCGAAGATATAACTAAGCTTTAATTGAGATTAAATTATCAGTGTCGTAAAATGCTTAACACAAACGAAAGTGTATCTCCCCATTTAATAATTTCTTAACTCTATATAAATTTAATATACTCGTAAAGCTTAGCGAGTAAAAAGAAATACTAACCATTTGTATCAATTACAATAGACGAAATGGAAAAACATTCGCATCGCTGTGAGTGAAAGGGAATTCCGGACAAAATTTTTCTGCTTCGATTGACCGATTATGTTATATTACCGGAGCATGCGCCAGCTCTTCGCTTCAGCTAATTTTCGATCCCGTTATACGTCTTGGGCAGGATAATCGTAGGAAGGGAAAAAAACTATTTCTGCGATACACCCATAGCGAAAACAAAGCTAGAAACTTGTGTAATCTTAAACCGTTGTTACGTAGTAAGCTACGGTTTTTACCTACGCAAACGAGGAGGAAGACTTTCGAGTGATCTCTCTGTGAAATTTTTTTTTATTCAAATTGTTATTCTGTTTTAAGCCCTTCATGGTAGTGTTATTTTACAGTTATTCTTTTCTATTATTTTTTTATGTGATTATTAATTTCTTTTTATTTTACAATTAAATTTCAGAATTGCCGTTTCAGCCATGACTGCTCCAAAAATTATAAAAAAAAATTATAAAGAAAGAGTAACAAAACTTATTCAAAAGAAGAAATTTTCTAACGCTTTAAAACAGAGAAAAATAAAATTTCGTAACAAGTTCAAAAAAGTTAGGAGAATTGATTTGGCCAACCTTAATCTTAATGTAAATGCCAAGACTACCTCAATTTGTTCTCAATGGTCTCGAAAAATCTTACAGATATAATCAACAATGGAAAAATATGGTTTCTTAAAAAACATACTTTTTTGCCTACTTCGCAGTCACAGTTTACTTCAGTCAAAAATTTGAAAATTAATATACGAATCAGAAAAAGTAAGTCATTTCTTTCCAAAATCAAATTTTTCATTATTAACTTGAACCAATCCAAAGAGGAGCAAATTTTCCGTTAGAATATGTGGTTATGACTATGGATTAAATTAACCCCAAGGATCAAATCAAGGTTAAAGTATTGACCAGCTTGCCCTTCACCATAACTGTATAATGGTTATTCTAAAAATACAATTTTTTTCGGAAAACGCTTTTCTGAAACTTTTGACACTGTGTATTTCGTAACCTCAACAATATCACATTTACAATATGAATAAAATAACAAAAAATTGTATTTAAACTGTTACAAGAAAATTAAAAAAAATAAAATTTATTAGCAATTATCAGTTAGTTTCCTATTCTCTAATTTTCCAAAATCAAGTTAGAACGAAGAATCGATATGAAAAATATATGAAACCTTTCGAAGAGTAATGTAATAAAGGTTCTCTGAAAGTTTAAAATGCATTCGATAAGAATTGGCATCAAAATCAAAGTCAATATTAGAACATCGATACACAATAATTCTCGCAATAATTTTTATTGCATTTCTTTCCATAAAAGAAAAACAATATGCAGCATACATACGTCTGGTGCTTGCATATTTTTGCACAACCATCGAGAATATAAAAAAAAAGAGTATATAATTTAGCCAGCCGAGAGCAACGCTCTCTCGTAATTAAACAGCCGGCGAGTCAACGCAACGTGCTCCACACCACATATATAAGCAGCTCTCAAAGCCAATAGCGTCGTCTCGAGTACTTCTCTACACAGTTCTTCCCCTACATCGCCGGCGCGCGAGCGCCTCTTTGATCTATTTGCAACGCTCCGGAAAATCCGCGCGATTCGCGCGTTATAATTCATCCTCGCTGATTTTTTTCCTCTTTTTTTGCCGAGGTGGCTACAGCCACGCTGTGCTCTCCGCGTCTAAGTAGCTTGACACACATTCAAACCCCCGCCGCTTTACTATACACTTCTCCCGGTGTAGGTACAAACATACACACACAGCGAGGCGCGCGGCCAATAAAAATAAAATGCGGGCGCAAGATGCGCTCGAACTGTATGTCCATATACGTGCGTGTGTCATACATTCGCAGTGATTTCTGCTACGGCGAGGTATATAGGTATACGGAATGTATGCAGTTGCGATGACGGCGAGCGGTTTCTGTTATGAATGACGAATGCGTTGCGACGCCGAGCGAGGAGTCGAACGCACGCGTCTGTGCTTGGTGCTTGCACAAGTTTTTTTTTTGTTGCAGACGGATTAATCGTTTCGCAGATTTTGTGTAACGTAAAAGGTGAATCATAAGTCGTCTTGTCTTTTTTAGAAAAAGAATCGACGTTCTCTGTCAATAAAGTCGTATCTCGGAAGAAGCATATCGAATGGCCATATCTTCATTTTACTCCCTCGAGCTTCAAATACCAAAGCTTGATTTTTTATTTCTAAAAGCAGCATCTGGTTTACTTACAATTTGTATCTCTTGTTTTTTGACTTTTTTCAAAAACTGAGATACGACTTTTTACAGTGCTACTCTAACATATGACTTTGTAAAATACCTGTACCAGATAATACTTTATTTATAGGTCTTAAAATGATTTATTTTCAATGACTATATTTGATAATTTCAAAAAGCTGTAGTTTTAATCGATATAATGGGTAATAACGTGTAATTCTAAAAATTGTACGTAGCAGATTGTTGTGCTTTCACAAGACTTCTGCTATATGGGCATCACAATTTTCTGGCATTCACCACGACTTTCACTATTTAAACTTGCTCAAATTTTAATAGTTAGTAAATTACGAATTTCTTCTTATATAGAAAAAATTGAATGAAAATAACATGGTTTAAATAATAAATTTTTAATAAATATAATAATCAGTATATGTTCGTAAAAAAGAGTAAATTTAATTAGCGAAAGTTGTGCTATTACAAAATATAAACATTTAACTAAATAGAGCGAAATAATTATCTTTCAGCAACAAAGTTTTAAATTTCTTTCTTATAGCTATTATTAAATTTTGTATCAGGATGACTAATAATATTGTCATGCACCGGAAAAGCCTTTAAGATCTAATCTTTAAAATTTAAACTATTAGTAATTAACGGATTGAAAAATATAACCACCCCTGTCTAACCTGACAAACTATGAATAGCAAACAAAATATTAAATATAATGCAAGAATTAAATCGATCATAAAGTATACGTATCTTAGATGCACTACTTTCGCTGACTTAAGTTCCTGTTAAACCAATAATAACTTTAAAATAAAATTATCCTTCAGCTTTGACATAGAAAGGGGCAGTGGTTTGTAAAAATTATAAATAATAAATCAATCCTACAAAAATAAATTGATATTGGAAACCTACTTTTCTCAATTTCAGTTCTATTTATGTAAGAACAAGTATAAGATTAGATGAATACCCTGGTAGAATTCTAAGCTGGTTTCTAGCTAGATATTACCTAGATTTTCTAAATCTGCTTTAATTCTGGTTAAAAAATTAGCTAGAAATCAGTTAAAAACGACATGCTTTTTAGCTAATTTCTAGCTAGATTCTGCTTAATATTCTAATTAATATAAAATTGATAAACTAAGTAATTGGTGTATTAATTAATAATGGAAATAATAACAGTACATAATAATTAAAGTAATACGCAATTCTAATCATACTACATTAAGTGTCTTACAAAAATAAAACGAAAAAACGTACCTTAAATGTCTACTAGTAATGGAGGTTATCGCATTTGTTTAAATAACGACGCATGCATTTAAAAAGTATTATTTACACAAAAAGTACCAAAGCCCCGAGTAACATTTAAGTGTCTTTATTAAAGAAATTTATGTTATAAATAATAGAATGCATGTAGTCATATAATTATTGTTATTTTAAAAATAACAATAAAAACAGAATAATGTAAGTTATGACGAAATTTGGAGAATTGGTAAACAAATATTTGTAGTTTTACAATGAAGTTTTATTACAAAATTTTATTTTCGACATCAATCACAAAATTTTTGTTGACTAAGTTATGATTGACTAATTTTTGGAAAGGAAAATATTAGTTATCAAATACTTCTAGTATTGCATGTTATACATATTTCTATAATCTCGTAAGTTGTTATTTGTTGATAAAAATATTTATTTTGGGGGCTTACAATATTGAACATTCAACAAAGTATAATAATGTATATTTTTAAAAACTAATAGCTTTTCAAAACAAAATATAAATAGGTTAGATTTGCAAACAAAATACGTTCTTGCTTTAAGCATAGTCTTAAGCAGATTCTAGCCAGATATTATAATAATTTGACTTATTAATAGCTTATTAATCTGGCTAATCATTAATAAGCTTACCAAACATTCTAGCTAACTTTCTACCAGGGTATATACATTATTTTACATTTTGAATATGTGTAGTTATGAGAACTAATACAGTCAAAGTAGGTACTTAGTATAGTATAGTATTCGGACACCTATATATATATATATATATATATATATATATATATATATATATATATATATATATAAAAGTCGCGAGCCTAGAGGCATTGCATTTTATTTAGTTTTGAAAAGATTTTAAAATAATGAGAACTGAAAAATCCTCATGTTTTTGAAGGTGTCCGAATACTATATATATATATATATATATATATATAGTATTCGATTAAAGCAATATAAAAAGCCATTCATCAATTGATCTTTATGAAAAATAACGTAAAAGATAATTTTAGAAACATTCTTGTGACGATCGAAGCATTGGAATAGATCTTAATGATACTATATCTATTAAAAGATAAAGCGCAAAATAATTGTGAAAAGAAAATTCCGAAATAACAAGCATTTTTAAAAACGCACGTTAAAAAATAACTATATTTAATTTAATATTTATTCGCATAATAGTGCTAAGTAAATGCATGAGTAATAAGTTTTACTGCATTGCCTGTCAAATTATGCACGTAAACAGACAATGGTCTATAATTTTAACCGTCTTTTGTTTGCTAAAAAGCAAACATAACCTAAAACCTATTGTTGGCGTTTATATATCGGCACTTGCCTACTAATAAAGTAAACGTAGTAGACAAAGTATATAAATAATTTATGCATTTTTACACTATATTAAATTTTAATCACGTGTATTCGTTTTAAATTCTTATTAAAATAAATATTTTGACTTTTTCAATGCACTTGGCGAGCGCAATGTTGCACGTTGTTTAATCTCCCTATTCACCGGCTGTATATACTTTAATCCACCGATACCAAAACTCTTCGAGCGCCGACTCACGAATCTCGTTATCTCGTGGATTATACCGCGTTTCACCAAAGACGCGCAGATCCTTGCCCTTGGAAAACCCACGATACACCATCGAGTCACGAGCTACATAGCGCGCCAACGCAATGGACTTTCTCGCGCTCGGGCAGCCGCCCACTTTTTGAGGTTATGTGCGGCCGGCGAGGCCCACGCACACACGATCGCGCACAGCTATACCTATATATACCTTGCAACAACACCTGCGGCTGCCTCACATGGCAACGCCGGCAAACGGGCGCAACCAAATAATAAATAAAGCAGGAGATCAATCGTCGGCATGCAGCGAAGCTCGCGCGCAAGTACTCACCATGTTGACGGCCTTGCAGCTGCAATCGCTCGGCGACGACTACAAGGCGAAGATAACGACTCTCTCTCTCTCTCTCTCTCTCTCTTTATGGAGGTAGCTGCAGCAGCTCCTGCCTCTGAGGGACTGCAGTTTTGCACTGATGCTGGATGACGTTATGCCGAGAAAGCACCGAACGCACAGAATTAAGGCGAAGGCACAATGTATCTGGGCTGCAGCATGTATGCACTTTGTTATGGTTTTCTGAGGGTTAAGGTAGGTTCACACTGTGGATTTTAAAATGGAATTGGCGGGTTTTGATTTTGGATGGTGTAGAGCGAGGGGATTTGTTTGGGGAGATTAGACGTTTATGCGTTGGTTGTGTGATTTGTCGATAATTAATACGTGCTACACATACAATGTGCTGCATGAGTTATGCTCGAATCGTGATTCATAATGCAGATGGAAGTGACAGGCACTGAACACCTCATGGTATGCTTTAAATCTCTATCTAAAAACGAAGTATGTACATATTCAAAAATATCGTGGTAGATTTCTATTACATTTAGTTGTCATGTAAACAAATTTTTAGATATGCACTATTTTAGCGTAAATTATGACACTGAAGCTAAAACCGATTCATACGAACTAATTCAATAAGAAATGATTATTTTAGTAAAATAAATACTTGAATGATAAGTCCTGTGAATTTATTTATTATTAATTTCTATCAATGCAGACTATTTAGTATTTACTTTTAATTTTGGAATTCAGCTGCGAATCGGATGCTTGCTTTAAAGTCGTATGTATACACATTTTTAAATATCACAATTTTGTGTAAAAAATTAAATTTTAATTTCGAATGAATACGAGTAGCACCTCTAAACCTTGAAAAAAATGCCGACTCTTGTTTGTTTTGTGAATACCGTCCAAAATATGCGACCATTAATCACTGCTCCAAAATTGATTTCGGAGCAATGATACTTTTTAGCAAAACCAATCCTTTATTGAACTTATAAATAACCTCTATATTTTAAAAAACATTTTGTAAGCTTAAATAAATGTTTATTTTAACATTCCCTAGAATATAATTTATTTGATACAAATAAGTATATTCATTGTATTTTAGTAAACATTTATTTAAATGAATATTTAGTAGTATCAAGCAAATAATTTTCTGTGGAGTAAGTATTGAAATAAACATTCATCAGAATTCACAAATTTGTTATCAGTCAACAAAACCAAAGAATCACGACTCCTCCTAAACCGGCTCATCAAGCAAATTTCCCGGCTCTACACCGCGCATCCACCGATCAAAACATAAAGCCTGCTCCACATAGAAGAAAAACAACAATTTCCCGATCGATCCGTACAACATAAACACCAACATCACCACTCGCACACCTCGATACCGGTCGACTCCAGCGACACTTGCCACCCACTGCACCACAATTGACACTCCCGCGATCGCACGGGAAATCCCCGACTAACAAACCTCGCGCGAACTCGCAAGTATACAAAACGCTCGTAAAGAACACTCGCGAATGGATTATCCAAAAAGATTCAGCCGCAGACGCGCTCGCGCGCGCGGTCTTGTATAGCGGCCGAGAGTCCGAGGGACACTGACACGCGCGGCGGCGCCAGATATACCCACGGCTGTATATACTTACAGAGTATACAGCTGCTAGCTACGGCTCTACGCGCGCGCGCACGAGAGAGGTGGTATTTGTGTGCGAGCGAGAGAGAGAGAGAGAGAGTATGACGCGCGCCAGCGACGCGTATATTCCATTCGGAGAGACACACGGCGAGGAGTTCTCGCGCGTGACGGAGGGAGTTTCGTCGGAATTGGAAATTTCGATGGTAGGATGCGAGGTATGCAGCTGCGAGGATTGAGGAAGTGCCGTAGAGCGTGGCTTTTTTTTATTTTTAAATTAATGTGTGGCTGGTGGGGAACGAGTCAATTGCATTGTATTTTGTTGCACGCGTTGTTCGAGATAGATCTAATTTGTATAGGCCTGTACTGATGAATTAGGTGAAATATCAGGTGATGAATTACCTGATTTATATTGTTGATATCTTCTACAAAGATGAGCAAGAGATTATAAGCTATCGTATTGCTTTACGATTCTCTATTGAAATTTATTGAATTTGTTGTCTGTACATTTCGGCTGTATCTACTGTGAAGTTGTTTAAGTGGAAAAAGTCGACCAACGGCGGGCAAATGCTATGTGCAAAATGATATTGATATAATTCAGAAGAAGAAGAATAGAAAGATGATTAAAACAAAATTGTAAAAAAAGTTAAAAAGGTTCCCATATAGAAAATATTTAATTTTTTAAATAAAAACAGATCGAATAGTCTTGAAACAATGTAAACTATCAATGAAAGGATTTTTTTCTTTCAATTTTTCTCTAATTAAAGTTAAAAATTGTAAAGCAAAAATACGTAAAAAGTGACTTGTTTCATTAGAATATTATAAATTAAAAAAGAACTTTGATTCATATCTTACATTATATTAATATATTTCTTTAATTATTTTACCTATAATAATAAATAATGTTAACATGACAACAGTTTCAAATTGGGCTCATATTAATCCTAGTGTGATTGTTAAGGGGGGGTGAAAGGGTACTTTTTAAACGCATTTTTCTGAATCCGGATAATAACAGAATCTTTTGCAACTCAAACAGATAATGTTTATAAAAATGAGAAAGGCATGGTAAGTCGTTTTTTTCAAAAATTGAAATTTTTTACAGGGATCCGTGTTATTGACTTCTTTATTTTAAACAATTACTCGAGATTGAACAAGATTTTGTAGAAAAAACGGCTTACTATGCCCTTCGAATTTGTATAAGCATTGTCTGAATAAAATTTCAAAAAATTCGGTTGTTATTTGCACCAGGAAAACTGGTTTGAAAATTTCCGTGGTTAGCAATGCTGTAAGCTTATGGGACTCTTTCACATTCCCTTAAGAGTTAAAATTAAATTCAAGATTCATCCACAGTAGGTAATGATCAATTCTATTCCAAGGATGCATCCGCATCCTATTCGTCATTATTAAGACAATAAAACACTAAAAAATATCAAAGAAAGTAAAAGAAATGTCCGAATAAAACACAAAAGAATCTACCAAATTCGGCACCGCGCGCACGCACGGAAAAATGAGTCAGCCCCACAGTACTGGACAATATATACTTACCGCGAGACATCCCGCTTCGATGCAGCTCGCCATGATGATAATGCAAGCGTCGCGGATGACGAAGAACCGTTTCATCTCTGCGCCTTTTCAGCTCTGTCTTTGTCTCTTAATTTCAACCTTTTTAAAAAAGAACAAAATTGTTGTAGATTCGACGCTAACGATCCGACTTTTTTTTCGCTAAGACCCAACTGATTCGCGGACTTTCTTCGCGCAACCGTTGAAGCGTCTAAACGGGTATGGGAATGTAAAGATAGAAAAAGAGAGAAAGAGAGAGAGACTGAGAGAGTAAAGTGTTGTTTTTACTTTCGATCGTGCGGCGCTTTGATGTCTGTCGCATTTATTTGATAATTGAAGCTGATGACTACAGACGGCGTTGTCGGGGATCCCGCGCGTGTATGTGAACGCAAAGCAAAACGCCTAATTAACGACAAATTTATGTTTAAGCTGTTGTAATAATTATCGTTTCTGCCATCTACTTGTAAGAAGAATATATATCTAGAATACAATAGAATACAATAGATGCCATTAAGTCATTATGTCAATCTATTGTCATTTTGTATTTTGTAAAACACTGTTATTGTGATGTTAAGTATTAAAATTAATTGTTAGTTTTCGTAAAGCATTATATAGAGGTAATATTTATTGCTTGACTGTGCATAAAGAACTATAACATTTAATATTACGAATTTTTTTAACTCAGTAGTAAATGCGTTGATCAGAAAATGTCCACTTAATTTCTCATAATTGTAGGTTATCGAAAATAATCTTAAATCGCGATTGTTTAAGTGAAAGATAATGCACACTTATCAGATTTTTAAGCCTAAGTGTTACAAACAAGAAACATTGTTAAAAGATTTTTTACTTTTATTTTTTCATACGATTACGAAGGTGTAAAGATATTGGATAAAAATGTATGTTTCTTAGTACTGATGAATGATTTATTTTATAATACATTGTTTTAACCAGTAATACAAAGAAAATATTTAAAATTACAAAAATCTTAAGTATTTTAGTGCAACAATTTTGCAATTAGTTTCAGGGTCATTTCAGATTTTACACCTCACCTTTTTCTTGAAAAGGCTATTAGAAAGTGTGTCTATATACTTTAGATAAGTAGATATTACTATTGTTAGACTTCGACACTTACCTTTTCTATGAACTTGAACCACATATTTCCAATATCTATTTTTATTAACTCTTTAATGAATTTTAATTAATTATTATTCAATTTAACAAATTTATACTTCATAATTTGCATAAAATTTATAAATTTATAAACGGTGTAATAGTATATTTTGATTAAATCTCATTAAAATTTTTAATTTATGTATTTTTTATTATACTTAATATTGAATAGAACGAATAAAAATAATTAATACTTCAAATAAATGCAATTACGATTAATTATTCATTTAAAATACAGTTATTGTTGTTCACCATTTTACAACTCTAATAAATACGGTATTTTGATATATTGTCATATGAAAATGAAAAAGTACTACACGCAAAGCGCATAGTCACACTTCTGAAAATACTATCAAATCTACATAAAACCGGTCGATTCAACGGGAAAAACCGTCGAATCGCAGAACCATATCAAACGCGAATCCTTTCGCACACAGCATCCCCAAAAAAAGAAGTCTGCAAAATCGGCAAAAAAAGAGACACGGTCTCGCGTCGCGCTGACATGTGCTCTCGAGTATATTTTCTCAAGTGAGTAATCCATAACGCCGACCTCTCTGCTTTTTTCCGTCTCTTTGAATACACACACGCGATGACCAACAGTCAAGATCACCGCGGACCTTCTCTTTTTTTCTTCCTTGTACTTGTCCGGAGCGCCGCGCGCATGACGCATCGCGCACACATGCGTGCGCGGTTGCACGGGCCGTTTGCGCTATCGCTGATATACCACGCGACGTGCGCCAATGCGGCAACGGCAATTTCGTAATTGAAACATCGTCCGCGATAATTGTAACCGTGCGCCGCGCGAGACTGTGTCTTTTGGCTTTTGCACAATGTCGGGAAAATTGCCGGGTTTTCAGCGTTCGAGAGGGTTCTCGGTTTCTCTTTTGGTTCGGTTGCAGCGTTGTTGTGGAATTTGTTCGTTTCTTTGGCGATTCGATTCGATGATGGATAGTTCTTTGCTGCCGAAAGGGTACAACTCGAAGAATTATGTTTTGAGAAAAATGAGGAAAATATAGGAAACTATGTTAAAATAGATTTGTACTGTTGCAAGTTTAAGAACTCCATGATATTCTTATTTCATATGCAAGAATTAAGAAAAATTAAAACCCAAGCTGAATGGTAAAATTTGATTATTTCGAGTTATTATTACACCGATTTTATTGTAACAGAAATGTTTTCTATGAAGAATTCTGATAATACGATATAGTATATTATTTTACGATTATATTTTATATCGCATGTATATATTTTGATTAAAGATGAAATATTTTTAATGTATTTAAAGTTGCTGATTTATTAAAGTGTAGTCAATTATTATTGGAAGAGAATGAAAATGAGTGAGTTCCTTACACGGGTTTTCTTCTGCTTTTTTCAAATATTTTTGGAAATAAAGCTTGCAGATACGTTCAGAATTGATATATATATATATATATATATATATATATATATATATATATATATATATATATATATATATATATATATATATATATATATATATATATATATATATATATATATATATATAACACGTATGATTAATTACTTTCCCATTGTAAAAGTTCAGGGCTGATTACCGACCTCAAAATCAAGAAAAAATACCGAGAAATCTAATAATTTATTATATGCTCAGATGTATAATTTATGTGCATTTTTCTCATTCATATTATTTATACATTTACTTGTAGCAATCAGAAATTGTTGAAAGACTAGGTAGGCATATTTATTAGAAGTTATGACGAAATAAAATATTTAAAATTAAAATTAGCTTATTGAAAGTTCAAAAGAAATACATCGAATTAAAATAAAGGGTTTACACACATGAATTAAAAATTTATATTATTAATAAAGTAGTATAAACTGTTTTGTATCCCATATAGCATCAGTATTAAAAATAAGTTCGAAAAGAGTTCGTTAAAATAATTGTTAAAGAATTCATAAATTTTAGTTTTTATAAGAATTAGTAAAGAATTCTTAAACGTTACACGATTCAGACCTCCTAAATGAATTTCTTATGAATTGTTTATGATCAGTTAATTAATTCTTTAAGGCTCTAAATTAACTCTTCGAGAACACTTAATATAAACTTTAAGAGCTCTTTCGAACTGCTTATGAACTCTGCAAGACAAGTACTTACGCATGAATTCTTTTTGAGTATTCAAATAACTCTTTATAAACTAAATAAGAATTATCTATTGAAAAATATTATTTTTTTCTATATTCTTCGCGTATTCTCAATCAATTAATAAATAAATGCTTTTATGAACTTTTCTTAAATTTATTGCTAATCCAAAAAGAATTTTGTATGAACTCTTTATATGTACACTTTTCGATGTGACATTTGACACTCTTTTTGAAATTTGTATAATTCTTTCAGAATATTCACATGAATGTTTTGAAAATTTCGATATTCAAAAATAATTAATTTTGAATTAATCTTGGTGTCTGGGTAATGATCTCATTTGTCAAATTCCTTAAATAGTATTAATATTGATATATACCAAAATAACATTTCACCTCTCTATGAATAAATGTAGGTTTATTAAAACCGTAATCATTTTTTGAAAGGATAAATAAAAACTTTAAGAAGGATGAAATGAAATAAAGCACAGCTTGCTGTCAATAAAAAAGGTTACTTTCCTTATTTATTTTGTGTCAGTGTCATTTTACATTGCAGTGATCGCATTATTCGCATTTATTTTTGTTACTTTTTTGGATTTACGTTCATTTTGTTTTTGCATTTTCGTATTTTTTCTTCGGTTATCGATGCACGACAAAAACATGCGTAACATGACAACTACAGCTGCAATACGAGTCATGGTATCCTCAAAAAAAAATATTTAGAAAGGCAAACACCTCGTCATCTGTACACAATGTTTTCAAGTTGCTAACTCTGTTTTATTTTATTTATTAGGACTTACAAAATTTTCGTTTCTTTCGCAGACAGAAAAGGAAAACCACATCGCAGTGTATATCCATTCTCGCATATTTCATTCCTGTGATTTTGAAAAGTGTATATCTCCATCTTGATCGTGTACTTATTTTAGCGATGATTCACAATCGTCGTTTCCCTCGTTTTTGTTTGATAGACTGTCATAAATTTCTGATTCTAGGAAAAATTTATTTAATATCTTATTGTGTTTTTTACAAAGTCTCTTCTAAATCATCAGTCTTTTGAAAATTTAATTGTAGCGGCTTTACTGTATAAGTTAATATTTTTTATGAATTTCTTTTGAATTCGTGCCACTTTTTTGCATGTATTATTTGAGTTTACGTATGCACATTGTAATCACAAATTGTCCCTTTGTATCCTATGGTTTGTTACATATATAATATTTGTCGATTAAGTGTCATCCACGTGCGAGAAAAGGAAAAAGTTTCGAAATGCTTTCTGAAAACTGAAAAATTTCAAATAACGATCTACGGTCGTGTTTCCTATCCATGTCGTCGCAAGTTTCTTTGCTTATTCTTTTTCTTCTAGAACTTTGTATCTCGTCCTGACGTACAATATCTGTGTTATATTTAATCATCTGTCAAAATTCAGATTCTTACATAAGAATGTATAAGTTTACAGCTGAATTATTTTGACATATAAAGCCAACGTTGCATTTAAATTTGAAAGTATTTAAGTGTTAATTATTTATCTTTTTTCTGTATCACCGATATATTAGGCAGCTTCAATTGCTTTGAGATATTTTTCATTCAATTTCTGTAATGTTATTTTTTAGGGATTGTTAAGTACAAATTTTTATTGAATAAAGTAGGCACTGAGAATCTTTTAGATAAACAAATATTTTAAGTGTCATAATAATATCACTATTGATATGATTTATTATTAAATAGCGCCATAAAATTAATTATTTTAGCTGTACATATTCTAATTTATTTATTCATAAAATAATGAGAAGCATAAGAATATTAATAAAATGTGTTACTTCTGAAAGGATTGAAGATGCCTAATACTACTTTGCTGATTCAATTATGAGAAATGAAATTTAATGTCTACCAATGGTAATAATTAGAAAGAGATCACTGTTTATTCTTGCGTACTTATGGCGGATTCGTCTATATAATCTGTTAATTTATTTTTTTAATATTAAATAAACTATAGTATTTATTTTTGTTTGGAAAGTATTTTCTTTTATATATAATATTGAAAATGAAAACATAAAAAGAATTAAAAGCCGGTTGTAAACACAAGAATTGAAAAATAAATTTATTTCAGCATATTTATTTATTAGCCGTACTACTAAAAGTATGAACTTTAGCTGCAAACAAATGGCATACATTTCCAAAGAAGAATTCGTATTACGCACGTATAATATGAAAATGTAGTGATACAGCTGCGTATGAGAAAAAAATACAGAAATACCTCTAAAAATATACATTAGTCGAATGTTTGTAATAAAAAATATTGTAAACAAATATAGTATTATTTTAATTACTTTTTAATACAGCCAATTATACAATCCATTGAAGTCAATTGTTTTCATTAAAAATGTTGTCTTACAAAACACTGTATATATACATATTATTTTCATAATAAATGGCAATTTTTTGAATAATTAATGGGCTTTACGTGTATTTTTTTCGTCACGCATTTTTGCAGATTTTACTTTTTTTAAGTACCATGACTAAGATAGCTATTAGGGCAAGCATACAAAAGTCTTGAGGGATTTACGATTAGCTTTTGATTAAAGAAATCGCACTTGATTTTTGTTATTTTCTTCTTCTATCTCATACCCTCACTCTTTCTCCATATTTTTTTATTATTTATACAAAAATGTTTTTTTTCTCGATTCATATACACTGACGCATATCGTGCTCAATATTAAACATTTTTTTCATTTCTACAAGCTTCGCGTGAAAAATCATCGCGATACATCAAAAAATGATCGCGATTATACGATAAACAACAAAAAATTATGATTGTATTTCTTTAGAATATCTATTCTATTATGCCTTTGTTTCATCTGTTGTCATTGTAATTGTCTCTGTCATGCTTTTGTTCATCCTATACCCAAATAAGAAATATCATATTTTGTTGGTGAGAAGTACAAATTTGTTGATCGCAATTGAGAAATTTATTTAGTTTAGAACTAAACCTACACGTTCTACTTCGAACCAGAAGTCGAAGAGTTTCTTATTTATTTGGCTTCTGTGATCAGAAAATGTTTATACCTTACGACAACCTCTCATATACTTAACAATTTATATTTCTATTTCTTTTGTTATCTTCATCAGCAATAATTAGCTTTATTTTATGTCATTTTTTACGCTTACGATCTGAATTCCTTGCTTTCTTACTTTTCATGAAATAATTGAATTCGTGAGAAGTTTTATAAAGACTGCTATTATATAGTTCAGAATATTTTGCACAAATACCGATGAATTCTTTAGCAAACGTTTCCCAATTTATTCTTTATTCCATTGTTCTCACTATTCTGAAATAATCAAATTTAATCATCAACGAGTTTACTAGATAAAGAATCGTTTATTTTGTACTAGATTACTTCCATCACACCGACAAAAACTTTATTCTGATGTATCTGTTAAAGTAAGAAAATTAAGCACACGTATGACGAAAAATTATAATATATATAAACAAGGCATATCTTCATAATCCATAAAAACAAAAGCCATAAAAGCAACATTTTTTAATCAATAGATCAACAGTTATTTTATGCACTTAAAATATTCCATACATAAGGAAATCATTGTTTGTAATAATCGAGGTAATAACAATGATATAACGAGTGCAATAGCTTAGACATTAAAAACTATCCACCCCATACAGCACAAACATAAATTAATACAATTACATAAAATAAAACAAAAAATTAAACAACATCGCACCCATCCCCATTTCATTTTAACAAGAACTATTCAACGATTATCTGTCATGGTTTGTATTGCACGTTTTGTCAATTTTTGCTCTCTGTTTCATTGCATTTTGTTTAACATTTATATGTATAATGTACGCACTTCGCACAGAGCTTCTGGATACAGTGAGCTCGAACAGAGTTTATTACAAACTAATCCTTTTCACAATGAAAATGGTTTATTTTTCTTATTAACATTTTTTCATTATATTTTTAAATCATTTGAAAACTAACCAATAATTACGGAGTTTTTAAAATAGATTAAGTATATTAGAGTTTAGCAATATTGTATAGGTACTTTCCTATAATTTTAAATTAAACTGTGATTTCAAGTATTCTTTTTATACAAGTGAAGCATTTCAATTACTTATCATAATCTCTTAATAATAAACTGAATGCACAGAATATTATACTTATACAAAAATGATTCAAAACATGTTATGAACACACTCAGCAACACTTCCCCATAATAATTGATTAATTTTTTCACTCCAAAAGCCAAAAGAAGTTTACTCCGGCTCTTATTCACTCACAATATCCACATCGTTATTCGTATTTATTATTTTTACATACGCATCTATTAGATTAAATTACTTTTTTGCAATTGACATCCGTATATTTATACATATCGCACGACGGAGTCGCGACAAACGTCCTCCTGATCGAGAATCGTCATGCACTTACTAATGTACAATAATGCGCGTGGTAACGAAAATTTTATTTTTCCATTCATCATAATTGTCGCGATAAAAAAGCCAGAGAACATATTCACTTATACAATATATATACGTATAGATCGGCGCTCGTATCAATATTTCTATCTCCACTTTTTCGTCGTCTCGTATCTTTTTATCGTTATTTCGCTGTACAATATACGGTTTATAGAACTTTCGCGTTTTTTTTATTTTTTTATCCATTTGTATTGCAAAGCGCGTAGAGAGATACGTATTATGAAAAATCTCGTAAGCCTTGTAGTGTTTTTTGTTCTTTTGCTGATCGTCGCGCAGATTCGCCAGCGTGGACCTTTCGCTTTTTCACGTTTTTTTCTTTTATTTTATAGTACACAATCGCTCGATTCGCCGAGATTCTAAGAGGACAGCGTTATAGGCACTTTTAGGAAAAAATGGGTATTATTTTTAATTAGCTTCGATTTCACGCATGCGAGTCAAGCTTTCTTGAATTCTTTTGTTATTTTATAAGGGAAAGATGTTATATATATGACGGTGGTTATTTTCTTAAATTTTGACATAGATATTCTTCGTTTAATTGTATATGATTTTTAAAAGCATTTTCTTCATATTACAGATACATCTTTTAAATTATACCTATTTAGACCACTAATTTAGACCATTTTATCATTTGTATATTCGGGTTATAAAAGCATAATGCATTTATGCAAAGAGAACGATTTCAAATTTTTTAAATTACTTTAAATTCATTTAAATAGAAATTATCTATCTCAAAATAAAGAAAATTATATATATAGTATATTTTAATGAATATTATAAAGATATTATTTACTCGTGTTTTTAGATTGGTAGAAAAGATATGCAAGCCAACAAAAATCTATTTTACCGGCTGAGACGATATATGTATTTTGCAGTTGTATTTGTCTTATATAGGTATGCATTAAACTATTGTTGGTAGCAATTTATTATTTTAATTTTTAAACAACATTATAAAATTTGAAACCAATTATATTTCTACTAACTTATGTCTTTTATAGAAATTTCCATCGTTGTATGTCTCTATCGGTAAAATGGAACAACTTCATATCTTCCTTGGGATGGGCCTTCAAAAAGGCGCGAGGCTGCATTTGCGAAATCGTAGCGAGCAAAAGAGTTTTATAGTTGTGTCAAGCGCTTCGTGAAAGTACAATAATGAAAAAGCACTACTTATTCCTCTCTTTTTGACGCGTAGAACAAAAAGGTGCAGAGATCCACTGCGCGTCAGGAAACAAAAACGATGGCATTCGCACGCTACATACGAAACAATTAATTGCTTCTTCGTTGACCGTTGCGTTTATTTTTTTTTTGTTTATCTACTTAATCTGCTTTATTCTCTATTATCTAGTGGAAATGTCTTTCTAGATATCTAATAGTTATAATTATTTTTATTATTATATATACTATACATATCATGCGCTCCCACGACTCGATGTTGCTTCTACGTACTTCAATGATAAAATAATTTCCTATTTATGAAGTTTTATTTCGGTTGTTCTCGACCTCTTGCGTCTGCAAACTTGTCTCTTCCCTTTGTTAATGTTTAGAACAGTTTTTCACAATTAAAGCTATATTTTCGCAATAACATTTTGATTCAAAATTTCATCTTAATGATGACTTTATAGTAAAAAGAAGGTTGTTAATTACAAAATACATCATGTATTTTTTTATTTTTTGATTGACTCACTTTATAGATATAATCAGATGCCTTAGTTTATTTGAAAAATTTACGATTTCTTGCTTACTTGAATATTAAAGAGTCTAAATAAAAATATAATTTTATGTCCTATCAAACTTTAAAGGGTTAGTATAAGATATTGTATTACAGAAAATTAACTTTACATAGCCGCAGAAGGGAAGAGAAACCAGTTGCTTGCGCGAAGATTAGCGCAGATCATCCATTTTGAAGGACGTTGTCGGAAGACCATCAAGTTTTTTTCCCAATAACTAAATACACACGCGTATTAGATTTTTTCTCTGTTTTTTTCGCTTCTTTTTTGCCTTCATACAATAATAAAACACGTGAGAAGATGCTCCTGATTTTATACAACTGCAACTTCTCTCGCTTTTCATTTTTATAGCTTGTTTTCGTTTTTGATTGCTCCTTCGATCGATTTATGATCCAAGAAAGATTTTACTCTTTTTAGAATCATTTGATCATTTAACAAATATATGTATGGCATAGCGCGAGATTAGTGTAATGTCAATTCACGACCTTTAAGTCATCGTTTATTTATATATACTTTTTATATACTTTTCAAAGCGTTTATTGATTTAGTTAGTTGTTATCATACAGCATACTTTTTGTGTGTATGTGCACAGATACACATAACTTTTTAAGGCGTATGTGGATTTTTATGAAGTAACTTAAAAAAGAAACAGAACTGCAATTATTATGTCTTCGATTTTGCAAACTCATGTCGCATCGTACATTTATATACATACACTTGATTCCTCACGATAAAACACTTGTATTTTTTTAATTTTTAATTTTTGTTGTCAGGCATACTTCAAGTTGGCACTCACATCGATCGAAGCTGGGAGCATTGTATAATAAGCATTGTCGCCTCTTTTGCAGTAACCAGATGAGTTATCTCAAATTTTCGTAGAGACTCGAATAACACGGCATTTTGCATATAATTACGTAAAAAGACGAGCTAAGGCCTAAAGATAATAAACAATCGCAGTCTCAGAGAATTTAAATTATTAGTAGCAGTTTAAATGCAAGCGAGTACTCGACTATTTATTTTGTCGTACGAAAATTTCGAACTACACTTGTTAAGAAAGTTATGTAAAGCTCGAAACGCGCGCTTCGAGTACAAACTTCTAATAAAAAAGCAAAACTATTAGTATATTACGTAATACGCGAGTCTTTCGAGGCTCCACGAAGTTTCTATGATACTTCAAAAGTAAAATGTACGTATAAGAACAGAGTTAATTTAATAAACTTGCACTATCTGATTTACGTACGCGAAGAATAAGTTTTCTTAATCAAAACGTTCGCTTTAAGATTCCAATTTGACGATACTTTATTAATTGCACCCAGTATATCGAAGCTTGTATTGAGGCATAAAAGAGCTTCCTTACAGCGAATAACTTGACATTTTCATATAGAAATGTATACTTTTAAAACTGAAATTAGTAAAATTACATTATTTAGAAAATGGAAAGTTACTTTAAGTCAATTTTTGCACTAAAAAGTAAAAATATAATTTGATGATATTTATATTGGATAGATTTGAAGCGTGGTTTAAAGCATTATTCAAGGTTCCCAATTATTTAACTTAGCCGGTAAAGAAGTACTCCCCAAAGCCCACTAAAATTAAATAGAAACGTACGTATACTTTTAAAAATTCAATTACTAAGAATGAATCGTTTTTAAGAATTGAAAGCAGTTCTTTCAACCAAAAAGTAAAAATATCATTCATTGATATTTATATTGAACAGGTTTTCAGCATTACTCAAGGTTTCCAATAATCTAGCACAGTCGGTAAAGAATTACTCTCATCAATATCATCATGATCATCCCGATCATACAATTCACATACTCCTCTTAAGTACACACAGTATATATAACCAGAACACAAACAGAAACGAAGCGACGACATCGGTCGAATCACCATCGGTTCGCGAACCGAAGCAGAAGTACAAAAAAAGGTATATCGTCAGAGGGCGAGTGCTGCACTGCACGCGTCTACGCGACGAACAACAACGACGAGGCCGCGACTGCCGCCGGCTGCTGGCCGCGGCCCCCCATCACGGGCCATCGTAATCAAAAGAGACCGAGCTTGGTCTTGAGAAAGTCCTTGATCGGCGCGTAATACTGGGACCTGAGCGCGACCATCTCCGGGGTCTTCCTCAGGCCCTCGAACAGCTTCGAGTCCGTCTCGAAGACGAGGACGGTGACGATGAAGAGCACGGTGATGGTGAGCATGAGGGCCGGTATGAAGAGCTTGACCACTCGCACGGTGCGCCTGCGCAGCAGCGAGTGCGTGCCCACGTTACCGACTGCGCTACTTGCCGACGAGGGCGACATCTGCCGGTGATGGCGCACCGCCGAGACGGCGGCCGACGAGGCGGCGGTCAGCGCCGTGCCCGAGGACGACATCTGCTGCTGCTGCTGTTGCACGCTGCAGATCTTCGAGTTCTGGAGGCGCTGCATCTTCGGCACCGGGGCTATGGAGCGACTGCTGCCGTGGGGCCCGGGCTTGCCGAGGCCGCTCGCCTCCAGGAGCTGGCTCTCCGAGGAGGAGTGGTCGAACGAGTCGCGGAAGTAATAGTCGCCGTCGAAGTCGTGCTGGCAGACTGCGAACAGACAGAGAGGTGCAATCGTTAGTTTATAACTGGGTGAGGTCGGTTAAGTTTTGGGTACTTATTGTGGTATGAAACTTTTGATGATTGAGAGTCTTTTTCATCTATTTTGGTAGAGTTCTAATACTAATGACTATGAACCAGCAGAAATCTATCTTTCAAATACTATAGGATTGTTTATTGTCTGAAGATAGTTTAATCGATGAAGAATAATTACAATAGTGTTGTTATTGCTTTTTAAGGAAATAAATGAAGGTCAATAAAAAATTCAAATTTCCCGCCTTCAATTTCACCGACCGAGAAATGTATTTAGGCAAAAATTAAATTTACTTAGCCTTGGTATTGAAATTATTACTTACTATTTTACAAAGTTTAGGCATATATTTCACTTGAGCGAGATATTGTTATAGTCCCATGAAATTTCGTTGCAATTGTTTACTTAACATTTTGAAGAAGAGTGAATTTATTCCATACGGTGGACAAGTAAATTTGAATTTTGCCTAAGTATAAGTATTTTAATAACAAAAACCGATTATTTATTGTTCTATGGATTGAACAGTGTGTGGTCAGTAAAAGAAGGATTTGAACAGACCCTTAATACTCTCTTAATTATACCAACTCGTTGTCAAATAATAAATTGACTATCTCTACCAAAATTCGATCATAAAAAATTCTCTCAGATTGATTGGTCTATAAATGTAAAGTGGAACTAATTCGTATTTATTGAAATGTACATGTAAGTATTTCTAAAATGATTATCTTTTTCTTACTCCTAATGCTCGTTATTATTTTGTTACATTTATAGACAAAAGTATAATAGATAAATAAAATAATAATGATATGAAAATATTGTTTTACTGTTGCTTATTCTACCCTGCTTTAGCTTACGTAATATTATGTTTCCTTTTCGTAAACAATAGATATAAAATATGCATTTATAGGTTTAATATTATTACACGCTATTTAATAAATTACATTAACGACGAGTTACCAATATTAATTTGATAATTATTTGTTCATTAACAATGCATTATATTGACACATATCACAGTTTTCATTGAATATACTGATACATCTTTAAACTTAAACCATAATCATGAAAATAATATTTAGAAATACATTGAATAAATTAAAATTCATGCACAAAACTGTTTATAAGCTAATAAAGTACATAATTATTTTTGTATACAATCTATAGTTCAAAATAATACCAAAAGGTCATTCGAAGAGCACGCAAAATAGAACAAGCTTAGCTGCATCACGATAATTTATTTAAAAATATGCTATTTTCTACATTTTACAGTATGATAGTTATTGAAAGGAAATAGTACAGGCATATACCAAAACCTTTATGCATATCATGAGCGAAAAATAATGTTTAAGGCTACTAGTGAAAAGCGCACTAAAAAAGTTACATCGCAAGTAAAGTTGATTTTAATCGTTCATAAATATTCTTTTAGAAGTCGTATGAATTTGTTTAAATGTTATTTTAATCCAAATTTTGTGTCAAGTGATTTGGGTATAATAACTTAGGTATGTATAACTTTTTAAGTGCTTGTTAAAAGTATAAATGAATTAAGACATTGAGACATCTACAACGTTTTACTACGACAATCATGAAATGGTGAAAGCTATAAGATAAAGCTAAAAAAAGTAAATATGAGGCGCAAACATGTAAACTACAGAAGGATATAGTGTACTACATCAAGGAGTCGGGCATATAGGAGATCATTTATTTTCTTCCTGCAGGATGGCTGAGCACCATCTCCTTCGATCCTTCGATGCGAGCCCTCCGTGAAATGATGCTGTATGGATGGGTCACGAAAATTCCGAATGACTTTTTTCTGATATGTTGAAATTTTAAAAGTATGAATTCATACAAATTTTTACTGTACCACATTTCTTTAGTATTCGTCTAACATAATTAATAAAGAATTATAAAGAACAGATAGCTTAAACCTCCATGAGCACACTTCTTAAAAGTTTCACAATGCTCATACCAGGATCAAAACGACCCTATAGACTTTAATTATTTAGTTTTCTTTTTGTTAAATAAAAGAATATTTAACATTCTTCAAGCATTGGAAAAAATTCTCCAATAATTTTTATATTCAATTCTTAATATGATGATAAATATAATGATGATAAATATAAAATGATAAAAGTGAAGGTCCATGAACATTTTTAACTGTCATGAAAATTTGTTTGGGTCATCTTGACCCCGGTGGTCACGCAGGCCGGGTTAAGCAACAAACCCCAAACATTCTTTATGAAAATCCGTTCAAACTTTAGTATACGGTTTAGCACCGGGCACTATAAAACGTCAGGAACGACCACCCGGGCACTGTTATTCGACGCATGCGCAGTCAAATGAGAACTTGTTGTGTCCGTAAAACATCATGTGGAGTCACAGTGTCCGGGTTTGACTATACAGTGTAGTTAATAATACTGCAAACAAAAGTCTGAATAAACGCGAAGTCTAAGAATGAACCGTATTTAAGATGCATTGAACCAAATGCCTGATTTTACATTGCATAGTAATATTTATTATGTTAGGCTTAATTGGCACACCTCTCTAGCATTAAGTAGTTGTTACATGGGTTCAAATTGACCCCAAAAGATTTTTAAACTTGAATCTCTAAGATTATGCATAAGAAATCAGACTATGCACCAGGGTTAGAAGAACCTTATGTGCCAACTAAGGGTTTAAAGTATGCCTAAAGTTGGCTTACAATAAAATAATGACTACTTTGCGTGGGGTCAGAGTGACCCCATGTGCCAACTCAAAGGTTAAAAACCTGAGATTCGCGATATCTTGAATACGCTTAATTTTTGGTCTTTGAACCAATTATAGTCTTTAGAGATCAGAACATTATGAAATATATTATGCTATAATTTCAGTCAATTTGATCGATACCTAAAATTTCATCGCTATAGATCCGATGTAAACAAATTTTTGGGTTTTCTTTAAATTGCTAACACTGCTACATGAATTACCACGCCATGTAAAAATACAACGCCATGAGCCAAATCGACCACAAACCAATTTCCATAAAGAATGATCAAGGTTCCTTACTGTTCTTTACTTAGCATACTGCAAAAAGCTTTTCAACACCATCAAACTTAAGTAAAACCCTTTCAATTGCCTACATTCAATCTGCAAAAATGTCAAGATATCAGAAAAACGAACTGCGATAGGACCACTCCCACTCCCATGTACAACAAACGATCGATGCGTGACGAGGTAATCCAGATAAGTGACGTCCCTCGCGTCCCTCGTCGATCAACGACGGCGACGACGCACGACGTCGAGGACGAGGACGAGGACTCACCTTGTCCGTCGACGGCGTCCCCGGCTCCTTTGCTCCTGGCCCTGGCTCTGAGATCGCCGTTCGGCACGGGACGAGCGCGCGTCAGCTCTAATCCGTCGACCTTGCTCGTAGCTATACTCGCAGTCGTGGTTGAGAGCTTCGCCGAGGATTGCTGCTGCGGCTGCGGGCGGGACTTGGCCGGGGCTACGGAACGCTTGACGATCAGGGCCGTCGACCTCACGACCTTCGGGCTTTTCTCGAGGGCATCGATTTTCTGGCGCACGAGGTTATCGATATCCCGGCCGTGCAGCTCCTCGGAGCCTATCACGATTCTCTGACTATAGAGGGCTTGCGGGCGCGTCTGTTGGGTGCTCTTTGGGAACTTTGGCTTTTTCGCGGCCGCAGTTGTCGGGGTTATTATTGTGGTGTTGTTGTTGGTGGTGGTGGTGGTGGTGGTGGTGGTGGTGGTAGACGCGGTGGTTGTGGTGGTGGTAGAGGTTGTGGTGTAACAGGTTGTGGTGGTGGCACTCGCATGCGCATTCGTTTCGTCTAACGCTAAAAAACAGAAAGAAAACAGGGGGGAGAGCCCAAAATGAGAGAGGAAGCGAGGAAATTTCAAGAAAGAGAGGGAGAAGGAAGCTTATATGGCGAGGCGCTGAGATTCGCGGGGGCTTGAACCACATTGGGTAATGAAGAAAGAAAATTGATTTTCATCGGTATATGTACAACTGGTAAAGAAACTAATCCAATTTATGGGTCAATTGAAAATTTGGAAATTAATTAAGTTTCACACAGGTTATACCGCTTATGAAAAAAATTTGGAGAAATTTCTGCAAGATTTACTGCAAAATTTTTCGCACGACTATATGCACACTTCTTAGAACTTGCAGGTTTTTCTGCAAGTTATTTTACAGGTATTCTACAAGCTTTTCGTCTGTAGATTTATGAGAAGAAATATATGTAAACTATTTGTAAACTATTTGCACCGATGACAAACCCTATTTGAATGATTTTTTTTTATTTTAAGATTACTTCTGAATATATTTTTGCAAACAAATCTCTAGGCAAAAGCTTTGTAGAAAAACATGCAGAAAATCATGCAAGTTCTTAAAGATCTGTGAAAAGCGCTATAGAAACCCCTGCAAATAACACTGCAGAAATTCTTGTTGAAAATTCAACAGATTTTTTCCATAAGGGTAGCGTGTCTTTAGTATGTTGTCATCATATTCGAGTCAACAAATTTTTTTACTAAAATATTAGAGGATACCACCGTTATAATGATCTCGTGAAAACAATTTTGAAGCACCATATCCCTCTTAATTTTAAAGATGTTTGACATTCATCAATGTGGTATTATATAAAATAAGTTTATTATCTAAACGTGAATTGTTATAATGATGACGTTTGCAACAACGCTAAGGTGACCTTGGTAGTAAATTGGTAATAGAACAATGGTTTATTAACCATTTTACTAGAATCCTAAATGATTAAGGGTCTCAAACTTGTTAAAAAGTCATATAGATAAGTGGTTAATTTTGCATGATCACCTCATACATTTCCCATTTATAGAGACTTGTATATATTAATGGAAGAATGTAGGTACAATGAAAAATTTAACTTAACTTTTCACTTTGTGGATTTATAAAGAAATTGGTCAAAAATGGGGCGTCTCAAATAAGAATGATTAGAAACGTTTAATGAACCTGTATGTACCAGGGTAAAAGTTTTAAAAAGTTCCTAGAACAGTATTAAACATATTACTTAGGTTGGAAATTGAGTGTGATATTAGAATCAGTTTATTCATTATTCAAAAAATGAATAAGTATTTTTTTGATATCTATAAATAGAAATTTGGCTTTATTAATTGCTTCGGCTTAATATTGGGTATAGTTTTAAATGAAGGTTCAGCCCCTTTGAATCAAATCAACGCATATAATAATAAAGATGAAAATAATTTGAGCATCGGAAGCTAAGTTTGTCGATAGGCAAATAATTAAAGGAGGAAAATGTACATTCGGTTAAATCCACGTTTTTATTATTAATAGAAAGCCAGAATGAAACGAGCAGACTTTGCTTCCGTGCATCGCGAGAGAAACCAATGTTCATGCAATTTTCGGTGACTATTTAAGGCTTGGTATATACGTTTTCTTTATTTTTGTAACCAGCCTAAACATGCATATAATCGAAGTGTATACTCAATAAAAGACGCGATATCTGTACACAATTTACGTAAATATTGATTGATCGATCTTAAAACTAGATGGAGATTCAGCAGATCCTGTAGCTTTTTTGCGTAACACCTTTTTTTAAATCAATTCGACGCTAAATAATTTAAAATAATTTTTCTGTATCCATATGTGGTTGGAGTATTTAATTTACAGAAGATTGAAAACATTGAGGAATTGTCTTCATTGTCTTACAGCAATTTTGTTGTTTCTGTTTGAATAAAATGTTCAAATTAGTTATAACTTACCCATATTCTTGATGTATCTTATGATGCTATTGTGTACGTAGAATATTCTTTAAATATGCAAAGCATTTTAACAATGGCAAAACATTTTGCAAAAGCATAACGCGAATAAAAACAACAGGATCATATCAGAATCAAATATACAGAGTAAAATTACAGTACAATATTATAATCATTTACTTATATTATATATTTCTTTAACGTTAAATTATTTGTTTTTAAATTGAATTAACCTATATCTAAACATCAAATTAAATGATGTTTTTCATACCCAGAATTAATTAATATAGGTACTTATATACTTTTTATAATCAAAATGGTTAAAATTAACATTAAGTAAAATACTGAATATTCAAACGAACAATATAAAAATTAAAAGCAAAACTGCAATTATTGTGAAATAATTAATATTAAATTAATTTAAAAATATTACATTTACTAAAATATTAAATCTGCGTTTAAAGCTTTGCTGTACTATATATCTTTTTACTCTGCAAACAACAAAAATTAAAGTTAAAAATAAAATTAATATAAGAATATCAAAACTAATTATCAAACCATCGCATCTTCGATTAATGCATATTGATGGAACTCTGACAAGTAGGTATCTTCTGGTGCGTACATTTATAATTATCAGTTATAAATGAGAGTTTGTAGCAAATAAAGCTCATTAAAATATTACACTTAAATCGAGTGATCCTTTTCGAAAAGACTTATCTCAAACTGCAATTCTGAGAATACATAATAGAATGCAGTTCTAAATAGACCTATTTTCCATACCAATTATGCATTACTTTAATACTGTTTTTAAGTTATAAAATTATTATTTTAATGATGCAATCAATAAATCAGGTCACCGGCTACTTTTGTCAGGAAGGCATTCAAGAGCAAGCATTTGTTAGATATGAGTCTTTTCAAAATTGTATTCTTAGATGGCTTTACGAATTGTAGCTGTTCCAATTAAAGTTTCTACCTACTATAGAAAAATTGCAACAAAATCAACGATTGTATAGTGTTTAAAAGATCGCCAGTATGTATATATACATTTTTTATAAAATGTTATTACCAATATTAGTTTTCAATAAAAATTGATTTTTTTATTCTTTCTCACTCATTCGCACCAGAAAATCCATAACCTTCTCGAAGCTACACAACAATTAACAGCGCACCCGAAAATGCGACACGAGTTTCTCCTCGTACAAAAAAGAAACAAAAACTAGATCGCTATATAAATCACTGAACCCATCTTTATATGTATCATTGGCACCATCTCCCAGTTAACCTCGCATCTCTAACCTCCTAAGCAACGATATAACAGCTCATATATATAAATAAATAAATAAATAAATAACAGTATATAACCTATATATAAACAAAAAGTAAGTACAGAAACAGAGATAGAATAACTATATAAATATATAATTATACAGAGAACTATGTATAATATAAATATCGGGCACCAACCGTTATTCCTCCTGGTGTGAATCTCCTGGTCCTCGGAGACGGTCTCGAGTAGGGGCAGCGTGTTGTCGGGGCAGTAGGGCGAGCTCAGGGGCATGCCGCTGCCGATGTCCGACATGCCGGCGCCGTCCAGGCCCGCGCTGTGGCAGCTCCGCGGCAGACTCGAGTATCCTGTGCGCGCACAGGGCCAAGCGTTATTACACTTATGTATTAGGTATAATAGCCACAGAGACGCGAGACTCTCTTCATTATTGTGTGACAAATATATATATATATATCAATTTGTATTGGTACGTTACTCGTTAATTGTGTCTATCTTTTCTTTTTTTGGTGTATGTATATACATATATGTGCTATATACATAGACGTGCAAGCTTGCTGTCGAGGCGCGAATGGTTTGTTTGTTTGTTTATTTTTTTATTTTTGTTTTTAATGAGGTGTTCGGTGATTATGGGGGTGGACATTGTCGAGGGGGTTGGGTAGTACAGACGGCGGTCGGCGATGAATTTGTAATAGCGGCGAGCACGCGATCGAGACCTTTCAATTTGACGATTGTTGGGTAAGAGAGTTTTGGGGGGAATGGGTCGAGTTTGATGCTTGAATTATTTACGCGGTGTTTGGCATTGTTATGCAACCCATTCTTTGCCTTATTTTAAGTATAGCTTTTAAATTTATAAGCGCGTTTAACGATGTAGCGTATTAATTGCAGTACGCAAAATGTATTTTGGTGATTATTGAAAAGTTTACCGTGTTCAAGTGTATCATTTTACAAAGATTAAAATGGCATTGTATATGATTGGTATAAATTGATATGAATAAAGAAAACAGAAATTTATGAGAAGAAAATATTAGAATACTGCAAATTTTTCATAACTAATTCTTTTAAATTATGCAATAAATGTATGTAAAATACTTGACAATCTATAAGTTTAAAATGGCGTGGTTTATGTTGGTCCGGCTTCACTAATCTTTATTTTTAGATTACCCTAATGATTCTGATATGCTTTGCAAAATTGGAGTAACAGGAATTGTTCAACGTTTTAACAATCACCCATTTACAGATTTTGTTTACAAGTTCGGCTTTTAAATTATATTATCTAGGATAATATTTCGATTGTATCTTAAAAAATATTAATGACTTTTTTTAAACAATTCTGTGAGTGAATAATATTTTAAAAATATAATCTATATTAATTAAAGATTGAAGTTATATATTTATAAATATACATTCCTATATATCTTTTTAAAGATAACCAAGATATAAATGTTAAATTTTTCAATATTAAAAAATTTAATTTTCATTTTCGTATTTACAAGTCTCAAAGTATTAGTAATTAGTATTAAAATTCATTAATTCTTATATAATGACGTGGTTATTAATGGTTTGTTTTCTTTCAAATTAAAATTTACTACTTTTTTAGACGGAAGTAAACGTGATAATGACTCAAGAATTAATGGAACATCATATATATAACAGCGAAAATTGCCATGCTACACTGTACTTATGTAAATAGAAATGTTATTCTATACTAAACATTGTTTATTTTTGTTACAGCTCAAAAGCTAGTGCTAATAACGAATACGTACATTGAAAAACATTTAAATTAAGTACTACCATTAGGATACAAGATTAACGTTTTATAAATTCATGAAAATAAGCGCATTATTTTAAGTGGAGAGTACACTGAAGTTAGAGAATCTTTTTAATTGTCTGTATTATATTCTAAATTGGTTTCTGTACTTTTGGTATAATTTAATTCAATTTTCCAGAAAGGTTTATAATTTTTTATTGGAAATGGTAAATTATTTTTCGAGTTCTATTGTAATGCCCGTATATGCAATAAGAATTAATAAAAAAATTTTGGATACATAAAACGTGATATGATTATTTTTATCAAAATTACAGTGTACTCTTCTCTAAAATGCCTTGAATCTGGATCGTTTAGAACCATAGTAGAATAAGTCGATACTAAAAATTTCACAAAAACCAATAAACATTTGAATGTTTGTGACATATCACGCAGTAATATTTCAGTATTCTAAAGACATTTATAAACTTAGTTTGAATTAATCAAATTAATAGGCGATATTTTGTAAATTATCAAATAACCAAGAACGTTTACAAAACGTTCAAAACAAACTTACTCCACCTACATAGTTCTAAACAACCCAATTAACAACCCACTATTCTCCACCTTCAATCCTCAACGTACGTATTCGCGTAACTACAGAACTACGTACTAGCTACAAAAGAAAAAATATACAACCAAAAATCTGAAAAATAATCAACAATCAATAATCATGTCAATCAAAGATCGTGACGATCCTTAAAAACAATGTATAGGTATATGATGAAATGACGCGCGTCGCTTCCTTTACACAGACTCTCCTCCGACATATCTCGTTCGCGATTTTATAGGGGAGTGGGGGGGGGGGGGGGGGTGGGTGTTGTGAATGAAAGCAATGTGCCGTTTTCTCATGTACTAACGAATTTCAACAAGATCCTGACTGGGTGTGCTGGGCGTCGCGGGCACGCTGCTCGCCTTCCGCCTGAGGCCGGTCGAGTGGCAGCGCTGGATCGGCGGCTCCTCCTTGCGCAGGGGCCCCGTCTCCTCGAGGACCTCGCGCTCCGTCCGCCCGGTGTACTTGAACTTGGTGCCCCAGGAGAAGATCGAGCCGCCGCTCATGACGGGCGCGTCAGAGGCACGTGGCAGCCTGGTAACAATGCCGGGTTGTAATTAAGGGATTTTACTTCGGTTTTCACTTTTGGTTCTTGTTGTGGGGGGTTATTAATGCTTGAATGCTCGATTTTTTCATCTGTATATTTGTGTGATTTTGTCGGAATAGTTTGTAGGTTTATTATACTTTGTGTTTTGCATAAATATGTAGAGAAAAGGTGGTCACGTTTGGCCCGGAATATTTTAATGTTGGGATTGCTTCATTTGCCGAAGTAGACCCGAAATTTAGCTTCACATCTTTATTCAAGTTTTAAACAAAGCTGAATAAATCTGTTTACTTTTATTGGGGTATTTAGTTTTATTTGAAATTATATGCATTTACTTTGAAGCTTTATTATTGTGAATAAACAATGATACAATGTGTATGTTAATCATGAGGTATAATAATCATATAAATTAATGCAACAAAAAGAATGAACAAATTGCTTAAAAACGAGCATTTAAACAGTAATATTTTCTTAATCAGTCTCCAGTTTTGACTTTGTTATGGGACAGAAAAATAATATTGATGTTGGGATGTACCATACATTCTATCATAAGCAAGTATATAATTATATATACACGAAAAAGCGTAAACTTTTTCAGAAAAATGTTATGAAAATATAAAGAAATGTATTCTTTCTATAACATATTTAGAACATACATAAAGAAATACGGTGGTATAAATAGGGCCAATTCACGAAAATTGAGTTTCCTTTTCTTGTAATTCATACCTGCATATTTTAGCATTCTCGTACTACAAATTATAGTCGACACACAAATTCATAGTCTTTTACAAGTAAAATATTAAAATTACTATTGAATTGCGCATGTCGGAAATTAATAACTACAGCAGTTGCACGTATTCACGATAGAAATACAAAGAAATTTAAATTTGTCCAAAAGTTACAGCTAAAATAGCTATGGGTGGTCATACTGGGGTACTCTCCCCTGTAGATCTACCATAAAAATAAAGAGATACAAATGGTACGTTTCTTAAAAATTGGCGACATGTATCAAAACAAAGCGAATGTAGCTGCAACTTTCGCTTTGCAAATTTAGCTTATATTATTTTGTTTATCTTATATAAACAACAATTAAATTTAAAAGTAGGATTACTGATATGTAATTTTTAATTGAATATATGGATTTATTCGAAAAAAAATACGCTTTTACAGTTAGAAACTTGCCCATGATGATTTGTATGATACGCCATACTTAATAACAATGATTTATATTTTAACAACGGTGGCAAATTGACATAAAAAGTAACTGTTATATTGATATTTATAAGGACAAAATTTAATAATTTAATACATATATTATAATCATACAAGTATACAGATTATGTCATTATAAATATCTTCTTATTATAAAAGCTCGTATAAATTTTTCTTAGAAATCTTTAATTTTTTATATTAATGAGTAACCTTTTTTATTCATAATACCTTCTTGTTATTTCCGGTGGAAAAAGTACTATATAGAGTGAGCTATATTTACAAAGATATATATTTTATAGATGATAGGTACTGAAATCAATTAATAAATACAGACATAAGTCGCCGAGGATTTAGTTTATACTTCAGAAATACTTACAGTTTTAAAATCCGTTCTTAAAATTTGTATATGTTGATATACCGAAATGAATCAGCACTTTTGATAATTTAAATTTCACATAGGTGTTTATAGCTAGAAGTATAGATAAACACATTGTGAGAAATGTAAAGTCTGCGTTTGTCGCATACACAATTTTACCATTCCTTTACAAAATTTTCTTAAACTTTTCATCCAAAATTCACAACAACTAATCGCAAGTAAATTTCTAATTTTACACCACTAAAAAAGTCGATTTAAATCTGCACCCCCCGCCCCCCTACGCAAAGCTTCATCGTCTAAAACCCAAGCAAAAAGAAAACAAGCGCCAACAAGCACTCCACCCCTGCGAGACCAACGAATTCCGTTAAACTCGAGGACGCAGTCCGTTGGCCCGAGAGCAAACACATACACATACAATACAACGCGCAATGGCGGCGTCGGCGGCCTCGATGATTAATCGATAGAGACATACACACTCGGCGGTAATACGCACACGCGTCCCCGCTCCGCGATGTAACTATAACTATATACCTATACCGGACCCTCTTTCCTGTACACGAGTGTTACGAATGTATACCGTACCGTACCAAATATTTGCGGCCCCGCGACACGCGGAAAAAGACGCGGTATTCGGCGAGAAACAAAAAGTGGTAGCGCTCGAGTTGATTGCTCGCGGAGCGTAATGTGCAATCGATTCGTTCGTTGTATTGTGAGTTATGCGCTCGCTTTGGAAGGTTAAGAGTTTATGACGCTTGTTTCTTTGTTTTCTTTTTTTTAAGGAGGGTCGTGAGTGGCTGTTACAGGTAATTTAGGTTGTTCGGTTTTGCGTGCGAAGGAAAATGCGTTATTATGTGGTTAATAAATTGTAGAGTTTGTTGTGGCTGAGTGGGACTATTCGAGTAAAGTATCCAAGTTGCCTTTTAAATGTTTGTTTTGATTATTAGTAGGTAATATGGTATTTACGATGAATAGTCATTTAGATACATAAATGTAACCGTATTGTTATTCTACATGGAAGTATAATGGATTTTCTCTGAATTTAATTTGAGTGTTAGAAAGTTAAACACTGACACTTTTAAGTTCCAAATTCAGGGAAAAGCACATTAGTGCTACCAAGAATAATGAGATATCATTGAATTTGTCTCTTTCTTCAATAAGTATTCATTCACTGGTGTCTGTTTATTTATTGGATCATTTACCCTATAAGGTAAAAGCGCCAGTACTGGGACACTTTTGGTATGCCCGTTTAGAAAGACTTAAATTCTGAAATCTGATAGCAAAATTAAAAAAATATATTAGTATTATCGTGTAGCCCGGGAGATTTCCTATCGATTGAAAGAAAAATTTTTTTTTTAAACCTTTTCTATGCGAATAAATAGTGGTTTTAATAAAATAGTTCCTGGCTGCAGTAGTGGGACACGATGTTTCGAGTTGACCCAGTACTGGGACAAACAATTGGCACCAATACTGGGACAGTTATTAAGTAGCTTTATTCGTTACCATTCTGCAAACAAATAGAAATAAGCTCATTTTCTCAATTCATTCGATAATACTAATTGATTTACATGCTTTTGTAGTTTGGTAAGAATCGGCAAATTGAAATCACAAAAATTGATAAACTGAGACCTGTAACCCCACTTTTTGAGGTTATAGGATTACACCTCCCAAGCTAAAGTTATAGATTTCCAAAATCCACTATTTCCGAACTTCATTCCAGTTTACATTATTGATTGTTATTTAATATCTTGTTTAGTAAGCTCTAAAGTAGTTTTCAATCACTGAATCTAATTATAATTTGTATATTTTGAGTGTCCACCTACTGCTCCCTCGCAAAACTATGGAACCAGAACTAGGACACCGAATTGTACAGAAAATAATTATTGTTTTAACTAAATACAACTTTAATCGTATTCGTGAGCGTGTCATCTATTGATAAAAACATTAACTTGATCTGGTAGAGTAAAATATTTCTTTTGAATGCAAAACTCAATCCTCAGAATTCAGTCAAATCTGCACGATTCAGTAGCGTCCATCGTTACTCTCGGATCCTGCTTTGAATATAATTTCTGCCGCAGAGCTGGAATAATTCATGTTTATTTGAATAGTTGATACCTAGGCAATAGTTAAAAAAATTTACTATAACGATTTATGACTGTATTTTTTATGAAAACAGTCATTTTTCGTCCGTGTCCCACTATAGGTCCCAATTTTTTATTTTTCCAGGTACTGGTGCTTTTACCTTAGTACAGTACATTTTATAATAAAATATCTAAAAATGAGTTTTGATTCACATAAAAGAGGAATTTGATACGTAAGAATTTAATAATAGAAGCTTCTATCAAAACACTTTGTAATTAATTTCGACTTTGTCTTCACGCTCATCTAAGCTCACAATAGCACTCTAGCAACGTTCAATAAAGAACAAGATACAGTGGATAGTGAAATGTGAGAAACTGAATTTAATTACTGAAAGTAGGTTAAGTGATTGAATTTGTTTGTAAATCCTCAAACTTATATTCATGATTTCTTGTATGTAAATATCATACATATAAAAGTAATTATCGTAGATAATAATATTGTTAATCAATAGTATATTACGCATCTCGCCTTCGGCTTGGGTGTCAATTTACACGTGCTTATGTGGTAGCTATTTCTCCTCCCGTGGTGCGTATACTATTTTTCACCATACCCGGGCCGAAAATGGCAAATTTCAGTTTCGGAGCCCAGAGGAAATGTGCTACTTTTGGCCAGGGTATGGTGAAAAAAACTATTTTCATGTTCATATTCGGCAATTGGATTCACTATGCAGACATATTTAACTCTAAAATATGCATACTGTAATAAAGCCAATCTTATTAATATTTTCATTCTAACAGAAGATATAGTCGCGGTAAAAGGAGCCATGAAATAGCATAATGTATTTGAAATTCATTTTTTACAATTTCAATGTCCGGAAAAATTTGACTATATATATATATTTAAAGATATACAATTATGTAATAAAGTAAACTTGTATTTGTGATCATTGTTTTTAAATTAATAAAATAACACACTTGAAGCAATTAAAATGATGTTGGTTTATACCTAAATATTTCAAATATATTTACTTTCTCTCAAATGTCCTTTAAATATTTCTATTTGTTAAAAACATTATTTTTAAACATATTATTCTTATTTTTCACGACGTAATAACTAAAAGTTCGCTTGGTTCTATACATAGCACAAAATAAACTCAATAAAATTGACGTTTATATTTATTATTTACAAAATTTAAACTTGTTCTTTATAATTTAAAATCTTAAAAACTATAAGTAATAATAACCAAAGCCTAAAGTACAATTTAAAACTAATTATAGTGCCTTTATTTTATACATATTATATATTTCAATCAGCAAACATTTCAACGGTCACTATGTCCCAGTCTCCTCTAATACTACCACTATTCACAACCACCATGTAAACCAAAACTTTACCAAAATGTTTTCCATTACCACTGTATCTTATCCGAAAAATATACGAATCGATCAATAAAGCACCAATTCCCATAAGGTTAAAATAATTTACACACACGATTGCTGAAAATGAAGACTACACAACCTATATATTACTGTCAAAAAAAGAATTTGCGTTTATGCAAATTTACAAAAAAATTGTCGTTGATTTTTTACACATAAAAAATGCAACAGGATAAACAACCCACAAATCTCCATTGAAATCCAACCCAACAACTTCGTTATTTCTACAAACGAACATCACTCAAAATTAACAAACAAATCTAAAAACAACAAAGAATACCATCGCGAATTCGTCATTTCAACCATGCATCCAGCAAAATATATTCAACAAGTATTATCGCCACGGACCAACCAAGCACGGTTACGAAAGAAAAGGGCCGACGACTACATACATATACATACACTATACGTTGCGCGCCTGTGCACGGGCATACACACGCGCGCGGCCCTTTGGACGGTGGCCAAGCCCCAGGCGCTCGCGAGGCTCGATGCATGATGCAGAAAGTGAATGCACCCGTAGCCGCGAGCCTCTCGCGACAGACAACAGGTCAGGCGCTTATTTATATTGCGATGCCCCGCAGGTTCCACTTTTCTTGTTTAAAAGGAGAGTTTTAGGCTTGCTGCGGGGAGATTGTGTTTTTTTTTCTGTTTGTTTTTTTTATTGGAGGGGAAGGGTGATTGCATACGTAGCAGTGTGGTAGCTTGTTTGGTAATGGAGGAGCACGAACTGCTCTGGCGTTTGTGATGGAATTTGCTTTTTTTTACGGTTTGATGGATTGTTATAGAGGGTAGGCACGGAGGTAATTTACGCGAATATTGTGAATTTGAAGTGTCGCGATTGAAGTATAGGATATTCTTTTTTGTTATGGATTGGTGTAGCTTTCGAATTCGTGAGAAATAATTTATAATTATTAATTCAATTGTAATATAAAAGTGAAGAAATAGTAATGTTTTTATATTTACATTTCATGTGTGGGAATTTTTATAAATTTAAGAAAGAAAATATAGCAGCTGTAAATCTAGCAATTGTATAGATATACAGGAATAGTGTAACTTGATCGTGATTTTGTAAGGTGTTCCAAAATAAATACAAACACGAATGAGCAATGGTGTCAAACGTATTTTATACCTTCGTGCAGAGATCGGCAAGTATTTGACCTCATGTTTTCTAATACTTTTTTATTTTTGTTATTCAAACTGAAAAGTCGATATTTATTTGTATTTATAAAGGTCTTTCATAGCAAATAAGTGCAATCTGGTCCACTTATATATGAGACCTCTAGAAACTCGTTTTATTTTAGTTAGAAAGACAAATAAAAAGTATTTAGAATCGCTTTGATATAATATAATACTTGTCGATATCTGTTTACTTGGATACCCAATCAGAAAAGTATTATACACAAAGAAGGATGCCCATGGATGGCCTATGCAGCGCCCATGGTAAAACATTGATGAGGGCCTATAAAACTGATATAAACATGAAGGATTTATAAAATCTTTAGCATTTAAACAAAAATTTCCGTCTATATAAAGTGAAAAACATTAATACTAATTATTTCTCTTAATTTTTACTATTTAATGCCTGATAAAATCTTGATTTTTCACTTATTTTATCGAACTTGGTCGTAATTTTTCAAAATTTCCCTTACCCGCATTAATTTTTTTTAATGTTCATATTTTGGCGAACTCTAAACAATAGAGTTTTGTACATTCCCCCGCGTCCCCTGACTTATTAGGCATCCTCTTTTATGTATTTTTTATTAAGGGGGTCTTTCGTTAGATATAGGGCATAAAACAAAAAATCGTATGAGACTTTATAAAGGTCCTATGATAAAACTAATGATATGAACTTGATCATAGTCCAAAACTACATGAAAAAAAATTGTTTCAAAAAAATCGTCACTTCACAAGTGTATATATTGTCAATTTAAAGAATATTTAGTTAAACCCCATTTTTCTTTATTTCTTAACCAATTTTAATGTTTTGGCGCTTATATTTTTCCTTAAACATTTCTCTACAAAGTTAACGAAAGAAAATTTTAATATAATATACCTGTAATAGGAGAAAGCTACTTATTTATAAGTAAACGCGTAAAATTTTATAAACAATTGGCTTTCTCTAGTCACACATATATTATTTTAAAATTTGTTTTCGTTAACTTTGTAAAGAAATGTTTAAGAAGAAAAATAAGCCCCGAAACATTAAAATTGGTTAAGAAATAAAAAGAAAATTGGGGTTTAACTAAATATTTTTTAAATTGATAATATTTACACTTGTGACGTCACAATCCTTTTTGAACAATTTTTTTTTTTTCGTGTAATTTTAGACTATTATTAAGTACATATAATTAGTTTTATCATAGGACCTTTATAAACTCTTATACGATTTTTTGTTTTATATCCTATGTCTGGCGAAAGACCCTCCTCAATTATATTCAAATATAGACAAATTCAATATAAACACCAAAACACCGACATTCAATAAATTTAATAATAATGATTTTCAATTGTAAAATAAAAAATCATCCATACAATCCTTTTCAAAGCTAATTACAATTCATCATCGTATTCTTCATACAAGAATCATAAAATCTCCCCATTATCTCTCGAACAGCGAATGCTTTATCCCATTGTTCGACCCGTACAACGTTACGCATATAAAGAACCAAAGATTATTTCAAAAAGAGCTCTTTACTTTATTCCCTTTTGGGTGAATATATACACGCGCGCCCCTTGAAATCCATCCACCGGGGATAAAGCTGCGGAAGGAATTTTTTCCGCAGAGGAGAGGAAAAATTCATTTTCCCGGCAAAAAAAAGCGTGGATCTCGAGCTTAAAGGTAAAGAGCTCGAGCGATTATTTGCGCCGCGAGAGCGTGCAAGTAGCGCGAAAAAGGAGAGAGAGACAGGGAGAAAGAGAGAGAGGAGCGCGCCGGATGAGTTTTCAGCGGGGAAATTATTTATGCCGCTGAATTCGCGCAAAAGTTCTGCTCGGAATGTGTTACTTTTTCACGATCACGAGTGAACTTTATGCCGTTTTATTGCGGCTGTAATAAATATTTGTTTCGAGAGCTTGTTGAAATAATTACAGTTTTTAATGTTCGCGGATAAATTACGTTGAATATAGCTTTTGTTTATAAGTAAGAGGTTTTACATATAATTCAGTGCCTGATAGATCTACTGAAAGTAAAACATGCTTATGTATTCTATTTTTTTAAATATTCTTTCTTAATTTTAATTATTATTATAACTATGTAACAAATATTGGGCATTTATGTACGATACTTAGTTATTTGAATTAGGATAACCAATTATAAACACAGAAATACCCCGAATGGTACATTTTTCTAGAAAAAATAAATAATACTTATACTATTACTCTAAAAATCAAAAGAATTTTTAATTAAAAGACAATTTAAACCCCGTAACAAATAAGAATGTTTAAAAAATTATTTAACATTAACGTAAAAGTAATGTCACCCCATAGCAGGGAGGTATCTACTGACATACATTTTCTATTTTTTGCTTTTTAACCTTTACATTGTTCGCGAATTGCGAGGTTACATTTTTTCCTAAATGAAACGGCTTTGTGCACTCTTGACAATGTAACAGATTCCATTTATTCTCCCTGAGGGTCAATCATCGGGATTCTACTCTATAGGATAGTGCACCTCTCTCTAGTAGCACCAGTACTTTACCGACCTCCAATATTAGACCACTTTACTTGTTACGTTTAAGAAAACATTTAAAAACTTAATATAAATATGGAATTGCTTAGGAAAATTAAATTACTTCATACTATTGTCGAGTTTTAATTACAAAATATTAACGCTAATAACCTCAAAATATAAAAACGTAAGTGGTCAACTATTTATTCTAGATGGTCAACCACTTGAGTCTACCTAATAAAAGAAAGTCATAGTTTATTCTCATATTATTATCTGGTGCTTTTACAAAAAATTCTTTAAAATATTGAAGTTCACCCATAATTCGTGAAAATGCAACCGAATAAAACCTTCATATCGCTCCACACTATACATAATTTCTTACAAATTTACGCAGTCTACATCAAAGAATAAAAACAATATACATTAAACTTCACCCATTATTCGTACAAACCCAACCATACAAAAACTCTATCTCTCCCGGTTACAATTCTACCTCTTCCCCTCCACTCTCTCTCCCATCCCCCTTAATTAATAGAACACTTCTCGAGTGCTCCTCTCGATACGACTCGCCTCTCGCTTTGCCTCCCACACACACGAGCCGCGCAGCTTCCATCAAGGGAAAAAGCGCCGCGAGACGGATGTATAATAGAAGCTGCGCGAGCGAGCCGCAAGCTCCGACGCCCGGGCGCAACTAATGAGCGTCCCGAGCTCTCTCTCGCGTAATAATTGCACGTAGGAGCATTCGCACGGACGATGAACGCGCGTGTGTATGTATGTATATATATAACCTTCGAGGTTATACTTTAGTGGTTCGTTGGATTCCGCGCTGTGTGCAGTATATGTGTGTGTGTGTTAGGACTTTGTTAGCGGTAGTGGGGGCAACTTTACGTACTGGGTGAGACGTGGTGTCTCTCGCGCGTGTGTGTGTGGGCACGAAGTTTTTAGAATAGGTGGGTAATTAATTGGTTCGTGTTTCGTTTTGAAATTTTAGACGTTATTGTCGTGGTTGTTGGTGTTTTGTTTGGAAATGCTGGTTTGCTATTGATTTAGATCGCTGCTGTTTCCAGAATGTTATTTTGGTGTGCGTCGGACTTCGATGGGTTAAATCCGTACGGATTAATTGTTTCGTAATTTCGCTTCGATGTATTTATAGATACATATTGAAGAAGTGAAATGAGTATTTTAAATTTAAACTCGAATGAGAACCAAGAGAAATGTTTGGGACTTGAGACACAATTCTTACAATTATTTACAATTTGTTTTTTCGATTGCGTAACGCAGACCTTATTTTACATACGTTGTCACTAACGTTATCAGATCTTATCTATGCTGATACGAATTTTGTTCTAGAAGGTCAATTTATAGTGAACGAGCCTCCTTAAATCAACTGTTATGTACATGTTCTGTTTACAATATTTTCTTAGCTAATTAAATAATTTATTGTACTACAACTACAAAACAATTTTTTTTAACCATATACAAAGTAAGTTAGTTTATAATATAACTGACACCCTTTATGCAAATGCCAGCATAAAGGTGTAGCTGTTCATGTTATTTATCTACAAAGCTCGTGTTTTTAATCCAACTCATAAAAAAGAATTATGCACGTTTTAAAATAATTAATAACTTGATGGCTTAAATGTGATATATTTATTTTTTGATCTTATTTACTGATATATACGTATCGTTGTAATATTTATGGTAAATACGTATTTCTTGATAAAATAATGTATTATTATATTACAGGTTTCTTGGAATATCGGGGCTTATTTTTAATAATCAAAACAGTAGTATAATTGATTTCAGTACCTTCACCCGTGTATTTATTTATAATGTATACATTTACTTTAGTAAACAATACAAAGTTACAAACGTTCCTATCAAGAAAGTGTCAAATCCCATGAGAGGAAAGTTTGGCATTTCGGTCTTTCAGTTCCTTACCAACTAACAGCTAAAATTACGTAAAACTAAAACTATTATTATCAACTAAAAAGACTATAGATTCAGAGAGAGAAAGAATTTGAAAAGAAAACTTAACGTACTCAACACAAGCTCGTGTTTACGGCAGATAGACAGAGATTTTGAAAGCACTGCTGAAAGAAAGAAGAGGAGTAGAAGAAGAAAAAGAAAGAACGTACATAAAGAGGGGGAGAAAGAAGGAAGAGTTAGGTTAAGTCGTGTGTAAAATACTCACGTGAAGAACAGCATTTGCTCGATGGCGCATCTCCAAACGTGACGGCAGTTCGAGCCCGTGGGACACTTAAATCCGACGGTGTGCTTTTTCTGCAAAATTCGCCACACTTCCAACAATCTGTCTACGTCTCACTGTAGTTTTTTTCTTATCGTTTTCTAAATATTCGAGTGGTAACACACTCCTACGACACTAGTGACTCAATTATCGAGCTATTGTTAATTTGTATCTATTTTATACATGTTATTTATTTAGTTGAAAGTAATAATGTATACTAAAAATTGAAAAGTATGACATTTTTCAATATTTTAAAAAATTATATATGTATCAAAGTTATCAAAGATTATAACATAACTCTAGACTTATAAAATTATAGAGATATTTAAATATGGATTATTTAAATATTACTGCACATTTATTCAACTGAATAAATAAAAAGAAAAGTTGCCTAATTTGTCAGTTTCTACATTACAAAAACAAACATAATTTTCCAGAAAAAATTTAAACTTAAAATACGTATCTAATGATGCTACGCAGATTAAGCAACTTTTATAAACTATTTAAGTAGTATTCTAAAATTCAATGTAAGCGAAGCTCGCCTCGGATCAACTAAAATAATTCTCAAACATGTACCCTCGTTAAAATTTTAAGCGTATAGGGAGGGATGAAAATCTCTCTAGAGTATAAAAATACAAAAGGTTGTACGTTTTGCCTTGCGAGGGCAGCGAAATCTTTATTTCTTATAATGCTATTTACTACCTATAGTCTTCCGGCAGATTTAGAACTTGAAATTCATTCTATTGTTTACATCAAAACTAAAAAATAGTGAAATGTGACATTTTTCGATACTGTTGTTTATATTTTATTCTACTTTATAATTCGCGTGCCAAATAAATTAATAATGAATTACAAAATGATTCATCTTTCCTTTAACTAGGATGAGCCCTCGGTGAAGTTTAAAACTTTTCGAATTATAACTTTAGCAAACTTTTTGATATTAAAGTTAAAGAAGTAAAAGAAAAACCGAAGGAAATATATTTTTCAATTATAAAAGTTTTAATAAAAATAATCAAGTTCACCTTATTGGGTACCAACTTATAGACAATTTACACTGTTGCATTCGTTCACACTCATTAATAATGCATATGAATTTATTTTATACAACGCAGCACGCAACTAAACAATTCTAAACTAAAATATGTATTACTGAATTTCATTTACATAATGCCCTTGAATTGCCTGATATTTCAGACTCGTCAAATAAACTCCATGTTCGTCTGGAGTAGGTAATTCATTAATATGCGATGGCATTTAATTTAAATCCCAAGTCTTTATTTAATATCTTTATAAGCATATACCTAAATCATTTTCTAAAAATATTACTCTCTTATTATTGATCTTGATTAAATGACTCGTTCAAAAATGTGAAATCGTCTTGAATCACTTCAAGTGATGCGCTAATAAAATGTTCCTAGTAGTTCATGCGTTCATAACTGTTTTCATAACTGACGATGGTTATTATGTGATTAATATTTTAACTGCATATTTGCTTATTTATTCATTTTTAGCAACAATCAATACACATACTAAATGAAACAAGATTCAACTGTTTTTTAGCGCATTACTAGTATTAATCATTGATTATAATATAATTGTCTATGCTATAGGGTGATTTCAACCCTTGAACTATCCTGATGGTCATTTCTCTAAACTATAACATCACAGAGTCAAGACTTCAATTTCACCAATCCTGATCACAACAAACTTCCAATATCCAAAAATATGCACAAATTCACTCAACCCACAACCGTCCCATTCTACTTGGCACACGAATCAAATCACAAGCAATACTTATACTCACGCCATCCCCCCTTGACACTTTCCGCGTCAAAAGTACAAAGCCTAAATGCGAAAATTCCGCGCCGGAGAGCGCATTACTGTCGCGTTCGTCGGCGAGCTCGCGACCGAACAAACTGAACGGCTAGCGTACTACACACAAAGAAAAAAGAAGTACGAAATAAAGAAAGACAGAGCGTCAACGACTCACCTTCGTCCTCATGTCCTGGAGAGAGACGGCGCGAGAGCCAATGCGCAGCGCGGGCGGAGAGGGGGGGGGGGCAAATAATGGGATTACTTTTACTTGTAAAACTATATATAGGCCTCGAGAGACTATTCTAGATGTAGACGAGTATTTTTGCACGTGTGGGTGTGGGTGTATAATAGGGCGCGGAGTGCGAGCGAGCGAGGGCGCGGGCAGAAGACGTGAAAGTGTGAATGAGGGAAGAGTTCGAGAGGCGGCGATGGCAAGGTCGTGGATGTGTGGTTGATAACGAGGGTAAATAATGGGTATTATTGGGATTGTGAGATTGTATTGGTTAAAAATAAATAAGCGAGGATTGTAGAGATAATTGGCTGTAACGTGTAAAAAATCTTGCTGGAATGAAAGAGTTATGCTGGATGGAATGTGGTAGCATCATTTCTCGATTTATACGGAAAATATTTTTTGATATCCTAGCTGCTTTTTTTCTGGCTCTAGATAACATATTAGCTGTTACAGCTGAAAGAGTCCAATAAAAATGTTTTGTTTTTTAGCAAAAAATTTCTATTCATGTGTTATTTCGGTTGATGATGACTTTATAAAAGTCTAATTAATGTTTATTATTAAATTGAATTAAATGATTTTTTAGCACTACCGTAATAAATATTTATTAAGAATTACTAAGTTTGGTTATTAATAATAAGTTAAAAATTACTTGAAAAGTATTCTCTTTAAGCTTTGCACACACTAAAATATCAAATTATTTCTGCCCTGTCAGTCGCACTCGCAGACCTAGAATTTGAATAACGACACAATCAAAAAGTAAATCATAAAATTGATATTTATATTCACATCATGAACTTCATAATATTTTAACATAATATGTTCTTAGTAAACCAACTTTAATTGTAATTATCCTCGCTTTCAAACCAGAAATTCCACTTTAACATAATTGCAATTATTTACGTAAAGTCGAACAATTCTGTAGGAAGTGTGTAAGAAGGTGTATTTTAATACAATTTTCTTGACAAACAGCCCTCATTAACGTAATTTTGAAAACAATTTATACGAAGAAATTTAAATCTAATTTTTTAACTTTATTTAAAATGCAATAATCGTAGATATTTATTTTCTGGTTACGTTATTAGACGTACCTATTTGGATACAAATTATCTAGTTTTAAATTCTACTCTCTAAAATTAAAACCAGATACTGGGAGATACTCCAAAAACGCATAAATTTTATTTATATTTCATGGCAAAATTCTAATTTTGAATTCTAATCTCTAAAATTTTTGGAGCTAAAATCTCACTCTACATGCATTGTGTGAGTCATGTATTATATATTGTAACACTATTAAAGTAAAAGGAGGAAGCGTATGAGACCAACACCACCGTTTAAAGCTCGTTTAGAAAGGAATTTAAAAAAAATGAATACCCTTAAGTGCGGAGAAAGCTGAAAAGAATAATATATATGGATTTGTCCGATTTAAAGCAATGTACAAAGGAAATTTCTACTTATTTTAAAGCATTTTCATCGCGTTTTCCTCTACTTTCCCACTACTTGCGGCGGTCAATTCTTTTTCTAAAATTCCTGTTTTGACGAGCTCTAAACAATGGTAATAGTCTTATACGTCCCCCTTCACCGGCTCAATTATTATAAATCTGCATCCTCATTTTACCCTAAAAATAAAGAAACAGTCACTCTGTGCATCCAGACCGAGCTTCTCACTCCAAAACTTCTTTTTAACCTTATCTCAAGAATACAATTCCCGAAACTACGAAAACCCACAGAATTCTCCACCACCACAATCTTTCCCTCCCAATTCGCATTCCTCCCTCAAATCGCAAAATTCTTTACAACGTCATACACACTCGGAACCCGCCAGCCGCTGCTGCACGTGTCGATATTACATCGTCGAACGCGCGCTAGACTCCCAGCAGCGCGCCAGTCGTCGTCGCGACGTATATCCGCGAGGTCAATATACAAGCTCGCGAGCGAGCGACCGCGCGAGGGGGGCGGCGGGCGGCTATATATCCCCCGCGACTTAACCTCCTTGCGTGTGTACATGCGCCACCCTTATTCCGAATGTGGCATTGCCTTTGCATAATGCGCTTACACGTATGTGTGGGTACGCGAATGTAAAAGAGTGAGGTGTGTGTGTGTGTGTGTAAGCGCTCGACGTAAGTTTCGCGCAGGCATGAGGCTATGTGCTCGAAGGTTAATGCCGAGGGACTTTTCGATTTTTATTCTTTTATTTCTTTCGCGGCTTCGTTACTTATTCAGCCGCGCGTGGTTTTATAGCACATGCTCGTTGCGAGATGCCCGCAGCGCTCGCGGCGGCTTTTTGAGAGTTTTCTCGATGGTCTATATACCTTTTGACTGGGTAGGGCTTCTGTTTTTTTTTTCGTTCTTATTTCTTTGTTGCGTCGTGGTTTTGTGAATATGTTGTAGGATTTCAATGGTATTGTTTATTCGAGATTAAGTTTACGTTAGATTGAGAATTAATGAATTAAAATTTAATGTTTATTTAACGTTTATTATTGAAGTTTTTGTTTTAGTAAGTATGTAAAATTTATAACGCTAAAATATTCATCTCCATTGCCCTTTTTGTTAGTTTTATCACTTATTGAAATTTAAAGAAAAAATTATATTGAAAATTCGCGGAATTACGCGTAAATTCTTCATAAACGCATAGTTTAAGATTTTAATTAGTTAATTGTAGGTTATTCTTACATTAGATTTATACACTAATAAGCGTGTGAAATGAAGAAAATATAAGGGGTATGTTTTTACTTTTCTCATTTTCCGATATTAAACAAAGCTTTAAAGAAAACACTAATTTACGCCCTCCGAATTTACATTAAGAATACCGAATAAAGTTTTCGTGTTAATATTTGCTGTATAAGATTAAATATGGGTTTAAAGACGTTATAGTACATTATGCAACAAGGGACTAAAGTCGTAGATTATTCCCGCGGGTAGGTTTACCGCCCGAGCGAAGCGAGTAATCACCCGAGGGAATGATCGACTTTACTCTCGTGTTGCATATAGAACTTTATTCACGACTTATACTGTGTTGCACTTTGTTGACTTGAAAAGTGGGATCGACTCATTCAATGTTAATACAACTACAATTTCAATATTTCAAAATTTTCAAAATATACAATATTGTCAAAATTTTCTAAATATACAATATTGTAAAAATTTTCAAAATATACAATATTGTCAAAATTTTCAAAAATTTTCAAAATTTTTTAAATTTTTTGAAATTTTAATAGTATATTACTCCCGCAACTGCGGCAGTAAAATATATGAGGGAATAAAACGCTACTTTAGTTCTGCTTTGCAGGTCAATAAAGTGGCTATTATAGTTAAGTTGTGAATAAAAGTATTTAACTATACATGTTGTATATTTCGTAATCCACTTTTCTCCTAATAAATATGAAAACAATAAAATGTTAAAGTATTCGACACTGCACATTATTGTCATAAAAGTGTTTGTCAAAAGTCCATAATACTTCGATTAATCCCCGTCTAATTATTCTAAGGACACATTAGTAAATCCCAGCTCTACTCGACTGTCGATCATATCGCAACAACATCGCGTAACTAAACTTTACACTTCCCCGCCATCGCAAACAAGATCCTTTGCGTAACGCGTCAGCCCGAAAACTGCAAATCCCTCCCCTATATACAGTCAACAAAATAAAAACCCGCTCGTATACCTATCCCGGATTTCATACCTACGTTTATGTGCGGCTCCGCTGGCGGCTTCTTACGTGCAGCGCAATATTGCGAGAGGGAGAACCGCGCGACGTAACCACGCGTACGTGTTTTCCTCGGGTCGCACGTATAAATATACACGTTGCGTGGCGTCTTTTGCCGAGTTTTATACGGGTGGAGAAATACAGTGAGCGAGGAGAAAGCGGTAATCGGGAAATGCTCGAAGAAAAGTTTAGTGGGTAGAGGGGTTGCATCTTATTTACTGGGTTTGCGAGAAGATTGGAGCGGCGGTAAATGACCGGAAATACCGAAATGCGAAGGAATTGGAAGAATAGATTATTTTGTAGTGTTATTTATAAATTTTTATGTATTATAAGTACTTACGCGTATTTGATTTAATGTAAAATTTTACTTTTATGTTTATGGTTATGAAATGTTTTAGTGACCTTGGTAATAAAATGAAAGGGTTTTTCTTAGTATGTAGTTTATTTTGTTATTTAAAAAAATGCTCAATTTCTACAGAAATAACAGAAATATAATAGAAGATCGTAACTGGACTGCAATAAAATAATTTGTTAATTAAAAGTTATAGTGATAAAACGCAATTGGTTATTTTTTAAAAATATGCTTGGACTATAAATAGTCAGTTTCGAAAATTTTATAAAGACTCGTAATCATTATAATATTAATGTTTACATCAAATAGTAGTTGGAGTAATTTAACTTAAGCGATCAATTAATTTTTTAGTAAATTACTATGACAACAGTTAAATAGGTCAAATTATTGTACGACAGGTCATCAATTTTATATGTTCGGGAATATGTAAAAAGAATTTGTTAAAACGAATGTATTCCACTATGGTTTTATTTGCTGAACAGTTCAACATTTTAAAATTGTTTACACGATTGATAATATTTTTCATTAAAAAAAGACTATATTATTAGCAAATAACATTTTCATTTCTACCAGCAAAATTTTGTTTGTAAACCTTTGTGATTTTGTTGATGTTATACCAGGAAATTTCTGGTTTGTATTCCGTCCCGTAACATAGGCGTGAAAGGCATTAAAATTCATAATCCGATAAGCGACGTTTGATGTCTCCACACATCGAATATGCCGAGCTTAATTTGCCTTTTCCCCCCACTTGTATACATGTACATATTTCACGCACATATTTCAGCTTTCCCGGAAGCTGCTGTTTCACATAGGTAAAGGGGTACCTTTTATCGATTCTGTTCCGTGAAAATCGCCCAATTATAATCTGCTTTATTCGACGCTTAATTTGATTTCTCCGAAAGTCAATTCAAACTTGATAATTAGTCGAACCGACTTATTTGACCAACGGATTACGAATCTGTGAATTGAATTCTTGGCTCAATAATTACAACTGTCGTCGTTTAATTTGCAAATGGAAATAAAATTTGATGATTGTGTCGTTATTCTGTCATGGAAAATTCACCTAAAAGCGAAACATTTCTGACTAGCTTCTATATTGCTGTCGAATCTAGAAAATTTGAATGGTGAAGATAGGAGACGTAATTGAAAAAATCTGACTATTCAACTATACTAATTTCACTACGTGCACTGAGAGAAAATTACTAAAACTTCTACTTTTAATTTCGTGTTTTTATATGAAAATATATCCTTAAAATATTGAACAGTTACTTTAACTTAAGTTTTTAATGGTTACCAAATGACATATGCGTAATAACTTCACTTTCTCTACAGTATATAGAATGTAATGTGCAAGCCTTCATAAAAAATACAGCACACATAACTCATCCCAACATTAAAAACAATATCAGTAAAGTAAGATATAAAAAAGCTTCTCCCAGTGCAATCTATAACATCGTCTCTATAAACTGAAATAAAAGGTATCAGATAAGTACAACATTAAACCGAATAGTCTAGACTTCTTCCTCGTCCGCCGCACCAGACAGAAATGCCTCGATCTTCTTCCACTCTTTATTACCCGCGTAGAAGAAGCCCCACAGAAAAAAGCTCGTTGAAAAATCTTTTCGGACTTTATTGAATTTCGCGCATTTATTGAATATGACGACGGACTTGTGTGTGTGTATACGTACTTCGGTTATCGTCAGGTGGACTATGAACATTTTGCCCTCGTAGTTGATCTTCTGGACCTCCGGCCAGCGGAAGTGATTCGTTTTGCGGGAGCCCTGGAACGTGAGGATCCCGCAGTGGTTGATGCCGAGGTAGAGCGGCGTGCCCTTGTGATCCTGGAACCGAGATAACGGACGATGCGAGGTTATCGATGTGTTCGTAATAGAGTTGTACGGGGACATAGGAACATTTGTATGATAATGGGGCGCGATATTCGTTATTGATGTAATAAAGTAGATCACATCGGATTTGAATCTATTCTTATGTTGTAAGGACGCGAGTGAAAGGTTTGATTTCTATATTTGTGTGTGTTATATTTGTAGCCGGTGATAAGTAAACGTCAAAACTTCGTAAAGTTACGAAGATTTGACAAAATATTTGTAGACTTAGTAATTATCTATTTAAAACCACACAGGGTGGATGTCCCGACTACTGATACCCCAAGGATCGATTGTTGCATTATTGTATAATTTATACTATTTGCTAAACAAAAATATATATTTTTCTATTTATTTATCATTATCTATTACATATAGATATTAAAAACGAGGTTGCAATTTCAATAAAGATTATATTTAATTATAAATTCATGAAATTAATAATAATATTCTCATGAGCTATTACTGACATCCAGAACATATGCCGGACTCAACTACTAACACCCCGACTATTGACACCCATTTACTTACATACCCAAACAATAATATTTGATTTAATATCTATTAATTAAATAACATTCATAAATTATACTTTGGACTTAAGCTTTTACGTATAGGTATCTAAATGATTAGTTTAAATGTATTGTCACAAATATTTGAAATCTTTCTCCAGCAAGCGTTAAACATCGTTTAAAATGACCGTTACCGCTGAAGCCAAGGAGGCTACATTGTACTCACTAACTCGCGCGGCAGTTCAGTAGTTGGGCAAATGCGCCGTTTTCTTGCCGAACTACTGACATGTCAATAATATGAAAATGTTTCAAACGCTTGCACCTAACGCTGCCATCCAATAATTAAATAAAATGCCTTTAATAAGTTTTCTTTTTTATCTAGTAGATATATCTGGTGTATAAATATTACCTATGAAACTATTTTTTACTGCATAAATCGCTCTAATATATAAATAATAGTCTTCTCTATTTCGCAATATTTTCATATTCACTTTGAACACAGACATAATTTTAAACGTTCTCGTAGCCTCGAATTTTATTATTATTTTTTAAAAGTTTCTGAAATTAAAAGATGTCACGTTTGTTTATTCATTATACTAATAACAGTTACAGATTGCTTATATATCTTTTTCAGATATTATTTGATGGAGTTTATATTTTATTTATACTAAAATAGGGGTGGGGTGTCTGTCAGTAGTACGGACATTCACCCTAGTGGGTGATTCTCCAAAAGCGCATACATTGTACGTATATTCCATGGCAAAATTGAAGTTTTGATTGTTTGATTTTTTCTAGGATAATTCTTTTCAGGGAAATAATATAAATTACTATAAAATGCAATAGACGTTTTAATTGTCTGATTAAGATTTTTAAGATGAATCCCAAATAGAAATTTACTGCCATGGAATTTACTATATAGAAGAGGGACACACTACAATTACAAGAATTACCTCTTTAAATGTCTTTCTTTTCCAAAGTAGCTCTGGACACTAGAAAATTAGTTATTTTATAACAGTTCTATGATTTTTCTTTTTAAATTTATTAAGAAATATTTTATTTTTACCTTTATCTTCATTAAACTTTAGCCAAAATGAAAGCAAATATACCAACTACAAGATAAATTAATAAGGAAAGAATCGCAAAAAATATTTGTAGACTTAACAATTATCTATTTACAACCATATAAATGGTTACTAAGTAATATTTTATTTTTCCCTATATTATTAATTAATTTTTACCAAAATCAAAGCAAATCTGCACACCAGTTACAAAATAAGCTAACATTGAAAGAATCTGTAAAACATATATGTATCTATAATCTTTGTTAACACTGCAGTATTACTGAAAAACTGCAAAACAGAATAACAAAGAAGTACCTATATGTTTTGAAAAAATGACAAAGACATATTAAATATTATCTTGAGCCTATTCATTAAATGCTTCAAGCTAAAGTGTATATAAATCGTCAACAACCTACACAAAACCGTCCAATTAAACAGATTAATCCATCTCAAAAGACAGCCCAATCCTTCATGGATTTCAGTCCAAAAGCCCGCGCAATCCTCATTCAAATAGTCGCGACGCTAAAGCTATTCAACTTTGTGGATTAGCCCCGAAACTGCTCGGCGCGCAAACTGACAAACACACGTCTACCCACTCACACACGCAGGATTCCAAACACCAGCAGACAGACGCTTACGTGCGCGCAATTTCGCATGTGTCTCCCCGCGCTGTTGATTCGTAGATCGCGGGCGGATTTCCAAGCCCGACTTAGTGCCGCGCTACGGCTCCGCGCGAACCGACGTAGTCGTCGTCTTATTCTTCGTATATATATAATCTCTCGCCTCTGCACGTGCTTGTGCTGTATATCCGCGTGCTTATAATACAGCGCGTGTCGAAAGTGAAGACTTTTTTAGCGGCGGCTATAATTGCGAGTATATATATTTTTACGAACAAGAAATTTGGTTTGGAGGAGAATATATTTGAGTTGGGTGAATTTATCGAAGGCGCGCGCATACCGTAATTCTGTGTCTTTGGCTTGCACCATCTGTTTGGTGTAGGTAAAGCAGATAGCGATCGAGTGGTATTGAAAAACGACGTACACGCGGTGCTTGTCAATGTTATATAAATATATGTCGTGAATTTTTTAGTCTACGGTTCTGTGTGCTTTTACGATGACACTGATTAAAGTAATTTAGAGTAGTGCACGATTCGCCGCGCGATTGTGTTTTGTATAATAGCGTTTTATAATATCAGTATTATAATGGATAAATATACAAGTATAAAAATAAAGTAAAAAGATTATAAAAGAATAACATATATAAAAAAAAAAAAATATTAAAACTAGATTATAAGATTACGAACAATAAAATACAGATACAAGTAAATATGAAAGACTTGAGTAGTGTACATAATTGTTACATTCCCGCGTACACAAGCCTCGAAGACCCTGACTTTGTAAATATTGTCAAACAGTGCCTTCATCCTTACCGTATCGCCCAGCGAATATGAGCGAGTAAGTACACAAACATAACTCGAAGCTTGCGTTGAACGTATACCCGCAATTCGCGAAGTTACACGGACAATGGATCGCAAGATAGGCAAGATGTTGGCGCTGGAGAACAATTATTATATCGGCAATTACGCGCTGAGCGCCGAGGATCTATCGATGATCGCTACGTCCGCGGAGCCGCAGCAGCCAAGCGACTCGAGGAAAGTTAACGAGGAGCTCAAGAAGGCGTTGAGACTGCGTCACGACGCGTTCGAGTCGGAAAAGGAGTCCAATCACAGAAGAGTAATATTGAAGTAGGTTTCGTTTACAGTGTTTATACGTGTATATAGATGTTTAGAAAGGTGACAACGGGTCGCTGCTGTTTACAAAGTTTAAAAATAGTTATTTCTTTTACTTCTACCGAAGAGGCTTGCATTCAAAATATACCCGAGTAAAATTGATGTATATATAATTATATATGATTATATATAATTATATATAATTATATATAAATGTATATAAAATCATACATAATTATATATCATTATATATAGTTATATATAAGTTTTGTCTCTATATAACTATATATAATTATATATAAAATATATAATTATATATAATTATGTATGATTTTATATACTATTATATATAGTGATATATAATCATATATAATTATATATATGATTTTATACATAATTATATATGATTATATATAAATCATTTTTACTCGGGTATTTATAACGATATAGGACACTAACTAATTACTGTCCATGTAATGCAAGTTTTTAGGTATCGCTAAGAAAAAAGCTATTTTTGACTCATGGTTAAAAAAGTTTGTAAGCAGCAGTTACTTGGTTTTAGCTAGATAAATGACGGAAAGATATAAACATTGCAATTGCGGCATCGTTGGAGGGATCCGTGGGTGCACGAGTAATCGATCATATCCTAAGTGAAGCAGCGCTGGGCGCGGTTAGTATTTGGATGGTCACTGCTCGGGAACCCCGTTTCAACAATGATTGTTCCGCAGATGGGGAATGAAAATTTAGATGCTTTTCGTGGAAGTAAAAGGGTACCTAAGTTTAGATTTTCTGTTGGCTGGTTCCTGACGTGGGTTTTCTTGATCGGTCAAATTTTCCCCACGTCGGGAATTCAGTGGGGTACACATAGGTTGGGGTTAGGATCAAACACTCCTACATACAGGTGGTAGGAGTGTCCCGTAAAAATACATATATGGTGTCTGTACGGATTGGTATTTTTGGTAATTTTCGATAAATGACCAATACACATCCTGGTAGAAACGTTCACCAACGATTCGCCAATCGTTGACCAATTTTACTAAGATTGACCAGTAGTTTCACCAACCATTCGCCAACAAACCCACTTATTTTGAAACGCTTTTCCGCCCGTCGTTGGCCAACGAATGCTGAAAATTTGAAAACTGCGAAACGCACTAAATACTTCTTAAGCAAGCTATGTAAAGTGTTATGGTATATTATGCAATCAATAAAAAGTCATTATATGAGCATAATACTTCTTAAGCAAGCTATGTAAAGTGTTATGGTATATTATGCAATCAATAAAAAGTCATTATATGAGCATAATTATATAGTTTACTTAAAAATTCACATTTAAATATATGTACACTTAATTCAAATTTGAGGTTAGGTGTAGTAAATTGATTATTTAGTTTACTACCCTAGTCGAAGAAATCTTGTATGCCAAAGTATGTCTGAGTTATCTAAGTTTGCCGAAATTTGCCAAAGTTTTCCAAAAATATGTCATATGTGTGCGAAAACGGCCAATTGGAAGACATTTGGCGTACTCTGGCGAACTTTGTCAAACTCTAGTAAACTTTGACAAACTTTGGCAAACTTTTGACATTAAAACCATTTCCACTAGGATAATACATTATAATTTACTAGTATAATTAAGAATTAAGTATAAAATAAGACATGCTTTTTATCAATTCTATAGTATAATATGAAAACATGGGAAGTTGGATGGATAGTAAAAAATTATACCAAAATCAGTAGTTGCGAGAGATATTTGCATGCTCCGCAACTAAAGACGCGCTCTTAGTTTGCACGAGAAGCGCGGGTATATACAATATACACATATACATTGAACCATTCGTAACCATAATCCTACTTTAAATAAAAATTTAATTGTATTTTACAACTTCTTGACAGCATATGCACTATTATTTTTATCATTCAGTGGTTTATTGTAAAATATACATTTAGTGACGTACATTTAATGATTCAATTTATAATTTGAAAATCAAATTTTAGAATTACAAATAGAGCAGTCATTGACGAACCGTTGGTAAATTACAGCAGTAAGTATTGGTCAACGTCATTGGCGAACCGTTGAGGTCCTATCGGTTGGTCTATTTTCTACCAGAGCATCTTGCAAAAGATGTTTTCATTTCATATAATTCATAACACTGAGAGAAATTGTATCACAATAATAATATTGACGTTTGTACCTTTGGAACATACTCGTGATTTCTATGAAAATGACAATATTTATAGTAAACATTGGTATTTATAATAACATATTCAAAGTCAACATTCCCAAATGAGCGTTAAAGTCTACTATGAATATAATACAAAAGGTTGCCAAATTATTAAAAACATATATTCATATTAAAAATATATATACAAACATTTTTATCAAATTTTTATCAGAATTTGATAGGTATTATTTTTTTTTTACTTTTAACTCATTAAAGGCCGACTTTGATCTAGCAACGATATACATGCACTTTATCTTATTATAGTGTAAATACGAAATTTGAATGGTTTTGTTTTCAATATATTTATGTGTATATAATAATATTTTGCATGTTAATTGGAAATTCAATACCCATTATAGAGGGACCAGTCATGGGCAAAATGAGTATCTTTAAATCAGATACAAGATACAAGATACAGTCGTATCTGAAAAATCAAGATACAAGATACTTTTTAGCAAAATCTCCGTAACGCACAGAGAACATTTCTTAATAATTTTTGTCTAAGCACCCTATTGTTAAAACCTATATTTACGAAAAGATGCTGTATCTAGATACTTAGATTTAGATACAGTATATTTTTCAATGTATCTAGATACTTTGTTATTTAGATACAAAGTACAAAAAAAATGTTTTCATACATGCACAATTTTCGCGTTTTTTTTACCTAAAACGCACAGTGGCTATTTTTTGTAAATTTCAATATCATTGACAAATTTGAAGAGTATTGAAAAATTTGAAAATTATTGAAAACTTTGAAAATTATTGTAAACTTTGAAAATTATTGAAAAATTTGAAAATTATTTAAATTTTGGAAAAAATGTTATGGATATTTTATTTTGGTTTTATAAATATATGTTTACACCGACTCGAAAAATAGCCACAATTACACCCGCTTTAGAGGCATACAAAAAACGCGAAATCAAGTATCCTGTATCTTTTTTGTACCTTCAGCTTAGAAGTTACTATAACACGCCTTTTCTTAAAGTTTACCTTTTCTTAAAGTAGTCACTTGTGAAATATATGCTACTTTTGAGAAAAGATACTATGTGTATCTTTTCATATATCTAGATACTTTTCATAGGATACTTGTCCATGACTGAGAAGGACTTATGAATTAGGTAAATTCTAGTCTTTCGTTTTTATTTCTTTAAACTTCTGGATTTCTCGAAATTATAGTTATTTTACTTATTTGTTATTTGTTAATTACATTAGATACTACCATTTTTACATAAAATTTTGTATGAACGTGAAATTAAAGAAAAACCCTTCGAACCTCAAGATTAAAATGTTTTCTTCTATTTACTATTTAGTTTATAGTTTTAATACTGGAAAATAGCTGTAAACAATTCGTAAGTAGTATTTTGAAAATAGACACAATAATCTGGTAAATACTGATCATTATAATCAGTGTATTTAATAATTTGACCACCTACTGTAACACTTTTATTACAAATATAGTAATATTTATAAAAAAAATCAAGTATTCCCTCAAGTACGCGAACATAAAGAGCAAATTCTGATATATTATAACTTGTATTTTTTACCATAACATTTTCTCATAATGGCTATAAACAAGAAAATAATATTTGATTTTTCAGTAAATTAAATGTGTTAGTTAAGCAGTGGATAGGAGATGTAAGTATTGCGAGAAACATGACACCAGAATTAGCGGCAAAAGTTGGTGGTAAAATATACACATTCGGATCGTACAAATTAGGTGTGCATCATAGAGGAGCCGACATTGACGCTCTATGCGTCGTTCCTCAACATATACATAGGACGGATTATTTTACGTCCTTTTTTGAATTACTCAAGGCTCAAAGGGATATTAAAGAGTTGAGGGTGAGTTTGTGCAGAATTATAATTCAATATATTTTTCAGTATTATCGTGTAAAAATTGTCAATGATAACAATTATTTATTTTTGTATAATAAGTAAAGAATGTTTCTTGATTATTTTATATCTGGATTTTAAAATACATAAATTAAAACACCTATAAATTATTGTAATAAGACTATTCTTGTAATAAAATGACAAGGTAATAATATTTCAATTTCAATTTCAGGCTATAGAAGAGGCATTTGTACCTGTTATAAAAATGAAGTTTAGTAATATAGAAATCGATATGTTGTTTGCTAGGTTAGAATTGAAACAAATTTCCGAGTCTCTGGTGAGTTACATATTGAAATATTCAATCTATACACTCTGTAATCATAATTCTGTCACAATTGCATTTCCGTAGATTAATTACTGATGAAAAATCATTCAGTATCGATTGATAGTTGTGAGATTATGTTTATATTTCAGGATCTCAGAGATGATATGCTGTTATCAACTCTCGATCCAAAGTGCGTTCGAAGCTTAAACGGTTGTCGAGTTACGGACCAAATTCTACGTTTGGTACCCAACGTCGACAATTTCAGATTGGCATTGCGTGCCATTAGATTATGGGCAAAACGTAATTGATTTTATTTAACGAGGAACGCATGTGAATATTGTTCTTTTAGTTTTCCGTTATTACTAAACTTATATCGACGTGTCCTGGGAAAAAAGATGCGATTCAGCATTACAAGTTAAGACGGGCATAATTCAGCGTTCCTGTCTAAAAGACCGCAATATTGCCTCCATCGTTTAAAATAATTTTATTCAATTTTTTGCATTAAAATAGAAGTGATTGTAGGATATATTTGTGAAAATTGTTGTAAATAAATAAAACTTTAAAAAGATGATCTTTCCAAAAATTGACTAGATAAATATATTAAAAACTATTGTTCTTAATGTTCTATGCAATGACATAAACGCAAAAAATGCAATTAAATATTGAATTATAAATATAAGGTTTTCCGAAAGAATGCCTTTTTATTAATTATTCATTAAAATGCAGCATTTTACCCTGCTATGTCGAATCGTCTTCTTGTTAACGTGAAAAAACGAGTCACATCGTTTTTAATGAGGAAAGCTAAATCGCGTTCTTGTGACGGCAACGCTGAATTCCCTCCTCTTAATTTGCAATATTTAATCGTATCCTTCTTCCTAAGACGCATCGATAATAACGAGACATTTTTTAATACCAATCGAGAAATACGAAGGAAATATTCAAAGATAAATTAGAGTAGAAAATATATTTTTAATATATCGTATCCCAGAACGAGACTATGACAACTAAAAATTCAATATTTTTGTAAAACCAAACAAACACTCTATTTCTAAAATTTTCAATATTTGTTATTGAACTTGTTCATATTTCTTAGATGATGTTAAAAACTTCTCGACTGAATTGAGGAATATCTTTCAACCTCTTCATGCACACTCCATGATCTAGCACGAATTCGGGAGATTTTGTATGAGTACGAAATGCCAGTGAATAGTCAGTTCAGAAACATTTCTTGGACATCTAAGATGCTGTCTGATTTTTTTCATCCCTTTTCATTAATTTTGAAAAAATTTATTACAGAAATACTAAACATTTTAATTTCCACATACGTGGACATATGCAAGAAGAGGTTAAAGATAATAAAATTGAATAAGTTAAAAGAGCAATTGTATTTTAAACGGCTCCTTCTCTTTAAAGCCCTTTTTCTATTCCACGAATTTTGACTGCAAAACTAAAAATATTTAACACTTCAGAGAACGGAATATACAGTAATATTCTGGGATACTTGGGTGGCGTGTCCTGGGCAATACTCGTCGCCCGGACCTGTCAGATGTATCCGAACGCCGACGGGGCCACACTGATACAGAAATTCTTCGTGATTTTCTCGCGGTGGAAGTGGCCGGTGCCCGTCTACCTGAAAACGCCTGCGGACGTTAACTTGGGATTTGCCGTTTGGGATCGACGGGTACGTTTACAATGGCACAAAAACTGCTCTTCATTCGTTATGTCTGAGGGATTGTTCGTGTAGCAGCCATTTTTGATAAAAATAAACTCAAAACGATAGTTCTCGTAATAAGTTTATCGTATAGTAAGATTTTTTTTATAATCAGAGTATGTAGTCTTTTCTATACCGGCTGTATAAAACTTTAAATGCCTTAAAATTTATAATAGCTAAATTAAGTGAATTATGTGAAATTTCATTTTGGTTGTTGCGTATTTGTTACTAGAATAGAATTTTGGTGCATAGGATGAATTCTTTAATAAAATAATGATTTTGACATTCAAGAACTAATAATAGGCGCCACATCATAAATAAAAAATATCAAGAAAATATATTTCAAAATTCACATAACTTTTTATAACCCATGTATTCAAAAAATTTCAAAACAATGTTCTACGCTTAAAGCTATAATTTATTATAATAATCTTGTTCTAAACGGACAAAAAGTTTTGATAACTTATTTTACATTATATAAAATAAATATAATGATTATAAGCTGGAAAAATTAATTTCTACTTAGTCTTGTGTTAACACCATTCAAAACGAATACGGGAACAAAGAGGGATATTTAACTCATATGTATGCAAATTAATTTCATAAATATTTAAACCGCCACATTCTGAATAAAAATTTGCAATCTGATTTATAAAAAACACATCTCTTTCTGCATTGCATTCAGGTAAATATCCTAGACAGAGAGCATTTGATGCCGATAATAACGCCAGCTTACCCAGAACAAAATTCAACGTTCAATGTATCCGTGTCGACGCGAGCAGTCATGCAACAGGCTTTCGATCGCGGATCGTTGACAATTAAAAACATGGCGATGGGTATTGCAAATTGGGAGGATTTTTTCGAACCAGCGACATTTTTCGGCAAATACAGACACTACATTGCATTGTTCGCCGGCAGCTCGTCAGCTGAACATCAGCTCGAATGGTGTGGATTCATCGAAGCCAAAATACGACACTTGATTGGTGAGGATTATGCACATATTATAATTGAAAAATCGTTATTGCATCCTTTTTTTATCCTACCAACAATGAAAGTTTTTTGAATGCCAAAATAAAAGAAGCAATCTAGAAGATTTAGAAATCTGAATTTTATTAACTAAATTTATTTGATCTGTAAGAATTGTGATTTTTTTCATGCTTTTGTTAAACTCTTGTCAACAATAGAAATTCTTCAGAATGTTATAAATAAAACAAAAGGCAATCTAAAATATCTTGAATTCTGTTTTATTAATTACCTTTATGTAATTAAGTAAATTATTTCTTTTTCGAATAAGGCACTCTGGAAAGATATCCTTACGTTACTTTGGCGCACGTCAATCCAGAAGCATTCACACCAGCAAAGCTAAAAGCCGGCAACTATTGTTCAATGTGGTTCATCGGTGTAGCGTTTAAGAAGGGAGAAACCATAAATGTTGACCTTGCGGACGGTATCCAGACTTTTATTGACACAAGTAATTGCTTTAAGAAGACGAGAATGTCTTTTATCCTATGAGCATGCTACCTAAAACATTTAGACTCTCTTTTAGATTTTATTTTACTTACTGACAGTCTTTTAATAGATAGTAAATTTTTATGTAACTAAATTACCGTTGCTCAGTTTTTTCAACAACAGTTACATTGCTCTATTGAAACGCATATTTTCGACGTTTACTTAACGCATCTTATTTTTTTTTTTAGCAAAAAGGCAAGCGGAACAAATAAAATTGTTCAAAGAAGACATGACTCTAGAAGTGAGACATATGAAAAAGAAAGAATTACACAATTTTATTTCCCCTTCACTAATAAAAAGAGACCGAAAAGTATGTAAACGTTTATTCTACAGACCCGCGATCGGCAGCGGTTTCGTGAATAGAGCATAGAGCATTTTTTGTATGCCATACTTCTCCTTTCGATGATCGACGTGCTTTTATGTAATCGTTCTTTTACAATTTGACATTAGCAGATATCGAGTGGAATTCAGCCATGCGAAAACAGTATTGAAAGTGCAGGCGTGCCAGCAAGAGGTCAAAGTGACCTATCATTCAGAAAACGGAAATTGAATCAATTTCTTGATGGCGTTGATAATCGAAAGTACAAAAAGATAAAAATGCAACAGAACAATTTCAAATCGATTCATATGTTTTCAAAAGTGCTATCTTTATAGCAAAGTTTTAATATATTTAAGATTCGAATGAAGCATTGTCAGTGTCAGTGGTTTTAATTACGATGTTAAATTTATAAAACTTTGTTATTTAAACTGTTATTTAACTATTTAAAACATATGGATTCCTTGTATTATTTTTTTTGTGTTGAAAATTCAATAGTTACGATAAAAGTACATTATGTACAGAATATTATTTTGTAATTACTATTTATTAAATAATGAATCTTGTACAATGATGAATGTAGTATTTAAATGATCTTACATTTTTATAAATAAATTTTTTACTTGCACCAATTGCTTTCTAGTTCCTCTTGTTAATGTAATGAATTTCGTATCTTTTAGTGATAAGCTTTTAGGAAAATTAATATAATGTAATAATACATTATCTATTTTTCAGATGTTTCATATATAAATACAATTATTATCTCGTAAATATTTAGTTTAATGAAATGGGGATACAGTACACTTGCCGAATGAAAAATCAACATAGTTAAATTTTAATCCGATTTCATTAACATTTTGAATGCGAGGCTATACAAACCCTGTGCTGTAAACGTTAATGGAATCAAATGATCTGACAAATGGTTATGTAAAAGCAAATAATGTGATCAATATAATATTTCGGCTTTAAAATCATGTAGTCTAAATTAATTAAAATAAGTATCTATGGTAAATATACAAATACACAAGATACTTAATTTATTAAACATGGCCTTCATTGAACGTTCCATTTCTTATACAAGCGAACTACTTATCAACTCCACACAATTGAGCATTGAAAGAACATGCATAACAAAGTAACTTGAATGCATTATTAATATTGTATCACATATCATAAATTCTTTAAAATAATCACCCGTAACCACAATAAACAAGCAAACAAAGAAAAATATACAATTTTGTGACATGACTCTTGTATTTTCACAGTACGCGATAATTATTACCCGTAGGTGCGGTGACGATGTAGTAATTTTCGGCTTAATTAACCAGTAAAGCCCTTATCGCTGTCTGTAATATATTACCGAAAGGGGCACGACCGCCCCACTCCCCCTTCCCCCTGGCACAATTCGAAGATTAATAAGCTCCACGCCTTGTGCGTCGCGCGACAAAGCTTGTATAACAACGAATGCGTTTCGGTTTTGTCGCGAACTCGCTGCTATATACAGTCCTCGCGTTTTTGCACGTTTCGCGGAGCGACGCTCTTTTCATTAATTTAAGTTGACGCGGATATAGCGATATTGATTGATATACTGCTTTATTATTCTACGCAGGAGATTGTAAAAAGAAGAGTACGCGCATCATTTCTGTGCGAAAGTATATGTTGATTTCTCGTACTTTTTATGCATTCCGTGATCGATGTCAATAAATGTAATTACTGTAGAATGAGTGTGCATATTTTTCTTCATTGTCTATTGTATTATACTATTAATGATTGAATAATATTCAAAATTACTGTTGTAACAATAAACGTATTTCGAACTTAACACAAATATACTTATAATTTAGTAGATTTAGTCTTAACGCTAAATTTAACTATCGAGTCAATATCCCACTCCAAAAAAGCAGTTTTTTATTTCAATTTTTGTGCCTCACTTAAAAAATAGTAGGTTTCTCGAAGATATTCACTCGCTTTGAGGAACAAAGAGAAAAAATATAGGTATATATATTATTTCATATTTTACATATTTTTAATAAGTTTGACGTATAAAGAGACAGCAACAAAATTTTCTTGTTTTTACAAATCGTGTAAAATTTATATTTTTCTTTCTCTTTGAAAGAAAACTTTAAAATTATTGCTATAGATATATTAATTGAAAGGAAATGACGTGTACTTTATAAAAACATATATATTTTCAACATATTTAACATATAAAAATAAAAAATAAAATTGTTGTCGTATGTCTGAAAAATGTCAACGCATAACATGCTTCCCGTAAAGAGTTATCGTTCCACAATTTTTTTATTACATACTTACATACAGACTGACATTTTTTAAAAACATGCTTTTCTGACTCAGGAATCTTAAAAACAAAAAATTCATCAAAATCTCTGATAACAAAATTTTTATCGACACAAAGCTTTCTCGTTGAGAAAGTAAAATATTAACTCGATCTCACATGAAATCCACTCAACGAATTGGTGAGTTTTAATTCGAAAAAGTCGGCTCTGTATTCTCTTATTGAAATAGTAAGTAATCACTCGACACGAGTTAATAAAATTGTCACTCACGAAGTTTCAGCGAGTTTTTCTCTCGCTGTCATAAATAATTCTAAAACCATTTTAAAATATACCGGAGCACGAATAATAACTCCTTCATCAGCATTCACAAAGAAACTCGGCGGCGCGCTAATCGCTAATTGGAGCGCGAATCCTCGCGAATGCGCCGAAAGATTTCTAACGCGCTGCGGCAATCAAGCTGCTTATTGCCGGCGTTGTCGGGAGCAAATAGAGCAATTTTGCTGCTGGTGTGCAGACGCGCGATTTAACCATAGTCATCGTTTAGTTATATAGAAGTCGCGTATATGTGCAGGACTAATGAATCAAGGATATTATACGTGCATAGCAGTACAAACAGCAGCACGATACAGTATTTTCGGGGTTGATTTATGAAATCCAGGAACAATGAACTCCCTGCTTAAAGAAATCCGTTAAAACCTGTTGGAAACATTGAATGGAGTTCATATGGAATTTTGTACAGCTTGGCTTGTAATAAAAAATCAGTTTCTTGCTCAATTTAATGGGTTTAAATAAATAGTAAAGCGTTCTTAAAAGATTCAGTGGTACTCGTATAATGTGCATCTTAAATGTTTTCTTTTTAAAGGTTCCAATACAGAAATATCGCACGCAGACTCTTATGGACGTCGAAAAAAAAATTATTTACAAATTTGTGATGCATCTTTGAATACTGTGATAATTTTCTCAAAGCTCCAAATATTTCAAAAATTATTTTCGTTCAACGTCCATTCAGGTATATGTATATTTTATTTTCCAGGAGTTCGTGAATCAGTCATATATGTAGGTATGTGTTTGTCATTATTTACATAGCGAATAATGTAGTTCAAAATTTAACTTCCGTAATTTAATTGCTAGCGCCATGCGATTTCGTAGTTATGCAGACTTCGGCAAGTATGCAACTGCAAAATATTTTCAGATACATTTCTGTTTTTTGTAAATATCGAGAACAAACAACGAAATACCATTTTATAAAGCATTGTACACTATGTATTAAGCTGACATACACGATTTAGAATATAATATATAAAATATAATAGAATATAATAGAATATAAAAAATAATATAAAAAATAATATAAAAAATATATTAAGAGTGTAAAAAAACATTTGGTGATGAAAGTTGTTTCATATAGAATAATATAGTTTGTGGTCCCGTTTAAAATAGTTTATGGTCCCGTTTAAAATAGTTTGTGGTCCCGTTTAATATAAACATTGTTCCATACACTGTTAGTATATAAATTTTGTGCTACACCACTCTGTTTTCTGTCTTGCTTCAAAGCTCTAGGATTATTTTTAATATTTTACTATTTTTCTTGATGAATTTATAATAACATATAATAAGTAACGCTTTTTAATAATGATATAAAATTTTAATAATATTATATTTTAATAAAAGAACTATAAACGTATATTAAAATATGTATCTAAAAGCATTCATCATTCAAGATCTATAAGTATAGTCTTATAAGTACAATAAAAAAAACATTATTGTGCATTTTTCCTAACTAACTTCACAATTATATTAAACTAGTACATCTACTGCTTTGTGTGAGGAATTAGTACAATATGAGGAAAACGGATATAGTAGAAATAATACGACTGTAGCAAGTAATTAATATGACTAATTTTGATTTAATTAATCCACTTGCAATAATTGAATTTTTATTTGCATATCGAGCCAAATCCGATCCGATATTGGTTTGGCAACGTCCGACCAGTCATTATCATGACATTAGCGTGCAAGCTTAACTCTATGCTTATGAATTCGCATTTCCATATTTATGTCTAGTTTAAAAAGTTCAATACTTGAATGAATTTATTGCTTGAATTAATGTTTACAATATTTATTCACTTTAAATAAATGTTTATTTTCCAAGTCTTATGAGTAGTCAACAATTAGGATTATGCATAAAATAAATAAATAATTTTAGCGTATTATGTAGAATAACGTAAAATAATTAGGTTGTATTGTATACATATTTTCAGAATAATAAATATAAGTTTGTAATGGATTATATGAGAGGAATGATTCAGAGAGAAAGAAAACAGCGTGACAAACCTTTGAAGTAAAGTGAAGAAGTGGGAGAAATTTGATGAGAGAGGAATTATTGCCGTAACTACGACTCGATCGCTAAACACCACAGTGTGGAGAACCAGCTACGTTTTCTCGCTCGCGGCGCGAGCCGTTGGCTCGCTCGCAATCCTTTACAATGCAGTTACTTACATCAGCGCAGAAGCTGAATATTTTCCTTGCCTCATAAAACCTCATGAATCCGAGGGATGGATTCATTTCAACGCAGATCTGCTGCCTACATCACCCTAAATTTTGGGTACTTGTATCAAGATTATCAACTATTATTTATCGTCGAAAAAAAGAAGAAAGAAGAATTGTATGCATAGTATGTGTGAGTTAGCATTCGTCTATTTATTTGTAAAATACATATATATATATATATATATATATATATATATATATATATATATATATATGGTCTATTTTATAATCGTAATCCACGACCCATTTGAGATATTAATTAATACATCTATTTCTTTTCTTTAATATAAATAAGTATAATTTATTTATTTCCTAGTCTTCATATTTTATTATACCTTACAAGTTATAAAAGTTCGAAGATTATGTATTTTCAAGATTATACATGGTTAAAACTTAGCATACTTTATTTATTAGAAATTAATAGAACACAATTGCATGTTATTTTAATGAATAAAGTAGGGATAGATTGTTTCTGAACGAATATTAGTTGATTTTTTACACAGGAAAATGTAAAAATAGAAAGTAAGAACTATCCTGGTTGGACATATTTGAAAAAGTTTCCTACCGTACAGCGGGATGACTTTGGACCACTTTGAAATTTCACACTACTCAGGCTTGCTTCATGTGAACAATTAAGTTATGAAACAAGTTCGAAAAGTTTAGTTTTGAGCTGTATATGTACATTCACATCCTAGAAATAAAATTTCGAAGGTGTAGTTGTTACTTTTCAACAAAGTTTGAAAACATTTTTATTTCTCATATCTCATAGCTAAATTTTCATTGTCAAGTATCTGTAAGTCAACTACAAACACATTTTATGTACAAGAAGATATATTTAATGATTTTCTTTTTGGTTGCTTTTTTATCTAATGGGTCTAATCTTTAAATCAAAATACCTGTGTCGCTTCAAAACGTATAAATACTTTCCGCGGTGTTATGTAAAAATTCATTTTCGTTTTCTTTGGTCTAAATACACCCCGCTTTACAGTATACAAGAAAGCAAAAGTTATGCAATTCCTAATTCACTCTACAATAAATTTACTACATACATTCCATACATTTTTTAAGAAATAATGTATATAAACAGTACTAAAAACAGCCTAATGAGCAAGTATTTAAGTATTATTATTATTAGCTAAGTTAAATTATTATTTTTCATTAGTGCATTTTAATCTATTGACCGATCGAGATCTATTCAATTTATTTTTCGACAGACCAATGAAATACAATGCCAAAACTTACCTACCATAAACTGCTGACACCAACATTTTCACCAAAAGCATTCATCAAAATTCAAAGCCCCATCATCTCGATTCCCATCCCCATCCCTGCCCCCCACTCGTTATACATATTAAATCGAAAAGCGCTTCCGCGAGTGTCTCTATCACCCGCAGATTTACGCCCTCGCGTACTCCTAATGAAAAAAAAGGAGGCACGCGCGCACAGAGTCCCGCAATAATTCATCCCCAGCTCAACGCGCCACCTGGAAAATGGGATGCAGATGCAGATGCGGCGCCGCGTCGCCCGATCGGGCAGATACATATCTATATATATATATATATATATACAGAGAGAGAGAAAGAGAGAGAGAGAAAGAAAGAGAGCTGTCCCGATGCATTATACATGGCTGCAGCAGGAGTCGCACGAGCGCAATAAATCTCGAGAGCGCAAAAAAAAAACGTGGCACGCGAGAGCTCATCTTGAGTGGGACTTGCGCGAGGAGAGCGAGAAAAGAGTATTAGGTACGTGGGTATGTGCAGCGATGAATCGACGAATGTTGGCGCGCGTGTGACTCGGATAACGGTGATAAATTTGGTAGATGTTTGAAAAAGAATGTGATGATTGAGAAGTACGCGGGAAGAAAGAATCAATAAGTTAGGAATGATTAATAAATTGTCTGTTAAATTAAATCTGATAAGAAATGCTGAACTACGTTGTATATAAATTGTTTGAAGAAACAAAAGGGCACAATTACAATAAATGTATAAGAATCTCCTTTCACATGTTGTAAAATAGTACATTGTGCAACTAGGGTCTAACTCTACTCAACTAACTCTTTCCCCACCTGTTAGACACCGGATTTTTTGCAATTTTTTGTAAAAGTGATAAGGCACTTTATTATGCATGTAATGCGGCTTAGGCCAGTCAAATTAAGTCCGAAACACTGAAAACAATAATTTAACGATGGAAACCACCAAATTTGTAAAGCAAATTAACAATAAACTGTTTAATTTCAGCACTTTTTTTCACATTTGGCTCTGTATCTTGTAAAGTACTGATTATAGCGAAATAATTGTTAATAAAAGTTGTTCATTATTAAATTCTTTACAAAATAGTCACGAGAGGCACTACTCGAAGTCCATTAGTTTACTCGTAAATTGAGAAAAATCACGAAATTCATTAAAATCTAAAATTGTTGATAATTCTTGCAGAAATCATTATTTTACTTCTGCATTTTAGAAAAAGAAAGTACTCAACTGCCCGGAAGTACATACCAAAAATCAAGCAAAAATCTCTTATAGTTTTTATTTTATTAGGACCAATACTTCGAAAAATGTGTACGTTTACGGTACTGGCAAAATGTAAAAAATTGGACTATATTGTTTCCCTTGTTTGAGCGCGATCTAAAAGAGTTATATTTCAATAAACTTTTTTGAAAACCACAAATTTTTAATTAGGAGCATTCCTGGATGCTAATGTTTATAAGACGCGTAATTAACAACGTTTTTTCTTATAACAAGCCATTGCTCTGTAAATAAACAAGATACCGTCATGTTTAACGTCAGGAATTGCCGTTAGAGACTTATACTTTATGCATAACTTACTATGGTTACTGTAAATTGATGTTTAAATTGTAAAATCTGTGTCGGAAAATAAGTGATCGGGCAGCGACGGGCGATGGCTGCGTGGATGATGGAGTGGGAGGGGGGGGGGGCTGTGTTGCGCGCTCATAGCTCGAAACTGAAATGTATACTTGAAATCGGATCGATCGGCGAAAAACACCGTAACTTGGCCAAAAATGCTCATATCTTGCTCTCCTTTTTTTAATTCAGGGTAACGCGATTAGAAAATGGGTTTCCTGTCATTAAATGTAACAAATTAAATTATTAAACATTGAAAATTTTAATAATTCTATCTAATCGTGTTTTATTCATTGAAAGCGAAGTAAATATAATTATTTGTGTTTATTATAAGTATGTTACGAATACTAAATTGTAATAAATAAGTATATATCGTTCAAAAACAATTGTGAATAAGTATTTCGAAGAAAAAATTACGTTTTCGAAGCAATTACCATTTATTTTTACACTTTTTATTAATAATATATATTATTTTACATTGACGCATGCAAATTAATCTAAGTAATCTTAAAAGTCTAATTAATATATAAGAATACGCTTAATTTAATCGCCGTTTTCTTACATATTGTTCGCAGTCTCCGTCATTCTCATCATTCATATTGACGCTCAATCTTTCACCCTCTTTCTCTACAATAATCTCCACTATATTTTCATGGTATTCTAAAGTATCGTCCTCTACAATAACCTCTTCTATATTTTCACACGACTGACCATGACAATTATAGCAAATAATAATTCCAGAATTTCCGAATCTCAGAAGACACAATTAAATTTTATGACAAGTCTACAGTAGATGTTTCCTTGCATTTATATTGTAGGTGAGACAAACCGTGGGCGGGGCCCGTTAAGTACCACATTGTTTCGACTTTTAGCTACCGTTTGATAATCCAAGAATTCCCGAATCTCAGAAGACACAATTAAATTTTATGACAAGTCTACACTAGATCTTTCCTTGCATTTATATTGTAGGTGAGACAATCCGTGGGCGGGACCCGTTGAGTAATAGAAATAAAAGAACAAGTTGCAGAAAAACACGATTAAATAAAATTATTAAAATTTTCAATGTTTATATAATTCAATTTGATACATTTAATGGAGGCAAACCTATTTTCTACCAGCGCTACCCTGAATTAAAAAAAAGAGCAAGATACGAGCATTTTTAGCCAAGTAACGGTGTTTTTTTCCGAGTACCCCGATTTCAAGTGTATATTTCAGTTTCGAGTTATGAGCGCGCGACGACACAGCTTTTACAATTTAAACTTCATTTTACAGTAACCATAGTAAATTATGCATAAAGTATAAGTCTCTAACTGCAATTCCTGATGCCAAACATGACGATATCTTGTTTATTTACGGAGCAATGGCTTGTTATAAAAAAACGTATCTCGGCTCCTAATGCTCGTAAATGAATGTCTTTTTTTTAAATTTAGCTAAAAATCGCAGTTTTTCAATGGGCTACGTTAAATTTTGATCAGACTTAAATGTTTTCTCCGAGAGAATTATTAATCAGGCGTTTTATAAACGATAGCATCCAGGAAAGCTTCTAATTAAAATTTTGTGGTTTTCAAAAACGTTTATTGAAATATACCTAACTCTTCTAGTTTGCGCTCAAGCAAGGGAAGCCATACAGTCAAAATTTTTACATTTCGCCAGTATCGTGAACATAAACATTTTTCGAAATATTGGTCCCAATAAATAAAAACTATAAGAGATTTTTGCTTGAAATTTGGCATGCACTTCCGGGCAGTTGAGTACTTTCTTTTCCTAAAATGCAGAAGTCAAATAGTGATTTCTGCAAGAATTATCAACAATTTTCGATTTCTACGAATTCCGTGATTATTCTCAATTTATGAGTAAACTAATGGACTTCGAAGAGTGCCTCCCGTGACTTTTTTGTAAAGAATATAATAATGAACAACTTTTATTAACAATTTGTTTCGTTATAATCAGTACTTTATAAGATACGGAGCCAAATGTGAAAAAAATGCTGAAATCCAACTTTAATTGTTTATTGTTAATTTGCTTTACAAATTTGGTGGTTTCCATTGTTAAGTTATTGTTTTACTCACATATTCGAACCATTTAAAACCTTAACCTTACTTGATGAAATTTTGGTCACGTAAAAAGCTAATTTGACTAGCCTAGATGGGAAATTGGGAATTTTGAGTCGTTCACCATACCAATGAAAAAAAAACAGAATAAATTGTATGTAAATTAAAAATTTTTTTTTAATTTTCAAAATTTTTATATAATTTGATTGTTTACTTTTTTTTCCTCCAGCTACTCGAAGAGGCTCGAAATTCTGAATTTTCCATTCGTTTTACAGACATGGAAAAGGACCGTTTTCATGCACGTGTTATAAGAAAATACATACGTTCGTAGATATGACAGATAGCACCCAAGGTCTATCCGTCTAGGACTCAGTAGAATCTTCTTGTAATGAACCTTTGACAGCCAGGTAATGAATCCTTATATTATGTATTATGTCACATTTACTATAGACTGTCTAGTAATAGTTATTACTTTTTTCTCTGTGTGAAAATTCTAAAAATGAAATTTAAAAGAATCGAATTGTTTAAATAGGTACTTTATAAACATGAACAGATGCAGCAGTGAAATAGATAAATTAATGAACTTGATATACTTTTCACTGACTCATTTTTATAGAGTATTATTAAGCACAATTAATAGAATGTATAGTGAGTACATGAGAACAACAACTATTAATGTGATAAAGTTGTAAATACTTAGAAAAATAATGTTATTAGATAATGCTTTGTTGACCATGGATATAACATTCTTTAAAATCATAATTAACCGTTTCAGGCCTGCTGGGTCCTCCAGTACCCATATATTTCATTTCATTTCTTGAAGATTTCTACGCAATAAACTCAAAATTATGTAATCTAAATGTATGGATCAGGTCGAAGTGAACCATTTCAGATCTCGTTAGGTGGGTATTATTTTTGACTGCAAAATAGCAGAGAAAACTCAAAAATTAAAAACTAAATTTTATTACTCATATTCAAATCCTAAGGCCCAACAATCATGATGCCTGGGCCTTAGAGCGTTAAATTAATCTTGTATAAACTTTGTAACTTTTCCTTTTACACATTTGAAAAAATTACGCAAATTTATGAGAAAAAGTTCAAAATTTAATGTATAAACAATAAATATATATACGGGTGAGATCTATTGACTTTTTATATCAATATGAATCTTCATAATGAAAATGGAAAACTCTCGAGATCAGTTTCATATAATATATTCGCTATTATTACATGCTATATTTTGTCTTTTCAATTTGGATTTAGTACATTAGAGCAAATATTAAAAACTTAATATCTTAAATATTAAAGTAGAACTTACATAATTTATTTTTTCTGGGAAACCACAGGCATAAAGAAAGAAAAGTACAAATTTTTAGTGATAAGTGCGAGTTAAATTCAAGAGTAGTTTGTGTAGCATGCCAATTATTATATAATATTATTGATATAAACTTAATTTGATCTGATTTGATTTGATTTAATTCTGATTTACGAATGTGCTCCGTTCGTCAAACAATAGTTTGTCGATCAGACCACACCCGTTAATTGGATTAACCTAATTTACACAGCAATAACGAAATTTCTTGTTTACAGTGTTATTTGCAGTACACCATTAATAACGGTGATCTATTGTGTAAATAGTTGAATATCAAAATAAAAACTGTAACAAAACTAACAAACTATTCAGTTAGAATATCAAAATAATTTAAATATGCGTCTAATAACTGCGATTAAATACCCGACATCGATTATTGAGTATGATTAAATGTTATAATTGATTTATAATTAAAACTGTTCATCGAATTGATTTAATAAGAAAATAAATTCAAAGTCAAATAAATATGATATTATATTTATCTATACCTAATATACTGCATGAATACCGATTCATTTGGGAGTAATTTAAAATATTAATCTATTGTATTGGTTTTCCCTCGCGGCTGAAAGTCCATATCACGGGAATGTGATATAAACTAAAACAACACACGTTTTTACGTCAATCTTTGAAGTACTTCATAAAATTTCGTTTTTACGCTCAAGCAACCATACGTAAATTGCGCACGACCATTCCCTCGTTCAGTCCTTTATGATATCATATTTATATAAACCCCTATAAAAGTTTTATTGTAGCCTGGAGAAACGTATAAATATGTAACAAAATAGATACCAGAGAGAGCAACGCTTTTCTATGTTTCAAATTGTATTTGCTCCGGAATTTAGAAATATAATTATTAAAATTTGTAAATATAAAAATAATTAAGGCATTAAATAGTACTTGTTTTACAGATAATTTAAATAGATTTTAACCATCGTACTTATTAAATTAAATGTAAACATTAGATATTAATATATTTTCTTTATTCAAAAAAGTTTATTGTACAAGATGACAACTTATAAATTAAAAAAAAACCAGGTAAAAAAATATTTAACGTGACTTGTAAATCTCTTTATAAAAATTTTTTTTTGTAAAATATATCAGTACTTAAGAAATGATATACTTGTTCAAAACAACCAAAATCATCGTTTCCTTTCCTTCAAAACATGTGTTTTACTTCAAAACCTGATAAAAAATGCTGTTGATTTCTTTAAAATGATTCACGTATAAATAATAAAAGCCTACACACAACTGACAAATTAAGTCATTCGAAAGTGAGCTGATATCAATTTTACCCTTTTGATGCATCAAAAATCTCGTTTCGATCAATATACTGCAGGTACGTACCTCCATTTCATCGAACAATTCCATAAAAATTCACTCTCCCCACTGCCGCAAAAATAATCAACTCAAAAACAATCATCAAAAATGCACGCACCACTTTAAATAAAACTCCCATCCTCCATACCAACCACTACCAACCCAATAACCCAAAAGAGAAAAAAATATACACACTCGTCAGCAGACAAGCGCGAGAGCCGGAACGAAAAAGTGCAGGGCCCATCGCCGCGGGTATACAGGACTTCGCTCCAGATTCAGCAAACTCAATTTCGATCCGAATCGTTCCCACACACCCACCCGCGTTAGCTCTTCCATCCCATCACCAGGAATCCTATAGAACAAGAGGAAAAACCCGTGCTATCTACACTCCCGACACCTGAGCGAACTCCTGTGAGGACGATTTGACCGTGCGCGCGCGCGCACATGTTCATTCGATTAGCCCCGCGCAACCATACTATATATACCTTGAATTTCCGCTTTCCGTGCCCGCGCATATACCTACTCGCGAATATTATAGAGCCGGGCGCGGCAGAAGCTGAATTATACGAAACGAGGATCGCGGGTTGGATATTAGAGTTCATTTCGGAAAGGGGCTTCCCTTTGCGCGCGCTGTTCCGACGCTCTCTATGATTTAACGCAAAGGGCGAGACGGGTCGAGAGTGCAGGCTCGCTACGCGGGAATCAGTGCGGTTGTTTTAGCTTCCGGCTGGTTTAGGTGGAATTTAATATCAGGAGGCCGCGAGCGAGCGGGAATGTGTGTGTGGGTTAATGTGAGGTCTCTATTTGAATTTCGGCGATTGTGGCTGCACTTTTGCTTTCTCAAACAGAAAGCTTTGCAATACTGAATCTATGTCTATCTATAATATGGCAATGTAGCATGGAGAAATCGTAATTTTTATACTATTTTAATGGTGGAATTTGTAAACTAGGGTATGCTAAATAGTAGTAAAATTTGTAAATAAGTGACTTATTTAAAAGATGATGCATTTTTTTTGCAATGAATGAGAAAAAAACAATAATTCAATCTTTTATAGGTATAGATTTCATTTGATTTATTAGATAAGAATATATTTTAGAATCAGTGACACATCGCTGAACAAAGACACCCTGATATACGATATATATGGTAATATGTTTATTGAAAAATATTTTTCAGTAGGACACAAATCACTAAATCAAAATAGTTAGACAGGAAAATAATATCCTTCCTTATATAATAATTTTAATTAAATTCTCTTTGAGAAAACATATTGCCAAAGCAGTTGAAAGCATTTTTTTATGGTTAATTCGATGTCAGATATGTTGAATTGCTCATTTGTGGAGTACTTCTTTGTAAATGCGTAGTTTTTATGCGAATATTTGAAATTTCGTGTCTAAGTTTTTTATAGACTGCAGGATGCAGTAGATATTAAATATAATTATCGTTTCTAATTGAACGTCAGAAAAAAATTATATAAAAGCTTGAAATAATTCTGCAGTATCAATAATAAACTATATGGAAGGATTAAATGAAAAAAAAAAAAACAAATCTTTCAACAAAATTGTCTTGAAAAAGAAATTAAACATTTATAATTTAACAAAGTATTATTTTACACGGTAATTTATGCCTTGAAAATAATTAAAAGTGACCAGTAAACCCTCTCTATAAGACGAACTTCGTTACTTCGAACTTCACTGTAATAAGAAATAAGATCAGATACCCCCAAAATTGTTCGAGTTCTTAATAGGAGGTCTCCCCGAAGTGAATTACTCATTAGTATGAACTACGTAGACCGAACTGATTTCCAGTCCCGTCAAAGGTAAATGCTCGGTTAATGCGAAATATAAACATAAGGTTGTATGTATCTACGCAGTATTCTCGGTCTGTCAGTCAATCTGTCTCAGTGCAGTGTATTGCATATGAAAATGGTTTGGAAACTTCCACGAAGCATACGATTTTGGACTAGATTAGAAATGGAATTTGTTCTTATACACCAAGGGCAACGTTTATTATATTCAAATTATTTACAGATCCTTTTTGTTTTTACAGGAAGCATTAATCGCATACATTCTAGAATTCAGTTATAACTCACTGACTGTGCATGAAAAGAAAATTTGTTTTAAAAGAATGGTAATAACAATGTGATTTATAAATGACTGCTCTCTTACACACAGAGAAATTAAGCTCTACTTTTCTGACGGACGTAATCTGAAAATGCATTCCAAAACACAAATTCACTGAAAACCTAAGCTTCACCCAAAGAAGCAAAAAATTAATCTCCTTATTTACGAGAAAGCTGCGGAAAATGCGATTAAAGTTTCTGAAATGCAACTGGGAAAGGTGCACCTCTATAAATCCTACACTGCATTCACTCATTTAGTACGTTTAAAATTTTAGTAAAACTTATACTTTAGTCGTTTTTATAAAAATATCACTAGTTTCATTGAATACGGGTATAGTGATTATTTTTTCAGTGAATTAATTTTCCGAACATCGGCATTTCACAAAAATGACGAACTGAAGCGTTAACATTGAATCAGGCGAAATAAAATTGTTTTAAAGAGCGTGTTGGGGAAAATTATTTTAAAAATAAACTTAAATAAACTTAATGAACTTTTCAAATACACTATACTAGCATTAGTTGCAATTCAGGCCACGCCAAAAGAAAATTGAATTAATTACGATTAGTAATAAATAAGTCTAATGTTGTAAAGCGCTTTTCTCTGAAAAGTGCACCATTACAACGCATTTACCTTGAGGGAACATAGAATATTGATTCATTCCTATTTTCACAGATTCATATTATTTCTAAATAATACTTTTTTTAACTTTGAGAATTAGCCGAAAATTGCCGATCTCCGTTTCACTTAAAATTAGGTTTTACCCTTAATTGTCATTGAATATTAGACTTCTGCTATGAAGCGGGGATGAGTGGGCATCAATAACAAATTTTCGGAAGTGCACCGAAAGTAATTATTTTTATTTAGAAAATTGGTGGGAAGAAATATTTAATATCCGTTTGACTATTCATATTCATCCTAATATACTAAATTACTTCAACCAAAAATCCAAGAGTGTTAAGGGCGACTGAAGCGAGCCTGGCAAGGGACTCGCGGCCGCCGATGCCTTACTTGTTCTGATATATCCATAATAATCGTAGTTAGTTGCAAGAACTTTATATTTTTTAAACTATATAAAGGGACATATATATACTTTGGGATTCATAAATTCTTACTATTATCATGTAAATGTATACATATCAACATCTATAATGTTAAAAAATCGGGGTTTGTAGGTTTCGAGGACTGGGCTAAATAATAATAATTTAAAAAATAAATAAATAGTTAGATTAATTTAAAGGAAGGCACATATTTTATTTACGAATAACCAGATATAACTCAGATAAGCACAATTGATTTAAAATAAGGAAATTAGATATCTCGCATTTGTTATTAATAACTAATCGCACGCGCGCGTAAATCTATGCTTATATAATATACCGCGAAACAGTTCTTTAAAGATATTATCCATAAATATCTACCAGAAAGTTGTAATAAAATATATACAATAAATACAATAAATTTCGATTTCTAACATTCTATCTAAATCAATTCGCAGACATCGTTACTTATATCTACTTATATGCTAAACGTAGCGATTTTACAAAACTATTCTTAAATATATTATAACGAGTGCGAATCGCCGCCAATCGCCAATCCGCGAATTCAGTCGCCAAACAAAGTATCTAAATGAAAACTTTCAATTTGAAAGCTCTCTAAATTAATTTGGAGTTGTCGATCGCCAAAGTACTCGGAAATCCGCACGGCCACGTCGTAGGGCAACACACCGGCGAAAGCCCGCTCGTGCAGCAGCCTCTGGTACTCCGCCATCATCCGCAGTCTCCTCAGCCCTCCGCGAAGGTTCAGCCTCAGCTGAGCCGCGTAATGGGGGAAACTCGTAGCGGCAACACCAGCCGTCAGGGTACTCCTCACTTCCTCGGCACGCAAACACCGCACCAGGGAATTCAACTTCCTCGTCAGCACGTCGAAATACGTCACGGTGGACGAGTCTCCGACTTTCGTCGACCTCATTCTCGCCAGTTCCCTGCTACAGGACTCGTACATGTCGCGGGTCACACTGCAGCGCCTGATGAACTCGATGCATTCCTCGAGGTCGAAGGCGTTCTGCGCGGCCAGAAGGGCGACGCGCTTTAGCAGGTGCCCGAGGATCAATCCGTCCTCGATCCAGCGGCTCCCCGTCGACGCGTTGAACTTGACGGCCATCATCTCGAACAGCCTCGTCCCGCGGAGTCTCAAACTCACGTCCGCTCCGTAGTCCAAGAGATAACGCACCATGGCGCGTTTTCCCGCGGATGCCGCCTCCTCTAGCACCGAGAGCTCTCCGCTCGCGGGCGCAACGTTGACGTCGATTCCCCTGGGCAACAGCAGTTTCATTAAGTTCTTGTTGCCGCTGCGAGCGACGTACGCCAGGGTTGCGTAACTGCAGGTAGCGCCGTGACGCAGCAGCAGCTCGACCATCTGCACCTGGCCGAGCATAGCCGCGTCCTCGAGGATAGAGGTGCTGATCTCGGAGTCGTTGACCTGGGCACCGGCTTCCAGAAGACGTCTAGCCAGGTTCGGCCAGTTTCTCTGGACGGCCAGACGAAGCAGCGAAGGATTGCGGAAGGAACCGACCACGCGCCTCTGGAGCGCGTACTGTGAGACCAACAGCCGGGCTAGGCACGGGTCCTCGCGTTCGTTTAGCCTCTGCAGGAGAGACGTACAGCTGTCGAAGTTGTTGTACCGAGGCGTGATGCGGAAGGGCTCGTCCCACTGACCGGGAGAGGGCCTATTCCAGTTGCCCCGGGAGGGCCCGTCCCAGTGGTGCTGAGAGACCACATCGTCGCAGTCATAGGCGACGTCGTCGCCACCAATTTGGTTTGGTAGCGGATGAGCCAGGTCTGCGTCGTTCGTCAGCAGCGCGGTTAGTAAAGGCACTCCGGAGTCAGCCATGTTCTGCTCCAGTATAAGCTAAACAAGATTTTACTGCTACGTTGCTGGAGATTTCACTAGCACAAGAAACACTTAACTTTAAAATTATTCGCACAGTAGCCGATGATCAAATAAAAACGTGCGCGCGCAAATATAAGACCGGTCGTGTCGAGTACTGCTATCGAAGTGAAGTGTCCACTCGCTCTCAAGCTGAGTCAAAGTCCCTTTCCCCCCTCCCTCTTTATTTTCCACCACCGACGCGGCGGCCACATTAAGGCTCGAGGCCCAGAAGGGTGGACTTTCGTTCCCCCACCTTGCACCCGTTTACCTGGCTGCCTACCGGCCTCGGATCAGCCAAAAATTGGGAGCGGAACAGCCTCGGGGAACAATTTCCCCGAGCTGAATGGTTCACGGCCATGGATCCGCACTTTTGCAACTTGTGCAAAGCGGAGGGCCCAAAATCTTAGTTATAAAAATTATGACCTGCAATAACATGCCAGTGTCATGCATTTATCCCGCAAACTTGATTAAATATTCGAATATAATACTCGATCAACAATTGAAGGCATCGATTCTAAAACGTCCTTAGCGCTCGGCCCGGCTGCCGTTATATCAAAATTGACGTCATGGTGACCAAAATTTGCAATTTTACGGAAATGCATTTTAAAAAATAGTATCGTGCAGAGGATCAAAAATGGCAACTTTTTATATATATACTTTGTTTGTACAATGTTTAGTATTTGAAAAAAAAAATAAAAACGGCAAAATTTTAAATCTTATTTGCACCACGTTTTTTAAACTTAGCTCGCTGCAGCTCCGACAAATATGAACGGATCTTGCTTATTTTTTGCATAGACTCGTAAAATAGTCTAGCGCTGCTAATAAACTCATAGATAGTTAAATATTAAATATTTTTCATTCAACAATTTAATTGCAAACCAGTGAGCTACCTTTTATATGGTTAAGTATGTTCAACGAAAAAAAGTATCGAGGGAAGTTTAAGACTCAACTAACTTTCAACGAGACATTTGTTTGTTAACATTTGAAGAAGTTTCTCAGAAAATTTCAGATGAATTGGATGAAAAGTGGCAAAGATAGAGCGATTTTGCCAAACTTGCACGATGCGCGCGAACATTAGCGGGTCTGCGCGATACATGACGCTCAGTGTATGTCACTCATAGAATAAGAAATAATTTAAGAAACATGATAAAAGTTATCCTGAAATAAACAAAACAAAGTCGAACTCGTTTCGCATTGAAATCACACTGATTTTCTTGTTCGTTTACAAGCTGCATTTATTCACAAATTTGTTAATTTCTTTAATCTTTTTAAAAAACGTTTTACTTGCTAAATAAATTATAAGCATAATGTCGATCAATATAGGACGTAAAAGAATTAGAAATGAGCATGCATGGAAAAAAACTATTAATAAAAGTTGTAAAAATAAGGTAAGTAAAATATCGTAAGACGTGTTTTAAAAAAGAATTTCTGTTGCAAATATGATTGAATGACATGTATATAAAACTCGAAATTAATTAAAACGAAGAACTCTCTAAATTTGTATGCTGTTGTGAAATATTATGTAAATAAACAATTTGAAGTTAATTATTTTAATTACTTATGCATCCCATGCGTTAATCAACTTCCACACCCGTGTCAAAATGCACTATTTTCAAATCATTTAAAATGAAGCTGTAATCAATTTTGTAAAATAAATTTTTTCATTAATACGTATATATAAAATGATGATTTCCAAACGTCTTTTATATAGGGATTAGAATATGAATCAGTTAGTGGAAAGAAAGTGCTTGAAAAGACGTTCACAGAAATCAAAAATTGTTGTCCTAAAAAGTGTTTTTTTAAAGTAGATCATGAATGGCAAAAAAGTATGTTTCATAAATTTTGGCGCAGTGGAGATTTTCAAGTACAGAATACAATATTAGAAAATATGATTGTAAGAAAAGAATCGACACAAGAATTAAAACGTTTACAGTGGCAATTTCATTGTTACTACAAAAGCACTAGCATCGATATTTGTCGAAAGTTTGTTTGCAGTATTTTCCAAATTGGAGAATAACAACGGTTCAAGAAAAAATAGTAAGTGGCAAAACGATGTCTGATAATAGAGGAAAACAAGATGATCACAAGGTAAAGCTAACTGAAGATGTCAAAACTTTAATTCTGGAACATTGTAAAAGCCTTCCGCATTCTGAGTCACATTATACTAGAGAAAGCTCAAAGCTTTACTATTTTCTTGATACATCGTTAACATTACATTCACTCTATTTTTCCTTTTTGGATTTTTATGCAGCTGTAACAGGGAGTGAAGCTATTCCTATTGATAAAACAACATATTTTAATTATTTTAATCATTTTGTGAATTTCTCTATTGGTCTGCTACGTACTGATGTATGTGATCTTTGTTTTACTTATGAAACTAACAAAGGACGAGAAAATGAGTATTTTGAACATATCGTGCAAGTTGAAAAGTATAAAAACTTAAAAAATTCAATGTTGTCCACTGTAAATGTACTAAAATGTGAATTTGACTTTGGTCAAAACTTGCCATTGCCAAAACTACCAGTTAATTCTCAATTTTTTCGTCGTTTAGTTTGGATGTATTTGTTTAATGTACACATTTTCGATAGTGATCGAAGTTACATGTTCCATTTCCTTGAAGGGATTTTAAAAAAGGGCGCCAACAGCGTATGTAATATGGTTGAGTATGCGATAAGGAAAGAACTACAACTAAACGTCTTCGATAAAATATTTTTATTTTCTGATGCTGCAGGAGGTCAAAATCGAAATTACATTAATTTGAAATTCTTTTCATTTTTATCTTACAAATTGCAATTAGAAATCCAACATTTATTTCCTGTTAGAGGGCATTCCTACTGCCAGTGTGACCGAAATTTCGGTTTGTATGGTAGTAAGAAAAAAAAGGAAGAAAGCATTGAAACAGAAAATGATTATGTGCAACTAATAAAAAATTCTAGAAATCCTCCATTCGAAATGGTTGCTATTTCACAGTGCGAAGTAAAAGATTATGAAAAACTGTTTGCGAAAGACGAAGACTTGCAGAAAAATGTAATTAAAATAAGCAAAGTTGTTAGAATTGTATATTTTCCTAACGGACAAATTGATTTGTATTACGATTATGATGTCAATCCAATTACAATTAAACTAAGAAACAGCAGTGAAGTAGATTTGTCGAAAGTATCATTAGCTAAAAAGGTAGGAATAACGAAAGAAAAAGAAAAGGATTTTAAACATTTATTGCAATTTTGTACTACTAATGGGCAACATTTTGGTGAAAATTTTTTAAAAACAACTTCTATTAAAACTGTTGTCAGCAAAACAAAGAATGTGAAAGAAGAACATGGTAACAAAAAAGTTCGAAAAACGGAAGTTGTCTCAACAAAAAGAAGAAAAGTAAGCGACGAACAAAAGCAAAAATTAGAATTAAAAATTAATAAAAAAGAAAAGAAAACAAAAACGATAAAAGGAAAAAAAAAGTAATATGTTTTTGAAGCGCGTTGTATGTATTGCTACTAAATTGTAAATAAATCTTAATGTAGAAATATAAATAAATATAAGTATTAGTTATTTGAAGTTTCTAATTTACTGAACAATGTAAAAAATCTGTGAAATTTATATGTTTCCCAGAAATTTATATTTTTAACATTGTAATTTACTATTCAATTCATTTACGCTGCAATATTCTTTTTAATGTGTGTGAATTTCATTTGAACGCTTTATTATTACCATTTATTATCTAGTGTATATAACATTTAGAATTAACAATAATTTCTAAAACTTTCGTACAAAGATTTAAAAATTCAACAACTTTATGAATAACTGCCGTTTGATTTTGCCTTTGCTTTGTTTATTTAATTTCTTATTGTTTCATCAGATACTTATTTTTCTTAACTTCTACACTATAAATCGACAGTATTAAATAGTATGATTTGATTAAGTATGTATTTTTTTAAAAAAAGGACAGCAAATCTTCAAGTAAACGGCATTATATGACTGACATACGCTGCGAGCGTCATGTATCGCGCAGACCCGCTAATGATCGCGCGGAGCGTGCAAGTTTGGCAAAATCGCTCTATCTTTGCCACTTTTCATCCAATTGATCTGTAATTTTCTGAGAAACTTCTTCAAATGTTAACAAACAAATGTATCGTTGAAAGTTCACTGAGTCTTAAACTTCCCTCGATACTTTTTTTCGTTGAATATACTTAACCATATAAAAGGTAACTCACTGGTTTGCAATTAAATTGTTGAAAGAAAAATATTTAATATTTAACTAACTATGAGTTTATTAGCAGCGCTAGACTATTTTACGAGTCTATGCAAAAAATAAGCAAGATCCGTTCATATTTGTCGGAGCTGCAGCGTGTTAAGTTTAAAAAACGTGGTGCAAATAAGATTTAAAATTTTGCCGTTTTTATTTTTTTTTTTCAAATACTAAACATTGTACAAACAAAGTATATATATAAAATGTTGCCATTTTTTATCCTCTATACGATGCTATTTTTAAAAATTCATTTCCGTAAATTTAAAAATTGGTCACCATGACGTCAATTTGTATATAGCGGCAACCCGAGCCGAGCGCTAAATACGTTTTAGAATCGATGCCTTCAATTCATCTGATTACTTCGATTCTCCTCTGCCGCGGACTCTTCCTTCTTCAGCTCAGACTCTTCACTTCTAATCTTTCCTATTTTAATCTGCCGCGACAGGACTCGAACTCGTGCTATACCGAACGAACTTATTTATAGAATTCGCACATGATATATACATTCAAAACTTAAACTCTATTAATCTAGGGTTCCTTATAAATATTAATTCGGTCGCATAAAATTAGCCGCTATTTAAACAAAACATTAATTTTAATTTACATAAAACATTAATTTAAATCGACATACAATATTTGTTTATGTTTACATATAATATTAGTTTCAATTCAATACAATTCGTAATTATCTAGCTGTAGTATTACGTTTTTACATAATACGCATTTCGACGAATAGACATTACATACGCTGCGATGTTCTCTCGGACATTTATTCTCTCATACCTATATAACTTCAATCTCCGGAGGTAATAACATTTACCGTTTTCCCTTTGAAACGAAAAGACAAGCATTTCGAGAAATCGGCTGTATATTTGTACGTTTCACGCGTGTGCCCAACCCCCTTGTCGTCACTGTCGATCTCCTGGCTCTCTTTTCTAACGGAGAGCCTAAATTGAGGGGCGGTCATATGCGACGTTTCGGCAGTGCGTAATCACCTATTCCTACAAACAGGAAAGATCGGACTGCATTATTGTCGTGATTTTTCCCAAAAATTTTATCTCAGTCGGTACGTAGCGGATCAGAAAGCACGTTTCCTACTTTTCAAATGTTTCCCCGAGATTTTATTAGGACAAGCGGGTTTCCCCGCAATGGTAATGTACGGTCTTCAAAACTTCCCGCTGTCCGTAACATCTATAATACTTATCCATAAATAAACTTCCTTTTAAATAAACGTAAATTATTGTTACATTACCTAAACCAAGATTATGATCATTAAAAAAAATTTTAATTAGTTAAAAAACTTAAGATCATAAAGTGATCACAAAATGACATGTCTCAAAATTGGCACTTTTTGAGACAATTTAAAACACGAAATATTTGGAAACGCTTAAGCGATTTTAAGATTATTTTGAGAGCATGTAAATTGACGATTTTGAGCAAATTTAAGATTTAATTTTTATTAATTTTAAGACGGATTTGAGATATTTAAGATGTTGGTAAAAAATTAAATTTTTATGTATCTACATAAATTTTTACACTTTTAACCTTAATATCTAAAAATTATATTGTGCAACAATTTTACCGATCGTTCTGATTAAAAAATTTTGGTCTGCTGACTCGACGTGGAATATTGCATATATATCTTGCCGGAATAAGTACGTAAGGTAGATGTACCCGTAACTGGCCACTTAATAACACGAGGACAGTTTATCTAAAATATAAAGCATTCAAATAAAATTTCTACCTAAAAAATTTTGCTTTTTGAAAGATATTGCTATTATCTTTCAGTTAAAAGTGGAAAAACAATATTTCTCTCGACGTTAAGTAAATTATACATAAAAACGTTACAGAGTTCGATGTACCAGTACATGGCAACCCAAAATCGACCTGTCCCAGTGTCCAACTTTTAATGTCCTAGGAACTGGACATGACTTTTGTAACGTTATAAAGAAAAATCATCTTAAAACGCAAAGGTATTAAATGTTACTAAAAATGCGATACAGAACGAAATATTTGGGAAAATTTAATAATACAAATGTGCGTAAAGTAGTTATAAGGCTTAAGGCTCCGGAGGTTAATAAATGATGACTATTTGTTTGTAATTGTAAGATAATTTATTTATTTTTCTTATTTATTATCCATTTATAAAAGAAACATGGCGATTAATATCGACATGGAGGCCTAAAGTATTATTAGATGTATTTCTCGGCCTGTTATTGGAGCAGAATTAGAGAGAAATTCACGACTAAAGTAATGTTGGACTTACTCCTCAGCCTGCTATTAGCGGATCGGTAGGGTGAATGTCCCAATCTCTACTCATTTAAGGATGCTCGCTCTTATGAAAATGTTAAAACGACTTATTCTGGCATCACTTAAAATAAAAATTGGTTAACCTATTAAAAAATGTCTTGAATTATATTTAAAAAATGTCAAAGTATATTTACAGAAGACTCAATAATTATAAAAGCTAATAAATGAAAGAATATTGAATGTACCTATTTTTACTCACCCGAAAATGGCTATGTACCTATTTCTACTCATCTACCTGTAATAATTTGTATAGGGGAAGGTGGGGCAGTACGGGCACCCTAACTTCAAAAGAATCCTGTACTTTCTATTTTGTACCAATTCAAATTATTAAAAGTGCTTCTTAAAGTAGAATATCTCAAGATTTAGATACATTATTTTTTATTATAAAATATATATTGCATTCTTTTTTATAATGCAAAGTACAATACCGCTAAAACTGCCCATTTTCCCCACCCATGGGGCACGATTGGCATGGAGGTGGGGCACGATTGGCACGGTGAATTAATGAAAAATTTATTTAAAAAAAAATATTGGACGTTACTATTAAATTTGCATTTTATAGGATTAAGGATCAAAACTAAAAACCAGACCATTTCATTAACACTGACTCTTTCACCAACATCTAAGACTCCGACTCCGAAATGTTAAGGACGCAAAAGTAAGGTTAAGAAAATCAGCTGTTAAACTCGGCGGAAAGAAATTGACGACTCACGTATGCCAATCGTGCCCCGCTAGTGGTGCCAGTCGTGCCCCATTTAGAGTATTTTTATATGTAATATTACTTTTTTCCTAAGCATCGGAGATCATCAATCAAAAATACTATTAAAAATTTACGATTTAAACTGTAAAAGTAATTCCCTTTCAAAGCTCATATGATTTATTTGTTCTTGAGAAATAGATTAGAATTATGGAAAAAACAACGTTTTGAAGTCCTCAATTTCTAATAATTCTCATACGATTTGTATTAATTTTTTTCATTTAGGATTTGAAGAGAGAAAAAGTAAAAGCTATTTACAACATATAGAAAATACTATCATGTTAGAATATTCATTTATTTAGTGAACATTTGAATGCCCAATCCACCCGCCAAACCCATCGTGCCCCACCTTCCCCTATTAAAGATTTACTATCTTCTAATGGATAAATATATGAATGAATAAACAAGCAATAGATTATATGAGCGGTATTTTTTTATATGTTAAAAATATACTGCTACAGTGGTATTTATCCGAGTAAAAATAAGAACTGCAAAATGCATCGTTTCGTAACCATATTTTTATCATACTTTGCAATATTTTTATTATAAATTGAATTAATGTTACAATTCTCTTTTTAATAGTTAGATTTACTCATATTTCAATGAATAGGCAAATAGTTACTATAATAAATCTATAATAACTGGAAATATAAGAAGTGAGTAGAAATCGGGACAAGAGTAGAAATTGGGATATTTACCTTAGAGCTGCATTCGCACTCGAAAAATTCTGCAATCTGATTCTGATTGTTGTATCAACAAACTTAAAGGTTATGGATTGGGAGTAAATAAGGCTAATTTGTAGATTTTTGTATGCATTTTGTATTTGACAATTTTTATCTACTTTATAGTACACAGTAATAATTGTATGATTATAGCTAAATGATTATGTAAATTTAGTAATATGTCCATTTTTTTATTTTATTTCTTTTTATCTAAATTTTGTTCCTGATATATCTCGGAAAAAACGTGTTATTGTGTATTTTAAATAGGAAGCTGCAATTTTCTATTTTTTTTATATTAAAATATTCTGCTTTCTAGAAGTTTTATTATTTTTATGAATGTATACCAAGAATAACGGGTTTGGCGGATAAGTAGTATCCAGCTCGCAAAATTCTTAAATTCATTTGATTAAATGTATAACTTTCTAAATTTGTTAGTTCTTGATGAAAAACGTAATTGTTTCAAATCAATATTTAAGAAATTAAATAAGTCACAAATTTGGTTTACGCACAAAAAAACTACGCTATGAAATACTGTGCATACGTATCAATTATTAAGATTTTATTTTGAATGATGTTCAATATTAGTGAGTCGAATAACGTGGACTTATTCTCAGATACCGGATTATGTATCGATTTCGTTTTGGGAGTCTCTATCTATCACAATCTGTTAAAGTTAGCCCTGAATATAAATTTATTTTCAAACTGTAATATATATATATATATATATATATATATCATTTTACATTTCCAAAGCATTAAAAATTCTATAAATGAACACTAGAAGTCTGAAATTGAGAAAGATTACAACAACTTTAATAACATTGCAACATTACAGAAAGTTTTGAAAAATCCAATAATGATGTCATGCCTTACATTTGCACTCAACATTTTTGCATATTTTATTTCAATTTAAGGGTTAGCTCCATTTACATATCTACAGTCGAGTCGCGGGGACTGAGAACCCGGGGACTGAAATTACGTGGGAACTGCAATGCTCTTATACACGGTGATGTCTCGGGGACTGAAGCGCTCCTATACTAAATATACATTGCAGTCCCCGAGAATTTTGGCCGCGAGTCTTCTCAGTCCCCGCGTCCCGATTGTATTTAAATGCAACTTTAAAAAACAAAAATTATTTAATGACTATGGAAGACGGGGGCAACAGTAAATACGAAGCATAATTCAGTTTCTAAATATATTATGATACATATATATACAAATTTTTTTTAAAGAAATTCCTTTAAATATAAAATTTTATTAATGTCTTAACCATCATTATTAACTATCCTACGTAAGAAGCTGTATTATAAAACTATACTCTAAAAAAATATACCTCATTTCATTGTTGTATATATTTCTTATCGCAATGGAGGAGGGTCCATAAGAGCTGATGTCGGTCCCAAAGCAAACAAGTCAGTTATTGTTAATTTGATTTTTTTAGATGGTAGAAAACACCTACATTACTATCATACATGTTACATGGCATAATTGTAGTGAGGAAAAATTCATTTAAAATTTTTAATATTTCTTCATAATTTTTTTTATTATTAAAATTATAATTTAAATTGTTATCTAAAAAATAATTTGTTATCTTTGGGACTGAAAACATAACTTAATGATTCTCTTTATATGACCAAAAATATTTTGATAATACGAAATTGGATATCGCATAAAATAGAGAATGATTTAACAAAAGTTGTTTCTTGACAGATTATATAGGGGAACTCACGAATATATAAATTGAAAAATAATCAAATCTTACAAAGTTACAGCCTAGAGTTTATAATTCACACGCAAAAACTTATAAAAATACGTACCAACTTATAAACAATTGGCAGATTTTGATCATTTTTTATTTTTATATGAGTAAGTTCTCCTGAAATCGTTCCAGGAACAAAATTATGTCTTTTTAATTAAAATCAGGTGAAAAAGAGAGATTCGGATCTTTTGCCAAATTGAACTCTAGTTGACGTGATATCTAATTTTACAATATCAAAATATTCATAAAAGAAAATTTGTTGTCACTTGAAGTACCCCTCTTTCATAGTATAACATTTATCATATTGCAATGTGTAAACAAATTATTACATAAATTTTTATGTTTAAGGTTGATTCTCGTGAAAGAACTACCTTTAGAAGCGAAAACGTGTGTCTATTATCGGTCATGGGCAAGTATATTCAAGTTAATTTTTAATTTTAATTTTAATTTAAGTTTTATCATCAAAAGAGAACCAAGCTAGAAGGACTCATATATGGATTACAAAAATAAAATGCTAGAAAATAGAAAAGGTTTATGGAAGATCTCAAAATTATGTGAAAACTCAGTGTTTGTTTTTACAAACTAATCTCAAACTATTACAGTTATGGAGAATTTGGATGAACGTATACGTTAGAATCGAATTTATTTATTGTATTCGGGCATCATTTTGATTAAAATTCTTGGATTTGTTTCTATTTGCTTATATTATTGACTCTGTAATATATAATTATTTCCAATATATATTATAAGAAACGCAAAAACAGTATATCTAATCCGTAATGTCCTTATAATTTTTATATGCGACCGAGATAATAACAATTCAATTTATGTATAAATGTATTAAACAGATTCCCCGTGCTTTTGGAAAAAAATGCAAAACAAATATTCAAACATAGAGTTCCGTAATTTCGGCAGTAACTTAAATTAGTTGACTGGATTCATTTATTACAACAATATGATAAAAATAAAAAAACGGTATAACACAAAAACAAATAGATCAATCTTAAATTTCTTTTTATTCCAAATCTTCATTAAAAAATAAAAATAGAGCTTCGAATGGCAAACATTATTTCATAATACTCAAAAAAAAAGCTATGAAAAATTTTTTGAAAAAATATAAATATCAACAAAATGAAAAAAGGTTATAAAACTAAAACGAATCGATAAATCTTAAAATTTTTTCTTGATTTCAAATCTTTATAAAATATCGTATAAAATGAGCTTTTTTGGTCAAACATTACTGAGTAATACGCAAGAAATCTTCGATCAAATCATTTTTAAAAAATAGCATAAAAAATGAATAAACGTTAACAAAAACGACTCGATAAATCTTGAAAATCCTTTATGATTTAAACTCTTGATCAAAAGACGAAAATAATTGTATTTGGTACCAAATCAAATGAGTAGGTACTTGGGTTTTATCATGCATGTTTCGATCTTACGTAGGTATTAGTACAAACATTAAAACCGCGTTTACTCGAAAAGATGAATGCAGTTGTTATTCCTGTAAGTGTGCGTGTGTGCATGCACCCGCACTTGATATATGTGTACGTGCGCGTACATTAGCGTGTGCGCGCGTGTGTGTGTGCAAACGAAAGTATTTCGAAAAACCATCGGTCAGTTTTAATTTTTCAGGAATTATTATTTTCTTTTCTTTGTGATTAAGCTACAAAAAAGAGTTTATTGATAGTTATTTTTATTTTTACGCCATCATTTTATAACTTAAATGTTAGTTATAGGAATAGAATTTGTGTATTGTTAGAAAAATGATAATTCTAACGATATAACTATCTTTGCTATAACTGATTTAATGTCTTCAATGAATTAATTAATCAGGGGCGTCACTATGTTTTTTTCCGAGCTCTTGTAAATATGGTAACGTCGGTGGTGAGGGGGGAGTGGGGAGGGGGGGGGGGGAGGGTACTATGCGAAATATAAAATAGTAAGTAAAAGGTAAAACTAAATAGATATTAAAAAAAGACTATATTTATTTTTGTTTATTCTTATTAATATGTTATATTTAATAATAAACACAGTAAAAAACCATTCGTTACCACCACAATTAGTGTTTACACTACTCCAATTGTAGTATTATTGAATTTCTTCTCTCAATATACAATATCTAAATTGAGATCTCAGCAATCATATAAAATTTTTGTGGAACATCGAGGAATTTCAATAATTTTGTAATCGCGGTAGAGTGAAAATGAACGTTCCTAAGTTCAGTAGGAAACGGGTATAGTATAGAAAAAATTAAGTTTGATTTATTCGTTTTTAGATTTTTTTAAACTCTTTCTAAAAAGTTTAAATATTAAAAATTAACTACGATATGAGTAAACCCGCGTAAAAAAACTTAAGATCATAAAGTGATCTCAAAATGACATGTCTCAAAAATAGCACTTTTTGAGACAGTTTAAGAAACGAAAAATTTGGAAAATCTTAAGCGATTTTAAGATGATTTTGAGAGCATGTGATTTGACGTTTTTGAGCAGATTTAAGATTTAATTTCTATTTATTTTAAAACGGATTTGAGATTTTTTAAGATGTTTGTAAATTTCAATGAGCGTTTTAAAAATGATTTTAAGATAGAATTTAAGACTGCTTAGAGACGTAGTTAACAGAATATTTGCAACTTTTTTAAGACGCTTTAGGACAGAATTATAATTTTATTTTTTTATTAACAAAGAACATTGTAGAAACCAGAATTCCTGATTAACATTTTTTTCTATTATAGACATTGGCTACTTAATAAAAGTAGATACATTTTTTAATACTTTACTTAAAAATAAGGTATAAGAAATGAGTTAAATTAAAAATATTTTTTATCATTACTATATTACAATAATGTTACATGCATGCAAGCAGATTACAGTTATATACACATTTTCAATAGAAAACGATGATTTCATATCAGTATGTTGAAAGTTTACGCTGCTTGAAATCGTCGCATCGTGCAAAATTATCGGCATCATGTTTTTCCTTTACCGCACAAGTGATGACCGGTAAACTGGCGCGCAACACCATATAATAAATATGAGATATTAGTTTAATTAACAAATGTGTAAATTATCTCATTTTGGAAATTTGATAGCTCTATTTATTTATTACTGCTTTTATTACAGACATATACTATTATCTCTAAAAAAATAATTTAAAAAATGCTATCGGTAATTACAAGGGTATTTTTATAACATACCTATAAAATAAAGTATAAAATGAACTGGTAGATACAGCGATACCGGTTTTGTGCAGGTTAACCTAGAACAATAAGTTGAAAACCCACAACGAAATACATTTATGTATACAAAAATGAAATTACATTTATTAAATAATAATTATTTTAATTTACCAAGATAAATTGTTCATTTTAATTTTAGGAGTTAAAATGAAGGTTATATTACAAATTTAGCTCTGTTAAAATTTGTCATTAGTTTTTACTCGGCTCTTATCTGATTAGTATTTTTGACCTAAAAAAATTCAAACATTTTTCTACTTATCTAATGTGATACTCCGTTAGTATTATAATGCCGTTGAATATCGTCAGTTTATGATGCAAAGCTTGTAAAAAATTTCCGTTTACAATGTCGAAATTTCAATGTTTAAAAATAATACGCAATTTGAATTTAGGTTTGAAAACTTGTTGTTTATTATTTCTTGAGAAAAGGCAACTTCATTGTGAAGCAACATTCAGTCAGTAGCGGTAATAACATACAAATGAACAATGATTTACCGTAAATCTTTGACGTTTTGAAGAAACTAACGATTTTCAACAGCATTATTACATGAACGCAACATCACAATAGATAAGTAGTAGTACGCTTGAATTTATTTTAGATTAAAAATACCTAATCAAATAAGAACAGAGTATAAATTAATAGCAACTGTTACATAGCCAAATTTGTAATATAACTTTCATTTTGACTGCTGAAATTAAAATGAATAATTTATCTTGATAATTTAAAGTAATTATTATATTTAATAAAACTGTTATTTCATTTTTGTATACATCAATGTATTTCTTTGTGGGTTTTCAACTTATTGTTTTAGGTCAAACTGTACAAAACCTGTATTGCTGTATCTTCGGAGACACATTTTGGAGACAATAATGCAGGAGAATAAGGGGCGGCAGAGGCAGCCTTATATTTCCACTGCCAGTTCATTTAATAATTTTAATAATTAATAATCAATGTCAACCTTTATACATTGTTTGAATAGAACCTTATATAAATAAGATATTTTGTTTTTTGAAAAAATAATAAATGTTTATTGTTAACAGTTAATTTGAATATATTTTTTTACCCTATCTTGAAATTATTTAAATTAAATTTTAATAAATTTATAATATTAATAAAGAAAAAAAATTAATACTGAATTTTAAATTGAATTCCAGATTTAATATTCAAAAAACGCGCCATATTGTCATATACAATCAGTTAAACTAACCTCTTAATTTGAAGCATTATTTTAAGGATTTATAATTATTCTCTGATACTTGGCATGCGTATTTACCAGGTTTACTACATCTTCTTTCTATTATTATAAACGAAAACGTTTATTTGGAGTGTTTTTAGTCTTTATTATAGGATACTACGGATCTGTGGCCTATGTGAATTCATTATTACACTGTGTAATAAAGCGTCATTTAGGTCACGGATAAGCGTGGCCTAAGTGCGGGTTTAGGACACACAGTGCTATAAAAATGTGTATATAACTGTAATCTGCTAGCATGCATGTAACATAATTGTAATTTAGTAATGACAAAAAACATTTTTAATTTAACTCATTTCTTATACCTTATTTTTAAGTAAAGTATTAAAAATTGTATCTACTTTTATTAAGTAGTCAATGTACATAAGAAATAAAAAATGTTAATAAGGAATTCTGGTTTCTACAATATTCTTTGTTAATAGAAAAATAAAATTATAATTCTTTCCTAAAGCGTCTTAAAAAGGACGCAAATATTTTGTTGACTACGTCTCTAAGTCGTCCTAAATTCTATCTTAAAATCATCTTAAAAGCGCTCATTGAACTTTACAAACATGTTAATAAATCTCAAATCCGTCTTAAAATAAATAAAAATTAAATCTTAAATTTGCTCAAAATCGTCAATTCACATGCTCTCAAAATAATCTTAAAATCGCTTAAGCGTTTCCAAATATTTCGTGTCTTAAATTGTCTCAAAAAGTGCCAATTTTGAGACATGTCATTTTGTGATCACTTTATGATCTTAAGTTTTTTAACTAATTAAAATTTGTTTAAAGATCATAATCTTGGTTTAGGTAGTGTAACAATAATTTACGTTTATTTAAAAGGAAGTTTATTTATGGATAAGTATTATAGATGTTACGGACAGCGGGAAGTTTTGAAGACCGTACATTACCATTGCGGGGAAACCCGCTTGTCCTAATAAAATCTCGGGGAAACATTTGAAAAGTAGGAAACGTGCTTTCTAATCCGCTACGTACCGACTGAGATAAAATTTTTGGGAAAAATCACGACAATAATGCAGTCCGATCTTTCCTGTTTGTAGGAATAGGTGATTACGCACTGCCGAAACGTCGCATATGACCGCCCCTCAATTTAGGCTCTCCGTTAGAAAAGAGAGCCAGGAGATCGACAGTGACGACAAGGGGGTTGGGCACACGCGTGAAACGTACAAATATACAGCCGATTTCTCGAAATGCTTGTCTTTTCGTTTCAAAGGGAAAACGGTAAATGTTATTACCTCCGGAGATTGAAGTTATATAGGTATGAGAGAATAAATGTCCGAGTGAACATCGCAGCGTATGTAATGTCTATTCGTCGAAATGCGTATTATGTAAAAACGTAATACTACAGCTAGATAATTACGAATTGTATTGAATTGAAACTAATATTATATGTAAACATAAACAAATATTGTATGTCGATTTAAATTAATGTTTTATGTAAATTAAAATTAATGTTTTGTTTAAATAGCGGCTACTTTTATGCGACCGAATTAATATTTATAAGGAACCCTAGATTAATAGAGTTTAAGTTTTGAATGAATATATCATGTGCGAATTCTATAAATAAGTTCGTTCGGTATAGCACGAGTTCGAGTCCTGTCGCGGCAGATTAAAATAGGAAAGATTAGAAGTGAAGAGTCTGAGCTGAAGAAGGAAGAGTTCGCGAGCTCCGCGGCAGAGGAGAATCGAAGTAATCAGATGAATTGTTGATCGAATATTATATTCGAATATTTAATCAAGTTTGCGGGATAAATGCATGACACTGGCATGTTATTGCAGGTCATAAATTGTTCCCCGAGGCTGTTCCGCTCCCAATTTTTGGCTGATCCGAGGCCGGTAGGCAGCCAGGTAAACGGGTGCAAGGTGGGGGAGCGAAAGTCCACCCTTCTGGGCCTCGAGCCTTAATGTGGCCGCCGCGTCGGTGGTGGAAAATAAAGAGGGATATTTACATAATATTTCACAACAGCATACAAATTTAGAGAGTTCTTCGTTTTAATTAATTTCGAGTTTTATATACATGTCATTCAATCATATTTGCAACAGAAATTCTTTTTTAAAACACGTCTTACGATATTTTACTTACCTTATTTTTACAACTTCTATTAATAGTTTTTTTCCATGCATGCTCATTTCTAATTCTTTTACGTCCTATATTGATCGACATTATGCTTATAATTTATTTAGCAAGTAAAACGTTTTTTAAAAAGATTAAAGAAATTAACAAATTTGTGAATAAATGCAGCTTGTAAACGAACAAGAAAATCAGTGTGATTTCAATGCGAAACGAGTTCGACTTTGTTTTGTTTATTTCAGGATAACTTTTATCATGTTTCTTAAATTATTTCTTATTCTATGAGTGACATACACTGAGCGTCATGTATCGCGCAGACCCGCTAATGTTCGCGCGCATCGTGCAAGTTTGGCAAAATCGCTCTATCTTTGCCACTTTTCATCCAATTCATCTGAAATTTTCTGAGAAACTTCTTCAAATGTTAACAAACAAATGTCTCGTTGAAAGTTAGTTGAGTCTTAAACTTCCCTCGATACTTTTTTTCGTTGAACATACTTAACCATATAAAAGGTAGCTCACTGGTTTGCAATTAAATTGTTGAATGAAAAATATTTAATATTTAACTATCTATGAGTTTATTAGCAGCGCTAGACTATTTTACGAGTCTATGCAAAAAATAAGCAAGATCCGTTCATATTTGTCGGAGCTGCAGCGAGCTAAGTTTAAAAAACGTGGTGCAAATAAGATTTAAAATTTTGCCGTTTTTATTTTTTTTTTCAAATACTAAACATTGTACAAACAAAGTATATATATAAAAAGTTGCCATTTTTGATCCTCTGCACGATACTATTTTTTAAAATGCATTTCCGTAAAATTGCAAATTTTGGTCACCATGACGTCAATTTTGATATAACGGCAGCCGGGCCGAGCGCTAAGGACGTTTTAGAATCGATGCCTTCAATTGTTGATCGAGTATTATATTCGAATATTTAATCAAGTTTGCGGGATAAATGCATGACACTGGCATGTTATTGCAGGTCATAATTTTTATAACTAAGATTTTGGGCCCTCCGCTTTGCACAAGTTGCAAAAGTGCGGATCCATGGCCGTGAACCATTCAGCTCGGGGAAATTGTTCCCCGAGGCTGTTCCGCTCCCAATTTTTGGCTGATCCGAGGCCGGTAGGCAGCCAGGTAAACGGGTGCAAGGTGGGGGAACGAAAGTCCACCCTTCTGGGCCTCGAGCCTTAATGTGGCCGCCGCGTCGGTGGTGGAAAATAAAGAGGGAGGGGGGAAAGGGACTTTGACTCAGCTTGAGAGCGAGTGGACACTTCACTTCGATAGCAGTACTCGACACGACCGGTCTTATATTTGCGCGCGCACGTTTTTATTTGATCATCGGCTACTGTGCGAATAATTTTAAAGTTAAGTGTTTCTTGTGCTAGTGAAATCTCCAGCAACGTAGCAGTAAAATCTTGTTTAGCTTATACTGGAGCAGAACATGGCTGACTCCGGAGTGCCTTTACTAACCGCGCTGCTGACGAACGACGCAGACCTGGCTCATCCGCTACCAAACCAAATTGGTGGCGACGACGTCGCCTATGACTGCGACGATGTGGTCTCTCAGCACCACTGGGACGGGCCCTCCCGGGGCAACTGGAATAGGCCCTCTCCCGGTCAGTGGGACGAGCCCTTCCGCATCACGCCTCGGTACAACAACTTCGACAGCTGTACGTCTCTCCTGCAGAGGCTAAACGAACGCGAGGACCCGTGCCTAGCCCGGCTGTTGGTCTCACAGTACGCGCTCCAGAGGCGCGTGGTCGGTTCCTTCCGCAATCCTTCGCTGCTTCGTCTGGCCGTCCAGAGAAACTGGCCGAACCTGGCTAGACGTCTTCTGGAAGCCGGTGCCCAGGTCAACGACTCCGAGATCAGCACCTCTATCCTCGAGGACGCGGCTATGCTCGGCCAGGTGCAGATGGTCGAGCTGCTGCTGCGTCACGGCGCTACCTGCAGTTACGCAACCCTGGCGTACGTCGCTCGCAGCGGCAACAAGAACTTAATGAAACTGCTGTTGCCCAGGGGAATCGACGTCAACGTTGCGCCCGCGAGCGGAGAGCTCTCGGTGCTAGAGGAGGCGGCATCCGCGGGAAAACGCGCCATGGTGCGTTATCTCTTGGACTACGGAGCGGACGTGAGTTTGAGACTCCGCGGGACGAGGCTGTTCGAGATGATGGCCGTCAAGTTCAACGCGTCGACGGGGAGCCGCTGGATCGAGGACGGATTGATCCTCGGGCACCTGCTAAAGCGCGTCGCCCTTCTGGCCGCGCAGAACGCCTTCGACCTCGAGGAATGCATCGAGTTCATCAGGCGCTGCAGTGTGACCCGCGACATGTACGAGTCCTGTAGCAGGGAACTGGCGAGAATGAGGTCGACGAAAGTCGGAGACTCGTCCACCGTGACGTATTTCGACGTGCTGACGAGGAAGTTGAATTCCCTGGTGCGGTGTTTGCGTGCCGAGGAAGTGAGGAGTACCCTGACGGCTGGTGTTGCCGCTACGAGTTTCCCCCATTACGCGGCTCAGCTGAGGCTGAACCTTCGCGGAGGGCTGAGGAGACTGCGGATGATGGCGGAGTACCAGAGGCTGCTGCACGAGCGGGCTTTCGCCGGTGTGTTGCCCTACGACGTGGCCGTGCGGATTTCCGAGTACTTTGGCGATCGACAACTCCAAATTAATTTAGAGAGCTTTCAAATTGAAAGTTTTCATTTAGATACTTTGTTTGGCGACTGAATTCGCGGATTGGCGATTGGCGGCGATTCGCACTCGTTATAATATATTTAAGAATAGTTTTGTAAAATCGCTACGTTTAGCATATAAGTAGATATAAGTAACGATGTCTGCGAATTGATTTAGATAGAATGTTAGAAATCGAAATTTATTGTATTTATTGTATATATTTTATTACAACTTTCTGGTAGATATTTATGGATAATATCTTTAAAGAACTGTTTCGCGGTATATTATATAAGCATAGATTTACGCGCGCGTGCGATTAGTTATTAATAACAAATGCGAGATATCTAATTTCCTTATTTTAAACCAATTGTGCTTATCTGAGTTATATCTGGTTATTCGTAAATAAAATATGTGCCTTCCTTTAAATTAATCTAACTATTTATTTATTTTTTAAATTATTATTATTTAGCCCAGTCCTCGAAACCTACAAACCCCGATTTTTTAACATTATAGATGTTGATATGTATACATTTACATGATAATAGTAAGAATTTATGAATCCCAAAGTATATATATGTCCCTTTATATAGTTTAAAAAATATAAAGTTCTTGCAACTAACTACGAATTCCTAAGGTCTTACAACGTGTTTCTAAAATGTTTTTAACAAAACTTTTTTTCACTATCACATAACTTCCTCTATGAGGAAGCAAGATCCAAATGTAAATATTTAATATATTTAAACTTTACAGAAACAAAAAGCTTGAACCATTTTTAGGGGTGAGATCTGTTATACAAAACAGCAAATCTGATAGTCTCAATACTTTTATTCCAGATTGTCCTACTGCGTAATCAGTCGACCAATTCCTACACGCTTGGTACTAATTGCATGCAATTATAATAATTAATGCAAGTCTATCTATCGCCGGTTAAAGTGCCAAATTTCTTCCTCTGCCGCACACCTCGCTCACGTATATCGAACGGAAGATTTTACATCACACGCGCGATTTCGATCGACCTCTTTTATTGCTTTCCCCATTTATAAAAATATATATTATACACTAATCAAGGTGCGTAAACTTGCGTAAATCTTTACTATAGTTCGCGTATGTAATTGCCGACGGAGGTTTATATTTACATTGGATAGGACGGCGCGATTTTTATCGCAGTTCATCGACATGCAACATCGCACGAAGAGAGAACATTGCCTTTTGCAAATTGACTTCAGAGAATTCAAAGGTTTAATGCTTTTGAATATAAAGGGTTTAATTTTGGGATTTCTAACGCAATAGAACCTAATTTAAATAATTCCGAGGTAGCATCATCCTACTATGTATTAAAAATTATGGAAATAACTATACAATTAAGTTTAATTTACATACTTAAACTGCAGGAGAACGTGTATTTATGCACATAATAAAATACACCGCACCTGTAATTCACAAATTTAACACTGCCTTCTTCGATAAGCACAAACTATAATTAATTATTTCTTGCTTATAAAAATCAAAGATAATAGTAACTACTGTCTGTTTTGAAATGATTTCTTTTTACGGATGTTTTGTTGCCGGACTCATGCGCGAAAACAACAATGCGTACTAATGATTTAATCATCAGAAAAGTCAAGATGAAAAAAATGCCGTCGTATATAAGCATTTATTTCACACCCCACTAGAAAGCCCACGCTTTGCCCCTGATAAGAGGGGCGAAAGTGGCATATTTTTCCCGAAAACTAGTTTTGCGGGGCGAAAGTAAAATTAGCGGGACAAAAGTAAAATTAGCGGGGCAAAAGTAAAATTAGCGGGGCAAAAGTAAAATTAGCGGGGCAAAAGTAAAATTAGCGGGGCAAAAGTAAATTTTTTCAAAAAGTGGCCTTACAGTGGAGAGTGAAATAAAATACTATATGCAACACGAGGCAAAAGTAGATTTTTCCCTTGGGTGATTGTACTGCCCTTACGAGAATATTTTTCCCTCGGGTGCTTACTGCCCAAGCGAAGCGAGGGCAGTAAATGCACCCTCTGGACAAATATTCTCGTTCGGGCCGTAAACTCACCCGCGGGAAAAATCTTCCACTTTTGCCCCTTGTTACATAAAGTACTATTTGCTGAGGCATTTCATTTACAGTTAAGAAATTCCTATGGAAAAGCCACCTATTGAGTAAAAAAAGAACTAGTTTTTCAAAAAGGCATGATTCGGCGTCCGCGCCGCGCCGCGCACCGTACTTCTACTTTTATGCGTTCAACTACTCGTAATAAAATGTCTGGACACTCCGGAAAACCCCACTTTTTTATGTAAAAAAACCTCAGCTTTCGATTAAAAGCATTAAAAAAAATATTAAAAAAGCCTTTTTTCAGATATAACACGTTTTGTGTTTTTTACCGGGAAAATGAAAAATTTCGGAAAATCTGACCACGCCATTGGAAAGCTGAGGAAAAAATATATCCAAATGGTATGTTGGAATTTTTTTACGTACATTTTCGTACCACAAGTTGAAAACGACAGAATTAAGCTCTCGCGCGCCGCGCTAGGAGAGTTGACGTGTTTCTCCCCATATATAGTTCTGTGTCATAGGTTAGGCTATTCGCACGGTGCGAATAAATGACATACCATAAGAATATATGCATATATAAACACGATAGTAAAGTCTGTCCCTTTTTAAAGTGATAAAAATATAAAATTCTTGGAACTAACAGGAGTTACAGATGCATCAGAATAAGGAAGACATTGGCGGCCTGCACTACGTAGCTGCAATTCCCCTGGCGGCTAGCTCGAGTTTTGTCTTAAGGGCCTTGGTTAAACCCAAAAAGACTTTTTTTTACGAGTCCGAAAAACTTCTTTTGTTCAAAAGCAATCATTCTGAAAATGTATGTGCTGCCAATACACAATAATATCTTAAATTTTACCGCTGTGAAATCTCCAAATCTTGATCCGACACGTCACAATAAATCATTATTTTCAATACCATATTTATTAAAGGAACTTTGTTCCTCACACGATTCAAGGTGACAAGCAAACATGACACTATCTTATAATTAGAGGGCGCTAGCAGCGGGGTTACGGCGTCTTTCAACATCTATTGCCACAATGCATATACCGTAGGAGTTACGGCGTCCCAAAGTAACGCATACAGCAAGATCTCATGTAGAGGTGGCCGTATTACCTGCATGTCCACATTATCTGCATCCACCTTATATCTAATGTGTACTATTCTCTCCTATGTATGTGTGTGGGTTGGTGTGCCTGTGAGTGTGTGTGGGAGGGTGTATGTGTATGTGTGTGACGTGTACGTGTATGGAGTGTATATTTATATGTATGCTTGATATGTGTATGCAGGTGGAGTATGTACGTGGGGGTGTGTGTGAGAGCGTGTGCATGGATGTTTAGGGGTACGTGTGTGGTAGCGCGTGCGTGTGTGCATGACAACGACTGCGTAGGTGTGTGTGTGTGTGTTTGTGGGAGCATGTGCATGGTAGTGAATTGGTGAGGGTGTGAGTAGGAGCAGAGATGAGTAGAGAGATGGTAAACGGAGGGGGTTTCGGAGCGACACGTTTTGAAGCAGTCGCAGTGTCCTCACAAACTTTGGCGTACTATATGGCGGCTCCTGGAAAAAGGATCAGCATCAGAACCTCTTTAGACTGCAGGTAAATAGTTTTCAAGAACACGGGATAAACGTTTGAATTTCGTCTCTGCAGTAGCTTTTCCTTCGTTTAGCTCTTCCGAGGCGACCGCTGAGGTTTCATTGTACACTCAATGCTCGGTCAGGTATCTGGACTCCGAGCTAATCCGTTTTATTACAGTTTTATTACAGTCAACTTTTACGCTATGCCAAAACTAACTTTTTAAAAATAAACAATCATTGTATTTTTTAACCATACAATAAAACGGCATTTATAAACCGTAAAAATGAAATTTGAATGGAAAAAATCGGATAATTTTACGTTACAATATTAAAATTCGTATTAATACTCAGAATCCTTACCTTTGCACATTATTTATAATGAAACATTGTTATTTTTCTTTTCAACAGAATCTATTGAATAATTTATATACATTTTTAATGTTAGTTATTTATAATATTGGATAGCATGAAGATAGAATTTTATTTAACAAACATCAAGTATAAAAATTCAGCGATATAAATAATTTTATGTTGCTTGTATAATATTTGAAAGTCAAGATTTTAGTAATTCCCACCCCTATGGTATCATCCATATAATAAGCAATAAATAGTTGTTTAAGACGATTTTTAGTGAAGGAGACATCTCCACCCTTGGACTTTTATAATATTAATTATCCAGTGTTGCAAATAAAAAATATAAAATCATAAAAATTATACAATGTTTAGTTTTTCAAATCGAAAATTAAAAATAAACAGCAAAATACATGAATTAATTGTTGTATTTGGGATAAACACGCCATACTAAATTTTAGTAATGCAACAAATATTAATTGTAAACATATTTTTTTATTTGCCAAGCTTAATATTTCCTAAGATAATACAAAAATATGAAAAGTACATTATTAAAAATACATGTGGTTAAATTTGCGAATTTGTCTGAGCGGAATAGCTCCATTTACTTTATACTCTTCCATTTGTGAACATAAAATTTTAATTTCACACATAGTGATTAAAATGCATTTAAGTTACATTCTGTATGAAGCAGAGCTTAAATAATAATACATTTTAAGAGAACTTAATAACCACTTTTAAATTTTGAAATACATTCATGATTTCATATTACGATAAAATACAATCAAAGTAATATATAATATTAAAAATAATATATGGAAGTTTAGAATCATAACAGAACAAAACCATTTTCGGAAGAAAGATGTGTATAAACTGCGTATTTTTGCCTCCGGGGAACGTAAAATAATTATTATTTATTAGTATTTTTTATTTCATACACTTTAATTTTATAGTTTTCCTTATGTGCATAGAAGGCAAATTAAAAGACACTAAAGGATTAAATTTAATTATGTAGCGAAAATTTCAATTCACTATAGATTTTTATACTCTAAAAGAAGTAGTTAAAAAATGTATTCAACTAATCGAAATATTTTTCTATAATCTGCACGATATATCGTTTATTACAAAATGTAGCATTACCAGATAAATATAATGAGAAATTACGATAAATTTACTTTCTCTCTATGGGACAAAATCTGGCACTCTGACATTAATGTTTAAACATTCTTTATTTATCACTGCAATCAATACTCTAACATACTATTTATGTTATAATTCTGAATACTCACTGTGATAGTTCAGAAGGCTCCACATATGATAAATATTTTACATTTAAAATATTAAATTTACTTTTACATTGAAAATATTAACAAGTTATTTATTCTTTAAATCAGAATCAGATTTATAAGGTCTTATTTTATTCAAAATACATATACTTAGGCCTTGAATGTAAACATTTTAATAAGAATTTTGGTACAAAAAGTATTAGGAAATTTTATATGGTGTATTTTAAAAGTACGGGTATTCACTATGTCCATTTGAAAATAAATGATTGGTCATTATATATGTTATACTTTATTCTCCCACAGTAATGAATGTATTTCATTAAAAAATATAATTAAGAAAAAAATGAACAAAAAATGTAATCCGTAACAACCTTTTTGAACTTCAAAGACTGCCAAGTCCCCATGCACTCATATCCCGCCTTGGCGCGCACGCGTACATTTTCCTCTGAATCTAGCGCAAGAAAAAGGAAGCCACGCACATCAAAAAGCTCCCCGTAAAAGCCTTCATATTCAGCCACCGCGCATGCAGAAACGTCAATTCCGGTCCGATATCCACGACCGCGCCGCGCGCGTGCGTGCATGTACATGCGCACACCCCGCGCGCAATACTCTGCCGTCGTCATTTTTGCCTCTCCATCTCTCTCGCTCACTCGCTCGTCAGTCGTCATCGACTGCAGAGAACTCGGCCTGCCTGCCGCGGACATTGGCATCGACGAGATCAAAGTGCGCATATATATGTATGCAGGCGAGCACGGAAAATAAAGGCCCGAGATGGGATGTACATGCGCATCGAGAGTGGGAAAACAAAGACGGAGATGGAATATATGTATGGGTTGGCAGTTGTGCGAGGGAATGGAGAGGAGATTTAGCGATAATCACATCCAAGTGGCGTGATTATGTGGTTTGCGTTGTATGAATGAGGAATGAGGAATGTGCGGAGAGTAGGTATTTTGGAGGGGAATTGTGCGGGTGATTAGGAAGAGTTTTGGGAATCGTTGCGGTAGTTGGGCTTAATGTATTATTGTTTTTCGTTAGAAATGTTGGCTGGCTTATGTGGCTTTTGATTTGCGATAGCTGTTTCAGTCTGAGTATCAATTAGTTTCAATGATTCGAGTGAAATGGAATATGATGGCCGGCTATAAACCAGTCATAGGCACATCCCACTAGAATTAATATTCATAAATGGAGCTTTTGATCGAAGCAGAATTATTACATAAACCGATATTGAATTCTGTATTTTGGTTTAATTCATTTTCACGTAAAATTAATCGTCTGTGGTTAAAATCATTTCGCACGTTTATTAACGTATAAGAGATTTAGATGTTGTCAAATTTAGTGAATTTCAAAATATTGTAATGAAATATAACGGGTAGCAGGAAATAAATAAAAAAAAAAAGATTCAATTTTTATTTATTATTAATAAGTACTTTGTTGGTTCTCGTGGGTCATGGGTGATTATAAATTAATACCTTTTCACAGGTCTTACATGTAATAAATTAATACTCCTACACCATACATACATTTCATACATTATCTTCATATCCGATCTTCTTTCTTCCGAATAATCAATACTGTTAATCCATCCTGTCGTTCAGGGCCCTGATAATTTCAGAATACAGCAATGAATGCAATACCATACTAAGAGAGCACTATCGAGGCTTATTAGCTTCAGCCAATATACCATTTAGTCTGTCAAGACTTCGATGTTCGCAGGCGAGTCGGCGACTCGCCTGCTCGAGAGACAAACAGCTGTTGACACTTTGATGTCTAGATCTTGACTGACTTTTAAACATTTAGCAATTGATGGAAATACTTTGTCTCTCTCTCTCTCTCTTTCTCTCTTCATTTCCCCACCTTTTCAATTTCTCCTTTCTTTTCTGTCGTAGTTATTATAATACGTTACAATATATTGCATTTATTTTTACTCTTTCGGTCTCCACGAGCACATTTCCCTTTAATTTTGTACCTATCTCATTCTCTCTAATGGAGAGGTGATGAAAATACCATCTCTTCAATCTTTATAGTAGAACTTTTTGAGAAGACAAATGTAATCAATAACAGAGAAAATGTTTTGAATTTCAAAGTATATTTAAAGCCTCAATATAAAATTAAAATGTGTTTTGCCCCGTACTGCCTACTGGGCTCGTCAGAAAGACATGTAGGTAGCACTATCCTCGACACAATATGATAAATTTTTTGAAGAGTATAAATGGAAATTAATGGTAAAATTTACTAGTGGGAACGAAATACTAGTTCCCATCTAGCGGTAAAGAGAGAAAACGTACAAATTGATTGGCATATTAAGACCACAGTGTCATTAAATAAAATTGATGAATTTATCGCTCGTATTAAGTATAGATTGCATTTATTTTGACTCTATCGGTCTCCACGAGCACATTTCCTTTTAATTGTGTACCTATCTCATTCTCTCTAATGGAGAGGTGATGGAAATATCATCTCTTCCATCTCCATAGTAGAACTTTTTGAAAAGGCAAATGTAATCAATAAGAGGGAAAATGTTTTGAGGGAAAATGTTTCTTCCTGACGAGTCCAGTAGGCAGTACGGGCGAAACACATTTTAATTTTATATTGTTTTAAGAAACCTTATTTTCGCAAATTAAATTTCGTAGATTCGAAATATACTTTGTAATTCAAAACATTTTCCCTCTTATTGATTACATTTACAGATAGGTACAAAATTAAAGGGAAAGTTGCTCGTGGAGATCGATAGAGTAAAAATAAATGCAATCTATACTTAATACGAGCGATAAATTCATCAATTTTATTCAAAATATATGTTTGAATTTCTACTGAAAGAATATTTTGGTTTTCATTTTATTCTTAAAAAGTTCGGGTCTATTATCCCATTAAGGATGAAATTCGTATGGTAAAAAAATAGACCATACTTCGGTACTTAACGGGTTATGATTATTTTTCATGAAACCTATTAGCACAATATGCTAATGTAAGATTACCTACCGATCAAATTTATAAGTAATACAGCAACTAAGAGAAAATTATTATAGGAAAAATTGTACACGAAATAAACAAAAAAACCACACACGTACACACACACACACACACAAACACGAGCACATACGCAAATACACACAAACACACACACACATACACACACTGACACACACACATTCATACAGAAATTTTCTAAAAATAGTGTGTTTTGATTACAAATGTTCCAAAACATTTTTCTAGCATGTTTTTTCGAGTTCTTTTTTTACTATCACAAAGTTTCCTCTTTGAGGAAGCAGTTATTTACCGTCTCCCAGTCATATTTATACATTCAAATGTCCTGACGAGACACCATTCCTTTATCTCAATCGTCATAAATTATTCGGAATAGTAGACTAAATTTTACAGTCGATTCGACTACGAGAATCTTTTCCATGCGAGACTGTCCCGTTTTTCAAGTGCTCTCTCTACAATTCCGATACAAGGCGCCATTTGAATAAAGTATAATACCAATGACTCCGCGTCTACTGAATTCCAAAGAACGACACGTACACAGAGAAATTCTACATACAGATCCACACCAAATGGACGTACGGGACGAACAAAGTTAAAGAGAACAAAGAAAACAGGAATCGATCTCGAGAGCTGGAAACTGGATTCACAGCAGAGAGGGAGAGATGTGGTTAATAAAAAGTATACTGCGCAAAATGGGGACAGCAAAAGGAAATAATCGAGGATCGTGCGGTGGTAAAGAAAGGCAATTTTTAAGGTGGTTCTTTCATGAAGGGTGGAATTTTTTTTATTTCTACATTAATATGACTTAAGAAGCTCAACAAATAGGTATCATTAATTATCATCATTATCATTAATTTTTGTGCTTATTAAGGCTGAAAATCAAATATGAAACAATTTGTGAGGTTTATTTATATTCAAAATTCACGCAGGGGTTCGGGGCGTTCCGAAAAGAGTTACTTCTTCTGACTCTTTCAGAAAGTTTTTCTATTTACCTCTCCATAAGAGCGCTTTATTACAGAGTGATTTTACAAAACTCTCACTGGGAGCACTCTCAGAAAGAATGATAGAGTTTTTATTGTTTTTATGAATTACTCCGAGAAAGAGCGTTCTTATGGGGAACTTTAAACCATCGCTGTTGCAAAGAGCAATCCATTAAATAACTTTGTATGAATAACTCTGAGAAAAAGCGCAATTACAAGAGCGCTCCGAAAGAGTAATTCTATAAAAGAGTGCAGATTGTGATAGTGGGGTTTTACTCAATTTTATTAAAAATTGGTTTTGTAACACATACAAGATTTGCACGTTATTTCTATTATACATGTTGTAAATATATAAATTGTTAGAAATATACGCGTTAATTAAATTATTGAAACTATTCTTTATTCTAAATATTCTAAATATTAGTTGTCATATGGCGTTCGGCAAATGTCAGCTTTTCTATATTTTTAAAAATATCTTCTTGAACAACGATTCTTTAATAATTACAAATTTTAAGAAAATGACAAGAAAAAGGGTCATGAAAAGTTGCAAATTCTAAGAATTCGCCCATATTAATTTTGAAAATATCTGTAACCTTTGTTTTCACTTACGTACGCTGACGTTCAGCAAAGAATGTTGGCAGTGACGCGGGTGAAAAAGAAACGAGGGCGGAGAAAAGGTGCGGGAGAGCAGGCAGCAAGTGGTCCGCTCGTTAATTAAAATTTGTCATTTCTAGTGCAGGTGTATAGCAGACTAATACTGCGCGCGGAGCTGGAACGGGAGTTGAAAATAACGAACGTGCCAGTCTTAATTTGGGCTCCTTTTCGACGTGTAAACGTTGATCTAGATGGGGGCTTTAGAGCTGACTCTTGTCGGTGATATTCTCTTTTCCGCTGCGTTCTTTTATTGATCAAATGAGAAAATGGGGGTTCCCTCTCTTTTTGAGCCTGAAATGGGTCACGGTTCGTTCTCTACATTGTCAGACGTGGAAGTTAATTTTTTTTATGAAAGTTACGTAATGTGTAAAATGTGACTAGATATTGACTGCGTAGGTACTAATATTTGAAATTAACTTGAATGTTTAAATAATAACCATAGTTTGCCTTTTTATACTAAGAAATACATAAGAAAAGTATGAAGGATATATTGCTTGTGAATTGTTGAAGTAAACTGTGACACAAAGATGTGTTATACGTTAGGAACGTGTTTGGAATTCCTCTCCAAGTGTGTGCTCTACAGACTTACATTCCTCTGAGAATTTTAAATTAATGCAAAAACTTCCTTTTGATGGAGTAAATGTTTTCCAAGCGTATGCTATAAATAGCTTAAATACATAAAGCAAATATCCGTATGTTAATTATTTATTCTTCTCCTAAAATTAAAATTTTGAACTCTAATTATTATCACCTTGTCCCTATTCTCTGTCACCCCGATGTTTTTCTGCAAAAAGTTCAGAAAACGTTTTAGAAACGTTTGAATAACGAGTATTTTTAATTTAAACCAAGCAACTTCAAGAAATAAGTTTCTGAACGTTTCAGAAACGCTTCTAAAGCGCTAAAATGCTCGCATTTGTCGCCTAGCACACGTTTAGTGAACAAAAGAAACGAGTTTGACATGCAAACACAACGTTTCTGCAACTTTACTAAAAAAATATTTATAAAAATAGGGGAAAAAATTTAAAAACCCATTAGATTTTAATGAAAAATCCCATTTCAATAGTTTCTTCTACATTTACTCACTGTTTGCCAGGCATCAAATGCAAACGTTTCTCAACGTTCGACACTTATTTTCCAACGTTGCTTATTAGTTATAAAAGAAACTCGATACCGAAACCTTTTTAATACAAAAACGTATGAAACGTTTTCATATTAACTTTGTATATATAAAAATATCATGGTGTCGACAAATAGGAACAGGGTGACAATAATTTAGAAACTTACGCTCCATTATAAATTTCTCACACTCTATTAACCCAATGCTATTCTTTAAACAAATTAACTCTGCTCGTTCAAAAGAATATTGCAAGCAAATCTCGAGCGACACGCCAGCAAACATTTCAATTAAGAATCTCGCCTTCCCTCCATTCCGCATCCGAGCGCACAGCAAAGAACAGAAAAGAAAAGAGAGAAGAAAAACGAGTACGTACAGTAATCAAAGAACTCGGCAGAGTCTCGCCTCAGCTGGCGCACACGATGGGGCGCGGAGCAGCGGTGGCGGCTGCGATGCACTTGCCGCAAGCCCGGCGCACTGCGACCCTTATAATAAGATGTGCAGAAAGCTCGGCAGGGGAGAAGCGAACCGCTGAGAACGCGCGCGCGGGAGGCGGGGGATAAATGGCGCGAACGGGAGCGGAAAATAAGGAGTCGATATTCGAAGAAGAAGGGCGGAGGTGGAGTGTGAGCTTCTCTGCCGATTGTCTGGAGCTCGGCGTGACGATGTCTGGGTGTGCGGGAAGGACTTCGATGAAGGCTTGGTTTTGGTATGGGAAATTTTTATCAGAGTCGCTTTTTTCGTTGTGATTGTTGATGTTAGAATTTTTATTGGGTTGTTTTATACTTCGTTTCTTTGGTGCGGGTATAGAGGATTTTGAGCAAGAACTTGAGTCAATGCAATAATCCGTTCGAATTTCGTAAATTGAGTGCAAGTTTTCCAAGAGTTATACCGTTGGCGAAAGTTTCTTTATGACGACACTATTCATAACTGATCTTAACATATACCGACTGTGTTATATGACGTCACGAGGATTTTTAAAGTGCTCTTTTTTTAATATTAGTAAGTATATTGCAGTAATTTTAAAATATCGGAATGTTTACAAAGGAAGTATGTTGCGATCTATCAGAATATATTATAAGAGAATTATGAACGTACCCAATTGTACATTTGTACTCAGTTTCATTGAGTTCCCTAATTCATTTTGCGAGTTGAATATGAATTTTAAGTAGGTCTCCAAGTAGGTAGTCTTAATTAACCACTAGTTGGTGACTACCAAAGAAGGCTACACGGGAATTTCAAGCATTTTCATCTTTTCATCTTCATTTTTATCTATATGTTAGCTAATTAAAAGTAATGCATTTTCCGTTCAATAATAATCGAGACTTATTAAAAGAGATCCTTGTGCATTTTAATTAAATGAATCCAGGCCAATAATTTTAATTAATGCATCTTTCATTACTTCTTTAAAAAAATAAAAGTAAATTTTAGATTCGATTTTTGATTCTTTAGTTAATGAAAATCCACCTTAAAATTTGTGAAAGCTTGTAAAATAACTATAAAACTTGAAACAAGCAGATAGATAAAATAATATAAAATATAAATGTAATCAATAATTATAAATTACGTTTACTACCTCTACCCTATCGTTAAAATTACAAACCCCTGCGCCCTCAACACTCAATTCATTAAACTCCTGCAACATTCAAACCTACAAATATCCTTGAACAAGCTCTTCCTCCTCGCAACTGCAACAAAAAGAACCAACTCGAAGCAGCACTCGAAGCCCAGTTTCCTCTCATCCATAAAACTCTGCTCTGTGCCTCTCGCTCGCTCCTCGCCCGCCGCGGAAGAATCGAATCCCGCGCCGACACTTGCGCGCGCGCCTCTCTGCGATTCTTCTTTGCTTCTTTGCGCGCGGGCGTCAATTATTTCGTTTCGCCTGCTTTTCTCGCGTGCTGCTGCGAGCCATGAAATTTGCACGAGGCCGCTTTACGCGGCAGAGGAAACTTGGCCGTTGGGAGGGAGGAAGGGCGCGAGTGAGAGATTTTTAAATGAGATGGAAGAGGAAGAGTGCGGAAAACTACAGCAGGAGTGGTGAAAATGTTCGAGCGATAAGGAAAGACATAAATAACGGTTTCGCCATTGATGTGTTTTATGGTGCTCGCTGAGTTTTTCTTTTTTTTAAGTATGTGAAAATAGGAATAAAAGAAAGAGATCAGAATTTTAAATTATAGTCAGTGATTTTGACACAAATATTCATAATATCTTTCGTTTGTACAATGTCGAATTGTTTAAAAAGAATGTTATAGTAATGCAGGAAAAAACGAAGAAACCTAAGCAAGATCAGATACGAAAATTTATACTCTTCTTTAATTTACTGAACAAAGGAAGAGATAAATTAAAATAATCGTAACTGTATCGTTTTTCCAGTATTTCAAAGCCTATTTAGGTGCAAAGTTCAGACAAATATTTCAAGGCGTAGAGTTTCATAAAGCGTCGGGGAGAAAATTTATAGATGACGTGAAAAAAGAGAAATCGTAAAACTGCGGAAAATGAGAATGTAAGAATAATCGCGGGTTTGAAGATACGTGAAACGAGCGATTAAAGCGAGTAAATAGCGTTTCTGCTCTATACTTTTTATACTAGCTCTTACAAATTGTTAGTCTATATTTTAATAACTTTGTAGTATGAATCTGATATAAAATTAACATACTTCTGGCATGCATTTAACAAAGAATATTACTACTTAGACGGATCTACTACATTACGTATTGATTGTTTTTCTACCAGTACTATTGCTGTCTTGATATACATAAATATATTGTTAATCCGCACTTACCCCACGGAGGTTGAACGATAAAAACATGCTTTTGAAACATAATATCGACATTAATTGGGGTGTAAACTACGGGTTTTTGGTATTGTCCTAGTACAAAAAACTGTTAATTTAAAAATGTTGTTTTCAGAACCAATATTATTTCTAATTTTATATTATGGAGAATGAGGTTTATAACTCAGAAAAAAAGGGCGTGTTGAAATAAAATTTGATATAGGTTAAAAATGTAATAATATACTAGAAGTTTCAAAAAGTTGTGTAAATAAACCGGAAATTCGCCAAAAATATCCGAATATCGCTTCACATTTCAGGGGATCAGTAACTGTTTGTAAAAGAAGTGTCCTCTAAATTATAACAAAGTTTCTTTTCAACTAGATACTTGTTTTAGATTTTGCACAAATTTTACTGTATAATTAGATTCAATGCTTAATACATTGACATTCATCGTATTCTTCCTGTGTACGTACGTAGTCACGGACCGAATCTTATCAAACGCAACTTCATTGCTTATTTCATGAATTCATTTCCTGCCTCAAGAGACAGAATTTCTTTATTTGCTGAAATGAATTTCTCTTAAGTTTACCATACGTAATAGAATCAAGTAATTTCTTGACCTTTTCAAAATAGTTGACTTTCTTTAACTAATCCCAAATCTTTTAAAATTTATTTCTAATTTATTGCAAACTACATCTTCAATGCCAATCAATTTACGACCTGCACATTTTTCTTGCTTAAATTAAAGTTTCCTTTTGATCCCCGTGGACTCTGCCATAGCGTAACGACTCGAGTCAAAAGTACGTAATCTAACTAAAGACATTGCATATATTATTCAAAATCACTATTCACAAAATCCCGATACACCTTTTACCCTACATCTTCGCCCAAACGCCTTTTCATCGCCACACACACACACACACACACACACACACACACACACACACACCTCGAAAAGAAATTCACCTTCTCGCCAGACCGTCGTTCTCGGGTCCATCACCCGCGCAGCAGTAAAATCGACTCGGGCACGAACCCGTAGCAAAGAAAGACAGAGAGAAAAGAGCTACACCGCCATACACAGAGAGGGGTGGAGTCGCGAGCAAGTCCACCGGATTCCGAAATAATCTCGTAAGCCTGGGCCGGGGCGCGAGCAGCTGGGGCGCGGAGAAAAGAAACAGACGTAGAGGAATGAAGCTCGCAGCCAGGGCTGTGAAGTGCCTGCACGCTCGGGCAAAACTATATACACGTCTAGGAAGACGAGGAGGAAGAAGAAGAAGAAGAAGAAGAGGGAGAGAGAGGAGAGGGTGCAGAACTCGCTTGACCCAGATATGCGAGCGCGAGAGATTTCGGCGGCGGTGCTCTTTGCGAGGTCTGAAGGGGCTACGAACAAGTGGAGACGATGTGGGTGTGGGTGTGTAGGGTTGACGCGAGATGGGTACTTGGTACTAATCAAAGGATATATTTGTGTATATACAGAGTGGAGGAGGATAGATTAATTCGGAGTGTTTCTCTTTGAGCCTTTCGTCAATAAATTGACCTTTTCGAAGATTTTTGGAGGAGGGCTTGCGTGTGAGAGTAGGGAATGATTGCGCACTGATTTTTAAGAAGGTCTGTATGTATGTCAAATATATTGGAAAAAGTAATATTGGAATGAACTCTTTAGAAATATTACCTAATATGTGACGATTTTCGAAAGAATTGCTTTCACTTTACTTTAGTACAAAAATTCAAAAGATCGATTCTTCTTTCTGAGAAACTGTTTTATATAGAAACTCAAGAATGTTAACCGTTTGCTTTCCCTTGTAGCCATACGCCACATTTGGCACTAGAAAGTATATTGTATTTATGAGGTTCCTATGCAATCTATATAGAATTTTGAGGTATAGTTGCATTCTAGTACGTCTAAAGAACACACTTTATCTAGTAGGGACTAGAGAGTCATATTTTAGAATATAATTTTGGAATGAAAGAGTTAATGATTATAGCATACAAATAGTAATTGAAGAAGTAATGTGACTATTTTTCTATCTGATTTTCATTATTGGTTTTTAAGTTTCCATTTATAAACATAATTACATTTTTGTACATAACATAACGCTGGCGACTCCAAAAAGAAGATCTTTCAAATATAGTTAGCATGAATTGACTATATTGTCCCTATTTCATACAAAATTGAATAGAATATTATTATAATTCTAAAAAGAAAACAAATATTTAAACCAACCAAAATAATTGTTGTGTCCCCATACTGCATAAGAAGAAACAACGAAAATACATGTATTTAAACACGCATGAAAATTTTAGTTTTTTGATAAAATTCTCGAATATTCTTGCCACCGAGTATTTTCAAATAAGTATGTTTCATTTTTCAGTGCCTTGTACTTAAGACGAGGTCGGAGCTTACATGCAGTTACGTAGTTACCAACAATTTCGTATTTTTCAGTATTCTCATTTAATTTTTAATTTTTTTCGATTATGTCAGTTGTCCGGTGTTTCTTGGTAGATTGAGAACACCGGACAATTAAATTTTTTAACTTTTATCAACAATTAAATTAGAATAATGTAAAATTCAATGCATAAATCTTTAATCGGCTCCGACCTCCCCTTAAGACAGAAATCATTATTTAAAAAGTAAGTCAACTCTTTTATCTCTTATACAAACATTTTATAATAAAATAATATATTCTAATTCCTACAGAATCTCAAAGTATATTTCTATTAATAATGCTTTTAGCAAAACTTTTTTTTACTATTACAAAGCTTTATTTATAAGAAAAAAGAATCCTTATTAGTACTTTTACTATCTTATTAAAATATTATGTAACCTTTAAAGAAGAAGAATTTCTTCAGATTTACTGATCCAGTTTTCAGTATATTAGCCGTCGAGTTATGAAATAATAATAGCAGGAAGAGACATCCACAATACAGGATGTCCTTTCTCGGCCTCGTCTCGGGGGAATGTTATTATTCTCCGGGGCTTGGAATCTATCTTACAGCTGAAAGTCGGAATAGTGCTATGTCACTTTGAGTTTCTTTCACGACTGGCCAAGTAACGTAATAGTTTATTGCAAGTTGCGACAATGATGTTAAAAATATAGCGAGTATCTAGTTGAATAACTATGTGATAATAATTTCAAATACCTAATAAAAAATGGTTAATTTTGATTCAATTTAATCTATAAGATTGGTACATACTAACATTACACTTTCAGGAAAAAAGTTTCACGTTGTACAGGAACGTGTTGAAACTATATATATATTGATATCTTGTGAATTACCTCTTATCCATTGATTTTATCAAATTTCCCAAGCGACCTAAAGTTGCGCGCATAAGGCGGTATTAATGCAATTTACGGAAGTTTCCAATCGTATTATAATATCTTTGTGCAAAGTTCGATTAATTTTTGAACGACGTTAAAAGACTACATTATCAAATATATACTTAATTTATTACTAATTTATTACTTTTTATGATTTTCTAAATGCAGTTACATAACTGTTTGTAATACAAATATCAATTAAATTTTGAAACATTTTTTTTAACTATATTATTTTTTAAAGAACGTTTAAGGGGGTAGTCGTACTATTTAATTTTCTTACACTCTTTTTAAAATTTTTACCATAAGTTTATGATTATATTATCTATCGCTGGTTAAAATTTCAGAAAGACTAGGGTCACGGCATGCCTTAATGATACATTTTTATGTCTAGCTTTTAGTATTTACTTAGACTTCGTTTGAAAAACTCATATGTTACATATAGAATAACTATACATATTATGTAAAAAAAGAAAAAGAGCCGCTAGCCATCTCATATTAAAAATATAGCAATCGTAATTGTACGCCCAATGTTATCGTTATATCTATGTAGTAATACAATTCAATTCAAAAGTTTATATTATGCTTCGTATTTAACGTTTTTATAAGATTTTCACATTATTTAGTTGAAGAACTTATAACCCTATTACATGGTGTTCTAGCATAAAATAACTTTTGACTACGATTGTAGCGCGACTGCCCCCTTAATGTATAATTCAATCTAATGTTTCTACATTGACATTCATTTCACGTTCTTCTTATATATGTAGTCACAGGACCGAGTCAAGTCAGACGCAGCTTCATTGCCTATTTCATGAATTATTCATTATTTCTTCAAAAAACAGAATTTCTTTACTTATTCAAATTAAATTCTCTTAACTTTATCATACGAAATATAATCATACTAACTTTGTACCAAATAAGTTAACAAAGATCAATTAAAGGAGATATATAACACTGACATTTGCAACTCTTTTATTTATTTATATTATTGCCTAATTTTTATTGTGTCTTTTTGCTATTGTTAAGTTCAACTTTTATGGTTGATTTTTGTACAAAATATAAGCGTTTTTACCATTTTGGCCAGGAATAGTATGATGCATCTATAAAAAGAATGCATTAAAAAAGACAAAATGCGTGTCTCTCACTTCTTCAGAAAAATTTCAATATTCTTACCCCTTAATTTTTCGAGTAAGTTTAAGAGGTGACATGTAACTTAAAATTGAACTTAAAAAAAATTATTGCAATTAAAAAACAAAAAAATTTATGTCATATAGTAACAACTTCGTAAATTGTATTATGTTTTTTATGTGTATAATGAAAAATTTTCCCCACTTAGGTACAAAGAGAGAATCGAGATGTGGGTCATGATTTTTTCTGAAATATTTAAAAATCATTTACTAGTACCTAGACATGGAGCCTAGCATCTGTAGTTTATTTGAATAGACTTTCTGTGACGAGATAGGTACAGCTAAAAACATTAACATTGCTCAATTGCTAAATGTTAAAAAATCGTATATATATATACTGTTAATGTTAATAATTTGACTATATCTCGTCATATAAGGGCTATTCAAACAAACTACAGGTGTAGAATTCATTTCTAGGTATTAGTAAACAATGATTCTTAAATGTTTCATACAAAATCATGACCCACATCTCGCACTCTCTCCTTGTTAGTAAGGGGTCGATATTTATATATGTCAAAAAGTGTACATTATGAACATGAAAAAATTTGTATCAACAATTGTAATGTTGCAAACATAATTATTGTCAAATGAAAAAGAAATTACTAAAAATGCAAAAACATTTTCGGTATTCATAAAATGTTCCTTAAATGTGTTTTTTATAAATCGGCCGAAACAAAATTTTAAAATAATTTTTGGTTACTAAGAAAGAGCTTATAGTTTAAACTAAACTTATATGAACTCAAGTAATCGAATTAAACAATTAGCTCTTTCTTAACAACCAAAAATTATTTTAAAATTGTGTTTCGGCCGATTTATAAAAAACATTAAGGAACAAAATAAGATCTTAAACATTTAATTTGTATGAATATCGAAAAAGTTTTTGCAATTTTAGTAATTCTTTTTTTCAATCGGCGATAATTATGTTTGCAACATCACAATTGTTGATAAAAGGATTTTTTAATTTTCATAATGTACACTTCTTTCACGCATATAAATATCGACACTGATAAGATTTAACTACATAGAAAAAGAAATTGATCGATTTAAAGCACCCGAACTTCCTTAAATAAACCTGAAACGTGTCTTCTTTATACTAGAAAAGTTTAAATTATTCGAAGTATCTTATAATCAATTAGGAAACGTGTACATAATGTTGTGCTCTTCGGGAATTTTCTTTAACCATTCATAAAAATACTTTGTAGTTCGACAAAAGTGTAAGTAATTTAGAATGAAAACTATTATTTTACCAAACTAAAAGCTGGTTATGTATTTGCATACAAAAATTATGCAATATGCACAGAAATACGTACGAGCACACAAACACGCCCTCATCCCCTAACAACCATCTCACCGTTACCGTGCTTCTCAGCGTTCCAAAACCATTACATCCCTTCAAACCTCCATCCTCAAAAGCGCAAATACACACGCAGAAAAACATAGAAATCCAGAAAGCCCGAGAGCAATGTACAACTGACCTTGACGGGGTGCGGATCGACGGCGTAGGTGTCCAGCTGGGACGCCAGCCTGAGGAAGTGGGTCTCGGCCTGCTCGGGCGTGAAGCCCTTGAGCTGCGTCTGGTGGAGCTCGAGGGCCTTCTCCTCGATCGGCTCGGTCTGCTTCAGCAGGAGCTTGTGCTCGCATATGTAGTTGCCCTCGTGCAGCTCCGGATCGTAATCCCCCAGCTCGCCTGTAAGCAGAGAGAGAGAGAAAAAAGAAATAAGAGCGAGTTAGTTAGGAGCCGCTGCGGCCTCGGGATTATCCACCGGTTCTCGGGCCGTATTGTGTTTATATGCGCGTTGATGGGAATTTTAATTGAATAAGGGGTGGCTTTTGGGTTCTTTGTTGGGTAAGTTTTTTTGGGAGGGTGTGGGATGTGTATGGGAAGGGGTCGCTGTTTAAGTTGTGGGTCGGAGTAAGAAACTTATGATGAAAGTATCGGGGAGGCAGGTCTTGGGACCTTTTGAAACTTTGGAATGTGTTTTGGAATGTCAGCATTCGTTTGAATTAGCATTTGGCGTATTTGCGTATATACGTTCTTCAGAAGATAAGCATAAAATTTCAATTTCCTATTCGATATTTCTTTGATAATGAAAAATACACAGCGAAACACTTAAATTACTATCATAATAAAATGTTAACAAATTTATGTAATATTGTAAGTTTTTTGCGCTAATACAATGATTCAACTGTTATTCATATGAAAAAATTAAATTATTCCAGAATTATAAATTTGTGAAAATCGTAGAGTTTAAAAGAGTTCAAAATCCTAAAAATTTTACGATGCATTTTCATTCGCCATATTTGATTGTTGAAATAAAGTAATATTGTTATACAACGAAAAATTTTTAGAGTTATGATCAGAAATAATGAAAATATCTAATATCTCATACTCCGAGTCACGTCTGATATTCCAAAGTTTCAGTAGATTCCAGGACTTGCATCCCTAACATTCTGCTTGTCAGTCTAAAATAAATTTATAGTTTCTTACAACGTTTATGACATTTTTATGCATGGCATAAATATGCCTGTAACATCATTCAAAGTCAAATGTTGTATACAATTTCTATTTTGACGAAAAGTAAACACAACCTTTTAGATTATGCTTTTACAACGTTCCTACGAGATTAATTCTTTTTTACCACACAAAAGTATAAAAATTTAATCGGTCGGTTAATTAAATTGACAACTAGAACGATGGGTGAATAATACCAGATGAAAAACAATAATACCTTCGCAATCTTTCATCACAGCACGAGCCTTTAAATCCCCCCTCACAAGCAAGCTCACATTTCATCAAACCACCATTGTCCCAAATCCCAAACAATACCCCGAAAAATAGGTTAAAATAGCCATCCCCGACGACAAAAACGAAAGCACACAAAAGACAAGAACTCGAACGTCCACCCTGCACCCTAGAATCCTAAAAAAAATCATACACCCATAACCGCAGAATCGCGCCGTTCAAAGCAGGTCAAGCCTACATGTACATCCACATAGATATATATATATATATCCACACACAAAAGCGAGCCATCGAGGACACACAACGCGCGGCGGGCGTCCGCGTCCCTTCCAAATGGCCATCGAAGCCCGAGCCACGGGCGTGACTGTATATACACGGATGACGCTGCCAGAATCCCCGGAAGATCTTTCTCGCTCCTCGATAAAACAAGCGGGCGACGGGCGGATAATGGGGAAGCAGATCCAGAAGCATCAGTCTCGAGACGGAAATTGTCCATCTGCTGCAGGCTGCAGCGGCTGCGGGGTGTGTATAGGTGTAGGATACAGGGGAGTGAGAAGTATAGGAAATTCCAGCGGAAAGGGGTGCGCGAGGAGCGACTTCCGAGGCCTGTTTCCGTGATTGCGATGCGTGGACCGCGTGCGTGGAAATTCTAGCGGGAGAAGTATAGCGTTGAAGATTTTGGGGATTGGGGATGGGTATGTAGTGAAGGAAATTTTGAAAATAGAAAATTAGTTTAAAGCGGATTTTTTATTATTATTGTCTGAGAATTTGGGATGAAAGTTAAGGTGGTTATTGATCGCAGATAGTTCTAGTGAACCCCGTAGCGTTTTATCCATTTCCAGGCCCTAAAGTGTATAGAAAGATAAATGAAATCTTGATTACGGAACTTTTACACAAATTATCACATAAAAGTAAGATTTACGAACAATTTACAAACTTTTAAAGTAGATGAAATTTTCCATATTCATAAAGATCAAAGAGCCACGAGTGATTTACAACTTTTAAAGTGAAGTAGAATTTATGATCACCATTTAAATATATATCAGCGATTTTCACGGCACCTTTAATAAATGCTATTAAGAAGCAAAATAATTAATATTTGAACGTAATGTGCAATAATGAGTATGAGATAAATATATTTTTGTATATGTAACATTTAAATAATTTAAGAATTGTGCTCCTTAAAATATACAATTGTAAATATGGATATTTTGTACTCAACCAGGATTACTGCATATGTATGTATATCTATTCGTAAATCTGTCTTTATATACACCAATGGCATTTCCATTCTCACGAACGTTTTTCAAATTTTCGAAATGTCATAGCGTGATAAGTTAAGTTTGTTGTTTGTTTATTTTTTGAGTCTATGCTTAAAATAATTTCAAAAAATTCACAAAGGTTCGCAACAACGGAAAATGCAATCGAGGATACACCGAACAGTAAAACCATTTTTCCAAATGTGTCCTTAAATAACAACTTTTTCATAGGCTTAAGAAACAAAATCGTATCTGAAGTCATCTTTTTGTTGACTTTTCTTTGACTTGACATTCTTACGCCTATGAAAAAGTTGTTATTTAGGGGCACGTTCGGAAAAATGGTTTTACCGTTAGGTGTACGTGAATGCGATGTTACTATACGTATATACACAAGCCAAACTTATAGTATTCACCCTTAAATGCTCACTCACTTATGTATATATAAAAAGAAGTATATTGACTAAATAATAATAGCCTCATGAAAATTGCTCTTTTATTATCCAAATTAACAAAGTAAAAAACGTAGTCATAACTATTGATATTAGCAACAATCATTAATCTTATAAAATTCTATGGACTTTAATAAATTATTATTATTAATGTAATTAGTATAAATTGAAATCAAATTTATACAATAAAAAAAGGTTGTAAATTTTCCTTTCAAAATCCTTAAGTTGTAGATAAAAATAGACATCCACTCAGTAACATCGTTGTTACATAACACGAGTGTTGGAATTTCGGACATGATCGTTGGTTTTTACGATAGACCTAATAGGGATAGTCAAATGTTATCGTTTCTTTCCGTATTTTTAGAATTCAAAGTATTACAACTCGTGACCCAATTGTATCGAAATTCCAGCATTCATACCCTAGCCATATATCTATTTTGAAAAAGGCGAATCATCCTAAATTTTATTAAACTAATGGACTTTTTAAAAGTCTTCTGTAAATTACCAAACAAAATAGATTTTTATAATAATAACTCGTAGATACATAAACTTTTGTTTCAGCAGGTTCAATCAAATATTTGCAGAGCAACGAAGAAAACCCTTTTCATATATTTATCTTTTGTATTCCTTTTTATTTATTACCCCATCTTACCTATAACCCTCAAAGTAAACTGACACTCATCAAATTAACCTATTTTCTCCCAAAAAGTATACCCATTAGTTTCAATGGATTTATTGCCTTGGAAAATAGATTAAGATTTCGATTTTTCTACATTTTTGAAAACACAATTTTGTGACATTTTTTAATAAATTTGAAGTCAGTTTTTTAAAAATATTTTTTAAAGTATTCTTATGAAGAATATTTTCGATTTTGGATACCCAATTTTTAAAGGTTTTTAAGAATATCGTCACATTTGTACACTCGACGTGGAAAATATCTGATACGAACTATTTGAATTATCTTGTAAACCTCTAATGAGGTTAACTAAAACGTGCATTCGATCCAATGAAATTGCAGTATTTGAAGAAATTCAAATCGTTCGAATCTGATATTTCGCACGTCGAGTGTACAAGAAAGTAACTGAAATGTAAAATGTGATCCCCGAATTTGGAAACAGTCTTATTTAAAAAAATCAAAGTCCTTAATCATTCATACGTACTCATTTCAAAATCAATAAATCTATTTAGACCAACACAGAAACTTCCATAATTACGATTATACCTAACCAAATTCAACCCAATCTTTTTCCACAACCAACCAACCAGCCAAAACACACCCCCACCCTCACTCCAAAAGTCAATCAAGCACTAATCAGCATGATAAGCCACAAACCATTCACCGTACGTCGCACGTACGAGCTGCAGTGCATACATCCTCGGAGCGTCAACCTCGCGTACATTCCGCCACTTGATTCCGGGATTATTAGTCGCGAGCGCGCAAACGGCCGCTCGCTATCAAGGATATTGGACGCTCCCGTGCGCGACGGAAGCGACAGAGGGCCGGCAATTACCGGCACGGGAGAGCGAGAGAGAGAGAGAGAACGAGTGTCCTGCGCACTGGCATTCGATTCGATTCGCGCGTCCGACAATTTCGAGTGCGCGCGCGAGTGTGTGTGTGTCCGCGACGGACGTGGCCCCGTGACACGGTGCCATTGTAGCTGTCGGTTTACGGTATATATATGCTTAGGTGGGATGGCAGGTAACGAGAGAACGCGAGTTTTACGATGTATTGGTCCGGTTGAAAAATGGGATTGTGATAACTTAAAATTCTGTTTTTGGTAAATTAAGTGAGTAACGTGATTTTTATATTAATGGCATATGCGAGCATTACTGGCCTTACAAAGGTGTGGGTTGTAGGCCGGATCCCCGTCAGCGTAAAATCCGGAAAGACCTTTTCTGTAAATCTCCCCGAATACTTCGGACTGACGGTGATTCAAACCCACGGCCACTTCAGCGGCCGTTGTTTTAAACGCGACTACCACTTGAGCCATTGACCGACCCCAATTTTTCATGAGATACAAATTTTTTATGTGAATACGCCATTGCAGTGTATGGATATATCTATTCGTAAATAATCATACATCATTATATATATGATTATATGTTATCAAATTTCAAATATGTACATATAATATTATCATATTTTATGTTTCACGAAAGAATACAAAAATAAATCCATGCATGTTTACGAAAATGTATCGTCTGATATTTAATTGTAAAGAACGGCAAATTTGAATAATTCACTTCATTACTTTTATCAATAACTTTCCATCATATTTCAGAAATAAATTATAAAATTTTCCGGATAGGTGAAGGCACGACGTAAAATTGCTTACCCACGTTCGTCTACATGACGTATGTTTGAATTCCTTTTTTAATTATATCGCCGCTACAGCAGTACGTGCTGAAGTTTTATTGGAAACACCTGTTTCGAATAACACGATGAAATTTCGGATGCACATTTAATGCATTGGGGGTGGTTGAACTTGGATGTGTACGGCAAAATTCAATTGCTCGGAAAACAAAATTTTAATTAATCTGTATATACATTAGATAAACAAAAGAGAACAATAGCAAGCATCAAAGTTCCCATTATTATCGTGACAAAATTCGGCGAAAATTTTGTAAATTTATTAATATTTAAATATCATTTTTTTAAATTTGTTTTTTTTCTATAATGAAAAAAAATTACTAAAGAATTCAGCAGTATAAACAAATTTTTTACATTTTTTATATTACTAAACTACTAAAAATATAGTAAATAGATTACGCAAATATACAATTACAAAAACTCACTATTTATTTATTCAGGAAACTTTTTATAAGTCTAATAAACAGGTTAACGTCAAACAAATGTTGTCTGTAAATGTTATTGGAATAATAGTCTTAAAGTTTCAATTAAATGGAATGAAACTTGAGACTACACGAGGAACATTTTTAAGTTTTACAAATTTACTAAAAGAAAACCCTGCTTAAAGTTTTCGTTTCGTATTTAAAATAATGTAAATTAAATTTTTTGCAGTATCTTTGTTCATTTTCAGTTTTAAATGTTAAACATCCTGCAGGTCTCAAAATATTAATTTAATTATAGTTATCAATAACGTGTAAAATAAGAAAAACTCGAAAATTTTTTCAAAAAGCGTACTTTTCGTCAAACGTAAAATTGTACAAGATCAGTATTGTAAGAACCACTCATCGGTTTTTAATACAAATATTTGATGTAAATATAAATGTTAATCATTAATAACGTTTTGGCAACTATTTTGTATCCTTTTTCAGATTCATGTAGACTAGTTAGTTTAATAAAAGTACAATTTCCTAAGTACATTCATAAATTTGTATATAATAACAATTCAAATATTCCTTTATATTACACATTGCTAACTAAATAAAAATAAAATTTAATCATAATCACCCTTTGATTGACTCAAATCTCCAAAACATGATTAACGATTAACGTCGTTAATGATCAGCATTAACAAAAGAATAATTATTTTTATTCATTATTAAGCGGCAAAGCAATCTTATCTCACACGAATTAATTTGATAAAATAATACACTTCTAAATAAATCTAGATTAACGAGACCGAGTCCTTACTTTGTACGATGCAGGCCGCCAGCAGCGCCGCCTCGCCCGGGCTGCAGTAGAGCCGTCCGTGCAGCAGGTCCCTCTTCAATTGCTGATAAATCTGATAGCGCGTGATCTCTTCTTTCAGCCGCAGCGGGTCCGGTGGATAGAATTTCACGCGGAAGCTGAACAGAATCGGCTCCGTGTCTGCAACATATAGTTCACAGCGATCAAGCGTGTTTTATCGTGTGTCGCGTACGTTATACGCAATTGGAGTAAAAATGGGTCGTTACCGATATAGGTTTCGCGATGAGTCGAGCATAGATGCATGCATGTGTTACGTTACTTATGAAATTGAAAGTAAGAGGATTTGGTTCTAAATATGATGAACTCGATGATGAATTTACAGAATTAATTTTCTCGACAAATGATTTATAGGTAAAACTGTACATATTTAACCCTGATTGACATTGAGGATGACCGAACTGAATAGGATTTTAATGCCTTGTATCGACGCTATTTTTTATGAGTTGTTATTAATTATTTTAAAAAATGAGAGGTTCATCATAATCGCGTCGAACAATTGAAAGATATTTAAAATACTGCGTCCAATTCATTGGCACTTCCTCAAACTAAATTAATTGTTTTAATATAACAGTTTTTGTTGTAATAAATTAATTGTAAATTGCTATATCTCTTTTTAATTAAGAGCTCAAAAAATGTGTGCTGATTTATCATTGATGGTTTAATTTACAACAGTTAATTCAACTAGCTGTAGCCATTATCTTATTTTTACTATACATTTATATTTTTAATTTACATCTACATATAAATTAAATCTGTTTTAACCAGTTTTTGGTACCATTATTTTTTAAATTAATAATTTTAATTTTATATATTCACCTCGAATTTGAATTCAACGACATCTAAAATCACATAATTAGATCGTTCATACGTATCATTTTTTTCCAGATTTATAAGATATAAAACATGAAAAATACTGATATACGTTATTTCATTAATCTTCAAATACCTTTTCAATCAATATTTCAAAATATCAATGAAAAAGTTATTAGATAACAGAAATATCATAGTTTATAAGTAATTGTATACTCTTTTAAATGCAAAATGAAGCGATCATAAAGCCCCCTTGACTCAGTGGGTAAGACGCTTGCCTATCGATGCAATACGTTGAAGATGTCAAGGTTCGATTTCCGGTGAAAATTCTCAAGAATTTTATCTTCGAGTTTTTCGTCCGGAAAAGGTCTCTAACTACGCATTGTGATTTGGAACAGGACGTATACGCCAATATATCCTCCTCAAAAATGTCTGAGACGCTAGTAAGCACGTGATGGGTTTCGCTCTACCGACCGTGCACAACACAATAAACAAGTATATAAAATACAAATGTAAAGTACAAAATCACATATACATTGTGAAATATCGGAGTCCCAAAAAAGAGGGAACACATGGCCATTAAATACAAAGAAAGAAATAATTAAACATACATTTTTTCTAAAATACAAAAATAGTTTAACTTATTTATTCATTATGAAACAAAAACGGATCGATGAATCTCAAAATTTCTTTTTAATTCAGAATCTTCATTAAATACGAAAAAAATTAGCCATGGGTTGCAGAAAGTGACCACGCCGTACTCAAGGTATAATCTTTCAAATAAATTTTTAAAAAAACGTAACCTCAAATAACTCGGAATATAAAGATTATTATAATCTGTGCTTCTAATAGTTTCAAGAGATAGTAGAAAGTTACATTTTTAGAAATTTTCAGAAGGAATAATGACGTTTTACTTAAGTTATCGGTCGCCAAAAAAGAAACAATTTCTTTTACAAAATGATTCTTTTCTCGAAAACAGAAATGAATGAAGGCTTGAAAGTTTTACAAAATATTCTTATCAATATTTCTAATCACCTCAAATTTTTTAAAAAATTTCCCTTGTTATATGTCCCAGATATCACTTTGTAAACAAAACACGATGTTTTCGTGTATAACAAAAAGAGAAAATAGCTCATTTAAAATTTCGGGTCGAAAAAGATTGGTACTTTTATGCTCTTTCAAATGCAACAAAAATAAATTGATGATATTATTTCAAACATACAAACACACATACGCACACGCACGCACGCACGCACACAAACAACACACACACACACACACACACACACACACACACACACACACACACACACACACACACATACACACACACACACACACACACACACACACATACACACACATCCATACAGTCTTTTTCTAAAAATAGTGTATTTTGACTCCTAATGTCTCAAACCATGTTTCTAACATGTTTTTCGCAAAACTTATTTTTACCACCACAACGCTTCCTCTATGAGAAAGCAAAAAGTTTAATTAATAAAGATGTATTTCTTTAATTGCAGTTAATGAAGCCGTATTTCAGCTGTTGAAAAAAATAAGTGTTACCAATTTTAATTAATTATTCAAACTACTTTTCTTTTAATAATAATACATAAATTTGTTATCGATATACTAATTAAAGCCCAGAATAGAAATGCATCTTTTGATTCTTCAAATATAAAACAACACTTATAATACTCGTTTCCTTCGATTGTTATAATTACATCCTTATTAACTATACAACCGTGAAATACGTCTTCATCAAGTACAATCCTGAAATACACTTTTACTCATGAGAATTCTAAAACACGCCTGAATTAATACAGGCGTATAAATAATTAATATAGGCGTATTAATTATTAGAAAATATTAACTTGTAATCGGAATCCTAAATTTTTCATACGCCATCTGGTGCATTGACATACTCGCAATAATAAACTATTATTCCTCAAAGCAAGCATTTCTGTCCGCGAACTCAATTCCATCCAGACACCCTCCAACATCTTCAATTTCAAAATAAAAAGGAACGACAACGAAAATCCACTGTAGTACACCCACATTACAAGCCCCATTACAACCACTATGCCAAAAACTACCTATCTCCCCCAAACTATCCCAACAAAATCTCGCCACTCGAGTGTCAAGCACACAACGACGAGTAACCAAACCCATCCACGAAAAGAAAATCCAGCCCTCCCTCCTCGCAATCATCTCCCGTCATCTTAACACACGGGCGCGCGCGCGCGTGCAATCCCAAACTCCTCCCCTTTATACACGCATGACTCGCTCGGTATATATATATATACATATACCCATATTGCCCTTATCGCAGACCGGACGCGCACACACACATACATTCATACGAGCGCTTCCGGGGGTTTTCGCATGTACGCGGACGCTGAAAGGCAAGTGGACGTACGTGTGTATCTGTATGTGTATGGAGTATATACTACAGTAGCTGCGAGAGCGCGCGATCGATCTGAAGCTTGCAGCGGCCGACATCGCGCTGCACTATACGTGCGAGAGCGACCGGAGTGCAGGACACTTGTGCGCGCGTACACACGCTTGCTTAGCTCCGCTTCGCTTGTGTCTGCATGCGTGCTCGACTATGTGCGTCTGGATTGCGAGGGGATCGAGCGTCTGACTGTGCGAGCTGAAGCGTTCGAGACTGGAATTATTTGTATTTTTAATTGGAGGTTTCTTTATGAAGGTACGGTTTTGGGAAGGGGCATGGGGTTGCATTAACAGCTTGATGTAATCGATATCGTTTGTGATTTTTTTCTTATGAATTTCGAATAAATCAAATTTAAAAGATATGCGCTCTTACAAATTAAAGCTAAGGATCTGTAGAACAATGTACCGTCAAATAAAAATTTTGCTTTAAAAAATATTGTTACGATGTAAAATAAATGCGTTCAATTTTTAGTGTTGCTGTGAAAGTATATACTTGCATTTGGAAGCAACATTTAGGTGGGTAAGCCATGCGGAAAGGGGTTAAACGTAATATTTTGAAATTACACTTGGTGAATCTGAGGTACCTAATGTATGTGAGTCATTCCAAACAAATTTTAGAAATCCGTGTGCACTCGAGTCTCCATTTCTTGTGACTGATTTTTTTATGAAAATACTTATCAAAATAAGCTCCCAAAAAATTTTCAGCCCTAGGTCCCCTGTACGATTGAGCAGAATTTTCTGAATTATCAAGAATGATCAAGAAACAGCTATTTTAAAAAAAATCTATGGAGCTCCCATTTTTACCAATTTGAACATACCAACAAAGGATTTCTTCGACTTTTACGAATTTAAAGAAAAATACAATCGTCCTCCATGGTAGTTCGATGGGTCACCGATGAATGTAAACATAAAATGTTGTGTTTTTCAAATCCGTTATGTATAACTAAAGATACAGCCTCTGGAAGATAGGTACTTTTTCGAAAATCGTCAAGTTGGCAATCCTATAACTTGTTTCTATCATAACCTTTTGAGCTCTAACTTTCATGCATCCTAGAAAACAATGCACTTGGTCTGGTTTTATCTTTTGAACATATAACATGAGTGTGAACTTTTTCCTAGTTTGCTTTTTCCACGTATAATAAACGGCATACTATTAAAGTCTGACGCCTGAGAGGAGCGCTGCTGTTCCCCATAAGAAAGCAGCGAAAAACATGGCTGTCGAGGGGGCAGTTTCTCATAAGATTTACATGGAGATCATAAGGTAAAGGGCCATATTATGAGACACTTTTCGAATAGGCATTAAATATTTTCAATTATTTCAAGTGAATTAAAGATTAAAATAGGTATTTTTTTGCATTATATATATATTTAATGTCTTCTAAAGTAAACAAATTTTTTTCATAGCAATCTGTAGCTATAAAAGTAATAAATTAACTTAAAAAGAGAGGGACCATCATGACCGTATTTATGAGACAGTGTTCAGCAGTATGTCCGGGTGTCTCATAGGATATGTCCCAGTTTATGGAACATATAAATAAAATAGCAAGACCATGATTATTTGAATTTTTTTATTATTTTATCATTTTTTTATAAATTATAAATAAACATTTATTCATAAGAACAAAGTTTACAAGAACAATGTTAAAAATTTAAATAAATAATCAATAAAATCAACTCTTACAATTAAGAACTTGAATAACTTTGCTGAATTACTTTTCTTGCTTAATTTTTTTCTGTAGATCTTTCATTTTCTCTGTCAGTCGTTTCTTTTCTTCTGCTATTAATTTTTTCTCTTCTTGTAATTTCTTCTTTTTCTCTAACTTTTCTTGTTTTATTTTTTGTTTATTTTCTTTCTCCAAGTGATGTTGCAGCCACTGATCAGATGTTCCAGCCGAAGGCAGCTTTGGTTTACCCGTAGCTTCGAGTTTCACTCTTTTCCTTTTTGGCAGATATTTCATTGGCAAAGTAAACGCTTTGTTAAAATTGTCTTGCGAACTAGCATCAGGTTCTGAAAAATATAATATATGAAGTTATTAATGTTAATATTATACAGCGTACTATTTTAATTTTAGTTTACTAACCAGCATTAGCAGTCACAGAATTGTTCTCCTTTTCAATAAAAGAATTATCAATTCTTTCAGCAAATGGAATATCAATCTTATCAGTACACTGCGTATTCACTACGATTGCATCAGTACTGGCAGCAGTAAGTACAGATACAGAATCAAAACCATTATTCTCACCGATACTTGAATGTATTTCTTGAACATGTGACTCTGAAAAAAATACATTTATAATTTCTTTTTTTCAATGGTGTGAAATAAATATTTTTAAAATTATGTATACAAACCTATTTGATTACTTTGATCAAATGTATTTGAATCACATGCTGTTTCATTACTATTTTTAGAGTAAAGATCTTCAGGACTTTGTGATAATATTTGACTATCGTCTAACGCAGTACCAACTAACTCTGACGAGTCCAAAGTTCTATTTATTAATGGACTATTTTGATTTGTACATGACTGTGGTAATAAGGCAATTTCTTGGGGATTATTTTCAGATATGTATACTATTTCAAGAATTGGCTCATTCCCTAATACTGGCTCATTGATCAGACTAGGATATTCTTTTAGTTCATCAATATTAAAAGGTATAATCAAATCTTTTTCATACAAAGTATTCGTGTTATTGAATTGAGTATCTTTATTTAAAATAGAAGGTTGATTATTACTCAAATCTTCTGTAACTTGTTCTTGTGATGTTACTTTAACTTTATGATTAATTAAAAGTTCAACTTTCTTAATAATTGGTTTAGCTTTCACAATATTACCTGCATATAAAATTATAAAAATTATACTACATGATTTTAAAAAAATAGCAATATTAAGATATTAAAATAAAGACGATCGTAAAAATAATTTATTCAAGTTGTAAAAAAAAATTGTATATGTGTAAAAATGAATTGTACATATGTAAAAAATTAATGTAAAATGTAATTGTAGGTGTATATAAAAAGTAATTAAAAGTAAACTTTATCAATTTCTATACCAGTAGATATTCCACTGCTCTAAAGCCAGTATTCAAATAAACCTTTCTTCTCCATATCGCCAGTCCATGATCCAGTCGATGAAGCATTTTTAAATTCAAGAATTAGATCAGCTGGTAAATTCTTTTCAAAACATTGTAAATGTTTTTGTTTATCTTCAGTCGAATCATCTGCATTTCCTTGCTGTTTTACTGGTGACTTACTTGCCTTTTTTTTGTTCAAAACATCATAATCTACAGCAGCAGGGTCGAATGGGTATAGTCCCGATGCTTTGAAACCACTAACAACGACATTTTTCTCTTCTTTCATACTGTCCAGAGCAAATTTTAAAACTATAGGAAATTCTTCTCTCTTCAAGCACATAACATTCTGTTTATTCTTCCACTTTGGAACAGCCTTTCTCCATGTTACCTTGAAAGGGTGAAAAAATGATATGTCGAGAGGTTGCATAATATGCGTAGAATTAGGTAAAAGTCCAATTAATTCAATTCCCTTCTCTCGACAAAATGTGACTACGGGTACAGTTATGTGCGATGAGTGATTATCCAAATATATAATAATTGGTAACTCAATTTTTTCACTAAGTAGCCATGGGTAAAATACATTCGTTAAATATTCATAAAATGACTCTGCAGTCATCCAGCCATTTTCTGAAAGACCGATGCCCCAGCCTCGTGGACAATTCTTAACGATCTTCTGTGGTACTTCTTCCTTATATGCGAACATTAACATAGGAGGAGCACGTGTTCCACTAGCATTGTACATAAATAAAGCGGTTAAGCTTTCTTTTTCAGAATCTACTACTTTGTACACAGAGCGAGATCCTTTTTCTGATAAAATTCTTTCTGATTGGGGACATAAAACAATATTGGTTTCATCGCAGTTAAAAATTCTTGTAGGAGAAATATTAAGTAGATTTTTTTCTTTCAAATACTTTTCTTGTTCTTGAAACCATTCCTTTAGATCTTCTCTACTAACAGCTGCTCTGCTTGTAGTCAAATGTTGTGGTTTTCTGATGGACAACTGTGGGTGTCGTTTTCTAAAGCCTTCGTACCAATGCCGACTTGGACGACTGTCTATAAAGGGAGTCTCTTTTTTCATGTATTGTACGTACTTCTGTACCGAGTCTAACAATTCAGTTTTCGTAACTGGCCAGCCATGTTCAGCTCTATACAATATCCAATTTACAATATTTTGCTCTTCAACCTCTGAGAAAACTGTATCGGGTCCTCTTTTTTGCTTCTCTACATCAGGGTTATTTTTCTTTCTGGCGAGTGTGGCTATAGGAACTCCGTAAGCAGCAGCAGCTTTTCTTAATGAAATTCCTGTTTTCAATGCTTCAAGAGCATGAGCCACGTCATCAGAAGAGTAATTCAGTCTTTTGCATTTCTTCTTTTTGGAAACCGTTTTGGAGTTACCTACTAAAACTACAGACTTTCTTGAGACCTTGGAGTTAGTTGGTTTAGTCGCACTAGTCACACATTTCACTTTATTTTTCTTTTTCAATTTATCTGCTTTAATTTTCTTTTTAGTACTCCCCATGTCTATGTAATTAAAAATCTTCTCTGAAATAAATATTTTATTAAGTTATTTTAGTTCAAACTATTAATTATTTTAAATACTGAAAAATTTATAGGTTAGTTTTCTAATTGAAAGTAAATTAAAAAATTTAAGTACTTACCTATAGGAAGATTTGATGTGATATGCTTAATTGTAATAATTATTTTGCAATAGTTGTTATTTTGAAAGTAATGCACTACATTCTTAAATAAATAAACCAGATAAGTTAATCACTAATTGCTGTCTCATGCAGGGGTACTCGATGGAAAAGGAGATGTCCGTGAAACATGGAACACGGGATTTATCGTTTCATAAATCCGGACATTTTAAAAATTATTGTACGTGATGTGAAACAGTTAAATTAAAAAAAAATATTTAATTAAAATTTAAAAAATTCATGTGCAATGACAAAATTTAACTCATAAGCTTTTAATTAAGCTATTTCAAATCTCTGTACATCATTTAAATTTACCAATAATCTTAATGCGATTCTAACCAAGCATAGTTGCTGTTTCACTCTGGATGATAGCTATTCTCAAATACACTCAGGCATGAACACTGAATTTAATTTTTTAAATAAAATATTTTGAAGCATCATTAATATACATTTACTTATACGATTAAATAACTATAAATATTCATAAATATAATTTATTTATCAGAATGTAAGTTAAAAATTATTTTTAAATAGGTTTTTGTAATACTGTCTCATAAAATGGGACACTGTCTCATAATATGGCCCTTTACCTTATTTATAAACTGATTTACAAGTTTTACACGTGACATAAAAAACTACTAACGTCGTTGTATATACTATATGAAGGTATAGTATAACGGATGGTAACAACAAACTCTTTTGTCACATATTAAACTTGTATTTCAATTACTAAAACTTTTTCCCGTGTAAATCTTATAGAGAAGCTGCCCCCTCGGCGGCCATATTTATTAGTTCATCCAGAATTCGCTAGTGCTGCATTGCAAATTTAAACTCCCAATACATTACGGACAACTCTATGTATGCTCAAAAACAGTTCACATTGCGAAACCATTAATTTGAGTGGTCGAAACATCTTTGAGGATATTTGGATGAAAAGCTATGCTGGATTCAAAATTACGAAAAAATGTAGGTGACGAAATGGGACGTAACTTGCGGTCTCCTACTTTGTCACCTAAATTCTTTCGTAATTTTATCGAGCATAACTTTTTATCCAAATATCCTCAAAGATGTCAGACCACTCAAATTAAAGATCTCAATGTCAGCTTTCTTTTAGCCATAGGTAGAACTGTCCGTAATGTATAATACTTCACGTAAATTACGTGCGACTTTAATAGTATGTGGCTTATTTTAGGTAGAGCTATAAAAAGTAAGCTTGAGAAAATATACTTGTCATATTTTGCCAAAAAAATATTAAGGACCTTTATCCATAAGAAAATTTTCAGTCAGACCATAAATATTTATATTTTTGCTTTTAAGATTCAACATAGACCTGCAATGCCTTAGCATAGATTTGTTGCATTTATGAAATATATTCCAATCGATTATAGTGGTTTCCAAATATTTTACGAAATTATTAAATAACTGACTATACCTGAATACCTTTTGAAACATCCCCCCAAATTTCAGATAGCTTTCACTTTATTCAAATCTCCGCTCTAAGTCATCCTTTCACACAATTTTACACGAAATAGTTTTCGTCAATCTTCGCAACACCTTCTCCGCTACAGTCAAAACTTTTAATGACTTTCCCGAAACTCCAGCACTTCAAAAGGCACCCACCCTCCACATTTCACCGTTAAACTAGAAATCGCTTCTCGCGCAAAGCCTCCGCGACAAAGCGCAAAAAAGTTTATTAATATCCCACGCTCATCCCGCTACAATATCCTGCGCTCTTCCACAGTAAAAAAAGAAACAACTCCCTCTCGTAAAATCGACCTAAAAAAATAACTTTCCAACGCTCACGCGCGCGAGCGCGCAACAATGCTCCCTATACGTGCGAAGCGTCCGTATACTCGGCTTTTTATCGCTCCGCGGGACTACGTAAACGCGAGACGACTGCACCAGACTGCGCGCGCGCGCGCGTGAATCGAGAAAGGATTTGTACCTACTTCCGCGAACGCCCCCGCGCTGGCGCGGAGAATAAAAGCCGGCCCGCGAGAGCGAATTCGCTCTCTACATGCCTTATCGAAGTGTCCCTCTTTTTGCTCGCGCTTATATATAACCGGCGCGTATAAAAATGAGAATTCTCCCACTTTCAATGCACTCAAATAGGGAACCAGTGCTCGCGGTGATGTTGGAATAGCTCGCGAGTGGAGGAATAAGGCATTTTTGCGACGTGGAAATCCAGTTGTTGAGAGGCAGTCAATTTTTACACGCCGCGCTGTGTGTTATTTGAATTTTGTTTGCGTGATATTTTGAAAGGATTGAAAATGACAAGTAAATTTTTACGTAACGATTGTTATTTGAAAATGATGTGTTAAGGTATTATTAATTCACGAAGATTGATTATCAAGACAAGACACGCTTGGTAGAAACAAAACGGATTTTTAAGGTAGTTTCTTGTGTCATTTTTATCTAAAATGTTATTTTGTTAGCAAATAATAGTCTTTAGCTAATAAATGACATATCGATACTGAAACTTTTCTAATACCTATTTCTGTTCAAGCGTATTTATTAAAAAGAACCAATTATTTAACTTGTAATTATCTACCCTCTAAATAGTCTAACACTGGTGGCTTTCAGTTATAAGAACATTCGTAATTCGGCAATTCCCTAGAATCCCCGTTTAGAATTTGAAATGTACATTATATTTTTTCAAGCTTCAAAGTTTAAAACCCACAAAATTATATTTTCGAAAGACAAAAGTTTCTTAATCAATCACGAAAGTTGTGTTATAATATAGATGAACGCCGCAAAATCAAAAAACTTAAATTTATGTGAAAGTTAACAAATACCAGAGCAGATACACATTTCAATTATTGTAACTTGCGAAATTACAAAATGTCTAAATATTTGTGTTAGTAACTTCAATTTCAATCAGAAAGCAGAGTTTTCAACAATACTGATTAAAAACTGCTCAGAAAAGCCATCCCTTTTTTACCAGGAAATACTTTTTAATATTTCAAAAAGCAGTACTCTTCTTGTTATTGTTTATTTTAAAATAAAAAAATTATTATACTATTATACTATTATAAATTCTTTCACAAAAATATGATATATTTTTCAAAAATCGACTTCGACCTATCATCTTTGAAAATAGAAGCTTCGAAGTGTAAAAGAGTGTATTCCAAACTTCTCTCCATAAATAATTAATTCTATCTCCCTCCCACGTACACACACGCATATACTTCTAAGCCAACGCTGCGTAGCATCGAATTTCACGGGCTCAGTTTACGTGCACGCTGTATCCGCTGGATAAGCAGAATGTCTCTCTTTATGTATGTATTTTTTGGTTTTAGAACAGAAATAAATATTTATCTACTTTCTATCTATATTTACCTACACTGTGAATAATGACTTTGTAAAATTACGTCGTATGGAATTGTAAAAGCTGTAATCCTCACGTTTTTCAAGATCAGTATAAAAGATATTATAAGATAGTAGTGAGAAATGGAATCCGTACATGATTGTATCAGTTCATATACCCACTGAATAGCTATAAGAGTTGCCAAGTTGAGGATAAATGTATAAATTGCTTGATGTTGGAATAATTAAAAGATAATGGTAAAATGCTGCAGGAATATGTTTACTGGCATGACTAGTAATTTCCTTACAATTAGCGTAAGTCATAATCTAAACGAAACTCTATATCGACGGCCCTTACGAAGACTAGCACATTTCAAACTCTCACGAAGAATAGCACATTTGGAAATCCCCCACGAAGACTAGCACTTTTCATCAGTTTCTCACGAAGACCAGCACTTTTCGTATCGAATATGTAAATTAAAGTTATACTGATAAACTCTCGGCGAATCGGGTGCATTATATTTCTTTATCAGGTGCGGGTCGGGTACTAGATCCTTTTGGTACTCAAAAAATTGTCGGTTTCCCCGAGAAAATCAGACTACTCGAATAAATAAAAGTAGCCCGAAAATGTCAGATGGCGGAAAATCGCCAAATGTGCTTGTCTTCGTGGGTAAATTATGAAAAGTGCCAGTCTTCTAGATGAATCCAAATGTGGGAAACGCAACTAACGTCCATCGACGCAATGAATTTCCAACTTGATATACAACGAACTCCATAGAACGGTAATTTCACCTCAATTAACGCTATGCATTTCAACGCCATGAACGCCCAACCTTGTAACCTTTTTTACACAGGCATTTTTCACAGTGTGGTGCAGCGCCAGGGCGAAAATCGAAAGAAAGTGAGAGGGGAGACGGCCGCTGAAACTTTCATGCGTCTTCTCTTCGACCGAGCCTCCTTCGCTGCTGCTACTGCGCTCGGGGTCGAGAAACTCCGCAGCGGCAGCAGCGCCGGTAGCAGCTGAGGAGAGAGAGAGAGAAAGAGAGAGAGATACACGTTGCCGAGGGCGCGCAGACTCAGTGAGTAGGCTCGGAAGTGGCTTTCTTGATTTGTGGGTTAAAGTTTGGGGGGGGGTCGGGAGTATCACGGGGGGCACGGGGGTGAAGTGCATCAGCCGATGAGGTCATTCGTTATTTAGGGCTATGGTGGTGCGGGCTTGCGATTTTTGGAGAGATGGGGGTGGGTTTTTCTCGTTTTGGGAGGTATGGAGTTTTTTAAATATTTTGCGAGATGGGGGAGAAAGGGTTTTCTGGTATGCTGAATAATGAAACGAAGCGCAGCAGCTGTTGTTTATTCCCGTGGGCCCCCGTTTCGAGGATAAGAACTGTTTTAGTGATTTTTTAAAAATAATATTAATAGAAATTGCCGTTTATATAAAATTCACTTTTTCAACATCTTCAAATACTAAAAGTTCTTAAATTGGAAATAAATAATAAAGACAAATAATAACTTGATGAATTACCGAAGTTTTTAAATTATTAAAGTAAAATAAACGTATCTAAAGAAAAGAAAAAAATTAATTTGTTGATTTTTTAGTCACATATTACTTCTAATTTTTAAGAACACATAAGTTTCAAGACGAATTGGCATTTTTTATCGAATAACATTCAATTTAAAGCTTGATATTTCTTCTTTAATTTTCATTTTGAAAAGCTTTTTAAAATCATGAAAACAACAGCTATAAATTACATTTGGTACGTTTCAGTATATAGTATCAGAAAACACCTCCCACATTTTCATAAAATTATACCAGCCATATCTCTGAGCATCTCTTTTTTAAAGCAGGTAAAATAAATTATATAAGTACGCGCATATTACAATGTTTTCATACAGAATTAGAGATGCAAGTATTTAATTACGTGTACAATTCTTTCATCCGAAACGAAATTTTTAAAACATTATAAGCACTACAAATGTCATACACCTATGAAATACTTAATCATGATGTATCCATATCTGGTATTTTCATGTGCAACTTATTATTTATTATTTATTATTTATTATTTATTATACAAAACTAAAGTAATACGCAAAGAATATATTTGTATAACTAGAAAAAATAATCCTCGTGCAATTGAACATTCTGAAGCCGCTCTCTTATACGCATTAAACCAATGCTGCATCCCTCGTGAAAACAAAAAGTTTCATCTCGAGCGAACGACATTCTTTCGCTTCCGAATTTCACGCATACTTCTCCGAGCAAAGCAGCGGCAAACCGTGAACTACGGGCGCAACTCGCGTTTTTTCCCAATTTCACTTTACTTCCACGCCGGTATACAAAGTGAAATAGATGCCGCAGCTGTGCCGCGCGCGTGCCCGTCCGCTGCAGATTCTGATATAGTGTGTGCACCCGTAGCGGCGGGCAGGTCCGATCAACCCGGGATTCGTACTACTTAATCGTGCGACTGACATAACGGTGCCACTGACCTTTGACCTGCTTGATTGCCGTTTTCGCCAGGTCCAACCAGTGCTGAAACAAAAACACGAGTCATTAGTCACTGTCCGTGTACAGATGTCACGGAAAGTATTATTGTAGTAATGGAGGATACGTTTATAAACGTATTGAATAAGTGTAGGAATATAGATATTAAATTTGATTTTTATTCTATTTTCTGATGATAAATCGCACAACATGATTGTTACGTGTATCAAAAATGTTTGGTTTGGTTTGCTTTGAAATAATTAGGGCATAATGAAAGACACTTATTCAATTAATCAAAACTAACATGCTGCTATCTAAACTACAGAGTGTGTTTCAATTATTTATTCAAATTAAAGTCATCACTAATAAGGAAAGTCTTATATATTCAGATCATAGATTTTAATGGTACATTGGGAGATGGTCTTTCACACTTCAGATATGTGTAAAACCAAAGTAATGCTGTCAATGTTTATTTTCACTTTATGTTTAGGAAGGAAATAAACTTAGGACACGTTAGACCTCTCAAATTAATCCTTTTTTTAGTTTGTTTCATTTTGCATCTGAAACCTATAATATTCATATAACAAACAGGTGACGACTAATAACTATTATTGCAGGTGCAATTTTTTACGAATTAATCGTAAACATTCGACACTAATCTTTGTATCTCAAGAATCGAACCGTGTTAGTTCTTCTTACTAGTCAAAGTCATATAGATATCAGAAAACACCTAGATAACTTTTTCTAGTAAAGCCTCATCAAAATTCGATCCAGCAGTTTTGATACTTTCTTGGAAATTAAATACTAACAGAAATACGAGAATTGTAAGTGCACCTAACTTTCAATGATTTATCATTCATGAAGAGTGCACGGGAAAAAGGGAGCATATGAGTTATTTCAAATTTTGAGTTTAGCACTCTACCATATATTTCCTTTTATAAATATAATATTCATCCTTTATCCTGTGAACCCTTCTAAAAATATTGCATTTTTTTATTTCGCATATAACTGTGTAATCCCATATATGACGTAAAATATGTAGAGTAATTCATTTAGTATTCCTCCTTTTTCCACTGGATCCTTCATATTTCATAACAAAATTCAATAAATAATCTCCTTCATATGTATACATATAAACAATCAAAGTTCCATGCAAATTGACACGCACGCGATACTCTAAAAAAATTTAAATAATTTTTTCCAAACGGTCGTACTATCAAAGCGCATAATCAATCCACGTTCTTCTAACATTCTCCGTACAAACTACAAATCCCCGCAAACAAAATACCCCCAAATCCACTGCCACACACCCCGAAAATCCCAACCGCTGCACTCGACATCTGTATCCGCGAAACCAGCCACCTCTCCTCCCTCAAAAACACAAGCCCACCGCTCTAAAGAGTTTTACGCTCCGGGGCGCCTTAGCAATTCAAATAATGCTCGCGCTCTCGCCCGTCCGCGCTCGCGCGCCTCTAAACGCTCGTAAAGCGTCGCCGCGGCGTATACAGTCGCTCAATTTTTCCCGCGGGTAGACGGAGAAAAAGGATTCGCTTGCTAAGCTGGATAAAGAGCTACCAGCGCGGGGTTTGTACGTGTATGTGTGGGGGAGTGCAGGGAGCGACGAATTAAGATCGGAGTGATTGGTGCAGCGATGATTGCTGGCGCGCGGAGAGCTGTTTACATGGAGGAAACGATAGCGTGAGCCTCGGCGTGAGCTATACGGTTTTATATTATATTGTGAAATTTAGGATATAAAATGTTTTTGACGAAAGGAGAATATTAGGTTGTTCGAATGCTGAAACTGAGCTCGCAAAATAAAATTTGTGTACAGTTTAGCTTTCTTTTTGAGAAATTTTTGGATTTTAATATTTATTTTAATATTTAGGTTTTTGTTCGATTTTGTCGTTTAAAGACGCATTTTGCTTGTTAAATTTCGATCAATATATTCACGAAGCTAAAATTATGAAAAGATGAATGTGTAAGATGAAAAAGTAATTATTATATGTTAAGTTTTAAAAACCTCTGCCAATTCATTGGCACTTAGTTTCCTCAAACTTTATAAATTACTCAATATGAAATTATTTATTCTATTTAATTCTGTGGTGAAAAATCAGTATGCTTTTCTAAAAATTACACTAAATTGATCATAATATTTTTAACATAAAAAACAGAAAAACTAAAACGAAATAATCGAAAAATCAAAAAACCAGCTAAGACAACACTATATACTATACATATTTACTATACTTATTTAGTAGATTATCCTACACTCGCTAGATAAATAGCAATAACTGGAATTAATGTAGCATTTACTACTAAAACAAAAGTAATTATTGCGATTGTGCAATTAAATCCCGCTATTATCATACAAAACTGTAATTTTTAATAGATCATTTCCCTCCGTGTAGTCAAGTTTTTTATTCTAAAGATTATTAATAGATAAATAGCAATAACTGCAATTAATGTAGCATTTACTACTAAAATAAAAGTAATTATTGCGATTGTGCAATTAAATCCCGCTATTATCATGCAAAACTGTAATTTTTAATATACCATTTCCCTCCGCGTAGTCACGTTTTTTTATTCTAAAGATTATTTAGAAGAAAAAAAATCCTATCCAAAATTTACAACTGTAAAAGATAGGTAATTTTTTGTTCTTTTTAATGAATTTACAATAGACTTATCATACTATTTCTAATATACCAAAAAAATATAAAATCTTAAACTCAAAAAACGAAAAATAGAAAAAACGTTATAAAACAAAAACAAATCGATGAATCTTGAAATTTCTTTTGAATTTTGAATCTTCATTTTAAAATGAAATAAAATTACACCTTATTGGTAAAATATGACCGCGACATTCTCGAGATATAAGCGATAAAAAAAGTCAATAAATACATAACTTCAATATCTCATAAAATAAATTATCTCATGATCTGAAAAAATATATATTTTATATAGAATTATATACAGGTCATGAGATAGTAAAAGCTACCTTTTTGTAAAGTTTGAGATAAAATGCTGACGATTTACTTCAGTTATCGTCGGAGAAAGAGAATCGATTTATTTTTACAAAACTATATGTTTCTTGACTAAAGAAAAAGGTCAAGACTCAAAAATGTTACTGAATATTCTTTTTTATATACGTAATCATCTCAAATTTTTACAAAACTCTTCCGTCATATGTTTCCGAGATCTAACCGTTCAGACAAAAAATGACGTTTTCGTGTATAACAAAAGAAGGGAATAACCTTATCCAAACTTTCAGGTCGGAAAAGTTAGGTAATTTTATACTGATTCAAAAACGCTAAGAAAATAAAAACTATTCAAACAATAAAGAGAAATTTTATTGTGCCGCCTTATAGAGCCCTAAAATATTACGTTTTACCGTGTATATGCAGAGTAATGCTAATCCACGTCCACAGACACACACATACACGTACACACTCACACACTCACACACCCACACCCACACCAACACCGACACCCACACCAACACCCACATCCACATCTACACCCACACCCACACCCACACCCACACTCATACACACACATCCATACACGCACACGCACACACATACACACACAGACACACACATCCATACAGATGTATTCTAAAAATAGTATATTTTGATGTCTTAAGTCTCAAAACATGTTTGTAACATGTTTATAGCAAAACTTTTTGTTTACTATCGCAATGCTTCCTCTTTGAGCAAGCAAAAAACTTATGAATAATTATTTATCTTTTTACACATTAATTTTTCATAACTTGTTATCCGTGAATTTATTGATAAATATTTAAAAAGTAAGTGGCGGTTTTTAGTTAACATTACCTGTGCTTCTAGTATGACAATCTTGTTAAAAAAGAATTTTAATAACGATAAGTAGTCTTGTTTTTTATTACATCATCTCTCATATTTATGAGATGTTACAAAACTGTTACATACACGAATTTAATTATGTGAGATTACTTTTGGCGTGTCAACAGCCTTAAATGAATTGCGTCACTTTTATATAAAATTATAACAGTATTTAGTGACGTGCTAACAATTCAAAGAATAAAACGATTTCTTTCACCTGGGAAGAACAGAAGTTAATGGAAAAAAGTACAAATTAAGGGAGTACTATCTATTTCGAATTAGTGTTCAGAAAAATCTGAAATTTTGTATACTAGTACGTTTTGAACTCAAACTTACTCATATAAATTTCTAAAAATCTACACCAACCGAGAAAAAAGATATTAAGAATTTTATATTTACGGTTTTTACGTTTTTAACATGTAGCCTTATGGGAACTCACATATCCGACAGTTGCAATCATAAAATGCATGAAAACTGCTGTTCTGATTTCGACGAAATTTTGAGAAATATATATTTAATATCCCATAAATATAATGCAAAAATCCAAATGTCGATTCACCATTTCGGAGAGCTAATATAAGCAAACGAATAAAATTGTTCACGCTCACTCAACCATTTACGCACACAATTTAGCCTACCACGGAAGTCAAAAACGATCGAACACACATTTGACGCGCGGAGTACCGATAGTACTCTCTTAAGCATCTTAATCTTTAAAAAAAAAAGAATTCATAATTTTATATTTCTTAAAAGTAGAAAAATATAATTTTGATATTTAATTCGTTTCTATAAAAGAACAAAATAATTTTAGTGAGGTACAAAATTACAAACTTATATTTTTTAAAGAATAAATTGCTAAATTTTGTACTTTTGTCTGTCAACTGTTCTACTTCTCGTTTAGAATGATACTGATTTCCATTTATTATCAACAGCCAAAACTGTTACATAACAGGTGTCCATAAATTAGAACACAGAATATTTAACAATAAGTAAGGGGCCAACTAACATTGGGAAGTGGGACTGAGGGCGAACTGAGGAGGAGAGTTCCTGACCCGATTCCTGAGGGATACAGGAATTCAAAATCCTGGATTCCTGGATGGGTAGGAGCTGAGAAGGAGTAGTCTGAATTCCTGACACGATGGTGGCGAAGGCGGCGAAATCTTTTTATAATGTAGAAAAATTACGATATAGTTTTCTAATTATACTTAACGATGTTAAGGCATTTATCCTGAATTACAATTTTAAAGTAAACGTAAAAGCCTCACTAGAATTTTTCTTTTGAAGATAGACATTTCAATTCTTTTTTGTCAAGATAATATAGCCCTTAATTTTTTTTTAATTTATAACGGTTGATTAACTAATTTACTTGCCTTATGATTCTATATTATTATAATACAAACAGAATTTTCTAATTAAAATTACCGTAGATATCCCTTATTTATATTAAAATCCATTGCAAATTATCGAATCAATGTTGACTTTTTTATTTCTAACTTTAGAATTTTTATTTGAGAAATAAAATTAAATGCCCACGAATTAATAAACGTGAGAAATCCCGACTTCACAGAAGAAATTACCCAAAGCAACCCAACCCTTATGAAGCACGGTAAAAAATAAATATTATTCATTATAATTTTTACCATAATGTATGTAAATTCATCAGAGTAACTTTTCCCGTGAAGTCAGGATGTTCTTATTCAAATTCAATGGAATGGTCAATGATATTTCAATGTAATCTTCTAATTCTAATGTACATAGTGCATATAATAAAGATTTTCTAAAAGTTACAGATTCATTCGTTGAAAATAATTGACTCTGAAAACGTCTGTCTCGTAAACATTGATGCTACAACTTCGATATTATTAGTTAAGTCAATTATGATACAACTTAATAAAATAACCTAGATAAATTCTTGTGAGGTTTTAAACATTTACACTCATTTTCAAGATTTAAACCGGGTATCGGGTTATAGACAAAATTCAAGAAACTTACGTGACACGTATTGCTTATATTAGCATACTCGTACTGTGCCAATACTTAAAGCACGATTATAGGGCATGTAACATTTTTCTTTGTATTATACTGTCATAAATAATTCATTTACGACACGGTGCAATAGTAATTTTAAGATTTTGCCTCCGAACAACTATAAATTAGTCGATATATGTATAATCATGCGGAAACAAAATGTTCAAATTATTTTTGCGCCATGACATATATACAATAAACAAATACGATTTATTAAGAAAGTTTAAACTTTCGTGGATTTACCCATATATTGAATACAAAAATGGTCAGTTAAATTCTAAGAAATATGTCTAATTCTACTCACTTCTTATCACCTAATGCCTACTTTCTTTTGTTGAACGTGAATAAATGAGGCGTAGTGCGTTTCTTACACATAAGAATTGTACACGTAATTATTGTGCACAATTTAGCATTGGTCAAATATATCTATATATAATTTAACCAATGCTAAATTGTGTAGAATAATTACGTGTATAATTCTTATGTGTAAGAAACGCTCTATGCCATAAATGAAATGTAAAATATTAATAATGGATATTTTAAGAGAATGAAACGAGAAGACATAATGTCTTTACTGCACATTAATTCCACTAAAGGCAAGAATAATTTTGTCTTGTGCAGTAATAAAGTTACGCCTTACATTAAATGAGTCATTATTACTGCTCTGGAATATTTTATATAAATATTCAATCTTCACTAACAAAATCATATCTCAAAGTATTACGATATCGCTATCATAACATTTTCCTAATAAGATTTCTTTTAAGCGAATGTACATTTCTATTAAATATTAAAAAATGACTTTTTACAAATTTTTAATTTTACGATTTTTTATATCGTAGAATTTACGATATATGTCGTACCAGGTACGATATTGTTTTCTCAGTATATAAAACGTATTCGATTCATTATAGTTAAACACTACAATTTTAAAACACTAAAATGTATGTTACAACACCAAAACCTAAATTCCAGAACTGTTACAAAGTTATACAAGCAAAGTAGTGTCAACGAGACACAGCGCAATAATTTATCGCACTTCTTCACCGGCAGCGCTTGTCAGCCCACTTCATTCTGCATTCTCGTTCCACTCGTAAAAATATACACACACACGTGAGTCCTTTGACTCCTAGCGAATATCGCCACCGGCGAGGAGTTAATTTTTTAGACCAGTCGTCCGTGAACCGAGTATAGCAATATAGCAGTATACAGTCTACCTTGGAGCTATCGCGCTCTGTGCCCGCGCGAGAGGAGCCATATTGATTTTTCTAAAAGCTCGACTGTGTAGCCGTATAGCCCGGCAGCTGCGGCGGAGCGAGGCGCTCGCACGTAAAAATGAACGGCCGCTTTGTGTGCTTTATTTCAAATTAGAGCCGAGTGGTGCTGGTTGTGCTGGATGTTGCAGTTACAGCTGCCTTGAGTAAGAGGTGATTATGCTTTATGGAATTGTGGATATTTTGTTGGAATTAATAATATTTATCCTGGGTAGCTGTTGAGGCATTTTTGGTTTAAAGTGGCTGAGCGACTATAATACAATAATAATTTATGCAGAAAAAATTATTTTATAAAAATTTACGTTGCTTGCTTGGTTTTTCAAAATACATAGATTTTTGAGTTGGTGTAGTACTGTTGTGAGGATGCGATATCTACTTTTGTAAAATGAATATAATCACTTTTTATAAACAGTTTTTTATTATTAAAAAAGAAAAATCATACAGGAAAAAGAAGATTTAAAAGTTAATACGACGTTAACTTGATTTACTTTGTCTAAAGAGAATTTGCAGACTATGATTAAGAATTATTTAATTAAATACAAAAATAGATTTAATTAGGAATTTAAATTCTCGGCATCATTTTAAAGATTTGAATATTATCTGTAAAATGCCATTTGCAAAATTCAAACAATATTTTTTTCTTAAATGGTATTATTATGTGTAAAAAAATACGGAAGCTTCTAAAGGTTATTAATATTAGTATTAAATATTGTATGAAATTAATTTAAAAGATTATTATTTTAAAAGAAAATGGAATATTTTAAAAGAAGTTAAATAAGATCAATTCTGTATCATACATTTTTTCAGATTTTATATCGTTAATAGAACAATATTAAGTATTATTACTGAATATTTTAAAAGTTAAAAGTTCTTTTTAAATTTTATTTGAAATAAGTAGTTTTCTTAAAAATCTCTCGAGTCTATTAGATCAAACTCCATGTAGGTATTGGATTACATTATTAGATATCAGAAAACTCCTCTCAGAACTTAATCGAAATCCCAGACTCTCTTAGAAACTTTGAGCCGTAATAAGATCGAAACTTATGGTGACCTAAAGCTCTGTACGTGCTCTTCCGTAATAATATTAAGAAGTTATTAAACTGGTAATTTGTTGGCACGATGAAAAATGTCTTGAATTACCGTTTCAATACATTTTCAATCATAAGAATTAATTTGTAACAAATGCTAAGCAAGTTGCAATAAAAAATATTTTATTGTTTAAAACCACTCGAGCAATTTTTAAATGTGCCATGGCGGTAAAATTATGCGCGAAAAAACTTTTACGTTGACGATCAATCTTCAAAATTATAGGAAGTTCACGAGCGGCCATTTCGCGCCATCATTCACGTTATTTTTCCGTCTTCTTCATTTTGTGTTAAATTTTTCACTGTGGACATTTTATGACGGAAAGTAATTTAACAGCTCTTGGAAAATATTGTCCCATTAAAAAAGGGAGCACACGTATTTACATTGAACGCGAGAAACGATGGACTTCACCATGAACTAAAATTAATGTTATAGTGTAAAAGAAATTCATAATTATGTAGTTAACTGTACCCTAATTGTAAAAAAAGTATCGGCAAAAATAAAATTCTAGTAAATCATCAAAAAACACTATTTTTAGTAAATGTCCGTATGGATGCGTGTGTGTGGGTGTGTGTATGTATGCATCCATATCCCTAATAACCCGCGGTAACATTTAATGCTTCAGGGCTCATTTTGTTTGGTTTCTTAAGCGAAGGGGGTACAATAATAATTCTTATAGCTTTTTTTTGTTGTTATTAGCGGTTTTTCGATTTTTGGCTTTTAGTTTTTCGGGTTTTGTGGTAGGTACGTTAGAAATAAAATTATGGATCCAATGAAAATGCATTTGAAAGAGCATAAAATTACCTATCTCATACCACCCAAAATTTCGGATAAGGTGTTTCCTTTCTTTTGTTATACACGGAAACGTAATTTTCTATTTGTACGATGATTTCTCTGAAATATATAATGGAAAGTTTTTAAAAAAAATTGAAGTAATTAGAACAATGGAGAAGATTATTCTGTAAAATTTTGAAACATTTTATTTTTCTATGATTGAAAATAAAAATTTTTTGATTGCTTATTTCTTGGGCATTACACGATAATTTTTGGCCATTCAAAGCTCTATTTTTATTTTTGATGAAGATTTGAAAGAAAAAATATTTTAAGTTTGATCGATTTGTTTTTGTTTTATACCGCTTTTTCATTTTTATGATATTTTTGTAATAAATAAATTCGTTGTTAAACTCGAACGAAATTACGAATAAATTTTATTTTTAAAAGTAGAATGCATTTACTATATTCATAAACAAATTTATACATGTTTATACAATTTATAAAAAATTTATTATTATCAATTGGAATAAAACGTAACTTGATATGCAAAACTTTTTAGGTTGCTTTTTAAATGCTATACTTTGGCATAAGATTATTTATAGTTGAAAAATTTTCATGAGTTATTTAAAATAAATTTTGTCTATTAAGTGTGCGTAAATTTTACTTTTTAATACTCTTGTTTTTATCACAAAAATATGTTTTTACTCCAATAAGTTGTAAAAAAATGTGTGTATTGAATAGTTTCAAAATAAAAGAAGACTGTAGAACATTCTTTAGTTAATCAATATATTTTTAATGTTCAATACAATTTGTTATGAATAAAATTTAATAGAGTTAAAATTTGGGTTCACTAGTTAAAATAAGTTTGAATAAAAAGTTTTGAATAATTAGTACTCGTATAATTACTCTTAATGAACATTTTTAAGATTTTCTTAGTTATATATTATTATCTTATCTTAAATTTATTTGTGAAAATCGTATATATTATATATATTAAAAAATATTTTAAACAAATTATGCTATATTTTTGTCCTTAAATAATTTACTAATAAAAAATCTTTTTATTACCTCTATTATACGCTATCAACAATAAAGCTCGTTGCGTACTGAAGGAATAAGCGCTTATTCCTCCTTATTCCGTCTTATTCTTATCTTGTTCCTGACATATTTAAAATAAAGTTAAGGAGTAGTCGGAGCGAACTTTACCATCGTAACTTATATTTCACGCCGTCTTCTTCATTATACATCTAAAATTTGCATAGTAATGTAGAAATTAATGTTGATAATAATGTACTTTTTTCAATTTCTAGCGTTCATAACGCCTCGCGTCCATTACTCCCCACTCTCAAAGCACACGACCATCGGAATCCCCTCAATGATCAACGAAAGCTAGAAGAATTATCACCATCTGAAACGCAAGTGGGCCAAGAACAAGGATAAAAATTATAATCGACAGTCGAGCACTCTATCTCGTTATCCTGATTGACGGTGGTAGGGTGGGGGTGAGCGGCTGGACGAGCTAGCTGTACGGAACTTCTCGACGAAGCTGGACGGATAGAGAACTGCCGAAAGTTTTGAACTCGCGCGCCGCTCGGGCTCTCAATTTGCGAAGGAGGACCGCCTGCGCTTGCACCCGACTAACGAGGTAATGCAGCTTTTCGACGCTGACGAAAGACACTCGAAGAAGGTGGAGGGGAGGAGATGTGTCGATGCACTCGAAAAATAGCCGGTGGGTGTGTGTGCGCGGTGAAATGGTGGCTATAGATGGATTGAGTTTTCGAGTTTGGAATATAGTTTTGAGATACTTTAAACAGTAGATTTTGAGGAAGGTAAGGGTAAGAGTACCTGATGTGTTTAGATACTTAAGCATAGGAAAATCTATTTGGGATCATTCTACCTGGAGACTTTGACTTAATGAGTTTACTGAACGATTTCAGAAATTCTTTGTTTGTTTCTTGTGTAAAAGACTTTGCTATGTCATGCTCTGTTGAAAATATCCAGCTGGAGATTCAGCTGGATTCCAGCTGGACTTGTTTGAAGCCAAGTATATTTTTTGGTAGATTTCCCCAAATGGTTTTGCAGCTGAATTAAGCCTGAAATCCAGTTTGAAATCTACGTAGACAATCACTTGGATTTCAACCAAATCTAGTTAAAGCCAAATGAATTCCAGCTGAATTTGTTATGCATTTACAACCAAAGTTTCTCTCCCTAGCTGCATATATTGAACAAGGTGCAGATTCAGAAATTATGATTAACAAATTAGAATTGTTGGTTAACATCCACTAATCATTATTTTTCAATAAAGGTTCTTCACACTATAATCATCCTTTAAGTTTTAAGAAAAGCTTACCTGTTGAAAATCAGTCTACATCCAGATAAAATATTCACAGTTTAAACATTTTCTTTTGTCATCTTCACATGCCATAGCGACTTTTTACATTCTATAAAGAAACAATAAGAATATTGTGTCAGTATCCTGAAATGAATACAAATAAGTACCAAAAAGAATTTTCACTTTACTTGCTATAACAGGATATAATATAGTTTTCTTACAAAAGAATATGCTACTGAAATCAAAATCAGATTTATAAAATAAATTCCCTTGAACCATGCGTCATAAACTTTTCTTCTACTGTGCAATAAATTTATCACTTTAATATATATTATCTTCTAATTTAATTATCATAGGTACCCTTGGAGCACTGGTTGCTGTGAGGTTTGAAACTCTGACTTCTAACCAAGAGGTCCTGTGTTCGAATCTCGGACACATGAAATTTTCAGAAATGATTTTATCATATGCTAGTTCAAATTGTAGATTCCACTCTGTCTTAAATAGACTGAAGCAAATTTGGAATAGTGTTCCAGAAAATATAAGAAACGCTGCGACGATTAGTCATAGAGTAGTTCATTCAAGTACAGGGTCACTGGTTACCTTATTCTAATATTAAATACCCGTCATATCGATATATTAATCTTCTCGTTTTTATTCTCAGTTAATTAATAAGAAAATAAAAATAAATAATCATAATTTTATAAATAGAAATTAATGAAATGTATTTATTGTCACCAACAAAATATTTGTATAAAGGGCTTATAGTCCGTAAAATATATTAAAATAAATAAAATAAAATAAAATATGTTTGTTATCGTGACCCCGATGATTCGGATTTCACTTGAAACTGTAGGACCAGATTTGATGCGTACACTTCACCTATTACATTCTCCTGTACATATAATATAGGAGGGAGGAATGAATGCATCACGACTATAGGGAACCAGGTCTAATGCGTACAGGAAAAGATTACCTCTGTAAAGTTAACTTGAACTTCGACCTCGGATAAGCAATAACAATAACAATTATCGCGCGCTTATCAATCCAATGACGACGACGATTTCTCCCCGTAACATATACATCCTAGCAAAAGCCACGGCATGGACCGTCTCGCAATAGTCACTGCACTCAGAAAATATACACGCTGTCGATGAACTCGCATATTATATAGGGGTCAACGAGGGGTATGCCACTCCCGGCGATCAACGGTATAACTTTCGTGGCAGAACCAGCGCGAAGTTTAGAGCGCTCGATTGGTTCGCCGGTTAAAGGGCCCGTCGCGCCAAATTGAAAAGACGCGCTGATGCCTTCGAAGTTAGCGTCTGTTTCTGGAGAGAGGATGATTGCCTTCATGGTGGGTAGGTATTGGGTAAGTTTAGATTTTGAGCGATGCTGTATATGCTGAATTGCTTGATTGATTTTCAGTTCAGATTATAAACTCATAATCTTATGAGCTTCGGAGAAATTTTGGTTAACATTTTAATTGTATGCAGAAAATGGTTATGCACTCAAGAAGATTAATAGCAGTTTCAGTTATTATAATTGAATGTTAATTGTAATTTATGATACATCTCACCGACATTCGGACACTTTTATTGAATCCAGTTTTAATCACCGTACGTGTGCTTTAGTGTTAGTTTTAGGAAAATTTTAACGAGAATAGTGCCGTGTTATAATAGTTTAAATAATTTATTTGCGAATATAGAGGGTGTCCTATTTTAATATATCACTGTAAATTTGCCGGATTAGATATGACAAGAGAAGACGTTTTGTCAATACCCAACAACTTTTTCTATTTATTATTTTTTGTTTGTTAAACCTCATCCGGTTACAAGGGATGATACATTAAAATAAAACACTATGTATAATTATGTACTTGTATAAGTACTTAAAGATATTGATTATTATGTTGCTGTTGCACAAGTCTCTAAAATTAGTGCCAAGCAAAATTTATCTTAAATTGACTATAAGAAGTTGATTAATTTGTTAGACTAATTACCAATAAATCTTAAATTTTATAAGTAGGCTTCTTTCGAAATGAGGTTTAAACACTCAATCAATCGTCACTAATCATACTTAGAAAGTATTCCAAATCAGTTGTGTCTCAAAGTAGGCTACTCTCCCGTAGATAAAAAATAATTTATTCACATAATTTCGTAGGCTATTACAGCAATTTTATTGAAAGATTTTCAGTAAGTCTAATCACTATATTGTCATACAAAAATTGGCTCATGTCTACAACAGTAAGCTATAAAAATATGTGTTCTTTTAATAACAAAGCTCTACAAAAAGTAATAAAAATCAACGCCCTTCACAACAAAATTTACCGTATAGAACCACCTCATCCAACGCGTTAACTCTCAACAACTCCCTAAAAGACAACAAAGAGTAATCCAACGTAAATAAGGAAAAGAACCATCTCACAAAGTCACTTCACTCGAGGAAGTCATCCGCGCATAATCACCCACCCCCGCGAGTTTATACATATACCTATAACTCACCATCGCACCTCAACAAGACCAACAGGAAACATCACAGAACGAGAGAATCCGCATCGCTAGCAAAAAACCAAAGCAAGAAAGCCCAGTCGAGACTGCGCGACAGTGCACAAAGCTCGGTGGCGTTGTAATCAGCAGCAAACGAGATTACGCGACTAGACGACGACGACAACGACAACGTTCAGACCTCGACGTTTTGTTCACGAGGACGATGATTCGTTGGCCGTGCTACGAGAGGTTGAGTGTAGCTGCCGACGCTGCTGCTGCTGCTGCTGCTGCTGTAGCAATTGAGGCCGATGCACGAAGAATGCGGGTGCACGCGGTTCTTTGGCTTTTTATAACGAGCCGGAGAAAAATGGTTCACGTGTAATTATGTATGATTATGTAAGGGGAAAGGTTGAATTTATTACGGATCGGCATGGTATATCGTTTGTAAAATAATTCCTTCTATTATAATTATAAAAGTATTTTTACGTTTAAATTATATCGCATGTATGAACATTTATAAAATCGTGTAAAATATATTAGAAAACGTTTGAACCATCGAAGTATAAACACGCCACAAATCGTCTGCTTGATTTTTAGTCGCGAATTATAATAAAGTTGAGTAAAAGTGATTGAGTATTGGAGTTACTTTCTTTTTCTCCTGTCGTTATAATCTGTCACGTGCAGATAGAGTCGGTCGGACAAGTTCTATTGATTGAATAATTGGAGAAAAATTAAAAAAATTTCATATTTTCTGTCATATTAGTTAAAACATAAGAATTAATTTGTAGCCACCATCGACAATTTTCGAGAAACAACTTTTTTCATTTAATTTTCAATTTTTAGTAAATATCTCACTGGAATGCTATTGTCGCGATCAAAAACTACAACCTTTCAGAGAGATATTTTGTCAAAATTGAAAATTAAATTAAAAATGTGTTCCCGTATTTGTCGGTAATAAAAAGATTTAGCATCACCTTAAGGTATTTAATTTAAATAACATTTGTAGCTTATTTTACAATTTATTATGAAATAGAATTCATTATCAAATGAAAAAATGTATTATTTAATGACCGAATGACCTTGTTCATGCGAAATAGAATCAATGCAATGTGTATCATGTCCGATGACTTGTACACCGAAACATGCATATTGTATCCAAACTTCGGTAGATTTCCACAGGCTAAGTTTGTTTTTTGAATTTCAAATTTGAAACACACTCCAACAATCAAAAGATGCGAAGGGTGTACTACGCTCGATTCCGAGATAATAGAGGTCAACGACCACTTAGCGCCGCAGCTCCGTGTATGTCAGCTCTTGAGTATCCGACCCGGCGTGCTTTTCGCTTATACGATCGGTAAGACGCATTATGGGGGTGTAGGTACTCTGCTGCTAACGTCATATGCCGCATGAAGCTAAAGTGGTAGTTCGCTTTGATTAGCTTGGAGGTTGCGCTGGTCAGTTAGAAATTTATAAAGTTGAAAGTTACATGAGATAGATAAACAAGTAAAAGTAGAATTACAAATATTTTTTCGTACTGGTAAAAGAATAAATTTTGGTTCTAAAAAATTTTTACTGATTTTACAAAAATATTTTAGGTTTTAACTCATAGTTAATTCAGTAAACTGAAAAAATCATAATAAGATAGATATAATAACCTATTATTTTTAAAATTTCTTTTCAGTTTTTCGTTTTTATTTCAATGCATTAGGTAAAGAACTATATGTAAATAGAATTCTATTCAATTTTATTAAACTGCATTGTGATTAGAAAAAAGCAGTATTGATGCACATTTAAATACATAAACGCTAAACTACAATTGATTAATAATTGATATAAATAAACTTCAATTGATTTCCGCATACTGATGAACTATCAGCATTTCGATCAATCAGTCATTTGTACACAGTGCATAAATAACAAATTTTGTATTTGCAATTTTCTCTTTTGCACAACAATTAATATAATTAATTTAGCTAATTGCACGTTCTTGGTTGAATTTGTGAAAGGACATTGTTCTACGTATGCAGTACAAACAACAGGATTAAGAGTTAAAGCAGAACGCTTACCCTTTGTCTACAACTGTCCACGTAGCGAAGTCCAAAGTAGTCTGTTTCCAGAATGTTAAGCTGCTTGCACACATACTCCAATATGTACTTTCCTTTGTGCTGTGGCTAAAACAGAAAAAGGTAGGAAAACGTTATTCTTTCGGGAACGTAAACTCAAAATGTATGCATGTGAATGCTAATCTATTTTATGTATTCTAATTAAATATACAGAATTTATGTTTATAAATCGTTTGAGAACAAAGAATGTCTTTATTAAAAAGAGAATATACGCTATTTGAAACATGTTCATTTATTTATTTTATAGGTAGAATAAATTTTGTTGCATCTTTGAAATCGACTATATAGAATTCCATAAAATGTTCACGAACTAGGTATTTATATAAACAACGTAGATGCGAACTAGATGCTACTTAAAAGATTCAAAACAAAAAATCCAATCCTACAATTAAGAATTACCATTCTTTCATTAACTCTTTACAAAACTAGCTTTCCCATTATAAGTTTCTCATTAAAAGTTACAAAATTAGTTTTCGAACGATGAATGTCTTCTTCAACTTAAACCGTTATTTATATGAGATTATTTTGTTTCGGGACTACTATAGGTATCAAATTCCACATAAATTCCCTCAAAAAATTGTCATTTCTTTAAAAAAACCTCAACATTCAAATAAACCGTAGCTAATTACCCAGCAATCCCATCAGCCACTCTCACAAACAAGTCTCGCAATCTCTCCAAATAACGTGTATAATAACCTCCTACCCAAATAAAAACAAAATCTATCCTTTCTCTCTCCCTTTCTCCCTCGCTCCTCATTTCCCAGAAACCCACTAACGCCCCCGCGCATCTCGCGCACAGCGCAATCCATCATCGTTCGGAGTATATATGCCACTGGTGTTCGTTCACCCCGCTCTCCAGCAAAGCCGCGGGCAAAACAAAACGTAAGAGCCCTCAGCGCGAGGCTGCAACTTAATGGCACTCCTTTTGCACCGAGATATAAAGCGCGACGCTGCGCTGCGCAGCGCAGAAAAGGAATAATAAGAATCGCTGCTGCGGCGGTATATGCACTTAGGACGCTTACGGAGCCGTAACGTCGCGTCTGTCTCGCGGAACGGAACGGAACGGAACGGTGATTTAGCACCGAGGCGCGATGTAGCTATTCTGCGGGGCGGAAATCGAAGTCGATGGAGGAGGAGGTGGAGGAGGAGGAACAATAAGAGAGGAGGGACTGGAGAGGGAGTTTGATGTGGCTTGGATGGGTGCGAGTGGACTTCGAAGTTTTAGCAGAGAGCGATGGTCTGATTGATGAATGGATGGATGGAGAGATGTTTATTTGTATGTTGATGCTTTTCACGGAATTGTCACAATTTTATTCATAAAATTGTAAATATGACGTCGTATAATTCTGAAATTGACAAGTGTCATTAGAGTACCTGTACTATTGAATTTCAACCTGTAGCTGCCAGGGAATTACCAGATCATGTGACATTTTCATTTGTTTAAAAACAAATTATTACATCATCAAATCAATTCAAAAGCTGTACTTGTATACTTGTTGTTGATACGATTGTTGATGCCTTTTGAGTTTTGTGTTCATTTACTAGCCGAGATACCCTAATTTATAACATCACCTCTACTTTCAGTTATTTGATAAAATAGTAGTTTTCGTCACTAGGGTGTAACGTTGAACATTACGCACCGAGTTGTGATAGACTCGCACGAGGGTGTAAAGATTAAGCCCGTGTGGCGAACATTATTTTTTAATACAGTATATGTACAAAAATTGGATTATACGCCCGTTTTGAGGGGAATTGCAATTTTACGAAATCGTAGAAAATTAATGTTTGCAATTCAGGCGTTGAATATTGCAATCACACCGAAGTTTGAAATTTTTATGCCTGAGTTGTAAAAACATGATTTTTATATGAGTTCGTAAAGAAGCATTTTACACACTGAAAAGAGTGCGTAAAAATGAACTTTACGCACACTGAATCGAAATAGAATATTTCATATTCATATTATCTATACAAGAGCTAACGCGTTTCGCTCAAAATATGATTCCATTGAATTATGTGACATTTTAATAGAAAGTGTAGCGCAATTTAACACGGACTCATATTCAAATCAAAACATTTACTGCAGAAATAATTCATTCATACATTAAAAGTTTAAATCACACTGAATTATTTTTATCTCTACTGCTGCTGCTTTCATTACGCAAAATAGCATGAAATGATGAGAGTATGACTTTAATTACTCAGAATAGCGTGAACTGATGAGAATATTTCAAAGGTAATATAATATGCTACGAAGGTGGAATTTTCAATTATTTGTTGTGGATCATTTGCAATAATTCAAATATTTGATTTATTTAATTCATTATAAACTTTTAGAAAACGATAAAATAAATTATGAAAATCTGTTCATGAAATGTTTTTTAGATCAGAAACTGACCATAAATCTTTTACCCATTTATATATTGTTTACCTTTTGATCTACAAGAGATATCGCCAATGAAACCTATACTAGAAGATTTTGTATGTAAAAAAAGTTTCAACAAAAGTATTAAACATTTTTAGAAGAAGACATGTTTTTTATAATTTACTTTTATTTAAAGCGTTAAATAAATCTATATCATTCTAAAATTTGTAATATTTTTTGGTAAGCATTTCGTACGTATATCTTAAATGACTTTAAAAAAGGTCGGCAATATCTTACGTAGATTCAAAGATAAAAAATGTAAATTGGTAACAGATTAATTTTCAGTCATGAAAACCAAATTACTCGAATCAATCCTTGTCCAATCCAATTGCAGCCTGCAGAGACTGATGTGTTCATTCCTCCTGGCAGCTATAGAACACATCGCACACATGAATTTTGTAGAGGCGAGTGTATAAGTTTCTGCAGCGAAAATCGAACAGTAGCTGGAGGGAAAAGAAGAATTGGAACAATAAGAGCAGAAAGTACTGAGCTAAGAGTTCGATATACATATATATATATATATATATATATATATATATATCTATATATATATATATATATATATATATCTATATATATATATATATATATATATATATATATCTTGGATGTGTGTATCGCAAACTTCTCGAGGGAGCAATGGTTTGATCGATCCAGGAGAAAGAGAGAGAGAGAGAGAGAGAGAGAGAAAGATTGAGAGGAGAGGAAGACGAGAGAGTACAGGCTTCCAGAGGAAAAGCACGAGAGACCGTTTGTTAGGGGTGACGTTTATAAGCCGCGTTGTTATTGAATTATGATGGCTGTTAATGAGTTTGCGAGTTAGTTCGGCGATTCATAATTAAAGTTGTTGGCTAGTGCTGGTTGAAATGTACTTGCGCGGCCGCCGTTTAATTGGTTAAGTTATTACGACATGACGATATTTCATTAGTATACAGAGTGTAATGAATGAACAAACATTAACAACAAAAACGTACGATTTGAAAATCTGTATACTTTTTGAACTTAAGGAAGTACTATCGATTTCGAATTATTGTTCCGACAAATCTTAAATTTTATATACTAGTACATTTTGACCTCAAACTTTCTCATATAAATTTTTAGAAAGCTAAACCAACCCAGAGAAAAGATATTAAGTATTTTATATTTACGTTTTTTACGTTTTTAACATGTAGCCTTATGGGAACTCACGTTTCAGACAGTTGCAATAATGAAATTCATTAAAACTGCTGATCTGATTTCGACGAAATTTTGAGAAATATATATTTAATATCCCATAAATATAATGCAAAAATCCAAATGTCGATTCACCAATTAGGAGAGCTAATATAAGCAAACGAATAAAATTTCTCACGCTCACTCAACCATTTACACACACGATTTGGCCTACCACGGAAATCAAAAACGACTAAACACGCATTTGACTCACAGAGTACCAATAGAACTCCCTTAAGCTACTTATATTCAATGTACAAATATCCTAGAGAAATTAAGGATCTTTTGAAAATGTATTTGATAACATATACATTTTACATTCACCTGAAACTGTACTTTTTCACTAGAAATCCATGCGTACACCCTGTCCGCCATAAGTACACCCTGCTGCTATGGGTTCCTTCGAGAATCTTTTTAATTTTATATGAAATTAGGCACATTTCAATTTTAGTCTGGTAGACGTGCATGTCGAGTATAAAATGTACCCACGTATAACTTCTTAACGTCTATATTTAACACATTCATGAACGAATCCATTAGGTACCTATAATGTAGATCTTACACAAAAATCATCAGTAATTTTCTTTCACTCTCAATCCTTGTACATCGCCATAAATCTATCATTATAATCTAAATTAGTACATAAATCACGACATTTGCGTAAAAGGACTGTCTGAATATGATTAGAAGAATGTTTCAATAATCTGCATGGCTAAAGTCCAATATATTCACTATGATTAATGAACATGAACCAAATTTAACTCTAATGACGAATAACATTTTTACTCCTTTATCAATGTTGATGACTCATTGTTTGGATATAAGTTTGTCTTTTGTACAAATAATTATTCTACACAGAAAGAAATTTGTAGTTGACCTAACTATAATTGTTACTATGATAGCAACAACAATTTGGGCTTATTACAATAATTATTTATATTGCACCAGGCAATAGGCGAGAATATAACATTCATTTTGTGCTCAACTTGTGTTAAATAATATATTTTATACATTTGATTGTATAAAATTGGTCCGCATATATCTACTCTACCCATCTATTTAGTTATTATTATTATTAGTAGTATTATTATTATTATTATTATCTATTTGATCATTTCATCTGCACGAACACTTCTTCAGCAACACCAGTGACGAGTCTTAAGCGCGACCTCCACGTGGAAATTGCTAAACACCTGAAAATCCCGATATCGCGCTGATTGTAAATCAGTCGCAAGAAAAAACGGTACGCCCCCGCATCCTTCGCCTTTGTCTCTTGCTAGCACTATACCGCTGCTACACTGCGCTTTCGCGCGGGGAGATGGATGTTCGCCCTTTTCGCGCGCAGCATGCAGCTTTCGCTTCAGCTTTGTTTCTCCCCCTGCCCGATTGGCTTCTCTGCGTGCGTATACTTTCTTTTTCGTTCTGCAGTGTCACGGTGTCAGAGAGATTTTGTATTTCTAAGAAAAGGGGAATAGCGGTTTTGTTTGTTAGTGGAGGAAAAGGTGGTTTTCGTTTGATGATTTTTACAAAGCGCAGTTTGCTGTGGTTATTGTTGTTATGAGAGGTCTAATTAACTCTATGTTGTACAACATTGTCATGGTTATTTTTTATTAGGTACATATGTTAGATATACATTATTTTCTACAAATATAAAGAAGAGAAAGGGTTGTAAACATGTAAACATTTTGCAGAAGAAGAGAAGGGGTGGTACTGATGAACTTGTAAACTTTTTGCACATTTTTCATATTCAATAATTTTCGTAATATTTAACCCACCGTGTGCACTGGAGGTCTTTTATAATCCCAGCAATTTTTCGATCGCGTTTCTTTCTAAAAGTTGAAGGAGGCAGAACCCACTTCCCATGTTTTAAAAACCTAGTAATGTATTCGGATGATGGAGGAGAAATGTTTGCAAAGAAGTGCCTTTGGCCGGCGAAGTGACTAGTCCCCATTTTAAAGGATTATATGTGATGCATAGGTAGTTCAATTTTAAATAAAACATTTACAAAATGTATTTTATATAATTAATAGGAACATATTTGAAAACTTTAAAATTTTTCTGTTTGTAATTAAAGTATTGTAATAATCTAGTACCTTTCATAAACTTAACCCAACCTATAAATTTATATTTCAAATATCACAATGTGAATAATTTGTTACTTTTCAATGAATTTCAAGCGCTAATTCTTTATAAATGAATACTCTAAGAAAATAAAATACCTTCATAGTACCAACTTGATACTTTCATTTAATGACTTGATTAAAATTTTGAAATCCTACAGTAAAATTTTGTAAACTGAGAATAATATCATTAAAAATAGTACTTAAAATATTGTCTATAATATGCCTGATCAACAAGTATAAATAATTATTCATGCTCAAGATTAGCATTGATAACTTAGATATGTTAGCATTACATATGTAAGTTATCAAATAGTTGATCAACAAAAATATGTCTTACAACACTGTCGACAATCGATTCGACAAGTCAACAGAAACAATTTTCAAGTTTACCGCATCGACCTTTTCCGCATCTCCGAATTCACTGTCAAAACTCATCTCCCTCCACGTACCATCCGCGTGTAAACACCAAATCCGTCTTTTTCAACTCCCTCGAGCATTTCTCTCTCTCTCTGTCTCTCTCACTCCCTCCGCAGCCCACCGAAATTTCACTTGTCCTGCACAATTTCCCAAAAAAGAAACCCACCCACCCCCTCTACAGAATCCAGGTTAATCCGCTTTTCAGAAAAGAAACGTACGCGCGGACTTCAGCGCAACCTGGCTCATTGCCAAGAAACGGCCCCCTATATAACTAGCGAAGTGTACACACGGTATATATACTTTATATGCGCGCTGATGTACGCAGTTAGACCTTTTACACGCCGAGAATTCGCCCGAGTTGCGGCGCTCGCGCTTTACGAGTACGAATTTAAAGGATTTTATAGTGTTTTTCGGCTGCTGTGCGCGGAAGAAGGATGTATAATATAGCGAGAGCGCAGGAAACGCGAAAGAGCGGCGTCGGATGAAGCGCAAACGCGATTTTGAGCTGGCGAATGGCTTTTCTTTACGGGGTGGGGGGGGGGGGTTGATGGCTTCCTCGTGGATTCGGATTTGATTGTTTCGGTGGGAGGAATCGAGTTGTCGTAAATTATTGAGGAATGGTTTTGAAAGGCAGTGTTTATTTGGTTGGTTTAACATGGTAGAATGAGATTTTTTAAAAGGAATTCGGTGAATTTTTTAAAAATATATTTACCGTTGCGTGAAATTTCGCTGAATAATATAACTTTATTTTTGTTGGATTTTTAGCGTATGACGATAAACTCAATTTTTTATGCATTCGTGGGTATTATTTATTTACTGGAATTCAAATTCACATGTTTCCATCAGAATAAACAAAAGTAAATATGAAAAGTATTTTATAAAAAAAAATCGACTAACTAGATTTTGTATGATGTTATCATTTTGTTATTTTCTTTTTGAGTATTTGCATGACATATTTGAAAAAAAAAGAATTTAGTGAGTTTATTGTCAAATACTTTTTATAATGCTAACAATAAATTTTTAGGTATAAAAGCAAATCATGCTTATCTTGTTATGATATGAATAAATAGAGTCTCATTGGATTCAATTTCTTAACAAATTTAGCGTAGTACTGCACGAATTAATTATTCAAGAATTAGAACATAACGATTTTCCACAAATAAAATGAAACAATGAACTTATTACTTGTTAACCTAACCTGAAATTTTTCAGAGTGAAAGTTGACATCTTATTTACCACTCAATGACCATCCCTCTCGAGTGGGATCTTTCCCAGTACCTGGAAGAAAGCTCATTTGGTACCGTTAAAAAAGAAGGCCATTCCATCTACAGTCACGGACTTTCGTCCTATTGCCCTGCTTAGCTTTCTCTCCAAGGTTCTGGAAAAGATCGTGCATGAACAAATGTCAACTTATTTGTTTTCGAAAGAACTCTTCGATCCCCTTCAGACAGGTTTCCGTTCGCATCATAGTACGCAGATAGCACTACTGAAATTGACTGAAGACGTACGATCCGGTATAGATAATAAAAAGCGGCTAATTACCATCCTTTTGCTATTTGATTTTAGTAAGGCGTTCGACACTATTTCGCCATCCAAGTTGTTAAACAGCCGGATCAGAATGGGGTTCTCCAGGGGAGTAATCATGTGGATAAAGTCAATATTACAAGGCGTAACCAAAAAGTTGTTACGGTATCTAATGGTAGTTCAGATTGGCTCACAACCAATCTCGGCGTATCACTCTGTCTTGGGGCCCCTTCTGTTCAGTCTTTATATTAATGACCTTCAGGAAGTTTTATCGGGCTTTAAAAGTACGAGGAATATTCTTACGGATAGAGTATCGTATTTATTATACGCGGATAATTTGCAAACCTACACTCAAGCTATTGCGATAATCTTCATCGGGGGATAAGACACTTGTCGGCTGCCACCAAAGTAGTGTCGATGTGGGTTTCTGAGAACGCTCTGTGCCTCAATGTCGGGAAAACGAAGGCAATTATTTTTGGGTCAGAATCTAACATAATAAAGTACAGAGTATGGATTTGCCCTGCGTACAGATTCAGGGTAACGTCTTTGTTCCCTTTGTTGACACTGTTACTAACCTCGGTGTTGTAACTGTAAATCATGGATTCGAAGTTAACATGGAAACCGCCAGTGGATGCAGTTAGCCGAAAGGTTAATAAGGCCCTGCATGGGCTTAAATCATTTCAATTCAGCCCCACCGAGGCTTTACGCAAACGGCTTGCAAGTGCTCTTGTCCTGTCTCATTTAGATTATTGCTCTTTAGTGTATCTTGATATATCAGGTGAGCTCGGGTGAGACTGCAAATATTGCAGAATTCATATGTGAGGTACATGTGTGGCGTTTAAAGGTTATGAGCATATCAGTCCCTACAGGAGTAAACTTGGCTGGCTTGATCTTGAGGGAAGAAGGGCGTATTTTGCGGCGGTACATCTATACAAAGTTATTAACATCGGTCAGCCCTCGTATCTTGCAGCCCTTTTAAAAAAAAACAGACTCGGACCTCTAGTAAGACCGATACAGGGTTGAAATCTTTTCAATCTCAAGGTGCGCGCCTATGGAATTTGATCCTTCGACGTATTAAGCATTTGCCCTCACTACGCAGATTTAAAGCTACAATTCGCGACTATTTGATATGTAAGTCCAGGGACATGGATCATGTATATCTAATGTAGAATGACGCTAATCATAAGAATGTTGACTATACTAGAAATTGAAGTTTGATAGTCACAAAAAGATGTATTATTCGTAATGATAAGAATATGTGATAACTGTAATGACGCAATTTATTGATGTACGACAGATATAATATTGTGCAATATATGTAAGTTAATGACGAGCAATGACGAGCTGTGATATGATTGACTATACTAATGATCTCTGTAAATATGTATTATTATTGAATGTAATTTTATTGTTTTTGTCTTGCACAGAATAAACATCTAATCTAATTTAATTTAAGACCACTTATGAACCTAAATAGTAACTATTTTCAAGTCTTTTTTCAATAAGTGTTCATTCCCTGGTCTCTGCTCATTCACTAGAGCAAAACTATGTTCATCACACAAACCCAAATAATCATCCCAAACATCAACTCCATCAACCCAAACTTCACACGTAAATCACTCACACACACACACACCCAAAAATCCCTCAGAAAACTAATAACCCAAACTCAAGCTCCCGGTGCAACCGAACCATAACATACCCAGCCGAATCCTTTTATACTCCGCCCGGGGTACATCGTACATGTACATCTCACAAAATCTCTCTCTCCATCTCTCTCTATCCGAATGCTCACGCGCACGTCCATTTTCAATGCGAGCGAGGCAAAGCTTTACGATCGCAACCCCGCGCGGTGCACCAGTGCATTCTCGAGTGAATCGAGGTGCGCGCATGTGCTGCAGGGCGCACGGGGCCACGGAAGACCGATCGTAAATTCCACGCTCCTTTGGATTAATGAGCGCGAGCGCGCGCGCGCGCGTTTCGATTTATCCGTTTGCCGGAGTTTAGGATATTGGATGCCGTTCGGTTTGATGGCCTCGAGCTTGAGCGTCGCGAGCTGTTAATTTTTATTCCTGGTTGGGTTGTAAGATTGAGAGGCTGAGGTTAATGGGGTGGCGCGACGTGCAAGTTTGATGCACGGTGGAGTTTGAGGGAAAAAACGAGATTGAAGATTGGGTCGTCTTGGGATGTGGAGAGTGTACTGGGGAAAAGAATTGTTTATGGTTGAGGGTTGAGGGCAAGGATTACTGCTTTCTAACGTTGTCATTAAGCATAGATATGAAGTAGCTAAAATTTTTAGTACTTTAAACTACATAATCTATTCTGAGAGATAACAATATATTTACTTCATTTAATTAATTAAAATTTTTTGATACAATTAATATTAGTAAATATGTAGAATTACATCACATTTTTCAGCTTTAAATTATACGAACATAAATAATGTCTATTACCTAAAAGTCATCCAATAACAATTTAATTTACACATTATATTATTGTTGTACACTTTTGTTTTGTGATATACTTTTTCTGAGTAAATCAATCCTCAATTACGAACATGTAATATTCATGCAAGGGTTTTTTTACGCAACATGGAGAATTTCTCTTTATATTATGCGATATATAAGTAAATTTATGTTTATCATTTATATTTAACTACCATGATCGTTCAAGTTAGTAATTAAAAGCTTACAAGTTTGATGGTATATCCAGTTGATTACAATGTATACTGATTCATCAGACCTTTGGGAAAGGAATTCATTAACGTGTGCAGGGCTAATTAGGTTTAAACATTGACTAGTTCAATGAAATACGCGTTTTACATAAATAACATGGAACTAAACCACTGTTATATGTTTAAAGTAAATTATTTTGTATTTAATGAGATAATACTTCTGCAAATTTATATTATTACAAAAATATATAATATAAATACAATAATAAAATAAATAAATTTAATAATAAAAAAAATAAGAATTCCAGAATAAAGATTAAACGAAGAATCGATTATCGACCATAACAAACAAAAACCTCCAAAAATAATCGTCGAAAATAATAACGATAAAAGTCGATCGTTTATCAGGTCCTCCCTTGTGCCATCAATAATTTTCCAAGGGGGCACCGAACGAAGCCGACACGATCTCAAAAGTTCGACCAACTACGGCAATCCCGCAAGGATACGCGCGCTCGCTCGCTGCACTCGTACAAATAGACAAAGATAAAAAAGAAAGAGAGTTCACGGGACACGGACGGATAAGAAGAGAGAAAGAAAGAGTCAGGCACTGCCCGAGGAACATAAATAAGAAAAGAGGAGCGCGCGCGCGTTTGACAAAGCGTGTGCATCTACGCGAAAGAAAGGTGGAAAGAAAGAAAGAGAGAGAGAGAGATTCCTCCTAGGAGCCAGGCAAGAAAAAAACTTTATTCGAAAGTTCTGACTTCCTCGCTGCCGCGCGGAATATTTACGCTCGCTCTTTTTCGCTCTACTTCCTTCTGCATCCTCTGGTATAAAGTCTCTACGGGTATGCGCGAGTCGCGGAGCGGAACTTGCGTGTATAAGGTCCGAGAGGAAAAAAAAAGGATGCAAGGCGTTAATTTGACTGATGCACGCGCAGCGGGATCTCGCGGTGTGTTCCTTCTTCTCGGACGGGAGTTTATGATTTATGGGAGAGCGCGGGAGAATTCAAATAAGCGCGGTGCACAGGTGCGGAGGCTGAGTTTACGGCGGCACGCCGAGGTATACGCGGCCGGAGCAGAGCGGTGGCCGTTGAAACTGGGTTATTTGCGAATATATTGTGGAACGGAGGAGAGTGTAGTTAAGAGGAGGGATTCCGAGGTGATGTTTCGCTGATTTATTGTTTGGGGAAATAAGTCGAAAGTGAGATTCTGTTGGAATTTCGGAATTTGAAGAAACAATCATCGGCAATTATATTTACAATTCCAATTCAATCTGTATGTGAGACAACAAGGTTAACTTGTTCAATGCGAATATATTGAGCACAGATACTTTGAACAACATTTTAAGCAGTACGGTCAACTATGCTAATTTTAACGGACATTATTCGACTTTTTTTAAATTTTAACAGTTCTTTAACGGTTTTTTAAATCTATTTAACGGTTCGGTATGCTAAAGTCATTAAATAAAAATATTCAGGTATGAAGTCTCCTCAATTTTTCGTATTTATGCATTTATTATTATTTATTTTATTATTATTCTTTAAATATATTAACGCTTAATATAATGCAGTGCAGACTTATTTTTACTAATAAATAAATAAATATTTTAACTCTAAGTGTGAATTAAAAAGTTCAAAGATTCATTTTACTGTAATCTTTAAAATATTTAAGCTAATACGTTAAATAAACTTATGTGCAGGTACCTAAGTAATCTAAGAAAACGGGTAAACCCTAAAAAAACAAATTTCTTTTATGAGGAATTAAACTGACAGAAAATTTTTGTTTTTAATAGTTGAATAACATAATATTAAGTTTAAAAAATGGATAGTTGAAAAAAATATATATCAACTATTAATGTTACAATTCAGGGGAAAGGGTGTAGGATAAGATGTAGCAATGAAATTGATTAAAATGAAACTCGTGAGAGTATAACTAAACTTTATATTATTTGTGTGAAAGTCGGAAAGGGCGAAATTTCAACTCGTACGTTATGAATGAATGGCGTACGAGCTGAGACTGACACTTACGGAAGTAGAGTTGTGATATACCAACTCTACTCGCAAAACTACTAATCTAGTACGAAACCCGCAAAATTATCAGATATTCAAATCACTATACATCATCTACAAAATTACTTAAAATTTTATTCAAACCTCACATCAACCATGAACTTGATTACAGCCCACAAAAAAGAAAAAGTAACAAGAAAATCATAAAGACACAAAAACCACAATGCAAATGAACAAATTAAGCCCAAATTCACCGCTACATCCACTTCCACTTGAAGCCATCCTCAATTCACCTCGTATCTTCCCGTTTAGTTCCCGCGCCTCGTCGTAAACGGACGATCCAAAGCGCCGCATTCAAATCCCAGCGTCGTTCTCTATTGCGCAATTTGGCGCTTCTCCGCGCGTTCTCCGCGAGGCTCAAACGCGCGCCTCGCGTCTCGACGATTACGGACGACCGCCGCGCCGCGCCTTATGCAATTCCATTCGCGCACCTTGACCGTGCCCGTGCCGCGCTATACTGTATATACTGTCCGGGTGCAGTAGGAGGCTATCAAGATAGTTGGGTAACCGTTTGGCGGTCAATTGGACGGCGGACGCGATGCCGAATCGTTTCGGGAGGAGATGCGCGTGGAATGTGTTGTTTCACTGTGGGATTTTGTTATGTGTATTTAATATTCTTATCTTATTTATTTTGTAAATATAAGTCAGTATGACAAATATGTCAGTTTATTTCGGTATATCGAATTAACTGCTTTGTGTAAAATTGGTTGGAAATTAATTTGACTTTAAAATATTATATAATACATTGGAATTATTGAAAATCAAATTTTGAATGAACATTGTTGAGAAACTTTGAAGAATGGGGTCAATTTTTTATGCGCGTTCTACAAAGATTGTACTTAGTATAAAATCTGTATCGCCTGATAGTTTTTATATTACAATCGATAATAATTCATCGACTTCTTATTTTAAATGATTTATCTTTATCTAATGCCGATATGACTTAAGTCAGGTAACCGAGTAAAAATTTAATTAAAATTTAATTAGAGAGTTGTAATTAATTTGTTAAATTTTCTGTCCACGTCCTCGCCCGTTAAATATCGATCGACAACTTATAATTCATCGCACGAAGATTTCTTAATTTTCAGTTCAGTGAAGGGATGGAAGATACTAAACTGAAAAGTACTTATAAGCTACATTAATCTTAAATTTAAAAACTTGTTCAAAATAAAATTGTATTATTGATTAACCCTATGAAGACGTATATTACGCAATTGCAATCAGTTTATTCGATTTTCTATAAATCATGTTATAAACTTAAAATGATACAATATAAATATATGAAACTAATTAAACAAGGCTATTCCACATCTCGTAAAAGGGCTATAAATTGTCACATACTGAATAAAAATCGAGAAAGCTAAAGCCGTTAAAAATAAAAATTTAACTGCAAAAATCGATCACAAAATAAATCACACAAAAATAATGTATTTCTAAATTTTATTCAGAATTTGTATTCAATACATAATGGATCTTTTTTACTTGTATTTAAATTAACCCGAAAAACAAACAAAACAATCTTAAAATTCCATCAGTTACATTAAAAAGCATAAAATAGTCACAGTAAAAAATGTACGCAATGAAAAGTCTTATTCTTGACTTGAGTGCCTATAAATTTATAGTGAATCAAGTTTTACGAATTTCGATCAAAGAAATATTATACTGCAATTTGAAAAATTACAACGTTAAGAACAAAAACTAATTAGTATTCAGGAATTAAACATATTTACATAACGAAATACTCGTGTCATCATTTTCTAATTATCTTTTCGATTCGTCATCATTTTTTCTGCATCATACTCTTTCGTTAGCAAAACACAAACTTAACGTCATTCACTATTATACGCACATATTTTATGCTGCGTATATTATGAATCACAGAAATTCTTTTTGATTTCAAAACGATCTAGCAGTATAAATATTTAAATTACAAATTTGTATTCTTCTTATAGAACTACTCCAACACCAGCAGTGCAATAAACATGTTTCTATTATAATTAAAATAAAAATTTTGAATGTAAGACTATTAAAATGATATTACGAGGACTATTATTTATCTGTAAAAACTTTATTATGATTTCAGCCGCTGCTCGCAAAAAAATGATCTCCAGAAGCAACAAAATAGACCGATAAGGACGAAGACTGCACGGCGTCGAGCTGACTTCGCAAAAGATTATCAGTTCGTATAATGCGCTACGGCTATTCCCATGCGATCGATACGATGCCTATCTCGCTATTCCGCTCTTTTGCACCTTGTTTTTCTTTCTCACGGTTTCCTTCAATCGTTCTCTCTTTATTTTTCTCTTATTCGTTTCTTCAACGCTACTTCGAGGATTCCCTCCACTGATCTACGCTTTTCTTAATTGCTATTAAACGTTTTGATGTTTACAGAAAGAGAAGATACATGAACTGTATCTATAATAAGAGACAAGTGCAAGTATTATTCATTCAAAAATATAACATAGCTTATAAACGTTTTACAGTGACATGATGATAGACTTGTCTATTTTAATTGTATAAAATATTATAGCAATATAAAAGTTGAAAATTTTTGTAAATTTAATAGTATATTGTGTACCAAGGCCGAGACGTGGGTCTTTTTTGATCGAGTGTGGAGTTTGCAGTCAGCATCGTAGGCGAGCGAGCACGAGTCAAAGACAAACACTCGAGGTTAAGACAAACCTCTCGCCCGTGGTGGAAACCATAATATTTGTATCGTATTTGTAGATTATCGCATTTTTTTATACCTATGAACCGAAGATAAATTGACCGTTTTGGGACACGGAAATTACACGCCTATTAGAGTAACAAATAAAAATGTATTAAATTATATTATATCTATTAATATTTGTTCATCATGTCAATTATTATTATACAATTAATAAACAGATTAATGTAAATTAATTATAAACTTTTACTTTAATTCATTTATTAAAAGAATATAACGAAAGAAAATTTTCAACGCTTTAATAACATTGCTTTGAAAAGAAGAGAATAATGATTTCAGGTATCAAATATAATTTTACATTTACGAAAAGTAGAAGCGTGATGCGCTCATTGACGACATAATAACTTTGAAATTCCACAATTTATTTTGTAATTTATGGTATCAAGTTATTTATTGTATTCATTTAAATTAAAAAATAAACGCTACACGCTTTTATTTTATTTTGAGTTATATTAAAAGTAAATTTTTTGTAGATACTTGAAAAGCATTTGCTTCTGTTCAGTGCAATTTTACTGCAAGCATTAATTCAAATATTTTTGTAATTTCATTTTTGGTTGGAGAACTGATATACGGGAGTACCTCAGTATGACCACCCATAGCTATTTTACCCATAACTAACTTTTGTGTACCAAGGTGAAAGTGAACATTTCAAAATGGAATTAGTTGTATGATGGACCTTTTTGACGTAGTAAATTAGTTTTGATCAAAGTTAATAATCTGGGTTAAGTATTAATTAATAAAGAAAAATGAGGGTTTTGAGTTTTTGAAAAACTGTCCCTCAGTATGACCACCTAACGTTTATAGAACATTATTTTTGCTCTAAATGCTTAGAAATTGTACTTCAAAGACAGGTAAAAGTTATAAAATAGCATGTTGTTTAAATCTATTCTAATTTAAATCATATCAAATATGAAATAATTAGTATTTAATTAGCTTATATATTGACCATGTATTTAACCCTCGGGAAATAACTTTTGACGCGGAAATGAACAGCTTTTCCGTTATTCTCGTGGGAATCTTCGGAGTTGTGATTGAAACACAAGAACTTCCGATAATATTTAATAGAACTATAACATGCATCTAATCCAGCTTACAAAGTACCACCATCTAGCGGCCCAATAGCCATGGGTGGTCATACTGGGAGGGGGGTCAAACTGGAGGACTCTCCTCTATATCAAGGATATTTATGATATTTACATACAATTATGATGAAGACTGATATTAAGTAAGTATAATATAATCAGCAAAATTTAGGGTATTATTAAAATGTTGTATTATATCCCACAGTTGTTCTAATCACAAAAAATTACCATTGAATCTGAAAATAAAAACACTCAAAAATAATTTATTCTCTATTTTAAAACCCATTAGAAATTACGAGCAATTATTGCCGCGTGAACAATACTCAACTGCTCACCTTTATCACGCAATAACGCTTCATCTTTAAAGTTATTAAAACTCCCTTGTACACCGAAAATCCCAACAGCTTTTACTATCTATAAGACTCCATATCGCTGTCTTTATCGCGCGAAAACTGCACTCGTTCGCTGCAACACAATGCCTGCTAATACATAAGTGGCCCTGAGAGCGTGGTCGTGAAAGCCTTCAATTTTCGAGCCTCTCTTTCTCCCCTTCTCTCTCTCTCCCTCTCGCTGTTCCTCTTTATACGTATACCTACTCAAGCCGCGGCTTTCATAAGCTAAAATCGACTTTTACGGGCTGATGAAGATGGAAACTGATCCGCGGGCGATATTGTTTCGGGCGAGGGAGCCTCGCTGGGATCGAAGTATCGAGAGGCTGTAAATTTTTCTCTCTTAAGGGGGCCGAGGGTCGTTAAGTCGATACGGCTGGATTTTCATTTTTCAGCCGGGTAAGTGGATTTGATAGGGATGAAAATTGATTTTTATATTAACGAACTGAAATTCGATAGTGTAAGCCTTTTTGTAGGACTTCAATTTTTTTCTATTAAAATTTGTATATTCTTGTAAAGGAAATATATTACTTTAGACGAGGTATAAGGAAACGTACTCGTATTCTACTTTACGAGTAAATTACATTCTATTATATGTTTAAACTACAAATCTGTATACTTAAAATATCAGAATAAATTATAATATAACCACAACACTCAACTAATTAAATCAATCGATAAACTTTATTCTCAAAAAATACGACAAGTGACAGGCATACAACATGTCCTTTAAAATAATCTTTATAATTTTACGAATATGTAATTTTATAAATAAATAGTTTGAAATTAAGTTTAGTAGTATCGTAGAATGCTTATTAAATAAGCAAATGATCTTACGAAATGCGAGTGTGAACATGATCCGTATCACGAATATACTGTTAACTTTTTAATTGAGTATTGCAAGAAGGATTGTCGATGTTAAATAGTTTGGAAATATAATTACAACGGTGTGGTGCATGTGTAAAAAGTTTGGTCGTCTTTCAGTCCTAAACAAGTCGCAAGAAGTTTTGTACACAGCAGTGTACATTGTAGTTAACTTTGAAACATTTAGTACGAAGAGAGTTATTACGTATATACGTGTTCAACTTTGACCTTGCTGATGTAAATAGACTTTAAATTTATTTTAGCTCCTTTCTACAGTCTTTATTTACGAGCTGTTCAGGAATAAAAATCAAACCGAAGCAGTGTTAATTTACGAACGTCAGGTATAATAGGCCTTTTAAACGTTTAATCTAATAAAAACAAATAAATGGCGTCATTAAGAATAATCTAAAAAAGTAACTTGTCTATTTTGGTAACGAATTTAAATTTTGACTCAAGTAAATTTTTAAGTAAAAAATAATTAGAAATTCGGATCTATTTGATACTTTTATAAATTATAAATCATTAATTTATGGGTTATTTCACAATTTTTTATTTGTTTATTTATTTTTTTGCATTCAAACACCTGTTAAAAGAAATGAATTATCATTTTAAAATTATCTCTCTTACCAATAATAACATTTATTACCTTTAATTTTTTCAAAATTATTTTTTGGCATTTATTTTGTATAATTCAATATATTATTGGTAATTAAAAAATGGGTAGTATTAGTTCTTACCCAATTATACTTACATATAAAATTGTATGGCTATTATGTACTATATCTTTAATAATTTCTGTTTACACGATTCATTATTAATTTATAAATATATTAAGAAATGAAAATTAATAGATTATATGAGTGAGAATTTTATATACTGACAAGATACAACTGCAGAGCTGTTAGTGTAAGATCCTCATTACTTTCTACTTTTACAATTTGTGTATAAAAAGTCATCAAACGTCAGTTTGGAAACAAATTTAGCTAATGTTCTTGAAATATAAAGTAGCAGACAATGCTAATTTTGTTAACATAGTCTCCGATTTTCTTCGTACTCCTCACCTAATATACAACACCCATCCAAAAGCTCCACAATCACCTTCCGATCTTCAAAACACACAACTCAATAAGCGTCTCATTTTCATTCTCATTCAATTCTCATCCTCTCGCTTCGATGTCGCAAGGCTCTCCCAGCTCCTCTCCCCATGAGACGTGGCTAGAAAAAGGCCATCGGCTCTCGTGTCATCTCGCGCGTGCAGCATCCCATCGAGTCACCGCAGTCACCGTCTATATTACGCGTCCTTCATCATCGATGAGGTAAGACTCGAGCGCCGCTGCCGTCGGCGACCTACATCGCGCGCTCCTATACTCGCGGAAGCGTGGAATATCAACTTCGGCTGGTCGCTGCGCCTGCTACATGATTAAATTTAGCTGCGTGCGCGTAGCTGCGGTGGCTTTTTTGTAATGGTCGAGAGAGAGAGAGATGAAGACTGATTGTGGAAGATAGAGAGAGGGAAAGGGAGGGGAAGTTCTGTGGGAGGCGATCAGCGATGGATCGTTGAGAGGAAAAGGTGGATTCGCTTATTTGGGTGAGAGATGAAGGTGTGCATGCGATTCGTAAATGGAGGTAGGATGGTCGGGATAGTCGCGTGTTGTTAAAATAATGTATTAATGTATAGTCGTATGATAGTATGGAATATAATCTATTTATTTATTTATTTGTTTGTTTGGTTGTTTATTTACTTCATTGAAATTAGTTATAGCGTAATTAAAATAGCTAGACAAATGAATTGCTTTGACTTTTTCACATTATCCGAAGATTACATTTCTAGCTTTGATAAAATAGATTGAGAGTGTAATTACTACAAAATGTACTTTTAGAAGCTCAACAGATGATATAAAGAAAATATACTTTAGTTCATATTTAGTCTATAGTACTAATACTTTTTTCAATTACATTAATTTATTTAATTGTGTCTTGTATAGGCTTAAGAATTTTAACAATTTACATTAGTGATCTAAGTAAATGTTTATTAATTCATGTTTTATTCAAGCTATGACATTTTTTGTGTAAATAAAATGTACATACCTATATTTTTGTGCAAATGCATTTTTTAAAATAAGTAAAACAGCCAAATTATCATGATATATAAAAGAACAATGTTTTACTTGAATTTTAAACATTTAAACAAGGATAGAATGCTTTAGAGCATTAGAATTTTTCTTGCATGTGCAGTAAAAAGTTTTTATTATCTAAAAAAGTATAAGTGAACAGTTTTGAAGAAAAAAGTAAACCTGACTTTTATTATCTTGTCAATCGCACAATACAAGCATTCCGTTAATAAAAAATATGTAGATGCTAGCATGCATTATGATTAATAATTCTTTGCTTTCTGCTAATGCTTATGAATAAAAATCTAGATCGTATTCTTGGGTACAACATTTTTTTAAGTATAATCTATTGCTTTGAATTTAAAATATGCTCTTATAATCTTAAAACGAATTTAACTTTAACTGTACGAGACTTAAAATTGAATAAAAAATTATAACCTAATTCTCAAGCATCCATCCATCATTGTTATCATACTTCTTATCACTACTATCGTAATTCTGTACTCTTGCGTGCACTTCTCCACACTCTTAACCCTTTAAAATGGAGACCTCTTTTCCACTAAAGAAGCCTAGCATACATATTTTTATATTATTTATCTAAAAGTAGTCTAAATAGAAGTAACTGATAAGTTGAAACCTGCTAAACTACATTTAAGAAGGAGTACGTAATAAATATTCTTCAGTAGCTAAAATACACCAGCTCGAATTTTTGTATTACGTTATAGGAACCAATCTATTTTTGGTCCTATTCAAGGTATAGGTATTATTTTCCTTTTTTTGTAAGCTGTATTTTGCACGAAAATCAAGCTAACATAGTTTTGAATTGCCGTAATCTTGCGTATAGCTCTTCAAATTTTAACTCGATACATGTCTTTCACTGCAATTACATTTATCAAAAGCTTTCGGTCTTTTTTTCAAAAAATATGTATTGCAATAAAATTTTTGTCAAGGGTCACAATATTTACAAAACTGCATAGCAGAATTAACACTTGGAATGTTTATCAGTATCAACAATTAGCATAATCATATATTTTTGCCAAATTACGATTCTGATAATAATTTAAGTATCCCTCTACGTATTTTTCATAAATAAAGCTACCCTGAATAAGCACATTGACTCGTAAACTATACATAAACTATACATCGCACCTTCCTAAAGCACCCACCCTAATACCCAAAATATATCACCTACACCCACCCGACTAACCAAAATATATCCACACTGCACCCACCAAAAAGCCCAGAACCTAAAAACTCAAATCCCCAACCCCGACGTTTCGCGCTCTCAACACCGTGCGCCATCGCCTTTAACATCCACCACCCTACACCCGTTCCCAGCTACCCCAGACTCGGCAAAGGTCGATCGGTCTCGCATTTGCATGTAGCTACCCAGCGCACCCCTCCCTGTACACCTGCACATGCAGCGCGCAACGCTCGATTCGCGAGACGTGCACTAGGCGAACAATAGGATATATAGCTTGTGCCGTGCATGGAAGCCCGCAGCGAGGCGACGCGGCGCGTGAGCTGCTTTCGCGAATCGACGGGAGCGCAGCGGCTGTGCACCTGCAGCACGAAAACGACCGAGCAACAGCTGGGGAGGGCTGTGAAGGTTCCGCGATGAGCGTCGTCAAGTGCACATGCACGGGATGTGGACTGTATAAGGTAGTTGGGATGGATGCTTTTGTTGCGGTGTGAGGATCGAAGGAGGAGGAGGGCGATGATGGGTTTGACCGAGGAATGACGAGGGATGACGGGTATAGGTATGGGTGGGATTGGGGTGGGGGCGCGGATTTGTTATAGTGGAAGTTTTGTTAAGAGTATTGCTATCGCATGAAATAGTAGATTTAAGTAAACATTTGTATTTTAATATAACAATAATTGTTTTTACACGATAAGGTATTGAATTTCTTAAAATCATTTTTTGGCGTGTGCTCACCTAATAAAAGAGATGTAAGTGTTGAGTTTTACATTTCTAGATAGGACGTTATTCTTTATCAATAGCAATTTTTCGAAAACTTGAAGAAGACGAGAATAGTACATTATGCAACAAGGGTCGAAAGTTGCAGATTTTTCTCGCGGGTGGGTTTACTTCCCGAGCGAAAAGATTTGTCCCGAAGGGGCAGTAATCACCCGAGGCAGAAATCTTCTCTTGAGGGCAGTAATCACCCGAGGGAAAGATCTTCTCTCGAGGGCAGTAATCACCCGAGGGAAAAATCTACTTTTATCCCATGTTGCATATAGTATTTTGTTCCACTCTCGACCGTGGCCACTTATTGACCCTGAAAAGTAGGGCCGACGCGTTTTTATATATTTTTCTAAGTTCTATTTTACTTTTGCTCCGCAAATTTTACTTTCGCTTCAATTCGCTCGCTCGAGCAGTATTATTCGAGGGAAAAATCGACTTTTGTCACGAGTTACATATAGTACTTTATACCCATCTCAACTGTGGCCACTTTTTGAATTGTAAAGCGAGACTAATGGACCGTTAAAGGACAATATTGTTAAAAGACAATCGAAAATCAGAGTTATTGGTAGAACTTGATGAAATAAAGGAATTTGGACTAGTTTCTAACTGTTTTCCCGCTAATCATTCTTACGGGCAAAATAGTACATTATGTAACAAGAGCAAAAAGTCGAATATTTCTCCCACGGGTGAGTTTATTGCGGCAGTATCACCCGAGGGAGAAATCGACTTTTTTCTCGAGTTACATATAGTACTTTATGCCCATTTCAACTGTGGCCACTTTTTGACTTGGAAAGCGGGACTAATGGACTGTTAAAAGATATTCGAAAATCAGGGTTATTGGTCGAACTTGATGAAATAAAGGAATTTTGACTATTTTCTAGTGAAATTCCCTAGGGAAAAAAGTGATTTGCGGGACAAAAGTAACTTTTTCCCTGCTAATCATTTTTGTGGGCAAAAAGTGTAATTTTGGTCTCGCTTTTCAGGGAAAAAAGTGGCCATTTTCGTTCAGATGTGCATAAAGTGTAATTTTGGTCTCGCTTTTCAGGGAATAAAGTGACCATTTTCGTTCAGACGGGCATAAACATATTTAGCCCGTTTTACCCACTAAAGTTGGACTTAATGGGGTATAATCGTAAATTTTTGTTGACATGATTTATATATCCTTTGCAAACGGAAACCAAGTCGACATGTCATCGGACCTAAAAGATATTGCTAAATCCTGAAAGAGACATTTTCTCCTTTAATTCCCTTAGGAGTTAAATTTCGAAAAATCCTTCTTTATTTAGTGCTTATACATTTATTGTCATGAAAGGTACTTTCCAAATTGTTGCCAAACATGCTGTATATGTACATCGTGAGTAAAAACTACCGAGATCCCTGAATAACTTTTCAGAGTAAAATTTTCCAAAAAAACTTCTAAACTCCAAATGACCTTGATCCTTGCCTCAAGATCAAGGTGAAGGGAACCATGATGTTCCTCTATTTAAATTTTACAACTTTTGTATTTGAAGTATTTTCGGAAAACTTTACCCTAAAAAGTTATCCAAGGGTCCCAGTACTTTTCCTCACCTGGTATATGTAGAGGCAATAAAATAGAAATGAAACTGAAAATATAAATTAGAACTATATGCGTATACATATAGCTTAAAAAATAGGTATCTTGGTTGAAATTCAATACAGAATTAAGCTCTATTTTAATAACAGTGAATTTGCCCTAATTGGAACTGTATAATGCTTAGGTCCATCCTATATTAAAGCTCTACTATATATAGGGATGTTTTTTTATAATAAGTCGTCTGTATTAATATATACCTTTTTGCAAAGACTATTGATAATTAAATAATTATTATTATACATGATAAACATTATGGAAACGGTAAAATCTACTTAATATAATGATAAAATGTACAACACATTATGTTATACTGAAACAAATACTTTCTATTTAGTATCAAACAGCAATTAAGAATTAAACATTCACTTGATACTAAAGCAATAGGTACTATAGTACCACAATAATAATAATATCTCGCAGAATTACTCGACAACAAGTCTAGACAATATAGCATCCCTTCAAAGAAATCTATAAGCTTCCAGACCAATCAACTTATGCACCTCCTGATCAGTTCATCAACCACCAACCACTCTAACATTCCTCCATCCATCCACTCTGCATAAAAAGCCAGATCTCCCTATACGCAAAACGAGTCATCACCACTCGCCTGATGAATGAAAAATGAAGGGGATCGAGCTCGCGCACAGTGTAAAGCAGAAAACGAGAGATGAGTCGATCGCGCATCATCACTTATTAACTCGCTTGATGCAAAGTCTCGCTCTGTCTTTTGCTCCGGGCAATCTATACGTCCTACAGTGGGCAGAGGTAAACTTGGCTCGTGTAACTGGACGAGCTCGAGCTCTGACCCTGCACTACTGACTCGAATAACGAGAAGTCGTTTCGTCGTTTTGTCTAGAATTCCGCGACGCTGCGGTAAGTATAATACTATGTTGCCTTTTCCTTTTATTTTAAATGCAGTTTAAAAATTGTCGGGGCTGTAGTAGGTTGTGCCCGAAGCTTGCGTAAGGGCCCGAATTTATTAGTTGGTTTTATAGGCTGGAAGAGATAGCGAGAAATTTAGAGCTTTTCGTGGAAAGAATAAGTGATTGGTGTATTAGAGAATTTTTGGATTTGGATGGAGGGTAAAAAGAGATCCCTGCCCACTTTTGATAATATTCATAAATGACAAATAAAACTTATTTTTTCGTAAGTTATATCAAATAAATTAATATTGTTAAATATACTTATTTTATAAATATAATATTGTGTTTATGCATTAAAAGGTAATTCGAAGACTATTAATGCTCCTCGATCAATAGTTCCATTAAAGCTCAGAAATCGAACATAAAATGCTCTCTGCTGACTTTAACCGAACTACTTCACTTCAACTTTGTTTGAAAACTCATTATAATATAGTAAATAGTGTTGCGTGGTCTCTTAAAAAAATAATTATTTTAAATGATTATTTATATTTATAATAACTAGAAGTCGATAATGCTTTTCGCGCGTTCTTTTTTTAAGTTTTTAAAGTAAATCTAAATGTTGTGCTCGAATTACTAACCAATCTAATCGATAAGTATAGTGCTGACGAGATGATAATACAATGTTGATAATGTATCGAAATAAGTCCTTAAACTTCCAAGAAACTCATCAATTTCTTAAATGCAAGGTGCATTTTAAAATTGACAGATCACCTATTTAACTTTACAAGTATCATCAATCAGTTCTTTAATATTTACTTATTTCTATAGTCAAATATTGTAAAAAAATTGTTGTAAATGTTACTAAATTCTTTTTATTACCAAAAAGAGTAGAATATAAAGATTGTAGAATTTTAAGCAAAGATTTTTCTTCACAAGGTTAATGATAAATTAGCATGAAAATTTACAATTATACTTGCTAAAAAGTTTCCTTTGCAAAAATAATGATCCTGCGCAGTAACGAGGGTCACAAGAAAACTTTCAAGTCCAATTTTAGTTGTTTTTACTTAGTTAGAAACTTTTACGGCATTTTATTTGTATCACTGTAGTCGCATAGAAAAGAGAAGACAAATTACGTTTCACATTTAATGTGTCGTTTGTTATGCACACAGTAATCTTACATTATTTATAAAAATCAGTATCACCCCCAGTATATGAAATTACACCACTTATAAAGCGCATTTTATATAAATAAGCCAGTTTTACAATAATCAGTGAGAAATGGCTAGATCCCAATTGAAAAGTCAGTTCATCTTACGTTAAAATAGTAACTACCAGTATTTTTTCTACCAGTATCCCCAGTACACATTCATTCCTCCAAACGAATGTCGATCCCGTCCTAAACGTCGCACGCTACATCGACGCCACTCTGCGATCCACATTATATCTCTTCCGCCAGCGGCCCACATCCGTTTCTCCCCTCGTATATATAATACAAAAGCGCCAGCAGCTCCTCCAAAGCAAACACGCATAAACACCGAGTGCCAAGGCATAATTGGCAGCAGTTTCCTCTGGAAAAGCGGGTCCGCTCCGAGAGAAAAAGAAGCATGCGCGCGTTCGATCGACGGATTTTCGGGGTCAATGGTGACGGATCGCGGCGATTAAGCTGCTTTTCCGTGCGCCAAAGAGCGGGCCTAGCGCAAAACGTACGTATAACACAACTGCGTCGCGCATCGGGATCTGAGAAAGTTTCGCGATTATATGCAGGGGGGTGATGCGCGCGAGATGTTTATGAGCGGTTGTGCGAGGGGTTGGTTTGATTTATGAAGAGTGAGAAAAGAGATGGAAAAATCTTATAGTTGAGATGACTTCAAATTTTTTAGGTTGCTAGGGTGGAGAGAATTTTGAGAAATTTTGGTGCATTGGCCTGGATTTTATTTCTGAACTAGATCTTTATTTCTTTATGGAATTTATTTTTATAAATACGCGCTTTGAAAAAGTATTTTATTTGTAATCTTAATAGAAATTGTACATATACAAGCAGAAAAATAATAGTCTTAAACCATACGTTGAATAATCTTGGGTAATTTACTGATTACGAACAAAAAATGTTTGTGTAAATCCAAATAACTTATCCTATTTAATAAAAAATAATAATTTTCTTTCTAAAGAATCTTTTTTTTTTAATATTCAACAAAAATTGGTTTCAAGTAGATTCTACTTAAATCCATATGATTAGTTTTATAGAATAAGAAAAGTTTCTGTTCACAACAATTTCTCTCTCTGCAAATTATTTGCTAATATTTGTTTCTTAAAACTTAAAATAATTAAAATTTATTAACATGTTAGAGTTGCCACATAATCAATTCTTTCTTTCTTTCTTTCTTTCTTTCATTCTTTCTTTTTTTCTACCGACGAATAAACCGACCTTAAAACTGAACTCAATTAACTTGGACTTCTAACAACTCATTCAACAAGTCGAGTAATAACTTTAAACTTTCCTCCTCGAGTTATTTTAAACACCAACCAATCAATAAATCCATAATTCTTAAGCTCTTCCACCGCAACAAATAACCAAAAACTCAAAAACATAATTATCCCTCCAAGAAGGAGAAAAGACACCCCAATTAAAAATATATAACCCAGTCAATCGAAAACAAAACACTCGAGGGCCCAGGCGCCATTAACTCGTGTCCTCATTAAACTCTCTGGTATTATAAATCGATTTCACTACCCACCCTCTTCACAAAACAAAGAAGAAGAAAACTCCTAACCTCTTTCTTTCTCGCTTATTCAATTTACTCGGTCCTCGCCGGTTATATATACACATCCCTCATCATCTTCGTCCGGGTAGAAAATCTTTAAAAGTCCGCACCACCCCGGCAGATTAAATCGCATTATGCAATCTCGTTTTATCCGCGCTAGCAGCAGCAGCTTTTAATTGAAGGCACGCCTGCGTCTCGGTCGGTACGATGGGTTAATTGGCTCGAATCGAGCCTTTTTCTTAAAGGCTCGAGCTGCTGTTGGATAGAGGGAGGGAGAGGGTTATTCAATGAAGCGAGCGAGGGTGGGTTGTGTTTAGTGGTTTGCATTGGGCTTATAAGCTTACATGGATGCAGTAAGGTTTTTACTCTTTTTGAGAAAGAAATGGAACTAACCTTTTTCTGAGTGAATTTTATCTTATTTGAGAGAATAGACAGGTAGGATAAAGTGGATTTTTCACTTATATAATAAGGAGTCTGTTAATTCTATTTTAAAAATTCTATCGAGACTTATAAAAGAGAATACCAGGGTTACGGGTCATGCATTTTATTAAAACTCTATTAATAGGAAGCTCAAGAACTGCTTGGTTTAAACGAAATCTCAATAGAAAATATAAGCAGAAAATAAAATATGTACTATTATAGCTGTTTTTAGGTACATTTTCTGTGCTTTATAGTTATGTATAATTTTGGAATAAATTGAATATTAACTTGTTTTACCACGAAAATTAAAGCTTCCTATTTTTATTTATTTTTTGGGAATTCCCCTATACTAATTAGTTCTTGAGATATTTATAGATAATCGCTGTTCTTCAAAATTCTTCTTATATTTCTAAACTATCTTTTATTTTAAAAACTACTTAAAAAATCAGAAAACCCCCTCCTAGACATTTAGTAAAATTTACTACTTGCAACTGTTATTCTCATCGTGTTTATTTACTCGAATACAGTAAAATTTACTCAATAGAAAGCTAGTTATATTTATTCTCAAAAATAATGATGAGTATTTCACTTCATTAATTAAATCGCGTATAGTTTGACAATAATATTGTTGCAATAATATTTTATTTGTTAGTTTTAAGTTTGTAAATAATTTTGTTAAAAAATGTAAATAAGATGCGAAAACATCTGTATTTTTGACACACATGTATATTCGTGCTTCTATTTTAAGTATAGCAGTAACTTTCTGGGTCGTTAGCATCTGTGTTTCATAAACATTTCACACTATGCGTTTTCTGTTTTTACAAGCTTCCTCTAACAAGGTGTCATTTGAGACACTCACAACTAGTACTCTAAAGAAAACTTAATGCTATGAATGAGTGACATTAAGTTTGTAATGTAATTTATATTATATAATTTATAATATAGGACTCATACTTTTAGAGTAGGTTCTGACATTTATGATTAAATCAATTGTCATGACTAATTAGGAAAAGTCTAAATAAATTACTTGTAGAATATGTTATAAACGGTAATTGTTAACAAAAGCGTGTCCTTATTTCTCTAAAGTGAAAATTAATGAGCATGCCGCAATTTTGTTAAATGGTTACTAATTGATCTAACGATAACTTATGCAGGAGTATAGTCAATAAATTATAGGGTATACAATACTCGCATGGCAAGACGGGGGATATCGATATAGCGCTTACTCGTCACAACAGTAATTTGAAGTTCATAACTTTGACTGCTCGCAAGCACAATGGAATATTACTCAGCAGTAATTGAAACTTATGATTACACGTTGCTGCATAGCAGTACCGTCAACCGGGGTAATGCGGATACGAAATTTGACTGTTTTGACTTTTAATGCTGATTTTTAGTAATTTATGCCAGAAAAACATTGTGCAATTTTTGGACATGTTTAGTATTGCTATACGACTACCAGAATTTGTCTAGACGTTCATTTCTAGTAATAGTTATTATATTAGTAAATACAGTTTTATCAATTCGAAAGTTTTAAAAAGACTCTATTATATTAACATACTAAAATACAGCATTAAAAGTCAAATAAGTTAGATTTTGTACTCGCATTATCCCAGTTAACGGTAATCATCATTTTTTATGATGACATTTTAACATTAAGGATGATTTTCGCTAATGTTAATTAGAAAATTTCTTATTCGAACACTGAATGTGCCAGGCACTATCGAATCCGAAATAGTACAATAAGTCAACTGTACTTTGTTCTCATCTACACTTATATTAAAGGTAGCAGTTATTTTATTAATTTTTTCATCATAAATAATTAGAAATGAACGTTCATTTAAATTTCAATATCCTATTTTTATTAGCACCTAAAATCTTTAAAGAAACTTTTTAAATTGGAAATGTAAATAGTGAAATCAAACTTTAATTTGAGGCTCATTGATAAAAAAATGTTAAGAATAAGCGTCAATAATCGCGGTTCTCACCCTTATTATACAACCCCCAAAAGAAGCATTAGAACGAGTGATCTGAGTATATATTATAGAAATTTGTTGACTATAGCTGAAAAGCAAAAAAAGTTCTACATCTGTTAATCAAGCTTTGTTCACCTCAAAATTATCTATTTGTCTAGAAAATTATCGGAAGTCCTATTTCGTTAAAAATTGGCTGATGTGTAGTTGCACGTGAATCGAAAGCCGCTTTTATTGAGCCTTGCAGAAAATGTGTTTTTAAAGCAAACAAAATACATTTTTTCTTTTTCAGTAAAACTCATTTCATTACTCTTTATATTCTCAATTTTAAGAAGTTTTTGAAAGCTTTTAGTTACTGAAATATTGAAGTTAAAGTGAATTTCAATTTCTCTACTTAAATAACTGCTGTCTTTGAAATACGGTTGCGTGGAAATAAACTGTGGGTGATCCATATCGTTATTTAGTATCAGAAATCACCACCCAGAGTCTCATAAAAATCAGTTGAGAGTTACAAATCAATAAGTTTCATGATGATATAAATAAGAGTATGTTTTAAACTACTTATTCCAGTAGTAACAATAATCGATACAACTCAGACAATATTATCTACTACATTACTCACCAAACTATATTACCTACTAACAAAAAGTTTACTCTTCTAAGCTCATACAAAAGTATCACAAAGAGTCTAATGCGCGCAGAACTTAGATCTTTCCCATCCCTTCGTTTTCCGCAAACGCCCACATGTATCTCTTGAAACATCAGCTCTCGCTCCCACTGCCTTCGCTGCGCAGGCGCTCGTTCGAACGAATTTCTTTATCGGTCGGAGAGAGAGAGAGAGAGAGAGAGAGAGAGAGAGAGAGAGAGAGAGAGAGAGAGAGAGAGAGAGAGGAATAGACGGCAATTTCGTTCGCTAACCTACTGCCAATCGTGCGTGAGTAATTGCCGCGCTAGAGGTAGACGTCAGAGAATAAGAGAGAAAGAGAGCTTTCATTGCATTTCGCGAGCTGTTAGCTTTGCATAATTGGGTCGACTACTGGTTTTCGCAGCGAACAGCGTATTCTGGTATATATTATCGTGGTATGCGTTCTTTATAAAATTTTGGAATTTTCATGATATATTTTCTAAATTGACTAAAATAAGGTGATGTCAAATTTGTAAAACGTGACTTCATTGCTACGCTATCCCTTAAACTTTAATGTGATGTTACTCGAAGCATCTTCAACAAGTTACGAGTCTTGCAAGTGCAGTGAAAGCCGCTTATAACGAACTTCAAGCGATCAACGAACTTCGTTCGGTATAACCTTGTATACCCGAAGTAGGTAATTAAAAGAACTTACAAAGTAAAACAGTATACAGTATTAAAACCAAACAAATATTCCAAATATTGTTTACTGTGACTTTCGGAACATATTCTCTACGTGAAAAAGTATCGTTTTAGCAAAAAGAAAAGATATTATTTTGAGAAAATCGCATTAAAAGTATTCAGTTACCTGCTCTGACCTGATCAACGCAAACGTATACATTAAAGACTTTATTGACTTACACAATAAAAAACAGATTCTTATCATATCAACGACTGAGCGAAAGAACCGATCAACTCGGCGCGCACTCGAAGAAGAGGTTAACTCGGAGCGTGCCCCAAGAGTAGATCAACTCAGATATCGCTTAAAGGACTTCTTTAGCCAATTATTCTTTGCTTTACGTTGTGTTTTTGTAACTTCTAAAGAATAGTAAATTGCTTTTTTTGTGGTCATATTCGTTCTTATATTTTTTTAGAATTGCCAAAACACAACGTAAAGCGAGGAATAATTGGCTAAAGAAGCCGTCCTTCACGCGATATCTGAGTTGATCTATTCTTGGGGCGCGATCCGAGTTAACCTCTTATTCAATTGTGCGCTGAGTTGATCATTTCTTCCGTTCAGCCATCGACATAATGATACCATTAACATCGAGACCTTCAAAAAATTGAAAAAAACTTGAATAAAGTATTTAGAAATAATATATTTATTCCCATTCTAGAGGGATCTTGGATCTAATTCATACATTCAGTTTGCAAAATTTCAAGTTTATCAAAGTGAAAATTTAGAAAAACAAAAAGAATACGAATATTCTACCAATTTACATGTACCGCTTATAAAATAAATTTTAGTTGTCCAGTCTACTGCCTTTAAGAAACAGGAGGATTTCTTATATTTGATGCTTTGATTGTCTTGTACACACATCAACACTCACGCACATATATACATACCATGCATGCAAAAACATACATACACATTTTTAAAGGATAGTATATATTCGAACTCCTTCGTCCAGTCTCCAGAAACTCAAACAACATCTTCCTCATCATGACAACTCTTCCTCATTTAGAAGACAATAAAAATCTTTCCAACAGCCTTACAACCAAAAACTTCCTCTCCACGTACAATAAAACCTCAAAACCCAAGAATCTCCCCAATCCACACCTAAATAGTTCCCATCCTACTTCTCAGAGTTCATCAAAGTCACAACCAACAGACGCACCTTACACTTACACGTACACCTCCACCTCCAACGCCACTCAAGACTCTCGCCGCGAAGCATCAGCGCGTGATGCAAGAGACGTCGCCAACTCTATGTACCGTTTCACGGGTATCAAGTGCAAGTAATCCATGCAGGCGCGCGCGCGCTTGCACGCGGGAAACTGCGTCGTCAGCGCCATGCAGCCGCGAGGCTATTATGTCATTATAACCGCAGGTTCCGCGCTCGGCGTTACGGGACACTTGGACCGCGCGAGCCGAGCCGAGCCGAGCGAATGTGGCATTTGCATGCAAAGAAGTTTTGCGTGGATATGGCAGTGCCGAATTATTCATGGCCGCGAGAGTTTTGGGGGTGTATATAGTGTGTGCGACAATGGAAGAGCATTTTTATTGTAATTGAGTTGGCGTAGGCTGAATTGGAAGCGTACGAAGTTGCAGAGGGTGATTATTGTTCTGGTTTGATGTATGTAGGGGGACTTTGTGGTGGGAGGAAGTAGAGAATTTGGGTGTTGGGGTTGCTTTTGTGTGAGAGTCGGTGATGTATGTACCGTGAGGCTTTCCGATTGGGAAAATTGTCTTCTTTTGGTTTGGTTGGGTATATTATGCTGTAGGAATTTTCTTTTTATTGTATGGGCAAAGACAAACCTACAACTTCGGCCTTTTTATCTTAAAAAAAAGAAAAAAAAAGAATTTATAAGCACATTATTGTTGTCATCTATAATACACTAAATCATATGAAAATTATAAATACAAGATACGCTCAATGCTCCTTACGAAAACTAACGCATTTTCGATTTTTTTAAAACTCTTCAGAAGAATCAGAGGCCATTCTTCAGAAGAATTAACACTTTTTAGCATCTGATCTCCGAGGGTGTTATCTTCTTTTGTCGGAAAATCTGCAAATCTCTATTTTGCGTAGAAAACTCCAGAATAGAACTAGTATATTTTTCGGGATATCTGAAATGTGACATTCTTCGTGAGGAGCATCACATTACTGTAATGATGTTTTTCAGACAGACTCAAAATAAATTTTATGCCCATCTGAACGAAAATAGCCACATTTTTCCCTGAAAAGCGAGACCAAAATTACACTTTTTGCCCGTAAATCACTTTTCTCCTAGGGAAAAAGTGACTTCACTAGAAAATAGTCAAAATTCCTTTATTTCATTAAGTTCTACCAATAACCCTGATATTCGATTGTTTTTTAACAGTCCATTAGTCCCGCTTTCCAAGTCAAAAAGTGACCACAGTTGAGATAGGCATAAAGTATTCGAGAAAAAAGTCGATTTTTCCCTCGGGTAATACTGCCGCAGTAAACTCACCCGCGGGAAAAATATTTGACTTTTTTCTCTTGTTATATAATGCACTATTATTTAAAATGGGCCGTAATAAAAATGAAAATTCCAATATTAGATAAATGAACTCTTAAGACTGGAACAAATGAGGCTATTAAATTGGCAATTTATTACACGGTGCAGTCGATAGATTACTAAATTAATATCGATTCATCATTTCAGATAAATGAGTCTCTCTTTTTCAACATGCAGAACCTTTTTTTAAAAATAGACATGGATAAGCCTTTATGTTATACTATTTGTTATACTATACAGAACGTCAAAAAAGGTATCAAGATTTAATATAATACGGATATCTTGTTTATAACCTATTTAAGTTATGCTAAACCCACCAATCAACGAGAATTACGAAGAATCACATTTGTCATTTAATTTTCAATTTTAAGTAAATATCTCTCTGAAATGTTATTGTCCCAATCGAAATCTACAACCTTCCAGAGAGATATTTTCTCAAAATTGAGAATTAAATGAAAAAGTGTTTCCCCGCATTTGCCGGTAAAATAAAGTAAAAAGGAAAATTGAACGTATTTTGGTAAATATTATAGTTATTTACCAAATTGTTTAAAAAGAATCAAATTTAAAATTTTGTAGATTTGCTCGTGTGTAAGAAAAAATGATCATTTAATATAAATTATAATTCTACTATCCTCTTGTATTATTAACAAAATGTATGCTTAATAATTATCAATCCCTTCGCAACAAAAGCATTTCAACGTCCTAAAAAAATCCCTCCAAAAAATTACAAATCAGGTCTACTCTATATAAACTCCGTAACCTCGAGAAATCGAATCTCCCTCCCACGCAAGAAAGCAGCAGCGATTCCTCGCTGCACCGCTGCGCAGCTCGCAACTACCACCGATTTTTCGCCCCCGCCGCAGCAAAAAAACGCCGAGACGTAAAAAGCTCCAGGATGCAGGAGCCAACGAATTTTCGTCGTGTAGCCGGCGGGACGCGAGTCTCGAGACTCCCTTGCTTTTTATGCGCGCGTCGATAATGCCGTCGCAGTAGTCGGGAAATTTATGGCCGAACTTGCTGAATTTTAACTAAATACTTTTTTAGGCTAATTCGCGGGAGTATAGTAGCTTTTTGTGTGTACTTGGTCAACGGTTGGACGATTAATGGTACTGCAAAAGTCGTTTGCACGCGAAACTCATTGTACATATTAGATTTGGATGATGGTTTTAGGTCGACAAAGTATGTCATTATGGGTATGAATTGTTTATAAAATTACCGTTAATGTATGTTCGTCTGGTGATGAATAGTGCAATTAGTGTAATGGACTTTTGTTCAATTGAGTATCTATATTGCTAAGCATTATCATGAAAGAATCGATAAGTTTGGGAACTTATCGAGTAGAATTTATTTGTTCAATGTTTATTTTAGTACTCATCATAGATTCATGTAATTAACTTACAAATCGATACAACAGTATGAAGATACACATACATTACAACTCTTTGCTTGATCGTTTGAAAAATTTCTTCTAAATAACTTTCGCACCCAATCGTAAACAAGCTTATAAACAAACTCTTATAAACAAGCTCTCGTACATGAAAAAAAAATGCTTTGTTAATTTAACAAAGTCAATTGGTAAAATACGCACTAACTATTTTTTTATTACACTTACCAAGTAATTTGTTGTTTTTATAAAGTGATAAGTTAATTTTACTAACCCATTTGTTAAATTAACAAATTACTTGGTAAAAAATATTTAGTGCCTACTTTACCAAGTGACTTTGTTAAATTAACAAAGCATTTTTTCCGTGTAAACATGTAAAACAAAGTATTTTTTAGATTTTTTCATCAAAGAAATATGTCATATAGAGAAGAAAGATTTTTTTTTATTGCTTTATCGTCCACTCTACCTTGAATGACTTGCTGTAAATATAAAGATAAAAAGTATAAAGTACCTAACATGCACGATTTAGAAAAAATTATTGAACCAATTTCAAAAGTTTTTTGTGCGTTCTATTCGTTATTATGTTTGCTTTATCACGTTCTACAATCAAAAGATCTAGTAAAAGGATTTACATTTATTTCGCTTTTTTAACGAAAAAAATTCTTTTTCGATAGAATGTTTTCAATCGTATACCAGATATATCGACTTTTCAATATTTTGCTTTTATTCTAGGTTATTTCAAAGCCGTCTGTATTTACTTTAAAAAAAAAGTTTCCTCTCGAATGAACCTATACATTTTTACCTACACCTTTAACCTTTAACCTCTCATTTTTCATCCTCATATTTACACCATCTAACTACTACTACAAAACCGATTTTTCACTCTACATTCAATCCCACTCTCTCTCTCAAAATTCCCTAAAAACGCATATTGTTCACATACTCCCACAAGAAAACTTACCCTCGATCCCAGCCCCCGATACCACGAAATCCGTCCAAAAATCTCTCGCGTCATCCACTCCCGGCGAAAAATCTTCATGGGCGTGTGCGTTATACGCACAGCCCCTTCGCGAAAGAGAATCTGGGTGACGCGCGCGTGTATACTCGATGCACGAGAACGGAAGGGGAGGAAGCGGTGGATGATGGTCGTTCCGCGAGATTGCCACGAAAACAGAGTCCTTGCCCTAGTTTTTCGCGAGTGGATATACTGCCGTATATATTCCAAAGGGGAGTGCGTTGCTCCCCCCCTCCCCCTCCCGCGAGCGCGTTTCCGTTTTTCTGTTTTCTCGGGTGTGTATGTTACGCTCGTGGAGTGAGCGATTTAATTGAATTTATTTCGGTATTCGTATATGGTCGCTTTGCTTTGATGTGCGTGAAGAGTGCAGTTCGAAAAGCATCGTTTAAGGGAAGAGTTTTCTTTTGGGAGTAAAAATACACGCGTTTTGGGGAGGAAAAGGTAGCGAAATTCGTTTGAAGTCAAAGCTGGAGAGTTGGATATATTTTTTTAATTACTCGGTTTAAATAAGTTTTGCAAGGTAGGGTTTGGTATGTACTTTCTGTGCACCTTTGTACGATTTATGAATGTAGAAAGTATTCAGTGCGCTGCATTCGGAATAGTTTCGCAAACGATCGCTTCAATACAAGAAACGATAATGCATATAGAAATAAATACAAAAGTTTTCCGATATTTTTTCATTCACTTTCATGTGAACAACACACGATATATAAATGGTGCATGACCTACTTTTAATATATATCTTCACATTAAACAAAAAGGATTTTTTTACTATTATTTATTGAATAAACTAATGATACCTGATGCTGAAAAAAAATATATTAGAGAGCTTAACGGAATTAAAAGCAGTATATCTAACTACAAACGTCGACAAAATTATAAAGGCAAATCAATATCTAGAACTTTTAACATTTTTGTAACTCGACGATACATTAGTGTAAATAATATAAATGCAGCTTTACTAGTTCTATTTTCTATGAGACAAATAGAATTTTTAACGTCATTCGTTAAATTATCAAATTTTGCAAGCGTTAAATTATATAAAATTGCCAAAATAAAATTGTTACTTCCAAAAATTTAAACAGTAATGATGTTATAACTTTTTCATCTTCTAACTAAATACATCAATTATATTTGGTCACATAATAATTTATACTGAGCTAAACACGATACACTAGCACAAAAATATGTTTTCACCTAATAAATTAAAATGGCTTTTGCAATTTTTGTTTACATTGTTTTTCAGTTTTGAAAATTTCAATTTTATAAAAATGCTGAAATGAACTTAAATAATAAATTTTCTTATTAAAACATATTACACTTCTTGAAAAATGATATTTTTTGAAATATAATAATTAAAAATGTTATGCAACACTGTCAATATCTTAGCAAAACGATACATTATCATACTTAATTTTGCAAAGTCCATAAAAATAATTTTATTTGATTATCATATGATTTTGTTCAATTTGATGAATATAAACATAGAAGATATAAAATATTTATAAATAGAAAGTTATTTTTATGGATTCATTTCAATGTGTCAAAGAAGTGAGACATCCGACTATTTCATAATTCTTCAGGGCTACATCTAATGAAAACAAAAAACACCATCAAAAAATCATTTTCTTTTTGTCTAAAACGAAAACTTTTAAAGATTACTCTCCACGAATCCATACCACTGCCAATAAGACACTCTGACACTCACGAAATCGAGAACGAATTTACAAAAACTCCTCGAACGCCCTCTAAATTCTAAAAAGCACAGCAGCCTCCGGATTTCGATGCACGCTTTTTTCACGACCTCAACTCCCATCGAGGGAGGCGTACCAGTTCAGAAAAGTACGAGCCTCAACTGCACAGGCAAGCAGATTGATTTGTATACTATACCTATACGCGGGATGCGCGACACTCGGTATTCAATCGGCCGGGAAAGAAGCTGATGCCGCCGCGGGATCTCTCTATCTCTCTCTCTCTTTTTCTCTCTCTCTCTTTCTCTCTCTCTCTCTCTCTCTATCTCTCTCTCTTTCTCTCTCTCTCTCTCTTCTCTCTTCTCTCTCTCTCTCTCTCTCTCTCTCTCTCTCTCTCTCTCTCTCTCTCTCTCTCTCTCTCTCTCTCTCTCTCTCTCTCTCTCGATTTCGCTTATCGCGCACGATAATGCAGAGCAGCGTGAAAGCCTTCGGAGCCAGTCCTCTTGCCTTTATCCGCGCGTCTCTTTTGTAGTATCCGTAAGCTATTTTGAACGTTGAAGTTAGCGATGTCGAGGGGGAATTGAAATTTTCTTATTGCGCTCGCTGGTGTTCTTGATTTTGTGAGAAAAAGGGGGAGGGTCGTTGTGGATTTGAAATTGGGTTGGGAACCGTTAGAAGAAACTGGAAGATGTGACTCCATGCACTCTTTGATATGGTTACAAAATGTAAATATACCAATGCATGTAATAATTGAAGAGTTCAGAACGATACCAGAACATTTTATTAATTCAATCGGTTCAATTACATATATTTAAATGTATTTGTTATCAATTACATGATTAAAATGAAATTAATTATGTAATTTATACAAAATTCAAGGTTTTTATATGTACCCTGGTGGAAACGTTGACGAGTTACTAACTAAAAATTATGGAAAAATGCACGAAATCGTCCGCTTATGCTTAGAGTTCTGGCTATAAACCCGGTTAAAATGCCACATAATCCACCCATTAACTGGGCTGAAACTGCTTAATTTTTAAAAATGAATATATATGAATGTTTAGTAACTGAAAACGGTATTAGTTTAATAAATATTGAAAGAGTTCAACATTTAGTTATAAAAACATTGTTAATTTTAATATCTACTGCATTTAAAACCGTGCTGTAAGTTACACATAACCTATAACCTATACATTGTAACCCAAGGATGCGTCTGCCTTAGATGTACAAAATAGTGCCTAATGAAAATTGCTAATAAATAATAGCAAAACCAAACAACATAAATTGTAGAACAACATAAATAATATATTGTGCATCAAAGGTGGAAAGTAGGCGATTATCGCGAGTGCGCATTGTAGGGCGAGTGGAGGCCACCGAGCGGCCGTCGGGCAAGGGTTTCAATGAGCACGAGCGTTAATCGCCTTCCGCCCGTGGTGCACACGCTATTTTTTGTCCTTATACCCATACTGAAAGGATAATTTTTCGTGCATATATGAAGCGGGCAGAAAGTGCGTCACTTTACTACCCTAGGGCAGAAAATTAATGGATTAATTAATCAAATACTATATAATAAAAATATGTATCTAACTGTAATTAAGCGTTAGACACAAAAAATCATAATCACAGTTAAAAGAAAAAATTACAAGACACTTTATAGAAGGTTATGTATGTACATGACATCATTTTCTATATTTTAAGCGAAATTTTAAGGAATAAAACTAGACAATTGTTACTAATCTGACCAGTTGAACTCATTAATTTTCCACCAGGGTACATTTGCTAAATTTCAAAAATATACATTTATTCTATTATTATGGTTCCGAATGCTCTATGTGTGATTTTATTCCGAGGTAAATTTCAACGGATCTTAGTAAGTGAAAAAGTTATTTAATCTATTGACACTCAAAGAATTTTGATTCGAAGTCTACAAAGAATTTGGATTACCTTAAATGACGGTATCTTTGAACTACTTTGAAGTTTCATATTTCTCAGATCAACATTTCGTGAGTGAACTTTTGAGTAAAATAAGATAAACAGGATACTTTAAGGTACGTTTTCTAATTTTTGTAATGTGAGCAAATCTCCAAATTTTATTATTTTCGAGAAACAAACATTAATCTGATTTAAAACATGAGCACGCGAATTGTGTAAGAGTTTACTTGCTTTTGGAGCCAATGAACTTATGATTAGGATGCTCAAAATCATAGTATAATAAGTGCATTTTGAACATTTTGCGAACGTTCGTTAATAATAATTGTATTGATTAAATTATTGTTACTAATAATATACTATAAAATTAGACGTCTACTTCTAGATTAATTTATTGCCAAATTAGCAGAATCATGTCAATAAATTTGAAAAATACCACTTTTCAATTACCTGCGCCAACTTATTTCCCGAGTTCTTAAACATCTAGATCAAGCTCAACTCGAAAATCTTCAAAAACATTAAACCCCGCGTCTCGTCATCCTGCCAAACACCCCATCTACATCTCAAAATCTACTCCAGCCTTTACCAACACGCGCGCACTACCCGTATATCCACCTGCTACGCTTGTAAACCGAGCACTCGGGCGTTAACGCACAAGGGCCTCGGCTCCGAGTCGATTTTGATCCGCAATTAAGTAGCAGCGGAGCCGTGCCGCGCACTAGGCGACAAGTGGCAGTCTCGGGTCTCGGCTTTACAAAACACACACACGCGAGAGGTAAGAGGAAGAGAGAGAGAGAGAGAGAGAGAGGCACTTGGCCCACATGCCGCGGCGCATTGCTCGGGAAATCAGTGCGCTGGATTTGCGCTGCGCGATTTTTTGAGACTGGATTTTTGCGAAAGAATAAAAGGGGTTGAGGAGCTTTTTTTCGTCAAGTGGAGCGTGAGGGGTTGTTGATGTAAAGTTGACCAGTTTTGTAATAGGTTTGTTATGGGATAAGAGGTTTGAGGGTACATTTTGCTTTATTTGTTTCAATGTTTTTTTTGAAAATGTTTTTTTTATTACTTATATCGATAGCTATTCATGTTGAGGATGTGTTTTCAAAGTTACACGTTGATTTTTTATGTCTAAACGGATCTATATAGTCAAGGCTATAACTATGCGCGTGTGAATGCAGCATGAAAAGTTTAAACTCATTTTTGTCGGGAGAGCTTTTTTGTGCGGCGGAATGGATAACTACAAAAATACTCGGTCAATCTGTCTGAAATTTGTCTGTTATTCTAGCGTATTTCTGCTGATGAATGGCTATCGTCTCGGCTTTTCAACGTCAGTTACGTGAAAAACAGTGCTTTCGCAGAAAATTGGTTATCCTAGTTGATATAATACATTGTAAAAAAATGTTAAGGTGATCCAGTTGGCCGAAATAAATCCTTCTAGCGAACCATATTTTTTTCAAGACGTTACAGAATACTGCTAAAGAAAACCCTTAAAATTAAAAATAATATTTTCTAAGGCAGCATGTATGTACCCTTAGATTATCTAAATATAATATGAGAAATATATCCTATCTAAATTGTTATGAAATTTTACAAGTTTTATTTTACTATCTATTAAGCACATTATATATGTTGTTAGCATAGTGAAGTTCAACAAAACCGTTTAGAGTTTCGTTTTTCCTATTCTTTGTTGCGGTAGGAAAATAATTAAGTAAACAAAATTCACCGTTAATTATATTGCAAACACTGATTCTTTTAATATGTGTAAAAATAATGAATATTTTCTTTAAAATTAATAATTCTAATTGTTCAAGCGTTGATTTATGACAAGTAAAAAGTATTTGCAAACCAGAATAATTTTTAGAAACTTATACAATCATAAATTATAATTCTTGAGTAAGAATAAACAATTCACTATGCCTATTATAGCATCTAATCTGTTTGCTTAAAATTTGCACCTTGTAAAAGATTATGCATTATAACCATTCTATAGAATTACTGAATGGTTAAATTTGAATGGTTAAATTTGCTGAATCTATTTTTGCTGAATTTAGACTTCATTGGGTCTAAGTAAAAATGCATGCTTTGCTACCCTTATCAAGAATTATATAAAGACACGACATATGACCCGGTCTTAATAATTATTTAATTAAGGATATTATAAAATTTATATTTAGTACCTGATAAAGAATTTACAAGATACTTAAAACATTATACATCAATATGGGTATTAATAAAAATAGACAATGCAATACTCTTTCTTGTCAAAACATATTATCAAGATAAAAAAATACAACAGTTTCAAACAAAATTTTAACTTTTAAACATTATTTTATTACGTTGAATTTTGAACATAAATTGAATGATATGCTCATGTGAAGTATTTACACTTCGAACGTTATAATGATACTTACTTGCAATCATTATAAACAGCTAAATCTACTTTATAACGACGTTCATCATCTATTTATTACAAGCCAAAAGAACATATTAGTCCAAGCTCAAACATAGCTACTCCAATCGACGTTTCACTTGGCTATCAATTACCATATAATTTAGATAAATAAATATTTACTTAATATTACCACTATCATTTATCATCTATTTACAAATTTTCATTCTCTAAAAATACATATTATGCCCATCGCGTAAAATATATATATTTATACAATTACATTTAAATTTCAAATCGCTCCCTACATACCTAACAATAACGCCACTTTCAAAAAGTCAATACCTGTCCTATCTGCACGACCTCCAAAAGCCAAAAAGCCTATACATCCTTCCACGCGCACAACCTCAACCGAATCGATCGATATAAATCCAGGTCGAACGCGTAGCTCAGCCCTCGTACGCGCGGGCGACGAAAAATCATCGTCGTCGACGACGTCGCGGCGCGCGACCTATGCGAAATCCATCGGCCAAACGTCGCGCGCGCATTATTCGCGCTGCAGTGTATATATATATATATATATATATATATATGTACATGCGCTATCGTGCAGGCTGTAGGGAAATTTCGCCGAGGCCTAGTCGCGTCGGCTCGTTAATATTCAACGACGAGCAGAGACGAGGTGCACATAGCAGCGAGCGAATACCTATATATATACATACATACATGCGCGGAGCGCGCGAGGCAAGTTTTCCATATATGCATGAGGCTCGGCGTGGAGAGATGGAATTTTTCTTCGTCAATCGGTATAGGCGAGCTTTCGCTCTCGTTTTCGCGCCCTTTGTGGATTTTGTTTTTTTGGGTCTTTTTTAAAATGATTGGAGCTTGGAGTGAAAGATTTGGGGGGAGCGGCATTTTTTGGTAATTGTTGTAGTAAGAATAAGAATATTTGAATGCCGTGTATACTGAAGGAAAGAAAGTTGATACTCGATCGATCGACTGTATTGTAGCAAGACTGTAATAACTCAAAATACTATTTTTTTGATAAATTAAGCTATTAACATTAATTTTTCATGAGATACGCTTTTTATCTTTTTTACTTTATTAGTAAATTTTGGAAATTTATGACGGGGGTTTATATTCATAAAGGCTATTTTGTGTACAAACAAATCAAACAAAGGAAGAACTAAGCCGTGTCTTAATCTTGTTCTGGAGGTGCTAATTAGAATAACCCAACAAAAATTTGATCTAAGAATTCTACCTCTGGGGTATCTTTGTATGCTCCTTCGATTTCTGGAATCAGATTTGACGTACAGGCATGAAACATTAAAGTATTATGTCTGCAATAAATGAAAATTAGATTGTACGAAATTGTGTTCACAGGTGGAGCGTTGCTTAATTACGGACTAATAATTATTTGAAAAATCCAAAAATATCATAGTCTCCATATTTTCAACTTTTCTATTTAGATCACTTTCATTCCTATGCCCTTTTGTTGCCCATTATAAAGAAATAGTAAATTTTACTAAAAACTCCTAGTATTCCGAGAGTTTAATATCTATCGCTAAACGATTCATTCAGTGTTCTATTTCTATTCTTTTCATACAAAATCCACTGAGGTAGATAAGAGCAGCAGCCACACATAACGCCTCTAACCAATGCACACATTGTACACTTTTTTTCATTCTTTTTTCCACTGACACTCGGTATACAAGGACGAATATAGGAGTATTATATACCGAACCAGATATTATTGGAGAACGTTTGTTGGATGTTTGCGGGCCTTCTCTTTGTAAGCACTGAGCTTCGCGTACGTGGGGATGGCAGCCGCAGTGTTTGTTCGAGGAGCATTGCGAGAATTGCGCTGCATTGAAATTGGAGAAGCAGAAGCGCTAGCTACAGCTCGCAGATTCGAGAAAAGAGGAGTGACGGGGAATGGATGCAGAAGTCTTGGATTCAAAGTGATGATGCTATGTAGCGAATATAATAGAGATGGAAATGAAGGTAATGATATAGGATTGATTAGAAAGTGTTGAATAATTGTAGTACGATTGATATAATTTATAACCCCGAATATGGATTGTGTGAAGCAAAATAAACTGCAAAGAAAAAGTATTAGCTAAGAAATATTGCGCAATCGTTATCGATCGAATTTGCGATATTTAATATTGCAAATTAAAAAATTTGTAATTTAATGGGTGATATAAATTCACGGTAATTTAAAGAAAAAAACATTTTCTAGAAATACTTTTTGTTATCGATACTGTAATAATACATCGATATTTGAATCTTAAGCTATTTTTTTTAGTACGAGTATGAATTTTTTCAATGCACCTATGTACATATGATTCATGCATAAAATAAATGAACTTTGATAAATTTAAAAATTGCTAAGATTTTAAAATTTTAATTTATTACAACTCTAAAGACTGTTTTTTGTTTTCTCTCAGCCGGTAATTGTTTATAACAAATCTAAGGTATTGCGTAAATTTTTTCAAATTTTGTTTGACTTTGAAAAAGTTATATGGAAAACTTACAATATAACATATTATGTACATTAATAAAAGTTCTAAATAGACCCTAGTTAAGCGAAAGGATTACGCAGTAGACTCTCAATGCATCATCATTAGCTATATCTTTACTTGAAGCATTGCTGTTAATATGATTCCCTAACGTTCGTTCCGTTTCTGCCAATTCGGCTTATCCAAAACCTACTGCCGTATTAAGAGAAAACTGAGTATATCATTATTTACAACTCAAATTTCTTCCCAAATTCGTAATGATATATCGAGTCTTCTATAAATTGATGTAAACAGCATACATTTAGATTACAGTCTTACAATTCTACTGGATACTATATAATTATGAGGTAGACTATGTCACCATTAGCTACCATGTGAAATTTAATTGCATGAATTATTTAACTCTAACTTTATGATACTCTGCATGTAATATATATTATTGACTTTCTTATAGTAATTTCTTATACAAGAAAGAAAATAGTGAAGTGTATCAATTCAGTTAGAACTGTGTGCACTCTGAACGCAATTTGATGAAAACATATAATAGGATCGCAAAGTTTTGATCGGTATAAGACTTCTTAAAGAAATTTAAAATACTTTTAATACGACGATAAAAGTTTTACGAACAGATCTTTTTTTTTACTTTTCAGCAGGAAGTAGCCGATCAAACACGACTTTATACCGTTTACGTATGTAGGTACGCTGAAAAAACGAATAATGAAAAGAAGTTGAAACGTCTTTTGTCGAGTCTCGTCCTTTTGTACACAAGGTAGGAAGTATCGAGAAGATCAATAAAACTCGAGGCGATGTAAACAGCTGATATACAATGGTCCTACATTAAAAGACGAAAATAGACCGACTTGATCGTTGATTCTCGCTTATTCCATTGTAAAAAGTTTAAAGTTTTAAATGTTTCAAAAATTTACATTACAAAGTATATTAAAATTTCTATTTATAAGAATTTTTAAAGCCTAATTTCTACCACTAATCCAAATTTATACGTATTTTACATTAAACGTAAAAAATATTTTTTGATAATATTTATAAAATGTTTCAACATTATTTACAGGTAATTAGAAAGAAAGATTTGGAAGGTAAACGATTACAAAATTAAAATTACTTTCTAACTTACATGAGGAAGAACATTTCGCAACTCACCTGTAACATAAAGAAAATTCATAATTAGATATCATAACAACATTTCACAAATAAAATCACAATAATTCATCAACAAAGTTTTTCAAGAAATCCAACTTTTAATCCCGCAACCCACAAAACTTAACTTCCCCACTGCGCCAAATGCATAAAAAACTACAACATCCCTAGCGCTCTTGCAGCATCCATAAAACTATGAAAAAAAATAAGAAGAAAAAAAGAGAAAAACTACACTTCCTGGGAGGAAGGAATTATCCGAGAAAAGCCCTTGAACCCGCGAGAAAGCGTTAATTTCTCCAGCGGCGGAGCTTTATTTCTCGTTGTTCGCCATCGGAGCGCAAAAACTCTCGCGCTAACAGCGTTAAAGAAGTGGAGTGCGCGCGCGCGCGCGCAGGCGGCAATTCATTTCGCGAGGTAATGCACGCGAGAGGGAAAAGGGAAGGAAAAGCGCGCGCGCGATAGAGAGAATTCGCGAGGGAATTCGCAGTAGCGGCGCATGTTAACAAAGGCAATATTCCCTTCGCCTCCGTTTAATAACGTTGTGGAGCTTTTCTGTACGTCGCGATTGTGTGCGGGGGTGTGCGTAGGTGTGCAGTGTGCACGTCGATATGGTTGGAGGAATTGAGCGTTTGTGAAAGTTCGCTTTGTGGATGTGATCTGCATTTCAAAGGGGTAGTTTTGTTTGTACGGGGGGTGGCTTTGCTGGATTGAGCATTAAGATGAAGATAATGAAGTGATAAGAGAAAGTAAATGGTATTGGTAATGGGAATGCAAAAGATTTTGAATTGAATTGGATATGAAGGTTTTGGTTTTATTTCATTTTAGGTATGGAAGTGAATGTAATATGAATTCTTAGTTTTATTTTCAAAGTTTTCATTCAATGACTTTATTTCGACGCTCTCTACGAAAAGGAACACCTACATTCCTTTTTGCGGCGAAGACTAACACTTTCAAAATTCTTGCGACGAAAACTAACACGTGGAATGATTTTGCGGCGAAAAGTAACGCCTTCTATACTTTTGTAGGGAAGACTAACACTTTCAAAGCTTTTGCGACGAAAACTAACACGTAGAATGATTTTGCGGAGAAAAGTAGCACCTTCTATACTTTTGCGGATAAAAAGCCAAGTCGTGTTACTTTTCGTTGGAAGAGAATGGAACGTGCTGTTCTTCGTTGGAAAAGTCGAGTCGTACTATTCTTCGTTGGAAAAATGTAATTAGTGTTACTTTTCGTTGGAAAGATGTAATTAGCGTTACTTTTCGTTGGAAAAATCCAAGTCGTACTACTTTTCATTGGAAAAATCCAAGTCGTACTACTTTTCTTCGGAAAATCTAATCGTGCTAGTCTTCGTCGCAAATCTGATAGGTTTTACTTTTCGTAGGGAGTGTCGATTTAGTGTAATACGAAACTGTAAGAGCTAAACAAACAATAAAGATACTTCGATTTTTAATATTCATAAATAACCTATTTACTACTATACCGTAGAAGGCAAACAAGCGCATATACAATATGTGTAAGCAGAACAAGTCCGGTCCGGTAAGACGCAATGTTTATATTTATATTATGTGCATACATGCACAAACAACATCCGTCATTATTCTTACACTGATACACTGATAGTATTCTGCAAGGCTATAAGCATTGCTTTACCTAAATGGCATCACAGTTTTCAATTTAACAGCTGGCAATTAGATTTTTTATAACGATTTATAGATCTAAAAATACGAGCAGTGTACTCTTAATTCAAGCAATATAGAATAACACGTTTTAAAATTTTATTTTATAAATTAATAACATTATTTGTGATCTTAAAAGAGCTTTATTTAAGCATAAAGCAAAAAAATCTTGCAAAACCCCACAAATTCATCTACCTCCAAAAAATATCATATCAGAATCACCATCACCTTAAGTAGTTGTTAAAGTCAGGCAGTGAATAATTTGTTATAACTCGATGTATATATTTAATTATGCAAAACCAAGAAATCTTTCTCCGTAATAAAGTAATTTACGACTGTGAATAGTTTTAGACGAATATTTGAAAATATCTACGAATGCTAATTGAGAATATTTGAAGGTTCAAGTCTGGCTCTAATTCTATGCTACTAAAAATATTTTTCTAATGTCATTTGTAAAGGTTTTGAAATATTAATCTCAAACTTTGCACAGTAATAGATTATTATATTACGTAGAAAAATGATCTCCTGGCTTTGTACAATTAAGTGCATACCTCGAATAATAACAAATTATTAATTGTACAATCGCTAACATTCAAAGCGAGAAATTGTAAAATATCCCCAAACACCCGTCACAATATTACTCGGATCCACACCTTCCAAATCGATCACCTCACCTATACTATATATACCCCATCTCCCCCTGATCCTAATGGCTCGTAGGATCGCGTGCAACCTCCCAGCAGCCCGCGGCAGCGCGCGCGGATAATCCGATCGCGCGCCTCCATTATCTCCCGGCGCGAACTGCAGCTTGGTCTTATCGGACCGGAGCCATGGGCGCGCGCTGCGCCTATACACGTGTATATAAGGTATATCGGCAGTGCCGGGCGCGCGCTCCATTAGCCGATTTCCAGAGAGCCAATCAGCCCCGCGGCTCTCGCGCGCGCTCCTTTGACAAGCCGTGAATAGCGGGGGTCTGCGGATATAGGGAGACATTCGCGCGGAGGTTATGTTGTTTTGTGTGTTCGTTATGGCTGCGTGCGAAGTTGTGGTTACGAGGGGTGGAAATGTGAAAATGGGCCTTATTTATAGGATAGATTTGAGGGATATTGCAGTTGATTAAGGGCGGGATATACTAATGAACCCCACCAGGGGTAGGATATTGCCCAGCAAAAAGAAAGATAAAAATAGGGAACTGGTGTATTTTACGTAGATTTATGCGCGTTAAATGTATTTCACTCTGATATGAGTGAATGTTCAGTCTAATAAGGAAAAGGTCAAGAATACGGGTCCTGGAATTTCATGAAATCAAAGATGGGCAAGTATTCGACCACAATATTTTTTCGAATATATTTTTGCTTGTGGTATTATAACCGTTTAAAAATAATAAATTTGAGTTAATTGTACTAAGCTCTCATATGATAAATAGGTACAATATAGACCACTTACAAAGTATTAGAAAAAAGAGAAGAGTATTCAAAGAATAATATTTTCAGTCACTACCTTCAATTTTATTTTAAATAATTATCCACAATATTTTGTTGAGCATTTTTTTATTTGTGGTGCTATAACTCTTAGAAATGAAAAATTTGAGCTTCTTGAACTCTCCGATAATAAATCAGTACAATATAGACCACTTTTAAAAGTAGGGGAGAGTAGTACACGCTAAATCAGCGTACACGATTAAAATTTTGATTATGTTTATTTTGAAAAGTTTTGAGTGTAATAGTCATTGAGTTTCAGTAATCATATTGCGAATAACACTCCATGCCAAAATTTTGGAAATCTAAACTTAATATTAACACTTGAGAATGTATAAAAATGTTTTTACTAGTTTGCTACAAAATATCTTCTTATCTTGGGAACTCGATTGTTCATACGTATTTGATGAATATTTTACTTGGTAAATAATAGTCCTGATGAATCGTTCTTTAATATTCTATGCTGAATAACGTACTGCTTAACCTATATAAATTATTATAAGACGATAAAATCTCTGTGACCGGTGGCTATATATACAAAGTACACAATGTATAATATCAAAAGTGCGTAAGTTAAGTTGGTAGCACTGAAGATTTAAAAAAAGTTTTTTGAGTACTTAAAAGTAACTCATTTCTAAGCTCTTAGATTGCCGTATATTCAAGGGTACGATTTCACATTGATATTTTTCAACGTCAAAGAGCTAAATGAGTTCTTATCAACTCAATATGCCTTTTTTCGATAAATTTTCAATAATTGTTCCAGGAAATCAATACCTTATGTTATTTTCTTAAATATCAACCAGAAAACCTATTATAAAAGTATTATTTATAGTAGATTGAAACAATGATTCATAGTTACTTCTTCTAATTCATGTATCTTTTACAGCTTATATGAATTATATAATGTTCTATATCTATAGAACATAAAGTATATATAGATAGCTAATTATCTAATTAGCTATCTATATATACTTTATTTGTTAGGATCTTATATTAAATGCCGAATTGAGGATCTTTTAAATTCTACTATATCCAACGTGTACTTATACTCTCCCCTATGTGTGAAAAATATTTAACGAATAATCTGAACATCTTTATTGACTTGATCCATTATATCGTAATTTTTGCAAAAAACTTTAAGTAACAGTTATTTCACAATCAACATTTACAGCGAAAAATGAATTTTAAAAGCTTTATCATTGAACAAATCGATTAAAAGCAACGTCAATTACATTGCACAACTGTGCAAGCTCAGACTAAAACATATTCAAATTTACAGTATAACACTTCTGTGTATTACACCCGGAATTGGCATCAAAAAGACACACCTAATTGTTATGTTACACATTCAAAAAAAAAAGCTATTAGAAACACTTATTTAGAGCTCGTTTAGATAAACTGAGCCAATGGATAATTAGTTTTTAAGTAACGAGATAGTCTGTCATTTGTAAGGTCCAGGAAGTAAATAAAAATAATAATGAAGTAAGCTTTAGAGAAAACTTATCATTTTAATGAAAACATTTTTAGAACAGTATAGTATTAGTATTCAAAACGTGCACGAAACAAAGTGACATCATAAATAGCTTTATACATGATTCATAACATGTCTACTATAGCTATAAGATAAAAACATAACAGAAAACGGGTATTGTTATCCATAAAATAATAATCTCCGCTAAGATTACCCGTTACGTCTTACGTCTAACAATAATGTCTGTGTAATGAATACAAAAAGTATTTATCATACCTTGTAGTGTATCGATGAAGAAATTAGTAAAAAAATTAAGAACAGCCTCTATTATATCTTCAACTCGTTCATGGACCAATACAATTTCATACATTATGTTTATTTTAAAGTGCATCAAGAGATTAATCGATACGTTATTTACATCCTTTTATGTCAATTATATAACATAAAATTGCCAAACAATGTATATAGCAAAGTTGAAAAACTTGTATTAACTCTCACGATTATTTTGTTAATCGAGTTATAATTTTTTTAGATTCATATTTTGATAGTACTGATAACATGTGTTTAGATTTGTAGTATTGCACATTTAAGCTAATTTATTATTGCAAAATAACAATCTATCAGAAAAAACTTATCGATCACTACATCCTAAACTTCTACACAGACATTGGTACTAACATAACAACAACATTATTTTAATTTCAAAAAATTATGTAACTTTGGCTTTCTTTGTCGATGACCTCTTCAAGTAAGTATAGGAAAGCTGCAAACACGATATAACAAAAACAAAGCTGAAATAACAAGAGGACATCACAGCCAAATGTCAACAATGCAAAAACCCCATTCCTCGCAAAAACAACACCACACACTACCAACCTAATCTCCCAGTCCCACGTAGAACCGAAACCGCATCGTAGCCTCGCGGAGCGTTCTTCCTTTAAAACTGCGACGCAACCTCCAAGTGCACACACGCACACACCGTCGGCAAGAATTTCGGAAGTTTGCATAATTCCCGCGCGCGATCGTATCTCTCGGCCTGCGCTACTGCGCTGCAGCTGACAAATGAGCGAACCGAACACAGGAGGACACGCGGTGGCGGCGGCAAACGCGATTACATTGTGCGAGCGTAGAGAGAGCGCCGAAAGTTTCGCGAGCGCGCCTCGCACACGTGTTTTAACCTTTATCGCGATTACGCTGGTAAAGCGAGTTATCGTGCAGTGTGGGTTTTGGCTTTGGCTTCGTTAGACGACGAGTGTAGGACAAAGTGGGATTGCTGTGTTACACAGTTGTCGCAGAGGAGTGAGAGTGTGTTGCGCGGAGAAGGTTTTTATGGGTTTTGTGGGTGTGAGGTGGGGCTTCGTACAATTTACTCGCGAGAAGTAAAAAAATGTGTACTGAAAATGTGATAGGTAGTTGGAAATTTTCACTTTTTATTATAGCATATTTGAAACAAAATTTTCATATTTGAATTGATTTCATTTATCATGTGTAACGTATTAATAGAAGATAATACTGCTTCAGTGTTTGTTTGTTTTAATTAAGATTTTATAAAATATTATAGTATGAAATTTTGACGATTTTTTTCAAATTTAGTATAGATATGCGAACAAAATTTTTATCGAAAAAATTGCCTTTGCATATACCAATAATACCAAAATAAAACCAAGACAAGGCAAGACCAACAGAAGACCAAGATGAGACTAAAATGAGGATTCAAATTTTTAAGTCTTGTGTTGTCTCGTCTTGGAGGCACGCCTGATTTGAAAAAAGAATCAATATACTTTTAGAGTAGAAAATATTCTAGAAAATATTGGAGCATGTCAGATATGCAAGAAATGAAAGGAAGTGTATGAAACATTTTTGCATGTTTTCTCACATTTTTACCCGAATTCACGTATTTCTACAATGTTCAAAAATATTTTTGACAATATTATCAACACTTTAAAATTAGGTGAATTCATAATACATTGGCCTGTAATAAGCCACTTCTTGATTATTTCAGTCAAAATAGCCAGTCGCTGGTTTTAAAATCTTTTTATAACTTATCTTATTTCAAAACAAAAAAAGGTTCGAATCCTTTTTGTATGTATGGAAACGTTAAGTATCTTGTCATAGTATTCTTTAAAAATTGAAAGAGTGATAAATAATGTCTGTCACTATGAATTGGGAAAAATATCAGCATTCATTCGGGTAATGAATACTCATTAATTTGCAATGAAAATTTAACTTCATTGTTTGACGAAGCTAATGAAGTTAGTATTCAGCACCGAACCAGTGGAGGTTTTCACTAATTTGTGTCAGTGATATACGTATCACTGTTTCATTTTTAGAGACTAAATTATACACTTTTATCTAACTATTATTGCGCAATTTGTTTTTTATGAACAGTTCTCTTTAGCTTGCATTTCCTATGTCTATCGATTAGTTATTTAAACATGCAATCATTTTCCACAAATGTACACAAACTTCCATATCACTTCCTTTTATTTATGATAAACGTTATTCGCGACGCAGCTGATTATGACTGTTTAAAAAACTGCACATGATAAAAGTGTTTATATCTCGCATGCACGTTTCAAACTCATCAAACTAACTTCGATTACATAAACCAAAATACAAATTTACATCACTATAGCATACCTATGTAAATTCCTCGAGTGTCTTCATGCACACTCCGAAACAACAGTACAAAAAATGATTCCACAACGCATGGTGAATAACATTAAACTGATCTATACATGTAACTTCCACTCTGCAAAGACGTTAGTTTCTATAAATGCCCAATGCCTATGCAATACTTTTTCCATATCGCCCAAGTAGGTATATATAAGCACGCACTCAGAAAGATATGCTTCCACGTTTCCACGTGACTATATATATACGCTTCTCGCGTTTCTTTTTGCGTGAATTGCCCGTCGCGACGGTACCTATACACATTTTCCCGAGACTTGATAATAATAACCGTCACGCACACATGCCAGGGAATGATTATCTCGCGGAGCGAGAGAAAAGAAACGAACAAAAGCGCAAGTAGTACTGGGCGAAAAAAGAGAAGGACGAACAGAGTCGAAAAGGTGCAATTTGCAGCACAGCGCTGCGGAACAGGAACCGAATTAAAAATTCTTAAGAGATGGTGAAAAGCTGTGTGATTAAATGGGTATAGGAATAGCGTTTTAGAATTTTTCTGTAGTAATTAGAAACTGGGTTTCAATTTGCCGGATCTCGAGTTTAATACAGGTTTGTAATTTAACGAGATGTGAAGTACAAGTTCGGCTACCAACATTTTCTCTATAAGTCAAAGGAATGTTTAGCTTAAACTACATCCGTAATTAAACAAATATAACGTCGAATACAAAATATATTAAGTAAAGAAAGTTTTTTTTTAATTTTTGATCATTTAACGAACATTCAAAATTATTCACATATGTAATTAGAGTGGAAACTGACTTGATCAAATATTGTAAATAAGTACTGCATCTTTTAAGAGTTAAATATTTAATTCGACATTATATTTGACATAGCTTTTGAAACGCATAATCATACATCCGTTGTCTTATCGTGACCTGATATTAAATCAGTTATTTAAATTACTGCATAAAAAAACTTATTTATCCGCATCCGTTTTACGATAAATATTCAATTGCTGAACTTTAGAGATTGTATTTTAACTAAAATATTTTATCAACATATTCCATAATAAATATTGATATTGAAGTAATGATAAATCAATTATTCAAGAAATATTGTCGAATTTATCTGGCAATCGGTCAAAGTGCAATTATGCAATATTCAACATGTTGTTTTCGTTCACAAATGTAATTGTTAATATTGAAGGTTACAATATATTTCTTCTTTAACTAGCAAGTCTATCATTAGAATTTTTTAACTAATCACCTTAATAACGTGCAACTGCAATTTTCTAAACATTGAAAAAATTAAGGCGTAATTAGACGCTGAAGTCGGATGACAAAAATAAATTCTCAGCGTCTCATTATCGCTAATGAAGAAAAAGGGAGAGAAAAGAGGGGAGCAACATTTTTTCAAAGTGCAGAATCAGGTCGCACAGCGGTTGTGTGCGTGTATGACGAAAAATTACGTCACTGCATTAGTAGCGGAAGAACGGCGAAGTCAAGTGCAAGAGGAAAATGGAGAAACTCGAGGATCTGAGGTGTACAGCCACTCTTGAAACCCTTTTCAATTTCTCTGCTTTTTGGAATTTTTTAAAAACGTCGTTGAAAAAGCTGTTTCGCAATCGAATGTACGTGCAATTACATTTCTTTTTTAGTATCGTCGTTAGTTGGAAAAAGTGGTAAATTTAGAGGTGCATGTTCATGCATTATGCAATATTATGATTAATATTTCGGTAGAAAGCTGGAATATTTTGAAGGCATTGATGATAATATTAAAAACTCTTTCTTGACATTGATTTATAATTTCAAAAAGTAAATATAATTGTCTTAATAATTACTGTCAGTAAGCTAAAGAATAAATTAATTTTTCTTTAGACTGTCAATAAAGGAATCATATAATATTGTTTACTCTTAAGGTAATTATACCTAGTTATTTATATTATATATTACTCACTCAAACAATATAAATCTGATTAGCACCATGCACTTTTTTAAAAGTGGGAGATTACATACCTATAAAATACATTTTGGTCTCAAACATTCTACAAAAGCTTCACCCAACATTAAACTTTCAAGTTGTATTGTGCTCTTTACTGAAAATATAAATATTTCATCGTGTCAAACAATTGCTGTCATATAATAGAAGCCTTTGAATAGTTTTTTCCAAATATTTGCTTAATTCATTTATCATTTTAATAAATAAATACTTATAATTAATTGTATAATAACTAAATAAACCCTGCTTTATTTTGCTTCCTCACAGAGAACGCTTTGTGATGGTAAAAAAAAAGTTTCGCTAAAAACTTGTTACAAACATCTTTTGAGATACTGGGAATCAAAATACACTATCTTTAGAAAATGACTGTATGGATGTGTGTATGCATGAGAGTGTGCGTGCGTGCTAGCGTGCGTGCGTGCGTGTGTGTGTGTATGTACGGATGTGGATCAACATTACTCTGAACATACACAGTGAACATTAATGTTTCGAGGCTCATATTTTTTTTCTTTAAGGACGGCGGCTAAAAGTTTTATTTTTTGTTTTTTGATGCGTTTTTGTTTTTTAACGGTTTTTCGGTTTTCGAGCTTTAGTTTTTTGGGTTTCTTGATACTATAGAAATAATATCATCGATTGAGTGATAATGTATTTAAAAGAGCATAAAATTACCTATCTTTTACCATCCAAAATATTGAATAATAGCAATTTCCTTTGTTTTGTTATTCACGAAATCGTCATTTTTTTCAAACGGTTATATCTATGAAATATAAGAAGCAACATTTTTTAAATAAATTGAGATGATTATGTATATGGAGAAGAAAATTCTGTAAACTTTTATAGACTCTATCTTTTTCTTTTGAATGGAGAAAAATTTATTTGTAAAAAGAATCGATTTTTATTCAGTAGCTATTCTGGAATAAATCGACAGCATTTGATTTAAAACTATCCAAAACATTAGCTCTTTAGTATATCTTAACGAGTTGTAAACCTAGATTACAACGATCTTTATATTCCGAGATATTTGAGGTTATGTGTTTTTTAAAACTCTTTTTCGAATGATTATATCTCGAGAATGACATGGTCATTTTTTACCAACAAGGCTCATTTCTTTGTCTTTTAATGAACATTCGTAATAAAAAACAAATTTTAAGATTTATCGATTCGTTTTTTTAAAATCTTTTTTTATTTTACAATTTTCTGAAATCGATCACATAAATTATTTTTTTATGTTATGCGTCCGTTTTTCATAGCAGATGTCTTATAGTTATTTTTTGATAGTTTTATATTATTCTACCTATTATGCCTGTGGAGTGGGAAAACCTTGTATCAGGATGAGATCCGCTTTGAGATGGTTGGTTTATTTGTATTAGTCACGGAGTTCCCTTGCGGTCACCCATCCAAGTACTAGCCACGCATAAAAATGCTGAACTTATTTACCGATCGCCCGAGGTATAGCTCTACGACTCTGCTATATCGTAGGTCAGGCGTTTTCGCTAATAATTCGCTATAAGAAGTAATATTCTACAACAATAAGGCTAAATAAGTGAGTAAAGAAAAGTTTTTTGTTGTATTTTAAAACTTCTGATCCTTCTTTTTAATTCTTCTTGGTATGACTGACGTGCATTTGTTGGGTATTTCCTTTTCACCCCATTTATTCTTTAGATATTAATGAATACATATGAAAGCATTTAAAATATATATTGTATATTAATTTAAATTAATAAAAGAAATATTAAATTAGAATCGCAATATAACCTTTTACGTGAGCGCGAAAACTCGTTAGGGGCCATTCACATATTACGTCACACTGTTTTCGGGAGATTTTTACCCCCCCCCCCACCCCCCCCCCTAAGTAACGCATTTTCACTGATTTTTTATGTCTTTAATACACACCGTCACACTAACAACGACCTCCCCACTCAAAGCGTGACGTAATTTATGAATGACCCCTTATTATTGTCTTATAGAAGTTTGCATGATTCATCTTTTTGTTTATCTTATAGCCAATACAACCCTAATGATAATTCGAAGCAAAAGGACATGCTTATTTACGACGACATACATCATAATCATAAACAACACTAACATAATCAATAACCTAACGAACCCACAAACTTCCCCTAAAATTCGTCACCCCAACACCAACAACCAAAGGACAACCCTCCCAATTTCCATAAAACAGTATACAACCCTACAAATATCTCGCGAGGCATTCACCTGCACGGCCACTTAGCGCGGAATTAATTCCCCCGTGAGCGTATACGGTCTCGTTCACACGCGCGCGTGCACATACACATAACTTTTCTGTCGCGTGAGCGCGCGGTGAAATTTTTCGTGACTCGCCCAACCGGCCGCGTATACATAATACATTATAGTATACGTCAGGCCATGCGGCTACATCTAGGAAGCACGCATGCACACACAGACACGTGGAGCCGTCGCGGCGTCGACGTATACCCGTATAGCTTCGCTCGGCCAGTTTTCACTTATAAGATTACGGAAGGCGAGTACGCTGTTTTTTTGTAGCTTCTCGTCCTTTTTTAGAAATCCCCCGTGGAGAGATGGAATCAGGTAGGAATTTATGTGTCTTTTTAACGCTTTTATGTAATTGTATGTCTTTTTGGATGGAAGCCACATTTTCGTATATTTTTTTACTTTAAAAGTAAATTTGAATATTTTATACTTACATTTTTAACTATGTATACAAAGTTATCAGTTTCTAAAAATTGAAATTGTATTTGCATAAGTCAAAGAATTTCAACTAAATTTTCAGTTACATATAATGGGAGTTCTTTCTAAGCATGTCATGGATATTTAAAGCAGATTGCTATTGAAATTTCAATTATTCAGTTCAATTATTCAGTTATTTCATTTTCATGAAATTGAGTTTTGAAAAATAAATTCAATATATTCGTACTCGAATGTTCAGTTATATGTAAACATGAAATGCATTTTAATATACATTGTGATTGAATTTTCAAGTTGTATTTAATGAAAATTAATTTGTAACACTGTAACAGAAATTGAAAATATTTTTAATATTTATTTAAAATATTTTTCATATTGATAAGGGACTGTGTTGCTTCTACGAAAACAATGCACCTTTATATACTTTTTTAATAGATGCTACAACGGTAAAAATATTATGATAAGTTGAACTTTATGTCATAATTGTTTTATGCCTAATCGAGATAAAGCTTACTAATACTAAAAATTTGAAAATTTGAAGGTGATATATGAAGAAGAAACAATATGAAGGGAAGCTTTTCTTTCACAATCTTACTAAAAGCTTTTCCCTGGCTTTATTAAAAATAGAGATAGAGAGGTTGCTTAATAACTCTTCGAGAGTTCATAAGTGTCATTGGAAAATCCGTCAAAGCTTGAACTTGAACAATCATCTATCATGTCAACAGATGCACAATGGAATTACAGAGCAAAAGGTTTTGCAACACTGTCTATCATCTCGAAAATTAAAACGAACTCGTGCTTCTCGCTCAAACAATTGACGATATAAGCTTCAATAATTGACGCCTTGTTAGTATAACAACAGAATGGATTAAATTACAAACGCATTTGATAATAAGTTGAATAATATTATAAAATAAAATTTAAAAATCACTTGTAGTTAAATATTGCATTAAAAATAAGGAAATAATTTACTCAGGCGTAAAATATAATTACACTTTTAATGCAACTAAAAATAAACGCGTGGAACGTAGGTGAAACGTGAAGCTGAGGTTATTATAATAGTATGATAATATTAGTTATTATAATATTATAATAATAGTACTCAAAATTTTAGAAGTTTTTGGTTAAAATTACAATTCTTTGATATTGTTTACTTAAAATGGTATAGTAGTCATAACTAAAAAATAATGTATTTGAATGACTAAAAAAATAATTATTTTTACTAAAAGCATATAGTATTTTCTCCGGTAATTTAGTAAATTAAAACAGAAAAAAGGTATTCGTTCTTACAAACTGCTAAAAAACTAAAAAATTCAGTAACCATCACCAAACCAACTTTTCTCAGTGTAATGTTTTGCAAAACTTTTGTAACATAAATAAGAATTATTGAAATTCAATTACGAGTATTTATGAAGCATGTATATTTTCATGACTAAATTTAAGATATTGTATCGAATTGATAATGAAATCTATTGAAAATTTAACTGAAGATTTATAGTATGATTTCGGAGAGCATAAAATAGCTTTATTTCGAAACACTTTATTTTTACAGAGAAAAAATAAAAACAGTGAAAAGCCGTTAAGTTCCAGGACCTAAATCGGTATTTCACATGCCGCTAGTAAAACCGAATCTATTTTCAACGACAAAACTCATTTTTCCAAAAGAGCAAACCCCAAGCTTCCAGACCAACGTTCCACAAAATCCACTTTTTAATCGCTCTAAACCCCAGCTTGATACATCCGAAACAAAACGTCGACCTCTAAGCCTCCACGGCGCACGCGCTCGCTCGCGCATAATCCGCGTTTAAATCCCGCGCTGTCCGGGAAAAGAAAAACTGTTCCCCCTCCCGCGCCGCGAGATTCAAAAAGCAGCGAGAGAAAGTTCAGAGGTGGGGACGTGCTCGATAAGGAGGCTCGGAAGAGGGCTTTCGCGAAAGCTCGAAATCACCCTATTACCCCGTGAGGAAGATCGCGAGAGCGCGCGCGGATAAGCGCGGATCGAACGCGCCGCGCCGGGGTCACGCATTGCGCTTGTTGGGTCGAGGGAAATTTGCCTGTTTACGGCGGTGTATTATAACATTCGTTGGGATTTGCGAGAGGGAGTTGGGTTACTTTTTGGGGGGGATTTGATTTATTGTTGCGATTCGGGTGTCTTATTTGAATATAGAGGCCGATAGCTTCTTTATTAGATCATCGGGTTTATATGTATTCGTAAATTTTTATGTATACGAGCTAATAAGGTCGATAAATGGGTGATTGTAAAGAAATTTGTGCCTTTTATGTTTTGTGAGTTTTATTTTATTCTTAAAAATATGAAACGCGGGAAAAAAGTTTTTGAAGTGATATAATTTGTTGATCAAAAGATATTCTTATTTATCAATAGTCTGAATATTTTGCAAAGCTCGATTGAATCACGTTTAAAAGTCAAAATTGCCATTTCATTTAAAACATATTATGCGTGTTTACCGTTATAAATACCAGGTAAATTTCAAAATATTTATCTTATCCATTGTTATTAATATTATGTAATAAAATATAATAAAATATAATAATAATAATAATAATAATAATAATAATAATAGTAAAGCGTTTAATTTTGATGACAATCACCCATATAGAATAACTAGGATGAACCTTTGTGTTGAAGATTAATGCACCGTGAATAACTGCTCGTGAAATGTAAATAAAATATTTTAAAAGATTCATTGGTTTAAATAAAATACATAATCTGCAGATAAATTTATTGTGATAAATTGATCTATTGAATAAATAGGTCACTGATCCTCTTCAACTCATTGCAACACTGCATATTAGATAAGTAATATGTACAAAGGTAACAATTGTTTCAGAGTTCAGTAAAATTTCGACGTTCATATATTATTGACAATAGGAAGAAAACTGTTTTAACTCTAATTAGAATTATAACCGTCTATAGACAGGAATCTATTTAGTCACCTCGACTATATGTCAGTCGGAATACTTAAGTGAGGTTACTGCATACAAATCTTATTATTGAAACTTTTGCAGGACTGAACGAAAATAGCCCTGAAAACTCTAATTTGTGCATAAATTTAATATTTCGATGATCTTATCAACTTTATATATATACATATATATATATATATATATATATATATATATATATATATATATATATATATATATATATATATATATATATATATATATATATATATATATATATATATATATATATATATATATATATATATATATATATATATATATATATATATATATATATATATATATATATATATATATATATATATATATATATATATATATATATATATATATATATATATATATATATATATATATATATATAACAATCTTATAATACTAAAATTACCTATTTTTCAAAAATTAATTAATGGTTGATGATACAAAGCGACAGAAAATATGCAACCAAAAATAAAATAGCTTTAAAGAAAAATTCTATAATCCATAGAAAAATATTTCAATTTATTAACGAATTTTAATAAATAAAAAAGTAGTATGTCAGGGCGTGGATACCGCGTACATCTTTTTAATGGAAATATTAGCATCGCTCCGGTATTTTATTGCCCAGCCGATAAAGTTACTTATTACACGTTTCCGAAAATCTTAAAGACTACTCATAGCCTCGCGTGATTCCCCCCAATTTCGATTCCCACACCCGATAAGACGCAGCGCGCGGAGCGCGGCCGGACGTTCGATTTTTCCGGTTAGAAAGTATTTTTTTCCTTCGTCCCCTCCCCTTTTATTTTCACGTAACACGCGCGTGAAACCCGTTTGATCGATTGTCGATCTCCCGACAATGTGTATACATTTCAAAGGTAAAAGAGAGAACAGCGAGAATATTTTCACGCAACTTTTCCGTTGTCACTTTTTATTTTGGAGGATATAGGTACGGTTGATTAATTAAATACTTTCTAACGATATTGCCGGTCATTTTGAAGTTTGTAATTATAGCAGGTTTCTTTTCGAGCGTTATTATTTTCCTGCATCCGGTTCACATGGGCAATACTAGGTGTAAAAATAACTTTATAGTCGCAATTTAATGCATAAAATTCTTGTTATACCGTGAAAATTGAATGTGATGAAAATTTAATTTAATTCCATATCGATGTTGGATGATATGCAAGCAATAAAATAATCCATTTCTGCTAGTAAAACTTTGAAAGGATCCAAAAAAAGCTGACACTAGTAAAGGAAAGCATCGTACGTTTTATTTATTTTATGTCAAAGAAGCATTCTTAAAAATACAACAAAGAGGATTCCATTAAGCTGTAAAATGTTTTGTTTTGCATGTTTCGTGTAATCGATAAGAACAACCTTCTATAAAAATGCAATGGCACAAAAGTTATAGTAGTCGTCGTCGCTCGAAAGAAGAATCAAATTTCCATCGAAGGCAAGTATGTAAAGAAAAAAATGCCTGTAGAAATAAAAGTAGAAATAAAGATAGTAAAAGATATTTTGTTAAATACGCAAACGACAAAAATGTATTCAGATTTATTCTAAATTAAGGATTACTTATTTATATGAGCTCTTAAAATTTAATTTGCCTAGTTTTGTAAAGCTTTGAGAAAATTCTATTCCAATTTTAATTTTAATTTTAAAGTGAACTATAATATTGAAAAGCTATAATATGATAAAAGCACTTAGTAGACCATTATAAGCTTATTATTTAGACCTTGTAAATACTATACAGTTCCTTATAAAGTAATTTGCTATATAGACTAAAGTTCAATTATAAAAATGTAAAATTTGTAGTAAACGTTAAAAATTCTGTAATTGCTAGTAGTCAACGTTTCAGTTTTAGTCTACATTTTTATCGTAATTGTACATCAGGGTACTAAAAAACTGTAAAAGATACGTTGTAAGACGTCAAACATTATAATAAAATAAAAAACGAAACTGAACTCAGTGACTCAGCGAAATGAGAAACGGTAGGCGACAACTAAATTATGGTCGACTACTATACCTTTGCTTTAAGCATAAATAAAAATATTAGTTATCATTGAAGATTTGAAGCCCATCCTTTTGAACTTTAAAATTATAATTTCAACCTAGTTAGTTTGCTCATGAAATATACATTTTTTCTCAATACTCAAAAAATTAACATGCGCATGCAGCTTAAAAAGATACCGAATAAAAAATAAACATATATTATTAATGATATACTTTCTACATGCACTTTTTTACAAAATTAATGATATTTATGATGACATTTTTTCTTTCTAATATTAGATTGTCTCGCTAGATCAAAGCAACCAACAATTATTCTGCAAATTTTTTTTGAAAACATTTTTTAAAATTTTTTTTAATATTATTTTATTTAGGTAGACTGACAGACGTACTAAATACTACATACATCACAAGTCATGATAAGAATTTTGTACAAGTCTATATTATACGTAATCTCATATAGCATAGACAATTCCTTAAGTATTTATTTATTCATCATGAAAAGTACAATAAATTTATACTTTTTATCAGAATACATAATAAAACGTTGAAAGATATCGAATACAATTGCAAAATATCAACACATTACATTTTCTTCGAGAGTAAGGCGGACACAAAAGTCACACACCCAAACATAAATAAAGACATATACACCTTCTATATTCCCATTATAAAGAACCTCGAAAACATCGCAGCTCATGAAAACCTCCGATCGTAAATCCTTCATCCTCGCAAATCATTCTCTTCGAAAAATCAAAACCACCAAAAAATCTACACCTCTCTCCCTCTCACAAAATCAAAAAAAAACCACGAACCTACAAAAACTCTACCTATATACACCTAATAAAAAGTCCGCTGTCTATACACGAGGTCGAAGTCGGCGGCGGGCGCGCCGGAGCGCAGCGAATTTTGACAAACGCGCTCCGCCGCCGCCGCCGCTCCTTTTGTGTCGGCGGCGGACGATCGATCGAAATGTGCACATGGCTACATTATACGCGCGCGCAGCCAGCAGCGCCAGTGCTCGCGAGCTATGGGGGAGACGTGTATATAACGCGGCACGCTAACACAGATACGCGCTACGCGAGGAGAGAGTGATAGGTGCGTAGACTGTGGGGAACGATTTTTTTTTATCAAACTTGAGGAAGTGAAGTTTCTGGTGCCTAAAAATGAAACCATGAAACCTAGCACTCGTGATCTTGTACAATGGGGCCTTGTATTCGAGATACGAGGTATTTTGCTTCAAATGTAATGCGTTAATTTAATGAAATAATGGAGCTGTTATTTTGATAACAACTCTGCAAGATTTTATGATACAAAAATTCGCCTTAAAATATCGCATATTTGAAGCGAAATGCGTCATATCTTGAGAACTAGAGGGCCATTGGAAAAGATTACGGGTGCTGGGCTTCATTTTTAGGTACCACGTTCCTGAAGTTTGTTAAAAAATCGTTTTTTACAGGGCGTGCACTCTTCTTGTGAGTTGAATGTTATGAATAATCAGTAAATGTTTTGACTTAATTTAACTTAATGCAAGTTCATGTGTATCTTGAATATGTATGTGATGTGTGATTTTGTGACCAATGTAAGTGGTTCTTATAGTCATCTAAGTCTTTCACTGAGGCTTCAGCAAGTGATTTCTGGTACCTAAAAATGATGTCTAGCATCTGTAGTTTCGTCTTATAGACCCTTGGGGTCAAGATATGCCCTTTTGTAGTCAAAATATGCATTAATTTAGTAAAAAATGCTACAGATACTTTGTATCATAACTCTGCATGTTATTTTGCTAGAGAAATGATGTAATAAGATAAAACAGTTGACTAAACGAGCTTTAATTTAAGCTTTGTTTTATACAAAAATAATATTATGTTCCAAAATTATAAACAATCAAAAATGATGACAAAAAATTCATAAAAATTTGAGGATTTTCAGCTCTTAAAATTTAGTAGTTTTCCATGCATTTTTCGTCATCATTTTCGATTGTTTATAACTTTGCAACATAATATTATTTTTGTACGAACAAAGCTTAAACTAAGGCGCTTTTAGTAAACTCATTTTATCTTATTACGTCATTTCTCTAGCAAAAAAAAATTGCAGAGTTATGATACGAAGTGTATGTAGAATTTTTTACTGAAATAACACGTGTTTATATTACAAAAGCGATATCTTGATCCCAAAGGCTTATGAGACGAAACTATAGATGCTAGGCATAATTTTTAGGTACCAGAAACCACTTTCTGAAGCCTCAGCGAAAATCGCTTTCCGCATATTGTGGCATCTCCTTGTCAGTTAATCTCCGGTATTTAAATTAAGCCGTTTTACTTTTTGCCACGTGTTTCTGAATTGAGGGATACAAACTAGGCTTAAGCCCATTAAGGACGAGAACCTCTTCCTGGTAACAGAAACACTTAGTTTTTCAATTTTTTCGATATTTGAGCTATTTGACGGTTTTCAAACAAATTAAAGCCGTTAAATTATTTTAATCATTATTAGAACTATATGGTTCGCTTGAAAAGTTAAATACTTTAAAAACCCTGCAATGGTTTGGTATACGTAAAATTACTACAATCTTATGGTACAAAAATAGACCATACATTCTTAACGGATTAAACTATTTTTCAAAAGTGTACTCCTAAACTTCCCAGTTTACATTTCAGAAAATAAATTGTTTTTAAATGTTAAACATAGATATATAAATAATAATAATACTCAAGTGACCTAAGGCGCGAAGTGACTACTTTACGCCCACTGATCATTTTACTTTACGCTCGCTCGTTCCGCCAATAGAAATGAGAAAAAACTGGCCTAAACTTGGTTTGTGAACATCAATACATGTGTTACAAAAAATATCGAGTGCACCACGGGCGAGGGGGCCTTTGCGACCGAGTGTGAGTTTTGAGTGCTCGTCTCCGGCTCACTGTATGCACTCGCCTACGACTCGTACTGCAAACTCATATTCGGTCAAAAAAGGCCCAATTCTCGCCCTTGGTACGCAATGTACTATTTCATAGTATATTTATAGTACTATTATTGAAATAATATATGCGTCTAACAATTAGAAATAATTTTTTTCAGAAATGTAATTAGATAAGTCCATGAATACCTGCACTTTTAAAACATAGTTCAAATAAGTATACCTCGTTAGCCTGGAAATAAATACCCCTTGATTCAGAGACGCATGATAAGTGGTAAAAAAATGCATAATTTCAATAGAGGAGATTAGCGAAGACTTACGGGACCATAAAAACCACTTTAGAGATATCAAAATCATAGCAATCCCACATATTTAACATACAAAATCTTGCATTAACTGAGATTACGTCAAAATATTTATACAATCTATAGAAAGTCTCATAACCTTTATACAGAATTTAACTATGGTCGACTCCTGAGAGAGATTTAAAGGATATTTGGTTTGAGTTTTAAAATCTTAAGAGATTTTAAGATTATAATATTTAATACGTAAGAAATTATGAGAAGATCTGTGCTAAGTTTTACTTTCGTTTGTAAATTCTTTAATTATTTGTAATGCTTACAATGCAAATTTACGTTACCTTCAAAGAAGTTTTTATTGATCAGCATTTACAATATCATTATCGTTATAAATTATCATATAGTTTTCTTACTGTAATAAAAATAGTATGTTAAAACTGTTTTTGAATAAGTTATGCAGTAAAAAAATAGAAATAGGACCTACCAATGTTTTTTTATTTACTTCTTAAAGTTGCAAGTTTAACAAAGAATAATGCCCATTGTACAAAAAATTTAGTTTTCAAGGTGGACGTATGACATTTACCGTGTAATTCAGAGCTCAAAATCACTAAACTATTAAGAAAATAAATTTTACCTTTATACTATTACAAAAAGTTTAATAAAAGGCTTATTCCGAATTTCACTCCATCCGTAATAGATTCAAGTAGATGAAGGGCCAGTCTAGTAAGAATTTTGAATTCATATTTTTTAAGTTTCTCTTAAACATAGAGAATCTAAATTGGTTTTTTAATTTTATGTATTTCAATGTATTTCTAAGAATAACGGTATTAAATTTCATGCATCCGCCCTGAAAACTAAATTCCATAAGCATATTTCTTATGATGTGCAATATTTCATGCTCGTCTTCTTCTTCAGCTTTCGTGCGAAATTGTTTTCACTTTTGAACAACAAATTTAGGCAAATACGTTCAACATACATGTTACATGAATGCACTCTATAATTTAACAAAGGGGACAAGACACTTTTACCTAACTACACTTTAACTAAGTAACACTTATTCGTACAATGCAAAATTTATTTAAAATACCGAACTAAATTTAGCACTTATACCAAATTAACAAATTTTATTCATCAAAGCAGCGTATTTCCTTTAATATATTAAAGAGTTTCAATTCTTCACGCCATCGTTAAACTACACCAACAACAAAAATTAAACTTTCACAGCAATATTCTTCGAAAGCAAAGTAAAGGCACTATCTTTCGTCGCTTTCTTTCCAGAAAAAAATTGAAGATATCTTTCGTCGTGCGTGCAGTGCAGCACGAAAGTCGAAACGGCATATGTGCAAGACGGTATGTTTAGGCGGAACGCGGAAATTCAACGAGGGGGGCGGACGTTTTTATTATGGGTTGCGCGAGAAGGAGGGAAACGGCGAGCGCTGCGCGCGTGTATCTGCAGATAAAAATTATACGAGCGTGTGTAGCGCTCGCGGGAGCGTTTTTTAAAATAGATCACCCGGCCGCAATGTTTATTCATGTCTCTTCGTGTTTCATCACTTTGCCTATATAAATCGTTTATGGAAATGCAGCGTAGGGGGACTAGCAGAAAAAAAGCTGCGTTTGTTTACTCGACGAAATATTAGTGATTCGTTAAAAATGTGTGTGCCATTGGTTCGCGCGTACCGCGTAGAATAATAAAAATATCGAAAATCAAAAAATGGTGAGTAACAATGTAAATAACGAATGAATCTTCATTTATTAGTTCAACAAATTGATAGATTCGGTTTGTCAAAAACTGTACAGAAAAATTCTAAATATAGAAACAATTGAGTATAAACTTTGTATAGAAACTACACTGAAAATAATAAACGGCTTTTTTCAATACTGATAAAAAATTCATTTATTTGAAACAAACAATATGGTTTTATTCTATTTTTCATTTATTTTTATTATTATTGATATTTATTTGTTTGTTTTTTTAGTACTACTTGAATAACAGAATAATTTTTTTGACATTTACAGGATCGGAAAGTCTATATGGGTGATTGTCAAGAAAACGGTAGTTTCTCACCTAATTTTTGGGCCAAACTAAAAATCTCATTTTTAGTGTTAATTTGGGGTTTAAGTAGTTATTTATGGTAAAATGAGACAATCTTTTCTTGGAAACAGCTACAGGTGAATAAAAAGTTTTTACGTGTATTTCTTATGGGAATTTTATCAGATAGGCTACGGTAATTACTTTTTGCTAGAAAAATTCATGTAGTTTTATTTTAGTATAACAAAAATATTTTTCCGCATAGTATGTATACACATTATTACACCAGAATACCGTATATATTTTTTTCATATGTAACTTACCAATAATTTTGATGACCACAGTAACGGCGTATCTTTTTAGCTTTTGGAATTTTGAAACGCAAAACGTTAAAACTAACCTTAAAAACTGCAAATAAAAACCGGGTCGCTCGATTTCATAGTTGTTTGAAGTTCGAACTAAATAATCTCATAGGTTAGATGACGCTAGTAAGCTGATGTACTCATTACAATACGATAAATTGAGCTGAGATTTTAAAACTCAAAAAGTTGACGACAACATTCGTAACAATCCTGTACAGATAAATTTAAACAAAAATTCTGAAAAAATTAGAATATATTGTCCGTGTGATGTATTTTAAAGTCTCATAGGTTAGATATAATTAAATCCTAAAGTTTTTGTCCAATAAATTCAGAATTACGCGAATTGTTCAATGGCGACAGGCCACGGTAATTAATTTAGGCTATATGTATCACTTTTGTGTTAAAAATATAGCATAGTTGTCTAAGTTTTAACTTTAAGGTAGTCAAATGCATTGTTTTTAAGAACTTAAAACGTTTACCAGGCTGAAATAATATTTCCTTTCTACTCAGTGTATTGGCGACACTAAAAATACCGTTTTCATTGACAATCACACATATATTATACGCTCGAGCCATGATAGGAACTTTATATGTAGTTAATACATAATACAAGACACAAGTTTGGGTAATTAAAGGACGTCTTGACTAATAGAAATTAATAAACTTTAAGAATACATAACAAAACTACATAACAGACTGCGTAGGATTTGGAACCTACATCCACAAGAAATTGGAGATTGCGAACACCTTGGTGCATTTAAATCTAGAATTTTTACGATTATACAAGCGCTAACTGATGTTCAAACCACTAGTTATTATATTAATAAATTAAACAATTATTATGTAAAGTATATTATATTTAAAAACTTGTTATAATAACTATATGCGGAGCGACAATACAAACTGTTATGTATTGATCAAAATTATGTAAGCAATTTTAAAAGGGCAATTATGCCCGTTTATAATTATCAATAAACAAATAAATAAATAAATAAATAAAACTTAATCCCCAGAGCCACGCAAATATAAACACTTGCCCAATAATTCCATACTCAGTCTCATGCACAAAATCAATATTCCTCAATGAAAATTCATGAATGAAACATTTTCGCACACGCGGGGGCGCAGCCTAAAAATACACCTCGCAAGCCTCTCGCCTCATTACCCATTCCCCATTATCCCGTCTAATCAAACACTTCAAGCCGTATATCACCGATATTCCTCCACGCGCTGATCAATCGTCACAAAAAAAAGAGTATATACATATACACAACCATAGGAGTGCACGCGCCAGGGTGGAAACAACCCCTTGCTTGTATGGTGTGTGTGTGTGTACGTCTGATGGTGCGCGCGTGTCGCCAGACAAGAAAACGCGCAAGAAAATCGATGGGGGGTGCACACGCGTATACAAAAGAGCCCCACGCGCAGGCAGCGCTTCTATTCTGTCTGCGTGTGAGTGTGTGTGTGCGTGTGTGTATATAGGGAAAGGAGCACGCGGCTTTTTGCTGAGTTCAGAGGTAGGCGGAACTCGCGCAATTGCCTGTACAACTGACGGCGATTGGTAATTGTAGGATTTGCTTAGAAGAATTTAAGGGTGTTATTCGGTAACGTTTAAGATAATCTTGCAAAATTTAAATCGTAATTTTGTAATGAAATTTTGAACTATTTATAGAGTGCACAAATTATTCGATTATACTCGATTTATTTATAAAAAGTTGAGAATTTACTGATATGTTATAAATTTATTTTAAAATATTTTCGCTTTAAAGTTATTTTTAAGTTACTGCAAGAAATAGTTGTTTTAATGTTTTGACTGAAGGCATTTATTTAACATTATAATAACATAATAGATATTTTACTAGAATACAATACATAGCAGTAATTTCAAATCAATTGGGTTTTACAAGAGTAATAAAAGATACCCGAGTAGTACCTATAGACAATAGATTTTTTTCTCAGTGTTGCAGTTTTTTGAAGATAATGCGAAAATTGAGCATTTTACGATGTGTAATATGATTAATAAGAAATTTTACCGAAGTTTCCATTCATAAAAGTGTTACTATTGCTCCATTATATCGATACATTAAAGCTACGCCTTTTAGCTGACGCTAGATAAGTATTTCCTCGATCATTGTGCGTAAATAAAAGCCATGTATTGATTTTGTCGTAAAAAAAAGAAAACGATATTTCCTGTAGGTATTAAAACAGGAATACCCTAACCCAGTACGTTTACCTCATACCTGTAATATTACGTCTTTTTACGCCCAAATAAACTTTTATTGACTGGACGTTTTATTACATTAAAAGCTTCGTACCAATAACAGTGCTAATATATTTATACGAATTATTTTATTTCTTTATTCGTAAACAAATGTATAAAAGTTTAGATTAATTTTCTTAATAATATTATTCTGAACAAACTGGCATTTATAACATACCGTATTGGATAGAAGTTTTACTTTATAAAAGTAGATTTTCATTCATAATAAGCAATACTTTTATTATTATGAAATTTCTATTTTATATCATGGTAAAAGAGTTAAGTCAACGCTTCTAAAGCTTCTGTTCTAAAAATACTTCTTTGTTTACACAACATAAAAAGTTCCTCGTGGAATTTTTTCTCTACTATAAAAAATTTTTATTGAAAAAAAGAAATATTAATCTATTGATTTTCTTTAAAAAACGGTTTATTATATCATATTTTATTGATATTTCAGTACAAGCGTGGAATAGATTAAGCAAAATCCTAGATAATTTAATATTTTTCCCTTTAAATTTGTATACAGTACAAAAATCTCAAAGCTCAAAGAAAAATAGAGAACATTTTCAATGGAATTTATCGTATTTAGGTACCATTGCCTCATAATTTCGCATATAATACATAATATATCAGCTGTAGTGATATAGAAAAAAAACTTAAAATTGTACCTCTCATTCTCTTAAATTGAAGCATTTATAAATATTAAACTACTAAACTAAGAAAAAAATTTCTTGGATTCAAAAAGATTTTTTTACGAGTGGATGATAACATATTTTTTTAAATCAAAAACATATTCGTTTAACTAAAAAAGCATTAACTAAAAAAATATAAGATAATTTTGAAGTTGAACAAATATATTTTTAAAGAAATGTGTTATCATCTGACAGCAAAGAGCTTATTTAGATTTAAACAATTTTTTTCCCTCTGTGTATACTAGTGTAAAAAATGAACGCAGTAAAATCTAAATTCCATCACAAACATCAAAGTGATATCAAACATTCAACAAGAGAATCGTTAGAATCAAAGAAAAGCTCCCCCTTCCCAAAACTCAACAAACCGCACCTCGAATACCAAAACACTTATCTAATATCCTCTCCAACCCTTCTCTCCCTCCCAAAAAAAGCAGCCGCAAAACATCCTCACCTGAAAGTCGCAGTGTATGATCTCGGCGTCGTCGAGCAGTCGAATAGTGGCGCGATGCACCACCGTAACGTCGCTCTTGCTGCCGAACTTCAACATTATTCCCCCTGTACTCTCTCTATCTCACGCACTTTCTCACTCTCTCTATTTCTCTCTCTATCTCTCTCTCTTTCCCCCAGGTGTGCGTGCTTGCGTTCACCTCTCCATCGGCATCGCGAGCAGCAGCACCGAGGCACCCTCGTCACCCCGACAACGGCGACAACTGCGAGGGTGCACGACGATCATCCATCCGGCCGCCCTCATCTATCGTACCTCCCAAACATATTATCAACCGCACCACGCGTATATCTTCAATATATATATACCATATACACCACCTCTCTCTCTCTCTCTCTCTCTCTCTCTCTCTTCGTATAGCACACCGCACGCACAGAATAGAAACACTATATATATCGCACTCTCTGCAGACCACTCGCGCTTTTTTTAAACAAAAATAAAGAGAAACAACCCCTTCGTACACTTTTCGTCCTTACGAAAAAAACAAAAAAATGACAGTGTATATATACACTCTTGTTCTCGTGAAACAGCCCTTGTTTTGTTTTCACGTCGGGCGGTGCGCGGGTCCGTTGGCGGCGGTGGTGTTGGTGGTGCTGGTGGTGGTGGTGGTGTTGCAGCAGCCGCCGCGGCGACGGCGACGACGACGACGACAACAGAGCAGTGCGGCAGGCGGCGGCAACGTCGGCTGCTGCTGCATATCGCGCTCGTGGACTGAACTACGTATACTAGGCGCTCGGCGCGGCCAGCCGCAAGCTCGCCGACTCGCTCGCTCTCCTATACTTACTCCTACTCCTGGCTCCGGCTGTGTGTGTATATATATATAGGTGTGTGTAGTGTGCCTCCCACCCCACCCCCGCGCGCACGTCGACCGGTCCGTACTCCGCGGCGTTGCCGGGTTCGTGTGTAGGAGTGGGGTGTGTGTATTGGATGTTGGGAGAGCGAGAGGCCGAGAGCTTGTGGGTGGTTGCGTGACGGGTTTTGTGACGGAGAAGGTGCGAGGAGGAAATGGCGGGAGTGTCGCTTTTCTTTAAAAGAGTAAGGTATACGTACCACTAACTGGACGATTGATCAAAAATGTATTATTACTGAATTGATGTATATTTTAGCGCATATGTTTTCTGAAATTAAAAATTAAAATCAACTATATTGTTACTTTTATTTTGCTCTGCAAAGTATAAAAAGATTATGTAAAGCTGTGTTCGCTGTGTCCTATGATAAAACTAATTATATATACTAAATACTAGTTCAAAACTACATGAAAAGAAAATTGTACCATAAAAAACGTGACGCCATAAGTGTAATTATTGTCAATTTAAGAAATATTTAGTTAAACCCCAATTTCTTTTTATTTCTTAATCAATTTTAATGTTTCGGGGATTATTTCTTTCCTTAAACATTTCTCTGCAAAGTTAACGAAAGAAAATTTTAAAATAATATATCTGTAATAAGAGAAAGCTAATTATTTATAAGTAAACGCGTAAAATTTTGTAAATTTTTTTTCATGTAGTTTTGGACTATTATTATGTACATATAATTAGTTTTATCATAGGACCTTTATCAACTCTCATTCGATTATTTGTTTTATGTCCTATATTTAGCGAAATACCCTCCTTAAGGGGATGTCGGAGCCCCGCCCCCCCCCCCCTTTTTGCTGTCCGACCTATTTTGTTTTTCTAATCATATGTAAAAACTACAAGTCTGATTAACTTTATCTTGTACAGGTCGGTTAATTATAGTAAGCACTCCACGGGTCTGCTCCGAATTTTACTGTAAAATAATGTTATAAAAAGTTATTTGCAAAAGTTTGATAGGATTAAAATTTTGAGGTTAGGTTTCCATGCGTAAACAACCTATCGTATTTCAAATTAATTAGAAAAATAACTTAAAAGATCAACTTTATCTTGCATGTAAAAGCTTTATTATACAAAGCACTACGCGGCTCTCTTTTTGATTTTCCCATGCATTCTATTCTTCAAAAGTAAACACTAAAAGAAAAAAGACGATTTTAGCTCCGACATCCTCTTAAGAGTTTGATTAGGAAATGCCACTTTTTTCATAAGTGTTTAATTAACTTACTTTCTCTCATTTTCCCATTTTTTAAATTTCTAAGGCACAATAAATAAATAAGATCATGTTTAATAGCAAAAGAGCGGTATTATGTGCAAAGAATATATTTTTCTTAAAAGTAGTGTACGCAAAAAACTGTGCCTGCCCTATACAAAGACATGTTTTATGGCGTGGTTTTGATTGCGAAATTTAGGTTAGAAATTAGATTAGAAATGCAATCAAGTATTATATGTCTTTAAAATTATAGTTATGTATTGCTACCTATCATTATTATACAAATGATACTCTGTATACCATAATGATAAGTTTCTCTAAGTATATTCATTAATAATTCAGATCAAAATATTGTAAACTATACGTGTCCAAGCATTGGGACTACATTTTTTGACGCTGGTCTCTTATTAATCTCTCTCCTTATTAATAATAAAATCTCGTATTTCTTCATTTTATGTGCTACAAAATAATAATATTTATTGAAATGTAAAAGCCTTTTGCACTTTTACGATTGTTGTATGTGTTCTATAGCGGATATGAACTCTTAGTAAGCTTAACCGTCAAAGTAGCGTGACATTTACCTGATATTTCGCACGCCGAGAATACGTAGAATTATCAGCAAATAATTTTTCTTTTGCTTGAATTTGAGTATTGTATTACTTTATTATAGTTTTTAGAGCCGCGATGGATCAGTTGGCTAGAGCGTCGGTCAGCCCGGGCCGCTAACGTATTCACAGATTGAAAGCTACATGTATCATATATGGGCACGAATTTCGGTCTGCAGGGGCTACATGAGCCATATATGGCTAATAAATTTCTTTTAATGACAATATTCATGTAGAACTAGACATGTTTAAACTGTTTTGGCTAAATAGACGCTTGTTCTTCGTTATCAATAGAATACATTAATGATGAGAACACGGTATAAGAATGCTAAAGTTTGTAAAATACCGTATAACATTTTCATTTTTCCGTTGTTTTTGAAATTTTCTTATTCTAGTCTTAGTCCCTGGAGAAAGTCACCTAATTTCACGGATAGCGCTCAGCCTGTTAAAATTAATCTAGCGACCCGGGGGTTCATGTGCTTGTTGTTTTTCATCGAGGTTCTGGTGGTTAGGAGCCTACCTTAAGCTTGTAGGTCCAGTCAGTCGAAGGGTTGGGATCCTTGCAGATAAGGTCCGTCGGCAATTTTGACTTCGAGAGGTCGTCGGGTGTACTGTAATAAGTATAAATAAACCCGTCTCTCCTCGGAGGTCGATGCTGATGGATGGAAGGTCTGCTGGTGGACGGCTTCTTTGGGACGATCGTATAATCACTACAGGAAGAGCAACGCGGCTTTGATCAGTGGATCGTCTCAATGTGACTAGGAAATTGGAGTCGGAGCTATCCGGAATGAGTTTGTTCTGAGGAGGAATTGGGGTGCAGTACCACGTATCAGACGCAATGATGCCGCCCTGTGGCTATAGTAAATCACCCATATTGAGCAGCTATACATATGTAAACTCGACGATAAGATATTCGCGTCGAACGTTTTTGAAATAGATCGACCTTATTGGTTAATTCCTGTAAATCAGAAAATCTCATTGAAGCATTTCAAGAAACGTTCGACGCGAATATCTTACAGACGAGTGTATATCGAGAGTCATCTATTATATATTGGTATTTTATACAATTCATTAAGAGTAAACGCGTTTCCTCAAAACAAGTATTTTTACTATATATATATATATATATATATATATATATATATATATATATATATATATATATATATATAATATTGTCAGGATCATAACATTCAGTTTGGTTCATATTTTTCGCGTTAGATACTACTATAGCATATGTAACTCCTGTAATGTATCTCTTATACAAATAATCAAGAACGATAGATTCAAATATTATCAAAATTTATGTGTTATAGGAACATTCATTTTAAGGATATGATCGTTGTACTAAACTAATATATAATAACAATAAAACGTATAAGTAGTTGAAATGATAAAGATCGTTACTCAAAAAGTGACCTTTGTTTCCTTTAATTTTTTATTTTCTTTCTTCATTTTAGTATAATATTATATGTTAATAGTTTGCAATGTATGTGATAAGTGCATAGACTCTAAAAATATAATAGAAAAAAATATCTTTTTTCTAGAAACGTTCGTATTCTTTATAAGAATACTTTAATTTAAATGAAAATAACCAATCTTTTCTTAAATATGGGTTATAAACATAGACATTTCATGATTTTGAATATTATTTATTTAGTCGAAAAATCTTGACACTGCATGCAAAGTACTCATTATGTGTTTCTACTAAAAAAGATAAATTATGCTTAAAATAGTAGATTTATCCGAATTTAGTCAGCCGTATCTTATTACCTACCCTATGTTCTGTACTTTCATTAATATTATTTTCAAAATATGTAATAAATGTAAGTGGTTTTAATTTAAAAAATTACATGTTTAATATGCTCAAGAATAAGATTGAATAACAAGAAATTCACAAGAAAGTACAATATATTAATCGATTGCTTAGTCAAAATTATATTTGTGTAGACTACTATCTTTTCTTACTATTTTTGTAACGCTTTTTGCAAACTTATATTTCTCATTAGCTATTTTTTGTTATTCTTATCTCAACTACATATTCTACTTTTCATAAATTTTGCTTAAAAAAATAAATAGAATATACAGGTTACTGAATACATGTAAGTAGATACAGGTCGAGTCCAGTAAGACCAATTAATATTTTTAATTAATTTTCTTTAACATTCTATTCTAAGACGATTAAATTTAGTATAAAATTTTATGTTTTCTATATTCTAATTAATGGTCTAAAAGGTTGTTTATGTCGTCCACCCTACAAACATAACTTATAACACGAGCATCGTTACTTTTCTCTGTCCCATGAAAGCATTCATAAACTCAAAAAAAGTCGCGTACATTCACCTGCGCCATTCAAAAAGCAACAGAAAACAGTATTTTGTTATCAGTCTTCAGTCTTAATTAGTAAAACTTGCCTCCTTTAGGTCCTTACATCACGTTTATGACAAGACCTTGACGGTCACAATAACAAACCGAGAATGCTGCAGTAAAACACAGATACATCCAAAATACTGTATTAAAACCAATCGCCAATAAATAAATACAAAACCGAACCGAAATTCCACCTCGATCAAAAATGGTAATAGAACGCAAAAAATCGAGTATCCACCCGAAACGATCGAAGATCCCAGTGTGCAGTTCTGCTGGAGCTGCGCGATGTTCTGTGGTTATGGACAGAGAAGGACGATACAAAGGAGTAAAGCGACGTTGCCACTTCTCCGGCGATATGAACTTTTTGCCGTCTGCCGGATTGCCCCTGTGCATGTAATACCAGCGATTTCCGACCTCATGTGTGTGCACATGTATTATATATATCGTAGCGACATGCGCGAGTACATGTGTCGTGTGTAAGCTTGCGGATATGGGTGTAAACATATGATTATATGCAACGTGCTTGTACTGCTTGCGAGGGGCACAGCTACGTTTGTGTATACGTAATAACGTGCTTCTCCTTTTACACACCTGCAGCTTGCATATATACGTACTTTGAAGCGCGATTTTCAAATCGTTGTATTTGGAAAATTTAATTACTGAGCAGCAGTACACTGAGAAAACGATATCGAAAAATAGTACGATATTGATATTGCTAAAAATTACTTATACATTTTTTTTTGAAAATTATATATTTTTTCATAAGAGGTGTGAAGACGATAATTATTTGATTTATTATGATATTCATATCATAACGTTTAAAATATGATATTGTTGAGACTATAATATACATCGTTGCTATTATAATATATAGTTTTCTTAGTGTATTGAATGTAATTTTTGGAAATTAATTATGCTTACATGAAATTTCTATCAAATGCGGTTTCGAAATCCAGTGAATGATGAAGCTGAGCAAACAGAAAAAATCTATGACTATAATAATTACATACCTAATCATTTTTGCAAAAAAAAGTCCACTTTCTTAATCTGGGTTTACAATTTCAATGGTAATTTTTTTAAAACATCTTTTTACATGAAGCATACCTATGTACAATATATCCTTACACGAGGCATATATATACAAAAAATGTATCCATTATTTTAAGTGAAAAAAATTTTGCTATTATATACCTAATAGTAGAAAACTATCTAGATAAGAAAAAGAACAGAAAAATTGAACAGTAAATCTAGAACAGTACAATTATTTAATGTTCAGTAGAAGAATGTACTTTTAAGAAACATTAATTATGTGACTGTATTATATTTTATCACTTATGCTTCTGGGAATCAAAATACACTATTTTTAGAAAATGTCTGTATGGATGTGCGTGTGTGTGTGCGTGTGCGTCTGTGCGTGTGCATGTGCGTATGCGTGTGTGTGTGTATGTGTGTGTGTATGTGTGTGTGTATGGATGTAGATCAACATTACTCTGAATATACACAGTGAAAATTAATGTTTTGGGGCTCATATTTTTTACTTTTCTTTAAGGACAGTGGCTCAAAAATTGTTTTTTGTTTTTCGATGCGTTTTCGTTTTTTTATCGGTGTTTCAGTTTTCGGGTTTTATTTTTTGGGTTTTTTGATACCATAGAAATAATATCATCGATTGAGTAATAATGCATTTGAAAGAGGATAAAATTACCTATCTTTTATCATCCGAAATTTTGAATAATAGCTATTTCCCTTGTTTTGTTATTCATGAAATCGTCATTATCTTTCAAACGGTTATATCTGTGAAATATAAGAATGAAAATTTTTGAAAAATTTGAGATGATTAGGAATGTGGATAAAAATATTCTGTAAAAATTTTGAGGCTATATCTTTTTTTTTGAAGGGAAAAAAATCTTATGGCGAAAAAAATCGATTTGTATTCAGCTGCAAATACTGGAGTATATCGCCATCACTATCTCTTGAACGAGTTCTTTGCCCATATTACTACGACCTATATATTTAAAAATATTTGAGGATATGTATTTTTTTAAACATTTTTTGATCGATTATATCTCGAGAATGGCACGGTCATTTTTTACCAAACAGGGCTCATTCTTTTTCGTCTTTTAATGAAATTTGTAATTGAAAAGAAATTTAAAGATTCATTGATTCCTTTTTTTCATAGCAATTTCTAGATTTTTGGATTTTTGAGTTTTACTTGTTAAAGTTTTTTGATATGCTAAAAATATTATGATGAATTTAGTGTAAATGCATTAAACAGAACATAAAATTACCTATCTTTTACAACCGCAAATTTTTAGATAGGTACTTTTCCTTCTTTTGTTATACATCCTAGTGTGAGAAATCTATTAAATCCTATTAATTCCTTTTTTTCAAATATGAAAAGATCCTATTTGCGAATAGGATGTATATGCAATTTTTGTATTGGTGAATAGGATTTAATAGATTTCTCACACTAGGGCACGAAAAAAGTCATATTTCGTTTTAACGGTTTTATCTCGGAAATCTATGATGGCAAATCGTTCACAAAATTTTAGATGATTAGGAATTCAATGAATCTATGCACTAACATTTGATTACAGTTAATTTAATTATTTTATTAATTTTAATAAATTACGCACAGAGAAAAAATTGCTGTGATAAGGATTATTACATATCGTTCTGTACTTTTAGTAAAAAATTATCTTTTGTCACACCATCAATGATAAAATAGCACAACCTTTTTGAGGTATTATTTATTATTAATATATTTTGAGGAAGCTAATAAGTGCCAATGAATTGGCAGATGTTTCTTCAAGTAAACAAAATAATATGTAAAACAGACTTGGGTTACTTTCAGAGAATCAATTCTGTTTTACATATTATTTATAATTTTACACAAGTACATATACTAGTTCGAACTGTATTTTTAAGATTGAAGAAAATAACAATTAGTAAATTGTACTACTTATTCTCGCTATGTCTTACTTGTTCTACTTAAATACGCATATATTTCTATAAATATGGTCATATTTATTGCGCGGTCTTACTATACCCTATTATTTCTACTTATTTATTTGCATCTATTATGTAGCATTGCTTATATTATTTATATATGCAAATAAATTTGTTTAAATATTACTGAGCTTTTAAATATTATGTAAAAGAACAATATTGAACGATTAAAACATGTATTAAAAGAACAATATTGAACGATTAAAACAAGTATTAAAAATTTGAAATAATATTTTTTATTCAACAAATAAAAAGTTTTTAATGTGAAAATAATTATAATAATAATAATAATAAGTTAATAGTCTGTGCATTTTTCTATAAATAAAATATAATCATATGAGAATTCAAATTCTGAGTAAACGACCTCTGGTGGCGAACAGATCCTCAAGCATATTACTATTATGATGATCGGCTCAATTTGCCGTGTGGAAGATTTGATACACCGCACGTGAATTTTAGTGAATTATTTTGTAAATGATTTTATTCAGTGCACAATAACACAAGCAAAATGGGAATTTTAGAGAAAATATCCGAAATCGAAAAGGAAATCGCCCGGACCCAGAAAAATAAAGGTAAAGTCAAACAGCAGGTTATGTACAGGACACCAACATGATTTCCTCTACTATCAATAAGGTGTTTTATTACAAATTTTTTATATAATTAACAAATTAATAAATATTGTATTTTTCTTCATTTTTTTAGCAACTGAATACCATCTGGGTCTGTTGAAGGCAAAGCTAGCAAAGTACCGATCACAACTCTTAGAGCCTTCCAAAAAGTCTGAGAAGGGCGAAGGCTTCGATGTCTTGAAGTCTGGAGATGCCAGGGTGGCTTTAATCGGTTTCCCATCTGTCGGAAAGTCTACACTGCTTAGCACTTTGACTCACACAGAATCGGAGGCCGCGTCGTACGAATTCACAACTTTAACATGCATTCCTGGTGTTATCGAATACAAGGGTGCTAACATACAGCTTCTTGATTTGCCTGGTATCATTGAAGGAGCTGCTCAAGTAATTATTACATCTTTTTGTAAATTACTTACAAATTTATAGAAATTTTAATTTGCAAAAAAATATCTATTTGAGTCTGAAACATATTATGCTTTTGGTTAAATTTAAAATTAAATAAAAATGTTTTATACATTTAAAATATTCTCTAAAGATATGAATTTTCAACTCAGGGTAAAGGTCGAGGACGACAAGTTATAGCAGTGGCAAGAACAGCTGACTTAATTTTAATGATGTTGGATGCAACGAAGCAAGATGTTCAAAGGGATCTTTTAGAAAAAGAATTGGAGTCTGTAGGTATAAGATTGAACAAAAGAAAACCCAATATATATTTTAAAATCAAGAAAGGTGGAGGACTGTCTTTTAACTCCACTTGCATTTTAACAAAAGTGGACGAAAAATTGGTTCAAATGATTTTGCACGAGTATAAAATATTTAATGCCGAAGTATTGTTCCGTGAAGACTGTACTGCTGATGAACTTATAGATGTTATCAATGCTAATCGTGTATACCTGCCATGCCTTTACGTTTATAATAAAATAGATCAAATTTCAATAGAAGAAGTTGACAGAATTGCAAGACAGTCAACTAGTATCGTAGTCAGGTAATATAAAAATTATAAATTATATATAATTCATTCATTTTAAGAATGAAACACGTTCTCTTTGAAGCAATTGTTCTTATAAATTAAATAAATTTATAAATATTTTAGTTGTAACATGAAACTTAATTTGGACTATTTATTGGAGACTCTCTGGGAATATCTAGCTCTTATACGAGTCTACACAAAGAAACCAGGTCAGCCACCAGATTTCGATGATGGTTTAATTCTTCGAAGAGGTGTTACTGTTGAGCACGTTTGCCATTCAATTCATCGTACATTAGTTGAACAATTTAAATATGCACTTGTCTGGGTAAGTTGGCTCAATCATAAATTTGATGCTTTTCTTTATAATTCTTTTAAACAGTTACTTGATAAATTATCTTTATCATACTTATAGGGTACTAGTACAAAATATTCGCCTCAAAGGGTTGGCCTGCAGCATATTATGCACGACGAAGACGTTATTCAAGTTATGAAGAAGTGAAGAAACTTGTTCCTTGGTCATTGAAATTGACATACTGAACTATAGATAGTGGAGACTTTTATATTTTTGAAACAGGGGATACATCGACGCGAGCAAATCGATGCCATTGAAATTTTAATAATTGAGATCGATTTTTTTGCAATCCATCATGTAAAGTGTAATGGAAAGGGTATTTTAAAAGTACACCTATTTATTGAACACATTCGCGTTTCAAATCGCAAAATACTAAGATATATACTGTTTTATTAATAAAAATTTTATTAAAAAGCCATGATTATTTTTTGTTATTTCTAAGATCTACCTATTTTCTTTCGAAAGTAAGCGATATTATTAAATGAAGTATTTTAATTCTTATTTTTTTATTAAGTAATACTTTCTAAAACAATGTTTCTGTATTCATCTGAACATAAATTATGAATCAAGATTAATTATAACTTACAAAAACCAAAAATTATTTTTCTATGTAACAATTTTCAAATTTTTAAATAAGTTACTACATATTGACTTTTGAAGATCTTTTCTATTGCAAAATAATTTTACTTGTAAATAATAGACATTTATAAACAATAAAAAGCTTTATTATACTACTAGAGTAAATTTATACAATTGGACGCATTTTAAACAGGTTTCGTAATTGCTTATGTGTAAAATTCTTCTCTCCTGGCACCAAAATACCTTTTTCCTGTGCCCTCTTAGAATGGAAAGAATCTCTTAAGAAATTCTTGTAACAGGTATTAAACTTATTCACCTCGTTTTGACACAATTTGTTTTCATAATCATTATTTTGCAGACAAGCAATGACTATTGACATTTCATATAGGCAACCTCCCGCTGAAAAACAATATATTTCATTTAATAATTGTAAAGGGCACAGTTTTACTAAATATTTACCCTTGGCTTTGTCTGATTTTCCTGAAACCCTATCTTTCAACTTTAGAGGCAAAATTTCTTGGAAAGGGGTCTTATCTGGTGGCTGTGGACATCTGCCCTTGCCTGGTGCATAAAATGGTGCATAAAAGTGCTTACTGAGCCTCATTTTCTGCAATTAAGAATTCAAATTTCATTAATTAGTTATAGATAAAGAAATAAATAATTAATTCGTAAATTGAAATGTCTTGAAAGTTGAACTATGATACTTAGTTATACTTAAATTAAATTATTAATTCATGACAACAAAAACAAACGGAATAATTAAATAAATAAACTTTAATTACATTTCTTTTTAATTTAAAAAAAAATCGAATTGCAGGAGTGCTTTACAAGTAACCTATACATTGTAACGTTTAATATAAAACTAATTTTTAAGTAGTTATATCGTTTTAATTTAATAAAAACAAAAATTGGTTCAAATGAACACTAATCTATGTATGAAAAACGTGGAAGAAATATAAATAACTAAAATATACAGTAGCTTTAAAAATCAAAATACAAAATTTTTGGTTATGTTGACTAGCACCTTTCGTTTTTCTCTCAACAAAAATCAATCACACCCGTCATGACAATAATGAAAAAACAAACAATAAACAGAAAACTCACTCCAACGTATGTTTTACCAAACAATCAGACAACTGTTCCTCTACAATTGAACTAAATTTCGTATTATACACACAAAACTCCGACTTCTGCTACTCTACTCCATCGTTGCGTTACGACATATTTCTTTCTCACCGCGCGCATGGCAGCTTCGCGAAAGCGCCGCTCGATGGCGGCACGCGTCCCGCAAAGCGCGCGCTTGAAGGATAAAAAAAAGGGGGACAAATCCGTGCGAAAAAAAGATTACGCATGTGTGCGTCCGTCCGTCCCCGTACTTATGACTCGCCGACCGGAGAAAAGAAGTTTATCTCGATTCTTCTCTGCGTATAGTTGAAAGTATGCACTTAATATTTATTTCTTCGCCGGATAAAATCAAATTCACGCGAGCATTCGATAAAGACCGCACAGTATAAAAAATATCCTAAGCGAAGTACATATCGCACGTGCTGCAAGAAAGTCGTGATCCACAAATAATGGAATGTAAGTAGTGCGAGAGAGGCGACGGTGTAAAAAGAAAAGAAAAGAGTTAGCGAAGAAATCGAGGACAAGTTGTATTTGTATTATATACGCAAGGTCTGTGCCTATGTGCGTCGTGGCCGGCGTCGTGGAAGGGCGATTATGGAAATTCAATTTCTACTACAGTAGAAACACCGGACTCACGCTCGGTCGGTCGATATTTTGCGTCTGACGGGCTTCGCTGGTTATATTAATATATTATACATTTGCAGGTGAGCATTTTGGAGTTTGATATGGGTAGTTTTTTGGGGTGTACATTGCAACGATTTTGGTAATTGGGACGAGATAGTATTGTGAGGATTATGAATGATTTTTAAATTGGTCGTAAGGTATTTGTAAACAAGTGTATTATACCCGTACGGGAGATACTCTCAAGTTGAGTGTTATTTCGTACCCTCAACTGAATTTTTATATTGTACAAAAAACCACCAAAACCCACCAAATTTTAGTTGAGGGTACATACGTACGAGTGTTGTAATAACACTCAACTTGAGAGTTTTTTTCCATACGGGTAAGGCTGAATAACATATTTGTTGATCAATTTTTTGTCAAATCGTTATAATGCTAGTTTAAATAAGAGCTAGTTTTGATATTCCATGCAAATTTCAATAAATAATGTAATCAGTTGTTTGATTAAGAGACATATATCATACAATATTTACGTGATTTTAACTTAAAACTACAACAATGATTAATCTATCAAAATTTAATTCGTCATCTTAATTTGCAATAAATGGTCTTTCTTTTCGATAACAGAACGGAAGAGTGACTTTTAATTTTGCAAAATCAACGAAGCTCCATTGAAAGAGAAAAAAAAGGAAACGAGATTTGAAGAAAAATATTTCACAATGGCTACAATGTATCGAAGTAAGTGCTATTTTTAAAATATTTTATTATAGATTTCATTTCAAAACAAATTATTCATACATAACAAACAGATTATTTTTAGTTTTTTTCCTTTTCTATTTTTTTTTATAAAACGAAAAATTCTTTTATTTAAATATATTGTTATTCAGATAATCATGCATACATTAAATTATTATATAAATTATCTGCATACATATTGAAGTTCAAGGCCCTAATTTTAATTGTAATTTTATGGAAAAAAATACTCTTCATATTTAAATTATAATGTGCGTATTACAATAAATAAAAATATAAATATATCTAAGACTTTTAGAATCAAAAATTAATGTATATAATATAAACGGCATATATGACTCATTCGATCTACTTTCAAATTCTAAATGAACCCTTGAAACGGTTTTAGTCAGCCGCATCTATTGACGTTTTTGATCAATTCTTCAATTGAAAGTTTCCACGGCGAATCGAATTGGACCAGCACTCGAATCTTTCCAAATTGCCCGGAGCATTGACGCGTGTTACATTAAATTCCGATAAGACCTCGGAAATGAAAATTATCGCGCGGGAATGCGTACACTATACTTGATACTTGTCGATAGTTGTAACCCATAATCTAGTGAAAAAAATTTAGATCTCTGGTAAACTTCCAAATGTATTTGAAAAAATAAGATTTCTACATTCACAATGAAGATTTCTACTATATCGACATTAAAAACTATTTATTTATATATATAATCGATATCAACAAAATTTGTTAAATAAAGTAAGCGACAAAAAACGTGTTTTTCGTTTATTTAGTTATAGGTAAATTAGCGTATACATAATTCTAAACGCGAAAAACTTTTGTTTGGAAATTGTTCGTTATTATGAAAAAACTTTTTAAGAAAAAAGTTATTTATAAAACAATTATTTATCAGAAGATATTCGATGGTAGCATTAAAAAAAGCGTATTTTAACTTTCGTAATATGAATCTAGTAATTATTTTCAGTATAAACGTTACCTAATTTTTAAAAGACTTTCCATCGATCAAAGATATGTACGGCAATACTCACAATCCCCCCATGCGGAACGTTCTCCGTTCAAATTTGACAGTCCAAGTTGGACGTCCTATTCGTTTTTTTTTTGCTTAATATAAAAAAAATTGAAAATTGTACAATTATCATGATTGGCCTTGACCTTGTCTTCATTTAACACTTATCCATGATTGCATACCTGCTTTGAAAGGAACCTTGAGGCAATCTAAGTGAGGCGAGTACGAAATGACGAATAGACGGAAAAATGTAGTGCGAATAGAACATTTTTTCACAATAGAATATTCAAATGAAATGCGTCAATTATAAACAGTATGGAAGATTGCTTTTTCATACTTCTCATTGCTTATTTAGATATATATAGTGTAATATAAGCTTGAGAAATATTGGTAATAAGAAAGCAAAATCATATTGTACATTATGATAATAAATAAATTATAACAAGTGAAGAGAACAGAAGTGAATAATTGAACGAATCGTGGATACATAATTTAAAAAAAATATGTTTTGCCTTAATATAAACTTGATTTAAACAAAATGATACATATTTATAAACGTTATTCGTAAATCAAAATTGATGCAACGTGAAACTGATAATGATAATGAAAATGATTAATAAAACAGATAATTAATGTGGAGCTCTACTTACATTTGAAAAATCGATAGCTCCAATAAGTAAACTTAAATAAATTGAATTGCCCGTCAATTTTTAATCCATTTTATAATATCCATTAAAAATTATGATTAAAAGAACTTTTTAGAGTTAAAATACTGTAAACTTATCTTAAAATCCACGTTTTTGTTTAAACTTATAAGGTATACTTTGTAAATGCTTCAAATAATCTAAAGAGATAAAAATTATATATTGAACCTCAAACATTTAGAAGTTCCAAAATATAAAGTTTGAGAAATTAACATTTTTAGTGAAATTTTCAATTGAAGATTTTCGTTAGCGTGAAATTGGAATATTAGACTAAAACTCTTTTTTTCTAAGGAAAATAAAGAATCTTCATGTTTGAATAAGAATACATTGAACGTATTTTACTAGATATCTAAAAGAAAACATTTAAATTGTATCATTTACAAAAAAATACCGAATCCCAATACTTATTTTATACATTAATTAATATAGTGGCCATATTACCTGCATCGCCACAATACCTGCCCCTCCCCCCTTTTAGTAGTTATTTCAGTCATTTGTCATGTAGATTCGATTACCCCTATTATAAGTATTTCCAAACAGAATCAATTTTTATAAATTTGGTTAAACAATAATTCTTTTAAAAAAATTGCAAAAAAGCATTTTTATGTGAATAAAATAATATAATACTTTGATGCCCTGTTGTATTCCATTATCGTGAAATTAAAATTTTATAATAAAACTTATATATTTGTATTTTGAATGATTTTATTTGACATAATTAAGAATCATCTTTACTACTATTACATATGTAGCACATGCAGTGCATTAAAGTAACACTCATGAATAAGTAAATTTCTCATTTTCATTCATGAATTTTCCTCCATACTCTACAATATTGTTATACAGATTCTCGCATTGAGAATCAGTATTCACTCAAACCAAATTAAAATTTTAACATAAGTCTTGGAGCCCTGGCCGCGATGAAACTATTTAGAAGAAGAACCAGGAAAGGAAAAATAACGTCATATACGAAAACAAGAAGAAACTAATAAAAGTATACATATCTGAATCTCTGTTTCTCATTATATTATGTCACGAGTCGTCACGCCATGCGTCATGCGAACTAATCGCACGATCCACGTGATAATGCAACTTTCGTATTCCAACGTGCGCGAGGTATTCAAAAGGAAAGAGTGGGGTTTATTATTTCAATTTCGTTTTTCTCTTTCTTTTTCTGGTCGCGATGTTTATCACGGAAGGAAAGTCAATTAGAAAAGTTATCAAAAAGTGAAGGACGAGATTTTGTACACAAGAATCGTTGGTTTAATCATTAATAACATCCTTAATGAATCTATTTGTGTGGATCTATAAGTGGATTCTAATGATTGATGTACATACTAATTTTTTGTAATATTTACACCGATTTAAGTTCATAGTGTCCCTTCTTAATACGAAAATAATAGTACATTACGATACATGTGACTTAAGTGGATATTTACGTCGTGCAATGGGCCACTTAAATTACGAGAATCGTATATAATTTTATAGCACTGCTTGCCTAAATCCGCTGTCACGTCTAGCCGTGCCTTAAGCAGTCTAGTACTGCACCGTGAGGTTAGCGCCCGAGCGTAGCGAGGGCGATAAGGAATGTGCAATAATGGACTACTTAAGTCACGGATAGGCGTGACTTAAGTGCAGATTTAGACCACCCAGTGCTATAATAATAGTTACGTGTCAAACAACTTGAAAAGAATAATATAAAGATTAAAATAAACTAAAAAAGCATCTTAATGCTTTACGAAAAGTAAGAATGTTACGATTTCATTACTTACCGAACGTCAAAATGTACATGTATAAAAAAACATACTAACCAAGAATCTTACGTAGCTAAGCACCAAGATAGTTTTCGGCGCTTTCGTGTTCACGGCGGTCGCGAAAATAAAGAAAAAAATTTTCCAAACAAAAATATGTGGTTCATGGCCGCGTGGACGGTGGCTTGTAACGAGTTAGTAACCGATCCGATCGCTCTCGTGTGTATATAGCTGTGCAAATCACTTGTGTACGTACGCGCCATATATACACGCAAGCGCGATCGGACGATTTTAACATTCAACGAGTTTCTGAAAGATAATTGCCGGCGCTTTCGCGAGCACGCGCGCGAAAAGTAAACAAATAAACGATTGAACAAATTATCGTGAGAAATCGGCTCTCTTCTTTTCAAAACAAACCGCAATGTCAATGATATTTTGCGACTTTTTCTTGGAGATTTTCATTGTTTTTATTCAAATATCTTCTTTTTTTAATGATACTAATTGTTTATTATCTTATTTATGTGTATAAGAAACTATCGTACTTTGTTATAATGCATTATTGTTTTATTTCATTGGTTTTATTATGATAATTATTGCGTTCCGCTTGACGCATCTTCTGACATGAGAAAAAACCACTGCCAATTCATGGTCACTTAGCTTCCTCAAACTTTAAAAAATGTTCCAATATGAAATTATTTATTCTTTTTAATACTCGGGTGAAAACTAAAAATGACAAACTTATGACTTTTTAATATGCTTGCTTTTATTTACTTTTTAGTGATTTAGTAATTTAAACTTATGCAAAAATATAGCATAAATTATGCAAAAGTATTGTTGTTTAAAAGATTTTTCATATATATATAATACATAACATTTTCACAAATAAATTTAAGATAAGATAATATATAATTAAGAAAATCTTATAAATGTTCATTGAATGTCATTATTCGAGTTAATTATTCAAAATAGTTTATTTAAACACATTTTAACTCTATTAAATTTTATTCCTAACAAATTGTATTAGAACATCAAAAATATATATTGATTTACTAAAAAAAGCACTACAGTCATCTTCTATTTTGAAACTATCTATTACAAAATTTTTTTTTACAACTTATTGAAGTAACAGCATATTTTTGTGATAAAAGCAAGACTGTTAAAAGAAAATTTTTACGCACACATTCTTGAATTTTTTAAAATAAATATTGTCTAATAGTAGACAATATTTATTTTAAAAAATTCAAGAAAATTAATCAACTATAAATAATTCTATGCCTAAATATAGCATTTAAAAAGCAAATTAAGGTTTTGCATATAAAGCTACATTTTTTTTCCAATTGACAATAATAAATTTTGCAAAACTATAATTGTTGATTAAATTTTATTTATGAATATAGTAAATGCATTCTACTTTAAAAATATTTTTTTTTTCGTAATTTTAATCGAGTTTATCAACAACGGATTTATTTATTACAAAAATATCATAAAAATGAAAAAAATGGTATAAAACGAAAACAAATCGGTCAAAATTTACCGCATAATACTCAAAAAAACTATTAAAATTTTTTTGATAAAAAATGAATATCATCAAACTGAAAAAAAATTGTAAAAAAAATTGATAAACCCTTGGATAAATCTTAAAAATACTTCTTCATTTTAAAGTTCATCAAAAAATTTAAACAATGATCTTATATAATGGCCAAAAATTACCGCATAATACTCCAGAAAAAAGCTATTATTTTTTTAAAGATAAAATGAATATCATAAACGTATAAGTTATAAAACAAAAACGAACCGATAAAACTTAAAAAATTTTCTTGATTTCAAATCTTCATCGAAAACGTATAAAATGAGCTTTGTTTGGTGAAACATTACTACGTAATACGCAAGAAATCTACAATCAACAAATTTTTTAAATAGAAAATATAATAAATGAAAAAACGTTATAAAACAAAAACGATTTGATGAATCTTGAAAATTCTTTTTGATCTAAGTTCTTGATCAACAGACGAAAAAAAAGCGTTCGTTGGTAAAAACATTACCGAGTAATACCCAAGAAATAAGCAATCAAAAATTACACAATGACATATAACTTCGAATATCTCGAAAAATAAAAGTCCTCATGATCTAAGCAAATAACTTAACTGAAAGATAGTAAAAAGCGATCTTTTTGGACATTTTCAGATTTTTTCTCAATCATAGAAAAATAAAATGTCTCAAAAATTTTACAGAATAATCTTCTCCATTGTCCTAATTATTTCAATTTTTTTATAAACTTTCCATCGTATATTTCAGAGAAATCACAGGTCAAACAAAAAATAACGTTTATGTGTATAACAAAAGAAAGGAAACACCTCATCCAAAATTTCGGGTGGCAAGAGATAGGTATTTTATGTTCTTTCAAATGCATTTTTACTGGATCGATGATATTATTTCTAACGTACAAAACAATCCAAAAAACTAAAAGTCAAAAATCGAAAAATCGCTAAAAGTAAAAAAAAAATCCGAAAGACTATAAGAATTATTATTGTATCCACTTCGTTTAAAAAGAACAAACAAAAGATACTATAACTATATAACTATGCATACATAGATAAACACACACACACACGCGCGTACGCACGCACGCACGCAGGCACTCACGCGCACACACACTCGCACACACATCCATCCGGACATTTTCTAGAAATAGTGTATTTTGATTCCTTATATCACATAACATGTTACTAACATGTTTTTGTACTGTGAGTGTTTTTATATTACATACTCTAGTGTGTAGTGAGTACACTGTACATATGTAATAGATAATTTCGTACTTAAAAGCAATGAGTATTAATCTGTTAAAAGTGTGTAACTTCAAAGTCAATGCCAAGGTGACTTGCATCTTTATAATTTCAAAGAATTTTTTTTATTCCGTATTTTAGTTACAATTGATGAGTCTTTATGAGGCTCGTTATATTATCTATTTTTATAGATGTACATGTTTCCGAAGCTATCGGAACTCTTTATACGAACTGTTTGTTATATTAATAAAAATGCAAATTCTGTGTTACTCATCAAAATATTAATTATATTTCCATTATAACTTCTCCAATTGATGTTGTGTTAAAAAAAGAAACACCGCATGATTCGGCATACTTTGCACTAAATAGTTTATACTTTTGCAAGTCAACTTAGAGAACAAAGTAAATTATGTTTAAATGAAAGACACATCCTTTATTATAGGTAAAATATTTGCTAGTACGTCTTGAGCACTGAAATACGCCTTTATTCATTGGGATTTAACAAGTGGTTGCAAAGGTTTTATATGTAATAGTGAATGAATAAAACGGTGACAAAGTTATTAACTCTATTTGAACTGACTCTGGTATTTTTAAATCTAACATATTTTCTAATCATTTATTAATCTATTTAAAAGTTGTCATTAAATTATTTTCTTTGCAAATTCTGAAACTGTAAAACATACAGAAAATTTGTACATATTATAATTAATTTTTAAATTCATCCGTTTTATATGCTTATTAACGAAGAAGAAAATATCGTTACTGCTTTGCTTCGGCCATGACAATTTAAATCCCAACAGGGTATATCGACGGCTGAGCGGAAGAAACGATCAATCCGGCGCGCAATCGAAGAAGAGGTTAACTCGGATCGCGCCCCAACAGTAGATCAACTCGGATATCGCGTGAAGAACGGCTTCTTTAGCCAATTATTCCTCGCTTTATGTTGTGTTTTGGCAACTCTAGAAAAATATGAAAACGAATATGACCACAAAAAAAGCAATTTACTATTTCTTTAGAGTTACAAAAACACAACGTAAAGCGAAGAATAATTGGCTAAAGAAGCCGTCCTATACGCGATATCTGAGTTGATCTATTCTTGGGGCGCGCTCCGAGTTCTTCAAGTGCACGCCGCGTTGATCGGCTCTTCCGCTCAGCCGTCGATATAGTAATAGAAAATATCAGTATCATCTTTTTCAAAGATTTTATCTTTTATAAACAACCTTAAATATTATATTTCTACAAGCTAGATTCTCTTTAGTAATGCTTACAGTAAAAAGTTGTAGTAATGTAGGTAAATCTGTGAACGATGAGAACTAGAATAGGGAATAATACAATAGTACATTGTGCAACAAGGGGATAAAATGAGCTATTTCTAACGAGGGTGAGGTATTCAGCACGAGTCGCAGTCGAGGGCGCCGAAGGTGCACATTCGACGGATCAAACAGCTGACCCAACGTTTCCAAAAATATCTAATGAGCTTAGCATAACAGACATTTGATCCAACGAAGCTGTTCCATTTAGAGAACGTTCAATCAGGTATAGTCCAGTCGGCAGAGTTTGGAGTGGAAAAGTTGTATACTAAGTCTACTTTTTGTTGATTTCCATGTGAAATTTCCCGCAGAATACGAATTTGTTATTACAAAAGTCTTCAAAATTTGTGAAAAAAGTTATAAGCAAATTAAAATTAATAAATGACGTTTTTTTTTTCGTTTTTTTAAAATAACTTGGCCGGATGAAGTCGCAGAGAATAATATTTCATACAAAAGTTGTTCCGTATTAAATTCTCTTAAAAAAGTGCTATATGGTGATATATGGTTTGTGCAATAGTTTAGCCGCAAATCGACTTGAAAGGTAAACAAAAGTTTTTCTTTATATTAATGTGGATAATTGACCAAAACATATGTAACTCTGAAAAAGAAATCCTTTATACTATAAAATATACTAGAAAAAGTACCCGTACCCTGATTACCGACAGTATATTATTTAAAAAACTATGCAAGTTTTAGGCACCTATCTTTTCGCTATGGCACAAACCAGAGGGTTGGGTGCAAAATAACTGCAAAATTTATACATATAATTTAAGTGTCTTATTATTATATGCAACAACAAAAAATTGATTTTTTTTTAATTTGATCACTTTTTTGCATGTTTAAAAATTTTGTTCATCTTCAAAGTTGCAAAAAATGGCTCTGTTTTGAGAAATTTTTATACTTTTCGAAATCTTAATTTCCCACAAATAAATTTCTTGAAAAAACCTTCAATTTAAGCCCTGGAAGGCTTTTGTACAATTAATAGTTCTGGAGATAATATACTTCAAAGTCGACGGCTACTTACGATAAAATTATTGGCTCTATCGGCTCGATACAAAAACGTACGTTAAGTTGGTTTCGAGTGCAAAATATATGTTATGTTGCATAATTTTTGGTCAACATGATAACGCTTTAGAAAACGCCCGAAAAAGCAAAGAGCACGCAGAGCTACCGGCCTTTCAGGGCTTAAATTAAAGGTTTTTTGAAGAACCTTCAATGTGTGAAATTAAGATTTCGAGAAGTTTAAAAATTCCCAAAATAGAACCTTTTTTGCAAATTTAAAAGTGAAAAAAAATTTTAAACATATCAAAGAATAGTCTAATTTAAAAAATCGATTTTTTCTTGTTGCATATAATAATTAAACTTAAACTGTATGTAAAACTTTTCCAGTTATTTTGCACCCAACCCTCTGGTCTGGGCCATAGCGAAAATATAGGTGTCTAAAACTTACATAACTTTTGAAATAATGTACTGTTGGTAATCGGGTCATGGGTACTTTTTTTTATTATAAAAGAATTAATTTCCTAGAGTTAAATATATTTTGGTCAACTATCCACATAAATATAGAGAAAAACTTTTTTTTACCTTTCAAGTCGATTTGTGGTTAAACTATTGCACCAACCATATATCACCACATGGCACTATTTTTTGAGAATTTAATGCGGAACAACTTTTGTATGAAATATTTTTCTCTGAGACTTCATTCGGCCTAGTTATTTTAAGAAAACTGAAAAAAACGTACTTTATTAATTTTAATTTGCTTATAACTTTTTTCCACAATTTTTTAGGACTTTCGCCATAAAAAATTTGTATCATACGGGAAATTTTACATAGGAATCAACAAAAAGTAGACTTAGTATAACGACTTTTCCAAAAAGCCCCTGTTCCCGGGCTCTGCCGACTGGATTAATGTTCCTGCCATCCAAGTGTACTGCGTCGTACTCACAAAAACGAAAAAAAAAATCACCGCAATCAGCGGCACGTGGGCACTCACACGCAGCTACAGCTCGCGCATCAGGTCACCATCACGTAGCTCTGTACATCACGAAAAAAGAGCGTTAATTATCCCCCCACCTGGTCGACCACACGTTTTATCGTCCGAGTTCACGTCGCGGACCTCGGAAAATGCATAATAGTTTGGCGCGCGGAGAAGGAGGAAGAGACGGAAGGCCACTCATCGTTTTTCCATGTGGAAAGGGATAAGGAGTTTCGTGACCGATGAAAAAGACGCTATCGGCAGGCGAGCTCGGTTAGTTTGGTTTTGCGTCGTCTGTCGGTCGTCCAAGATACGATTAACCGACGCCTGCAAAAGTATCGCGGTTGAGAAGCTCAGGAGTATATAGTCGAATTGGATCGCTCTTGTCGGCTGGTACATACACGCGGTTTGCAGTGATGATGAGGCGAGAATTTCGCTGCATCGCGCGAGAGTGAGGAATATAGAGTATCTGAAGCTGATTTGCTTGGAAGTTGGAACGGTTGGGGTCTATAGAGGAATTGAGGATATTGGAGTTGTTAGGGGAAATTGTGCGTGGATACTTTGGGGAATACGGAGAAGATTGGAGTTACTTTTAGGAGTTACAAGTTTTCGTCGATTTTGTTGTCAATGATAATAAGGTAAGCTTGCGGGAAAAGTAAGGAGTAGCTTTTCAAAACGAATAGAACGAGGCTATGACAAGCACATTCTTGTAGCTTTATCGTAGTGCAAAAGGTTACTTATAAGAACATTCAAGTCATGTTTATGCATTAAAAGTTATTAGAGATAGATTGAAGACTTTTAATGTAATAAATAAAATTCAAGCGAGGGCATATAAACTCAGAAGGAATGGAGGATGCCCATGCAATACCAGGTAAAATAGGGAATCTATAAAACTTATCTGAGCATCATAAGTTTATAAAATCTTACACATTTCTTTATTACTGAAAATCTTTATTACTGAATTTCTGATAAAATATTTATTTTTTCCCTTCACTTCTAGAATTTTGTTCTAATTTTCATTTTTTTTACTAGCTTTAAACCGTAGGTAGAGTCAGTTTGGTACGATCTCCTGCGTTCCTCTATAGTTACTACGCATCCGTGGGCATTCTCTATTGTTTCTTTATCAATTTAATCAAAATGCAGAATTTAGAACTGACTTAGTCTTGTTCGATGGATGCGGTATAATTTGCGTAGGAGTTTTAGCAGAAACAGAAAGAAAATGTTCAGCATGAAAAAATTTCAAACTCATGGTTTATTGTAACAAATTTTTCGAAACACAAAATATTTCACTGATACATACTAATGCATTTATTTTAGATATTGCGAGTTCTTATAATGTTAACATATAGTATTTTTTGCAGTTAAGATTGAAATTGTAAAGTCCTCATTTAACAAGTTTTTACTAAAGCAGCAATATTCCTTTTCTACATTCATAGATATCAGCATTTGTCCTCCCTTTTACAGATACAATATTTTTTAAATATAAAAATAAGCTTTGTTTAAAGTGATCAATTTACGCAGAAAACATTTTATTAAAGTTATAAAACCTTGCGTAAAATAAAAAGAGAGCACTGTAACTTATGTGCTAGAAGCCGTATAATTTTAGGATAATTTTAATTTTTTTAATTACAACTTTCTAATTCTTGGGATTTAATATGGTTTTGCTATCTCTAATTGAATGCAAGTTTTAAAAACTTTACTAAAAACGATGTATTTAGCTGTTTTTTTCCTGTTTAAAGCTTTTATCATAAACTTTATTATCATATTACATAAAACAAATATCATGGTCAAAAACAAAGGAAAATTTTTGGTTTAAAAAGAGTTTGTGCATGAAAAATGTAATGTCTTTTAAAAGTAAAAAGTGACTAAAATGGCTAAGATAAATAAATTGTTGTTTTGAACGCATAGCCTTGGGCAGTAAACATTAGTATTAATTAAATTAAGAATATGTTTTATAATACAAAAAATCTATTATATTCGTAAGCAAAATAACATTTCAAATAGAAAAATAAAAATACGCATTAAATATAGTGCCTCCCCATTTCTGAAGTCGGCAAAAAATGCTCAAAAACTGACTATTTCACTTATGTTCATCAATATGAATGGTTCAAGGTTTCAACTAAATCGAAATACCTATCTGTAATGATGAAGGAACGATTTTCGTGTAGGCCCGCTAAACGCTGCAGGAACAGGAACAGTCATAGTGACAGAGCTAATACAAACGTGAATTTTAAAAAAACGTGGCCTTAAATATTCGATTGCTAATTTCATATAAGATCAGTTTACTTGCTATAAGATACTTTCATAAATTATAAATAAATTTGTCAAACATATTCTGCGTATACCTTAATAGTTGTCAGGATTGTGTCTTTGAATTGTCAACTCACCTATTCGATTTTACACTGAAATGGTTATACCTCAAATTTTATTGTAAACAGTTTATGGCATTATGTAGAGTTACCGTTTGCTCATAGTACTTTTAAAGTTTCTTTCGTACCAGATTATATTAAATATAAATTAAATTAAATTCAGAGGCAGTAAAAGATTTACAACTATCGACTCCAAAGATGGGAAAGATATAGATATTTCCCCACACCTGCACCGAAAGTATCATTTTTTCTCTCGAGCGCCTGGAGAGAAATGTGTATTTTCGGTGCTGGTGTGAAGAAAAATAGTATACGCACCATGGGAGGTAAAATGGCGACCCCATAGCGCGTGAGCATTTTACACGCACGGGTGGCATTTTACACGTGATATGGACTCACCAATTCTTTACGAATATACTATATATACGTAATATACTATTTCTATCCCGTACAATTATCAATATTCGATTAAGAGTAAAATATATAGTGGTATTGTATTTTTAATAAATCTTATCTGAATCTGATATCCTTCTAAGTTTTTCTCACGCCATCGCTGCACAGTAATCGTCATTTTAATTTTAAGTAGCTAAGTGTGATTAACCATTTTTACGTAATTCGCAGTACCATGCAATAAAGTCTCAAATTCGATAAAAAATTGCAAAAACATAATTTGAAATGCAATAGAACTGTAGAATACTTAAGTGCTAATCTGATTTTTGTTTTCTTTCGTTTTCTTTCTCCAGATATTAAAAATAATTTATGTGAAAAGCGCAGTTAAGTATAAAAACTGTAATCCACTTGCACTTTTAAAACAATTATCAATATGATTCGAAACACAAATATTAACAACTTATTTGATTTTCTTAAATTCAAATTCAAAACATATTTGATTTTTCAATCAAAACTTATTTTATTTTTCAATCAAAACTTATTTGATTTTTCAATCAAAACTTATTTGATTTTTCAATCAAAACTTAAAATTTATTTGATTTTCTCAATGAAAAATAAAAACTTGTTTGATTTTTATTAATTAAAATTCAAATTACTATTGCACCTAAACTTTTTTATCTTCCGATTACGAGAAAAATCACGTTGCGCCAATTATTTCCTCGTCCAAGGTTGAGAACGGTACGCTTCAGCGTTATTCTAATTTGTACAAGTATAGTCCGGTACGTTGAGCTTAACCGAGGCATTTTTATTCGCACATACCATGTGCACGTGAGTTCTTCCATAATTCATTATTGGCACCTCGTACGATCGACTCGCACGTTATTTCGGTCACTCGTCACCTCAGATTTTTCCTATGCAAACATGTAATTTTAGTCGCAAATACCGTCAAAAAAATCGAAAAGGAAATAGAGAAATGAATTGGAAATGTATACAAATTATAAATTGATAAATTGATATAGCTTTACTCTAATAATAAAAATAAGAATCGTATTACATTATAAATATAAAAAAAGGAAATTTAGTTCATTTTAACAAGTTTATATATAATTAGATTGTAGTGTACAAACAGTTAAAAATTTTGTCACAAAGACAGTACGTAGGTATTTATTTTATTTTCTTTTGTAAAACTATAAAAAATTTTCAAAATAGCGAACAAAGAAGAATAGGATACCAGAAGCGCTGAGATTAAAACTGGTTATGAAAATGATACCCGCGATATTATGTAATAATTTCAGCAATCTTCTAATGCATCAATCTGCAAAAAGAATCTTATCATGCAATGGCGTAATTGAAAGAAAAATGTTCATGATTTTCGCACAATATTAATCTTTAACTTAGGTCTGTAAATTATTGAATATATGAACAATTCTCTGGAATCTTCAACTTTTTCACGTTCTTCTGGACCTGGACTTAAACTCTTCGTTTTTAAGCTAAAAATGAATCCTTATATTTTAATAAGAGTATATTGAAAGTTTTACTAGATTTCTTATGAAAAACAAGTAAATTGTGCCATTTACATAAAAAGGTTTTATAAGTAAAAAATTAGTACAATTGAATCCAAAAAATCGTTTCAGGCATTTTATAACACATTAAAACGTGATTCGATTAAAGTTATTTTAGTAATTTTTTTCTTTAAAAATTGAATATTCATAATTCGTTGATATTGTTATCAATTATTAATAATACTTTTACGAGTTGAAAGGTGATTTGACAAAAGTATTGGCTATTTTTTCAGTAATTATCCCGTAGATTTGATTGCCTCTATTAGTTTTTCATAAAAGAATCTGTTTTTATGAATTTGCTTAAACAATAATAACTGTTTATATAAATTGCATAAAAATATTTTCTATTTTACTATAATACTGTAATGCCCTGTCGTATTCTTAATAGATTAGGATTTGGTATCATTGCTTGGCTTAAAAACGAAGGTTTTGGTGCCAGGTTCAGTAGTATGCACTTTAGGAAGTGGAATAAAACGTTTCAAAAATGACAGGTAAAAGTGCAAAAGAGTTAAAAACTTTACAGAATTACTTATACAGGTAGGTAGTGTTATTTCACATTGATTGAATATTATTATTTTTTAGTGTTTCATCTCCATCGTTGACTAAAAATAATACTCTAATACGTTAAGTTAAAAGAAAACAAAGCTTCCATTAGGAGGAATTTTTACAACGTACTATTATATGATGGAAAAAATTAACATTTGCATTGATTATTATGTGTGAATAATCTTCTGTTGATAATACATGATGAGTCTTAATATGATTCAACTTAACGGTGCTTGCGCTGTGAATTATCTTTCTGGTTTCAAATCGGCATTGTTTCTAGATTATTTACCATTTAAATAAAAAAGTAGATAGAGCCGTTTATGAAAAAAGTCATTTTCTGTTCCATATTCCATCCGACATTTTAGAATCTTAAAAATCTAACAGCGGGTTGGGAATCTAATAACTAATAGATAATAATAAACTATTATAATAACGTAATAGACTTTAATAACCCTTATGGTGATACTAAACCCCCGAGTTGTCGGCAAATACGGAGAACCACTTTATTAATTTACATTTCAATTTTAAGAAAATATCTCTGAATAGTGGTTTTTCATTGAGATAACAACATTCCAAAGAAATATTTATTGAAACTTAAATGCTTGCACTGGGTATCCAACTTTCCTTTTAAGGTTTTTGAAGTCATTGATTTCTAACCCACTATCAGATTTTCAAAATTCTAAAATGGCTGCATAAATATGCCGATCAAAATGTTATTTCTCAAAGGCAGCACGACCAATGTTTTTTATTTTGGTTGATAAAAAATCTAGAAAAAATGCAGTTACATCATACTAATACCCGCGATGAAGAACAACAATTAAATTATTGTAAGCTTGAAAAAACATACTTTTCTGTAATGAGTTCTACACTACACTATTTAATTTTTTTAAAACGTTAGCGTAATTGGTAACTGAAGGATACAAACCAAACTGAAAACATTGGATTAAGCTTGAACTTTATTACCTTAACATGCATGAAAAAATAGAAATAGTAAAAATAGAAAAGATCTCAACCCAAATCTGTTGTCGAGAAACTGCGCAACACCTGGAAATGCGTCATGAAAATCGCTCACGAAACGGACCTATGAATATTTCAAAAAGAGGCCTATGACCGCGGTGACCAATACATCGGACGCTAAAAAATACAAGCGCGCATCTCGCTCCTCACTGCCGACGTGACTGTTTGACCGTAGAATTGTCATTCGCTCGCGCGCGCATAGCGTGACCAGCGATCAATGGATATTCAAATTTACGCGAAGCATCGCGTGCACACGTGCACGTGCGTAATTCCTTGTCCACTTTTAATTTCAATCGTTTTATTTTTGTACGCTTTATTTATGATAATGACGCGTATATTTATGCGTTAGTAAATTTATCGGGATGAATGGAACGATGTTAGTTTTTGTTTAGTGTTATGAAAGATGCAAGATGTTTTTCGTTGACAAATTGCTGTTTGGTTATAAATTTAGCAAAAATATTGTAATCCTTTCAGTCCGCAAGTCTTATCTAAATACTGTCAAGAATACTTCCTTAACATTTCAGCCTGATCCGTTAAAAAGATTGATGTAGGAACACTTTTGAACACTGAAAAATAAGTTTTGAGAAAGCAGCAATTTTGTTAAGGAGGTAACATTCCTAAAACAGATTTTTTTATTTTTAACTGCAAATAACGAAATTATTATAAATAATATTATACATTTGATTTTTTACGAGAAAATCTACTATTTTAACGTATATTACTACAAAAAAATTCTCCTCATCGATGTCATATGGTAGATGTAACCAGTACTTTTTCTTCGTACGCGTAGGCTCCAGGGTACCTACATGTGCAAGATATTAGGTCTACCAGGGCTTAAATTACTTTAAATACACATCACTAGTGGATAATACTATTTAGATTTGTTTATTCTCACTTGCACAGTTTTCTGAAGACATTTACTGCATCTAAAATGCATCTAAAATGCAGTAAATGGCTTCAGAAAATTGTGCGAAAAAATAAAAAGTATTATTATATAAACAGTTACAAATTAATTAAGTAGTTAAAAATTAAATTATTGTGAATTATACATCCTGTTTATGTGAAGCGTAATTTTTTTAATCTCCATAACGATATATCATCAGATTTATTTATAATTTAGTACCTAAATATATACATGAAAATAGCCTAATGAATAATGTTATTATAACTTTATATTTGCCCGAAAACGTAAAAATGATCTTTTTATTATTAACGATTCCAGAGCTCACATTTAATAAGGGTTATTAAATCAAATCTTGCAGCAAAATTCTAGCTTACATGACGTAGTTTCGGCAGGCAAAAGCCAATACTGAATAAAAATTAAAATGTGTGACATTGAGAGGCTTAAATACTATTTTCTATTATGTAGAAGTATTTTAATGAATTCTAACTCGTTTTGAAAAATATATGACTTGACCTATTAAAAATAATTTAAGGGCATACTCTACTTTTCGAGTATTTTCGAGTGCTCTTGGCGTACTATTTAACACGTTCTTTCTTCTATTTTGCGTAAGTCTAATATGTTCCGGAATTACAGTAATTGATGCTCCATTTAAACAGCCATGTAAAGGCGCATGTTCGCAATTATTTATAGAAAAGTGGGAACTACCCAACTTAAAAGCTTACTCAAAATATACATAATTAAAAACATGATACATAAGTTCAGAAATATTTATTATATGTATTTATAATTTATATAACAACGTTAATTCTTTTAAAATCACTTCTTTTTAGATGAATCAAGTGTTCAAGTAAACTATTTCTATCAAAGCTTTTCCTCATTGAAAGAACTATTTTTCGCAAATTCGACATCGAAAATACAGTTTTAAAAATATCGCATGAATAGTTGCATTCGATTACTTAAAAAAACAACACGCACTCCAAATAAGCACAATCATTTTGACAGATATATTTCGGCGCAGGAAGCACGTGCTCGAGCAGTGCACAGCCGCGAAGAAGAATAGTAAAACACGCATGCGTATAAGGGAAATGATGTTTGATTTGTCCATATGACAGCCAGACGGTTCTTAAAAAGTTTTATCGAACGATAAAAATGAAGAAAGTGATATCACAATTGTACGTGATAATCTACACACGCTTCTATGTTTCATTCAAAGGCAATTTTATGATGACGTTTGTATATTTATTGTGCAAATAGTTATTATGTAGAAGGAACTACGATTGCCGATGAAGATATTACTTTGCAGAATAAATTTTAAAAATAGAACAAAGTTTGAGATCGTGAAAAACAGTAAATTTTGCAAAAATAGTTTTTTATTAGAACGCGAAAAATCGGGTGTTATTATTTCTGTTTTCTATGTGTAATAAAAATTAGTGTAATTAATTTAGGTAAAAATTTCTGTAAGTTATAATGATAATAATAATTTAAAAAATGAATAATGTGCTCTATGTAACGTCCTGGTAATAATAATGTACCGTTCCATTATACCTCAATGAGTTTGAACATCGTCGTTTTCGATGTAATCGAATAACAATTATCAAGTACTTTTATATATTATATTAATTTTCTTAGTAACGTAGGAAAATGTTCTTTGCTTAGCAAAGAACAGAAATAACTTTTTTATTTTATTGGATTACATTTTTTACGTACTTTAGAGTATATTTCATTTTAGTGCTATGTCCGTTATGCCCCAGTCTCCCCTATCTTAATAATTTCAAAGCAGAAATTATTTTAATTAAATCATTTTTAAATTATTTATGTATTTCATCTTATCTTTAAATTTGTATCTTTTTGTATTTAGTTTAATATATAAAATAGTACATAATAATTTTGTTTTATTATAGGTAAATTCTTAACTTTTCATGTTTACTATAAAACTAAATAATTCGGCATAGTGCGTTTCTTACACATAAGAATTGTACACATAATTATTGTGCACAATTTAACATTGGTCGAATATATCTATATATAATTTGACCAATGCTAAATTGTGTACAATAATTATGTGTATAATTCTTATGCTTTATTATGATTTACCATTATTTTTTTAGTTACGTAACTGTACAGTACTGCAAAAAATTTAGCTGTGCAGATGTTGCAGTAAAAAGTTCCTTAAAGTAAAACATAGTTTTTATTATTTTGAGCATACGTATATATCTTTGTAGTAATTTGTTTACTGTTTATAAATAAACAGAGTAGTACCTTAAAAAGTATACTTTAAATACTTTATAATTTTATATAATTTTAATGTTATGAGATTCTAAACATTCTTACAAAATTTTTTACCGATTTGTTTAATTAGATAAAGAAAAGTTAAAAACATCTAAGAATACTCAATCAATATTTTTTTTATTAAAATGTGTCCCAAAATATTTTAATATAGGTATCTATTGTTAATATAAATTAAAAATATATAAACGTTCATTGAAGTTTATTTAATTTACATTTAATTTCAATTTCAATTTTCAATTTCCATTAATTTTTCGATATTTTAAGGTGACCATTCTCACCTCATCGTCTTACCAGAAAAAACGTAAAAAAGAGAAACAAGCGAATAGAATCTACTCACGCGCGGCCTTCCAAAATACGTAAAGGCCGCGCCATTGACATAGCGCTCACTTATATCACACATGTACACTCTACGTGAGAAACATCTGGTCGGATCCCTGGTAGCAACGTTGACGAGTTCTTCGCGAATAAATCGTTAAAATCGCCACAATTTCTAGCCAGTTTATTAAAAATGATTAAAAAGTAGTTTAAACATTATTACAAGTAGTTTACATTATTTCTTATCGCAAATCAAATATTTGTAAAGAGAACAATTAATTTGGAATATATATTAAAAAAAATTAAAAAGTTATTAATCATATTAAGATTATTTAATAGATTTATTTTGTCATCTCGTCTAATATTTGTATAGTTTAAACGCTGATATAAGTATCTTAATTTTTGTATAACAATTGATTTTTATTTCAAAACATGTACAACATCAAATGAAGTAATCAAATTATTAAAAATATTTCTGTGAGTAGTTGAAGCGAACTTAGTCAGCCGGACTGGTCAATTTTCTACCAGGGATGAGTTTGAATTTTTTTAAATATACCGCAATTTCATTGAATTTTATTGGATTGAACGTGTCATTTCGCTAACCTCATTGGAGGATTATAAAATATTTCAAACACCTTTTTGACTAGACGACTCGCACGCCGCCCAACGAACTTCCATTTCTCCTAGAGAACGTTTTTGATTGGATGGCGTATATGAGTCGCGTACGCCAGACGTCAGGCGTACAATTGTGGAGAGCTCCGCTATAGCACGTAAGCAGGCGAAAATACGCGAGAATGTGCACGAGTAGGGGTGGGGTATAACCGCTTCCAGTTCCGGCCACGAGCAGCACCTGGAAGGGCCAACAGCCTTTATCTATAGTATCTGTTTAGATGATGGAAAGATAATAACGTGACGAGTGTCCAATTTACTCTGGCATTCATTCAGTATTAATTTTGATACTTTGATATAATGATAAAGAAACAATTATCATTAAGAATATTGGTATTATCGTGCAATAAGTTGTAATATATAAAAAGAGTTGTTTTAAATGGTATTTTGAGAAATATGCAACTATTTATTCTCAATTATAATTTTGATATACCTTTATTTTAAACAAATATATGCTTCGCAAATTATAAATCACTTTTGTCACTGAATAAACTATAATAAATCTATCGTAAAGTTAATAGTAGTTTTGGCGCGCTTTACGTCATCTTTTTATCTTCGCATCTACCGGTAGATATCAAACTATATAACTGGCAGATACACGTGCATCAGATAGGTGTACATGTGCGCGAGAGAGGTTCAGTATTTACGACGTATACAAAGGATCGAGCACGCGGTCGGGCGAAATTGCTCCGGTTTACGGTGTAAAATCGAAGACGAAATTCATTAGGTTGTTGGTTCAGTTGAGGTTTATTATATCTGTGTTTCAGTTATTCTTACAGCAGTTTTGTAAATCTCTAGGATTATTTTATTTTATTCTATTTCGTTTTTGATAGTTGTCTGTCGAATCTGCAAGATGCTAACAAAAAGTGATAATAATAAAATAAAAGTTCATTTACATATTTTAATAGTTTTTAATAGTTGTCTGTCGAATCTGCAAGATGCTGACAAAGAGTGATAATAATAAAATAAAAGTTCATTTACATATTTTAATTTAATTTAAAATTTACAAGGTATTAATGTTTCTATTATAATAATTTTAAATTTAAAATCTTCTACGTCGGTTTGCATTAGATTTTCATATATATGATATAACTTATGATAATGTCAAATTATGAATGTAAATTTTTTGCTCCCTTTCTGTGTTGAATATTTTTTCAGTAAATTTAGCGTGTAACTGAACAAGATAAGCCATGTTCAGGTAAATAGAAACAGTAGTACAAAAGTTTCATATTGGATATTTTGGTGATTGCAATATAGTCACAAATTAGGCCTAATTCTTTGTACTTTTTTGCCATTAATTCAATCTAATTTAAACATGTCACAGGTTTGTCAGTTATTACTTACCATCGATTCACTAAAAAAACAAAAAGTTAAAAAATGTACTTTGTACGATGCATTATTAATATTCTCAAATGAAAAATTAAAACTTCTGACATAGATTGTATACTGTATAGTCAACTGAAACTTAATATGCGATGTAGGTAAATACATCCTTGAATCAAGTGTTTTCTTCTTGATGATTAATTCCAACAATCATGATAATCATATATAATCTTCTTTAAGAGCAACCAGTCTTAATCGATCGATCGGTAACTAAAATAGTTCTGCAAACCTAAAACCTATTATTATACCTACTCTCTTTAATTCTTAGAGTAAGACGTCACTCTTAGAAGTGCCAAAAATTGGACCGATTTGACTAGAGTGAAGATTCGACGCTTATGGAGTCGATTTCCATTCTACTCAATTTTTCCTCTAAAAACTGCGCGATCATGTAAAAATTGACTTCAATCATAGTGCAAAAATCGTCTCCACGAAAGTCGAATTCTTCCCCTAATCAAACTAATCCAAAATGCCTCAACAAACCAACCAAGCCCATGAGTTTCCCATTCGCCAGCAATAACACAAAATCACCTTGTCATTTCTATCCAAAGCCTCGCCGAATCAAAAATCGAACGATCGTGCTCCTCGATACACCATTATATATAATATCCCACTATACTCGCAGAGAAGCTCGTGCTACCACGCGCCACCTATGTATATAGACTCTGTTCTGTGTGTGTGTGTGTGTATACACACGCGTCCTGACTCGGCGGATTCCGGATCGCGCGATCGCGCCGCGGACTGTTCCGCAGTTGCGCGAGGTGCGTCGTCGACGAGAGACACAACTCCGGACACGCCAGGCTCTCTGAAGATCGGCTGTATAAAGCGCGACCTCGCATGGTGGTTCTGTCAAATAGAAGTTGGAATCGTAGGAGAAAGTGTTGATTTATAAGTACGTAGAGTTGGTTATTGTGGTTGAAGTTCTTGGACGAGCGGCAAGATGAGTCGATACACGAATAGCAATGGCAGCAATCACCATCGGGTCCTCAGTGAGTGTGGAAAAGTTCTTTTTTCTTTATTTTGGGGGTGTAGTATTGATGATTTTTGAATGGGGATGTTTTAGGATTGGGTAGAAATTTTGAATGGGGATGTTTTGGGATTGTATTGAAATTCTGAATGGTGTATACGTGTTTGTTGTGTGTATTTAAGTTGACATGATGGATTTGATTTGGAATTTGTGTTGTGACTGCGGGACGAGTCTCGTGAATAAACGAAATTGAAGCTTATAGAATTGTTAAAAATTTTTAATTGAAAATATTAGAAATCAAACTAGGAGTTTGAACTTATTTGTATCGAATGATCACTTAATGATTTAAGGGAACAAGGGTAAAAAGTTTTTTAAATTTTTATGGTTCGTGTTGTTTTTGTAAAATTACGTACATCATCTCATTAATATTAGAATTAAATTGGATGCTAATTATTGCGCAAATAATTTGATAAAAAATCATTCATTTTTTACAATTTTGAATGTCTTGTAGAATTCCCGACAAAATTTTATAAAAATTCTAGAAAATTCTATTCATACAAAATAATGCAGAAAAATATTTTACTTGTTAATATTATAAAAAGTATAGTCTGTAATCTGTACAGTACTAAAGACGTAATAAAGTACATAGTAAAGACTAGAGGCAGCCAGATCCAGTTACTACACTAAAAGAAGTATCTCTTTTATACGTGCATTTAGTTTGTATTATAGTCTTTATAACTACCCTCCTGGCTTCGCTGTAGTCGGGTAAAATGAGTTCACTTGAAATGCGCGTATTTTCACTGTTAAGTAATGTTACTTTCACCTCTAGAATAAGGTTAGTAAATGAACACACAAAACTAATTAGCTTTTTTCATTGTACCATTTAATTAAATAAATTAAACAGTAGATAATAATCACGTATAATAACTGTTTAATGTGTTGTTTACCTCCAGCATTACATCTTACTAACCTAAATCCTCATGCACTGACTATTACAAACGTATGTACATTGACAGTAAGAAAATATTCATTTGTTAATGTAGTAAGTAGAAGTAAGTCATACTTCTCTCAGTGCATAACTACTGAAAATCAGCTGAAACCGAATTCATCTAATATAATATGAAATTAAATGAATTATTGTTTCTCAGTGATAAAAGTTTGAACTACGCAAATAAATATTGTTTATAATTTAAAAAAAAAAAGAGATTCATTGGGATTAAAAATTGATAAATTTTTATTAGATTTCATTTACCTAATGTAGTATAACAATATATTATAAATGTTAACCTTATAAAAGAAAATTTGGACTCTTTTTATTTGACCATCTATTTGATAATAGCAGTGAAAAAAGTGACTCTAGATTATATAAATTTCATTTTTAGAAGGAATGACTTATAGAACTAAAAGTATCACGAAAATAGGATAAGAATGTTCAAATTGCATGCATACAAAATGTTGATATAATTTATGACTTAACGAGGTGACTTTTTGCTGTTGTTATTACTTAATATTGATTTGTCAATGTAGCAATTGTACATGACGAAACATACCTTGCGTTTAGTATGTATTATTAACTGAATCAATACGCGTCGAATAGTCTTTACACATTTCAAAGCTATTATTTTATCAAAAATGTAAAACTTAAAATTTTTAAAAATATATCGCTTGCTGTCAAAAATTCATACAAATAAGAAATCAATTTTATATTGTCATACAAAATTACTATATGCGCGAATGCAAAATTATGAGTGTAATGCTTTAAAATTTGAATTCCTAGAAATTAATTTGTATTGGTTATAATATTTTTACATAACTCGTTATATAATTACAAATAAACTAAATGGCATTTTATTAATTATACATCGATTATCAAGCGCACAGCGTGACGCTATAATCAAATGTCGATCCGAGCATCCTACGGGAAAAAAAGAACCGCGCGCTCACGCGATTATCATTTTTTTCACGTTTACTTATCGCCTCTGTCCATTCGCCTTTATTCTATTATTTATCGCGCGTCACACTGATATCTCAATACGCTGACACGCGATCGACGCTTCCTATACACACGCTGAATTAACTATATATGTGTGTCTTCACGCGGTTTTCCGTGTTCGCGCGATGCGCGCGTCGTGACGCGGATAGCGGCGATATGCCGAATTATGCAAAAATCGGCATAAGCCGCGCGAGCTCGGTGTCAAGTTCAGGGCTGAGTTTGCGCCGGAAATATGGATGTTATACATACTTTATATTTCAATGTATCGTGGTACAATCTTATTTTAATAACAGCTTTGGATTCCGTAATTCTTGTAACTAATGATTATATTATGTGGTCGGAAAATGCGGAAGCTCCGTATAAAAATGATTAGTTGTATACAATATATATATATATATATATATATATATATATATATATATATATATATATATATATATATATATATATATATATATATTAGTTCTGCAATAGTGATTATAAATCTATCTATTTCTGCTCTATAAAAACGATGTTTTAATTGCTATCAAAATTTACTTATTTTCTTTATTTGTCATGACAAGTAATTAGCAAAGCAATGTTTTCTTTCTGTTCTGTAAAAAGAAATTATGTACCTTACTTTAAGATAATTAAAATTAGGCCTCGTCTACTATATATGTATGCAGAGTTTGAAATTAATATAAAAATAAATCACATATGAAATATATTATCAGTGACTAAAAATGTAATCACAAATAAACCACAATTCACTATTATAATTCTTATAAATTTTTAATAGGAGCCTCAACTGAGGAGAGCCTGGCGTTCATTAGGAAGTCCCTAAAATCGGAGGAAATGGACCATCTCGAGGGCACACACTTTGATAGTCACTTTCCTCATGTGTTCGTCACTCTTGGCGCCTCGGTAAGTCTAATCATAAAGTTCATGGGATTGTTTTAATCAATTTTTATCGAGATGTTATATATAAAGATCGGTTATTTTAATTATCTTATACATAAATTTTGTAATTGTTCCCCTTTCTTTTACGTAATCAATAATTTCTTCAACATATTAGCACGAGTCTGTTTCAAAAATCCATTACCGATATGCTCCAATTTCTAAAATCATATACTTCATATAACTTCGTATTTTTAACCCATAATTAATTAAGAGGTGTCAAATTCAATTTAAAATTAATATTTTCCACCTCAGAATTTACTTAACAAATATGATAAATAATTAGTTGCAATTAACGTGATGTTACACTTCCCCCTATCCTCCCTGTTACCAAAAATTATAAGGGTCACATGTTTTTGTTTAATATACAATTTTGAAAAAGTATTGAAAATTAAAACTAAAAATTAGATGGTTTAAATGGCAAAATACCAAAGCATATAAGTATTGCACACAGTAATGAGTGTCTATATTTCATTTTGCGATCGGTAAGATTTGAAGCAGAGAATATCAAATAATTGATATATTTCAAATTGCTTTCAAACACCTTCTTCAAATGAGTAGGTTTCAAATATCGGAATACCCCATGTTCACCGATATCCCCATTCAGAATTTTCAATACAAAATTACTATTCTTGAAAATCTGAAGTTCAAAATGTAGAAAGTAATTACATAAGCCAAAATTCAGAGGGCCCACAATTACGAAAGCCGTATTAATAATAAATTAATAAGAATGACCATATCAAAAAGTTTGTACTCTTACTTGTTTTTTTGTTCACTTTTGCACAATTTAATACATCGGAGTTTCGGATATTGTATATAATTAAACACGGCAGTCGTAACTATGAAAATTCTGACTTTTACTGTTCTGAACTTTGAACTATCGGCACAATACTAGATTAAAATTTTTATAATACATGCTCTGTATTTAAAATTCTAAATGAAGATACCGGGAAACATTATTACATTCCGATAATCGAAGCCCCCCAAAATCCCCTCTAAAATCACCATCTAACACTTTCTCTCTCTCTCTCTCTCTGTCTCTCCCTTCCTCCCAACCAGGGCGACCTCGCCAAGAAGAAGATCTACCCGACGCTCTGGTGGCTGTTCCGGGACAATCTCCTGCCGGCGGCGACCCACTTCTACGGCTACGCGCGCAGCGTCCTCACGGTCGAGTCGCTGCGCGCCAAGTGCGAGCCCTACATGAAGGTCAAGCCCGGCGAGGAGGAGCGCTACGAGGAGTTCTGGCGGCTGAATCACTACGTCGCGGGTAGCTACGACACCGAGGACGACTTCGCCAGGCTGAGCGGCCAGATCGAGAGGCACGAGGACGGACACGCGTGCGCGAACAGGCTGTTCTATCTGGCCCTGCCGCCGTCGGTGTTCGAGGAGGTGACGGTGCACATCAGACACACCTGCATGGGACCAAAGTGGGTATACTGGACAAAGGAGAGTGTCGGACCGCAGGGTAACGGTGGTTGCTTTTATGAAACTTTGGTGATCGCTTTCTGGTGCTGAAGAATGAGGCCCAGTATTCGTAGTTTTATCGAATGGGCTGCATCTGTGTAGTAGATGCCGCATGGTTTATTAGCATTATCAGTATATCTATGTTGTACAAGATTTTTAACATTGGGTATGAGGATAATGCTAACAACTTTAGCTGTATCTCAAGTTGTAGGACCTATTAGATCAATCTAAGGGTGCAGGGTTTCATTTTGAGGTACCAGAAAAATATTTTCAAAGTTTCAGCAAAATTCGTCTCCCGAAGGTCTGACACTCACCTTGTGAGTGAGAAGTGATGTAATGTTAAATGATAGTTCAAGTGGACAGTTCACTGGAGTCTTTTTTATGTTATATTCGATTTGAATATTCGAGGGTTTATTTTGTTCCTTGGATAATTTTTGAGGGGGCTTACCGATAAAGATAAAATGGAAAAATTATCAAACCTTGAAAAGTTACGTCCAATGTATTTATAACTGTACAGACTTAAGTATGTATAAACAACTAGCAAACCCCGTCATGGCTTCGACCGTACTATGAGTGAGTGGAACTCAAAATTAAGAGATGTCTATTATTTAATAATGCTGCGTGTGTGTAAATCGATGCAGTAGCCTTTGTGATTAAAAATCAAATGTACAGCTCATGAAACTCCAAAGATATTTAAGATTTTGTGAAAATGCATTTTACCCCTTTTCACCCCCGTAGAGGATTATTAGGATAAAATCCAGAAATTGATTGTTAGGTATTTGCATAGGTAGCCTTCGAGAACAAAAAACAACTCTATATCTCATAAAAATTCAAAGATATCGGTAAATACGTAAAAACACGGTTATCCCCTTTTCACTCCCTTGGGGGTTGACTGGCGTAAAATCGTTTCTAGGTTCAGCGGTTTGGCCTGAGCGTTGTTGAGTGAGTGAGTGAGTGACAGAGTGAGTGAGTGAGTAAGTAAGTGAGTGAGCGACTGTATCGGACATCTTTATATATATATATATATAGATGGAATGTAACTTTTCAGGTTCTGAGTAGTTTTCAATTGTTCTACCGACAAGTGCCTCATAAATCGTTCAATGACCAAAATGAGACCTTTAAAATTCAAATCGGATAAGAAATAAAAAAGATTTTAGTGATTTGTTCAATCTTTCTCTAATTACAGATATCTATTTTTGCCGTATTGCAATTTTGTTAGTAATTCTTAAGCTACTATGAAAACGATAATCAACGTATTATATCCAGAACTATCAAGGGGCATCGGAAATTTAAATGCTCTGAAACACAAAAAAGAAACGTCGCCTTTTGGTCATTGTCATCAACATTTCAGTGTACTCTCTCCCATAATTTTTATTGATTTATAATTGGTAAATCTTAATCAAGACGAAAAATGAAACGATGCATTGATAATAATTAAATTACTTAAGTTTAATCTCATCGTAATATTCATATCAAATGCCAATGAAGATTGACAGTATTTCGAGCAGTATTTACATACTTTTTATCTTTGCGATAAAAGTTTGTTAGTATCTTAATATAGAGCTATTTGAAATTTTACTTTATCAACATTTCGCGGCCATACGAATTATGGTCATTGTAAACACACGTGATATTTGCTTAATTTTTAGTTATTTAATTTTTTTAGTTTATTGCATTTTTTACGTCTTTTTTTACATTTTAATCAGACACGATTCCTGTCTCCTGGTGTAGCTGGATAACAAGTTACCCATAAAATATGTCACTTTTTTATGATCATATAGTACTAAGATACTAATTACGTAATAAGTAGAAAGTTTACACTATACCGTGAGAATATTGTAGACTTAACACAATATAAAAAAAATAATATTTTGAGTAAAATATTGAAGTAGTAGATGCACAAACCAATCGGACGAAGTTAACTCCCTATAATTATATATTAATTTAAGTGTTATTTTCAAAATATACATTCATTTGACAAAATAGCACGTTAACATAAGTACGGATGTTAAATTCCTTTAACCGTGAACGAGTCAGCACTGCTCAACTATCGAAAAATACTCAACCAACTCTCCATACTTTCATCCCCACTCACAAATACCCAAAGCACCCTAAACTCAACGCCCATCCACCATCTTCCAGGGGCTGGACCCGGGTGATAATCGAGAAGCCGTTCGGCCGTGACGCGGCCACCTCCCAGATGCTCACCGATCACTTGGCCGCCCTCTTCAAGGAGGAGCAGCTCTACCGCATCGACCACTACCTCGGCAAGGAGATGGTCCAGAACCTGATGACCCTGCGCTTCGGCAATCGGATCTTCAGTCCCACCTGGAATCGCGAGAACGTCGCCTCGGTCCAGATCACGTTCAAGGAGCCTTTCGGCACCCAGGGCAGGGGCGGCTACTTCGACGAGTTCGGCATCATCAGGGACGTCATGCAGAATCACCTGCTGCAGATACTGTCGCTGGTGGCCATGGAGAAGCCCGCCTCGTGCCATCCGGACGATATCAGGTGTGCAAAGGACAAGTTATTAAGGAGAAGTGGGAGAAGTGGGGGGAGAGACATGGTCGTGGTCCTGAATTCGGATGAGAGTTTGGATATTGGAATGGATTCTAGATCACGAGATATATTGCGTACATAGTACCTGTTATGGGCAGTATTGTGATAAGAATTTCCACCTATTTAAATATTTTTAATTTTGTACAAAAAATCGTTAATATAACTTGAACATTTTTGTATAAAAGTAGAATAAGCTTCAATTTGAGAGGTCAACGCGTAAAAATATCAATTTGGTCCAAAGTTACGTTGGATTTAATTTTATTCTGAAAATAGCATGGAAATTAATTAAAAATATAGTATATCATGGTTAGATTTAATTCAGGTGTGAAAGGGTTAAGGTGGAGTTCTACCGATTTTTAGTCGTAAAATAGTTACTTTTTGTAAAATAATTTATTATCTATTTATATAATTGTTATTTTCTCCATCGTAGTATATTAAAATTGAAAATGTTCTATAAGTTAAAGTTTTCGTTGGATCTTACACAAACATTTAAAGATAAAGTTCATTGACAGTAACTCAGTTCATTTAATATATAAAAAACGCATAGAAATGTATTAAAAATTGTTAAAAACAGCCAACCTTATAAGCCTATAAGCAATATTGTCCACAACCGACATGAAATATCTAATGTATGGAACATTTTGAAATGTAGCTATTATTAACAAAAAGAACGTACTGACTGGGTTATAAACTCAGGATATAAGTATTTCATTATTATTTATTATTATTCAGATTATTCTTTCAAACTTTTTAATAATCAGTAGAGATCCATCTTAAAATAAGAATATTTAATGTAGAATATTTAAAATCGATTTAACGCTAATAATTATGCCTTGCTACTTGCAGAAACGAAAAGGTGAAAGTGCTGAGGTGCATGAAGCAGGTGACACTGGACGAAGTGGTGCTGGGCCAGTACGTCGGCGACCCGGACGCCAGCGATCCCGAGGCCAGGCTGGGCTACCTGGAGGACAAGACGGTGCCGACCGGCTCGAACACGCCGACCTACGCCATGGCCGTCCTCAAGATCAACAACGAGCGATGGGACGGCGTGCCCTTCATCCTCAGGTGCGGCAAAGGTACGTAGATTTCCTTATAGAATGATCAGTCATTCTTGACCGTTCAAAAAGTATATCGAAAAGAATGGTTAGCGACTTTTTTACCTATAAAATGGTCCCAATATGTGCGTTTAAAGACAAGCAGTTTATTAAGAGATAAGCAAAGCTCTAAATGTATGATTTTTTAGGTGGACATTGAAAATGACTATAAGTTAACTTGCTGTTAAATTAACTGCTCTCAATTTTAACTAACATCGTCATTTAGTTGTAATTAAATATACAGAGTGAGACATTTAGAGTATCCTCTTGATAAGAAAACATTTTAGCCGAAAACATTACAAACCAAAAATATTTTATTACTTTTCGGAGTTTTAAAAAAGGTATCACATGGGCTGATCAGATTTTGGATTGAAGAAAACTTTTCCCATTTATTGTTTTCTGCGAAAATTCTTCCCTTTCGAGATATAATATTTACCAGGATTTCCGTATTTTTCTCTCACCCTGTGTAGACTAAATTAAATAAAACCAAATCATAATCACCCTTTTCATGTATTAATCTACCATTATAAAAAGTTTTAATCAAATACTTTAATATTTCAACAAATAGTACCATTCGAATAAAGTCTGAAGAGTTCAGCCTGGAGTTTTTATATATGAGTAACATCCATAAAAGCGTTGTATTATTTGCTTGAAACTTTGTATAATAATGAATTATATCTTAATTTTACAAAGTTCGTCGTTAAAATTTATCGCTGGAAATTCAAATCTTTAATTAACTTCGATACCTTCTTAAGGTGATGTTAAACCCCGTGTTATTAGTAAATATGGGGAACCACGTTTTTGATTCATTTTTCAATTTTAAGAAAATATCTCTATGGAAAGTTGTTGTTCCAAACAAAAAGAACAACTTTTCATAGAGATATTTACTCAAAATTGAAAATGAAATGAGAAAAGTGGATCCTCGCATTTATTGGTGACAGGTGGCTTTAGCATCACCTTAATTGTTTGTTGTACGAAAAAATAGATGCATTAATCATTTGTTTGTATTATATTAGCTTTGAACGAGAGGAAAGCGGAAGTGAGAATCCAGTATCAAGACGTGCCGGGTGATATTTTCGACGGCAAGGGAAAGAGAAACGAACTCGTCATTAGAGTGCAACCGGGTGAAGCATTGTACATAAAAATGATGACCAAGTCACCTGGCATCACGTTCGATATGGAAGAGACCGAACTGGATTTGACTTATGGCAGCAGATACAAGGTAAAGTCGCAAAACATGAATAGAATTTACGAATTTTCACGTTGATCAACCATAATACAAATGTTAATATTTTTAATTTTATGTTAATTGTCATTTTCAGGGTCTCAAACTGCCCGACGCTTATGAAAGACTGATTTTGGACGTTTTTTGCGGCTCTCAAATGCACTTCGTTCGCAGCGACGAGCTCAGCGAAGCCTGGAGGATCTTTACTCCGCTGCTTCATCAAATTGAGAAACAGAAGATTCAACCAACTCCGTACAAGTAATTATTTTGACTTTATAAAGTTACCGCAACGGGCCCAGTTTGATATCTCGACTTAATTCCTGATCATTACTTTACATAACTTGCTACCTTAAACTTACTGTTACAAAAAATTGTTTTAATATGACTTTAAACATAATTTTTGCTCTAACTAAAAATGTGCATTGAAAAGCTTAATACTTAAACTAAAATCTGTTTTTATTAAAATTACTTTTAGTTGATCAGAAACTGGTTCGCAACAAATTTTGCATAAAACTATAACGAATGATTAACATCTATGTTCGCATTTTCTTTCAGATATGGTTCGCGTGGACCAAAGGCAGCCGACGAGATGGCGAAGCAAAATAATTTTGCATACTACGGATCGTACAAGTGGGTGCGACCGACTTGTTAACGAATTTTGTACACTGTCAAAAATGAAAAAAATCTGTGATCATTATACATACCTGGAAAAATTATCATGCATTTTCACGAAAAAAAAATCTAATATTATATATATTTTTAGATTCACGTATATATATATATACATTGTAAGTTAAATATTTATCCTTGCGAATATGCATTTCGCAAAAATCTATTTTTTGTAAAAAGTACATGAAGGTTTATATGTTTAGTGTTTGTAAGTTAAACTAAAAAAAAAGATAGTTTATATATAAAATTATGTACATTGTTAATACAACGAATGTATTTATAAATCTCAGTAATTTTGATAACTTTATGTATGATATACAAAAGACCAAAAAATAAATTGCCTTAACAACAGCAGACAAAATTATGTATTTGAGTTTTTTCTATAAAAAATTGAACAGTTGTATACGTATGTTAACCCTTTGCTGCATGATTTATTCAATGTCAATAAATGCATATAATATGCAATATCGTGCAGCAGAGGGTTAAAAGTTATGATAGACTTAACAGGTTGAGGGAAGCGTGACGCATATATATATATCACGAATTGACGCAAATTTGTTTGCATTTTGTCTTACTGTAAACGTAAAAATGAATGGAACTTTTTATGCGGCCGGTTATTATATTATTTAAGCTCTTGGAAAGAGGTAGAAACATTGAGTTTGTATCGACTGTTTAAAATTTTAATAAATTTTGTAGATTTTAGATAATTGAAAAAATCGACTTATACATTAACAGTCCTCAACCAGTTAAGAACCTATAAGGAAATGGAATCTAGTGTAAATATAATACATTAACATAATACATTAACAGTCCTCAACCAGTTAAGAACCTATAAGGAAATGGAATCTAGTGTAAATATAATACATTAACGTTTAATTGATATAACGAATTTATTATTAATGTTATTAATAATCCATATGCCCTGTTTATAAACCAAAGGCGAGAAAGTGTATATTGATTGACCGCTTATGTACACAATTTGATGAATTATATTCTATACAAAAGGGAAAATAATGGTTACATTTCAGGGGCATTATTACTTATGTTTATCAAACAATGAGCTTGCATAATTTTTGAGTAAAAAAACATGCAAGCGTTTACATAAAATAGTTAAATTAATGTTACTATACACAATACTACAAGAAAAATCATATTTTTCTCCCTATATTATTCCAATAAACGAACGGTCGAGCGTGATTAAGGTTTCTTTAAAATGGAAAAAAAATCGCATAATCATAAATTGATTCCTACAAAATTAAATTTGTCTACAGGGGTACCGTATCCAGACAAACTGTGCCTCTTATGAAGAAATTAATGTAGTCAGAAGCGCATTTTGTTTATATACAGTTATTTAAAGTTGCTTATGAGAAATTAACTCACATTACCTCACACTTTCACACTTCACAAGTACGGTCTGGCTAAATTGATCGATTTAATTGTTTCTTAATAATGAATTTAAAAAATTAAGAATAATCATAATTCATAAATACTATCACAATGCTATACATCAAGAAAAGAGAAAACGGAAAATTGCACAAACTGACGAGGTACACAATCGGTTATGTAAAAAGAGAAAAAAAAACTGAGCTTATACTGTACATTTTCTCGGGTAATATCTATTATGCGTTTTTTAATGAAAAAGCCTTTGTTTCCACTTTTTAGTGGCAGTGAAAAATTCTTAGACTTAAAAATTCGAAAGCAGTATGTTTTCTTTGATGAAAAAATTAGCCTACATGATATAATAAATTATAAGAAAATAATACGTAAACAACGCGTAAATATATGCTTATGTTTAATATAATTTCCCAGTCAATAAACGAATATCGAAAAGAATATCGTAAATTTGTTATGGTAAGATTCTGGTAAAAGTTGTCTAAAAAGAAGAAAGTGTACTATTTTATAAAATAAATAATTGAAAGATTTATCGAATTGTTAATGTCTACAAAGTTCACTACATTATATAAAATAAGCCTGCAACTCACATCGAAAGAACATGAGAATTTAATTACTTAAATTTTAATGTTTCAAAACCATCTTCTTCAACCAGAATATCACCATACGTAAGGTAAATCTCGAACATACGTTATCTCTGAGTATTTTAATTGTTTTTCGCGTCAATTTCACCTCATTCCAAACAAATAAATATACACCCTAAACCCCAAAGAATCAAAATCGACGCAAAGTTTAGCAGTTCATTCTACTGAAGAGTAAATTACTAATTGTTTACTTTATAAAAGTCAAAACTGTTATTATAACCTTTCAAAAGTGTCAAATTAATTATTCTACAATTTTCGTATAATATCGCATTATACGGTGATAGTGAAAAAACAATTAAAAAGTAAAAAACGACAATGTTTTGAGATAGAACAGATTAATAGTCGAACGGTTCACAGGAAAAACGTGCACAAGCTCCAAACTCACAAATTGAAAAAAATGTCATCTCTCGTTTTTCTGTAGACCCTTCAATCTCTCTAAAAAAAAAACTTCTATATTCTCACTACTATAATAGAATAAACTCCCAAACTTATACATTTGTTAAGTATAAATTACGCAGCTCATTCGCTTTAAAAGGAAAAAACTGCTTAAATCACTCATTTGAACCGTCCCAATCCCAGTTTCTCCCTTTACAAACCAAAGAATCAGTAATCCTTCCCCAAAAGAAGTATCCACTCCACCACCCGACATTTACCCTCAGCCCTCCACAACCATCATCGGCAAATTTTTCCATCAAAGCTCTCGCTCCTCCCCCCCAAGATCCACCCTTACAAACATACCCATTACAAAAAGCCTCCCTTTCTCTCTCTATCTCTCTCAAATCTCGCAGCTATGTCCGAGCAGCTCGTCCCAGTCGATGGTCGTCTGGAAGACCTCCTGCTGCAGCCAGAGCTCGTAGTGCTGCTTGAACTCGTCGGTGAGCTCGACACTGGCCCCGAGGACCGAGGTGACGGACGTGTCGACGGGCTCGAGCTCCTCGTCGCGCACCGCGTTCGAGTAGCGCCGATTGTTGAAGCGGTCGACGCACGCGCGCAGCGTGCACTCCTCGGCCTGGAAGTCCCAGGGTCGCGCCTCCAGATCTGCGGGAGGAAAGAGAGAGAGGATTTAGCGTTCGTTGTAGGCTTCGGTTGGGGAGGTTTGCGTAGTATAGCGGGTGGTATTGTGAGGTGACGCTTGTAGTTTTGATTTTTTATGTAGAAAGAGAATTTATAATGGTATTTATTGGTAAAAAGGGAATTTTTTAAGATACTTTTTTACTTGTTTGTATTCTAGTAATACAAAATTGGATTGCTTTATTTGTTTCCTATATCGTAATTCTATTGAATGAATTCAATGAAAAATACGTAAAAAGTTCGTAATAAACGTATTTTTACCCTATCAGTAAATACCTATACCTTGGAAATAAACTTGTAGAATAATAAAAAATCAACCATTTTTTTTATTATGGCACAATGAAGTAAATAAAGTGAAGAAATTACTGCAAACCCATTTTTTCGGTTTTCATTTCACATTTTATGTAATATTCCAGAAATGACTATTATTTCAAATAGAATCGAAAGAGAACATGTTAAATTAAAATTGCAATAAATTTTTAACTGAACTCTCTTGTTGAAATTTTACTTAGTGTTTTATGAATATAATACCAACTAACTAATGAAACAATCTGAAAGTTACAAAGCATCATCTACATTAAGACATGATTATAAGAATGGAAATTGCAGTCTTTCATTTGCTTATCTGTTGATATAGATTTAGATTTAGACATTGAAAGCAAAATAATTACTAATAATGTCCATTATAATATCATAGGGCTAAATACTTTCTTTCCATTATGTAACTCAACATTGTCTAGATAAATATTGTAATTTATAATAAATAAATGAATAAATAAATTTGTCTCGAAAATCATAAAATTGTCGAGTTTTCTTTATAATCTATGGTACAAATACTTTACCGTTTCCAAACGCCCAGTCGTCGTTCAAACGATGTCTAACTTTGGCGTAAATTACACTTATGGTCTTCATATTTGTTTTACGCCACTGTCTACCTAAATATTTGGTTTGCATCTTGAGCAGTTTCAAGACGTACAGTTGTAGCATGCCGTGCATGACTTTTAAGGTGCGTTTTAAAATCGGTGCGGACTTAAATACTACTAACATCTGAAAATAATATTTCGTCCCTGTTAAAAGATTTTACATAAAATAATATTGACGAATGTTAGAATGATTCAAAAATTACCATTATTCTACTATGTTTCCATTTAGTCAGTTTATTGAGTATTCGCAGTAAATTGATGCAAGAAAAAACGTTCCGCCAAGAATAGTTTTGATTGTCCCCAATTTCAAGATTATCCACCGTAAGCTCGGGCTGATCACCGATGACACACATTGGGAAATCGAGAATAGGAATGCTGTAAATGACAATTAACTATAGCATTGCTTCTTTCAAATAATTATCATACAAATGAAAATAATAAGAGTGAGATCATACACATTTTTTGCTTCAATGTAAGCCAAAATGTTCTGATTTAAAAACTTCAGAACTAGAGGTATGCAATTAGCAAAGACTAGGTGTTGAGACATAAATTCAAATTGATAAACATGATTCAGTTTAAAATGCTTCAATAAAAGAAGCAGGACAGCAGATACTGCTTTAACAATTATCTCCTTGTGCCGATTTACATCGATCCCAAGTTTCATTGACTGTAGAACAGTCACTCTGCAATAAAGAATTACATATTTTTCCATTTATGATTATTTTCTATTAAAAGCATTGATTTTGCTAAAAAACTTACGGCATTTCTTCCGGCAAAACATCAGCCATAATGTTAATACTGTCGGATTTGGCTTTGCTTGTGGGTGCAGCAGCAAGCAATATTTTCAGTAGTGCAATCATATGTTGTGGCAAATTGGGCAGCATAGCTTGGTACAAAATCTCGGTTGAGGTTTGACGAATAGGAGGTTCCTGAGTGCTAATCGGATTTTTCGCAATCTCCTCCTCTTTTTGTATTTGTATTTCCGCCAGGGAAGTGTACATGTGCTACAATAAATTTAAATTAAAAAAAGAGATATAAATAAACTATAAATTTAATCTTATAAAATTTAGTTTGCTTACTCTTTTTAAAGTACTTAATCCTTCATGAATTGGCTGTGGTAATCCAGCTAAACTTTCTCGATCTCCTTGTAATTTGTAACCAACAAATTTTAATCTTGACACATCCAAAAACATATCAACATCTTTCTGCCTTACTTTCGGAGCCCATGGTAAACCTTTATGGAAAAAGAATATTTTACTTCAATCTTATTAAAAAACTTATACAAAATTCAAGTTATTATCATAGAATATTAAAAGATGAATAACTTCAAATTAACATAATATAGTCACAAAGTTATTCTACCTTTTGCTTTTACAGGTGGAGGTGTGTCTGGTCTTGTTTGAGGTGGATTATTTGGATTATCGTAATAATTTTGATAAGATCCAAGTAGTGGTTGATTGACAAAAACTCCTTCATCAACATCACCTTCAGATGTATCCATACCACTATCATTCTTTATAAGCATGCCTCTTCCTGATTCATATTCTAAGTTTGGCTCATCCAAAGAACTTTGCTTCATTAAACTCTACAAAATAAGTGAGTAAAATAAGTAAGAAAATACAATTACAATAGTCCAATTAAAAAAGTTTAATTTACCCGTCTAAAAGGTCTATTATTCTTCTTTAAGTTTTGTGTATCTAATAAATCAGTGGCACTTGTTGGGGGAGAACTTGGTCTCATTGCCTTGGCCACTTCTATTGTATCTTCTTGAAGATTATCAAGACCAGCTTGTTCACGATAGAGCTTTTTCAATTCTCGCAGAGTTTCCATACCACCCAAGGAGACTAAAATTAACTTCCACAATAAAAGCAGTACTTTTTTCATTGGGAAATGTGGGGCAGACCCGCTGCAAAAACAAGTCACCATTCCCAACAGCTTTACAATTAGTAGCTCATCTTCACAAGGATTCACTGTAATTCAAACAAACAATTATGCATCAATTTATCACGACAAACAATATTAAACTATTTCAAAGGTTATCTTACTTAATTCTTCTTTGAAAGCTTCAACATTATGTTTATAAATACTATCATCTAGACGTTTACATTCTTCCCTCATTACTTCCGTAATAATGTACAAAACAGACAGTATAACACGAAGATCTACAGAATCTGCAAGACTCACAGCTAATTTTCTCATAGCAGTACTTGCTGCAGTATTGTTCCTGTAATAATTAAAGCAAAGCAACGTAAGACATGCTTTGTTCAGTTGAAAAAACAAGCTACTATGATCGGCATGAAGCACTTACTCAATTTCAATATTCAACAATTCAACGAATGCTGAAAATGTTCCACACTCATACAGCAACATTACATTTGTCCTCTCCCAATCTTGTTGCTCCTTGTCCGACTGAACCTCTGCCCAGCAGCCTTGTGCTAGATACAAAATACATCTTGCTGCCTTCATTCTCAACTGTTTGTTCGATACTTCAAGTTGGTCTAATAGTTTGTAAATTATTGACTTTTGCTGATCACTGGTCAAATTTTGCCAAACAGGTCTGAGTTTGTACCATTGCATTTGATCCTCGAAAGCCTAAAATATCATTCATAGAGATTATTCGATAATTTATTTTGTTTTTAATAGCTTTCTACAGTAAAATGTATGCTATATAATAGAAGTATTTAAAGTGTTGTTGTACAATATATAACTTACTTTGACATTGAGCTGCAATTCACATTGCTCTGTATAACTGTACAATTCAGCAATTTCATTAGCATGCGTGTCAGTGTCATCGTACACAAAGTCCAGTTCCGAACTCGTTGAATTATCCTACAAAAGACAATGTTGAGTTTTAAACACGCTCTATCCCACTGTCACTTTGTGATATAAAATATAACAAAAAAAAACCTACTAGTAAAGTAAAAGTTTTTGACGCCTACGAAAACAAAAACAAAAAATCAGATATAAAATAACCATGTAAATCACAATAATAAATAATAAATTAAGCTTTGACAATAGCGCAACATTCCATGCATCATCCACTACTAAAAGAAACGTAAACTCAAAACATCATCCTCCGACTGCTGCACCAAAAAAATGTCAACAATCAAAAGAATCTCCAGACTCAGACCAAAGCAAAGCAGCAGCAGCACTCGAGAAAAATACGCGCTCGTATGTCGCGACTCACCATTTTTGCGGTTTTTCTCAAAGTAACGCAAACCAACGACCGACGCTGTCATCCATCCACATACACTTATGAAAAGGACGAGTCCGTGCAAAACGTCGCGTCGACTGGCACCATCATCGGGCGCAAAGCAGGGCAACTCCTCTTCGCGCTTCTCACGGGCATTATTATGCTTGCGGGACGAGATTCCCTTTGCTCTCGGCTGCAGGTTGTGTGTGTATATCATACACAAAATAATAAACTCGAGCGCCGAGCGAAATTCCGAGTCTCGCCGAGGTGCCGCTCGTTGAAGACGATCCGGAGAGAGTTGCGACTTCAGAAAATCGAGGAAAACCACCCCATCTCGATTTGCGACGAGGAGTCTCTTTTTCTTGTACCCAAGGCAGGCGAGACGGAGAGAAGAGACGACGACGGGCTCCGAGATTGTGGGTGGGTTGAGGTTAGGGTCGTCGAAGGCGGCCCTGCCTGACGTCACGAGGATCGTATCGACGGTCGGTAATGCAGAGTGCGCGCTGGCACGAGTGTTTTAAATATATTGATTGCATTTTTTATGGGAACGAAATGTTATTGTTCTTTGTATATTCATCACGGTTTGAGTATAATTATATACAGGTAAGGTGTAATCTTTGCATGCCATTATTTGTTATATTGCTCTATTAAATTTAAATAAGGCATAAAGTAATTTACTAACCCCATTAGCCAGGCTTGCCATGGCAAAATCGCGGCAATAGTTGCTGAGCAATGTTTGTTAGCAATTTGCTTCCAACTTGCGCTCAATAAATGACGAATATCAAGGATTGATGTCAATGTGCCATAAAATTGACTGCAATTGCTTGCCATCAAATTGCTGCCATATACGGACGCAGATGTACTTATATTTGATGTATAACTGTTGCTGCAAGTTTTGTACATCAATTTGCTTTCAACTTGTTTTCAATATTATTAATATATTATATTATTTTATTTTCAATATTATTCACATAATATTCAATAAAATTACTCATATATGCGACAGTGCGAGAGAGAGAGAGGGAGGAAATTAATAACAGCATATTGATGGAAATTTGTGTAACAAAAAATCGAGAAATGTGACGACAATATGATGGCAATTTATGCCTATGATACGCCTGCACACCATGAGCAATAGTTGCTGTCATTTTGCCTTTAGTTTGCCCTTATAATTTACTTCATTACTTGATACAAAATTTCCAGCATATATGGACGCACTTTTACGTCAAACTTAAGGAAATCGATAGCAAAACGTGTATGTCAAATTGCTAACAATTTACAATACATCTGGCTAATGGGGAATCTCAACATTAAAGTTCCATAATACTTGTTTTTTCTTCATGTAAATATGTAAAAGTTTATTTTAAAATGAACTTAAGTTGTTATGCCGTGAAAATTGCTTAATGTTTCAGTTTGAGTTATATCGACGGTTGAGTGAAAGAAGAGGCTAGGTGGTTCAAAATACAATTTATTCGTGTGTAGGCAAGCTATTATTACTGGTCTGTTGAAAGTATTTTAATACTTAAAGCTGGAATTATGTTGTTTTGTCGCGGGAACACGTGTAATTTTATTTTTCTGTGTATATTTACAGTTACATTGACTATTTATAGTTGTGGCTTCCCGGAATAACCATTTAAAGCCCATTTTTCGTATTTTCGAAGTATTAAGGTTTGAATTTTTTAATTGCCATTTAAAGCTATGCAAAGGAAAAATTATAGGTACATACATTATTAGAAAAGAAACAATTCTAAAAATAGAAAGAAATAGTGAAGTTTTGCAACTTTTGACTATTTATATGGAAGTATACCATGAATAGATACCACAATCACTAACTTCTCAATTCTCAACAAAAAAATACAGAAATAAATTGGGGTACCCTAGTGCGTACTGTACTAAAAATAATCATTATTAATCGTATGATAATTATATGTCGAATCATATTATGATTATACATAAGATGTTATCAAGAAAATCGTCACATGATTTGGCACATGATTCCGCATATGATTCCTCATATGATTAGGCATATGATTTGGCATATGATTCGTACGATTTATCATATAATACATTACATAACTCGGCTACTTATGATAATTTTCTTATTAGTTTATTATTCGAAAATTTTTAAAAGGAAATTTTAATTTCTTTTATCCATATATATCGCTAATAAAAATTTTTGTATTTTTTGAATTAATCGACAGAGTTACGATTACGGCACTCTTGATTTTTTTTTAATAATTCGTCAATTTTAGAACATATTAAGGGGCATTGAAATTAGAATATTAGTTCTAACATCTTTCAAAATATGTTAAAAACACTTATTTACATTAATTTTCTAAATGTATAACTGTTTGGTGCCCTTAAAATTCTTCTACATATAAGTATAAATAGCTATTGCAAAGCGTTCTTACTGCGAGTTAAATGTAAAAATTCCTTTAAAGATGGCTAAGTATTGACTTTGTCCTAGACCTCAGGTCTGAACCCATGGTTTGAAGAGATCTTTATTTGCTGAGCTCTGTGCAAAGAGATGAACAGTCTATATGCCTATCTACCGTAGGTGAGAAATAATCGGAAACGATGAATCAACTGCATTCTTGAGGACTAAACCGTGAGAATAACGATCACTCCCACTTGTTCAAATCTAAAATACGATTTTCTCAATTTTTAGTTGCTTATTTTAATTTTAGTATTCAGGTTCAGTTCAGCTAATGTATAAGCAAAATCTTGTTTTCTTTTACAAAATTAATTGAAATTTCAAACATTCAATAAAAATTATCGTAGACGTATTATCTACCTTTTTTCAAAATGATAAAGAACCATTTGCGACATTAAATCGACGCCTCATACGAAGAATAACAGAATTGATTTCACGTTTCTCGTACCCGCACCGACCATTCGGAATTCACTAGTTCGCGGCGAAGACTAACAGATTTCAATCAGTTCGCGACGAAAACTAACCGAATTCACAAGTTCGCGACGAAGACTAACAGATTTCACAAGCCCGCGGCGAAGACTAACAGATTTCACAAGCCCGCGGCGAAGACTAACAGATTTCAGTAATTCGATCGATACCAGGAATAATGTATTTAATCATAGAAATCTTTAGGTGAGGAAAGTCGTACAGTATTAATACGCTTTCAGTATGAACATTTTTAGTGAAGTTAGTGTTTATTATTGTTTTATTATAATACAATTTGCATCTGGTATTTTAAATTTACGACTACCAAAGTTATCGCGTAATCAACAGATTTACCAATTTTTAGCGAGTTAAAAGTTATTTTTGGAAGTTTAATATCATCAGTTCTGTATTTTAGTAGATAAATAAGTTTGTGCATTAAATTTGTACTCCACTAATTTTTTTATTCAGAGAGGGCGATTCAATGAATAAATACTTAGGAAAATCAATTTTCATTAGTTTTATGAAAAGTTACAGCCAAAATAGCTACGCATGCAAATTATTATTGTCGTACTTCAAGGTTTAAAAACGTGTTCGAATTTCTATCACAAGATTAGGTGCAGTACAAACCCTTTTACATAAACAGGAGCAGTATTATACGTATAGTAATTTTATTTTTCGTAGATTCAATCAATTTTTTAGAAAATAATAAAATAATTTTTTTTTAAATCGATTAGATCTCCGAGAAATAATAATAAAAACAATTTTTAAAATAATAAAAAAATGCTTAGTTTTTTTTTGTAATATATGTCAAAAGAAGTCGAATTACCGTCGAAAAAAAATTTCCTTTAATAATGGTATTGAAAATGAGGATCTATTGTGACGTGTAGGATCAAGATTTTGAGGTTTTATAACGGTAAAATTTAAGATATTATTGATAGCATAAAATTGTTCGGAATGATTGCTTTTAAACATAAAAAATTTTCTGGACTCGTAAAAGAAAATCTATTTTTGGGTTTAACCCAGGCCTGCCCCGCTTATTGAATTGCAAATGAATTTTGGTTTTATCTAAATATAAGTGCTTTTACAATTATAAAAATATTAAGGGAAGAACTATGAATGTTTGGAAATTTTGTCATTACTTTCGTTTCTTTTTAATCAACTTTCGAATTTCGATGCACTTTTCGGCAATCAGGCAGATCCCGCTGACCGTAAATGACCGTCAATTTAACAAGTTTCTTTCCATAATCCACAATCCCCATTACATTACCTCTCCCTCCGAATTATTCTACTCTTCCTATACCGCGTAAACAAATCAAACATTCCAATTGCATTCCTTTGACAAACTTCAAAACCTCATTAAAAAAAGATCAAACTCTCTTAAAACGCTCGTCCTCGCGCTCGTCTCCCTCCATCACAAAGACTGCGTTTGCGAACTCACCTTATTCACGCAGCCTCCACAGTCCACAAAGTCGGAGAAAACAAAACACACCTCTAGGATATCATCACCCACAATCCGATCCAATCCACATCCACATCCTCCAGGTCCGCGCGCGCGCAGCTTCAGCGCAGGATAAGAAAGACTTTAGTGATGTGCGAGTGACGCCGTGTGTCCGCGGGTGTGCGACTCTCAAAAACACAGAGACCACACATCTCATCTCATCTCGTTTCATTTCACTTCGGAGCCCGCAGCCGGGAACAAAGAGTGTGCGTGTGCGCGTTCAAAATTCGCCCCCTCCCCCCTAGTGTATATTAATACAGACGTAGATAAATAAACACTCCATCTTAGTGTGTTATATCTTATATCTCTCGGTGAGAGCACGGCGAGAAGAGGAGACACAAGGAAGCAGGAGACGACGAGCCGGTGCGAGGGACCGGTGTGTGCAGGGGCTCCTGTATATATAGAATCGAAGATGCAGGGCACGATAATCGAGAACCTCAGCGGCAGGAAGCTAGGCGTGCTCGTGCTGCTGCTGCTCCTCGGGCAGGTCGTGTCCTTCCTCGTTGGCGGCCTCATCGGTAAGGACGTTGATTCATTGTAAACAAAGCGTCCTGTCCTCGCCGAGCAGAGAGAGAGAGAGAGAGCCCGGGTGTATGGAGGGTTAGGTTTCTGCTTTGATTCTTTTTGTGGGCAAAATTTATAGTGAATATAATCAGTTTTCTTCGAAATTATAGCCTTATCTTTTAGCGCACCGCGCATACGAGACTTGAGCCTAAAGCAAACAGTGGTAGACTCGAGTTGTTTAGAGAGACGGGCAATTTTTACATCCATGTCCTCGTTCGATTTTTTTTTTCAATGACAAATAGGTATAAGTCGTCTGTGATTTGGAAGGATTTTGTCGTTGTTTATTTCGAAACAATGTTTGCTTAAGATATATAATATGACGTTCTGTTGCTTTATTTATTTATTTATTTATTTATTCGGTCCGTTTTTGTTTATTTTAATCGTTATGTGCGTTTCGTTGATGCTCGAATTTTTTTCTATTGTGTAGTAGTAAGTTTCTTTGTTTTCTTGGGAAAGAGGGGCCCTGCCTTTTATGAGTCTTTTACGTCAGTTTTTATGATACCCTGAAAGGGAGATAAATCCCTTGGCTATGTATTTCTGTCTGCCTCTTAATGGTCCATTGGAAGACTAAATATTTCACAGTGTAGAATAATATTTTATCATACATTTGTTACTTTCGTATAAGATTATTAGTTATTTTATAAAAATATATTTCGTTTATATTTTTATAGTTTAACAATATTTTTTATGTAATAGTTTTTTTCGAAATTTTCTGAAAGTGTATTTAGTATTTGTTTTAATTTATTTTTGGTATGCACTACTCTGTGGAAAATGTTTAATTAAAGTCATTAAAAATGCTTAAAACAGAGCATAATTGTAAATTAAAATTAATTGTTTAATGCAATATTGTGTTTGGTTGTAATAGTTGTATCATTTTTAATCAGACACTTTCAGCAGGGTGCTTCAAAGATTATTAAAATAAATAACTAAATTACTTGAGTAAGTAATTAAATTATTAAATATAGAGTCATAGTTTAATTATAATATATATTTAAATATTTATTTTTGTTTAGATGCATAAAAAAGAATCTTTCAGATTAACTTTATAATACAAAGTAAACAAAATACATAAAAATATAATGTTAATTTAAAGTAAAATCTATTATGAGTTCTGATAATTGTAGTGCAATCTAAAACAAAAACAAGTTAAATAACATCTTGGATGAGCTTGTTTCAAATACAAGATGTTTTGATGGTGCACTCTCAGCCACATATGTCACAGTGTTTCTTTCGTTATTTCTGCTCTTTTGCATGTAGCAAAGGGGAGACAATGAAGTGGACACTTGAGACATCATGACTTCGATTTTCCAGTTGTCAAGTGCACTTCAGCAGTATTCTCAGTCATGTTTCCCTTTTTTTTTCTCCCTTGATTGTTGATGATAGCACTACTTTTAGGGTTCATACATATTTACTCAAATTTTGTATTCATGGTTGTTCTAATAATTATATTTGATAATTGGATAAATATCAATCTTTTAAAAAATTATTATAAATTAATTATTAACAAATAACTGTTTTTTATTGAAATAAAAAAATATAATTTTTTGACATTTTAAAGATTATTCTTTTTTGTTCTATTATTTATTTACTTTTATCATAAATTACATAAATTATCAATAAAAGAATACTATTAACTAAAAGATTTTTAAATAAATATATTTACAGTTTTTATTAAAATTACTCTAAAAAAACTTTTTCCTTCTTTTAAAATTTTTAAACATATTTTATTTCTGATCATGACTGCTTTTTTATTTTTAACTTTGATCAATCTGTTTACTATCTTTAAGCAAAATCATAAAAGAAAAACATAAATAACATATATTAATCAATTTGATCATTTGAATAACTAAGTACCCAAAATGAAATATTTTTGTAATTTTTCAAAATATGTTTAATGTTAGCTCCACCACCATCAAATAGTCAAAATATACTAGGAACAGCTTGCTTAGATCAACGCAATGAAAATGGCAGTGCACCTGGCATCGACAAGTGGATATATTTCAGGCCAGCAGGAAAATGTAACGCAATTGATACACATGAAATGACTGAACAAGCTGTACCAATTGTTTATACGTTTCAGGTAAATTGTACTTTGCATCAGTAAACTAGAAAAAAAAAAATTGAAAAACTGACCATCAATTATATTATTATTTGTTCATAATAGATGCCCACACCTCGTAATAACAGAATACTAGATTATTCTCGATGGCAACATAGTTTAATCGGTGTTTTACAAGTAGACATCATGTATCACAGCCACATAGTTGTCCGTAAGTAAAAACACTAAAAATATTTTTTTATTTTTTATTTTTATTTTTATTCTTAGAATAAACATGTAATAAAAATGTTCACAGCTCCTACAACAAAATTGACTTTAGATGCACGATTAGCATATAGAAATAAAGGTGATCCTGCAGATGCATGGAAACATTATGCTTCTTCTGTAATCGAAAGAAATTTAGACTGCACTATTGATCAAGTGAGATTTTTAATGCCTAAGCTTATATTATACTGTTTATTATTATTATACTGTTTCTTCTATTTCTACTAAGATTATTAATCTTAAACTTATTTTATCTAGCTGCATGAAGAGTACAGCTACAACTGCAGTATATTGTCACTTTTTGAACTGGGATCATTACACCATGATTATTATTTACTTAACATACGGTTACCTAATGATCCTCGAAGGAATGTAAATCAAGATCTAGGCCATGTTACTGATCTGTGGCTGACTGTAAGTTGCTATAGAAATTGGTGTAATTTTTATTATTTACTTAATAACTTTGTAATTCATACACGATTATTTTTTATACTAGGTCATCTATCAGAATGGTGGATTTACAAAAGTTTGGGTGAGCTTGAAAACTGTTTTCTTCCCTATTACACTTCTCATTCTTTGTTGGTACTGGAGAAGAATTCACATGCTTTCAAGATCACCAGCTCTTTTGGAATATATGTTACTTGGATTGGGTTGTGCTTTAAGTCTGTTGAACAGTAAGTATTAAATTTTATTATTTTTAAATATAGAATGTTTTTACAATTTCATACAAGCACCGAAAATTAAAATTGTTTTTAGATTCGAATTATTTAATTGTGATTTTAATTCTTTTTAGTGCCATTGGAATACCTTACACTAGCTTTTGATATGCCATTTATGCTCTTACTAGAGGATGTTAGACAAGGAATATTTTATGCAATGCTTTTATCTTTCTGGCTTGTTTTCGCTGGTGAACATTTAATGGTAAAATATAGAATAATTTTATTTATTGTAAAATAATTATATCCAACTAATTAACTATATTTTATTTTTTATTCCATATGCTTCATTCTATCGTAAAACCATCAGGTTCAGGTAAATTTCATTCAGAAAAATTTCTATTAAATTAGTTAACCAAAATATGGAATAAATGAGATTTTACCATACACTTTATTTTAAATTGCAGGAAGGTGAACAGAAAAATTCTTTGAAATGTTATTGGCGTCACTTATCTGCAGTTGGAGTTGGCTGCTTATCATTATTATTCTTTGACATGTGCGAACGTGGTGTGCAACTTCGAAATCCATTCTACTCAATCTGGGTTACAAGTATTGGAGCAAAAATGGCTGTATCCTTTTCATTAATTTCAAAATATTTCAAAAGAAAAATTGCCTTATGTTTAATGCAAAGGCAAAACTTCTATTGTAAAAAGAATCTAATAATAACATAAAATTCATATTTATTTTCAACTTTTTAGTTTAAAAATTAAAATTTAATAGGTTCAGTGATGCTAATGTATAAGCCGATTTTTCATATCTTTTACAAAATTAATAGAAATTTTAAACATTTCATAAATACTCAACGTTTCTACCTTTTTTCAAAGTCGTAAAAAATTAAAAATAAGTTGCAAAACTAGTTTTATCAATCTTTAGTTTTACAGTGATACAAAATGCCAAAAAAAATTGCGATAATTTATGGTACATATAAATGCAATGTATCATTGACCCTGTTAATGTGTTATCCTTATGCATTGAAGCATTACATATGAGGCGTGGTATTAGGCATTTTATAGTTGTATGTTTATTATCAATGAATTAATTTAACATACTGTTTTCTTTAACGCAATAATAATAGTTATCTTTTATAATTTTGGCTGGAGTGTCAGCTGGAATTTATCTTTTGTTTTTAACATATATGATTTGGAAAGTATTCATTAATATAAGTGCTAAGAGGGCCGTTTTGCCGAGTATGAGTTCGGCTCGACGTTTGCATTATGAAGGAGTCATTTACCGTTTTAAATTTTTAATGGTCGCAACTCTATTGTGCGCATCATTAACTGTCATTGGATTCATTTTGGGACAGGTAATAATAATAATAACAGCTTTCAACAATAACAGTATTTTTATAATAGCTATATTATGAAACAATGCACAGTAAATGATTTAATAATCACAAAAATGTTATATTATTTCGCTAAAGGTTGCCGAAGGCCAATGGAAATGGGATCAAGAAATAGAATTAGAGATGACATCAGCTTTCTTCACGGGAGTTTATGGCATGTGGAATATTTATATAATCGCTCTGCTGTGCTTGTATGCACCATCTCATAAGCAATGGCCAGTTGAACCATCAGGTAAATATTCCGTAAACAAAGTAATCAAATAATTTTATATAAAACATCATTTGAAGGAATAGTGTTAAAACTTGGTGAAACTATCAAACAAATGGATTTAATTCCATTAAAGGTACCTCCTGGTGTAACCGCGCTAAAAATGAGGGCTTTTTTGAATTTTTTTAAAAGAAAACTATAAGACATACATTTCTAATGTAACATACATTTATTAATACACATATTAAGATATCAAAAAAAATTTTAGCAATATTTTCGTTGCAACATTCCCAGATATTAGCTGAGAGGCGCAACGTCGAAAAAAGAGTTGACCGACCGGTTGACACGGTATCTCGAAAACTAATATTGTTTCTTAAAGTTTATTTGTGTGGCTATGGCGTAAAGTAAAATTATTGAAAAATATTAATAATTCGCGTGTTAACAGCTGTTTTGAAAAAGAGAATCGAAAAAAACACTTTTTTTAGCTAAAAAACTTGAATATAAAATTTAATTTTTTCATTAAAACTAGCAAGTCATGCTACGAATACAACGTCACAAGAATTTTTAAAATCAGTCGATTAGTTTTTCAGAACTCGTGTCAACGATCCAAATAAACACCAATTCGAGAGAAACGCGTTTAAAGTTTTTTCCGCCTCTCTTTCTGCGCTCGAATTCCTTTCTGAAATTTTGACAGTGTAATTTTCAAATGTTGTACTATCGAAATAAACAATATAAAAAATTCGATTTTTTATAAAGTTTACGCCAGAAGGTACCCTTGGACGTCATAGACCACAATAACTTTACTATAATTTTATAAAATTTGCTTGATTTGAAAAGGTTATTAAAAAGTGGAAAAAGGAAGTCGTTAAAAGTATTGTGTCTATGTGTAGAAAGGAATCAGCAAATATTTGATATATGAAGAGACTCTGTACCAATGGTCATAATTAGGAACCAACCTTTCATAATTAGGTTACAGTTGGCTAAAGCATCTACTTTTCAATAGAAATTATTTGTTTGGTTTACCAACAGTTTCAACAATACTTCCTAAAAGTTGAACTAAAAACGAAGAATGATGAATTATTATTATTTTAAACAAAATTAAAAAGAATCATATTTTTGTAAAAACAATTCATACTAATTATGAAGTAAATTTGCACAAAATGTTGAAAATAATAGCATATCCAAAGTCCTAAATTGTCATTGAAAAATGTCGATTTCTCGCTATAATGCCATTGAACTAATATCGTAAACGTAAACTTTGTAGAAAACAGCGTCAGCGAAGAAATTGAATTTTCGAGATTGCCAACCGAACCGAACGAGATGCTGTCGCTGACGGCGTTCTCACGAAAAACGGCGATAGATTAAATTTTGTGCTCTCCGAAGAGGTAAAGAGGCAGTTTATCGTCGGATCTGTAGCTTTCGCGGTAAAAAGGATAACAAAAAAAAACAAAAAATATTTGCATCCCCATTGACGTGACATATCATCACTGGGCATTCAAGAATCTTCATCGTCGTCTTCTCGCCGAACGCGCATATATTCGTACATCTAGTATTAATAACAGCAGTATTTGTTGTAATTATAAGAGTAGACTGTGTTATGGAGTCAAGTACCGGGTGATCGTAAAGTAATTTCTATACTTTGAGATTTCATAACTTTTAACTAATGAATTTGAGGATAACTATTACGAGATGAATTTTTGAAACAATATGTTTACGCTTCCTTCAAACGCTATTTTTTTTGATAATTTTTTTTACAGCTTCTAAAATAGTTATTGTTAGTTATTTGCTTGCGTAAATTTAAATATTTATATACTATATCTTTTTATATATTTTACTAGTTTTTCTTTTAATTTAAATTATTTATTTATATAATTACATGTATATTAGCGTTTTTAAATATTTCAACGCAATTTCTGCTACTTTTAGCATTTTGACGAATCAATATTTTTTACGATAATTTACTTAATTTTTGCTTGAAACGGTAAGAAATTTTAATGCAGATCTTTGGATATAGTTGGGACTCAAAATAGAGAAACTACTTTTTATAAGTACTTTATAGAATACGTTTCTTTGTGATTAGCGTATTTAATAATCAAGCTGTTTCACAGGCCAAAACGACTTATCGTTGACTAGCGTCTGAAATAAGTGTCTGAAGTCAAGTCACGGACACACGAATAGAATAAATTGCAATTTTGTTAGTTTACTTAGTAAGTAAGACAAGTATTGTATTGTGAAACCTTCCTTTGATTTTGCATTAGCTTCCCGGATAGAGAAATCTGCATGTGTGTGAACGTTTTATACATCAACAAGAGAGAAAACAGTTGTGAGAATATTTTTTTTTCTATTGACTTGAGTTCAACTTTGAGTTTTTGCAATACTACAATAAATGAACAAATCGCGGTCAAAAACTGACGTGCCATTGCGAGAGGATAAAAGTTTATATTACACAGTAGCCTGTAGACATTTTTTACAACTTTTGTATCGCATTTTTTAAATAAATTGATTTGTTACTCAAAATACTTCTGTGTTATGCTACGGTAGAATTCTTGTACACAACACAAGACTGTGACAACCCAAAATTCTGAATATTGAAAAAACTGAAAGAGCAATTGTTTATTTGTTAAAATGCTTCTGATACAATTTATTTATTATTGCATTGATGATTTTCAATTAACTTTTCCTAATGTTCAAGATTAAGGTAAATTAGGGTATAATGTCGTACTAAAATGAAATGACCCATAAAGTTTATAAAAAGCATAAGTTTAGATAAACAAAAATTACATTTCGTTACTATCTAATTGAGAAGTATGTATTTACTCTATTTTTATTATAAGTATTTATGGCTTATTTCCCATTGTAAAGTGGTAAGTAGAAATTACTTAAAAAATTACGGTTTTAAAAATAGATAGAGTATAACGGAACAGCTGATAATCAAAGACAAAATTCACACGTTATACTATGCATAAACATTTTTTCCACTTTTACGGCTGTGAAAAAACTACAAAGTCTGTTTTATTATCGTTTCAATGAGAATAAAAGGATTAACGTTAAATAGAATACAACAATCTATCTTTGTTTTGTAGCTATTAATGATGCTTTCTCTTGTATACTTGATCAAATCAAAATTTTCTTATAAAAAATCGTATTCCGTTAAATATACGCCACTCGAAATAAAATTAACACTTTATAATTAATTATCGAAAAATGAAACGAAATTTCTGTTGACAATAATTTAAAGAAGATTTTTGTTACAAAATGTAAAGTTTTTTCCCATGAATTTTCATTCAACCTCAAATTTTTCTCGTTTGCCGTTTGCCGATTCGATAAAAGAGAACTTCTATAGATATTACTTATTACAAGCAAATTTAACCGTAATACCATAGATTTTGTTGATTCGAAGATGAAAAATCGAGTCATATTAACCTTTATTCCCAGGTTATATACCAGTACTGTCCTATGTATACTTTTTATTTTATCAAGATTTAAGCTGCAATTTTGTTAATTGCCACTAGAAGTTTACAAAATCCATCCACTCGTGCCTAATTTAATGAAACTGATTTACCGTGAATTATAATCTTCTAAGTTGATCGCAAGCATTTATAGCTGTGATTATAAAAATTTATTTGCAACAATTTTTTCTTAGAAATGTGTTAATGTTAAATAGAGATTAAAATCTATTTTACAAAGAAATGTTATCAATTTAATGTTTCCAACTAACGCTCAGTTGGCTTGATATTTTTTGTTGCAAAAAGTACTTTTTCAATTTGAAGCTTAGAAACGAGCCACGTTCAACTGAAATTGAACCAATACTACGAACATAAGAAACAACGAAACTTATTGCTTATCAATTCAATCTAAAGTACTATAGGTATCTTCTACGGACGATTCGCTAAGTCGAAAATTGTAAGAATACTTTTACAAGGTAAAATTATCATCTGTATTATACAAAAAAACTATCTCTCGACATGCACTTTACAGCCTACACAACCTTAATTATCCATTTCTTTGAGATGAAAGTCAAAAATCTTGGAGCTCCGACACCCCTCGCACTCCCCATATCATTTCTCCCTACAAACGAACGGCCATCCCACCACGCATAATCCCGTTCAAATTTAAATGCCCAAGTGGCGCTCTCCACCTCGACCAATCGCGCTCGCCTCCTCCAATCCAGCATGGCCGTTCCCGACCAATCACCGCCCTCGCCATGCAAAATCACAAACACAACACGCGCTCCATCCAAAAGAAGCAGGGTGGGGATGATACCAAAATCCTCACTCTCACGCTTGCGCAATAACAATAACAATAAAAACGCGAGAGAGAGAGAGAGATACATATATATCTATCCGTCGTGTCGAGTGAAAAACGCTGCGCGTTTCGTCCAGTATACCGATATCCCCGAAAATCTCCCCATTCGAGCCTGCACTTCCAAACGGTTCCAACTCCCGCGAGTTATACCCTGCACGACACGCTCGAAAAACGTCGTAGTACGCCCGTGCAACACACAAAGACCAGCAGCAGCAGCGGCAGTGCCTCAGCAGGAGTGAAACACACGCAGTTCCCGAAGTTCATAGAGAGCGCGAGGAGGCAATGCACGCGAGTTATCTCTCCTGCTGCGATCGCGAGCCGAGGACAATCAGCAGCTGTACCTGCAGTCATCCTACATAACCCTTTGTTTTCCTTCTTTTCCGTTTGCGTGCGTCGACGCTCCTCTGAATTTTACACTCGGTCGCGCGGAAAGGAAAATCCCGTGGCTACACCAATACACACAAAGGAAAATTTGGTGTGTATTCGTGCGCGGGCGCGCGCGCGTGAGCGCAATCAGGAGCCGAGGAGAAGAGAGTGGCCTCTTACGCGCGGAAGGAGGACGGAGAGAGATAATAGATATAGACGGGGGCTATTGCTGCAGCTGGGGGCTGGACGAGAGAGAGGAAAATATAGATGCATACAGCAGGAGCGAGTGAGTATAACATAGATTGCGTGTAATGGACTGTCTTCGCCTGTGTCTCGCTTTAACTTTTCTTCTCGAATGCGACACCTATATCCTATTTACCTACTGACAAATTGAGCAAAAAATACGCTGCATTCGCTGTAATTTTCCAGTGTAGACCTATGATTATCATACTGGCGTGCACATTCAGCATCGAACGTTAAAGCGAGAGACGCGTGTGGAGACGGTGCGTAAAACCGACAGAGACAGAAAGATAAGAGTATACATAACACGATATGCGTATTATATACAAGACTGCCCCTTTTACACCGAATCTTTTCTTTCGTTAAAAACACACACGCTCTTATCGTTCCTTCGCTATTTAATCATCGAACAGCTGATCGTGATTTTCGCGACTGGACGTGCACAGGTCGAGGAGCGTTTCAGTTTCGCCGTTTATACATTCTCGGACGTAACGCGCGCTGGTATTCCTCGACAACGCCATCAGCTGTTTCAAGCTGCTCGCGCTCGCTGGATTCGGTGTAGAAGGGGCGCGCAGCAACTGACACTTGGGGCTTTCAGCTTTCTTGTATAATTATAGTAGGTAAGCTGGCGGGTGTTCGTTCGTTTTCGGAGAAGTATACTGGAGAATCGCAGTTGATAGGGCATGACGAAATATGGGGATTGTTGTTAAGGTCAGTCGTGCTGGAGAAGGTGCAGGAAGTTCGTGCGCGAGTGTGTGGGTGGAAAAGAGGACGGAGTGTGTAAATATATGGGTTTACGGTCGATGATGGATATTTTAACACTGGGATGTAATTCACACCACCAGAACAAGACTGTGCCGAGTCAAAATTGGATGTTTTTGTTAAACCAAGCCAGTAGTAAAGACTTTTCCATGAGATGCAAATTTTTCACTTGAATTTTATTATTCTGTAGTAGTTTCTCAACCCTTTTTCAAGTAATTGTTACGTTGTATTATGGGTTTTTATTTTTGTGTCAGCTATTATACGAACGCAAATTGAGTTGGCTATAGTCCTGTTCTGGTGGTGCGATATGTCGATTATTTTTTTTATTTTTATACCGAACGGATACCCGCGTCACATTTCGCATTCTTTATACTTCGTAATGAGACATCTGGCTTGTAATCGCGAATTTCATTGTCAACAGTCGTTATTCTCGTGCTTCGCGTCTCCTCGGCAAGACATTATATATTTTCCACGCGAGTATCGCCCTCGTCGCATTCATAAATCGTTATAACTTCGTCTTCGTTTCTCTTGTTATTTTTATTGGATGCCTGGCTTCGTATAAGCAGAGGCGAAGACGCGCGCGTGTGGTTCATCGACTGTTGTACAAGAGAGACAGCTGTATATATACACTCTAGCCGTCGATGACAGAGACAGAGCGAGAACGAACAAAAAGAGAGAGAAAGAGAGAGAGAGAGAGAGAGAGAGAGAGAGAGTGAGAGTGAGTGAGTGAAGGCACTAAATGCACACTAGATATAAACACAAAGAAAAAATTCAGAGAAAGAGACATGCGTGTATGTATATTCTTAAACCTTTGCAGATAATGTCCAATTGATCGCGATTAAAATTGAAAACATTTGTTATTGAGTAATCGATTTTACCTAATAATTGTACTCGATGATAATCGTTATTAATGATTTTAATCGGACATTTTTTGTATGGACACACATATACGCACACGCACACACACACATAGATACATACATACATACACACATACCACACACAGACGAGAGAAAGATAAATCGCTAGAGATAACGATATATAAACATAAGAACAGAGAATGACAGACGTATACACCTAGAAAACAGAATATAATCAACTTAGATACAAATCAAGATTAGAAAGACACGACGTGGAGAGAGTAACATCATCGAATCGAATTATAGAGACGAAGAATGAAATTATACATACGCAGCTCTTGTGCTCTGTCTCCAGCACTTTGACTTTCAATGTTGAAAAAACGCATTGGAACATTTCAATAAATGAAGTATATTTTTTGTTTTAAATATCTTTCTTTATCTGTTTAAGTTTTTCATGTGCATTCGAATTGTTATTCAAAATTCGTATAAAACAAATTATAACTTTTATTTTTCATAGTAAAAAAAGCTGCGCTTTCAAGGGAGTTCGAAAGTCAATCTAAAATTCAAATTTCCCGCCTTGATTTTTACTGACCGAGAACTGAGAAGTGAATAATTATTTATAGTTATAAAAATACTTATATTTAGACAAAAACTAGACCCGCTTACCCTTCATTGAATGGTAACAGACCCATTTGCGAAGTTTCAGATCTGAAAAACAACGGCACCCGAAACAAATAATGGAATGAAATATTGAAAAATTTTTATTCTAATTATGTTTTAGGATGCCGTTGTTTTTGAAGTCTGAAACTTCGTAAATAGGTTTATTACTACATAATGAAGAAAAAGCGAATTCAAGTTTTTTTTAAATACAAGTACTTTCACAATTATAAATAATTATTGACTTATTATTATTATCTCGGCCAGTAAAAATGAAGACGGGAAATTTAACACACGAGATACATTCTTACTGTAAACACAATGAAAATCTAAAAACATGTCGTAATTAACAAATTTCAATTCAAATGAAAAATTTAAAATATTCTAGGGAGTCCGAAAGTAAATTTCTTGAATTATCGACTAAACGATACATTTTTAATATATTAAAAGCACTTTCGTTTATATTAAACCTCAATTAACTTGTACTTAATTATGATGTATGACCCATACAAAGTTTCAGACATTAAAATCAACGGCTAAAAAGTTACTTGAATAAAATTTTGTCGATATTTAATTCCAATAACTTTTTAGGGTCCTATCAATTTTGTTGTTTGAAACGTTGTACGGAGATCCATTATTACTCGATGAAATGTAAGTGAACTTAGGTTTTGTCTAAATATAAGTAGTTTGTATAACTAGTTATATGTTGGACTGATTCGATTATTCATTTCTCGGTCGGTAAAATTCAAGGCCAGAAATTTGAAGTTTAAAATAAATTTTCTGAATTACCAACGGAACCTTAAATTATTTACTTCATAAACTAAAGTACTTATATTTAGGCAATATCCAAACTCACTTGTACTTCATTGAGTATAGTAATGGACCTATGTACAAAGCTCAGAAATCAAAACCAATGGCACCCAAACTAATTATTGGAATAAAATTTTGTCGATATTTTATTCCAATAACTATATGTTTGGTCATACCATTGATTCTGACGGCTGAAATGTTGTACAGGCATCCATTATTACTCAATGTAGTGATACTAACGCCGAGTTTTGTCCAAATATAAGCATTTCTTTATAAGTATAATCAATTTAGTCGATTATTCATTTCTCAGTCGGTAAAGTTCCAGGCGGGAAATATGAATTTTTCAAGAATATTTTACTGAATTACCAACTGAACTTTACTTTATTCACTTTATAAATAAAGTAGCTTATATTCAATCATTTGAACTGCACGCGAGTTATATTATCATCTAAATATCAAAATTTTGCACAATCACACTCTATTAATCATTTCTCGGTCAGTAAAGTCCAAGGCGGGAAATTCAAATTTTCAATTCCCCTTTCAAACCAGCACAAAAAATCAGTGGAACCTTGCCTTAACAAACGCATATGAAAAGAAAGAGACAGAGCACACACATCAGCATAGCTCTAAACACAAGGCGAGTGTGAGAGAGAGGGAGTGCAGTCGCGCACTCAAGCGAGACAGAGACAGCCACACACATATACACAAAGTGTGCCCATTCACTGGCAGTTCCTATATCCCTATCCTCTCCTCTCGCTCTCCTATCCTCTCCTATCCGCAGCGGCAGCAGCAGCGCCAGCGAGAATCAGCAGGCGCTCGCGCAGCTCGCGACTCGACACTGCTGCAAGTCGCAGTCCACCACAGCTCAGTGCAGAACGAAACGCCAGAGCAGCCACTGCAGAGCGAGTGCGAGAGAGAGAGAGAGAGAGTTCAGAATCGCGCAGAGATCGTCTCGTCCGTCCCCGTGTGCGCGATCGTGTGGTGTGTGTGTGTGTGTGTTGTTGACGAGTGTTGGTGCGCGCTGCTGCTGCTGCAGAGGAGAAAGAAATTTCCTCGTCGAGGAGAATGTGGTGGCGATTGTTGTTGTCGTTGTTTGTTGTCGTAGAGCAGTGACGGGGGAAGAGTCGAAAATTTCGGAGCACAGAGTAGGTGTGTATATGTATGCGTGTGAGGATATATATATGCATGCATGCACACGTACTAACGCAGACACGTATACACACACTGGCACAAAGGAAAGAGTGGATATACGGATTCGACCAGAGAGAGAGAGAGAGAGAGAGAGAGAGAAGAGGATAGGTAGAGAGTGACGACGTTTCTGCTTCTTCTCTTCTTCTTCGTCGTCGTCTCTGCTGCTGCTGCTTCTTCTTTCATCTTCTTCCCTGGCTGGTTTTTTTCCTCTTGGAGAGCTGCCCGAGAGAGACTTTTTTTCGGAGCACAACGAGAATGAGCCGTTTTTTATGCTAGGGATAGAGAGCGAGAGAAAGAGAGAAAGAGAGAGAGAGAGAGAGGAAGATACACACAGTATACCTACACGGACAAGGGGGACACACAAAGGGAGACAGAGAAAGAGAGAGAGAGAGAGAGAGAGAGGAAAGCTCGCTTTTCCAGGCGGATTTTAGCACCTCATTGAGTATAAACTCTCTTTCTCTCTCTTACACAGGAAGAAGGAAGAGAGTTGTTTTTGTTCTGTCCTTGCACTCTCTTGCATTCTTTTTTTTTTTCCTTTTTTATTAAAAACCGTCTCTGTCGATAGCTTATCTGTTTATTTTAACTGAATACATATTGAAAAGAAGTGTGAGATTATTGTTTTCTTTTTTTGTTTTTTTTTACAAGGTGGTACGTCTAGGAAGGACAGTTTGTGCTCTGGACACACGTGACAGTGAGAATCCGTGCACAAGATAGATAGTGCGTTGACAAATTAGTCAAGACGTGTCTTGAGAGAGCCACAGCTGTGACAGCGTAGCGAGGAGTGGAACCGCTGGTGTCAGGTCTCCTTCCGCTCTAGGTGGAGATTCGACGACAGTGGATTCCAAACCCGCAGCCCTACTGACTTCCTCCGCTTAGTGGAAGAAGCCAAAGTTCAGCATCCGTGGAGATACTTTCCACTGACTCAACGGACTAGCTCTCAAGACTAGCTGTGAAAAATGTCGTCTCCCAGTGCTGGCAAACGGCGGATGGACACCGATGTCATCAAACTGTATCCTTGATTAATTAAGCAAAGACTGTAAGGAAAGTCTAGTGCAAAAAGTTTCATCATTTTATATCATGCTTCACATCCTGCTTACCATAATCTTGCTCATTTTTATATACTTGTGTGTGAATCAACTTTTGTTTTAAATATGACAGTGAAAAAATGATCGATGCAAAGCACATTATGAATTTTATTCGAACCGAACAAAGGAATATATACATGTCAACAGATGGGAACAATTAGTTTTCTCTTCTTTTCATTGTGCATTTATTGCGATTCTCAATAATACATGCTCATATGCAAATATATATTTAAAAGGTATGTCCTTGCAGTATATATTAGCTTCCTATGTCTTGTTCACTCTATTACTAGCTTTACCTGGCCTAGCAGTATCCCACTGTACACTGTCTCTCTCCAACCCAAGAGAAGGCTGAAACTCAGTGTGTGATGTAAATGCTAACGCCTACGAAACTAACAGAACCTTGTCAGATGGCATTATTAAGGTAGAATTGAATTAGGCTCTCTTAGCCAAAGCCTGGCTGACAGCTGTTTTAAAATCAGCTGATCTCCAACTTTTACTTTGGTGAGAGGAATTTTGATTTCAAAACAATTCTGGTTATTCAACTACTGAGATAACTTATCTTATGTTAGAAAGTTAAAAGTTTAAAATCTCAATATTAATATTTAAATTATTAATCAAAATTTTTGTAAATAATATTTTTGTTACTATTGATATTTTTTCACGTGAATGCAAAATGAAGCCACTTTTTACAATAAAAATTATTACAGTTTTTAAATTATAAAAAATTATTTAGTTTAATTATAACGAATTTTCCTAAATAACAAACATATTTATTTATTTATTTATTAGAAATATTCAGACAAAATTGTACCCCTTTACATTTTCTTAATTGAAAATAATGTTTTTTTTAGAATTAGTTCACATCAGTATTTTTTTTTATTTTTCCAATATTTTCACTGGTCATAAAATCTATATATAATTTAAAAAAAATATTAATTACACTATACAGCAATTTTTAAACAACTCATAACAATTAGGGGAATATTCTAGTATATATAGCAGGTGATTTTTGTTGGATTTGTTGCGATTTTTTTTACATTAACCTGTTTCTTACATTTTAATTAACATTTCAAGAGTAATTACAAAGTTTTTTTATTTAAAGTACCCAATTTCAAGAGTATATAATTACAAAGTTCTTTTATTTAAAGTACCCAGTTTAAATTGATTACAGTAGAAGACTTTGAAAGCATTTATAGAAGAAATTATGACTACTGCCATAATTTGACCTATTCTGCTTATCTAAAATAAAAAAAGATACCCAGTGCCCACAGATGATAATAGGGAACCTATAAAACTAATATGGGCATAAAGGATGCATACAATTTTAAACATAAAAGAGTTTTGCCTTTCATACAAAGTGAGAAACATAACAAAAGTGATTTTCTTTTAATTGTTACTGTTAATTGTGTGATGAAATCTCGATTTTTTCACTTATTTTATCGAATTTGACCCTCTTTCTTTAGTTTCCCTTCATTTACTGGGATTCATTTTTTTTTTAATTTTCATAACTTACTGCGTATTCGTGGGCATTTTCCTTTAAAATGATTCTTAATTAATATGAGTTTCACTATACTCCTTACAATAATAAAAAAAAAGAATTTAAAATTTTAAAAAATGGTTTCGATTTTCAATTTTGTTATTATCTTTGAAGAATTATGAAAATTAAAAAATAATACTTTAATATAATTATGGTAGGGAGCATAGCCAAACTTATACTAATTAATAACCATTTTCAATTTGTTTGGTTCATCGATAAGTAGAACAGACCAAATCATGTCAGCCTATAATTTTTGTTTGTACATACTATATAGCTTTGTAATAATTTTTGAAATATTAATAAATATATAATTAAAAGGCTGATATCGATAACTTTTTGGTCAATTTATTGGTTTAACTAAAAAATTCATAAAATACAAAATCAGAAAAAGCCTGCTACACTAGAAATTACCCTTTTGAATATTAACTAAAATATTAAAATATATTAAAATATATTAAATAAAATCGTGTTGCATTCCACAAGCAGTTGAACCAATTAAATCACTCTCGCCCATCGATCTTAGTCGTTTGAACTACAGGATATCATATAAATATGATACATTTTTATAGCGGTTTTTAATTACTTGCGTCAATATTTTAACATATTTACTTTGGATCTATTATGAGCTAAGGTGTATTGGGAATAAATGATCATATATTACTATTCGCATGTTCAAGTCTCGTTAGGTGGAGCTGAAATGAGCCTTCAAAGTTATACTGAAGTCATGTGAATTACGGAAGGAAGTGTAAGATGTTCAAAATTGATAGCCTAAAATTGACGTAATTAGCACAATTTTGAATTATTTTAGCTTCTAATTTTATTTTTATCTATTAATGCAATGTTTTAACTGCATATTCTAATCCACTTTACACCTTACGTTTATTTAAAATAAAAAGGTTATTTTTTGACGGTATAACTTTGAACAGTACCTAGCTCGACCGCCAGATGAGTCATTTTCGCTTGAGCATGCGAATAAAATTCGAAACAATAAATATAGTAAAAATACAAGTAATCGAAAAAAATTAATTGTTAGTCGTTTTAGAAAACTCGACTTAAATAATTACACTTTTTTGCGAAAACCATTGTATACGCTTTTGAAGTCACTAATTATAAATCTGAAGTCAGATTTTTAAGAAACAAATGGAGTTAATATGGCGATTCAAAGCTGAAAATTCGACCATATTCGATCCGTTATTTTATCTTCCAAATCAAATTTCAGAATCTTCATCCGTGATCACAAAAACCTCTACGCACGTAACTTGAGAAAAATCGGTTCATCACAAATTTCGTCAATATTTTATTCCAATAACTTTTTAGGGCATGTCATTGATTTTCACATCTCAATCTCCGCACATCACAAGTCTAACAATAAGTATTGCTACTCAATAAATGACAAATGAGTTTACATTTAGTCTAAATACATACCTAAGCATTTTCACAATCATAACTTGCATTATGCACCTCTCGCTCGGTAAAACTCGAGACGGGAAATTAAAATTTTCAATTGAAACACCTCCCCCCTAATGCAAGTCTTTTCGTCAAAACCCTGCACCCAACGATTCCCCTCGGCTCATAAACGTCGGATTCTCCACAGCGTATACAAATTAATCACGAAGCTGCGGATCCGCCGCCGACACAGCCTCGTCGCTGGCCTGCAGGCTATTATAAAACGCGTTGCGCTCGGTTGCTCGATACCTCGGTTTTCCATTACAATTGCTAATGTGGCTAGGCCAGGAGTGTGTGTGTATGTGTGAGTGCATGCATGGAAAAACGCGGAATCGTGACTCCGATTTCGAGTCGATCGCGACGCGCTGCAGAAAAACAAACATCATCGCGATTGTCTAGAGTAACGTTCCGTATTAGTGAGCCCGGTCCTATAAGTGTGCCTTTTTTCTAAAACAGGGCATATAAACAACGACCTTGAAATACATAAAAGGGATGATTTTTAAAATTGAGACAACCGGATTATCTTTATTTTAAAAATAATTTCTTTTATTTATTTCCTAGTGGTTACTAATACGGTTTATTTGAAAAAAGGGCACGCTAATAGGGACAGGCTCAGTCGTACGGACCGTTACCCTATATAAGATCGAACCGCGAGACGTTTTATGTATAATGTATGTATACGAGTATGTACGTCCGAATTAAAAAACGTGCGCGCATCGGGTGTATCGTTTTTATTTTTTGCGCAAGTTATTATTGGGCACGAAATATATACTTTGTCGGGAGGTGTTTTGCAAGTGATTATTGAACGTCGGTGTGTATTTTACGCTTTGATGAACCGAAGCTCTTGTATAATATTGTTTAATTGTAAAAAATGTACCTATTTTACATTACTTTGTGTATGACCATATCATTGTGATTCAGTTGTTAGCTATATCAGTGCACTGAGGAAAAATTGATTAGTAATAAAGATATAAAAATATAATAGTTTTGATAATTTCTAAACCCTCTGGTGTAATACAATTTATTTTAGGTTACCAGGTTTATAATAAAAATTACAATGTTATTGTAATGTCAAATAAATGCTTTTGGTAAAAAGAAATATTTATTATAGCGCCTTTATAATGTTACAGTGGAAATATTTCAAAGTGAAATTGATTTTTTATGATAACGTGATAAACTTTTATTATTTAAGAAAGTAATAAATTATACTTTGTTTTAGTATGTTTTTTAAGTTACCCGATTTTTTTACGAAATGCTAGTTGAAAAATTTAGTATCAATTTCGCAGTAAAAAAAACTAATACTTTTTCGTAACAGATGCCTGTTTGTTTCTGTATGCGTTCAATAAAGTAAATAATATTAAATGATTTCAAAATTATTTTTATTGATAACATTTCTTAAAATAAATTTACATACTAAAAATAAGTAATCAGAGATCATGAGTCACGTCGGATTATGTATACGAAAAAATTTGTATGAAAAATGATGAAGAAAACGATATTTAATCCGGTGCATTGTTGTACTACAGCCACGCGTGGGAAAGACGTAATATATGTTTGGTATCGTTTTTTTTGTCTCTTTGTTGCGGTGTAATTGTATAATGCTACAAGTGGAAAATTATTATTGCGGATGAAATACGAGTCGATTGTCGAGGAGCATTACATACAAACACCTTGAAAAGTTTTAGGAAAAATGCGTTTTTACGTTCGTTGTCGCACTTAGATTTCATTGATATGCTGTACGAGAGAATAAAACACAGGAATAAATAATTTATGAATGGTTAGGTGAACTCACGAATTAATTTTTTTTAATCACATGATTTATTCATCACTGAATATCTGTTTAATTTTAAACGCATCTTAATTTTGAACAAATAAATTCAACTGCACATAGGTATATTCGAATTATATGAAATTTATTTTCTGTGATAATATTACATTATTTTTATGTTTTGTGTTTTTCTATTATAATATTTATTATAATATTTAGTTTTAAACAAGTATGGGCGGATTTTCTAATATAAAAAGAAAATTAAATTCAAATTGAATGTAATTATATACAAAATAACTTCATATAAATTCATTATTGATCATTATCAGAAACAAGATCAAGTAACGAAACACGACTTGCACGTTACAATGGAATTTTTTCATAAAAACATATGTATACTGTACTAAAAAAAGCAAAAACAAGTCATTCGTCGTCCTGCATCTCGGGCGTAGATAACTTTATCTAATCACCCAAGGCGGAGAATTTAGAGGCTCGTAAACGAAAATAGAGAGGCTGTGCCGTTTTTTTCTTTTCTCTATATCTTCATCCGTCTCTTTCCCTTCTACTTCTATCTATATTTTGTCTATCTTTTATTTATTTTTTCTTTCATTTTAGTACACATTCCAGATACATATTGTGTTTTATGTTATATATAGAAACTTAAGTATATTGAGTAATATAAAGATTTTTAATATCTTTCATTATATTATCTGTTGTATGCTTTAATAAGAGCTTAATCTAGTTAACGTTTATAAGAACAAAGATTATACTGCAAATCATAAATGGAAACATCTGTTGAAATTGCTATTTTAGACCTTTTCATTATTTATCTTTGGATTTATAAAAAAATATTGCTTTATTAATTACCCGTGCTATTTTTATAAGGTATACTTTATTTTTATTAAAAACAAGCGTATAAAACTCCATATTCTAAAACTTTTAAATTTGTTTGTCAACATTTTTTTTCTTTTTTTTTAACGAGCATCAAACCCGTTTTCCGTAACAGTTAAGCAACAATAAATATAATGAATACTAAAATAGCCATATTTTATAGATATCCTAAATTCCACAATTTTTTTTCCGGAAGAATTCTTTCACCATTTAACACCAATTTGCCACTCAATTCTCCCCAATTCCCCCTTTATTTGTTTTCATTATTCCTCTGCCCACTCTTCCTCAGTCTATCTTTGTATCCTCCTCCTCCTCCTCTCCCTCCTGCTCTCCTTTCTTTCTTAACCCTTAGCCTAGCCATACTCCACCCGTCGCTTTAATTATCACTGCGCAGCTTGCGTCAATTCGAATATAATACACCTACATTCGAAATAATTTCCCCAGCTCTCGTCGCCTCTCTCCTAATCGGCGATCGTTATTAAACGGTGATGGAAAGCTGCGCTCGCCCGCTCGCATAATGAATAATCGAACGCGCGCGCGGCCTTTTAATTGATGTTTGGGGGGAAAAAAAAGTAGCCCTCCGCGCTCAATTTCAAAGCACGCGCGCAGTGTGTCAGAGAGCGACGAGTGGACGTTGGTGTGCACTTTCTTTGTTCGAGCTCGACTCGTGGTTATACGGAACGAAGTTTACGGTAGTTTTCGGGGTACGTTGTAGGAGGTGGGAGAAGCGTCGCGTTATCTCGCGGTCGTATCGAGTGCGCGAATATTGTACTCCTTTTTTTTGGCTACGGACTGAGTTGGCGTTCTATTCTGCGGAGGAACGCGATTACGATGTTTACTTTGTAATGTGACATCACTTTTTTTTTATCATCAATAATATTATTGTTAGAGAAAATAAATTAATATAGCGTGACGCGTGTAGAGATTATGTTTTTGCTTGATGATGGATTTTTTCAGATTTTCGAGGAGGGATCGAAAAATTTTTTGTTTTTGGTTGATGGCAATATTATATACGTAACGGATTTTTTTAAATGTATTGTAGCTTTTTCTCCGATAGGAATCGGTATTCTTTCTTCCTTATTCAGTTGATAAATATTTCAATGCACTACTTTGTCGATTATTTCAAATATACAATGTAGTCATAATGCGCATTTCTATTATCGTAACTGCGCCTTGATAATTTAACAACGTTGTAGCATATCATCTTTCACTTACTATAATCGAAAGAACATTATTTTCCGAGCTAACATCATTTTATAAAATATTCTCCCTTATCAATGAAAAATTTTCACTCGCTCCCTCTCCAGTATATCTTCATCTATCGAACCACTCCGCAAAGTATGTACATACATTTTCACTCTCGGGCTTATATATATATATATATATATCTCTATTTCCTCGCATTCATATACATATGCACTGGCGCGTGCGAGCGCGTGAACATATTTACACGCAGCTTTATTTGAATAAGTGGCGCAGTTCAATAAATTTTAGTACTGACAAGGAATAGTACATAATTATTATAGATTTTTTTTATAATTATATGATAATATTATTAACTGATGTAGATAAATGTAGTTGGAAGTAAATTAAGATAGTAAAAATTGTTTTAAAAAATTGATCGGCAAAATAACGCATTATAAATGCACTTTTCGTACAATTAATATAAACTCATATTTTATGTATATCAAACATTTTTGTTTTAAAGAATCCAAAAATACAGTGATACAATCGATACTAAACTATTAAAGCTTTTAATAACCGGATGTAATTAAACCGCAGTATCTAGTACATCGATAGATTAATTTATGTCGAAAATCGTTAAATATAACTTATCTAGACGATAGAATCTTTATATGTTTAAATAGTTCTAACGCAGTAGATTTAAACTGATATATTTACTTTAGATAGACGTACTATTTATCTTGCAATTATAAATATTATGATTAATCATAATAACTTTGTAAAATAAAAGCGTAAAACTTTCAAACTAAAAAAATTAAAATCTTGTTTTCCGTGATATTTTTTAAATCTTCATTTTACGCATTTTATAAAGTCGTTGCAATTCTTTAAAATACAATTGGTCTTTTTTATCTATGTAAATACCAATTAAATTTAACAAAGTAAATTTTTTTATCTAAATAGTTACTGTAAATATTTAATTAACAATACTGACATTTAGTCCTTTACTCGAATAAAAAAGAAAGTTGAAAATCTAGTATATCTCCAAAACAAAGAAACTGCCGTAAGCTTTCCAGCACAATTTCGTTCTAATTCCGGAACAATATCCAGAAATAAAAGAGACCACCCGAAGAAAGTTTCACGCTCAAAGGCTTTTCAAAAACCGCACACTTCGCAGTCCTGACACACATATACACACTCACTCACTCTTTCTCACACACACACACACACACACACACACACACACACACACACACACACACACACACACACACACATACACACACACATACACACATACGCACTGCATACAAAGATTTCTCGACAAAAAGCCGTATACATCGATACTCGCAGCATAATACAAAACAGCTGATCCACGACGCAACGTCAACAGAAAGAAAGAAAGAAAGCAAAAAAATCACGTTACAGCCCATTACCGCATCAACACAAACTATCCACATTTCTCTCTCTCTCTCTCTCTCTCTATCGAAAATACAGCATGCACGGCGTCGCAATTACAGGGACACGCCAAGTCCTCTTTGTGTCTTTCTTCCTCTCTCTTTCCATTATATCTCGCATCGCGGAATACCAATAAAACGCCGCGCGCTCTCTCGGCATCGAACACACCGCGCGCACACAATATACAGCATTAGACACACACACACACACACACACTCGCTGGCGCGAGTTTCTTTGTCCTGCTGTTCGCCCAGCTGATCGACCTTACTGGGCGATTGCGATTCTACCCCCACCACCGCCGCCTCCTTCTGTCTCTGTCTTTCTCTCTCCTCCCCCCCACTACGGACACTTTTCGCTCGCTCGGCTTGTACAATAGACCCGCTCTGCGCACTGCACGGGTGTATATATATACGTATAATGGAGTGTATATAGCGCACGCACACGTGCGCGCTGCTCGCGCAACCGCGCATCCGAGTGCGCGCTGCACGCGAGTGTAGGCTTGGGGAGGGCGGGGTAATATGGGTATAGCAATGTGGAAGAGATAGGGAGAGAGCGGGGCTAATTGAACGCGGGGTATTAAGAACAGTTCAAATTATGAAATATATTCACCGCGTAGTTCATAAAAACTCATCAGCTATACGAAATAAATATACAATACATACGTATAAAACAGACCATTATCATTAATAAACAGTAGCCTGGTTTTGAGAAGTTCGAATTGCTTTTTTCGCTCTCTTAAGAAGTCAAATAAATTAATAAATTATTAGTTTAGAGGCTTTAAAACAATTTTGATTGAAAAATTAACACTATTTCTTAAATTTCCGATCCTAATTTTGTATTTAATTTATTGCTTTTTTTTTGTTATGAAGTTTGGATGATATTATGCGCAGATGTGAAAGTTGGTTCTTTGAGGAAGGTCTTTGGATACAAATTGTCCGTCTAGAAAAGTATTTGTATCGGAGTTAATTAAGATCTGATAACGTGAGTGACGATATGTGTAAACTGAAAAGTGCTTTGCGTGTTGTAAAAGAAATTTGAACAAGCATTGTGATGTCGCAATCGTAGAAATTACTCATTAAGAAAAATCGCAGACAAAAATTTTGTTTCCTATTCTATTTTAAATCAAATTGTTTTTATTATTCTAGAAGATCATAGGATTATCAATTTTGAAATACTCATATTTAAAACATTATAAAGTAAATAAAAAGAAACACAAATCTACAAGATTAAAATAATGATAAAAAATAATAACAATACTTAAAATTAACAAAATAAATTTTAAAGGCAAATACTTATATGATTGGTGTCTGGTTAGTTTCGGACATTACTACTTAAACGCACTTTTTTCTTCTTGTTGAGCTCTCAAATGTAAAATGAAAAACTTCTCTATTTATACATAAAGTAAAGTAGTGATTATTTCAGTTTTGTAACAATATGTAAAGGTAGATATAATCTATTTTGTACTTGGAATAGATGTATGCAACAAGTAAATGGTTCTTTTTACAAGGAAGACATCATAGAGAGAAAGTAGTGTTAGTTTGTAAATTACCTTAGAGTTTTACGGAGATTGAGGCGTACTGAATGCATTATGAATATTGCTATTGATTATTCACCATTTGTGGTAAATATGTTCAACGCTTTTGTTTCTTTTTATTTAAATGAATTGTTTAGTTTCCATATGCATTTCAGTAGGAATTAAAGAAGTTAATAGTTTTGACAGTTTTGCCATCAATTTTGATAAAACCATTTGTAACGACAAGGCTCAATATAATGGGATCATAAATCTGGATGATAATACACAAAAATCAGCCTTGAAATGTTTTATTCTTTAAAAGTTATGTCAAATCATTTATAATAATATTTATTGGAATAATCAAAGCGGTGTATATTAAAATAAAAAGAAACAATACAATCTTATTCATATAATTTTGTAATGTATTTCGCATTATGTGTTTCTTTGAGGAATTCTATAGCGTCAGAGTAAAATCTTTTAAATCAATATACCGGCAATGTTTTGTCGTGGATTCATCTTGCATGAAATAGAGACAAGGACCTTGTATAAGGTTGTGCCCATAGAAATCAGTGCATAAGAATGCGATAAAAAAAATAACGCATTACATTAAGATTATAAAAACGCAAAGCACGTGCATAAAATAAATTTAATAAGGATAGAAAATACTCTGATTCAATTATTAATGATTAATTAGATGGATTAAATATTAAATATGGAATAAATTTCTTCAAATTTCACAAAAATGCACATATTTAAGTTTTCCATATTTCAAAGAAAACTATAGACGGAGTAAATGTAGTTTTTTAATTAAAACTCAAATAATTTTACTTTAAATTATAATTACGATAAGTATTTAAACACTCGAAAAGAATTCCGCCTCGTCGTGACACGTTGGTCTCTCGCTATATTGTCAGCTTTATAACAAGAGATCAAGACTTTAATAATCAATATCAAATATTAATATCGAATATTACACGGTAAAAAATTAACATAACTTTATTTATTAAAAATTGAATAACAAACAATTGTATGTTTTTGAGAAATAAGTTAAACATGCGTAGATTATTGACAAACGAATGTTTGCCGATGTTTCACACATAAAAAATGCAAGTGTGAAAAGTAACACGCAAATCTGATTTGACACATTTGCTTTTCTTACAAACAAATGTAAACATACATTTTTCATTTAAGCATACCCAAGTCTCTATTAAGATCTTAAACGATTACAATGTATATATTTCAAAATAAACCAAACAAATCTCAAGAAACCAAAAACGAAACCCATATTACCAATTCGTATCCAGCGCAATTTACCCTCGTTACTCCCAAGCCATTGAAAAATCTCAAATCGCCGAATTCCCAACCACAATCACGACCACAGCGTAAACTTGCAACGCTCGCAAAGTCCGCGGAAAGAGACGGCGAACCACATTATACATCGCAAGCGCGTTAATCTGCACGAACCACCTCCACAGCGCGCCGCAACAGCAGCAGTGCTGCGCTCTCTCTCTCTCGCGCGTGTATAACGGAAAATCGCGGGACCCGTTTTCCGCCTCACGATTTATGAAAGTATACGTACACGCGGAGCTCGCGCATATATGTATGCATATATACATGTAGAGGCTGTCTATGTATGCGCACGTGCAGCGTGCTGCTTCCCTTGGGCGTTGCATATATATCCTCGTGTGTATACACTGCACTGCGCGCACGAAGAAAGGATAAAACGAGCCGCGGAGTTGGTTTCTGTGCGCGGGGGAGGGGGGATATTGTTGCAGGGAGATTTTAGATCTGGTGGAGGAATTGTGTGATGCGGATTGGAGTTTTTTTTTTAGGTTAACGAGAGGATGGATTTGTTGATCTTTGTGAATCATGAATTGCATTTGGTAATTTTCAATCGGGGTAGGGTAAATAATCGGACGCGTATTTATTGCCTTTGCATATTTTTGTATTAAAGAAATATTGCTATAAAAGTCATTTCACATATGTATAGGGGAAATGCGAGTTATTTCATGTATCCAACAAATAGTTATTTTCAATTTGTTTGAACACAGGGACGTGTTCGATCATTGATACGTTTACCTTGACTGCACCAGTGAGTGAACCAAAGCCAATAACCGACCAGATCATGTGACATTTTAATTTATTTGAAAGTAAACTATTTGAGCATCTAATCAATTCAAAAGTTGTATTTGTATGCTTATAGGAGGACTGCATTTCCTCTGTGTTTACTTATCATTACAGCATAAGTTTGTTTAATATATTTTTTTAAGTATTAGTGATTCATTAATTGGTACATGTTCATTACACTGGAATTTGTGAGTACAGTTTGAAGTTCATTTCAGATCAAAACTGAGGTACCTGAAACATATTGAAACTCAAAATATTAAACGAATCAAGGTTTCTCGAATACATATAGTTAGTTATATGATAGTTCATCAGTAAAAATGTAGACTTCTATTTTTTTAAATAATGGTCTCAAAATTTGACATATTCTTCTCAAAAATAAAATACCTAGATAATAAAAAAGATTTGTTTTCTTTTAAAGATTCCGAGTACCTTTTCACCTTAACATAAATATGATTGTTAAAAAAATACATTAACCACGATCTACGGAATCAATTTCTATGGTATGTGTATGAGTAGAGGGAGGCATACAACAATGCACAGATTCCTGTGCCCTATATCCACACGTACAGTCGGAGTATGGAGGAAGATTTTAGATCTGTTGTTGGAATTGTTCGTTCAAGGTTAATGAGAGGAAACTGATAGCAAGCTTCTTTGTGAGATTTTTTTAAATCGAGGATTACTGAGGATTTAATGTAAAGAGTCGTATTATCTTTTACGATGTCTGTATATAGAAATATAAATGAAGTTTTAGGACGAAATTGAATTTTAAAATATTTATGCAATCGTTGATCAATAACTATTGGAAGACAATCAAACGATTATTATCTTATTGTTATATTGTTATTGCCCCATTATGTTTCGTGCTTATATTGTGACTTGCGTAATACATTGTTTTTTATTGAAACGCATTAACTTATATAGGGAGAAAAATGATATGTCAATAATTACAATATTTACTATTTCTGTTTATACTTTCGGTTACAAACTTTACTTTCTATAAAAATTACGGCATTTCTAAAATAAATGCTATATTCCTTTAGAAGAATTTAAAATTCATTTGGCAATTTTTTCTATGAATATGGCTTTTTTTACATAAATGTAATTTTTAGAGCAAATCAAGTATGTATCCTTAAATTACAGATATAATCATTTTTGTCAGATAATGTCTCTAAATATACAATTATATTGTATTACCTAAAGTGTATAAGTAGTTCAGTACGCACTAAGATAAAATGTAAATTTCTACAATAAAATAATATGTTGCTATAAGATATATAGTAATTTTACATATAGAAAGAAAATGAGTGCATCAAGCGATTTAAAAATTACACAATGATGACGTTGCAAAACTGTGTAGTCACGTAAAGTAATAATGGATCAACTGCATGATTCGAAATCTTCCATAATAATCCTTGTTTTGCCAAACTTTAATTATTTAAATGATTTAATGTAACTCACTAAAGTAAAAGTGAATCCCTTGCTAACAATTGGAAATATTGAATGTATAACCAGCTTTTTCCTCATGTTAATTCATTTTTTTATTTATTATTTTTTACGTTTTAAATTATTCATCGCATCGAATCTTAATGTCCTTAATTATATTTTTCAATCGCATATAATATATTAATCTTTTAATTCAAGAAATTTTCCTTAACCAGTTATTTATTATAAAAAAATACAGAATAGAAAGCAAACATGAGGTGACGATACTTGGAGGACTGAATGAATTTTCCGTCAAATTCTATGGACCACGAGGAAGTGAGTAATTTATTTAATTATTATTCATATTTCAATAATATTAACAGCGTTTAGTGTATAACATTCATTCCATATAACAAATTACAAAATTTAAATCGTTGATAATATATACAGGGCACTTCAAAGATAAGGGCTTTAAAAGTCATAATTATTATTCAAGTATAATCCTCTCCTTACAATATTCAACAAATTATTATTGTTATTAAGAAGAAAACAGTTGTGAACCGAAACGATTCTTATAGTCTTAAAAGTTATTATTATTATTGAAGTACAATCTTCTTCCTAAAACACTTAAGAAATATTCAATTAAATCTTAATTCTACACTAACAACCACATAGAAAAGGCCTTTCAAGTGCAGAAGAGTAATAATCTTGAACGTATTAAGAGAAAAATAGCTGTGAACTAAAAACCTAAAAGGTGGCTAATAATTAGTTAAAAAATCGCTTCACCTAAGCTAACCCGAGAATGGTCACATTCCCACCGTCGACCATATTCAAGACTGCTCTCCTTCCTTCGCGAGATCCTACAGTGTACAGTTAGCTACCCCAAATTAATTTCCCATCTCAATTTCCTAACCCCGCAAAAAAGAACCTCGTAACCCAATATACAAAGTTAAAACAACTCAATTACCAACACCTGCGCTCTCGGCAAACCACCCCGATCGATCCAACTCAACAAAATAATCCCCCGCGGAGCTGGAGGCTCGAACCCTATTCGACCTTCCAACTCCTACAATAATTCCCACCTTAACCCCAAACACACATGTACACCTAACGCTCGTATGTGTCCAACGCACCTTCGCGTCATCGATCGTCATTATCTATCTCCCATTGGAAATCTAAAGCGCAGTCCCATTCGCGAGCTTTCATGTCCCCGCGGTCACTCGTAAAATCCGCCCTTCGCAAGGCTTAGACGTGTACGCGAGCGCGTGTCCCGCGAGTGTACGTGTGCATCGCATGCCGTGCGATAAACACGTACGGAGCTCGGCTCGATAAACGTACACGAGAGGAGGCACGCATGGCCATGCGTATCTAGACGTGCGCTTAATTGGACTCTCCATTTGACTTTCAGTGTGAAGTCAAATTAATGCAGATGCATTTTTAACAGTCGAATATGATGCAAACAATTTTTCTCTATTTTTACACAGAGAGAATTTTCTAATAAAAATTATAACTAAATTCACGGTAAAAATTACCGTAAATAACTATAAAGCTGGGACATACCGACCTTCCGGCACTATGTACTGATATTTTACTATAAATTTTACGGCTCTGAACTATACATTTTACCGCACTGAATGGTAAAATTTGCCTCATTTGAGAAAAAGAAGACAGCCGTTGAAGGGTAACAACTGAGCGTGCACAAATTTTAGGTTAACTGTAATATAAATGGATATAAATGTACTTATTTAAGTGTTAATGATACTTCTATAAAAATTGGAAGAAAATCCACATTTTTAAAAAATAATTCACACAAATTTTACCATCCATTTCATCGTGTAACTTTATATGATCCACAATTCTATTAGTTTTCTCTAAGGTTCGTGTAGGGAATTTTTACTCTATCTCTGCAAGAAAATTTTACCCTTCAGTACGGTAAAATTTATCGTCAATATCAATAAAAATTGCCGGAAAGTTGTAGTGTCCCAGCTTTATAGTCATTCACGGTAATTTTTACTGTAAATGTTGTCATAATTTTTATTAGAAAATTCTCTCTGTGTACATACCACATCGTATTTGTTAGCGTAAGTAGGATCAGAGTTACTTGATGATGAGAATTAAGGCGGGACACTGTTAAAGCATAGACACGGCATAACCAACCGTCTGTCCTTACGTCTCTACGTGTGTGCGTGGGTGTCGGTGTGTGTTGGTGTGGGTGTGTGTGTGGGTGTAGGTGTTTGTGCAGTGTACGCTATATATTGATCGAGCAAGCGCGAGCCTTCCTTCGGAGAGTTTGCTCTCCGTATATACGCGAGCTGCTGCACACATCACGCGATTTTGTTGTGTGGCGGATTGTCGCCGTTGAGATTACGGAGTACAAGAGCGAATGAGCTGCATGTATAATGTGCATGTGGCGGTGGTTGCCGATCCTCTTTTGCTATATATGTGTATATTGTACGCGCGGTGGATGTTGGCTTGCGCAATAATGGAATTGGGTGAGGTGATTTTTTTCTCTGGGATCTTGAGGATTGAACTTTGGGGCTTAGCGAGATCTGAAGATTGGAATCGATGACGTACGGGAGATTTTTGAAGACGTTGCGTTTTTGAGTCCTACAAGGGGTTCAAGGTGAAATATATTTTTTATCAGTGTCAATATCGAACGAGGAGAACAAACGTAATAACCATTACTAGACGGACTAATGCATTTGATATATAATAAGACATTTAGGGATTCATTGCAAGAAAGTCGGTATTGTATACATGCTGAGATCTGAATGCTGACTGACATAATCCGAAATATTGTCATTTTTTAATAATTTCAGAGAGAAAAATTATACAGATTGAGATATTAAATGCTTTTTATTATTTTTAGTTATGGTTAGTTTCGCATCTTTTATAACGCATAAGTTATAAGTTTTCATTTACTACACATGATTAGTAATTAATCCTACTAATTCAAATTAAAACATATCGATACAATTTACGTTTTTTCGATTTTAAATATTATTATTAATCTTTAATTATTTTTAGGTCAGTATCTCTCTAGAAATAATTGTGTTTTTAATTGTTTTTTTAATACAGAAGTCTAAGCATAAATAAAACAAACAGTCTGTACAATTATGACTAAAGGAGGATGCCCTGTACAGATGACAAAATACAAAAGAAGGAAGATTTTAAAAAAGAGGGGCAAATTTGATAGATTTTATCAGTCATTTAGTATAGTAAAAAAAACTTTACATGTTTTCCATTTTATACAGAAGAAAATTGTTGTTTAAATTCTTAAGAATTTATGGGTTCTTCATATTCATTATAAGTTTTATAGGTCACCTATTAACGTTTTACCTGGAGCTGCGTGGGCATCCATGGGTAACCTCCTTTTAGTTAAAAACTCGCAGGTCTCCACCAGAGTAAAGGAATTTAATTTTCTATGGGTACATTAATTATCCTTTGCATTATTTTATAAAATTAAATATTTCTTTTTACAATAAGAATATTAAAAAAAAAATTAAGAATTACAAAAATTTAAAACGTTAAATATAAGCGTTGCAACCGTGTTCTGTCCCAAATGTAAAATCTAACAATACTTTACTTATGCAAAAATCTGTAATCTCATTTATTTGTTTAACCCGTTAAGGATGAGACTCTCAAGAAATTGAATAAACTTCGCAAAATAATTTGGAAACGCGTTTTAGCCCTGAAACGGGTAACATATTTAAAACAGATTTTCTTTATTTTTTAGTTATAAAAAAATTAATTATTATAAATTATATTATAAATTTGTATTCTTACAAGTAAATACACTATTTTAACATATTTCACCAGAAAAAAGTACCATTATCGATGAAATATGGTAGTTAAGAGATCAGTAACATTTTTTTGTTCGTGCAGGCTTCAGATTACCCATGTGCATAATATTAGGTCTACCAGGGCTTAAAATACCTGAAATACGTACCATTAGTGGATAAGCCTATTTAGATTTTGTTATTCTCCCTTGCACAATTTTCTGAAGCTATTTACTGTATCTAAAACAAAAGAAAAAGTTTAAAATTCACATAGTTTTCTGTTGATCGTACAATACTTACATATTAATTATAATTTGATGTATTCTAATTAGCATCATCCACTAGCTAGATGAATTACAAATGATTTAAGCCCCGGAAGAATATTTTTCATGCTTTTGGCTGATCAGGAGCCTGCGCGTACGATCTGAAAATACAAAGTTAAGCAAATATAAAGTTAAAGTTAAAGTGTATTATTATCACAATAACAGTGAGTAACATACCGGAATTAAAAAATCCTGCTATTAAAAAATAATAATTAAAGTCTATATCTTTTTTATATATCCTAATTGGAATCGAAAATGTCATTTTTAAGTACTAGATACCTTGTAAATCAATAATACACCATTGAAAAATATGTTTTCGTCCTTTTTAGGTATGTTACCCCCGTAACTAGAGGATTATTGCAAAAAGAAATATTCAATTTTCAATTTTTTAGTTTTCTCGATTTCTATGCGACCAAAAGTAACTTAGGCCCACCTACAAGTTCGGAAATAGTCCACTTTGATCTGATCTAGCGATTAGATGTGCAAAATTTCGAATGTATCACGTAGAAATCTAAAAAACGCTAAAATCTTATGGTACAGAAATAGGTCAACCTCCTTAACGGGTAAATTACATATTGAAGCCACTTGTATGAAACATCCTTTAATTTGACTTTACTATAAAATATTTTATATCAACGAGATACAAATTAAATAAGTCTTTACAGGGTTTTCCAAATAAACTTAGAAAAGATTCAACTTATTCTATTTATACATAGAGTGATTATAAAATATTTATCATAAAAGTTGCAAAACTGCACTTCTTTTGCATATTTATCGCCTAAAGATACATCTTAATATCAATATCACAATTGTCACCTATAAAAATATATATTTAATTTTGTACTTCTCAGAAAAGATAAGTGTCCACTACTCAATTACGAAATATATTTAAAAATAGAATGGGCTATCAGGGTACCATTTTCGACATTTCTAAACACAGATCATTTATAAAAAATAGGATTGGAAATTTGATCCAATCACCTCCGTGGTATTGAAATCTCGGCTGTAGCATTAGATATATTTAATCTGTATTAGTAATAATAAATTTTTCCATGTTAAATCCCATAAGGATTGAATTTCAAACCTAAAAGTTTTCCTATTATAATTACGTACTTTAAGAATGTTTTTTGCAGCGTAATACAATAATACACTTTTTTAACTAACGTTAAAATTGGAGACATTTCGGACCCGAAATTTGACAGTTCACTAAAAATTTCCCATATATCAAACATTTTAATACATAATTCAAAGGTCTATTTACCTCAAGTGAAGTGAATTATTATGATAAAGGAGAATTCTCCTGTAATTACACTGAGAGACTAAATTATACACTAGAAATACTGCAGTGCTTACATGTAATAAGCATCATTTTTTTAAATCTCGCATATTGAATGCTTTGGTAAAAGGTAATAGTCCATTATCAGATACTACTTACGCCGTCTGCCAAAAAAGAACAGTAACTGTAAATGAATTTTTCAATATCAAAATAGATGACCTCCGTTATATCATTCATTTTTATCGTAGCAATATTTCTGTCAAGCGTTGGAAGATAAGAAAGTAATATAAATATAGCGCGATAGAACTGAAATTGACATCTGAACATAAATGCAAACTAAATATTTTTAATTATGAAGAAACCATTATTTGGCTTTTCGTAAACAACCATTACCATGATCAATATTATAGTTTGTAAAACGTAAAGAAGGAATGGAATAAATAAAGAAATAATGAGAGCGAGACATGAGATTTATGGGAATGTTCTCACAATCAAAGCACTTGCTCTCGAACCTTGAAACTTCCAGCGGTGCAAAAAAAGCAGCAAAAGAAAAACGAATCAACGAATGAGAGATAAATAAATCGAGTTATAGAGCTCTAGCACCGCGTGGTTATACACATTATAATGTATTCTCATTCGTCTCTTATTTTTACAATCGTGATTCTTCCCTTGCCGGTTGATATATCTATCTACAAGATTCTCTTTCATTGTAAACATTAAAATTTCTAAAATTGATAAAATATAATTTTTGTGTTTCTTAGATTATTTTGAATCTTGCATTAGAAATATATCCACTAAATTCAATGTATTTGAAATAAACAAGCGTTGAATGATGGATTAATATTGGATATTCATTGATTAATTGATAGACTAGAAACTTACTAGTAGAATTTCTGTAGATTACTTGCATAAGCCGATAAATATAGTTTATCAATCTGTGCTAATATAGTTTGTGCTACTACACTGTATAACTTCAAAGTCTGCGCTCACACTAATTGGCTATCAAGGGAAGCTATTCTCATATCTGCCAGGGTATTTATTATAATTATAATGCTAAGCTAGTTTGCTGCTGCGTTGCATGCAGTGTTAAACTTTAATGAAAGAATATGGGTACAAAGTATAATAATTGGTTCAGAACATAACCTGATCTGATTTCAGTCTTTAATTTATAATACTTCGATCTATTGAATAAATATTAACTCTTTAATACTTGACTTTTTATTTTTCATACAAATTAATATTTTTTATTTGTTTATCAGCGTAGTACATAATAGTTTGCTTTCCTTTTAAAATAAAATATTAAAATTCATTCTTTAAGAGAAGGTTTATAAAGTATGAAACAACTTTATGTTATACCTATTATATAGGAGTCAACACTTGTCAGTTTAATATAGATAGTCAGTTGATAAACTTACAATTTTGGAAATAAACTCATAGTGTTCTTTGAGCTTGTGACTGAAGAGTTTGTAAGGTGAAAAAATGTCTGTGAACTGCCGAGATATATTTATGCTATATTACACTTATTTCACATGGCTTTTGATCTATTAGTTTATTATAAAATGATTACTTATAAGATAGCACAAAATCATAAAAACATGTACTTTAAAGGCAACACTGCTGTGCTCCAAAGGATCAATTGAGTAATTCAATTGTCTCAAATTGTGAAATTCTAACTTGAACTTCGTTTTCATTATACTTTTAAAACTCTGATCTCCAATGTGGCAGTCAAATAAAAAAAACGTATTAAAAATTTATTGCATTAAAAATTTCAAGTACAAAATGAAAATAAATTCATGAAACAAATACAAACCATATCTCTTACACTACTCAAACTTCGAACTTTAAATCTTCCACCATACTGCGAGAAAAAAAATGGGGAGCAGCATTGCAGCTCAGCGACGCAAGACGCGCGCGCGCGGTCTGCTTTTTGCGCACCTGTGCTTATATGTTACAGTAATACAGCGTGCACGCAACTTTTCGCTTTTCAGGTGAAAGTGCGCGCTCGCGTTTTTCGCGGGGCTCTGCAACGGCGAAAATGCTAATTGAACCCTCGCCTCCAGTTCCGATAGGTAGATATATATAGATATATGTACACAGCCGCGCGAGATTCCCGCGCGCGCGCGCGCGCACATTGGGAAATTGTAGACCTCGTTGTAGACTACCCGTCGTTAGTTATACGGAACAATGCGCGGCCACGCCGCTCTCGTTTATGACCGCGCGAAAATTGCGGGGTTTCGAGAAAGCTTCGAGGTTGAAGGTGCAGGATAGTTTTTTTACGTGGGAATGCTCGGTCTTGAGGAAATGCGCTGGATTTTTGTAGATAACGAACAGAAATTGAGTGACCGTGATTCTTAGTGATGAAATGAAATAAGGTCATTTCTGGAACGATTTTGAGACTAGAGATAAGGTATTTTTTATAAAAATTGGTAAAAATAACTAATAAAGAGTCTACAGATCCTTTTGTCTAACGTGATAACAATACTGTTTTATAGAGCAGTGACTATCTTGATTGTTATTAATGGTATGTTCTGGAAGTATTCCGAAATGCTAGTTCTCTAGTGCTAGCCATCGAAATAGAAAAAGTGTTTCGAAATTTTTTAACGAATCAGTCAGAGTTTTAAAATTAATATTATTGACAACAAGAACGGAACGATCATCTGGTCTTGTATTTTCAGAATTAACAACGTGATTATGCAAGATGTACTTTATGAACAACAATAATTCAGATTATCAAAAATATTTTGCATCCTAATTTATTTAAGACGATCGGCCTGTGCCATTTAAATAAATAAATAAATAAATAATAATAAATTAAATATTAGAATGCTTACATATAGCAATCATGTGATTTTGCAGCGTCACTTTGCCGTATAATGATACCTTTATTTATTATAGACATTTTCAATCAACTATAAATCAGCTTGAAATGTTAATAACGCATTTTAGAACATTTCGCAAACTTGACAAAATCTGAAGAATTGTCTGACTCGTGGCGTCAGCATTTCGAAATACGCCCTTCAGAAATTATAATAAAAAACGCATTTTTATTACAAAAACAGATTTTTTAAATGATTCCTATTTAAATAAAAAAAGCAAAACTTCAAATAAAAAAGAATCTCATTGTTTTGGGAGCATGCACCGAACATAATCTCAAATTGTCACTTTGAATAAAAATAAAAGCAGTTTTAGCTTTCTTGAAAGCTTTTATAATCTGCATACAAGAAAGCAAAATAAGTTTTTAATTTTTGACAGAATTAACGTGCGATTCAGTGGATTTTTCTTTTTACTTCTTTCCTCGTAATCATCAACATGATTTATACAAGAGATACTTGCCAAGCTCTTGCTGCGTTCATTACACGTAATGGACTAATTAAACTGTTTAATTTGCTCTGTAGATCCTAAGAAGATAGAAAACAGTAAATTATATAGTCAAAACAGCATAATAGAAATTCAATCGTTAATGTTTTCTATCATTAGAATAATTAACAAGTTTACATTCTGAGATGCATTATAAAAAGAAACCACTCAATCCACATACAGAGATATTATAATAGTCTTGTTTGTGTCTATAGTATATTCGAAACCCGTACAGTTTCGTTTTCCAATAAAAAAAACAGAAGAGTGACATCACGCACTCCAGCTCGTAAAGCAAACTCGCGAGACCGTTTTTTTTCTCCGGGGTTTCTTGCCGAGCATTAAGTAATCGCACGCGTTGCGCCCTAAAAGTCCCTGCGGCACGGAGGCCAAGTCGATTAGAAAAGACTCGCTTGTCTCTCTTTTCATGGACGTAGCAGTTATGCGAAGCTTCCTAATGGAGTGCGTGGTGTACTTAAAAGATGACGCGAACTTCACAGAATATTGTTCATTGCTGCGTTATTTTAGTATCGTTTCTTATTTGTTCTCAAGACAAAGAAGACGAATCTTACGTTCTTTTGTAGAACGATTATCTGATTTACAGTATTTGTACAAAAACTATTTTTAACGCGTATCTTAATGAATGTTAAAGAGCTTTTGAGTTAGTGAACATGCGGTACGTACGTATAAAATTTGTAATTATGTATTGTTAATTGTTTTTATATTACTCAGCAATGGGATTACACTTTACGCTTCGCATTTATCATTAAAAAAGATAATTTGTGGTCTGTACAATAATTTTGTTTCTTGTTTGCTTAGTTCCGCTTAAACCATTTTGGAAAAATCACTCTTATCAGTATTTATATTCACACGCTCCCGCCAGAAACTTTGCGAAAACAATATTGCATCTATTTTTTCATTTTTTGTACCAACCACTATTTACCTTGAAAATACCGTATGCCAAACGATTAGAAAGTTTTTGCAAATGTTACAGTATTTTCTCGTAGAATATTACTGATATCGTTGTCTCGAAATTTGTTTAAGGGTGTTTGTCAAAAAGTTGAACAATTCTTGTCCCTCCTGTTTCACAAGGTAACAGAGCATTATATGAATCTCAAAAAAATAGTACTACAACCGGACTATCGTAAGCAAGAATCTGCAAAATTTTCAGAATATCAAGTATTTTCTATACTGAGTAAAAATTAAAAAACTATGCAAAATGTCTTGTCCGTCCCATATCCCAAGCCTTAATTTCATCCGAATATACCAAGAAATTTAGTAATACAGTAAATTTTAACCAAAATATTATACAGAGAGTTAATATAAGTCTTAGTTAATCCAAAAATTATGCGCTAACTTTTAATGCGTGTATTCTGTTTATGTAGTTTTGATGTCTTGTCCGTCCCAAGGGCTTTATTCAAAGAAAGTTGTATTAAAATATTCACAGATTAAAATGCAACCTATTCCATCTTGTAACTCTTATATACATTTTGTAAAACAAGTTCACATATACTTATTTATTAGTATTGTTTTCTACAAATAATTAGTTAATGTTGCACTTCTTCTACCGTACCTTTATTATATGTCTTGTCTGTCCAGCGAAAAATTCTTTAACGGAGCATTCAGTTTGAAAAATAAATATTTAAATTGAATTTGTCGCTTAAGAGGACAGAGGAATTACTTCTTTCATAATTTCACATACATCTGGTGCATTTAAATAAATAAACTACTAACAAAATATGTACGGTACAAATGTCTTGTCCATCCAATGTTTACGTTAAATGTACTAAAACAATCGAAGGCGGTAGCATCGAATACGACAAATAGGTAAATAAACAACATTTTAACCTATTTAAGCGTAGATTACAATCGTTCATATTCTGTAATAAGCGATGCAAATTTTAATTTCTGCTAAACAAGAAATACTTTATATAAGGTAATATATATCAAACAATATTAAATGAAAGTTCCCTGGTAGAAATCTTATCGTGGCGGCCACATTCGCTATAACGGCCTTTATAGGCAAACTAGATAGTACAAAAGCGTACAAAACTCGATAAATCCACACAGATCTATATAGTTTTCTCAATAATAATATGTACGTATAAAATCTGTGAGGTTATATATTATTTATTGAACAGAAGTTTTATTGTAAAAATTAATGTTAAATAAAGTTTAACATGCAAGTTTTCAATTATAATAATAAGATCTACAGTTATATCCATACTATTTACATATAAAAGTAGTCAGAATGCATATCTAACCTAAGAAATGAAAATTTAGAAACAATGTTCCTTGCATATGAAAAACAGTGATCATAAAATAATGTTATTGATTGATGTAGTTGTTTCTTGAAAAGTAATGTATAAATAATAATAATATCATATGTACAAATATGTACTTTATGACATGCTTTATTTAAAAACTAGAATTTTAATTTCAGAACTACAAATAATTTTGTATCCATCTGCGAGTTTTTATAATACATAAACTGCTCATCCGTGACAACATTTTCAAAGACAAACACATTAGTCGAACACATGTAGACGATAATTTTCTTTATAAGTAACAAATTACTATGTATTAACTGGCCATAGATGTCAAATGAAAGTGTTTGATTATAAATTAATCACAGTAGGAAATACAAAAATAGAACATATGTATATAATAACTCAAATACATTATTTCTTTATAAAAATAGAAAATTATTCAGTTGATAATAACTGTGTGTGGAAATAGTTTTCCGTACATAAACCATACAGGTTTGGAAACCAAGCCTGTATTTAGGATGGAACATAATCAAATGTAAGGAAAATAATTTTACATAAACAAAATAAATATATGCACTAATACTTCATATACTTAGTTATTTGGATATTCAGATTATTTTCTTATTTTGATTGTTTAATATATATGTGTAACATAATATTGTTATTGAGTTCTTAAATACAAAAACTTGATGTATCTAAAATTAGATAACCTTACACTTTAGAGGTTATTTACAATTATTTACATTGGTAATAGGTGAACAATAACAAGTAAATACCTTTAAATCAAAATAATACATAATAAGCATAATAGATTATGCTTCTGTTTCTTAAAACATAACCTTTAAGTGGTTGTTATTGTCATAATTTTGCTTATCTAGTTTTATCGGGGCAAATAATATGGGAAACTAGAAGGGCCGACCGTTACACGCCTTTATAGTAACTATCTAGTTTGCCTACATAGATCTACACAGTGCGAGATTATTCTACATAGATCTATAAAGTGGACGGGATAAATTTCTACCAGGGTTATACTCTATAAATTCGTAATTTAAAAGAATTAGTTATAAGAAACTTTCAACATTGTAATATTTTTTTAACTACATAAAAGTATTTTTTGATCTCGCCAACTTTAATTTTCTTCATTTATATGATTAATATTATTACATCATATTTTTTATTTTCGGTTTCAAAGACTTTATTTTTTTGAAAATCACACTTTTAAAAAGATCCAACTTTTTGACAATCACCCTTAAACTATTTTACAACGGTTTCTTCCAGATCTAGACATTCAGCTTCTCTTTTTCCTATATGTGAGCAATTATTGTGTGAAGAGTATCGTCATCAAATTGTGTCTTAATTTTCTTTTTTAACAGGAATTTTGTTATACTCTTTAACATTTACTCTTTTAGATTTTAATTAAGTATCGATTAAATTCGATTTAGAGAGATTTCTTCGGCTTGTACAGAGTTACGATTATCAAGAGGCCACTGTATCGCAGTAATCGTTTAACCTAATTATAGATAAATACATCTACTAACAGAAACGATACAGAGTTCTTATCGTAAACCCCTAATTATTCACTTAAAATAACCCAGGCACATCAAACGCTGCAATTATAAGAAAAAAATCTCGAAATAACAAAATCAATTCCGCACCCCGAGAATAAACGAAAAACCTCATGCTACGTGCACGTATAATAGCTGATCCAAATCCTTTGAGACGCGAGCAGATCTCGCGCACGCTCCGCTACCAAACACTTTTCTGCATTGATAGCTTTATGCGCTCTCGGGGAGAGTAGGGCGCGCGCGACCGCATCAAGTGACGCACCTCGAGCGCGCGAAATATCAAAGGACCGAGGCAGTATATAGCGAAGCCACCCGGCAACAGTAATCGGAGCATGCGCACACAAGTGAATTTGTGTGTGTGTGTGTGTGTGTGTGTGTGTGTGTGTGTGTGTGTGTGTGTGTGTGCGTGCGTGCGTGTGTGTGTGTGTGTGTGTGTGTGTGTGTGTGTGTGTGTAAGTGAGAGAGAGAGAGGGTGCGAAGCTTTGCGCAATTTTATCGATGGGAATATACGAATATTGGATGTACACGGTTCGCATGCCCGATTTATGTATCGCGTGCTATTTGGATTTTTAAGCGTGAGTTCCGGATTTAGAACGTGGAAGTTTGGAGGATGATTGATGCGCAAATATGTCCTTGTTTTGCTCATAGATTTATGCGGACTTGCAGGGAATCATTCGATTGATCTTGAAATAGATTTCATTTCAGACGATAGCACTTAAATATGTGATTCTAAGGTTGGCTTGAAAAGTTGAATTTCTTACAATTTGTTATTTAATATAGTAATATTAGTTTTCTAAAGTCAATCTTAAGAACAATTTTTTCAAATCAAGTTATACATCCGTTTTTAGCGAGCTTAGTCTGGGGTCTGTGTAAAAGTATCACCTTCTAAGCAGTTTGAAGTTTTACTCCAATTTGGATAAATAAAGTTTTTGAACGTCATTTGCAAAATTATGAGATTTTCGCATGAGAAGTATCGTGGACGAGTACATTCGTCATAATGCGCATGAGATTTTAAAAGATTAATACAATTATTATCAAATTGTTCTTTATATATAGAGAACATACATATATGCTGAATACGTTGGAACCGTGATTAAAATTTGATAAAAATAAACATTATTCTGCATTTTACGCATACAATCGTGACAAAGTTTATGTCTAAAAAGATAGTTTTTTACGACATGCACTAAAGTTAGTTGATTATCGATTTTTAAATTATATATACTTAAATTATTACTAAACCTTTATATATATTCTGACTCACAACTTTCCACAAAAATAAGCTTTTATCACGGAGAGAAAAATAGTAATGTTACTAGCGGCGGCTGGGATTAGTTATTAAACTGTCGTAAATAATATCTAATAAGAAATCCCGGACTGAATCCTATGATTAAAAATAATAAATAGCGTTTTAATATTTAATCATTTCAGAAGTGCAATAAATTTATTTTTCCAGTTCTGTCATAGAAAGTACGGATATGACCATTTTAATGGATATTGGGTATTAGAGCTTGAGATAGGTTTCCGGGCAGTTGATGAATCTTCTGTATCTTGGAATATTCGATTTTATTACTTCGTGATTGCGCTGTATATGGATATCTAAATGGATATAATATTGCACATCCACCTAATGCCCATTATAATGGACACATCGTGTCGTGATCTAACAAGTTCCTGTCTCAAAAAACTATTATAATTAATTTTTGTATGATACTTGTGACTTTTCCCGAATCACAAATGTTTATTTGAACAAAAAAAATTCCAAATTGTCGAAAGAAAAAATTGTTTAAAGTAAAAAAGCGTGTGTATTGATTTTACTATTTTTTGCTTTGTGTACAACCTGTTAAGTCCACTATAAGTATAAGATATTATACAAATCGTTGATCTTTTTACGATATAAAAACGTTCAGTAACAATATAAACGGATAAAAGTCTTTGCTCATAAGATGTTTCGTTCAGAAATTGTAGAAATATGAAATACTTTATCTAGGGCTCATACCTTAAAATCTCATAATGAATCCTACATATCCCACAATTGAAAAAGAATTCCTGAATCATTTGCCGTATCAAATGTCCTTATAGCAAGTCTAATAACAGTCATTTTTCCGTGCCTATAATTCCCAAACCTAATGCAATACGCTCACCACAACCATCACCATCATTCAACGCACCACAATCCATCTCACGCAGTATCAGCCCGTTCCTCCTCCTCACCTCCAGCCTCTCGCTCGACATTTCGATCGCGCGGCGACGAAGCCAAAAAAGCCGCGAAGCGTGAATAGAACCCGCGCGCGGATTCGACAAAGCGAAAAATCGCACGCGCGCGCGCTCGAAGCTTCCGCGTTATGCAGCGGCAGCAGTGCAGCCAATGTAGCAGCATGCGCGACGTTGTATGTTATCTGGTTTGATTGACGCGATTCGTTGATTTCGCTCTATGTGGGTGCTATTTTTTTTTCGTTGTGTAGGGAGGTGGTTAGAACACGTTGGACTGATTTGTTTTTGTGATTATTGAGAGGTTATTTTGTTAAGATTGTTGTTTTGTGTAATGAAATAACTGGAGGTTAAGGTGACTCGAGTGCATGGGGACTGATATATATTTTGTATGTTTTGAATATTTATGTATAGCTAATAAGAATAATTAAAATATGGTGTTATTAGTTTAATTATACAACAATTTTACGTTTTTGTTTCATGAATCACTAAAATTTTTAGAAGTGGTATACTTGTTTTTTTCGTGTACATACTATTTAATAATTTTTTTAAACCCTTCACCTAATTTTCTTAACGTTTCTAGATTCTATTCTGAATTCATGTATATTAATGTTGTTACTGCCAACAGTTTTAAAAATAAGTAAATAATTTGAATATAAAGTAAGTATATATAGAAAAATGACCTTTCATAAAGAGCCTACAGTAAAACAATTAATTTTGTAATTTTTTTCTGGTATTATTGAGTTTTATTGTCTAATTTGAAAATTTACACACAATTATACTGACCTATAAAACCTGCCAGCTGTAAAAATTTGAAACATTTCTGTATTTTTTTCTTTTTTTTTATTAACGCTCGAGCCACCTCAAGTTAAAGTAGTAGTAATACTAAAATTCTGTTTTCATAACGTGATTAGTCGAACCTCAATGCACATCTTACTACTTATCGGTTTATGTTTAATAATAACTTCATAAATCTCACCCATTAAACACGACAATTACTTTATAGGTACTCAAAATTTTTCGAGCTTAGTTTAATGCATAATATAACTTATAGAAAACCTATAATGCAATAATATAATTCAAATGGTGGTATTTTATGGTAACTCATGAAAAAAAAATATATTTCTTCAGCATTCCACATAGAAATGTACATTATAATATTTTTTCTGTGGAATGCGAAATATTTGTACAGTGGAACCTCGTTATCTCGCCAGGCGATGCATTAAAAAATCTACTGAAATTAGCCCCGACAATGATGACGTTTTCGGTTAAAGTAGCGAACTCCTTCGCTAAACCAGCCGAAGTGACAACTAAGCTCTTCCCTGCTGCATCAAATTTTTTCGCTCTCGAAACAGCTACTAAACTCGCTCTGCTACTGCTATATTAACCCTCCTGCGGGATCGGGACGAGTTCGTTCAAAATACTCATCAATTTCGTACATATTTTACATTACCAATATAAAACCAATCATTGAATGATCATCTATAACTTCTCAAATAAAAGCTAAATAGTACAGCTTCAATGTAAGACATTACAGACTATTCCAGCGCGAATGCAGATCTACAATTAATTACATCCAAAAATGCCCCGTAAAAAACTCATGTCGTCCCATAACTCCCTCCAATTTCCCCAGTAATCCTTTCCAAATAACCTCCCCCCCTCCCTAAATATTTCACTTCTCTCCCCAACCGGCCTCTCATTTTCCTCAGCTCGTTTCTCGCAGCGCCTCCCCCATAAAAAAGCACTCTCCCACCTTGGGTCAAGGTGCTCGCTTCCACCGCCCACGTACCAACTCCTCCCCTAACCCCCGTGGAAAATCCACCACCATAGCTGATCTCGAGCAAACTCTAGAGAGTTAGAGAGCGAGAGAGAAAGAGCAACGGCCACCCGCTCGGTCGCGGTGACCTCGGACGCACGCTGACGCGCGAGCGCGCGTCTCTGCGCTAACCCCCCCGCGAGCGCTTGACCCGCTGACCCAGTTTTGCGCTGCTGGCGCTGTTACCGAGTTGGGGGGGACCTATATATACAACAACGCGCCAGCTTCGGCTCCGCGCGTGTCGCGGGCTTTTCCGAGGGAAAGTCGCGTGTGGTTTTTCTTTTCGAGGGGGCGGACTGGTGTGTCATTGGGTTGCCAGAAGATGCGAGGCTTTGAGGGTTCTTGCGCGTCCTTGATGTAGTATAGTGGGGTTGGAGTAATATAGGTAGATTCCAGTTTGTGATCGTGTGATTACGCTTGAGTTGGAGATTTCACTCGCTTGGAGTGGGAATGAAATCCGAGAATGAGTGAAACTATTTTCTCTGTAAGGGGAGTGGAGTTTCGCTCTGTTAATGAAGCTAGTCCTCCGGATAGTAGAGTAACCTCTTTCCACCTCGTATTCTTAACACTTTCGTTCCGAAATTATTTTCTATGAAACCGATGTATTGTAAGAGAAATATTTCATTCAAAGAACGTTGTCGTGTTAATAGCGATGCCTTGGTGGGACAACGTGCTATCTCAGATGCTGCTTGAAAGCATGCTATTTAAAATTCTTTTCGAATAGTTACCTACCTCAGATTCTGCTTGAAATACATGCTATCTTATTTGAGCAACCGACATGCTATCTAGTCTACAAAAATTATTTTTTGTTTACTACTCTTGTCCACACAGATTACATAGGAATCTCATAAATGTAATATCATATTGGAATGAAAGGGTTCGTATCAATTCACTTATGAATTTTGGAAACAGGTTTTTTATTATGTCATCGGTTATACGAATTGTAAAACAAATATTCATTTTGTCACAAATCGGGATCGAGTGCTTCTGCAATTGTTACTGTCACGTGACACGCTCCCGGCCAATCATAAATGAGTAGACGACTGACGAGCGATGTGCGCATGTGCAAACGCTCAAAAAGTAACAACGGCTAACAAACAGCTAGTAAGAATGGCTAATGTTTAACAACGACTGAAGTAAAAATGGTTGGGGTCTGGCTTTAAATTCAAAAGAAAATATAAGACTGGCATACTTTGATACGCAAATTATATTTTCTTGTTTTCTGTCTCAAAAGTTTCACTCTAGAGTGAAATAAGATATAGAGTGAAATATGATTTAGAGTGAAATAAGATTTAGAGTGAAATAAGATTTAGAGTAAAATAAGATTTATAGTGAAATAAAATTTAAAGTGAAATAAGATTTAGAGTGAAATGAGATTTAGAGTTAAATATTCTCTCTAATCATGGTTCACTCAAAATTTAGAGTGAAAATTCACTCAGATCAGATTTCGCGTAAAGCATTATGCGTCAAACAAAAAGGTTTAAAGGGGCTATTCTATTCGAGCAAAGATTTATAAAGCATCCATGATTATTATCATGATTATGAGCCGAGTAATAATACAATGTAAAAGCGTGAAAAGCTTTTGAAGGGCTTTAATATTAATAATAGTCAATCAAAAAGCCTACTCGAAATACACCTATTTATGTTTACAGCTGAAAAGCGATTATTTAGATGTAAACTTATCTTTAATCACCATTTATTTAATGGTCCGTATTCACATGAATGGATGCTTTTTAATATTTTAATACACGAAAATACTTCACTGCACTGTAAATCCTGAATTTAATTCTATTCTTTGAGATCATGATGTTGAAAGCAATAAAGCTAAAATGTATTGAATCAAAAGCTTCTGAATAACCACTTGAATCTCTATTACGTTGAAAATTCATTTTCTATAATATTGTCCATACGACTAATGATTAAATGCTGAAAATAACCGATAACATTTCTGATTTCCGATTTTAAGTCCAATGTGCTAAAAATGTGTGATTTACATGAAAATATCAATAATTTTAATGAGTACCCTAGGGTATCCAAAATACGTATCTAATGTGCTGTCTTGGTATTTAGCAAAAATTCAGATAACATTAATGTGTTACATAACAAATGTTGATTTCAACGATTTTATTATAAAAATTAAACGAAAATAATGTTTCGTTATTTATATCCTTATTTTTATATATTTAACTATACTAGAATCTCTGAACAAGCCAAAAACAAACATCACAAAACCATAAAAATGTTGTTTGAATGATTAAATACTGGAGATACCTATAAGTTATACGCTGAGCGCGTCTCTATAATGCCAAAGGTTGATGTATAGAATTCCACACAAATGCATAAAAGCTTGAGTTATGTAATATTTATAAAAACTATAGTAATGCATTTATTGACGTAGATTCGTTTTAAAAAATTGTAATAATCTTTACAAGCGTTTTACTACAGAAGTGTATAATCTTGAGTGACAATTGTAGGCTTTCTGCGCACAAGGACGCGAAAAAGGGCTTCGAGGTTACACTGCACAGCTGCAGTGTACCGAGAAGGTGCGAAAAGTCCACTTTTTATAGCGCGCGGCGTATCGCGCGTTTTATTTATAACTCCGTCCGCGAAGAAAAGCTCTCTTAATTAATCCCTGTTTCCAGTGCCTCGTTAAATAGATTCACATGATGTGTAAAGAAATGAATGAAGCGGACCGATGCAATTCGGATCGTTGAAAATATTATATTTATTACGAGATGATTCGTTTGCATTGTATAGTTATTGTGTAAATTAGTAAGTCTATTACGTATGAACACATTTGTATACGTTTCGGTAAAAAAAGTGTTTGTCTGTATTTTATGAATGAGAGATTTTGTAACGCATCAATAATAAAGATTACCAGGTACTAACGCGATAAGTAGATGCAGTCGTGCGTGGTCAGGCGGCACAATCCATTCGCTTGAAATTGCTGAAAACTCATACGACCAGCATCTAAATTTATGTTATTTAACTTTAAAAATGTAATGAAAAGCTTTTTGTTATCAACTAATTAATATTCTTCATTATGTAGAGACTTCAAATAATAAAGCAACAAAATAAAAGCTTGAAGTTATCTGCGCTAACAAATAAAGATGTATAAAACGAATGTATGATAATAACGTGACTTATGTTGTTGAAATCATTGTGTATTATCATGAATTTATAACTACTTTAATTAATTACTTAAATAATTACTTTAATTAATACAATTAATTAATTAAAATTATTTTAAATTATTGTCTATTAATTATTTTCAGAATATTGTTCTTTAAATAATTGTTCGGAATGTAATTTGACTTCAAATACATACGAATTCCTAACGTTATTTATAAAATGAATTCAACCTCACGCACTCAAAAATAAAGAATTCTCGCAAATCAACAATGCGAGATAAAAATTCGAAAGAAAGGAACGTAACTTTACAAATTAAGCATCTGAATCATCGAAGCGGCGCATCACCGCTTGCACCGCGAAAATCACGCGCAAACTACGTAAAAACATCCGACGCACGCAAAATCCCATCACGTGCCCGGATCGAAGCTCGACAGATATAACATTGCACCCGAGTGAGAGCAACCGAAGAAGTACGTGAATTTGCCTCTGATAAGGGCGTGGGAGAGAGAAACGCGCGAAATGTCGCGTGCGTCAAGAGACATTTTTTGCCGCCGCGTTGGAGTTGTTTAGAGCGAGATTTTATCGCGCGCGCGCGCGGGTGCAAAGGTACTGCGAATAAAATTTCCGTAAACTTGAGAGCTTGCGGAATAAGTCGTCAATCAGATTACATGAGTTCGTATTGCTTTGTGCTCCGCGCTAAATTTAGTTCTGTGTATGCGAGTGCTTTGAATTCTATAATGTACTTTTCTGCTTGATTTAGATTGGGCGCTCAAAGTTTCAGCGAGAAGTCGCTGCTCTATAACTTTCGAGTCGCAGTTGTTGTAAAGTGGATTACAAAGAAATGAAAAGTACTGTTGTATTTATATGTATTCTGCTGGGTTATATGCATTTGTTGAAGTTAATTAAAAGTTATAAATAAATGGATGGTATGTTACTTGCTAATTGTTATAATTACGCGTGGTATTTGGCTTTAGATAGTGAAATTAAAGTATTTTAGGCAATGCTAAATAATGCTCGTCAAATGAACCTATAAAATTATCTACATCGTGACTAAATATCAATTTTACAAAATAATTTTTTCTTTTGATTTTATTTTTGTCTCTTTCTTCTCCGAACGTTAATGCTATACAAAAATAATCCAATTTAAAAACCAAATACATTTCCCATTCTGCATACAACATTCGACGATCAAATTAATTCAACATACACACTATAAGAAACAATTCTTGCAATTAAATTTCTCATCACAAACCGCACTTCCACTATACCCAAAATACCCCGACGCGAAATTGATTATCGATACTCCATTTCCTCCTCGCTCATCTTTACTTTAAAGACACTCCTGCACTTGCACGAGGAGAAACTTCGATTATTATTGACGCAAAGGAAAAAAAAATTGCAAGTAATCGACGCATTCGCGCGCGAAAACAGAGCCACGTGCACCGCGCGCGAGCGGGCGCTAAATTTAGTCGAAACTCGTGCGCTCGCGCACAGTGGCCTTTGTCGTGCCAGAGCCGAGCTCGGTGATTATTAATTTTCCAAAATAGCGAGGGGATGTCTTGTTTATTCGGCGCGCTCGTAATTGAGAGTATGAGAGACGCGCGAGGCTTTTCCTGGCGAATGTATATACGCGTGCTCGTGGACGATGATCTTTGTCGGGGAAGAGAAATTCTGGAAGATTCGGGTGATGCGAGTTTGAAATTGTTTCTTTGAAGCTGTAGTTGATGTGGATGACGTTAGTAGGGTAAGTGTCTGTTTTGGTGACACTGGACCAGGGTTAACTGAGGTTTAAATTCATATTTATTAAGTGTAATTCTGGCAGTTATTTTTCATGGATATAAATGCAGTTTAATGTGTGACAAAATAAAAAAGGGAGTATAGATTCTTAATACCAGACATTAATTAAATAGAGACGTTCATGATATTAGAAGCGTAGTATAACCTCAATACTTCACTCATCACTGTCAATGATAATTACTACAGTACATCTTGATAGGTATTATTTTAATTAATTTCTACGTGTAATTTTTTGCATTCACTGAAAATAATGATAAATCGTGAATGAAACGTTCATAAATTGTCAAACAAAAAATAGCCGATTTCTGATATCCTTAAATTGTCACTAGAAGAGGCTTTATAGTATAAGTTCTCCAGTCTTTTTGCTTTTTTGCTGTTTATGAATTCTTAGAAAAAGTAATATAATTATAATAACAATGATAATTATCATTTAATGATTCTATAGAACTCTGAACAGCAAGAAATTATATGGTTTCAGGTTTGCCATATATGATTGAAATGATGCAGACCTTTTCTTTGTACCTAAGAAACTACAAAAAACACAAAAGAAAGTAAAAATTACTAAATTACATTATTAGTATTACCATTACTGTTAAAAAGAAATAAAATGAATGATTTTTATTACACTTATACACTCCCTGATAAATATTTAGGCCATTTATGGATGAGAAAATGACCAATGCTAAAAAGGTTTAGTTTTAGCAATTTTTATTCGAAATATACCGTTTCTCATAAAACTATTAAAAATAAAGCAAAGAAGTTCGTTTTCTTGCTTTATAGTTTTCAAACTTTATAAACGAGATTTCCTTTTTTTCAGGCAATTTTAAGAATTCGTTGTCCTTTTTGTTCAAATCTATATTTGATGAACAGTAAGTTTGCAACCAAATATTTTGTACATTTCTGCAATCTTCTAAATGAAAGTTGTACTATTCAGCTTCGTAACTATTTAGCTTCAGTAGTACATACACCCTGGTAGAAATCTAAGCTGGTTTCTAGCCAGATATTAACTAGATTTTCTAAATCTGTTTTAGTTCTGGTAAAGAAATTAGCTAGAAATCAGTTAAAAACGACATGCTTTTTAGCTCATTTTTAGCTAGATTCTGCTTAATATTCTAGTTAATATAAAATTAATAAACTAAGTAATTTATATATTAATTAATAATCGAAATAATAACAGTTTTATACTAATCAAAGTAATACGCAATTCTAATCATACTACATTAAGTATTTTACTAAATTAAAGTTAAAAATGTACCTTAAATGTCTAGTAGTAATGGAGGTTAGGTTATTTGTTTACATAACGACGCGTGTATTTAAAAAGTATTATTTACACAAAATGTACCAAAGCCCCGAGTAAAATTTAAGTGTATTTATTAAAGAAATTTATTTTATAAATAATAGAATGCATGTAGTCATATAATTATTGTTATTTTAAAAATAACAATAAAAACAGAATAATGTAAGTTGTGACGAAATTGGAGAATTGGAGAGAAATTTATTTTATAAATAATAGAATGCATGTAGTCATATAATTATTGTTATTTTAAAAATAACAATAAAAACAGAATAATGTAAATTGTGACGAAATTGGAGAGTTGGTAAACAAATATTTGTAGTTTTAGAATGAAGTTTTATTACAAATTTTTATTTTCGACATCAATCACAAAATTTTTGTTGACTAAGTTATGATTGACTAATTTTCGGAAAGGAAATTATTAGTTATCAAATACTTTTAGTATTGCATATTTATTTCTATAATCTCGTCAGTGGTTATTTGTTAATAAAAATATTTATTTTGACGGCATACTACATTGAACATTCAATAAAGCATAATAATGAATATTATTAAAAACTAATAACTTTTCAAAACAAAATATAAATAGGTTAGATTTGCAAACAAAAATACGTTCTTGATTAAATCGTAGTCTTAACTAGATTCTAGCTAGATATTAGCTATAATTTGACTTATTAATAGTTTATTAATCTGGCTAATAATTAATAAGCTCACCAGCCATTCTAGCTAACTTTCTACCAGGGCATGTAACGTGTATTTTGGATGAGACATGTCGACTCTGTCCTCAGGATGTTTATATCGTAATACATTCAGTCGGCATCTTGTTCAGTTTCATTTGGAGTCTTACACACTTTCTGACCAAAATATGTCACAATATTTTTTATGTTATTATTACTTTTCTTTTGTCTATAAGTAGTTTCTAAACATTTATCCATTTCTCTTTTCACTCATTGTTTTTGTCTTACATACACTGAGAGAAAGGATTCCTTGTGGCAAATAAATCGTGTACTTGCGGAATCGAATTCTCACGTACTTGCCACAAATATTGAATTCTTAATAGTTAAGAACTGAGTTCTTAACTATTAAGACGGCGCGTTTAACTGTTAAGAAATATTCATTTGACCGTATTCAAATCCACAAAACTTAACAATTAAGAAATATTCTTTGCCACAAAGAATCCTTTCTCTCCGTGTATCTCACGAAGATTCAAAACGTATGTTGACTAATTTCAGTTCAATATTTTCAGTTTATTCAATAAATTTAGTCACAGTAATCGAGGGAATTGAGTTTCGGCTTTTCATTACTCCGAAACTAGCAAACTTTAAGCCTTCTTTGAATACTTGAATGAAAGATTGATGTTCTTGGTCTAATTCCTATCAAGCTGCATATATTAAATTAATTAACTTTTCCTTTTGAATAAACCTATTACTTACAAAACGTGTTTGTATTATGACTCCATTGCTTACACTTTTCATAAAAAAATTCAGAGACTAATAGACACAGACGCTCTTCTTCCATATCACTAAAGCCCAAGACCTCTTTCAACCCTCTCAATCTCTCATAAATCTCGCATAAATCCCCCCCACCCCCTTAACAAAACAAAATAAACAATAATCCGCATCGCAAACACGACAACAACATCGCGCGCAAGTCTAAACAAGGAAAATTTAGAGCCGATATTGTACCTCGGATCAGGCGCGTCGCTCGCGCGCACGCATAAATCGCGCGATAATTAATTTTTTCTCACTCTCTCTCTCTCTCTCTCTCTTCTTTCCAAGACGCGGCGCACACGCGAAAGTGCGCGAGATAGCGCCGCAGCGCGTGAGTATATAATAATCGCGTGCCGCAGTTGTAGCAGTAGCAGAGCAGAGTGCCAACGATCGCACGACGGTGTATAGTCGTTCTGTCTGCGCGAGCGAGCCGTAGGATGGAATAATTTTCAGGGTCCGCGTTAAAATTATCTCTATCTCGGCTGCGGTGCACTTGAACGCGAGAGAGCTATATAGATGTTCATATATATATATATATATATATATATATATATATATATATATATATATATATATATATATATATATATATATATATATATATATATATATATATATATATATATATATATATATATATATATATATATATATATATATATATATATATATATATATATATATATATATATATATATGAGAGAGCGAGAGCGTGGTCGGGTGGAAAATGGTGGAGAGGATGATTGTAATTGGAAGTCGGTTGAACGGGTTTTCTTCTCGTTGGAATTATTGGGTTGTGGGGGCGAATAGTTTTAAATGCTAGATTGAAGTTGCGAAGAGTATTGATTTTTATATAATTGAATACTTGAAATGACCGGAGACTCGTGCAGTATGAAAGCCCTGTAGCTTTTTTGGTTGTAATTTTTTTATATTATGTGCATGGTAATTAAGTTTTCAGAAAACAAACTAATTGTATAAACGGACCTTTTGAAGTAATAGATTAGTTTTTAACAATAATTATCTGAATCAATCATTAAATAATAATTTAACAATTTAAATTTCGACTTTTTTAAATGTGTCTGTCAATACTTACACTTATGCCTTATAATTGTACTTAAAATATATCTAAAAGTGATAAAAGAATTTGTCTATCGAGAATATTTGCATAATACTCATATTACAAATAGAATAATTGAACTAGGCGAACACTACCAGATAATGTACATATTCCCATTTTGGTAAAAATTCATTTTATATTTTTGTTTTAATACATTGTTCTCTCTACATTTATAATTTTATTTTCAAACTCAAAATGCAGTCATTTAAAAAGCATCTAAAATACGTAATTATATATGAACTAACAGAAAAAGATTACAGAATCTCTTAATTTTTTAAAAATTGAAACATGTTGAATGATATCAGATTTTATTCGTCAATTCAGTCGCAGTCTACAACTCGGGAACATTCATACCGTAAGATTATCCGTACTATCTGCGACTCTTCCGTATGCATAGCTAAATTATGTATCATTTGAATTTTAAGATCCTATTGTACTAGGAGTTATAATATAGTATACTCTATTAGATTCAACGAGCAAAGGAATGTTAAAAATATTATCAATGCTCTTATTAAAAGCACAATTTAAATTAATGTAGGAAAGTCGTTGATTAACATTTCCCCTTTACAAACAAGTTTCTGTTATTATAATATTTCCATTTATTTGAAGCGCGGAGCTCCTGCTGGATTTTAATTAAAGCAAAATATCTTAAAATAATTAATAAACGAATTGTGATTCAATTATCACAGTTCCCTAATTCGTTATTATTTGTTAACAATTTTTAATGGAAACTGCTCTTCTATAACGGCTCAAGAAAGCTCTTCTTTAAATAATTAAATTTTTACGAAAATCTAATTTCCATTTCATAGTATTTTACAACTATGAATAAAACCACACAAGCAATCAGATATTCCATTTTCAGACAGAACGACGTTATTTCGAGATACTCATCGATGAAAAAAATCAATTAACGATGTTTACATTTTCGTATACAGATGCACATCACAAAAAGAACGTATACACATCACACGCATATACACCCGTGTTGAAATCGTTCGAAAGTCTCCGAAGGTCGGAGGCCCCCGGCAGCGCGTATGTCTCGTGCTTTGAAAGAGAGAAAATAATAAGAATGATGCGCGTAACGGTGTGTGTGTGTAAAACGAATTAGGCGCTTCCAGATTAAGAAATTTCAACCGTGAGCGCGCTTTCCTTCGTTTTTATCTTGCCTCGTTTGAATTTTAATACGTCAAAGTAGCCGAAGTACAGGGAAAAAGAAACTGTCTGGGGAACGGTTTTTAAAGCTCATTGAAGATTAACAGTTTCTCGAAACTCTGAGCTAATCAGCTTTATAAACAGAAGCTGTTTACTTGAGTGCGTGGTTGTAATGTTTAAGCGTAACAATATTGAAAATTAGGCTGCTCAATGTAGCTGTGTTGTAAAGTTGTTCGTTATTTCTCTTTTGATTTTTCAGAATTATATCAGAGTATTTTAATGAGCAGAATAATTGCAATAATTTTAACGATATAATAGCAACAGTATACCTAATATATTTATAAATTATAATTACAATTTAATTCTTAACCATTTTAATGATTATCTATTATTTTTGTAAAAGAGATTCATTATACAATAATATATATATATATATATATATATATATATATATATATATATATGTCGATCAACTTCATAGTATAATTCAACTATAAATGGATTATCATGACGCATAAAATCTATTTAAAGAAAAAAAACGATCTTATACTTCGACAAATACGTGAATAAAAAAGACTCGTATTGGTTTCCTTCTGACCGCAGTAGAATCAAAGCAAAAGAAAAAAACACGAAAATAAAGAATCACCGGAGATTGGAGGTAAAGAGTGGCACATCAGGAGAGACAAACATCCGTCTGATATTTCTAAGCACGAGAGGAAGCAAACAAGTGGGTTTTTAGGTGATGGTAAGGTTACGCGTATTATGTGTACGTCAACAAGCATGCGAGAGCACGGCTGGAATCATATCCTCTCAAAATCATGCAAATTGATATCGTGCCGAGTGTGTTGACGACGAGTGTCTCCGATTCTCCGCGCGGAATAACAATGATTGAATTATTGAGAGTCACCGTTTCTCGACTTTACCTGTGCGTGCAATCTGCTTCGAGTTGAAGTAAATTTCTACGAATGCAGAGCAGTCGATACTTCGTTTCCTTATTCGAGTGATGTGCAATATGTTTATACATCATTTGCAGACTTTCATTAGGTAAATGTAATGAATAAATTTTTAGATTTTTTAGTATTATTCAGTAGGTATATACATTTCAGTAGATTGTCAGTATGACGGGCTTTCGTATGATCCTCTTACACTTGAAAATAATGAGGCTCTGAATTATAGATTGCACTCAATTCGCTTACGAACTCGTATCAATCTTATTTCAATCTGTTTCTACTCTATTGCGTATTATTCAATAGACATAATCTGCTCATTATAATCCGGGTGCATATTCATCTTTATCTGAAAATACGCTTTGCATATTTTCATTCTATGGAATATGAAGGAATGGAATTATTAAGAAAACGGATGAATAAATTGTTAATCTTAATATTTCAGAGTGTGCAACGAAAATACTCTAATCCTGTTTCTATTTGTACTAAAATTCTGTAAACCAAATAATAATCATTCTGAAGCTTTTAACCTTTGTTAATGTCAATAATAAAAAGATATGCAAATAATTTGGGCAAAGTTAAAACGTAGTTTTCACCTATTCTTCAAAAGATATTTGCAATAAATATTAATTGTTTCAGAGTTTGTAGTTATAGTTAATTATTATCAAAATATTTATGAAAAATAACAAAATAGAATTAAATATTTTATGCAGCGCATATCAGGAGGGTTAAAGTAATATATTGTTAATAAATAAAATACCGCTGCCAATTAGATTAAAACGCATTTTTATGTAACATAATATTTGAATACACCCCAAGTCTAAAAGAGTAAATATTGATGCAAGAAAATGTATAACTAGCAATTTACTATTTACATGAACTTTAGAATGCTATAACTTCGTCAAATATACTTACTTTTTACTTTTTTATGCGTAAAAATCAAGTAACATCTGTTTGTAAACCATCTACGCATATTTTGCTTCTTATAACATAATACTTATAACAAATAGTAACATACAATTGTGTGTTGTTCATTTTTAACACAGTATGTTAAATTTTCTCCAAGGGTATGCTCTATAAAGCGCATTTTTATGCAACATCGTATTTGAATGTTAGCTTCTTTCAACTTCTTCCAAATGTTCTTAACAATCTATCTAAATTCACTAAAATTTCAAATAAAATTTTTTATCAATTATTTACTGCATCACTGTACTTTATTATTTTTCCTTTCTAGCCAATAATATACGATTTTAATTTTCACCTAAAAACCAGCAAACTTCTCCCAAAGCCATCGGGTCTCCCATCGTCTCTGTACCCGACGCCATCAGTCACGTGCACGCGCGCGATATTCCGTTGTCTATTACCCCCCGCGGCTCGTTGATGCATCCTCGCGCGATCTCCTTCGCTGTACCTACGTATATTACCCACGATCGGCCGAGAAAAGGATATACACCTTGTAACCAGCGCAGCTGCCAACAACAAGCGCCTTAATAGAAAAAAAAAGAATAAATGTAAATAAGGCCGCGCTAGAGAGAAAATGGGTGCGCACGGGTAAAAGGAGCGTAATACATACATATACATATATACCAGAGGAAGTGTTCGCGTGCGGTGCACGGTTAGACGTCTATAGGTATACCGCGCATACATACACGTGCACACTGGGCTCCAGGAGCTGGAGCTGGAGCTTAGAAAGTAACGGGGAACCTCCAGCAGAAAAAAAATACAATCCCGCCTGTGCACTTCCCCTATTGCCCAGGCGCTCTTTCACTCGAGTGTATAAATATGTATAGGTATATTACGGTGCTCGATGCTGCTGAGTCGATCGAGTCGATGTTATTATGGGAGGGGAGAGAGATTCTGGGAGATCGGAGGAGAATAATTGCTACGAGCGGGAGAAACGTGTCGATGCCGATGGTGTTCGTTGTTTCTTTTTTCTTTTTTTTTTTGGTGGGAGGGAGGATTTTTATGGGAATTCGGTAGTTTGGGTTTGACGGCGATGCGCAGTTCGAGATTTAGGTTGATGGCGGTTGGGTGTTTGTGTGTAGTTCGAGGTGTAGTTAATGTCAGAAGTTACAGTCTTTCGGGCATAAATTATTATTGTTGATTGTACAACGTACATTTTTTATTTTGTATTTTTCATGTGAGCATTAAAAATTATAAATTGAAGTAACATTGAAATAGTTTTATTATTTTGTTTGTTGGGATCGTCCATATTGCTGTTGGATTACGGATTTTAAATTATTTGCTTTTCTACCTTGAATACAAAACAAAATAATACTTAAATTCTCTTCATTTTACTTTCATATATTATTGTTAAAGCTCACATCATGCAGATTTAAATTCTGTATGTATATGTAGCTGTTTTAAACTAAACAAAAATTGAAAATTTATATTTATTTAAAGTTAAATTTATTTACAAATTCACCCTGAAGATTAATTGATGGCAATGTTGGTCGAAGTAAATGAAAGACAAAGTATAAGCTGATGCTTTGAATTATGTCCCAGAATGTCATTTTTTTAATATGCATGTTAGGGTCTACACAATTTTGTAGAAAGTCGGAGGTAGTCGTAATGTCACGTTGCTCAAAACACTTTCAGGAAACTCCTTTTTACAGCGTGAATACGTTAGGAATTGACGTGTTGCATGAACAATCTGAAGAAAAATGTACAAATTTATTCCTAGTTTCCATAATTACGTTGTAGCGAAAAGATTGCTTTCAATCTGTACTTGTAAACTAAAAACTTCACTACTTTTAGTATCTTAAGCGACTTTTATTACTTTTTTTAAATATAAATAATTTTCTTTGAAGTGCCCTGAATTTCGAAATAACATAATTTACCTGATTTTATTATCCAAAAGTGTGTGTGCATTAATAATTTACCTGATTTTATTATCCAAAAGTGTGTGTGCATTAATAACATTTTATAAAATAAAAACAACGTTATATTTATACATAGAACTAATCAATCTGCAAAAGTTGCACAAAACTTTCAGTTACCATACCATGTCTGTACAGTTCAGTATTAAAAAAATATAGAAATATACCTATACTATATACTTTTAGGTGTACATTAGACCTTTAAAAAATAAAAATTATTACTAAATTTAAATTAGAACATAATATCTTTATAGTGTACTGGAATGTTATATTTGACAAGATAAGATTGTGTTTTTAAAATATTCTAAAAGGGATCAATAAATTTAACTTAAAAGAACTTGAAATATAATTTTGAATTTTCATAAATATGGTTTAATCTTAGACTTCTGATTTAGTAGTCTACTCATTTGTACCACAAAAATAATTTTTCTATAAAAATTGACTTTCATGGGGAAAAATTACCCCGACGACTGATAAAGATAAACTTATTTATCTTTATGGGGATAAACGCGAAAAAAAGAACAAGGAAGAAATATAAGGAACAAGGCCTTGACATCCAATAGGAAGAAAGCTTTAATAAGACTTATTGCTTTTGAAAAAAAATACAAAGAACAAGTCTTATTAAAGCTCGCTTGCCATTAGCTGTCAGGTCTTGTTCTTTATACTGGTTCCTATTCTTTTTTTCGTGCATAGACCCTATCAGTCATCGGGGTAATCATTACCGCGAACTTATTACTACGCGTGCTTTTTCACGCAATAATGTTTATCAGCCAACTTCTTCCATGCACGTTTCATCCAAAATATTCAATAACATTCTACAACCGGCACAATCATAATTTAGTACTCACATAACTACAATTTCACACATCATGCACAAATAAGATGATCCAATCTTCCTATATATATATATATATATATATATATATATATATATATATATATATATATATATATATATATATATATATATATATATATATATATATATATATATATATATATATATATATATATATATATATATATATATATATATATATATATATATATATATATATATATATATATATATATATATATATATATATATATATATATATATATATATATATATATATATATATATATATATATATATATATATATATATATATATATATATATATATATATATATATATATATATATATATATATATATATATATATATATACATAGCTTTCTTCGAATGACAGTTTTTCGCGCAAATCACCCCGAGTAAAAAGCCAAAAATAAAAGTACCCCAATGTCATTGCCAACTACGAAGGATTTACTAATGTTCGGCCCTTTCTCTTTTTGTCACTTTCAGCGCCTTACGAGGGCGGAATCTGGAAGGTGCGCGTCCACCTGCCGGAGCACTATCCCTTCAAATCGCCTTCCATCGGCTTCATGAACAAAGTCTACCATCCGAACATCGATGAGGTTTCGGGCACCGTGTGCCTCGACGTAATCAATCAGGCTTGGACGGCCTTGTACGGTAAGAATCGCGTTACGCGACCTGCGAGACATTTACTTCCTCTTTTTTTTTTTATTATTTTCACTGAAAAACTACGCGCGGATTACTCCTGCGCTTGACTTCGGCTCTCGCGTGTGCATGTGCGCGTATCTATATGTATCTCGGGTGCTGGAATGTGTGTTAATGAAGATTTAGAGTAGGTTTTCTTTGTATTGTTTTTTTTCAAGGATGATTGCTGTCGTGAATCCAGTTTCTGACTAGGGTTAATCGTAACGTCACGTTATTTTTATTTTTTTTACTCGTGAGAGAAATTCTTTTTGCCTGAAAATAAGTTAATACTTTCTCTAAAAATTTAGATATAAAAATATAAAATTTATCAAAACTTTACCATGTGAAAATTTGTTTAGAGCTAAAATTTAAAGAGGAACCACTTTCCTGTCAATATACTTTTGTCATAACAAATGTTAAACATTTCTTAAAAAGATTTTGACGGATGATAAGTCAAACAGTACCATGAGTGATAATAGTTAATGAAACTAATTCAATTAATACTTCAAGATGATTTTTATTTAACGTTTATTCATAATAACATTTATATAATATTTATTTAATGGATGACCTAAAATTGTATTTTGACATAAAACTGGTTCCTTGGTGGTTTAAATTAAAGTTTTAAATGACATTATTTTAAATATATGACAATAATGTTGAATAAATTAATTTACAGATCTCTCGAATATCTTCGAATCTTTCCTTCCTCAGCTGTTAACATATCCAAATCCCATCGATCCGTTAAACGGTGATGCAGCTGCGATGTATCTTCACAAACCTGAAGAGTACAAGAAAAAAGTCGCAGGTAAGCGATCCAATGTACTTGGATTAATTATTATTCGATAGTTGGGTGAGCGACGCTATATAATATTACAAGTGGATAGATTAGCTTTCGAGGATTAAACGAAATAAAATATTCACGAAAGGAAATTATTCCTTATTTCTTCTCGTGAATTATAAAAAGAACAGTTATTTGGTATACATATTTTGTTTAATGTTATGTTAGACCATCGTGTTACCGACAAATGCGGGGAACCACTTTTTTCATTTATTTTTCAATTTTGAGAGAATATCTCTAAAAAGTTGTTGATTATGATTGGGACAACAACGCTCCAGAGAAATATTGTCTCAAAATTGAAAACTGAATAAAAAAGTAGGTCCACGTAATTGTCCGTGACGAGTGGGTTTAGCGTCACCTTAAAATAAAAAATTACATTCACATCAAAATATTACATGGATAAGAATGCATTGATTGGTCGATATACAAGGTGGCTTCAGCGATTTTTTATTTATAAATGTTCTTTGCATATTAAACTTTTGATGTACAGGTATAAAGAAAAGTGGGTCAACGACCAAATTATCGAAAAAACTAAGCTTATTAAAGTCACTTTTGACACGTAACCTTATGAGCCGCTTGTCACCTTCTAGTAAATTATAAAAAATGAGTTATTAACAAATTTAATACGTAATTAAAGATTTTTTCACGGGGAAGGTATTGACGTTCAAAAATATCAATATATTTTGAGTTTCTCCTTCAGTTCCATGTTCTTTATTTATTAATTTCTTATTTATTTATTTATTTATTAATTTTGACTTTTTCAATACGGGCTATAGGGCTAGGGTCTAATACATAAGGTATTAAGGTGATGCTAAAGCCACCCGTCACCGACAATTGCAAGGACCCACTATTTTCATTTAATTTTCAATTTTTAGTAAATATCTCTGAAATGTTGTCTCGATCAAAAACAACAATCTTTCAGAGAGATAATTTCACAAAATTAAGGATTAAATGAACAAAGTGTTTCCCCGTATTTGTTAGTAACAGGGGGTTTAGCATCACCTTAAAATAAGATTTAGCAGCATTAGTAAATGTAAGTATAGTACGAAGGTGATTGTATATAGGGAAGAGAGGGATCTATAGTATTGTAGTGAGAATCAATTGTAATCAATTTCTCTTATAATAAGCCCCATAGAAGATTTGCAAGATTATTGGTTTCTATAAAGAACATTAAGTCATTGTAGCGATGCATAGCTTCAGATACCTTGTCGCAATATTGAATTTATGATAAAGAGATGAATAATTATCATCAGATCTGTAGAAAATCCATCAAACTAATATGCTAAGGAACTTAAATACTTAATGATCTTGAGAGTACTACATTCGTGATGCAAAATGTGAGAATATATGTCAGGGTAATTTTTACCGTTCAATCACAGTGTCCTATGTTTACTACAATTTGAACTATAATTTCTATTAGAAATGTTTCTAGGTGTGTTTAAAATTGATTGCAAATTTTTTCGCCTTATATTCTGGTAATATGCGTAAAATGCTATTCTTTGTATGTTAATTTTAGAATATATACATTCCCTTGCAAACCTAACAAACTTCATACTTATCAAATCAGATTTGTGTCTAACTTTTTCACCTTTTTATGCGTAAAACATCAAGTAATATTTGTTTGTAAACCATCTTCGCATATTTTGTTTCTTAAAGTAACATACAATTGTGTGTTGTTCATTTTTAACACAGTATGTTAAATTTTCTACAAGGGTATACTCTATAAATTTTAGTTTATTGCCAAAAATTATAACTAAATCTTTCGTTTAACTCCCATTATCTAAGTGCTATATTAACTTATAGGCGCTCCTAACATGAGTGGTTCAGTTGATTGAACAAGTTTTGTCTGGCAAGGGATGAAGTAAATAAACTGTAATATACACTACAGGGTTACATATGGTTACAAAGTAATGCGTATGGCTCTTTTTCAATTCTTTTGATTGTATTTTGTATACTTAAGAACACTCAAACTTTTCACCAGATTATTTATTAAAACTTACGTAATTAAACGGTCCACCTGCAAGAATCATATTCAAAGCTTGTTTTTTCCTGTAATAAACCATATATATGCAATACATGTCAGAGATATCAAATCACTCTCCATGTATTATTTCGATTGAATAAGTATTTTGCATTCCACAACGTTTATTAATTTGCCATTGAAGCTTGTATTAAAGAAACAAAAGACCAAAGTATATATAATGAATAAATTCGCGTTGCAGACTACGTGAGGAAATACGCGACGGAAGAGGCGCTGCGGGACCAGGAGAACGGCGGCACGGGCAACGGCGTCTCCTCGGACAGCGAGTCCTCGATGAGCGACTTCAGCGAGGACGAGGCGCAGGACATGGAGTTGTAACCAAATACCGGCGTAGCGAGCGGAACAACCAGCAGCACCACCACCACCACAACCACAACCACCACAACAGCGGCGGCAGCAGCGGCAGCAGCAACGCTACCATCCTCACCACAAGCACCTCCACCACCTCCACCACTACCATCACAGCTCAACGCAGCCATAAGCGACCGGAGCTGCAGCTGCAACCTCGGCAGCCTCCTCGGCCACGCGATCTCCTGCAGCGGCACCAGCGGCACCAGCGGCACCAGCGGCAAGCCGCCTCCGAACGTCTCGCTCGTCCTACCAAATAGATCGTCCTGCGCTTACTCTTAGACGCGATAGAAGGAAACAAAGAGCGGGGGCTGGCAAGTGTGCGCACGAGGGATACCAGATCTCGGCATGTAGAATGAATTGAATAGGAAAATGAGCTGGACGAGGATTCGGCAAATTTGAACGGACGTTTGTTTCGCTGTTGCGCTTGCTGAAGTCTCGAAGTGGAATTTCGAGAGTGGGACTCTTGCTTCGAGAGTCTTCGAGAGCGGAAAATCGTTGACTCGAGGGGGAATTTGTTCCATTCGAGCGAGTGATTTTCTAGGCTTGAGACGAACGTTCGTTTGGATTTGTGAATTCTTTTGTTTTTTAAGTGCAGCTGCACGCTGGCTGGCGTGGAGGCGCGCGAGAAGTCGAAGGGAAAAACCGAGAGTCGCCGCACCGCGATGTTGTACCTAAATAAACGGGCGACCCGCTCTTTAACGGGGGGAGAGAGAGATAGAGAAAGGATGAACAGTCGCGAGTGTTGAGATTTAGTTTTATAAAGTTAATAAGGGTAGAGACAGAAAATAAAACTTAAAAAAACAAACAGATCCGTGTTCTTGCAAAGCTTAATAAAGGAATGGCTTCAACTCTTTTTCTCTTGTGATTCTGTGTAATGTCGTAGAGTGAGAGAAAGAAAGCGAAAACAAGGCATTTTCTTCTTTTGTTATTTTCTTCGAAGGTTTTATCCTTTTTTAATCGTTAATCGTGCAGCGCAAAAAGTACGTGATTTTTTCCTTATTCGATTCGATGACAGGTTATTGTGGACGTTTCAAATTTTTTTGATTCTGGTTTTGCAAAGAAATTTTCTCAAAATTACAGTTTACTTTTCTCGTATTATACTGGGCAAGAAATTGCAACTTATCTTTTAATAACAAAAAGTAAAGGGGAATTTTAATTTAATTGATTACTAGGTGATTGGCTATTGAAGGAAACGCCAGAATTTGAAACACACCATAAGTTGTATTAAGAACAATAAGAATTCAATTTTTTATATAATGTTGCTTAGTCTTTCATATTATCTTAATGTGATTATAAACAAATATTTTAACAGTGCAGGGAATGCCTATGAAACTTTGGAAATTAATTTTAAGAGAAACAATAAGATTTCAACGTTTTACGCATTTTCAACGACGATAACTTGAATGCGAAGCCAATATTAACGAACAGAAAATTCAAGTACAAGGCTTAAAAAGTATAGAATGTTAACTCGTAATTGAGCATCTAAAACAAACAGAATCAGAGTGCAACAGGGACGAACAGGAATTAAACAAAAAACAAATATGCTACTAAAGCGAGAATCACAGGATGTAAAGCGTCAAAATCTGATTGTATGTACGTGTAATCTATCCGATAAAACTTTTTTTAGCCTGTAAGTTTGCCGCTTAATTTTACATAGAGAGTCTTAACGATGGCTAATGAAACGTCGACTTTGGCACAAGTGTATAAATCGATTTATAAAAAAAACGGTCATAAACAAACAGAGAAGCAGAAAAAGTTTACAGAAGATTTTTCAGTCGTTCAAACTTTGACGATTTTTCTTTTGTGGTTGCGCACGTGGTTCACGACGACGACTCCGATCAAAGCACAAATACTTTAAGGGATGGCGTATATGCTGGATTAATCACTTGCAACGAAGTCGAATTTCAATGTGAATATGTTCGTTTTTTTCGTTCTTTTTTTACACTTGAATGAGAAAAAGGAGCCGTATTTTTTCTCAAGGTTCAATAAAATACAAACAAAACTACACAAAATAATAAATGCGATCTTGAGGAAAATTTTAAAACGTACCTTATCGAGAGCAATTACCCAAAAAACGTAAATAAATAAAGTTAAACGATGACATGCGTGAATCCGTGCCTGATTCTTTTGTTCGTGGAGCATAATAGACCATAAAATGACGAAGCATTACTAAAGTAGTCAAATATTAAGCAGGCGAGAATACACGTCCCTTTACATGCTAATTTTCTGTTCGAGTAGTTTTCTACATTATGAAAAGTAAAAAAGAATTATCTTGATTAAGGCCCTACCACTTTAGAAAGTTGTTGAACAACAATTTCTTCTTTTGGCTCTCACAGAGTATCGAAATAAAACTTAATAATTCGTAAATCGAGTATCGAGATGTGTAAATTCTCCCGGAGTTTAAAACGCATAGAAAAATGAATTTAAATATAAAAACACAAAATAAGTGCTTTAAGAGGGCGAGCGATTCTCCGGATCGGAATAATCGAGATGAATTCGTGTTCTCAGATCTCACGCATTACGATTTATGAAGATATAAATATACATACACCTAGCGATATTTTAATTAGTTGTTATACATTAATGATCGTACTCGTACGACTTTATTAGTAAGTGCGACGATTTATTGATATTGAATTGGATTGTCTAACAAAATGGAATTATATAGTTTTTAATAATAATATTCTTGTTTTTTTTGTAAGTTGTTTTATTTTTCCCATCGATTGATCGTCATAATGCGATCGTCTATTAAGAAAACCATCCCTTATTATTCATTTCTCTTCGATATTCATGATATCAGCCATCGATTTTCGAATGCAATAATTGTGTAAAAAAAAGTCGAGAAAAATGAGAGAAAAAAAGCGTTGTTGTAGTCTATAGAGGAAATGTGGTAAAAAAGACGGGAAATTGGCTCCTACAACGAGTAACGCAATTTCATGATTGTAACTCGTGTAAAATAAGAAGAGAAAAACAACAAAGCTCCAATTATACAAGTTTAAAACTTGCGTACCGTTCGAAATAATCTAAAGCGATATTTTTTTAAAAAAAAAGGACGTTATCAATTCTGTAAGAATCTGTATAACGAATTGTCATGAAATACATACGACATAAACACTCGCAGATACACGCGCACGCACACACACACACACACACACACACACACACACACACACGCAATCACACTCATACAACAGCACACGCATGTACATGCACGCAGGACACGAAGACACTTACTCATGAAAAAGTCAGATATGTACTTTTTCGCTATTTCGTAACAAGTGCTATTAAAATTAAGTCGCCAATTCTTTTCTATAATTTTCTCGATTTAAATAAATAGTAAAATTCTAGTAAGTTACTTAAAAGAAACGTTGAATTGTACATTAAAAATAGTAATAGAATAAAACTATATTGTTTGTTTTCAAAGTTGTAACGAAACTTCGTCATTTTTTGTGCATGAAGTGTAACATTCGTTTTACAACGTTAAAATGTTACAAGAGAAAAGTCAGAATTTTTCTATATTCGACTTTTTCAAAATCGTACACGCGACACATTCTCAAAATCCACACCGGCCGTTCAAGAGTTTTAGTGCGTAAACGTAATTATAGTTATAAAAAAATATATATTAAAAAATGAACAAAAAGTAAGGTCGTACGTAAACTTTTAAATTAAAAAAAAATGAATCATGTTTGTCGCGATTTGATCGATGTGTAGTAGAATATGTTATTATTCTAAAAGTGACTGTGATGCGTGTTTGCGATTTAACTGACAGGACTGCTGAACCAAAATAACTATTTTGAACACAAATTCATGATAAGAGTCAAAAGATATTTTTCAAACATTATTTGAACGAGACCCATTTTCTGAATTATCTCTATTATATTTTATTTTTATTTTTCATGTATTTTAGCTTGTTTTTAAAGTTTCTAGTATTTAAATTTATTTTTCATTTTGTTTTAGAAAATTATTTACAATTGAATAACTTTTGAGTTTCGATTAATAAAATAAAAATCATATAATAAAATCGAATAATGAATATTTATCAATTAATTGTTAGAACAATTTCATTTAAAAATGTAAAACTTTTGACGAAAACCCGCATTGAATAGCAAAAAACCACTGTTTTCAAATACTTGAATGAAAACTGTTAATAGTCTTGAACTGCAAATCTATCGAACCAAAATGAATTGTGAAATAAAGAAAGACAATTGTATTAAATTTGCGGTCCTGAAGTGTCACGGAAAATCGCTGAGCTATTTATGTATAAAAAAAAGATAAAATTTGCACGTCGATTATAAATGTTTCTGTAAGGCGCCTCGGTAAACGACAGCCATGGCATTGTATGTGGGTACTACATACGTTATTACAAATATTTACATACAAAGTAAATCTAACTGATAATAGAAATGATAAGTATATTATTAATATATAATACTATAAAAATATATATATATATTATATTGAATCGATGATCATATTGAATGAGATGCAATTTTTGGTACAATAAACTGAAGAAATCCACCATTGTTGTTTAAATTTCTTTCTTTGAAGTAATTTATTTTATTTTATTTTATTTCTTTTATTTTAACTCGGGTTTTTGATATAGATATTAATTATATTTACTTATCTTTTTCGTTTTTCATGTGTAAATCTAGTTGTAACTTAGTATGAATATTATTTCTTATGAATACAACTTTTTTTTCAATTTATATTCTTTTTATGATACCTAAATACTATTTTATTATTAATTTTGTAAGTGATCTATTTATGTAGTTTAACTAAAAAGTTTTGTTTAAATGTAGATTATTATTAGTGAATGAGGCAATATTTTTTCTTCCAAAATTATTTATTTATTACATAATTATTTTTAAGTAATATTCCGACTGTAACAGTTTGATCGTTTATACTCTACACAAAAATATACGCGAACTGTTACAAATTATTTTGTAATTAAGTACCTAACCATTTATAAAATTATGTATGCAACACATTCTTTTTGCATCTTTATAAAATCTTGAAAACAAGTAAAATTATGAAATATGAAGTTTCATACATTTTTTGAATTTTAAATAAATTTGAAACAGATTGAAAAAATTGACTCATACATTAGCCGTGCTAGTATACTTTCTTTATAAAACATAGTACAATATTATTACTTAAAATAAATTATGAATTTTATTTTTTATATTTTCGAAATAAACCTTTTTCTGAAATATTGATTAAAAATAGGTTAACATAAAATTAAAGAGGAAAAAATATATATTTAATATCTACGAGTATTTTCGGTTCATTTCCAAGCGCGTTGAAGTTGCTGAAAAGCGTAGGTGAGCCTGACCAAAAATATATTATACAGATACAACATTTGTATTTTTTGATAGTCAAATATTCTGTTACTTTTTTGCTATTATTACAAAGTAACAAATACTTTTTAAAACATATTTAAAAAACAAATTAAAACGGTTTTGAGTTATTTTTTAAAATATTCATATCAGGTCAGATTAAACATATAAATACTTAAATATATTTAAAAATAATACCTCGTGAATATTTCAATCGTTAATTTGATACACCTATAGCCATTATATAACCAAATAACCAATATTAAAGTATAATTTTAATTTTTTTAAGTTTTAAACTTATACTTACAGATTTCCTGGTAGAAAATTATCTAGTTTTATCGAGGCCCTCGATTATTCCCATGGCAAACTAGATATATCTACATAGTTCTAGATTAATTTTCCACCAGGGTTACTTTAGATTTATTAAAAATTAAATTTGTTTTGATTTTTATTTTTTGATAATAAAAACTATGACTAATTGATTAATATTATTTTTCATGATCCATTCCGAGTTATCAAATGGAAAACAAGGTACAACCAACAGTTCCAGAAACTGGATGTGGTTCATTTGCTAGTTACGAGGTAAATCCCATTTTGGAGGAAGTAAAATACCTTCCAAAATTATTTGATACTTGGGAAAAGTCATCAAACATAAACTTGGTTATAGAAAAAATACCTGTTGCATATAAATACGTATCTTGTAAAGTGAAAAAACTGTGGAAACAGCACAGTCGATTGTCTTAATGAGTCATGGTGTAAAATGATTAAATGCTTTTTAACATTTGACGTTTCGGCAACTATGTTGTCGCCCACTTCAGAACTTATAAAGAATGGATCGTCTATTTATGCAACATTATTGATTTATGTTGCAACGTTATCTAATAACCTTGCTTTCTTTTTCCTTTTCATGGCTATTTTTTCTATAGACCTTTTTTATATGATATTTACAGTTAAAAATATAGTGTATAATATTTATAGTCAAAAGAGTGTATAAGGACAACGGACAAACAGTAACTTAATAATTAAAATCACAACAAGTATAACATACACAGTTAAAAGTATAATGGAGTAAAGTCATATAAAAAATATCATATAAAAAATGTCTTTAGAAAAAATAGTCGTGAAAAGGAAAAAGAAAGCAAGATTTTTAGATGACGTTGCAACATAAATCAATAATGTTGTATAAATAGACGAACTATTCTTTATAAGTTCTGAAGAGGGCGACAAAATAGTCACCGAAACGACATATGTAAAAAAGCATTTAATCATTTTACACCATGACTCATTAAGACAACTGTTAAAATATATTCGAAAATTCATATAATTTTCTTTTGTACTTATAATGTACAATCATCGTGGAAAATATCTGATTCGAACGATTTGAATTTCTTGAAATACTGCAATTTCATTGGACAAGAAAATTCAAATAGTTCGAATCCGATATTTTTCACGTCGAGGGTACATTAATACATATGAAAAGTTTCTATTAATTTAAATAAATACATGTATTGTAAAAAAATTAGTGAAATGCGACCTCTTTTTTAATCATTTATACGCAATCCGACATGGGAAAGAGATACTTATAAATAAATGAAAATAAAAATCTTGAACCATAGACTGGGAAACTTAAATGAGATCCTCAAATAATTATAATTTTAAGGATTAACTTTAGGGTGTGTCCAGATGAAGGACAAAAATATGGTCGGTCCTGTAATGTATTAATACATCACGTGTTATTTGCTATTTATACGCGCAAATATTCAAATAAAATAATATGCATTTATTTAGGAAATATTCAAAAATATATAGGCATTCGATTATCGAACAGACTCAGACACAAAATATTCAATTTTCGCTCACTAAAAAATAAAGAACCTCTGTTCTACGCGATATTGGGAGTCCGAGTTCAAGTGCTTTTCCGAGAAGAAAAACGTGTCGCTTGCACGATAACAACATGTGGTTGGAAGAAACCTCTAGACTGCATATACAAAAAGGAACCAGAGGAGGAGAGGGATTCAACAGTGCTACAACGAAATTGTAAACCGCGAGTAAAGTCAGTCAGAGTCTAGATGTGCTAAAGGACACAGGAGTTTCCTCGCGATATTCAGTTTATTCATTCACCTCGTTATTTCACGATTCAAACACTTTTAATGTGGCCGTAGCCGGTCTCAAGCCCGGATTAGACGCAGAGAGAAAGTGCCGTTGTTAATCAAAACATCCTTATTTCAATCCGCGTTTATTATATTTTTATTCGTTTATTTAATTATAATTTATTTGAATAAACCGCTCTCGGTTCACGCGCTACCTAACCTAACCCCAGCTGGGTTATCACAGTTGATAGTTTAGCGAGATGGCGCGCACATTTCAAAGGTTATGTTCTAATATTTATATCAACATGACAGCTGTGATATTGTGTCACCCATGGGCCTTATCAATTAATATATACTATATACCTTATATACAAAGACAACTTGCTAAATCAGCAATGCCAATGTAGGTGGATATAACCTAAATAGATAATACTTTATCATTTTTATTTTCTTTCTTAGTTATTATTAACTTACCAACTTTATTCTTTTTTTTTAATAAGTTGACTAACGATAATAAAACAAGTACATAATTCATGAACAATTGCATTGGCAATTAAAGTTCGAACAAACCTTTAAATAACTCATATTGAATATTATTTAAAATTTTAAGTGACATTGCAGTCTGCAAATTAGGTTAGTTACATAAAAATTTTTTCATAAAAAAAGACTTCAATAGGCAATTAATATTACTTTCCAAAATTCGAATTATCAAATGGAAAACGAAGTACAACCAACAGTTTTAGTAACTGGATTTGGTCCATTTAGTACATTTGAGATAAATCCCAGTTGGGAAGCAGTGAAATTGCTTCCAAAATTATTTGATTCCTGGGAAAAGTCATCAAACATAAATTTGGTTATAGAAGAAATACCTGTTGCATATAAATATGTATCTTCTAAAGTGAAAGAATTGTGGGAAAAACACAAACCTTCTGTAAGTAGTAACACTAACTTAAAAATTCTATTGTTATTCAATTACTTTTGTACAGATTTATATATATAAAATCATAAATAGTAGATATGGTCACTTATTTTCACACTTTTCTGATTTTTTGCATTTTTATCTGAAAATGTACTATGTATAAGGATACCAAAATCGCTCTAAACTCAATTTTCAAAACATGGACTTAAGTCATTTTTCCAGTAACCCACACATATATATATAATTTAATTTAATTACAAGATATTTAAAAAATTGTCAAACATATTAGGATTTAAAGTGTCATGGCCAAATGGATGAATTTTAAAACTAATCATAAAAAAAATGCTGCCAAGTACTTTGTCACTATGTTTTCTCAAAGGGAATTTAATTACAATTATTATATAAATAAGGAAGAGCTGCACAGCGCCGTCCATTATGGTTATTTTCCTGTCTAACTATTTTCATTAGTGATTTATGCTCTATTGAAAAATGAATATTTTTCAATAAACATATTATCGTATATCGTATATCAGGATATCTTTGGTCAGCGATGTGTCATTGATTCTAAAATCTATTTTTATCTATAAAATCAAATGAAATCTATACCTATAAAAGATTGAATTATTGCTTTTTTTCTTTCATTGCAAACCTAAGACACAAAAAAGCATCATTTTTTAGTCACTCGTTTAAAAATTTTACTACTATTTAACATATACTAGTTTACAAATTTCACCATCAAATTAGTATAAAAATTATAATTTTTCTATGCTATATTATAGATAGATACAGATTCAATATTGCAAAACTAAATTATATCATTATTAGATCATTTTTTTAAAAATCACAAAATAATAATATTTTTAATATAACATTATCTTTGGACTTTTTCGTGCAATATAATGCGTAAAGTTGGCTAGAAGTGTAGAATAGTAAATCTCATATAAAATAATACTTAATATCTACAAGAGAAAGCACAACAATAAAGCTTAGAGATGTTGTGATATACAAAGTGAAAAGATATTGTTTAAATTGAATAATCTATAATATCTCAGAAGATATGAACTAAATTGGCTCAAAAATATTCAGCCAATAACCTGACACCTAACAAATATTCTCTGAAAATTTGAAGGCATTACATCAAGTATTACTCAAGTTTTAGTTGTCCAAAAAAATGCATCTTTTTTACATTTTATTTTTTTTCTCAGAAACAAACCGTCTTATTACCTAAAAGTTTACAAGAATATACCTGTATATGAAACAAGTATTCAGTAAAAATTTCATTGGCTTTTATCGTATAGTTTTCGAGTAATAAATGTTAAAAAAAAATTTTTGTCACACAGTATAACAGAAAAACGACTAATATAAAATCGTTTCCGATCCTAAAATGGAGGATTTTATGAGTACTTTATTGTTTAAAAAATTCGCTACCCAAAAACCATTCCTGCATTAAAAAAAATTCAAAAAACTGAAATTGGAAAATTTTTAAATTTTGAAAAATGGCCATAAAAAATAGTTTATTCGACCATTTTTGCTGCAACTTTTAAGCACACACCGGGTATTGATAGCAAACATCTGTGCAAAGTTTGGAAAAGTTATACTGTAGATTGATCGAATGGTGATATGCCACATGCTAACACACACACACACACACAGACATTTTTTAAGACTAGTCTATTCGGACTCCCCAAGGCATAAAAAATGTTTATACGTTAAAAAAACAAAACGAAATTTTGACCATCACAAAGCTTTCTCTTTGAGAAAGCAAAATTCTGTATGTTTAAGAAAATAATTTTATGATATCTTTTAATTAGTTTAAAATGTTTAAAATTATGTTATACATTTAAAAATGCTAAAGTCAGTTCAAGTAGAGCTAATAACTTTGTCACCTTTTTATTCCTTCACTTTTAAATATAAAACCACTGCAACCACGTTTTTTAGTACAATTGTTACATATAATTATTAATTAGTTTTAAATCCCTATTACAATAATCTTTATTTTGCAGATAATAGTACACGTTGGTGTAAGTGGTGCAGCAGATTGTTTGACGATTGAACGTCAAGCTAATAGCAAGGGCTATGTTAGACCAGATATATTTGATAAATGTCCAAAAGAAGAAAATATTGATCACATGATTCTGAAAACTAACTGTAACATTGAAAAAATATGTGATATTGTCAATAAGAATTTAGTTGAAAAAAGTTGCAAAGCTTGTGTTTCTGACGATGCAGGAAGATTCTTATGTGAATACATTTACTATCAATCGCTTGCTATAGGAGAACCTCAAGTTCTATTTGTTCATGTTCCTGAGACCAAGACGTATTCAGCTGCAAAATCTGCTCAAGGATTATTGGAAATTCTTATTCACTTAATTGAATGTGCAATCAAAAAGACATGAAAGATAATATTTTATATTTGAACGATTTTTAAAAAAATTATGTTTACAATTTTACAAATGTACGTCAAATATACTTTTACTTAAAAAGAAGCTATTTAGATTGTAACTTATAATTACTCAGCCTATTATTCTCCAGGGGTGAATTTCGTTTTAACTGGCGTTATGTTGTTTTTAAGTTCACGTGAGTACGGTTTCCTTAGCATCTCAGCAACATGTCCCATTTGTATTGAACAATCAGGATGTAAATTTGGTGGTAGTAATCTACATTCTCTATCAAAAACTAATGCTAAACCTGTTAGCAACTCAATAAAACCCAATGACAAAGCTGCTCGACGAAGCCTGTTAAGCTCCTGCAAAAAAAAGTTTTTTAAATAAAATTCTATTTTTACCAGAATTAAAAGTAAAATGAAAAAATGTATGTAAAAGGACATGTCCATTGGAAAAATGTAATTAAATTAAATTAAATTAAATAAATAAAGTTTCTTTTTATAATAAAAGCACAGTAAATATAATTTTGACTTAAAGAGTTTAAATAATTGATTTTAGAAAGAAATGTTTTTTGTTAATTTGAAGATAGAATTTAACCATGCATAGACATACTCGCGACCTTAGACCCAAAGGGTTGTATATCAAATTTCGATTTGACATGTATAATTAGATCAAAAAGTCATATTTGGTCAAAGAGTTATAGACCTTTTTGTTCTGATTCCAGTATATCAATTGCCGATAACATAAAAAAGTGATGTGCTCTACAGTATTAATACTAGTGTTGGTACATTCTAAAAAATATTTTAAAAACCTACCTTGTAAAAGTTTTGGGTTTTTTCTGGCAACTTTCTCGCGTGTCTGAGAATTTTTTGAATATCTGAGTGTAAGCCAACAACTCGAATCCATGACGGAGCATTCTGTGAGTAACTTCTCTTCTCTGTTGGCCTAACAGGAAAACTGGCAATTTCACCATTTTTGCTACTCATAAGATCAATAGGTCCTAAGTTTCGGAAATTTCCAAGCCAAGGAATTGCATCTGTACCATGTTCTAACACAGTCAGCATTAGATTCGATTTCTTCTTAGTATCAGCCCAAGAATAAATAAAGCCATACCAATCCGTATTCAATAAGCACAATGCTGCCATGTTCTCAACCTGAGAAAAGTAGAGAAGTTGTAAAACAATTAACAACTTTGTAAAACAAAGTATCTTACAATCCCTATTTAAATAAAATTATTTACCTTTAATGCACCATGCAATAAAACACAGAATGATGGTATTTTGCCTTCATCAGTAATATCTTCTATATCAGAATCTTCTTCTAAAGAAATACCTTGCATACTCTGTGTTTTTTCAGTAGATAATGGCAAAACTAAATGTCTGGAAACTGAAGTTGGACTACTTACATCTGATACAGATATAAAACCACATATCTCAATAGTTTTTGAAATGGTAAGGCCTACTGCTAATTCAAAATCTGCTGACTTTGTATATGGCTAAAATTAAATAAAATTATAATATTATAAATAGCAAGAAATGAGATAGCAAGAAATTAAAAAGATGTATTTATAACTAAATTTTGCAGCTTTTACTCACAGTTGGTGGTGGTGACAATAAGATACGAGATCCTAGATGTCCACATTTTAAATAGCCTTGAAATGAAACGTAATTTGTTTCAGCTAATTTCTTAAAGCAATTTGTAACTGACGACTTTGACAAATGTCCTTCCGGTACCAAAAGCATACTATCATTTCCAGCTAAATCGACTAGTTTTTGATATAAAGGCATCGAATTAACGAAGCTTGGATCTTTTTATTCATTAGAGAAAGAAAATAAACTTCATTAGTATTTAGTATAATAAAAAAGATCAAGTCAGAAAGTAAACATTTCAAATTACAAATGAAAAAAATGTTATTAGACAATGCATACAAAATTTTTTTAATATTTTTACTAATGATTCTTAAAGTACTAAGTCTTTTACCTGACTGATTAGCTATATAGCAAAGAGTAAGTTTTCCAGGGTATGGAAATGGCAATGGAAAAGGATTTACTTCTCTTGAAAAATTAAGAGAATTCAAAGAGTCACTCAAGGACATAGGTCCAACTCCAGGATTACCATCAGTAATTAAAATTATTTGACATGCTGTTGAACTTCCCCACTCAGATATCACAACATTATTTACACCATGTAGAGCTGACTCTATGCAAGTTTTGTCACATTCTTCTATATTTTGCAGTTTTGTTCTTATCATGTCATAGTCTCTAGTAAACGGACATACAACTTCATAAAGTGAAGAGAATACAATCTAAAAAGAATAAACAATGTATTTGATAAGATTTCTTATTTAAATTTCAAACCTTCTTTCAGGAAATACTGATGATTGTTTCTTATTATTATCACATCACCAGTTTCTGATCAGAACTGACAATTATAGATTATTTTGTAAAACAAATTATTATCTTTTAATTTATTATTACAAAGTAGCAATAAACTTGGTTTTAGCTGATCAGGATCCGGTGACAGCAATGATTCAAATTGAATGATGGGTGATAATTAATCTTACCAAAGAAACAAATTCTAGTTTCGAGTGAGACTGCAAATAGTGGAGAATAGCGTTGATGCCCTGGACAGCCAAGTGATGCCTGGTCAGTTGTTCGCTTTGTAGACCTTCTCCAATATTAGCACCAACAACCGGCCTTCTCATCGAAAGGGAAACGTCCAAAGCTATGACGGTAGGCATTATTGCCTTCTTATTTTATAGCACAAAATATATACAGGATTCACTTTACACTAACATTGTCAACAAAAAGTCTAGGTTAGAAAACGCTAACTTATTTTTCGACTGAAATTGCGTGAAAACATATCCATGCAATAATTTTAACGCATTATTTGTACTTAAATGAGTTTTATTCTGTATGAACTTTCGTTAACAATACCGAAGTGGCATAAAGATAACATTTTTGTCTTTTTTTTTATATCCTTATGGGTATGCGGCTTACGCCACTATGTCCCTACTACCATCTTGGCCTCCATTGGTTAAAATTATGGAAGACTAGGTGTGAAATTGAAAATTGATACTATGGAATTGTGGAGATGGAGATTGATATAAATATATATAAATACGTAAGCTGAATTAGATTCAAGGTTAAAAATGATAAAATGACAATGCCGAGACCATATGAATGTCAGATGTGACCGGTCATTAGCATAGACAGTTAAATTTTGAAAATGAACATGGGACTTAAAATTTGTGATTGAGAGAACAAAAATTATCACGCCTAAAGGTAGAAAAAGCGAGGTGATTTTTGACTCTCAAAAAGCAAAAACAGCTTCTCGATGAGTTAAAAATTCGCCATTACCTCTTGATAAAGATAAGTATATATATGTCAAATACAAATCTAATATGTGTTTCCATTTGTAAATCTGCACAAATTAATAATTCAATCACTGTTAACCTGTGACTACTTATCTTACTCATATACATATCACCGTGTGGATCTACATTTAAAATTGAATTCAAGTCTGGCGCCAACTTATAGATAATGGATCGATATTTACCCATCAGGTTCGCCGATCTGGCCCTGAGGGTAAAAACCGTATTTTATACGCGCAAATATTCAAATAAAATAATACGTATTCATTTAGAAAATATACAAAATATATATAATCACTCGATTCTCGAACAGGCTCAAGTACAAATATTCAATTTTAGAAACGGCAAACGAAAGTAAGTCCAAAACAAAGGACCTCTGTTCTACGCGATATTGGGGGTTCGAGTTCAAGTGCTTTTCCGGGAAGAAAAGCGTGTCGTTCGGACGACAACAACATGTGATTGGATGCAGCCTCTAAACCACTATAGATTGCATATACAAAAATTGGAGATGGGCTCAACAGGGCTACAGTGAATTTGTAGACGACGAGTAAAATCAGTCATTTTATTCATTCTTCTCGTTATTTTTCGTTTCAAACACTTTTAATGCGGCTGTAGCCGGTCTCAAACCCGGTTTAGACGCAGAGAGAAAGTGTCGTTGTTAATCAAAACATCCTTATTTCAATCCGCATTTATTACCTTTTGATTATATTTTATTTCATTTATTTATTTATTATTTATTTAAATAAACCGCTCTCGGCTATAGCCAGGCGTAACCAATAAAAGGAGAAAAAGAAAAAAAAAGTTCGGTCTCCTGGTTTTAAGCTCCGTGCACAGCACTGCGGTCGCCCCGAACTTTATTCGTGATGCATGCTCATGGAGACAAAATTGAGGTTATGTTTTATTATTTACGTTCATGATACACAGCGATTAGAAGAGTGGAATGTGTGCTCTCAAATTTATCATGATAAATGGTGTATAAAGTAATTGTTGAATAATAAAAAGTATTTTTTTTTAAATTACAAATCGACATGTTGAAATTAATGTTTGCTATACGCTGCAAAACAAGTTTTGTTGTAAAGGAAGTGTTGTGCCGCAGTTTAACAAGTACGCAATATAAGGAATCGTTTCATTGTCGTATTTTAAACTACTTTAATGATACACTGAATGCTCTAGAAACTTCACCACAGTACAAAGTATCTATGCAATGTAGAGAGAACATTCCTAACATTAACGGTGGTTTTGGTGAACCGGAAAATAGTCATAATCAAGAACAACAGTTGGAGGCTATTCATGAAAATTTTAAAAATTTATTAACTGAGAAAGATTCTGATATAATCAATAAAATTATAGATGATCTTGATATACAGTGCTTTTCAATACTACATACATTACATCCCTTAGAAATTTTAAAATTATTGAATGCATTTTTAAAAATTATTCCACATGTTTTGACAAAAACTTACACTTATGATAAATCTATTTCAATTTTGATTAAGGCTGCAGAAATTGGTGTTTTATCTAATCATGAAACTACGCAGCTTTTATTTTTTATTGCTCTGAGAAAAGAAGATGGTGCCACTTACATAAATTATTTGAAGCCCTATTTACCGGATATGAATGATTTGCCTTTAATTGAAAAATCCATCACTGCTCAATCATTTTATAAAGCATCCACAAAGTTACAACTACGCCAATCAAGGCTACTTGAAAAATTATTAGAGGAGGATTTTGCACAGTTGATAGCTGATCCAAAATTACTTGTGCCAATCTGCAAAGCAATAATAATCAGTCAACCAAGCAATGAGCTGACTCTGAAAAACTTGAGCAAAGCAATTATTGAATTGAAGAATCCATTAAATTTCACAACCACAGCTCACATATTAAGCTTATACGCCGAAGCCCTTTTACTTGAACCACAGGCAATAAATCAACTAGTTAAGAATGCCATTGAAATGATGACACAAAATATAACTGATCAACAATACAATCTAAACCTAACAGATATAGATACATTTCTATGGGCTATCAGTTATTTAGGTTTGACTTTGACATTAAATGAGAAAATAGTACTCAGAACGTATCTTGAGAAGAGATTTAAAGAATATAAAAAAAAAGAGAATTTGGGTATTCTTGTAAATAGTATTTTATGCTTACATATGCTTCGTTGTTGGAGTACAAAGGTAAATTATTTATTCCCATATTGTTATGTAAAAATATTTTTTTCAATGTAGTTTTTTTTTTAAATGCAAAATAATAATTTTGAATATACTGAACTTTCTGAGAATGTTTCATAGAGCTTTATTTTGAAATATAGTATTAGAGTTTTTAAATTACTTCCTTAATTGTGTATAATATAAAATATATAATTTTGATAATCTCCGTTATTTCACTGAAAAGGGTTTGCAGCCCATTGAATTCTGAATAAACAAATAAATAATTAATACATAATACAATCTATATGTCAGAATATTGAAATAAAGTATAGGTTGGTAGAAATAAAGTATAGGTACTATTTAGCTTTTTTAAGCATGTAATGTTTAGTAAATAAAATAACAATTGAATATTCTTTTTGTAGATATTGATACATTGTTTTCAAGAACGAATTTTCAATCCAATTTTTTATGAGAATTTCCATTGGAAAATTCAATCTCGGTTGCAATTGCTTATAAGTCAAATTACTCTTGAAATGAAAATGTCTGTTCCAACATCATTAAGAAAACAAATAAAAATTGGGTATACTCCATCCGAAAATTTAAATTTAGTAACACAAGTTGGATTCACATTGGCTAATATAGGAACTATAAAAGATTGTATTTTGGAATGTCCAATAAAAACTATAATAATACCAGGAGTAACGATAGTCACCGAAAAAGAGTAATTCATTCTTTAAATACTTTAACTAAAGAAACTTAAACAAAAATGTAATTTAAATAATGGATTTGTTTTATGCAGCACATATCATGTCGATGTACTGGACAATTTGACATGTTTGAGGAATACAAATATACCACATGGTTTAATGAACTTAAAATTACGCCTGCTTTCACGATTGAGATATCGACAAATCTTGGTAAACATTTTTCATTTAATTAAGGGGTCAAAATTACGTTAAAGGTTGGAAAAACAATGTTTCCTTTGCAACTAGACACAACAATTATTTTATTTAGATAGCTCACAATTTTCTGAATTATTAAAAACAAAGTTATAATATTGATGTTCACAAATCACAAGTTTTCAAAGTTGACTCTTATTGAATAGATTGAAACTTTTAAGAAATCTTTATTAAATATATTAGGTATCTTAAACTGATTAAGAAGAATTTAAAAATATTAAGTTCATTATTAGTCAATTATTATCAATTAATTGCAAAATGGCATTCTCGAAAACTTGCGGTAAGTTTATGATGATGTTGAAATTTCAATATTAGTAATTTAGAGAATTGTGAGCTAATTAAATAAGTAATTTTCCTTACAAAATCTTACAACAATCATGATATTGTCTAAAAAAAAAGTTCAGAGCAAAAGTTTTAAAGAAAATGTTCTAATATAATGTCTTACACATTTATGTTTATTTTTAAACTTTACAAAATCAATTCTGTGGCTTCAAGGCAACAACTTAAGTCCACTTTTCGCGATTTCGAGAAAATCGCATTTTTATGTACTTAATGTTGAAAACCGCTATACAGCCCAAAATAAAAATTGATTTTCTGCTCACCTAGTTGGGCATCACATACCAATATAATCATACATTTAAACATAAGAATTTTTTTTTGTTTCTTCGTAAGATGGTATAACAATGCAATTAAGTTGTTATGCCTCTAATGCTAGCTACGGACTTAAGCAGCTATGCTGTATATTACGCGTTAAGTTATTTCACGCTGTTAACATAATAAACTAGTTAAGAGCAACATACATTTTGGTTTTTAACACGTAAAAATAGTCGAATGTTGCTCTCTTTAGTGTAATATAAATATTGTGGACCATGAGGACTTATGCCGGGAGCAAATCGCAAAAAAGTGGACTTCCCAGATAACACATAAGATATCTTTTAGATAACGAATATCCAAAAAGTGGACATTCGTTAGCTAAAAGATATCTTACAGACGCTCGAAGATATCTACAGATAATTCTGGTTTGCTGGATTAAGTTGTTATGCCTCGAAGCCACAGAATTAGAATGTCAGGCTTTTTAAAAAATCTCGATGTTTCTGTCTTTCTTTGAGGTCATAAAAAAATTAAAAAATCAGTGGCATAAAAATTTGCGACAATTCACAGTATACCTATATTTTGGTCAAGAGCGACGCACTTTTTAAGTTCGGTATAATATGACATCAATTCGCTATTAAATCATAATATTAAAAACCGTTTTTGGGTTGCACATACAAAAGTTACAAGCCTACAAAATTTGCATTCCATAAATAAATTTTTTCTAACTTTTACATTTTCACGATTACTAACGTCATATTTTACTTCATATAACTGTTGAAAGAATGTTGTACAGTCATTATTAAAGCAAAAAAATTTGAGCAAAATATTAAGAAAAAAAATTAGATAATGACTCTAATGACTTTTTTTTAATGGTACGAAACAAAACATGAGATAAATCGTTAAAAAGTAAAAATGAAATACAAATAAATAAAATTTTTGAAGCCCTGAAACTTTGGCATGTATAACTTAAAAACTGTTTTAGATGTGTGTTTTGGAAGCTTTTCGATGTCATTTAGGTATGAGAATATCAAACTCAAAAAGTGCATCGCACGTGTCCAAAAAATTGCCATATATTTACCCTCCTCATTTATAGTATTACTGAGTCTGATAACAATAAAATTATTACTTGAATTTATGTAACTAAGCTAGCATGATTTGATTTTATTTTAGATCCCTGGAAGCATTTTTACAGAAAATACTGAAGAAACACTATCTGTAATTGAACAAAAAATTCTCAACAATATATTATATGGGAAATCATTAACACTGCATAAAAAAAAAATTCATTATAAATAAATTTATTTTTGTAAAAATTTTGAACAGTTAAGCTTAAGGTGTGAATAGTTTTTAAAACGATTGTAAATAAAGCTTAGGAATTCGTTATTTTGTAGTTAAATAAATGTATTTTAAACATCTTACTTCATGTTCAAAAATCATTGTTTTATATAAACATTTGAATTTCTAGGCATAAAATTGTAATTTATATTTATAACAAATATGATATTTAATATTTAAAAATAATAAAAGCGCGTGAAGAGTTTTAAATACTATAGTATTTTCAAATAGTTTTTATGTATGAAAAACTTCACGCGTTTTCTTCCGCAAAGAGGGTGTCAAACCATTAAAATATTTGACCGTGGTATGAACAATGGATTACAATTAATAAATGAACTGAATTATGAAAAACCAAGACATCATTGTCCTTCCTTTTGTAGCATTATACCACTCTGCTAAGCTTCAAGTAATCATATCATTGCATACAGGGGCGTCATTACCGCCCTCGTGACCCTTATAAAATCAAGGCATCACTGTACTATACGTAGCTCTTGAATTCCATGCCTCAAAATCGGCAAAATTTGCCTCAAAATTTTTTTTTCCTTTTTTACAAAAACGTTTTTGATATTCCCGGTATTATACAGTTCTATAATACTTATCCATAAATAAACTCCATTTTAAATAAACGTAAATTATTTTTTCCCCATACCACGCGTAAAGTGCGTACTGTGCTCCCCCCTAGCGGGCGGTAAAGTAGCTAATGGACGCCCTAGGTAATACTTTACGGCGTGATAATTTCCAAGCTCGAACCTATCTATGTGACGTATTCATAGACTAAAGCGAGTCACTACACATCGCACAGATGATTCTGTTGACTGTCTAACTTCAGAAAAAATCAGTTTTTACTTAAAAAAAAAGAAAGCATATTAAGTATTTTTCAAAATTTTATAGCTAACTAAACTCATTATTCACGAGACTCAACATAATTACTTACTATATATACGAGGATTTGAGTATCGCTGTTTACCCAAAAAATTTAAAAACATATTCAACACACAAGTGCCTTATTCGCAAGCTGAATTTTAATTGTTGACTTTATAAGACTAATTTCTTTTAGAATTTTCTGACAAGTTCAATATTTTACAGTAAAGTGTATTTAAGTTCACGTATTGTTCATGCTCAACTCTTAATATTAATATTTTCTAAAATTATTATTCAAATATTCACAGTCATCTCAGTGGTTGAAAGTAAAAGTGCAAGGATTCTCCAAAGTGCTCAAATATATTAATTTATATGTATTGTTACATATTGTCGGAGTCTTTAGTATTGGTAATTACAAAAGTTAATTTGTTGTATATTTTGCATGTAAGCTAAATTTCAATTGTTGCAATGATAAACCAAAAGACTTTTTAAGACTAAGTTATAAAAACTCTAAGATTTATCTTATAATTATTTATTTAGTTTATAATTATTTATTTACAATTATTTATTTATCTCTAAGATTTATGTTAGAATATAACTATTTTCACTCGATCAAACTTTCAATGCACTTTATTCAAGTTACACAGAGTCAAGTTTCACCAAAAGTAAACAAAAAGAAAGACACTTCATGCACTACAATCAAGAAGCAAGACACTGAATATATTTATATTATTAGTAGCTGTTCATTTGTATTGATAATAAATATTCTATTTATATTTATATAATTGGGTATTTTATTAAAAAAACATATTTGATTCTAATTTCATAAAATTACACATTATTTTACTCTTTGAAAATGAGAAGAATACTGAATATTTATGTCATACAATTGCATTCATAATCAAAACAGTATAGGTAGGTTAGAAAGGCTGAGCGATCTGCAGTGACTGACTTGTGTCATAGAGTAGGTTACATAGGTAGATGAGATCGCACTTGAAAACCGCCGTAAACATTGAAGTTAGCGTCAAGCCGGTCAAGCGGACGACCAGCTGGGCGCTTGCGCTATACTCTTTTTTATGCAAAATCAAAAATTATTTCTAATAACATGAATAATATTTTGTTAACGCACTTTCCGCGTGATGTGGGGAAAAGTCGTATATGCACCACGGGAGTGTACATAGAGCAAGGTAGGCACTGTGTGATGCCGCCCTCGCTTCGCTCGAGCGGCAACTTCACACAGTGCGTACGTTGCTCACTGTACTCCCTCGGTGCATAATGTACTATTACACTACCTACACTAAGATTATAATCATTAAAAGAAACTTTTAATTTTCTGAAATCGCGGTTAATTTTTAATTTTTATATTCATTATAAAGAATTTTAAAAAGCAAGAATCGAATAAAACACTTAAAAGTGAGAAAAAGCGGTATTAGAATGTGAAGCATATATTACTTTGTCTATGTACACAAAACTAGTAAAATTATTTTTCCTGTATTCTATACCCGTCTCCTACTGAACTAATGAACGTTCATTTTCACTCTACGGTGATTACAAAATTACTTATATTCTTCAATGATCTATAAAAATTTTATATAATTGTAGATATCTCTATTTAGATATTGTATTGGTTGATTGCGTGGTTTTTTCAAGTATATACGAGAACAAATTTTTTAAACCATCTTGATTCAAACTAGAAGTTAGAATATATTTGATATTGTAAGAAGGATATTTAAGTTGAATATACTTTAGTAGATTTTCCAATGACTTATTACTTTGAATTATTTCTTTTTGACATTCAATCGTTGATCTGTGTTGTCCAAATCTTAAATCATTCATTTATTGAGTCATCTCCAAAAGTAGAGCATTGTGTTGTGTAATAAAATGGTTTCCATATGCGTTTAAAAAATCATATTGTTTATTAAAGAGATCGAACCAGTAATTTACAGTCATTATGAAGGCTACTGCTTCTTTCCAATTAGATTGTTCTAAACGTTCTTTATTACCCCAATATTCAATATTTTTGGCAACACTTATGGAAAATAATAGTGAAGCTGTCCCATTAACCAGGCTTGCCGCGGCAAAATCGCGGCAATAGTTGCTGTGCAATGTTTGTTAGCAATTTGCTTCCAACTTACAATCAAGAAATGACGAATATCAAGGATTGATGTGAATGTGCCGTAAAATTGACTGCACATGCTAGCCACCAAATTGCTGCCATATACGGACGCAGATTTACTTACATTTGATGTATTATTATATACTATTGCTACAAGTTTTGTATATCAATTTTCTTTCAACTTGTTTTCGATATTATTAATATATTATATTATTTTATTTTCAATATTATTCACATAATATTCATTAAAATTACTTATATATGCGACAGTGCAAGAGAGAAAGGAAAGAAATTAATAACAGCATATTGATGGAAATTTGTGTAACATAAAAATCGAGAAATGTGACGACAATATGATGTCAATGTATGCCTATGATACGCCTGCACATCATGAGCAATAGTTGCTGTAATTTTGCCTGCACTTTGCCCTCATAATTTACTTCAATACTGATAGAAAATTTCCAGCATATACGGACGCAGTTTTACGTCAAACTTACGGAAATCGATAGCAAAATGTGTATGTCAAATTGCTAACAATTTGCAATACATCTGGCTAATGGGGTATAAAACTGTATTTTTGACATAAAATATAGGTTTCGTAAACCCTTTCCTTATACCTAACAGGTGTTCCACAGGTCTTATTGGACTCTGGGTTTTATTAAGCATCATGTAGTAGATTTAGCCAATCTGGAGGCTATTATTTATCTTTATTAGTCCATTGTAGTGCTTATACTAACGTATAATTCTGCTTTTAACGTAATGTATACACAACTGATTTGGAATTTTATTTACATATATGTACATATTATCAATTATCTATGCTACAGAAAGTATCAAAAAGGGTTTTTCCTACTTATTTTATTTTCTTTATAAAAGGGCGATTCTGGCCATTTATTTCTATAAATAAATAACTATATTTTGTTCTAATCCTATTCCTCACATAAGTAGCTAATGTATCATTAATTTGTAATACCTGTAGCTAAATAAAAGTTATATATCTATCAGTTCTTGTTCATCTTTATCTATTACTTATATCTTATCATTGTTGTTCTATTTCAATTTCTTCATTTATATTTTCAAAAACATCATCTTCAAACACTGAATCTCTCATATCTATAAGATTCTCTTCCAAAGGCTCTTTTGTAGTATTCATCCCTGAACTAAATACTGTTGTTGAATGTTTACCTAATATAAACCATCTTATCCTTTGTTGAATGTCTAGAGCAGATTGATTACAATTTGTTGATCCCGTAGTTTTCAAGTACGAGAACAAATTTTTTAAACCATCTTGATTCAAACTAGAAGTTAGAATATATTTGATGTTGTAAGAAGGATATTTAAGTTGAATATACTTTAGCAGATTTTCTAATGACTTATTACTTCGAATTATTCCTTTTTGACATTCTATCATTGATCTGTGTTGTCCAAATCTTATATCATTCATATATTGAGTCATCTCCAAAAGTAGAGCATTTTGTTGTGTAATAAGATGGTTTCCATATGCGTTTGAAAAATCATATTGTTTATTAAAAAGATCGAACCAGTAATTTACAGTCATTATGAAGGCTACTGCTTCTTTCCAATTAGATTGTTCTAAACGTCCTTTATGACCCCAATATTCAATATTTTTGGCAACACTTTTGGAAAATAATTGTGCAGCTGGTTTAACTTTCAGACGCTCACTACCTTGAACATCTATGTGGTATTGTTGTAATTTATAACAGAAATTAGTTTCTGTATCATTAATTTGTAATACCTGCTCCAAAATAGACTTATTAATACATTTTTCATCTATGTGACATTTCTCATCTATAAAATGATTCCGAAGTGATTTTAACATGTGAGACACGTCGAAAAATGTGAATATCTGTGAAGTTTCATCGCAAGGATGAGAAAAAGAACAGTTTGTTGGATCATCAAGATCAACTTTGAGAGATCTCCACACTTCTTTATTTTTTGGGCTAAGATTGCAGGTAATTCCAACAACCATAAAACCACACTCATGCAATTGCGAGATTAAGTCTAATAAAACTTCTTTTGTTATAGGTTGATCAAAGTCGTAAAAAATAAGTTGCTTCCATTTTTTTAATAATCCTCTAACCATTACTACCTGACAAGACTTATTTGAATTAAGAATTTTTTGTTTTTTTCTTTCGGTATCCATATCTGAAAGTTGTATTTCATCAAATGATAAAATAGTTAATTTTTCTACATCTGGCATAGTGGTACCCTTATATTTCATCATTTTTAATACATTGTGTAATATGCCTCGATTCAGATCTACATTTGCTACCCAGCGACGAATTGTGCTTGCAGCAGGAAGTGGAAAATTCATTGTATATTTTAAGTAGTGATAGGTTTCTGAGCTCACACATCTTAATGAAATAGCACTAGCCATGTCATCTGCTGACCAATGTGTTTTTGTTTTAGTAGGAGTCAGCAATATGTTTATTTGATTAGGAGTGAAGACTTTCGATAAAGCTTGTTTAATCTCATCCACTGTATTTCTTCTTACTCGCTTGGCAATTTTAACATTTACATTTCTTAATTTTCTAGTCGTTTGCTGTGCCTTCTCATACTTTACTTTCATTATTTTTAATTGTTCACGCAGTTCTTGTACTTCTGTTTTATTTATGCTAGGTGATCTAAAATGTAGATAAAATTATAAAATCATAAATAAGTATCAATATAATAAGCTTAAATAATTTCAGAAATTGTATTATACTTACATAACATTTGTAGTTATAGTTTTGGTTGTATGTGGTATGCTATTATTTGTAATCTTATTGATTTTATAATCTGATTTTTGTTTTATAATCAAATGTTGCATATCACATAGATTTAAATAAGTAGAGTCTGATTTATTTAAGTCCTGAATTTTAATTATATTAACTTTAACTCGATTAGGTACCTTACTGTCTTCATAAGTATTTTCAGAGCTAAAATCATTTAAAAATAAAACATGAAAATGAAAGAGCGAAAAAAGTGCATTATTATTTCCAATAAAATTTTAACATATGACTCACACAAAAACTGTTTTTTCTCCTTCCTTATTAACTGTTGAAAAATCAGATGTATTTGTATTCTTTGCACATACATCAAAAATATGTTTTACTTGACAATCTTTTGTTGCTATTACATTTTCTGAATTAATCGATGAATTGGTATACTCTATTTTATTTCTGTAATCAATATATTATTTGTAAAATAACAAATTTGGAACATTTATTATTACATTTAATACTTACTCATGAAGTGTATTATCTATCACTGTAGACTCACTTATATGACTTGAAATCTCAGAATCAGAGTTTTGTTCTACTTGTCTTTTTTCTACAGTACTGAAATCACAGAAAATTTTTGTAAGTTTTTGAACAACATAATAGAGTATAATATATAGCAATTTATTGTTTTCTTACAAAGTATCATTCAAATCTAAAGCACTATCCATTATTTTTTGTTTCCAAAATAAATTTTTTGTTGGCATTGCATTATCCTTTAATTTACGAAATCTACTAGGTGAATAATTAAGCATAATTTGCTGAAGTGTCTTTGCATAACAATCAGCTTCAAAATGAGTTGAGCATATACGAGCTAAACGAAAAATATATAAAATACAGAAATTTGTTAAGTACTAAAAATATATAATAAATATTATACTTATTAGTCATTTCTTTTATTGAAAATTGTAATTCTAATTATATTTTAAGTTTAAAATTCCTACCGTATTGTTTTAATTGTTTATATAAATATAAAAGCTTACCATTTTTCACATTAATTTCCGACAGTTTTCTTCCACAAGCTTCAACCCATTCTCTCTGAAAATTTTCATTTCTTGGGAAACGAAAAAATTTGACATCCTTCCCTTTGCACTTGTTAAATGTGTTTTCGCATAATTTTACGGCACAATTTGTAGGCATTTTGGTTTATTTCTCTATTAAAAATGCTTACTTACAAAACTAATCAGTTAAAGACTTAAAACATTTTAACGCAAACGTAAACATTGATCATCTGTGCTTGTTTTTTTTTTTATATCCTTATGCGTATGCGGCTTACGCCACTATGTCCCTACTTACCATCCTGGCCTCCCATGGTAATGAATAGGAAGGCAGGTTATGAAGGTTGATACGCTCTCGCGTGTCCTCTTCTGCCGAGGTGTCACTGATGTCTGGGTGCCCTCGAGCACAATGAGGGCAAGTGTGAGTATAGCTGTGGACAGTAGATCAGATGAACAGATGACTCCCAGTCAGATAAAGATGTGGAGCACCCAATGAAATAACGGAGTATACAGTGAGATACAGACTGGGGGAATGGGTAGAGATAGGAATATAGCGATAATAATTAAGCGGGTAAATTAGTTAAATGTGAATTTCGCTCGCGATGAAAAAATCTACAATGGCAAAGCCTACATTAGTTCTATACAGATTAATAGACTACTATATCGCATATCTCTTCGTCTGGGCTAATACCGCGTCTTGCCAGATAGCTGAGCAATTCTGTTCTATACATTTTTTTGCTATTACATCGAATAAGCAGATGTTCTATATTATGGGTGTCCTCCTGACACTCGCAATTTATATCGACCTTAATTCCTTTAGAGTGCAAATGGGATCGGGACTTAGCATGCCCCCGCTAAGTAAGCGATTAAGCATTCTTGTTTTTTTCCTGTTGGAGGTGGAATGAGAGAACCAAGCGGTGGGGGAAAAGTCATCCTGGTGATGCGCCATATATACCTACTCCCCCTGCGCTCGTTTCCGTACCCGCGGGCAAAGACATTCATGCCGTTGATAAGCATCCAAATTGATTGTCGATAAAGGTTGGCATACCAAAAATTGGTGTGTGCGAAATTCATGTTAGATCTAGCCAAATTGGCCAGAGAGTCAGCTATTTCGTTGCCCGTAATTCCTACGTGAGCGGGGATCCAGGTGATTTTAATGTTAGAGCCCGATTCGGTTAATGGGTGAATAGTGTATGTCTACCCCATTAACCAGGCTTGCCGTGGCAAAATCGCGGCAATAGTTGCTGTGCAATGTTTGTTAGCAATTTGCTTCCAACTTGCGCTCAAGGAATGGCGAATATCAAGGATTGATGTCAATCTGCCGTAAAATTGACTACAAATGCTTGCCACAAAATTGCTGCCATGTACGGACGCAGATTTACTTACATTTGATGTATTATTATATACTGTTGCTACAAATTTTGTATATCAATTTTCTTTCAACTTGTTTTCGATATTATTAATATATTATATTATTTTATTTTCAATATTATTCACATAATATTCAATAAAATTACTTATATATGCGACAGTGCAAGAGAGAAAGGAAAGAAATTAATAACAGCATATTGATGGAAATTTGTGTAACATAAAAATCGAGAAATGTGACGACAATATGATGTCAATGTATGCCTATGATACGCCTGCACATCATGAGCAATAGTTGCTGTAATTTTGCCTGCACTTTGCCCTCATAATTTACTTCAATACTTGATACAAAATTTCCAGCATATACGGACGCAGTTTTACGTCAAACTTACGGAAATCGATAGCAAAATGTGTATGTCAAATTGCTAACAATTTGCAATACATCTGGCTAATGGGGTAATGTCGCATAGAAAGGGGTGCATGCCAGAGTTGAGGCCGATATTTTCCAAGGACTAAAGTGTGCTTAAAGAGTCTGTGAAAAAGGCCAGGTTAGGGTTATGGCTATTAGCAGCTGATTTTAAAGCGTGCAAAAGAGCAAAAGCTTCACAGTAGAAGATTGAGGAGGTGGGGTTGAGTTTGAGGGACAGAGATATATTAGAATTGTTTTGAAAGATACCTGCGCCACAGTCTCCCTCCGGACCTTTGGAGCCGTCTGTAAAAAAATACAGTATAGTTAACAAAATTGTCTGCAAGGAAAAAGTTAGCGGTGGCATTTTGAGGGTCGATTTTAAGCCTGATCCTGCCCGAATCGGTGTCTATTTTGTCTCGAATTAATAAAGAAAAATATGAGGTTTGGAACGTTGGTAGGAGATCAGATTTAATAATGTTATCCAGTTTATCTTTGTGGAGAAGCCACCTATTGTATAGTAGGCCGAATTTTGGAATATATGACTCATAATGAGTTCTATGGTCATAATGTTGCTTAATTTGTAAGAGTATTCGAAAAAGGATATTGATGCTGTTGGAGGCCAGTCTGACTATATATATCTATCAGCCAGGAGTTGCCTCCTGAGCTGTAGGGTGAGGATGCCCGCGATATGATGTAGCACATTTATTGGTGTAGTGATCATGCACCCTAGAGATTTTCGAATAGCCGCATTTTGGACCACCTCCAGTTTTCTGAGGGTGGTTTTGATACCAGACTTATATCGAACTTATCATCCGGATACCCAGTTTAGACTTTTCTGCTGTTTTAAGAATATGACTTTTTCAATTGAGACCATTAACCCATATGATGCCCAACTATTTGAACCTATTGGCATTATAAATACGGTCATTGTTGAGTGAGAGATAAAGTTGATTTGATGGGATAGCTTCCGCTTTATTTCCAAAGAGGATTAGGCAACATTTTCTAAGAGAAATTTTGAGGTCCAGCGTTTGTAGCCAGTCGTTAAGCTTAGCAAGGTTTCTATTCAAATTTTCGGCTATTTCATTTGGATTATTGCCGAAGCAATTGAGGGTGATGTCCGCAAAACCGAGGCAATCGACTTTGTCGTCTAGGTGATGGAGGATGCTATGTATATATATATATATTAAAAAGAAGGGAACTCAGGATACAACCCTGGGGAAGATCTTTGTTTGTAGTTCCGGTAGCAAAAGTTTTGCCCTAAAAAAGGCCCGTGATATTGCGGTTGTTAATAAGATTCATGATAAAATAAAGATTTCAATGGCCAAGCGGCCAGATTTACCGAGTCATATGCGCCCTCGACGTCAACTCCCAAGACTCCCAGGAGCTGTTTGCGACTTTTGGCGAGTAAGATGCGTGCATGGAGGATCGAGAGGTAATCCGAGCAGGATCTACCTCTTCGGAACCTGAAAAAGCAGTCCGGGAGCCCGCTACTGCCCTCGATCCACCATTGCAATTGTTCGTTTACAACTCTTTCTAGGGTCTTAAGGAGCGTCGATGCGAGGGCGATAGGACGGAACCCGTCCCCCCATTCTTGGGAATAAAACAGATGTTAAAGTTATCCCAAGAATCGGGGAAGCATCTCTCATCCAATAGCCGGTTGTAGAACCGACATAGCCATGAAATGCTGGAATGGGGAAGTGCCTTAAGTACTTTTTAGGGGATTCCATCTGGCCCGGGGGCCGAATGGAGCTTGGATTTGGAAATTGCAGATTCTATTTCCGCGACCGAGATGGGGTTTGTGAAGACGTCTGTGCTAGAGTAGGTGTAGTCTAAATTGGGGAAGTCCCCATAGACGTAATAGGAGTTAGAAATTTTGCCGAAGGCCTTGTTTAGGGATTCGATTTTAGCAGGGTCGTTGCTGGGAATCGAGTCTGGTTTGCTGTTATAGAAACGATTCTTGTATTTTTTGAAGAATTTAAAGATTTCGACTAACGGGATTTTAGGGTTGAAGTTGGATACAAAATTCCTGAAGTTGTGTTTTTTTGCTATGGGCCAAGGTTTTGGAGGCCTTCTGGCACGCTTCCTTATATGCCAATACGCTGGACGGGGATGGATTGATTTTGAAGTCACTACCCTGGTAACAAAACCATCGCAATTTCGAAGCAAATCTGCTGCAATCGTGCGTGCAATCATAAAAATTGCAGCAGCCGACGTGCGGTCTGCTTCACAATTCGACTAGGTTTCTGCTGCACGACAATTGCGGCAGATGCGTGCAGCTGGATTGCAGCAGCCGTGCAACCGACAAGTGCGACTAAGGGAGATGAAATAATGCACTCGCGAGTGCAGCAGAATTGCACCCGAATTGCGTACGACGATTGCGGCAGACGAGTGCGGCAGGATTGCAACAGACGTGCAGCCAACAAGTGCGACTAAAGGGAATGAAATAACGCACTCGCGAGTGCAGCAGAATTACACCCGAATTGTGTACGACGATTGCAACAGACGAGTACGATAGGATTGCGGTGGAATATCTCTTCATTTGAGTAATTATACTGAAATAATTCTACGATGATGTTATCATCAGATTTACTTATATTTCTTTTTGCTGTGTTATAATTATTACGTTTTTATAATAATTACGTTTCCAAATTCCTGATCTCTATTTGTATTCTTTTTTTTCCTTTTTTCATTGGCATTGTCTTTATTGGCAGAAGACATTCCTTTTTATAATCCTTGATTTTTGTTTTCCTCAAAAACTTTTTTTATAAGGTTTTCTTCTAGTTCGGGGAATGCTTCTTTTGCCAAATCAATATCAAAACTTTTAAGACGACATAATATTGTCAACAAATTTATCTGTTGGTTTTCGATACATTCAAATATACTAAAATCTTGGGGTCTATCTACATTCATTAACTGGTAAGACATTCTATGATGTTGTTTATATAACATCCAATTTTCAATAAATTATTTACAATCGAACTCGTCTTTGACAGTTTACTAGCTGCTTCAGGTAATAAAAAGAAAAGGATAATTTGCTCAAAAGTATTAGTTACTTTTTCAGTATTCAAGTTATTGGGTTTACCACCATCCAAAATACTAATTTTGAACTCACTTAAACTGATAAAAATCGTGTATATACGATCATTCAAGTGAGAATAACTAAGATATTCATTTATCTTTATTTTAGTTTTACTTGATTCGATGTCGTCGATTTTATGCCTAGAAATAAATAGCACTGTGCTTGTTTTGTTATTATGGTATTGCTTTGATTTTACAATCGATGAAGAAAATTGTTGTGCTGCGTATGCACCAACGAATATATTAGTCTATATTCGTTGTATGCACTAGCTCTAATAGGCACGATGGACTTATCTTTACCCTGGTGTGAGATATTTACTAAATCCTATTAATTCCTTTTTCCAAATATGAAATGATCTTATTTGCGAATAGGATGTATATGCAATTTTTGTATTGGTGAATAGGATTTAATAGATTCTCACACTAGGGTACGGTTCTGAAATTCAACCCAAACGTCAAATTTACCATCAGAGAATCTCAAATCAGCAATGAACGTTTTATCAGAACTATTTAATTCAACTTCAGATTTATAATCTGCAGTTTTGTCATTTATAACAAAAGAAAGCTTAGCAGCATTAAAAATAATGTTACATATAGATACAATAAGCTTTATATTATTTTAGAAAAGAGCTTTCACAGCAAGGTCAGATGTAGGACTTAAACCAGGTTTGTTATATTCAAACATAATGAGTAACGATTGATAGTTTCCATTTCTATAATCATAATTTTTAATAGTTTGATATTATTGCGCAAAAAAAATCCTTTAAGTACTATCGTTGCACGCTTTTAATAAAAAAAAATTATGCGTTTACTCTTAGACAAGTAGATTAGAATCGCCTCGTAAAAATATTTAAACAAAGAATATCGAAAATCAGAGCAAAAACTAATTCACGTTCACGCCGAAAATCAAACAATCTTATTAAACAAAATCTTGACATAATAATAAACATAAAACTCTGATAGATACGTGAATACGTGACAGCGGTGAAAGAACTCCTTATCGATCATCTGTGTACAGCAGCCATTTTTATTTTGCCGGCTTGCCTGCAAATTGCAATGCGCTATATACGTCCATGCGCATGCAGACGAAAACAGTTACCTACAGGTTATGTTCTATTGTTTATTTTTTACGCTCGTGCGCGAACCATTGTTGAATGATGATAAAAGGAATTTTGTCGATACGCTGCAAATGTAAATTAATTACAAAAGTAATTGTACGCCAAAATACGGTGAGAGCAAGATACGAAGAATCGTTTCAGTATCGAATATTAGATTATTTTGATAATACGTGGAAAATTCATGAAGCATCACTGCAGTATGCAGTTTCAACGCAAATAAATCAAAACCGTCATGAAAATGATATTAAGAAAAAAAAATTTGAATCTATTTGCAAATATATTGAACAAATACAAAACTCAACGGATCTGCAAAGCAGTGAAAAGTTTGTAAATGATCTTGACACGCAATGCTCTTCAATGATAAATTTCTTAAGACACTCAGAGATTTTGAATTTGTTAAATGCAGTTTTAAAACTTTTGCCGAATGCATTAACACAGACCAACTTCTATAGTAAGTCTATCATAGTGTTACTTGAGGCTACAGAAAGTGAACTATTAAGTAACAATGAAATAGTACAACTTTTATTTTTCATTTCTTTAAAAAAGTTCAGTGGTGCTGATTATATAAATTATTTAAAATATTATTTGCCATACATAAATGACCTGTCTTTAATTGACAAATGTATTGTTGCACAAGCATTTTACAAGTCATCTGTAAAATTGGAGCAGTGTCAGTCGAGGTTGCTTGAAGAAGTGATAGAAAAGGAATATGAACGATTGGTCTTCGATCCATTATTACTTGTGTCGCTTTGTAAAGCAGTAAGAATCAGCGGCCCAAGCAAAGAATTAAATTTGAACAATTTGAGCAAAGAAATCATAAATTTAGAAACGCCGTTTAATTTTACAACTGTGACTCATGTATTATGTTTGTATGCAGAAGCTCTCTTACATGAACCGAAGGCAGTGGATCGATTAGTGGAAGATGCTATTGAAATGATTAGACAAGATGATATTAAATGCAGTCTAAGATTAAAAGATGTGGATAGATTTTTATGGAGTATAAGTCGTTTAGGATTAACTTTGACACCGAACAAGAAAATCGTTTTACAGATGTATCTTGAACAGAGATTAAACGAGTACAAAACTAAACCAAATTTGGGTATTCTTGTGAATAGTATTTTATGCTTACATGTACTTCAGTGCTGGCATATAAAGGTTAAATTGTTACGAAATCGATAAGTTTTAATTTGACTTTTTATGAAATTAAAATCTTATTGTTCATTTTAATTTTATTATTTAGAAAACCAAATCGTTTTTTATAATTTTATTAATTATTTGAAAGTGTTTTATTTTACAGTAAGATTTTCATTTTATAATGTAACTAGCTCGCCCTGCAGCCTGCGGCTGGCAGGCAGCATGACTCGCCGCTTCAAAACGAACCAAGCTCGCTCTGAAACGCCTCCATGCCTTGCATCGTGTTATAACCCAATTGTGGTCTTAAATCAATTTTTTATGCTTTTCTTGCAATATAATTTAGGTTTTTCTCGACAAACTTTGTTTAATTGACACTTTCGTAAAAAATGTTACATACAAAAAAGTTGTATTTTTTCTAGACCTACAATTTTACCGTGGAAAATTTAATTAAAACACGAAATTTTAATTTTCAATATATTCAATACTTATACTGTGTGTAATACACTCAACGTATATGGCTCAAAATAGATATGTATACTTATTATGATGAGACAAGTAAGCTCTTTAAGTTTCAGCCGGTCTGACTGTGGTTTTGCTGAGTTAATCGAGGAACTCGATTACATCCATACATACATTTAAATAAGTGCTTGAAATGTGTTCCTATAGTGTTAAAACATGTTTTTATGCAATAATTTGTTAGTTTTTAAGCTATTACACTTTTTGCTATGACGAAAATATAAGGCTGTCCCTTGGAGCGGCCATGCCTAAATATATAAGTAGCTAGTCAATTACAAATAATGTTGCCTAAATGTAATAAATAAAATAGTATGTAAATTTTGTTTTGTAGATAATCAAACATTTACTGCAAGAATGCACTTTTGTGCCAGTAATTTACGAGAAGTTTCATTGGAAGGTCAGATCGAGATTGCAGTTACTTATAAATCTAATTACTCTTGAAATGAAGATGACAGTTCCACAGGTACTAAGAAAACAAAGAGAAATTGCATATACTCCATCTGAAAATGTGAATTTAGTAGCAGAAGCTGGATCTACAATGGTTAATAAAGGGATTTTAAAAAATGCCATTGTGGAATGTCCAATACCTACTTTACAAATACCAGGAGTAACTTTAATCACAGAAAATTAGTAATTAAAAAAAAAATATTCTATTTATAATATACAACGAATATTTAAGCTATAAATTTAATATGGTTTCTATTTTTATGCAGCACATATCATGTTGATGTACTGGACAATTTGACATGTTTGAGGAATACTAATATACCACATGGTTTAATGAATTTAAAATTGCGGCTTCTTACTCGATTGAAATATCGACAAATTCTAGTAAGCATTATTTATTTATTGTAAACAATTTATTAACTAAGTTATTTTTATGTTCTATGAATGAACTAAAAAAAACTTTAAAAAATTAAATATTTATATTTTAGATAAGCAATGAAGTTTTTAATGACCCTGTAACAGCACTTTCTGTTATCGAGCAACAGATTGTAAATAATATAGCTGATGATAAACATTGACTTCACTTGAAAAATCCTCAACATTGTAAATAAAAGACGATATGCATGAGTATGATTACTTACTCCATAAATATATGTGAATACAAAATGTGCATGTATAAGAAAAACTAAAATTATTGTACATACTTTTATAAAAATTAAGAATAGTTAAATAAATAAAACTTGTTAATTTGTTTAACTGAGCAATTAAACAATTATTTATTTCAATATAGATAAATGATTTTTAGAGATTATTCTAAAAAATTATATTAGTAGAATATATTGAATTTTTGTTATATTTTTTTTTTTGAAGCATTAGTAATTTTATTCCTATCAATATTATTAAAATTAAATTACTAAAACTGGCACTGGTGTAAATAAACATCAGAGTTTTAAAAAAATATGTATGTAATGTATTATATGTAGTATTACAGTAAAGGTTTTAATTTGAGAAAGTTCAAATTTTGAAATTTTGTATAAAAATTAAAATTTATTCTTTATATAGAAATCTTCCAAAACAATTAACATAATTAACTTAGCTTATAAATATTTTTAAACTTAAATATTCATACAAACTATATATTAAATGTACAATGAGCCGTCAGCAGGTCCTAAGTATCTCATTGATATTAGCATGACGTCAATTAAAGTCCACACGCCAAGACCGCCAAAACTGAATAATTTACCAATGCCTTCTTGCCAGTGTCCCAAGTAAAATCTGAGATTTAATATATTGAAAAGTTTATTTAAGATACATAAAAATATTTTTTAAATGTAGTTTTATATTCTTATGTTTATGTATATATTTTTTAAGTATTTTGAAAATGCGTTTCAAATAAATTATTAAACGTGAAAATTTAATATAATTGTGTGTAATATGCAATAAAAATTTTAAATCTACCTGTCTGCTCCAAAACCTCCAAGAGTTATACTCAAAATGAGAGCTGTTGACCATCTATAACCAATTGTCCAATTACATGGTAAGTTTTTTAAGAATTTTCTTTTTCCCAAACATAAGATGTCACTCTTTACTGTGCAGTTTGTGCTGTATAATTAAATTTATGTTGTAAACATTATGAAATAAAAAATACAAAAATAAAATGAAATATGAAATATAAAAGTATTTTCATTTATACGTATTTAAATTAAATACTGACCGATAGTATTGCTGTGGAGATGCAACTGAGCTACAGGAATTTTTCTTATGACATTCGTGCTCCCAATTTTCAGTTTGATAGCAGTAACGACAGATATATGATTTTGCAAAGTTAGTTACACCCTGAAAATACCTTTGTTATGTAATATCTTTCAAATGGCTTAATGATAATTTAGTGGAATAAAAAATAGTAGAATCGAATTTTTAATAACAAAACAATATACCTTTAATAATTTATAGGGTTTTAAAAATTTGATTTTGTACTAGAAAGCTTTTTATTATGTTTGTTCATATATTCTACTATTTCTTTAAATATATACACTAAATAAAGAAAAAACAGAATGTTTTTAAAAGAATACTAATAAGCTCAATAAAAAATAAAACAAATTTTCAACGTTAATTATACAAACCACACAATCAACTTGGCTCATCACAGTACAATTTGCAATGTAAGAACCACCATAAACACAATTCTGATTTAAAGTACATGTTAGACATTCAGCATCCAGTTCTGAACATAAAGTTCCAGCTGGACATACACCAAACAATTCCTCCTGAAAAATTATTATTTTTATTAATATTATTAATTATCTATCAAAGAAACAAAAATGAGAACAACGATAATTTGTTCTTATAACAGTAACCTTTTTATTTCCATAAGCAGGCGTGGAATTTGTATTAATTGCGTAGTTGGATACACTATCTACAACAATGACAAAGAAATTCATTGGAGATTTTTCAATTCTCAACAAGTAAAAATATTTAGTAATAAACAATAACAAAACTATTTTGATTCTTACTTTTAAATTAAAAACTTTTACGATATTTATTCTGATGAATTAATTAACAATAATTGCATGAACCAATAAGTTAATATTAAAAAAGCTAGATAGTTTGCAAAATAAAAACAATAATATAAAGGTTATGTTAGCTTACCACCATAACCCATATGAGCTTCTCTAACAGACGTCGACAAAACCGCTAATATAATATAAGCTACATTTTTTGCGTTGATTCGAATGACATGCATACCGAACTTAAATCAAAACTATAAAAATTGAGGTTGAAAAAAATAAGCAAAACAGAGGTGAATACACGATAAATACAGATTCATATTGAAATGTAATCAATCGGCCATTCTCTTATGTCAGGTAAGGCTACACTATTTATCGTCAAAAATACCTGTTTTACCGTAGTTTCAAATTATTTAAAATTTTCTCTTTATAGTCTAAATAAAAATTTATAAGAATTAAAAAAAAAACATTTTTTATTATTATACAAATCACAATATTTAAACATTAAATCTACATTATTTGAATTTCATGCTTTAAATGTAAAATTTATACATTCTTTAACAAAAGTTATTAAACAAATAATTTATTAATTTGAAAAGTTTTTAAATTTTAACATAATCTAATATAGTAGTACAATACAAGTACTATAGTACTGTAGTACTAGTAGTACTATAAAACAATTAATTTTTTATTTGTTCTTCTGGTACTTTATCTTCATCTTTTATCTTCTGATATCCTTGTAACTCTTCAGTAATTTCTTTCTCTTCTTCAAACGTTCTCCTTCTTTTATTTAAAGCATATTTCTTTTCATAAAGGTATTTAATCCTTTTACGTTTTTCAATGTTTTGATTCTCTAAAGATTTAATAGTATGCTTATATTTAAGTATCTTAAAATCGTTTTCATCAACTTCAAGATTCAATTTACACTTTTCCTTTTCTACTTCTTTAAGACGATCATAAATTACTTGAAGTGTCAAGCGTCTTTTTGGGACATGTATACTTTTCAAACTTACTTTGTCATTACTAACGTCATCATTCTTCATAATTTTGTTTATAAACTGTTTTAATTTGTAGTCTAAGACCGTTAAACTAGCATCTGGCTTTAAGGCTAAACTCGTTTGCCATCTTTGCCAAAACTGAAAAACAAAATGAATACAACTTAATAAATGAGAAAGTCAATATTTTAATTGACGGAAAATTATGGCTCAATGGATCAACAATTCAACACACTTACATTCTTCCAACGATTTATTGTCTTTTCAGGTTTAAGATTATTCAATTTAGCTACCAGGTCATTCCATAACTCTCTCTATGAAACAAAATTGTTTATAATTTATATTTAATAATATTTTTTTTCTTTGTTTTATTATACTCACTTCATTCTCCTTGGTACTGCTGTGAGTTATGATTTCTGGATTATCAATCACGTAATTCATCATGCATTCTCTCTGCTCCGTTGTTATATGCCTGAAGTATTCATTTTTACTTATTAAAATAGATGCTACCATAGTTAAATTCACATAATGATAAAAAACAATATTTTCAAATATATAATAATCAAATTGTAACTGAACTTTAATTTGAATTTAGCATTGAATAATAGTTAGAAATTTTAATTCAAAGCAGTTTAAACTTTGTTCTTTTGCATACATTTTCATGGTATATTAAACAGTTTCATTTGAAAACTAATACATTTTTATTTTTAAAATAAAATTCAGTACTTGTATTCGACTCTTGTTTTTCTTTGTTTTTTGTTTTCTGTACTAGACAGTGTTGATGATAATACATTTGTCTCCGTTGATTCAAATAGCTCTGTGCTACTTATTTTTGATTCCTCATCCATTATGTTACAATTGGCAAGTTCTCAATGCTATAAATCAATGAATTATATTAGTTAGCTACAGTTAATAAATTACATTTTAATTGTTATACAATAGTATAAATGTGGAAAAATTATTTCTAGAATATATAATTATAATTATAATCATAACAGCATTTTTTTAAACAAATACCATAAGGAACTAGTCTTATGTATTGTAACAAATTTAATCTTTTAACGCCGGAATTTGCTAAAATTTAACTTGACTTTATATTTTATATTTTTAGAAAATTATTATTAAAAATATTATTATTTCTTTTATGTGCTCTTTGTAGATAACCGATCCTAAAATGTTTGGGGTCACTCTTTCGAATGACGTTGTAGTCCAATCAAATTAGATATGGCGAGCAAAATTATTCCAAGGTTGCAAAAAAAAAAAAAATTAATCGCATAGAAGAGGTGTATTTCAGTGAAATAATGTACTGTAACAAATTTAACCCTTTATCGCCGGAATATGCTGATTTTTTACGTTGACTTTAGCCTTTTATATTTTAAGAAAGAGGGATGTGTTCTTTGAGTAGAGAACCGATCCTATAATTTTTGGGGTCACTCTTTTGAACGACATTGAGAAAATTTGCAAAATTTTCTTGTTTACATATTAAGTTTTTCTTATAAAAATATTAAAAAGAATCACCAATTTTAGGAGGTAATTCTTTTTTTTTTCAGCAATTTCATCCACGAAAAAATGTGTTCCGGGCATGGGGTCGTTTACGTAATATATTACGTAACGCTTTAAGGGGGAAGGTGGTCCTTGTTAGCGGTACGGTGTGTGTTGAAGATATAAGATAATCAGTGAAAATGCATTGCAGGGAGTGGGAGGGGATCTAAAATGGACAAAGCAGCGTTACGTAATATGTCTTACACCCGCCTGTGATCGCTGTGCACGAGGATCGGTGAAATCGTGTTGCGAACATTATTTTTTGATTCAGTGGGTGTGAAATTGTAACTTTAAGAATTTATGACATGCGTAAAGTTCAACTTTACGCACACTGTGTCAAAAAATATGTTATAAGTTATTTCGTTATTTAATGCCTTCGGTGTCAATAAATGGCAACCGATATGGACTCGTACGTACTTTTCAATATTCAAATATTCCATTTCTTCGATTGTTAAACTATTCTTTTCCAGAAACCAAAATCGTGGTTTCAAAGGCTTTAAGAATGTAAAAAAGTTTTTTTAATTCGATGCGCGAAACTCGATTTCTCATGCTTAATTGTTTGGTACGCGCTATAAATTTTATAAATTGTTTTATAAATTACAATACTGCATATTTACTAAAATATAGTATTTTAGTTATTGTTGGAATATCGCTATGCTTTAGCATACGTATGTGTGTAACTGTATTATACACTACTACATGCTTGTACAAAAATGAATCGACTTACTAAGAAACGTCCCAAAGACATAAACTGAAATGCAAGATATAGAAAAGAGTGGGGAACTATATGCGTCAGCCCCGATATTCTCTTATGTACTTTTGTCAAGTGTTTTTAGTCGTACTAGAGCATCTAGCTAGAGCAGTCGCACATTACTGACATTATTCTTTCCTTGTGCGAGTTTGAATAAACGAAAGTTATTTTATTTGAAATATACATTGTGTATTATCATTTATTTAATACCCATTTCCAATAGTTATAAATAACGAAAAATAACAAATAACACTTATTAAATGGTTGGAGATTATGTTCAACACATATGACAAATCGCAATAGATATTTTTCTTTTAAGAAAACATAAAAGTAAATTTCTGTTTGATACCAAAATGCATCAAATCCCCGTGCTAAAGTGGCGCCAACTATTAGTGGAAAGCCAGCAATGCATAATTTGCCATAAAAATTCGTAAAAATAAGTAGAAATCCCCGAGTGTAGTTAGACTTTTGCTTCCTCATACAGGAAGCTTTGTGATGGTAAAAAAATGTATTACTAAAAACAGGTAAGAAACATGTTTTGAGACATGAGGAGTCACAATACACTATTTTTAGAAAAAGTCTGTATGGATGTGTGTAGACGGATGTGTATAAAGATTACTCTGAACATTCACGGTCAAAATTAATGTTTCAGGACTGAATGATTTTGTTTTTTTAAAGGAAGGAGGTTTTTGGTACCTATGTTTAAAATAATATCATCAATTCATTTTTGTTGCATTTGAAAGAACGTAAAATTACCTATCTTTTCCGACACGAAATTTTAAATAAGCTATTTTCTTTTTTCTTATCAAAAATGCTGACGAAAAATGCTTGAAAATTTAAGGATTTTCAGCTTTTTAAATTCAGTAGTTTTTCATGCGTTTTTCGTCATCATTTTTGATTATTAAAAACTTTGCAACAGAACAATATTTTTATATGATTCAAAGCTTAAATTAAAGCTCTTTTAGTCAAATCTTTTATCGTATTATATCATTTCTCTAGCAAGAAAACTTGCAGAGTTATGATTCGAAGTGTAAGTACAATTATTTACTGAAATAACGCGTATTTTGAATACAGAAGGTCATATCTTGACCCCAAGGACCTATGAGATAAAACTACGGGTGCTAGGCATCATTTTTAGGTACCAGAAACCACTTCCCAAAATCTTATCGAAAAGCGTTTCCCACAGGTCGTGGACTCTCCATGTGAGTACAGTGCAAGGTGGGTAAATCAATAAAACCTATTTGGACTGATTCCTATATAGTATAGAAATCAATCCACCATATTTTATAAATTATTTTATTATTTATTCATAAAAATATAGTTTTTCTGAATGATCAAATTGCATTTATGACTTTTTTATGCATAGGTTTCTCATGGATTGTTTCCAGTATTCACCTTAAACTGTAAGACGACGGGTCCGTCAAGTATGTTCATAGTAATTTTTCAAAATGAAAGATACCTTCAATGCACTAATTTGTGATTAACTAAGACTTATTTTTGATGATTATATATTTACATATAAAATATTTTAAACGTTAGAGATAATATTATTATTATGCGTATATTTTTATACTATGTAGATTTATACTATGTAAGTTTAAGGAAACTGATTTAGAAATAAAAATTCAACAATATACTTGGCAGCATATTAATTGATTTCACTAATTCTTTTAGCCTTAATTCGTGATTCATTTATATAAAGCTCTATATTGTAAAAATCTTTCACTGTATAGTTTGAAGTAGTTATTTTCAAGTTTATTTGTAAATATTTGCTATTATTTAAAAGAATATATTAATCGCATTATCGGTTGCATCACATTATATAAATCCTTTTGAAATAGAATAACGTTATTTTTATTTATATGATATGTATTAGATTAATATTAGCATATCTTCAATTTATGAATGGAGAATAATTTTATATACTCGTTTGTTGTGTTGTGCGATATCGGTAGAGCGAAACCCATCACCTGCTTACTAATAGCGTTCCAGACACTTTTGAGGAGGCTATATGGGCGCATACGTCCTGCTCCAAAGCACAATGAATAGCCGGAGAACTTTTACAGACGTAAAACTCGAAGAATAAATTCTCGAGAATTTTCACCGGGAATCGAACCTTGACAGCTTGAGCGTCTTGTATCGGTAGGCAAGCTTCTTGCCCACTGAGCCAAGTGAGGCTGTACGATCGCTTCATTGTCTATGAAAGAGTATAAAATTACTTATAATCGGTGATATTTCTGTTTTTTTATAACTATTCCATTGATATTTTGAGATATTGATTGAAAAGGTATTTGAAGATTAATGAAACAATGATATCAGTATTTTTATGTTTTATTTCTTATAAATCTGGGTGAAAATGATACGTATGAACGATCTAATTATGTGATTTTAGATGTTGTTGAATTCAAATTCGAGGTGAAATATATTTATTAAAATTATTAATTAAAAAAAATAATGGTACCGAAAACTGTTTAAAACAGATTTAATTTACATATAGATGTAAATTAAAAATATAAATGTATAATAAAAATAAGATTATGGCTACAGCTAGTTGAATTAACTGTTGTGAATTAAACCATCAATGATAAATCTACACACATTTTTTGAGCTCCTAATTAAAAAGAGATATAGCAATTTAAAATTAATTTATTAGAACAAAGAATGTTATATTAGTACAATTAATTTAGTTTGAGGAAGCTAAGTGCCAATGTATTGACAGCGGTTTTTTATAATTTTTAAAAATTATTAATAAAAATGCTTTTTCTGCATGTACCATCATGGACCCAGTTTCTAATCAGCTAAGGCGCAATGTCGGGATATTTGATGCATTACAATTTGAAAATGAACTGCTTACTGAAAAGAAACATTTCTAATGATAAATATAACTCTTAATAATTCATATAAAGTTTGAAAAATACACAAAGAATCATAAATTAATTAAATATAAAGCTTTAAAGACAAAAGTAACGGGGAATAATTTCTGATCACCTAAATGATATATGGGAGCAATTTCTGTTCAGATCAACACCCTATTTCTAATCAAATTCTCTTAACTCGTAATTATTTTATACAACAAGCAAAAACACATTAAATAATATTATAACGGTAACTATGATAACTAATTAACATTTTTTGTTTAAGTAATGGTGATTAATAAAAGAAATATTGGGTTATTTGTGCTCAGTCGACCGCACGACAGTCAATCAGCTGAAATGCGCGTCTGATCGCTCTGTCGGTAAGTATTATAATCTACAAAGTGAACCTATTAAACGTGCGATGTATCAGTAGATTTTACGAGACTTTGAACTAAGAAAGATGTTTGTGTACGTTAAAACAACTTTCATTGCTGTTGTTTGATGAGATTAGAACAATTAAGGGTCTTTTAATATTTAAAATACTTGTAATAAAACTGATCAGAAATTGCGGAAATTCTAAACTTTCGGAACCTATTTCTAATCACCCATTTTTTCTAAAAAAGTAAGATTTGTTATTAATATTTTGATTATTTTATACAAAAAAGGTATTAAGTAACTCAGATATAAAAGCTTTGCTACGATATATTCAATAATAATAAAGAAACGATCCGAAAATCTCGCTTGCAGTCGGCAGAAGTGAAATGGCGGAACCGTGATGTATTTGACAACACTGCACTAAAATATTTTTTTTCTTAAAAATATTTGACATTAATAGCATGTGAAGTTTTCAAACGTACTTGTGAGATAGTTAGCTATTAAATGTTATTTTTTTCAAATAATTTCAGGGTTAATTAAGTTTTATATCGTAATATATGTGATAAACTGATTAGAAATTGGGTACTGATTAGAAACTGGGTCCGTGACGGTATTTTATGATGAATTTCGTTGCTACGTATTTAAAAATTGTTAATTATAACGTTATATGCAATAAAACGCGCATAAAAACGTCCAATTGTAAAAAAATACATATTAAACGACCAAATGGACATTCAGAAAAATTCATACACTTACTTTGAAACATATAACACTTTCAATACATGTACCGACGAAATTAATTTAGAAATAATAGTGAATTTAAATAATCATTGAAACCTAAGTGTACAAAAATGCCCCACTCTCCCCTGTAGGGTTAAACAATTTTATTTCTCATATTTTTATACTAACTCTGAAGCGGAAAAAACGCAAGATTAAAAAAAGATCACGGAGTATTCGCAAAAAAAACCTAATACACTAGGGTCATTATGTAGGACAAGATCGAAAGTATGAGCACCTATAGTTATTTTGGCTGTAACTTTTTATTTAAGCAACGAAAATTGATATTCTAAAAAAAAATTTATTCTATCTATTTTTTGAAGGGCTCTTATTAAAAAAATTGACTGAAGTCAAATTGATGTCCAATGCTATTAAGATTAGCACAGTTCAAACTCCCACGAAGACTAGCACTCTTGAGCACTTATCACGAAGACTAACACTAGTCATAGATTCCTACGAAGACTAACACTTTCCATAGATTCCCACGAAGACTAGCACTTTTCATAAATTGACCACGAGGACGCACATTTCGTATAAAATATATAAATTAGGAGTATGTCGATGAACTCTCGAAAAGTTGGGTCGATTGATTTCTATCGAGTTCGGGCTAGGTACTAGACTTTTCTGGTACTTAACAAATTATCGGTTTACCCGAGAAAATCAGGCTGTTCGAACAAATAAAAATATGTAACTCGAAAAAGTCAGGCGGTAAAAAATCGCGAAATGTGCCGGTTTTCGTGAAAAAATCATGAAAAATGGTAGTTTTCGGGGTGAACATTCAAATGTGTTACTCTTCAAAATGCAAAAGTGACAATTTCAAGATTTTTAAAAAATAACATCCAGTACGAACATCTAATAGCCAATTTTAACTATAACTTTTAATTCGAGACACAAGCATTGATCTAAAAAAAAAGAAGATGTATCCTTTGTATGGGTATTTCTGAAGAAAAAGAATTGGAGGATTTCAAATTTAATCGGCAAAATTATTTATCTATTAAAATAAAAAAGTGACAATTTTAAGCTTCCGAAAATTATTTTTGACTCCCCAAAAAAATTATTTAAAAATATTAATAGCAAAAGAATATTAGAAGCAAATATTAAATATTAAAAGAATATATATTTATTCGTAGTAATTTTCCATCTATGCGTACACACAACGTTGTCTTGAGAACATCAGCTGGTAGAATGCGTTTGAATTTGTTTGAAATTCTTGAATGAGATAAGCTAAACGTGCGATTAATCCAATGAAATTGCAGTCTTTTAAAAAAATTCAAACGCATTCTATCTGATGTTTTGAACGTGAGTGTACGTCTTTTAAATTTTTAAACTTTTCCAATATACCCCAGTGGAAATGAAAAATGTATATAAGTATATATAAATATATAAAAGTGTATATAAATGTATATTTTCGACACAGTATGCGTAAAGTTGCACTTTACCCATTTCATAAATTCTTAAAGTTGCAATTTCACACCTACTGTATCAAAAAATAATGTTCAACACGGTTTGGTACGTTATTTTTTAGCGCATGTGACTTTTCTCACTCATTTCGCTCGTGCGAGAAATGTCCCATGCACTAAAAAACCAACGTATCTGCAATAGTTTTGAAAAGTATTATTCTGTTATAATTGAAACAGGTTTTACCACAGATATATACACTTTTGTAGACTTTTATACATTTATGTACATTTTCGAAAAAAAATACAGCATGACATTTTCACCGATAGATGGCGAGGCATATATAAATCAATTCACATGTAAACATTTAAAACTTGCAGTTACTTAAAAAACAGTGGCACTTGGAAAAAAATAATTTCAGTTATTTGACATTATTGAAGTCTAACTTAACGCTTCATAGTGAACAAAATTTTTCGTATAAAAATGTACATAAACGTACAAAAATGTAAAAAATGTAAAAAATGTACAAAAGTATACAAAAGTGTAGCACAACAGGCCGATGCGATCCCATTTTTCTGTTCCATTTATAACAGAAATGTACACTTTTATACATTTTCGTACATTCTTATACATTTATACACATATGTTCATTTTTATACACTTTTTTATCTCCATAGGGGTGCACAGGCTCAAAACTTAAAGAAAAAATCCCGCCTTTACAATGTATATTTTTTTAAAGAATAATCATTTGTGTATCACAAAAAAATATAATTTGAGAATTAATATGTATATAATGTTGTATACATCACTACCCTTAAAATATTACACGAAAAATGTAAAACTCAAAAATAAAATTATTAAAAGTATAGAGAGGGGAATTTTTTACTTTTCCTCTCGCTACTCGAAGGCGCTCGAAATTCTCAAATTTCCAGGCATGGAAAAGGACCTTTTTCATGCACGTATTATAAAAATTTCTTTAAATACCTATATCACACGAAAGTCATTTTTCATTTACATTTACAAATTATTGATTCTATATACTTTTCGAATTAATAATTTTTAATATTTTACACTTTATGTGATATTATTATAATCCTAATTGTTAATCACAAAACAGTTATTAGGTATACTGTATTATAGTCACGTAATTCACAAGTCCTAATATAGATAAGCGATACTTATATATTTCCAAGTCATAAGTACTCGTAAAATCCCCGAAAATGCATTTATATCGCCGCGATTGCCTCTAATTCTTGCACATAGAATCAAGTTTTAACTTTTACCATGAAATAATATTGATCCCACTCACGTAAATAAATATGATACAGCATAATAAAAATAAAGCAAAATATTGTCTATCCATCCATGAAACTTTTAAAAATGTATCTAACTCCGATTGTATTAATTTCATTCTACTGTAAAAGTCAAAACGCGAATCTATTACACTCCATAGCTGTACAAAATAAGGGCATCTCATATATACAACAAATTACCAATGAATAAAAAAACTTACGTTATCTGCAATATCACACTTCAAAAGACAAAAGCTTTCCCAAAATCGTCCTCCTCACGCCAAAAGAATCCTCTGCTCTACAAAAGACACTTGCGAACTCGTGTACAGTCGTGTACGCTTCGGCGCGGTCTGCCGAAATGACGATTTTTTGATGCGTGCCAGACCCACGTGCGCGCATGTATCTCTCACGCTGTCCCCCTCTTGTACATCATATTTTGCCGGTCGCGAGAGAGCCTGCAAAGTCCGCGTGCGTTTGTTTTTCTCGGAAGGTCCCCGAGTCTCGCGCTCTCACTGCGCGGCAGTTCAGTTCGGCGTATCGAGAAACCGGAGTATATTATATGTACGGGATATATAAGTATTACCTATCGCTTACGAATTCGTACGAATATTTCTTTTTGTGTGTGTTTTTCTTCGTCAAGGACTGCTCGTGTGTTATTGAGAAGAAGAAAAGATTGTGTTTGTCGCGAGGGGAGGAATGTAATATACGGAGATCGTTGCGGGTAGAAGCGAATCTGGGACAGTTGTGTACATAGTGTATTTCTTACGAGAGCGTGAAAGGAGAAGATGAGCGATAAGGATGCGGCTTTTGAGTGCTACTCGCAATCTTCGGCGGCCTGTGATAGGGAAAACGGCGGTTTTCCGAATAAGTGAGTATTAGAGGATTCTATTGTTATTGTTGAATAAGTCGATTTTTGTGGATTCATTTCATTGGGTTTGGTTTGTTGTTTTGATTGCAGCAAGCACGTGTCTTTCGCGCAGAAAGAGGCGATGCTGACGTTTATGCTGGAGCACAAGGAGTTGGCAATGCGCGATCACACAAATGAAGTAAATTACATTGAGTATTTCGATAGTTATTAGATACAAAATAATGTAAACAAGAGTAATTACGTATATGCGAAACGGTGCTTTATAATATTGAGAATGTAAAACTAGACAGATCTATAAATAGAAAATTTTGAAAATAAATTTTTTTTCTTTTTTTTTACACCAGTTTTAAAAATTATAAACAAGTTAAAATATCTTGTGAATTTTTATGCTTAAAAAATAACAAAAATGTCATAAATAAATAATTGATTATAGACTTACAAATTATACGCTATTATTATTTGTATTGTTAAGTTCGTAAATAAATATATCAAAGGGCACACTGATTGGTGCATGGTCCAGTAATTGGCTGACTTACCTGTATATATATATATATATATATAAATTATTAAAATAGTTACCTTCTTCCAATTGTCAATTGGCCTGACTGCACCTTCATGAACATTGTTCAAAATTTGTGCTAAGTCAGTCCACAAGCCCTGCAAAATAGTTTTCTTATCAAAAAATGATTAACGTTCAAAAGTATATTCAAAATTAAATAATTGCAATAATTGAATATTTATATATATATATAAATATAAATATATATATAAATATATTTATAATATAATATATTTATATATTAAATATAAATATAAATATATATATAAATATTCAATTATTGCAATTATTTAATTTTGAATATACTTTTGAACGTTAATCATTTTTTGATAAGAAAACTATTTTGCAGGGCTTGTGGACTGACTTAGCACAAATTTTGAACAATGTTCATGAAGGTGCAGTCAGGCCAATTGACAATTGGAAGAAGGTAACTATTTTAATAATTTCTAATTAATGCTAAGTTTATCTTATTGTTGAATGTAAAATAAACCAGCATAATTGTCTTGTTTTATCAGCATAAAATGTCTGATTTCTTTATATGATTTTGGTTTATATGACATTATAATTTTAATTCAATGCAAAACAAAAATACATGTCATTATTTTAAAAATATAAAACTGAGTGCAATTTACAAAATCTTGAATTTTTTAAAAGAAGGAAATAGCCTACTTATGCTTAAAATAATGTTTATTTAGTATTTAGTATTTTTTTTTTAAGATAAGCATAAAAATTCATAATTTTATATATTTTTTTCATTATTAGCAATGGAAATTGTGGAGTACAAGTGTGCAAAGGAAAAAAAATGATCTTAGCATAACCCTCCTTGATTTGCAACTTCTGTCATTCTTAGACAGTGTATCAGAAGCTGAAAATTTGAAAGCGACGTTAAAAAATTTCATTAGTGATATAAATAATTCATTGAACTCAGATCAATTAAGTGCCATAACTGGAAAACTACCTCAGTTACTCAAAGACAATGGTTTAACAACATTGATTGATAGACTTCAAAACTTGGAAGTAAAAGAAGTGACTTTTAAATCTAATATCGATGCTAGTACAAACAGACTTTCTGAATTAATTATACTAAAACAGGAAATAGAAAAAGAAGCTAATTTTATTATTAATAACTTAGATCAAAGTGAAAATCAAGTTTTATTGGTAAAAACTGAAAAGATTGAACTTTTAAATGAAATAAGAAATCATATAAATGGACAGTATGTTTAATTCCAATTATCTTAAATATTCTTATTAATAATTTGACATACTATTAAATTAGTTAGAGGAATCTGCACAAAATAATTGACTTAATAACAAATTTGTTTATTTAATTATTTTTGAGTTTCGAAAAACGTAAATTATAATGGAACAACTGAAGTTTCATAAAAATTTCCATAAAAAGATGCAATGTAAAGGTATCTCTGAAATTATGTTATTTTTTTAGTTTTAAATTTTATTTTCTATTCCGTTAAAAAATTACCTTGAGATCATGTTAATAATGTAGGTAATTTTTTTATTTAATATCTATATAGATTAACTAGATTATTTAGAGAAACCTGTGCAAAATAATGTACTGATAAAAATACAAATATTTTTGAGTTATACATTATATATTAAAATGGAACAACTGAAATTTCATAAAAATTTTACTTTGCTGAAAAAGTATGAATTTTTAAAAATTATAACATAAATATATGTTTGTAAAGGTTTCTCTGAAATTTTGTTTTTTACTCTTAAACAATTATCTTAATATCATGTTAAAAACGTAGATAATTTTTTATTTTGTAAAAGTTACAAGTTATAATTATGTACGTGAGGGAAGAAAATTTTATAAATAAATACGAAAATTACGTACTACGTTTCAGTCGTTTATTTTTTTTCGTATTTTTGACATGAAAGTACATAAAAGCAATAAACATAAAATATAAATAACTTTTGCCGACAAACGATATATTTCATTGTAAATGTGCAATATAATCGGCTATTTTACAAAAAATGGACGGAGTGAACAAATCATATAGTTGTACGGCCTGCAATGGCTGGAATATACATATAGCAAGTTTATGCGGAAAACGCGCAAAACTTTTAAATTGAATTTAAAAATTTTTTACTTTCAAACACTGGAATTTTCTTGTATATACCCATAACATGCATAAAATCAGGGCCAATCAAAGTTCGTAAGATTCCTCATAGGAGAAGTACATGTTTCAGTATAAACATTTGTTTTTGCCTCGTCACATCATAAAAATCATTTTTCTTTAAGACGTCATTCAACTTACAAATACAATTATTTAAAGTAATATTAAATTCATAGCAAATTTCAGCATCTTTCATAATTCATTTGTGCCTTTTCACACATCTAAAAATCACATACAATAATGTGAAAATTAGAATAAATGCAAATAATCAAAATTTGTATAAAAAAAATCAAACCTTAAATTTGACATGATTTTGTAAATTTTGTCAATGTAATAATGCATTATAGCGCAATCAATTTATGAAAATATACATTTTGACAAACTCATTTTGTCATAACGCCCTTGCTCGTACTTCATATTGATTTAGGAACTCCGAACTGGAAGATCTAAGGTTATTTTTTTTGTCTCTAAAATACGTAAACCACAACTTATCGCTGTTCATAAATGTAAGGTCCGTACAAATGAAAATATATATACTAAGAAACTTAAAAACAACCTATAAAAATAAGTCTTTAAAATTACATGCTTGCAGAGGTAAGAAGTACAAAATAATTAAAATACAATTCATGTTACTTAAATAATCTAAATGTTACAATTGTGTACGTTCATAACGCAATAAAAGATCTTTCTTTTATACAACCGCCTTGACAGTTTTTGAACTATCCAATGATTTTCATTTTTTAAGCAAATTCTTTTACATCCCTTATGCATAATTGTTTAATTGCTCAGTCACGTCGTTCTTGCGATGATTGCGAGCACCAAACGATACAATTAATCAATTTCCTTTTCTTTTATCGTGTTTATTTAAAGTTCACAATGCTTTTAGCTACTGTTTTAGCAGAGAACAAAGGGCTGGGCTTGAGTAGGGAACAGATTATTTAAAAAATTCACACAACCATTTTGATATAATAATGAGCAAAATAAAAACAATTAGTATGAGACTAATTAAGTTATTAAAGATAATAAAAGTTTTACATATTTTAATAGTTAAACAAAGTAATATCTGTTCCCTATGTTGACAACATACTTCATTTACTTCAATCTATTGATCTTATAAAGTATCTTCGAGTAAGAAGACTAGAGGGACAAATTTTGTAAAGTAATTACCATTCTTAGTTAGTATCACAACATGTATTTAATAGTGCATACTTTAGCAGTTAAATTTTTTCAAGACTGAATGAAATTTCTATTTTTGAATAAATGTAAATAGCTCAATCAAATCTAAAAGCATTGTTGCTTTAGAAAAAAATAAAAATTATAGATCATTAATAAATTATGCTAATTTTGTTTATAACAATTCAAAGTACCTACAATTTTCTAAGATAGATATTATTTTCATTACTTTTTAATAACGACAAAAAAGTAAAGAAGCATATTATGAAACTACTATTATAGGAAAGTACCATTAGTTTTGAAAAAATTTGTCTGCACAGATTCAATATTTTGATGCCTTTACACTGTTAACGTCGTCATGATTAGCTTCACGATAGATATAATACCCGATCTCCCTGATTGTCTCTGCTCAGCTCAAAATATACTTTGTGTACACTTTTCTCTTGCTATTTACTTTTGGTGTAATTCAAACTGTCTTAAATATTATTATTTTGCAACTAGCGTGTGCCGGTAGACTGTGATCTCTACTTAACAAATGCACTTCATTATTTTCGGGTGACAGACGCGTGTGTCGTTTACAATTCTTAAAAATCGAGCCAACATTGCTAATATGTTGGTCGATGCGACAAGAAATTTCGAGAAAAGTAATATTTTCTCTAAGTATGTGAGTAAATATTTTTCTTATTATTTCAATGATTTCTTTTCTTTTTATTTATTATGTAATTCTATCCATCAAAGTCTAAAAAATATATTTTCTACAATTGATTTTTTTATATGGAGATTGAAAAACTTGCTCTTATTATTTAATTCGATCGCACTTTAAGATACTTGAGATCTACATATGTATGTAATTGGAAATACATTATAAAGTATGCGTAGATACTGTTATCAGCAGTATACTGAAGAGATTCTCGCAATAATGTAGACGCTAATTTTACATATATTTATATAAAAAAAATTTAAAACATTAAATGAAAATATTTGTATGTAATACCCTTTTGTTTTAATGCATAGCAAAGGGCATTCACATGATTATTTTAATTTGCATGAGCATAACGTAAATAATTTTTAATAATAATAGGCGATGAAAAAGTTGATTATTTAGTAAGTTGAATACATTTTCTATATACATATTATATATATACTTATGAAGTTATAAACAATTACTTTTACTACTTTTGTAAAAAATTTTAATGTTTCATACAGTGTCAAAGGAATAAACATAATTATATTTTTAATTTGATGTATAAAAATGTTATAAACAAAACGGACAAAAAATAATTGTACTTTGATAATTATTTTTCGGTTTTTGGAGTAATTAATCGACTTTCTCATCCTCTAAGCTATACATAAATTCTAAATGAAATAGTTTTTCTGGTAATTTACTAAGCTAGCCCAGTTTTTCTTTATCAGTGTGATGTTCATTGATGTAACCAAGGATGGGTTTTTTCTATAATTGAATTCAAATTCTCTTGGTAATAAATGAAATGACAATCGTGTTATTTATTTCTAATTTGATGATAACATTTTCAACAAAATTCCTTTTTAGTTCACACATGAATTAATTAATAATTTTCAAATTTCATAAGAACCTTAAAAGTTTCAAGCAAGTATTTTTATAATATATATATCTTTTTAAACTATAAAAAATCTAGTTAAATAATTGCCTAAAACCTTAGTATAAATTATTGCAGACATATGAATTTAAAAATTATGAATTAACACATAGTATATAATCCCTTTAAATAAAGATCATACTATATAAAGAAAGTGTAAGGATATTTTTCTAACTGTTATCCAAACAAAATACATGTATATTGATTTTACATTTTAATGTATACACATATGCCAATATTCAAGTGTGAAATATTTCATACCAGTTTGAAGTTAAAGAAAGCTTCTAATTTCGTTAAAAATAATTATTGTAAACTATATACAATAAGATAATAATGAAATGATAATGCATACTTATAAGCTTACTATAAGTAAACACTTTGTAAAAACTGCACAACGGTATGCATAACTAAGAACGATATAAAAATATGCATTATAAACACTAAAGGTACGCACGATTCGCTACAACTATAATATCAAAAAATGTGTACCCAGGATCGGAAACGAAAAAGGAAATTCCTCTGAAAATCTTATTTAGCTCTGAAGCAAAAGCATGCGTGTGACTTTTGCCAAAAATTGGTGTTGTTGCGCCCCCCCGCCCCCCCCCCCCAACCTAACCTTCGAATCGCACAAATCCATCCCAGGTCCTCGACTATCTGCTCACACGAGTCAACGAAGAAAAAAAGGAGAAAAAGAAATTGACCCCGCGACGCCTGTAACTACTCGGCCCGGGCCCGTAATACAAGCCGGCGCCGCCTCTCACTCAGCCGGGTATCTGGCTGGTGATGGTACTGGGCCCCGTGGCCTGATGCTGCTGCTGCTGCTGCTGGGACGACGAGTCCTCCATGAGGGTGTGCGTCTCCTCCTCCTGATCCGACATCGGGATCGCTGTCGAGACCTCCAGGCTGCTCGCCTGCTTCGACTTCAGCTGGCTGGGCAGCTCGGTTAGTACTGGCCCGTACTGCGAAGTGGAACCCACCAGCAAGTCAGTCGATGGATTCAAACCGCCCAACATCTTTATAATGTTCAATAGCAACGCGCGTTATAAACATGAGGTTGAAAGAAAAAAGGGGGGGGAGATGGATGCAAGAAAAGCGATGAAAACAAAAAATTGTAAAAGCGTTATTATAGAAGCGAGTACGTATGATTTAACCTTCTTTTTGTGCATGGATGTACGAGAAATCTTTGATCGCTTTATCATTTTTGACAATTCACTCGGGTGTTCGCGTGCAGTTTGATAAATTTACTGTGAGGCTAGTAAATAATAATAGTAAATAATAAATAATGATGATGTCTATAAAATAAAAATGTAGACTCATTGTAAATTTATCGAGTAACAGTTCGAGTGAATTTCAAGAGAAAATAAGGTGATTAAGATTTTTCATCCACAAGAAGTTTATGACTGGCTAAACCCACCTGACCACTGTTGCTTGTCATTCCACCTCTAGGAGATTTCCCACGTCGGAAGAATCGCAGCCAGGCCCAGACGAATCCCATCAGAAGGCCAAGTAGCATCATAGCGGCACCAACTGCAATCGATGCTCTTGCTCCATCATCGGAATGTTCTTTAACTTCTGTCGTTGAATCTATTGCTGGGGTAGTGCCATCGCCCTGTAAGTTCATACAAATGAAAATTGAAATAATATAATGGATATGTATATTTGAATAAATATTGATCAAAATTTAAGAGCAGTAACTACAGATTGGTTCAGTAAAATAATGGCTTATAGTCAATTTTAAAGTAAATGTACATATCCCTACTATAAGTATTAATTTTTAACTATAAGCCCTTTTTAATAAAACTGGTATTAAGGTAAAGATCTATTACATTCAGGATGCTACGTAAATTCTTAAAAAGTTGTTTACCTTTTATCCTATTAAGTTTCAAAAAGGATCTTTAGTAAGAATTATAAAAACTTTCACAACTGCTCAAAAATCAAAGTTTTATAAGAACATGAAATTTATTGGCATCTGTAAACAATGATTCAAAAAGTCCACTGTTAATACCTTTGGTGTATTTGTTTCGCCATCTGCAGAAACTAAGTTAACTAGCATCGTTGTGAGTCCAGCAATAAAGGCTGCAACAGCAACTGAAAACAGCACCCATTCAAGCCAGTTCCTAGTGCTGAACTTGTGCCTCGACATGATTCTGGAGAAACTACTCCTGATTCCAAGTCCATTTCCATCTCGCGTGTCATAGGCATAGCCCACAGTGGTGGGCTGATAGACTGCTCCGCTCTCAGGCATTTTGATTGCTTATCGCACTCTAAAACAATATTTTCAATTAATTAAGATTGTCTATCATCATTACAACCTTAACCATGAATAAGTGCAAATAGATGATATGAATGTTGATTGCATTATTCATAACAATTGAGACATCAACTATTTCTTGATGTTCATTTTAGTTTAGACAAAGTGGGAAAATAAATATGAACGTTTTCATTTACTATATTTGGAGAGAATTATTAAAGCACTTTTTATAGCTACACAACTCAGCAATCTGGGTGACTCATTTCCTTTACAACCTCAGCTATTGCGAATCAATTAACTGACACTTATCTTATCAATCTAGAGAACATTCCTGATATCTGCCACCTAAGCATTTGAACACTGGACAAACCATAAATAGACTTTCAACTTCATTATTCAATTCAATTAAATTACTAAAAATAAATACAAAAAGACAGTATTAAAGGAGTACAGTGGATGAGGCACCTATGCAGTATTTAAACTATCTTATTGATGATATAAACTACTCATTATACTCCAAATATATTTACTTTCAATTATCATGAAGCATATCTTTAGTTTCTATTAATAATTACACCTCTCAAGATAATACTACTCCCTATACAAATCTACTTTTGAGTTATCACAAAGTGTATCTCTAGTTTCTATTAATAATTACAAGTCTCCAGCTCATCAAACTCAATCAATAATAAAAGAAAAACCCAATTATCCTTATCTACACCCTCTCGGAGCCTCAAAACACTAAAAAGACTACAAATTCACAAACCACCTTACTCCAAGCATCTGTTATATACCTTTTTCCCTCGCACCCGAAACCAATCCTCTAAACTCCGCACACCGACATAACCGCCAACTGCGCGTTATAAACAAACAAAGAGAGCCCCAGCTTCTCCACTCAACAATGCCCAGAAAAAGAGGAAACTACTGCATCTCATTAAAATGCACACGCACACGCACACAGTGCGACAGCAGCACAGCACACACACCGCACCTTTAAGGTTATAATCGATTCCCCGTATATTATATCCAAGAAACAAGCCTAGTACTGCACGCGCAAAAAACGCGGAGAGCGACAAACAGGTATATATAAACACGTATAGTGCACTCGATGCGAGTAAGTATAGAAAAATGCGTGAAACGAAGGAACGTACAAAAACTCGTGAATCTGGATTCTCTCTCCTGTGTATATAAGTATACTGCGTGATGCGCGCACTCTCTGCAGCAAACAAAAATTGATGACGAAAAAAAAATTTTATCTCGAGGGGGGGGGAGGGGGCCGCTGTACAATTTTCACGTTCCCTCGACGCTGCGGATGATCAGCTCATCGTCCTGGAGTCGATTGTGTGTACTTGATAAATATATCCTTCTCGTCCTCGGCCGCGTTCGATTGCACTGCACTGCACGCTCGCGCTCCGATTTCGGAGAGTCTCTTTTTCGGAGTAAGTGTATATATATATATATATACCTACGTGCACGCGAAGGAGAGACAGAGAGAAAGAAAGAAAGAAAGGAAGGACGTGCCTATATAGCGGTGATTCGATAAAAATTCGGAGCGCGCCGCCGTTCCTCTTTTCTTCTCTCTCTCTTTTAGACTGCGTGCGTAAGTACTGACTGCGTGTGCAGCGTTACAGCGATCGAGAGGCTCGTCGAGCGAGTCTACGCGACGACGCGATGCACGTATATAGGTATATAAGGTATAGGGTGGGTATATACGCTACATGTTTGATGGGAGAGGATATATAATACAACGACTGACTGTCTGCGGCGTTGTCTGTCTTGCTCGCGCTTGTGTGGGTATATGTATTGGCTTCTCGCTTTAGTTTTGTGTGTGTATACCTTTGTTCGGCTGGGTGTCTCTGTCTTGCTTGCACTCGTGGTGCGGTACTTCTGTTTCTCTAGTTTCGCTCTATTTATCGTTTTTATTGCGGTATTGTTTCGCTTTCGATGGTACTGCAGGCGGAGCACGAGGTGGAAATTTTGTATTTTATAGCGGGATGGTGGCTTGGAAGTGTTTTTTGTCGTTGTATTTTTAAGAAAGTATCTTTCTGACGTCTTTTCGATTCTGTATGACGTCATTTGTGATTATAAATTTTTAAGTAGCTGCGTTATCTTTGTTCTGCAATTTTTGGAATACTTACCTTGACAATTAAAAGAATGGGAAACTTAAGTTTTATGGTCTTAAGATAGTTACGAATTTCTTTTTAACATTATTTTATACTTATATGAAAATCCAATTGTACTTTCAAATTCTTTTGGCAAATGTACCACTTGTATGTAAGCTATTGGAAACCGAAGTTCTGTTTTACTCAGAATTATCACACCTGTTTCACATTATGCGGTCGGTATATTCATAAGATATTTAAACTCCCATCTCATTCAATTTCTACAAGGTATTTCAAACATTCTAGAAGCTTACGTTGAAAATATCTAGCCCGGAAAATGTACAATATGCTTCATTATCTTTTATAGCACCTTTCCTTTCCGTAAAGAGAAAGTTTTGTTAATGTCAAATGACATAACAACACTGAGAGGTATACAAAGTATCTATATTACTAAAAGAGTACTGGATTTTCTAGTGTAAAATCAATATTACATTTTTCCCGTAACACTTACTTATTAACATTTTTCGGTAATTATACGAAAGAATAAAAATATATATTATTATATATATATATATTATTTACTGCTTTCTTTACTAAACACGAAAAGTTAAAAATATAAAGCTTACAATTTTATTTTTATTATTTAAAATTTGCAAGTTTACAGGATGTTTTCTAACTATATGAAACTATAATTTTTACAAAATTAGGACAACTTCTACTCAGAAATATTAAAATTATTAAGAACTTTTTCTCGTAATCAAAATTGTTTTCACTAATTTTGGGTATATCCCCTTTTCCCTCCTAACATATTTCGCTTTAAAATTTAAGAGTATGTATACAGTATCTATTGCCAATCGCTTTTTTCTCAGCAAATAAAAAGAATAAAAAAATGTTGTTTTGGAAGTTATTTTTGAAATCAATATCCATTTTATAAATAATACACCCATTTAAGTATTCCATTTCATTTTGTTTTTATGCGAATATTCTCAAGTTGTACTTGTGGTCGCGTCGTATACCAAAGAATGAGTATTCAAATTACCAACTTCTCAATTTCGCATCATAAATATAAATCCACGAACTACTTCATCAAAATCCTCGGTATACTGACAAAATTGTAAGGCAAAAATGACTATTTCTATTTATTACCGCATATTCTAAAAGCAAAAGTTACTATTTTGAAAACAATATTTTGAAAGATAAAGCAAAAATTACTATTCTGGAAACGTACCTTTCTTCGATAAATAAATTGTTGCATATTAATTAATTATTAAAAAATTATAAAGTTCATAATAAAGCATAGAATCCAAGTTTTCCATTCATTTTTTTGTAAATTTTTGTATAGTCAAACACACTTACGGCGTTTTTTGCTTAGAACGTCCATTTTAAAAAATTGTTCATTTAAATAATTTATGAACGCCGTATTTATAACATTCTTCTTTTGTGTAAATAAGATGATAATAAGTAAAACTAATTTGAACAAAAGTCTTTTACTCATTAAAAATAAGGAAACAAAGATTATTATTAGTTACCAAGGTACTTAGATTTATACCGGTCTCTCCTAAATTATTTTGTACAAGTAGCCAACTACAATTATTTGTTACATTCTACTTTTACACTTTTCTGTATAAAAAATCAGCAAACATTTGTTTAGAAAAATTTACGCATATTTTCTTTATTATAGTAAAACCCAATATTCCATTATTCACTTTTAATAAAACAAATAAAAATTAATCTTTTTAATTCTGTACGTATAATGGCAATTAAATGTTAACTTTTTACCTCTATAAACATGCTGATTTTATAGAAAGCCTACAAAAACAGAAAGTACATTATTCCATGATTCTTGGCGTAAAATTAATTTCTCTCGGTATATGCGCACAAAATTTCAAGCGAAAAATCCTCCACAAACGCAATTTGAATTTCCAAACGATCCATAAAGTACAGCCGTCCAACATCGATGCGTCGCGGCGCAGTCCATGAACTTGGACGATATTCCAGTTCTCGCTATCTTATCCTCCACTTGCATTTACGTGCGCCACCCGCCGCGCATTGCTCGCTGGATGGTGGTGTGCACGAAGGGGCGCGCGCGCGCATGCACGCGGCTGATAAGTATAGCGACGCGACAAGGTCCTTTAAAATGCATCGCGCGTCGCTATAGGTATCGAGCATATAGCGAGTGTGCGAATAGACCGTATACGGATTTTTACAGCTGTGCATGTGTGTGTGTGCGAGAGCATACGAGCCGTGGAGTGGAGGCGATAACGAAGGTGCGAAAGAGAGTCCACGTGTCGGTTTCGAGAGTGCACGATCGTTGGGAGGCTCGCGGTGAGAGTATATAAGAATCAATTTGTTGAATGGAGAATATTGTTACGAGAAATGGCTATATTTTTTGTGAAGACCATTTTGTAAATATTATTTGTAATATATTTATTCCATTCGAGGTGGTTCCTCTACATTCAAGATTTCAAACCGATTTCGAGATTAAATTCAAGATTTAAAGATTAAATTCAAGTCGATTTTAAGATTGAATTATAAATTAAAATTATGTTATAAAAATATATGAGTGCCATACAAAATAAATTTTAAATCAGACGGATCCTCCTTGAGTAAAATGGATTAAATTAATCAAATCATTCTTCAAAACTTATATAATAAATATTTACTACATTTAAGTAAATAGTTTTATTAATAAGGACTATTGTAATAAATATTTATTTGAACTTGCTTGAACAACATTTTTTTCAGAGTGGAAATTGAGATAGTGCATTCAGAGAAATATACTCATTAACTATATAAGACGAAATATCTGCGGTCGTAAGACATAACAGTACATGTCATTTTTGATGGATTTTGATATATTGTAGACCAGAATTCATACTTGCGAGACTTGAAACTGGAAAATTTCTGGAAGAATGCTTACAGGACCTTAAAAATTACCATGGTGATAGGTAAATTTTAAAAAAAATGTTGATTTTAAGTGAAACCAATACTACTTTATTCTGCTTATCTATAGTATGAATTTGGTTGGCACATCAGACCATTAAAGATAAAAAACTATAAAAAACTTAAATCTAATTTAAACTTAAATCTAATCAATATTTTTCTCATTCTATTTAAAAGAATAAGGCCAAATCTTGTGACAGTCAGACTGTCACAGTCGTACAGCTCCGAGAAAGCGCCCAAAATAGGTAAATTATATATCAGTCGCAAGGGCTTGGTTTGAAGATGTGCCTTTTCAAGGTTTTAGAGCTCCTCAGCTTTTGGTTCGAATATTAAAATTTGTTAAAGAAAACCATCTTCTATATATATAAATTTTCTTTCTCTGTTTTCTTTTCGTCTTATTTTCTTTTTCAGTCACGTGTATGTCACTATAGTGACTGATGGTTGCTAGTCGTAATTAAGAGTATTTTTAAATTTCTTTTTAGATAAGCAGAATAAAAGTCAAATCATGCAAGCCATTATAACTACCTCTTTTTCTCATATACCTATAACATCGCAGTACTGCAACGCACTTAATTTCAATTAATTTCGTTTAAATATAAATTATAATAGTTGCTTTTAAAAGTTAAATAAACATGTAAAAAAAGGCTCATGCCAATAATTTAATTGGCTTTTATTAAATACTCCACAAAAAGTCAATAACTATATAGTATACGTTATAAGAATTGGTACTTCAAATATGATAATACGTTATGAATGACAAATTAACCATATCATAAAGTTAATAATGCGTTTAATTTATAGTAGAATAAATAAGCTTATAGAACAAAAATAAAAATATTGTTTGATGTAGTTTACTTTCGTAATTGCTTACGATTTAAAATAATTTACATGGTCATATTTTATATTTAAACATAAACTGTGAGTCAGTGGTTAAATCAACCTTAAACTGTTGAAAAAATAAAATTTTCCGGTCAGATATATTTTTTTATTAATTTACCCTCCTACATATATGGGGATATGAATCAAGAAAAAACAATTTTCTTCGTAATGTGAAATCATAAGTAAATACACAAGTATCAATGATATTGCGTTGCCTGCTATGTGCTCATTTTTTTGCTCCGTGCGCTGCGTATCAGGTGTTGTGTTTACATACCTTGAGGAGCTTTTGATTGGATATAGAAAAGCCGCGAATAGTCGGAAAATGAATGGAAATTTTTCTCGAAGGCCTGTTTGACGACTGAATCTAGAGTTTTATCGCATTTTATATGAAAATTTATAGTCGACGAAACATTTAATTGTGCGTGCAATATATATATATATAGCTCATGCTCATTGGTTGATTTTATGAAATGAGAATTTTTATTCATTTTATTCTTTTTTTTTTCATATGTACTGATTTAACTGGTTTTTTATTTGCTGATAGACAAAGATATAAATCCGTTAAAATGGGTTAAGTATATTAATATCTTCAATTTACTTATAGTTTACAGCAATAAAATTATCGAATAGATTACACTAATGTATAATATTTGATACACCTTATCAATTTTTTTTATTAATCAGATAGTTCCAGATGCAAAATGATTAAAGCTTATAGTAATTACATACTTTTTTTACATTTGAATGTCTATATTAAAATGTATTACATTGTAAACTTACTATTTACACAAGGTATTATAGAATCTACTAAATAATAATCTATAATGAGATTATGATCGCGTACAAATATACGTATGTAATTCATAAATGTAAATTTAATGCTATTTGATATGTTATAAATTAATGTTTAATCAATTTTTATAATTGATTTGACTTTGAGAAAAATCATTCTTTGTGCAAAAACAATTTTTATCTTCTTAAAACTTTAGGTTTACTAAAGTATCTCATAACTAGGTATAAGGAAAATAACTATAGAAACTAAGAATTGTGGCTTGATGTTTGCTGTTTTCACAATTACATACGATACGAACTGTTAATGTTACCGATTGCAGCTTGCGAGAGTAGCGATTGCAATGTTGTGAGTCACAAATAGAGGAACTCAATATCAAAACCAGCATATGATCCATCAAAACTAATTTTGAGATAATTACAAGAAAATCGCACTCGCCCCTGGGAACAAGACTGTAACAACTCAAAATTCTATGTTTTTGTAAAAACATGCAAGTCACGTCAACTTTTCAGAGTAAAATTTGATTACTTGATATTTAATATTGTATTAAAGTAGTGAACTAGTCAAACTCGGTACTGAACTAGACAGAATGTGTACACTTTATTTAACATTCAATTTTGTATTTGTTTATGAGTTGAACTTTGTTTAAATTATCGCATAGATAAACTAACACCAAATTACGACTATACATTGAAATTAACAAATGTATTCATCCTATTTATTTAAAAAAATTTAATACAGATGCTGATTTGACTCTGTTTTTGAGGTTAAATGCACCGTTTTTGTGTTGAATTAATTTATTTTTAAACTTATAGGTATCTAATCATAGTTTTCGTCCATAAAATGTCCATCAAACATTTTTCTGTTGCTACACAAATTTTCCACAAAATCTGATCGGTCACGGTCGCAATATGCGTAAATCTTTGTTATTTCCCATAAGACTCCGTGATAATGAACATTTATCTGAGTCACATTTAAGCTAATATGTACCAGTATGTTAAGTTTTATCAAAATCTGAACGGTAATTCTATAACCGAGAGTACTACCTTAAAGTTTCTTTTTAAATCAAATTTTCTAATAAGATATTTTAAGAACAATAATTAAGTTAAAAAAGAAATTTGAGATTTTATTTAAAGTATGAATAAAGTTCTTTTTTGGATGGTGCAAATTGACAGTAAATTTAGTATTTTTTAAATACTATATTATGTAAGTATGTTATCATAATGTAGTAAACAGATATTTACAGCAATAAGTATTATTTTGTATTGTTTTTTAACAAATTACATACAATCTAACAGCTAATCCCATCTATCGCAGCAATCATGATTGTGATAAAACGCGATTTCTAAATTTGTAATAGTAAAAACTCGCTACTTAGTATAATTATAACTTATATAATTCCCATAGTGACGGTATACTTATAACTACAAAAGCGTGACTTTATATCTGTTTCAAATTTAAACAGTGATAGTACCACAAACAGGTTCTTCTAACGTCCACTTCAAACACACCAAAATCACACAATCCTCTCCTTATCTTCACGCATATTATACCAAAGGAGGATGCCCACGGATTTATAATATCTAATCTGTTAAAGGAGAATGTATAAAACCAATACCATTGTTCAAAGCTCATCCAAACATGAATTTTAAACAAAAAAATAAATTGACCCCCTAATCTGTGGGAAAAGTTGAGAAAAACGTGATAAAAGGGTCGGATAATTAAGTAGAAATTCCCGAGTATAGTTAGACTTAATATCATAATATCATTCTTTTCTATACCTTTCCCCGCACTTAGAGGGGTCAATTTTTCTTTCAAATTCATATCTAAACGAGCTTTAAACAATGGTGTTGGTTTCAAATCAAGAAAAATGTCGTTTCGTCCTTATATCTGTATACTATAACCCTTTTACGACGCGACCTTACGCGCCGTAAAAAGGTATCGCGCAGGTATCAACACGTGCGCGCTCGCGCGAAGATACATACAAGTACACCATTGCGCAATCGCAATAAATTAAAGTCGAGCGCGAGCGCGCTCAGCTAAGACCAACAAAGCGCGCATCCTCGATATGTATATGCGATCATATGCAGGGCTATAGTGATAAATGTGCGGGGAATTCGTGTCACTGGACTCGAGCGCTACGCGCGTTACATTACGCATGCGAAGTCCGTGGAAATGGGTTTTCCGAGTGTCTATTCTTTTTCCTTTCCTGCTTCTTTGCGGTATACCTTTTGTGCATTGGAGTTTATTTTTAGGATTTCACTAGTTTGGTAGAATATGGAAGACTATAGAGACATGGTGTCGCATATGCATTAGGTATCTGTGTACTGTAAAGCATTTGGGTGTCAAAGTCTTATAAAAAATTAAAAATTTCCCGCTTGAAATGTTATAGACCGAAGAATGAATAATTAGTTACAATTAATGATAGAGATCGAATTATGCATAAACCAGAATATCGTTACATTCGTTGCTCTTCGTTATGTATTAATCTATCATTTCACGAAGTTTCAAGTAAATATTTCAATGTCTATAGATGAATGCCATTTGAATAAAATCTCCAGCTAGGTCGTGCCAGAGTAAACTTCAAGATTTTGTTGAAATTGTATTGATAAACACATTGATATATTCAGTATTCATTCGAACCTTTGCACAGTAATACATACATAAAATAAAGATAAACACGTCAGATTTTCATATGCATAAAAGAAAGGTTAACGATGCCCAGGTTGTACATAGACTGGTCCATGCATTCACTTAGAATTAATAATTAGTTGTTGAATGATTGTAAGATTAACTCGATCAATTCTTTTATCAATTTTTGAAGATTTAATGATAATTCATAAATATGAATTTAAAACGGATAACCTTCTATAGCATGTATACTGTTAAGCATTTTGACATTAGTTACTAAATTCAAGATGGCTGAAGCACCATGGATAATTTTTTATTGTCATACATAGAAACTTTTGCCTCATTTCTTTTAATATTGTATATTTACGACACAAATATAGAATAAGTTTAATAATATGTGTATAATTCTTGATATTGTTGTTTATTATAATTTATTTGAGGGTATAATTAAATCGGTGTAATAAGACACAATATTAAAATAGTTAGCCAAGTTTCAAGGACTCAATCTCCATTAATTTCAAACTAATAAATATAATCTTTAGGTCGACATATCATTTGGTATTGTATTAATAATATGTTTTTATTAAAAAACATTTTGCAAACACAGGTTGTTATAATATCCCTGGTAGAAAGTTAGCTGGAATGGGTGGTTAGCTTATTAATTATTAGCCAGATTAATAAGCTATTAATAAGTCAAATTATAGCTAATATCTGGCTAGAATCTGCTTAAGACTATGCTTTAAGCAAGAACGTATTTTGTTTGCAAATCTAACCTATTTATACTTTGTTTTGAAAAGTTATTAGTTTTTAAAAATATACATTATTATACTTGATTGAATGTTCAATATAGTATGCCGCCAAAATAAATATTTTTAACAACAAATAACAACTTACGAGATTATAGAAATATGTATATGCAATACTAAAAGTATTTGATAATTAATAATTTCCTTTCCGAAAATTAGTCAATCATAACTTAGTCAACAAAAATTTTGTGATTGATGTCAAAATATAATTTTGTAATAAAACTTCATTGTTAAACTACAAATATTTGTTTAACAACTCTCCAAATTTCGTCATAACTTACATTATTCTGTTTTTATTGTTTTTTTTTAAATAACAATATTTATATGACTACATGCATTCTATTATTTATAAAATAAATTTCTTTAATAAATACACTTAAATTTTACTCGGGGCTTTGGTACTTTTTGTGTAAATAATACTTTTTAAATACACATGTCGTTATGTAAACAAATAACCTAACCTCCATTACTACTAGACATTTAAGGTACATTTTTAACTTTAATATAGTAAAATACTTAATGTAGTATGATTAGAATTGCGTATTACTTTGATTATTATAAAACTATTATTATTTCCATTATTAATTAATATATAAATTACTTAGTTTATTAATTTTATATTAACTAGAATATTAAGCAGAATCTAGCTAAAAATGAGCTAAAAAGCATGTCGTTTTTAACTGATTTCTAGCTAATTTCTTAACCAGAACTAAAACAGATTTAGAAAATATAGCTAATATCTGGCTAGAAACCAGCTTAGACTTCTACCAGGGATATCATGATTATTTATCTATCTATATATGTATTGTTTACAGTACTACGCTGATTATGTTGAATCTCTTAATCACGTATTTTCATCTGTCGCTTAAATTTCGCATTTAATAGAAATTTGTATTTTCGAAAAATTCTTATTGATCAAAAATTGACACATACATTTTTTGTCTTCACTTGTATGGATTATTTAATTCAAAATTTAATATAAAAATAAAGAAGATAAATGATCTTTTTCCGTATAAAGTTTTATTTATTTAAAAGTAATTCTATAGGCGTGACAAAATTTTATATCACAATATGTATATGTATATATAGATATTTATATAACTATCATTTTTTGTAATAACATTTAAAAGCACTTCAAAGGAGCTTTGCTATGCGTCATAAGTTATTTCCAATGAATTGTGGGTTTTAAGCTATTACGGCGATCATCTGAATCAATTGACACTTTTTTGCTCCTTGTTGCCTGTTTGCTTAATTAATTAATGATATACATCAGAGTTCGTGTTCATTAGGTTTTTTCTGTTCATGGATATTACATACACTTATTGTTCGAGTTATTTCACTGTGATCTAGATAAATGCGATAATTCTTGTATATATGGACACATTCTACAATTTTGAATTAAGTTAATTTTCAAAAATATTTTATTATACCTGAATTACGGTTTGTACAATTCGATATTACATAAGAACATACGTATTTAATTAATATGATTCTTTTATTTTTATCAAAGTACATTTAAATTTATTATATTATTAGGTTCAATTAATTATAATAAATTGTTTATTTTTAATAGATACATTTTGAGTAGCATAAGAGCAATTTATGCGAACACGTGAAAACATTTAATATATAATCATTGTATCATTACTGATTACTCATATTTAAACAATTCTTACGCCACAAGCTCAAAACCACCAACCGCATAACTCGTGCGACAGCGAATCCCTGAAACTCGCTATATAATTACCCTCACCGGGAAAAAAAAGAGTCACCGCGCGCGTCGAAACGAATTAAAATAACGATCCTTCAAATCCACCGGGGAACAATGCGACGCTTCATCAAAATTAGCGACACATTTATAAAGGGTAATTTTGCCGCGTTTTCACACGTGCGCGCGCACCGCAGTAGCCAACGTTGCGCAATTACCATCACGCGAGCCACAGCCGCGGGTACAATAAAAATGTATAACGGAAGCCAACAATAAAGTTTATCCCCCCGCATGATCGAGGCAGCAGCGCATAGGTAACAAATATTTGCCTTATTAATTGTTCTGACGCGGCGGCCAGGTGGACACATCCTGTTTGCTTGCTTCCGCGCGGCGCAACGTCACGAGCTGTGCACGTTAGCGCGAAAATTCAGCGGACCAATTTGCACGGTGTGCTCGTGTACGAAGTTGCCGTGGATGCAGCTTTGTTATGCCCTGTGCTTGTCAATGTATATGTAAATAATTTGATTTGATGATAAAAAAACGATTTCATTTAGAAATAAATGACGATTTGTGACTTCGGTGACAAACTAGATTTTGGTACACTAAACGACTCATACAAATAAAAGTTCTTTGTGCATTTTAAAAATTGGTGCAAAAAGGTTGAAATATTATAATATAATTGTGAAAGTCATATAAAACGTTTGTGTTTCATGAATAATTTACGTAACTTGCTTGATTTCACGAAAGAATAGAAGTTTGAGTTGTCATAATCTTGTTCTAGAGGTGCGATATATAATCCTTTCAGACAAACTAAAACTTAATTGGCGAACGAAACAGTCGTAGCCGAAAGGGTTCATCTAAGCTTTGTGTTGGCAAAAAAAGAAGTTTTGCTAAAAACATGTTAGAAACATGTTTTGAGACATTGGGAGTTAAAATACACTATTTTTAGAAAAAGTCTGTATGGATGTGTGTGTGCGTGCGTGCGTGCGTGCGTGCGTGCGTTCGAGCGTGTGTGTGTATATGTGTGTGGACGAATGTAGATGAAGATTATTTTGAACATGCACGCTCAAGATTAATGTTTCAGGGCTCAATGATATTGCTTTTTTGAAAAGAAGGGGGCTGTAAGCAAATTTTTGTCATTTTTCGATGTCTTTTTATTTTAGCAGTTTTTCGATTTTTTAGTTTTAGTTTTTTGGGTTTTTGGTATGTTAGAAATAATATTCCCCATTCATCTTTTTGTTGCATTTGAAAGATCATAGCATTATCTATCTTTTCCGACCCGAAATTTTGAATAAGCTACTTTCTTTTTTCTGTTATACACAAAAACGTCGCATTTTGTTTAAACGATGACATCTGAGAAATATAACATGGAAAATTTTGGAATAATTAGAGGTGATTAGGAATATGGATAAGTCGTTAATAAAACATCATTATTCTTTCTGAAATTTTCCAGAAAGGTAGCTTTTTACTATCTCTTGAGGCTGTTAGAAGCCTAGATTATAACGACCTTTACATTCCGAGTTATTTATTTGTATTTAATGGCCATGTGTCCCCTCTTTGATGGAACTCCGATATGTCACAATGCATATGTGTTTGTGTATTTTACATTTGTATTTTATATACTAGTTTGTAGTGTTGTGCGATGTCGGTCGAGCGAAATCCATCATCTCTTTACTATCGCCTCAGAAACTTTTGACGAGGCTATATGGGCGAATACGTCCTGCATCAAAGCACAATGCGTTGTCGGAGATCTTTTTCCGACGAAAAACTCGAAGAAAAAATTCTCGAGAATTTTCACCGGGAATCGAACCTCGACTGCTTCAGCGTCTTGTATCTGTAGGCAAGCGTCTTACCCGCTGAGCCAGGGGGGGGGCTCGATGATCGCTTCATTTTGCATTTGAAAGAATATAAAATTACTTATAAAAGGTGACATTTCTGCTTTTTTATAACTTTTCCAATGATATTTGGAAATATTGATTGAAAGAAAAGAAGATTAATGAAATAATATACATCAGTATTTTCTATGTTTTATTTCTTATAAATCTCAGTAAACATGAATACGTATGAACGATTTAATTACACGCTAAACTCGTTGGAGTGAAATAAATCACTCTAATTAGAGTGGATTTTTAACTCTAAAAATAGAGTGGAAATCTTTCACTTTAAGTAGAGTAAAAACATCATATTTAGTCAAACAGTTAAATCTCGGAAATGTATGATGTAGCAAAACAACAGTATTATATCTAAAACTTTCCGAAAAGGTAACGTTTTCCTACCGTTTAACTGATTTCTATTTTTAGATCATGAGGTTCTTTCATTTTCAAGATATTTAAGTTTATATAATTCTTTTCTTAATTTTCGTACTTTTATGAAAAATTGAAAATAAAAAGAATTTTAAAAATTAAAAGAAAAAGTAAATTTAAATCCTCCTTAAATTAAAATTCCTCTTTAAAAAAGGAAATTTTTAATAATTATAAACCCAACGCGCCTACAATGGTATCTCTAAGGAGACGTGGAAATATGTAATATAACTAAAGGTGTACTTTCAATAAAAAATTATGTTTTGATAAACCATAAATGATAAACCAGTACACATTTTTTGAGATTCTAATTAAAAAGAGATATAGCAATTTAAAATTAATTTATTAGAACAATTAATTTAGTTTGAGAAAGCTAAATGCCAATGAATTGGCAGCAGGTTTTTTTGTTTCCCAGATTCGTAAGAGTTGTAATTCGATAATACAGTTGTTAATTCATGGATATTGTAATTATTCTTTTTAATTAAATTGAATCTCGAAAAAGAATTAATTTTCTCATATTTAATTAATTTGTAACGAAATTTAATAGTAAACATATAAGAGAAAATCTTATTCTTTAGGTTTTTGACAGACCAGAACCAGCAAAAATTCATTATTTGTCATGAAAACCAATGTACGGAGGTTTTTTTAATCACTAAATTCAAATCTGATGCCAGATTTGAGGAAGTCAAAATGGTCGCTCCAATATCACGAACTTAAATTGGTAAAATTTATCATTTTTCATGGAAGTCGATGCATATTCTGATAGTTTGAATTCTTACATTATGACTTCATATTTGAATTTAGCGACACAGAAAACATTTTACTTATTCATCAGATTTGAATGCGACAACGTCAAAAGCATGTATAGGAAACCACAGTGCATGTGATTCTATTCAAGGAAGTCTATTTCCAACGGATTAACTCGAAATTTTGGCAATATTTTTATTTTGATAAGATCTGAGGCAACTTGTAGAATTTTTATAAAACATTAGATGTTTCTAGGCTACAGCCAGTTTTCTAATAAATGTTTCAACAAAAATGCATATTTATTAAAACGGTTAAGTAATGTATCTTCAAATGTAAGGTGGTATTATGGGGCCTGCGGCGGCTCAGTCGGTAGAGTGTCGGATTCCCACGCCGGTGACCCGGGTTCGAATCCTAGTCTCTGCCGATTGATACAAGCACCTCTGTAAAAATTACATGTGCTTTGTTTACAAACACACCGCAGACCCCCGTCGTCGATTAGCACCACATGGAAGCACAAACATGGCGACGTTAAAAAAAAAAAAAAAAAAAAAAAAGGTGGTATTATAACTTAAAAGTTGAAAACTATAACAAAATAAAATAAGCTTCTGAAAGTTGTTACCCATTTCTGTATGTATAACTTTTTTTTCGTAGACATTACTTTTGGAAGCCCATATATTAGTCATGATGAGAGCTTGCATATAGAACAAACATGCAAAATTTTAGATTGTCTCGGTCAACAAAGAGGATATAAGAAAGTTTACGATAAATGAAAATCTAATTTGCATTGATAAGCACTCGACTGAGAAATAGTTAATATAGTTATTAACAACTGTACTCAGAACTGTATACAGAAAAAAAGTAAAAGAAAATTCTCAGTAGTTTATTTTATTTTTTATAAATATTGTTTTTCTATGTAACGAATTAAAATCCCGCTATACTCTTTATAGTATTATTCTTTTCAGATCTGACCTCAAAGCGTAGTTCTCGAGGCAATTCTTCGTTAATTCCATTGTAAAACTAATCAATTATTAAATTAACAAACACCTAACACATTTCTAAAACTCTAAAACAACAACTCATGACTCAACACCTGCATAACAAGCGTTATTCTTCCATTACGACCAGCGACAAAATCCCCGTTATCTTGACATCTTTTACAATTACAAAAATAGAAGACACATCTCGTTTCTTCCAAGCGCTGATGATGCCATGCACCGCCAATGAAACAATTCATCAAGCATTTTTCTTTTTTTTTCTCCTCTCGCGTCGCCTTTCCTCGTTTCTCGAGGATTTAACGCTTGCGCGGGTGCGTGGGTTTTGTCTTTCGTGGTATACCACTAGCGACGCGGGGGAATTCCAATCCATTGGGTCTTCGCTTCGCGCGTGTATGGACTGTATAACAACAGGGTGGCGCTTCGAGTTTTTGTATATGTATGAAGTGTTTTCGAGTACGTTTTCCCCGTCAGTGACGCTAAAAAATTTTGTATTTAAATGGTTTCTGAGCATTTGTCAAGACGTCAATAAAGCGATTTGTTAATATAGGTTTGAAAATGGTGACAGTGTTGTAATGCTTACAAAGTTTGCATGAGAACGGTTGTTAAGAGTATTTTCCAGTAATAAATTTCGTTTTATGTATCAATCAACTACTTAAATTATTGAATGTATATTTTTATTAATTAATTACAAAATAATTACAAAAGTTAATTTTTATGATATTTCAATCCTTTTTAAAAACTATACAGGTACTAAGTCAATTTTCAAATGTGTACAATTACTTTGTGTATAATTACACTTATTCCAACATTGTATACCTACTTGAATCATTAGGTATTTATAAAATTGTATGTAATCTACTGTGAAGAAAAGACCATTATTCTAAGTTTCAGGGTGTAAGATTATTACAACATAAGATATAAAAATCAGTTTTATTAAATTGAGATATCTTTAACAAAATGAGAAATCATTATATGTTTGTGTCATGACTTTCAAAAAACTAACATATAATTGCCTTTAATTTGGTTGTCACTTTTTATAATTAGTTACATAATGTTTCGCTCCAACGAAATAATAAATGGAATCCGGAAACAATTAGTTATATGAGCTGATAATATCTTCTAATATTTACTTATTAAATATGATCCTTAGCACGTGTCTATGAGTAATACATTTTATGACATGCTTAAAAATAAAAGTGAAGTGCAAATTTCTGTGCGTAAAGTGAATTTCTTCGCACACGTGTACGTAAAGTATTAAAGTGTATGTAAAGTGAAAAACTGTGTGTAAAGTAATTATTGAAAAATTTTGAATAAAATTACAAAATTGAAGAAAATTTAAAAAATATTTGAAATAAATTAAAAATTTTTAAATTTTGAAAAAATCTAGAATTGGTAATTTTTTTTAATTTAAAATTTTTATATACAATTTATCTCATACATTGGCGTAAAGTATTGTGTTTATTCCAGGGAATAAGACGCCACATTATCTTACGTCTAGATACTGCGACGCGCATGTACGTCTCTCTACTTTTACGCCCGGCTAGCGCTAGTCGGGACTGAAAGTAGAGACGAGCATACACGTTGCAGTTTCTAGAACTGAGGTTCCGTGACGTTTTCGACCATGAAATCGAAGATTAAATACAAACAACTTTCCGCCGGGCATGATAATAAATCCTATACTGCACTCGGGAGTAATGAGGGCTATTAACGCCTGTGAGTTTACTACCCTCGCTTCGCTCGGGCGACAACTCACTTGCGGACGTCAATAGCCTACTTTACTCCCTAGGTGCATAATATACTATTTTTATGATTTAGAGGAGAGTCCCCCAGTATGACCACCCATAGCTATTTTACCTGTAACTTTTGAAAGCCGTGGTAAAAATCGAAATTTCAAAATGGATTTTGTCGTATAAACGGACCTTTTTGAAGAAAGAAATTAGTTTTTATCAAGTTCAATTAACTTAACTCGGACGAGTTTTCTTAACAAATAACTCCAGCCACTTTTTAAAACAAATCCCAGAGATCCAATCAGATTCTTTAGCTACAAAAATACTTTCTGCAGGAACATCTTTTTTAGAATTTGCCTCCATTCGCTGTTTATTTGAAAACATAAATAGTGGTGGAACAAAAGAATCACCAGCAACATTAATCGACAGTAAAACATGTTACAATCTTCCCTCTCTGTGCCGATGTTAATTTGCTTAATACTAAAGTCCTTAGGTTCATTTAGAATTGATATTTTGTTTTCCAGTAGCAAGGTTATGTTAATGTCTCCTCAGTCCATATTCCTCTTGCCTTTTTTAGTTGTAGACATTTATCTTATTCTATTTGTTAAAGGGAGTGATCTTACTGAGAAACACTCGGGGAGTCCATACTGAGCAACAAGTATTCGGTATCATTTTAGCTTATATCGCGTACCAAAAAAGAAATATCGACTTAACGACGCTCCAACTCATTCATGAAGTACTAGATATGGTGTAGAAATTGTTATAAAGACGTACACTTACCTATAGAAAGAGAGGTGTGCTCTGAAAAATAACGTTTGACACAGTCAATACCAGTTTCTCTGTTATTCTTACGAGAGCTTTTCGAACAATGAATTTTAAATAACAACCGCGGAGTATTTTTGACAGAACTACAAAATGCATCTAATTCAGCGTTTATAGTACTGCTATCTAGCGGTAGGAGCTTAAAACGTATGGGCGGTCATACCGGGAGAGGGGTCATACTGGGGGACTCCCCTAATATAAGTATATTTTTTTTATACAGCCCCTCGAGCCCCCGGCGGAGGCTTTGCCTCCTGTTCCTTCATCACCACCCTTCGCCTCTTCCTGCCCTCCTTCCTTCATTTCTTTCTACCATTACGTCGAGAAATTCACAACAATTAAAGCGTCCGCTGGCGAACTGATTTTAATGAAACGTCCAGATACGGTTACCTATTCTTGCTATATCGTTTTGCAAACTTTACGCACACCTGGGCAAAACATATTGTATGCAACTCGGGCGTAACGCTTACGCACTCGTGTGATTGCAGCAGCATTCGTGCGAAAAAGTTCATTTTACGCACTAGTTGCATAAGCTACTATTATATAAAGCTCTTTTACGAAATCAAAATAATATAAATTTTGAATACACATTAAATAATATCGTTAAAAATATTATTTCAGAAATATATTTATTTTAAGGGGGGAAGGTCGTATAGACGGCCAAAATTGGCGTGCTTTTCTTAGGAATTAATTAGACAACTTATTTTAATTAGTTGAAATCAAATAATTGTTTTAAAATTGTTAACATATACTTTTTATTGTTTAAAAACACAAAAGAAAAAATTTTTTGAGCTAAAGAAACATCAATGGTAGTCGGATATTAAGGGTTGAATTCTACTATCCTAGCGCGCAAACTGATTGTCTGCGTGACGTCTGGAGACTTCTAAACTTGATCTGAAAAACAATGACTTCGATTTCTTCATGAAATTCCGCGGAACATACGCCTCAATCCGATAAAAAGAAGTAGAAAATACTATTTTGGTCCCTATATATGACTTTCCCCATTAATATAATTTGTACAAATGTTGTTGCGGACAGGAAAAAGCGTGGATTTATTTCATAATGACGAAACCCTATACGCGCACATACGATCGAGCAGAACTCGAAAACTTCTCATACGTTTGGGAATTGAAGAGCTCAAAACAATAGTGCACCGCCTAAAGGATACTTCGCCCTTAATTGCGGGGCCTCCCCGAACTCGATCGGAACATCTGGGCGACAGGCGAGGGCCTACGGCCCGGACGTCATCAAAGAGAGAGAGAGAAAGAGAAAGAGAGAGAAAATATGAAGTGGGGGAGTCTAGCTTTGGCTGCAGACGAGTGAAGATTGAATCGACGGGGAAAATTTGCAGGCCCTTTGGGCGGCAAGAAAAGTTTAGTTCAACTTCGGCTTTCGAAAGGCATGCGTCGTACATAGGCATTCGCGATAGCGTCATTTCTAAGAAACGAGACCATAATATAGCGAGCACATCACAGGTCAAGTGAAACTTAAAGAATAAAGCGTATTAACACCGAATTAAATCATTTCTTATGACTATCCTCTCCTTATCCCGAACAAATGCAGAAGAATTTATGTGTGATGAAATTTCACATGTATCATCTGAATATGTTGTAATAAAAAATAATTAGCGATTTTATTGTAGTTCTTAGAAGATAATGGGTGTAAAATAATGATTGCCTGTACTTGTCAAAATACTTAAAAAAATTGAGTTATGTACTTTCTTCTATATAGTTTATAAAAATAAATTTATAACAAGAGAGGATTGTCTGAAACTAATTATGAATTTAGAATGCATATCAAAACAACGGGTAAATAAATACTTGTTGTTATTCGAACTTGTAACAACTTCTTACATCCAGTTTAGTTCTAATTGCTTTTGAAAATCGTAAATGTTAACGCTCAAATGTTTGTAAGCATGTATGTGTGTGCTGTGTACGTGGAGAAAGAGGGGGGGGGGGGCATGTCAAAATCAAATGCTAAACTTATCCGGTGTACTAGCCAGTGTATAATACATAATGGCAGCAGCTTTTATCGACATCCTGAGATATGGCTATTTCCTAATTATTCTTAAAAGTTGTCGAGTACGATAGATTATAATATTGATAATATATCGAAAACCAACAAATTTTGTAGTATATGTGAGTTATATTGTATTTGCATGATATAAGTAGAATACGTCGTGTACGGTAAGACCGAATGCTGCTCATGCATGTGTTGCTTTCTATTTAATCAAATTAGATTCCATTTATTTTCAAATATTCCTTGCAGTAGTAGGCCGCGTGGCTTACCGGAGCAGATCAGAGCCGCTCAATCCCGAGCCCCGAATAATCCTATTGAAAACGAACGATTTTTCTGGGAGAGGAACCGTATTTCTTTTTATTCAAAATTGTATGAAATATTTATTGAAATTACATTTCAGTCCAAAGTAGGATCAATCGATTATAATACTGAGAAAAATTGTACAGTCAAATTTATTTTTTCTATTTAAACATTGGGGACATACTCAAGTTTCTGTAAAAAATACGATATTTGTAGCAAAAATTGCCATATGTACTTAAAAGTATCAAAGTAAAAATTGACAAACGAGTATTAAATTTTCTCATAAGAATATGACAATTTTTACAATAAATATAATGGTAATTTTTGTAGAAAATCAAATGTTATAACCTAAAAACAGAAAAATTAAACTTTGCTGTACAAATTTTAACTTATGCCATGTAACTTTATTATTAGGCAAGATGTTCAAATATTTTCCAAAGAAAATATTCCGACCACTATCAAGTGTTTACGCCCACTGCGTACCTCCAAGTACTCTTATCCCTAAAACGCCATATCATGCAGGAAAAAAAGTACTCTCGACGAGGCCGTATACCAAGAGAAACACGTGCGACGTACCTGCACGGCATCTCCCGAAAAATCTCCAGAACTACCTAATAATAACTCATCGTTGTCTCCAAAGACACGTGACATAATTATCCGTACAGGTATACACGCATCGGCGAGCGAATTTTCCATTCACGAGAAAAGCAGCGTGAACACCGGCATACCTCTCCTCAACTGCGCTTATCTCGCCGTTCGATCTCTCGGCGACTCTTTTTCTTTCTCTGGTGGTTGTGGACAGCACGTTGTATATATACAGGAGACCGGGGAGTAAATGTATGCAAGACCAATACGAATAGCGTAGATATACTTTTTTAAGAAAGTGTATAACGGGGGGTTGTGGATTTGACAAATGAAGGGTATATGCGAAGGTATGAGTATACAAATTCTTTAGATAAAAGTTGTGAATGGTTAGAAAAAACTATATTACTTTTATTATTGTAATTGTTATTTTCCTTAGCACGTTCATAATGATTCTTTGAAATTGTATTCAAGCTAATTATAATGGAAGTATAAATAAGCCTATGAACAGACATTTTTTATTGATAGAGTATTGACTTTCGAACAATATGGAACATTAATCACTTATTAATGAGTTAGTTTAAGATATTTATTATTTTTAAAAGATTTTTTGTACGTTTTGTTAACATTTACATTGTCCTTGGTAGAAATTAATCTTAAAAATGGCTGGGAAACAAGTTTTGGAGCATTTAATGGAGTAAACCTACATTAAAATATTTTAAATTAAATTTTTATTTATTATAACTTAAAGCGTCAAAAAAATACGAAAAAGGGTATTACAGGGATTTATACTACTATTCGCGTGGATATTATACAAGGCTTTTATTTTACCGTCTTCTGTCTCTCTTTCACTTATTAGTGAGTGTATTCGCTACTTACCTTACGATCCCCAGGAAATAGCTTAACTATTGTTTTCAGTTTACTCTGTAAGGGGCTTTGCACGCTAAAAGAATAACGCGAGGAAATAGGAATAAGAAGAATAAGAGCGTTAATGTTCCAGTTATTCTTCTTGTGTTCCTCTTGTGTTTGGTTGTTCCCTGCGAGAACAGGGAATAAGCAGATGCAATAGGAATAACTGGAACATAAGCACTCTTATGTCCTTCTTATTCCTCTTATTCCTATTTCCTTGCGTTATTCTTTTAGCGTGCAAGGACCCTAAGGCTTGAGATGTCTCATGTAATGTTTTTAATTCTCTTACATTCTTTACGTGATAAACCCGAATTTCTTCGAACTAAATTTATGGATCACGTAAAGTATGTAATCTCCAAGTCGAAAAACTTCGAAAAAATCGAAATAAAATTTATTGCAAAAATTCCTCTAGAAAAGGCTGAACACGTATTTAAATACTTTAAAAATTCGGGACCATAGTCAGGTTAAATCGTTTTTATAAACCCAAAAATGCGTAATGAATTGGTTGAAATCAGGAGAATGATATCTTTATTTCATTAAAATTGCGTTTTTATTGAGACCGGAAACTGAACCATTTTTTTAACATTTTGTTTTTGGATTATCCATTTACTGGTCAAAAAGAAGTTTATTTAAATACTGTTTAAGCTATTTAAAAGATTCAAATCCTGTAAAGTACATCATACTTAACGGAAAACCAATTTTCCAGGAAAATTGCCTTTTACATTTAAAGCACCCTTGTGTTCATACCTCGAAATAAATCGAGCATATAATATACTTTGAGACCTTCAACCCTTGGCAACTATACAACCACATCCCAAATAAAAAAGTGTTGAATTTCGCCTCGCTCTTCCCCTATATATTACACTTTTCGACGACTCACCCACACACGCAGGCGACGGAGCTATACATACATACCTACCGCGAGTCGCGCAGCCGGTTATTATGCATGTGCGCGGCTGATGTGGCCCGAAGGTAATTCGTACTATTGTTATGATCGCGCGCGCACACGTACAGCACACACGCGCAGAGAGAGGCTCCATACCGAGCGAAACACGAGCCTCCGCGATGGCTCAGTCCTCCTGCGGAGTTCAAAGCGCCAACTTCTTCTTCTTCAGCTTCTGCAGCGCGAGCGCGTGTCCGTTTGTCGCGGATCCCGCGAGCTTTTTTTTTCTTCTTCTGCGTCTGTCGAGCTGTATAAGTCGGGACCGATATCGGAGCCGATGATGGCTTTTTGCTCGCACCGGCGCAGCGCTGGAATTATTCGGTTGGCCGAGGATTGAGCGCATCGCCGGAAAAGGAGGATTACGCGCGGCTTTGTTGTTCTTCCGAAAGATGCGACTGCTCAGCGCTAGGTTTTTCCTCCAGTGGCTTGTCCAGCGAACGTTGGGTTGACGAAGGATACAGTGAACTCGTGGGATTCTGCGTACGGTGAAGATAGTGGAAGAATTGAACCGATGGGCGATGCCACGTGACGGAAGGAAATGAAACGTTCGGAAAAAGCCAGCAGCTTCTTATCGATATCGGTTGACAATGTATATCTAATGGTCTGCGGTTGTCCGCGAAGAGCGACTTTTTCTTACCGAGCAAAAAAAGCTTTCGAGACAATGTGCGCGCGCGCGAGCGCGCACTCGCCGGTTACATAAAAAAATTCAACGCTAAGCAGTGACGCAACGCAAATCAAATTAAGAAGGAAAATTTGAAAATTAGAATGAGAGATTTTTCAAGAGCCGAAGCTCGGCTAGTCCCCGGAACTGAACTCCTCGTTACGGCTATAGCATTTGCCTCCGCGAGAAGAACCAGTCGCATTGTAGTTTCTCGTGACTTTAAGTAACTACACTGAACGAGTGTTATTGAAAGCGCGCTAGAAGAAAATAGCGCGAAGCAGTTAAATAATAACATTTTTCTAATTAGAACATGAAAAGTTAAGAAAAGTTAAAGATGATAATACGAAAAATATATTCGTCTTTAAAATCATTAAACTCCTATTATAAAGCTAATAGTTTTTACTGAAAACATTACGATGATGAATTTTACTGAGAATAGCTGATAGACCCAAATAACTTGTGTCTTACCAGAAGTGTTTAGTAATTTCCCAAGTACATAGTTACAGTTGCACATAATTGGATCATCACGATGAAGATTAAGAATCACTCCTTCGCTGTCACCTTATCGAAGATGCCGGAGAAAATCTCATTTTCTTACAAGATTCCGGCGAGAAATCACGGCTACGCGCCCGTGCAGACGCTTATCTTAACGATTAGGGACTCGAGGTGATCGCGCTGCACTGTGTACAGATAATAAAGATACACTAGTACCTCGGCGCAGACGAAAGTCTTTGGCTGCTATACCTAGTGCATTGGTGACTTCGTGTTATTCGCTATTCGATGTGTATTTTATTTTAGAAGAATCGAGTGCGAAGGTTCAGTGTGCGAGAATCGTTATGAGCATTTTGCGAGAAGCTGAGGTGCTTCCTAGTTTGACTCTTTGATTAGACTGTTGGTGTTAATTTCTTGGGCTACCGTGTGTACGATAATGATTGACTTGTGCATCCACGTTTGAAAAATAGCTAGTGAAAAACGAGATTACGGAATCTGGAAAACCCGAGTGGACCTAAGTTGCATCGTGCAAAAAATAACCATTCTTACATCGAATTAATTAAATAATTAATACAATCTAATCAATTGAACAACGAAGCGTGCATTTATTGATTACAAACATAAACAACGAATCATCTATGTACCGCTGAGCATTCCAGTAACCACTACGACGTAAACCAATCGAGTGTCTCAACACAGAAAACACGTGCACTCATTAAACTACGAAGAAGAACCGACTCCCCGTGACAGCAACACCCCAAACTCTCCAATCGCCAATCTGCAACGCATCTGTTCTATAAACCGAAGTCCCGCAAACCCCAAAATAACTAAAAATGCTGAACAACAACAACAATAACTGCCAAGTGGACGTGGAGGCGAGCTCGACGACTGCCGCGGCGAAACGTCTGCCGGCACCGAGCTCGGCCAAGTCGCTGAACTCGAAAATGCAGCCGGGCGGCTCCGTGGACGATTTACTGCAGCAGCAGCCGCCCACGCCGAGCAGGTCGAGCAAATCCACGCAGATCGACGCCTCAGCGTGGAGGTACCAGTCGGTGAGTGAGATGGATATATAGTTTTGCCTTTTGGTGTAATAAGATGTAAGGTGAGGTGTGCGAGTGTGGGTGAGAATTTTTGGAAATGGCGATGGGAAGAAGAAATTCTTTTACATTGGTGGATTTGTGTATGATGTTTCAATGAAGATGCTGATATAGCGCCAGAAGTAGATTGTAGCAAGTCTGCATTTTTTTAACTGGATTTTTGTACGTGAAATAAGAGATCTTGATGCACTTTGGAAATTGATTTAATAGGGTTGCGAAACTATGATACAATAGTAATATTTATGTAAGAAATTGACTTTGTTAAAAATCTAACCTTATTGGCTTGGTTTTACAATAATATAAAATTTGGTATGTTATGATCTTGTTCTGTAAGTGCAACATGTGGGTCACTCAAGTTTAACAGCTTGCGAAAGCTTGCATATGATTAATTTCAACTCAAACTGTGTAATAATTTATATACTCCAACTACTATTAGGATGTTTCGATGTTTTAGTTAAAAATGCACATATTCTCAAAATTGACACATTTTCGATTTTTGCTGGATAGAAAGAATGATAAATTTTCATATTTTTATATAAAATCAATTTTTAATGTTTATATTTTAAAAGAAAATTCATTTATTTCAGTTTTGTTGACTTATTAGGAGTATTTTTAATGAGATAATTACTATTGCTTAACAGTATTACATATCCAGTTAAAAAATGCTATACCGACCTACTTTTGAGCACTGACCTCACCCGAATTCAATCATCCTACTTTATCTCAAAAAAGATTTAAAGTATAATCCTTACTGAAAAAAGTACTAGAAAATTTAATGGATTTTTGTTGCAAGTAAATATTTATGGTGCCTGTGGCTGTAACACTATAACATGTAAACGTGTACAACTTGGCAAAATAGTACCTACAGCCGATTATATGTTTCACTTGAATATTGAAAACCATCGTCACTGTTGCAAATTAGTTGGATTTACAGAAAGAAATTTTTAGTAAAAACTTAAATATCAGAGAAAATGTCTATTTTATGAGCTGTTATACAATAAATGCAGTACTAATTATTAAAAATATAATTTATTTTGTTACAATTTAATTAAATAATAATTCAAACTAAACTTTTTTGTATAATTATCTAAAAATGTGTAGTAATCCTTACTATATTTTTTTATATTTACTATACAAGAGTGTACTTAGAATTACTATAATATTAGCTCATACTACTAAAATATAGTATCCATAACTAAATCTCTCTTATACTATCAAATTTAATATAGTATTCGCTAACAACTTGATTTCTCTCAGTGTATCAATAGAAGTAGACTCAGATAACAAAATGAATTTAAAGTAAAGTCTCGTTGAATATCAAAATTTTGAGCATACCACAATAATAAATTATGTGAGTATCTAATGACACATTGTAAAGAGTACATTCAGAAAGTAGATACAAAAATTGTATGGGTTAAAAATAAATTCAAAACGGTTCATAAAAGCATAGGGGTGATTATCACAAAACTGTTAGTTTTTGGTCAGCTCAGTGGCACCATATTTTGTTAATTACGAAACTATGTATCCATGGGTGTATTTTATAGATTTTGTTGGTCGAAATCATGTACAAAAAAATGTATTGACAGATATACATGGATATTTGATACCACGGAGCTGACATTTTATGTATAAGACACTTTTAATTCATTTTTTAAATAGATTAAATTAAATATTTAATAATTCTGATTAGCTACAATATGTTTGTATTAACATATATTTTCAGAAGTATAATTTTCAAATTACTTATATCTTACATATAGGTATGTATATCTGAAATTCACTGCAAACTAAAAAAAAATATTCCTCGGAACTAACATTTTGGGCATATTTGATTTATTTATTATATGAATTCTGCTGATTTTCATAACTAATGTCATTGAATATTATGTAAAAGTATTATATTTGTCGTATACAATCGCAAGATTTCTGTTATTTTGCTTCTTTAAAGCATTTATACGTGACGCCGTTAAAACTAACAATTTCGAGATAATCGCCCATATAGAGGTGAGATTTTTTTTACGATATGTACATTATAAAATGAGATGATTTCTTTCTGATGAAAAAGTTTTTCGAGTAGTCGAAAAGAATTCATGAATAATAATAATAATAATAATATTTGCCTCGAATAATAAAATCTGACAACAAGTTCGAAAATAGCGTTTAAAGTGTTGATATTGCGAGGTCCAAATAATTAATTAACTAATTATAATTTGATTGATATGATTAACTCAAAAATTTGCAAAACAAAAACATGAATCTGATCAAAGTGGATACTCTGCACATTTTAACGGATTAAACGATACATGTATACTCAATTAACCCCAAGAAAATCCAAACATTAAAAAAATTTATATTGCAAAAATCAATTAAAAAAATGCTACTAGTCTACCTCTAACTTTCTTCACAACTTCCCAACCAAATGACAATTCAACAATCAAACCGTTAACTTATCACCTCTCTCAATCTCTCTGTTCCTGAACCAACAGCGCGTCCGTCCAACCTCTATGGGCCAGCTCTCGCGTCACAGCCAGTTCAGCGAGCTGAGCTACGCCAACCACAGCAGCAGCCCTAGCTACAGCTTCTCCGCGACGCAGAGCGAGATGGTCCTGGCGCCTCCGCCACCTCGTCAGCGCTTCAACCAGCCGAGTCGCTACACCGCCGTCGACATGATGAGGGTACTCCCGTCCGGAGCGAGTCTGGCCAACTCCAACGGAGGCGGTGGCTGCTGCTGCAATTGCGCGTGCGCGGGTGGAGGACAGCCCGGGCCGAACATGGCCCACACCAGTCCGGAGAACCAGGACGGACCGGAGGGCTTGTCGTGGAGGAGGCTGCACATGAGCAGGGCCAAGCTGAAGGCCACGGCAACGACTTCCGAGCTGCTCAGTGGCTTTGCCATGGTGAGTGGCTTTGGGTTGGGATTGGGATGACTTTGAAGAGTGCAGATTGATTGTAGTGAGGGATTTTTTTTGCGATTTGTTTTAATGGTGAGTGGAGTGTTTGAGGAAATTATTGAAACGTGATTTTTAAGATGATAGAATGATTCAGGAGGTATTCGATTCTACGGAAAGAATTGCTAGAGGAATAACTTTTACATTTCAAATTGTTAAGTATTGTTCCGTTTGTTGTAACAGTCTTGTAAACAATTTGTAAATACAGAGTTTAAGTAATAGTTTCGCGGTTTTATTTTTCAATAAATTCAAAGGTGATTTATCAATTTTGCCCGTAGAATCGATTGCCTTTATCAGTTCTTTTATTAATAATTTGTTACTTTTTTGACTAATTATTTATAAGGTAGCTAGATAGGTAGATATAAGACTGTAACAATAAATTAGACGGTAATTAAAGTCAGAAGCTATACTATTAGTTTTTAATTTGTTTAAACAATGGAAGATTTTGTTCATCATGTTATTTAAAAACGTGCACGCGAAGTTCCTCTAATAAATGTAGTATTGACAATGGTAGTTTACTGTGACGTATAGGATAAAGATTATGAGGTTTTATAACGGTTGTGTTACTCAATTTTATGCGTATTTCGATACAAATTGATAAAATTTTGTATACAGGGGTTTTGGGGGTCGCTGATTACGAATCAAAAGTAATAATTTCAAAATACAAAATGGCGCAGTCAGTAATATAGTGTTCACTTAATTTTTGCATATTTTGATAAAAATTAATAAAATTTGGTATTCAGGGGTTTTCGGGGTTATGATTACGTCAGACAGTCGAAAATTAAAAAATGAATTGGCGAAGTCAGAAACCATAGTGTTTACTCGATTTTAGTCCGTTTCGATAAAAATTGATAAAATTTTGTATACAGTATACCAAATATACTCCCGTATACCTCTGTAAACCACATTTTATCAATTTTTATCGAAATATGCATAAAGTTGAGTAAACACTATAGTGACTTGCTACGCCATTTTATTTTTTCAAATTCTGTATACCAAATTTTACCAATTTCCATCGAAATTTTAATACAATTAAGTAAACGCTTGATGATTCTGGTATTGATATACTACTCCATTAAGTAATATTGATATTGAAAAAAAACGAAATAATATATTTTATCCGCAGTTGAAGCTTTACATATATATTAAAATCATATCGATAACTTTTAAGAAAGAATTATATGCGATACCATAATACTAAATTTTTGTATAAAATCTCTTTTTGAAAGTACAGTATATAGGTACCCACGTTCTTCGTTTACAAAGCAGCTGAGTTTCGGAGACCTTTTTTTGGCTTAAAAGCGTATCTGCGTAGATACGCTTTTTGATCTGTTTTCTCGATTGTTTGCTCTATTAAATAGAGCAGGTTCGTTTTAGTAAAAAGAGATGAACAGTTTTTGAAATTATCGCGTACGTAAAAAGAAACTGATATATACGCTTTTTATCGATTTTGTCAATTTCAATCCAAATGCAGATACTCACTTTCTTCATTTGCACGGTGTATATGTCGACGGCCCTTACGAAGACTAGCACATTTCAGATTTCTCAAAAACACCTACTTCTTTTCAGAAGCTTTTTATAAAAAACTAGTACTTTTTAGATTTTCTGAATAACACCAACACTTTCTTAGATCCTTTAAGAAAATTATATTGACATCGATGTATAGTAAACAAAAAGCTATTATTTTCGCAATTTGACAGCTGCGCTGATTATAGAATTTCAACAATTATTTTATAAAGATCGCGTATAAATAATACGTCCACCTCGCTTTCGCGCTAAGTACTTACAAAACGATGCCAATCAATCATTTTTTAGTGCGAAATATTGTTTAGTTTATTAAATCCAAGGGCGTAAAGTTATTTTCCCTTTTCACTATATATATAATATACATATATTTATTTCCTTTTGTGACGCCTTAACTTTGTGAGGAGTTTATAAATTGAATTTATTTAATAGTGCAAATCTGAGGTTATTTATAGCAATCTTAAACAATTATTGATTAATTGTAATATTTATTACCAAATATATAAAAATACAATATTTCACTTTTTGCAGCAGGAATTTGATAGTTTGTGACAAATTTATTACTACTGGGGATAAAGTTAAATTAAAAACTAAAATTATGAGTGTGAGTTAAATCTGAAAGTAATTAAATACGCCAAGCTACATTGACGTGAGCATTTCAACTTCAACAAAATTACAGTCATAGACTAATCAAGTTAACACAGAACTGTAATCTACAATCGTATAAAGTATAACGATCAAAAGGCAATAAAGAAATTTTATGACTACATGTAGTAAACCGAATTGGTATAACAAATGTTTATAAAATAAAACCAATTAAAATAAAATAATAAAATATTTCAAATTTTTTGTATCACCTCCCACAGTTTAAGTAAAATCAATAAATTCATTTAATTTATTTCTCTAATCCTTGTATAAAACTTGATGTCTTATGCGATATTTTAATTTTATTATTTCCAAAAGAAAACATAGTTAAAGTATTTGTGATATATCGATTTCATTTAACATTTGTCTGTTACTTCTTTAACAGTCTTATTGCAACAATTGCAAACGTAGACAGTGGTGACAGATTTCAGCATGTAAATTTTATGCATGCGATGACTTACACTTACGTTATTACGAAGAAACATTCTATTTGTAAATCCTTTTGTTACATATTTTCAAGCACTATTATTGTTACTATATACGATTTACGTTAACAAAAAGGAAAATTAGTTAATTAGTTTGTCACATAAAAAAATGTTCCTCACAACTTTACTGACAAGTTGCATAATACTCAATGAATATATTATATCATTTTAAAAACGAGACTTGAAACGTGAATATTCATGTTGAGTAAATACAAAACTAGTAGTTTGAAACAAATTGTGCATTATAGACCTATCTTATAACTAAATGTCGCGACTAATTGTTTGCGTGGGCTTTCTATATTACATTAAATCAAGACTAAAACTGCAATTTATTTAAATTTAATAAATACGTGTATTTATTTCATTTTGATAAGGAACAGTAATTTTTTGTTTTATGTTGCAGAAAATTTTATAATGATTATTTGAATTTTCAATACGAGTTTTAAATATTCATTAGACAAACCAGTTTCGATTAACTCTGAATATAAATGAGCAATTGAATAAGAATAAGTAGGATTAAATGAAGAATTAGGTACTCGTTATTTTCCATACATTAAAAAATGAAATCTCAAGACTTCTTTCAAACAGCAGCGATTCTGGAAAACGCATCCATATTCACTAGAGCTAATAATAATTTATCAAACGAAGTCATCGATATCAGCAAAAGAATGTTTGCCAAGGCTAAGTAGAAAAATGATTTAGTATAACAGAAGAAAATTTACAGTTCCCGTATTATGCAAAGCGGTTAATGCGAATCGTTGAGGCTAGGGAGATATTTCAAACTTGACTTCGTGCATCGTGATTACCCAACGCTCCTGAAATCGTGTGCGCGCCTATGACAATTCCTGCGGCCGATCTTTCGTATCGTCGCATCTTGAATTACGTAAAGTGCATATGCATGAAAGTACTTTTAAAAAATGACAATTGCCATGCAACCTTTACAATAGAAAGTTTAATGTTATACGTTTTTTGCTTTATGAGATAATAGCAATATCGAGAACAAGATAATGAATAAGGATTCTAAATTAGGCGGTCTCATGTTAACGTTCATTTTCTTAAGATTAAATTTTATGCATGCGATTAATACTAAATTTTATTATTTTTTAATTTATAAAAAACAAATTAAATTTCTACAAACTCATCGCAGTTTCGTCATAAATGTATAAGGAAAACACGATAAAGTATTCAATTAAATTGCTTATGAAAATTGTATATTCAACTATATATGATTGGTACATCTTACACTAATCGATGTTGTATATACAATATTATACTGTTCTATCATCTTTTCTAAAAATAAGACAATCAATTTTTAAATATATATACGTAGAAAATGATCTTACATGAAGATTACAGGATAAATGTATAAAGAAAGATTTTCCTCTAAAAAATAAAGATTCTGCATTAAACATTAAATTCAATCCAACGAGCTACGCATTAATAAAACGTTAATTTTCTACAGTATAGCAAATATTAAGAAATATTTTATGAAAGTCCTCAAAACAATACGAGAAGTATATATTTTTGTGCGTGAGAGCTGCATACTGATACATGTTACACGTGGTCTGGCTGTGCTCGGCGTGCTTCTACTTATTGTGTAATCTGTAGTTATATGTATACATATAAATATACTGTTCGTGTTAACTTGCAAATTTTGATCACGTTTTATTAACTTTCGTTTCAATTTATAATGGTAAAACTGTATCATCTCTTTTGATTCGCGGTAGTAAAGTAGCCTATTATGATACACCTCGAAAAATGGCTCCCTTTATGAAACACTCGTAAAGTATACGTATTATTTTTGCTAAACGCTCTTGAAAGCGGGTGTAAAATAACCGAAAAGGTGACTTGGAATGGCTGAATGGTGCAAATTACTATTTCAATAATTCTATTGTCTTTACACTATTTTATAATATAAGAAATAGTTTATATAATAGATAAGCGACCAAGTAATCGATTAAAATCGCTATGAATCCTTTTAGTCCTAATATAATAATAAATAAATACATGTTTCACAATGGGTTCCTTATTTTTATTAGACACCTATTTATGAATCACAAGAAATGCATGTTTTAAAGTTGAATCTTCATATAAATATTAAAAGTAATTGTTATTAATCGTTGTATTTTTACGTATTTGTGTTTTATTCTATAAAAATTTTAAGTAAGAACTGATTTTGTTAGTACGTTTATCGAACTTAACTTATAAAACGTCGCCCTAATTAATTTGCCTACACATAAGCGTATCCCGCATGTAGTATAACCTTCTTTGAATTATCTTTTTTTCTATCATTTAGAGTTTTTAAGATTAAAATATTTGGATTTTTATCATTGTATTATTCCACTTTTTACTTATATTGATAATTTCAGGAAAGAATTGCGAATAAATAGTATTAAAATATCAATTTAATCATGATTCATAATAGGGGTATGCATTATGAAGCATAGGTTCCAGTAAAAAAATAGCGTTTCAGAATGGGAGCCGAACGTCGCTTGGTATTTTGTTTATTAATTAAACAAATATTGCACTAATTTAAATTTTAAAAACCGATATTAAATCTAGAGGAAACAGCAAATCGACTAATATTTGTTAATATACAATTAAAGGTATATTGAAATTCATATTACGACTTAAAAAAAAGTGTCCGAAAATCATTTAATAATAGCTACTTTACCCTGGTGGAAAATTAATCTAGAACTATGTAGATCTATCTAGTTTGTCATGGAAATAATCAAGGGCCTAGATAAAACTCGATAATTTTCTACCAGGGTACTTATGTAGTTTTGACTTCCGTAAGCTTCTTGAAAGTATACGTTTGAATTGAAACTTTTGCGCAATATTTGGTTCTGCAAGCGTAAAGAAAAAGATGCTTTTTAACCAGATTCAAAAAATTCCAAATATTTTTACAACTTTCGAGTTCGAAATGCCATTTAAAAAAAAAAAAAAAAGCTATAACTGATTATAATAAAACGTTTTGAACAAAAAAACCGCTGCCAATTCATTGGTACTTAGCTTCCTTAAACTTTAGAAATTGTTCCAATATGAAATTATTTATTCTATTTAATACTGTGATGAAATATAAAAATGACAAGTCTATTACTTTTTAATATGTCGAGATAAAAATGCGGTATAAAACAGAAACCAATCGATCAATCTTAAATTTTTTTATTGCAAATCTTAATCAAAAAATAAAAATAGAGCTTTGAATGGCCAACAAGTATTAATAATACTAAAAAAAGTTATTAAATATTATCAAAATAGGAATCTCATTAAAATGTGAAAATTGTTATAAAAAAAATCGATAAAACTTGAAAATTCTTCTTCATTTTAAATCTTCATAAAAAATCGCAAACAATTATCTTAGAATGGCCACAAATTACCACATTATACTCAAGAAAAAAGCTATTAAAAGTTTTTTGAAAATGAACAATGAATATCATAGAAATGAAAAAAATTATAAAACAAAAACGAATCGAAAAATCTTAAAAATTCGTCTTGATTTCAAATCTTCATAAAAAACATTAAAAGTGAGCTTTGGTTAGTAAAATATGAGCGCTTAATAGACAAGAAATCTATGCTCAAATTTTTTTAAAAAGAACATAAAAAATGAAAAAAAAATGTTATAAAACAAAAACGATTTGATGAATCTTGAAAATTGTATTTGATTTAAAATCTTATTAAAAGACGAAAAAATAGGCGGTAATTTGAAAAAATATTACCGTGTAATTCCCGAGAAATAAGCAATAGCAATTTGCCATAGGATATCGATTGTTTTCTCAAACATAGAAACATAAAATGTTTCAAAATTTGTACAGAATGATTTTCTTCATTGTCCTACACACATCAACTTTTTTTAAAAAATTTCCATCGTATATTTCTAAGAAGTCATCGATCAAACTAAAAATGACGTTTCCATGTGTAACAAAAGAAAGGAAACACCTTATCCAAACTTTTGGGTGAAAAAAGATAGGAAATTTTATAATCTTTCAAATGTATTTTCACTGTGTTGATGATATTATTTCTAACGTACCAAAATACACGAAAAGCTAAAACCAAAAAATCTAAAAACTGTTAAAAAATAAAAACTAATCCAAATAACTACAAAAATTATTAATACGCCCCTTCATTTAAAAAAACAAACAAAATGAGCCCTGAAACAATAAATTTTACCGTGGATTACTCGAGATATGAGTGTATATATACATACACATGCACACACATCCATACGGACATTTTCTAAAAAGAAGTGTATTTTAATTCCTTATATCTCAAAACATGTTTCTAACATGTTTTTAGCAATACTTTTTTATACTATCACAAAGCTTCCACTTTGAGGAAGCAAATAAAGTATCAAAAGCTTAATTTTACATTAGATTAGACAAATATCATGTTTGATAACTGAAACAAATTTAAAAAGTAGGTTTGCTGGTGCACAAATTAATGTCCTTTGAAATGTATATGGGATAAACTTTATACAATATAAATATTTCCCAGATTGTATATTGAGGAAATATAGTATACTCTCTTTCGGATGTTACTTTCGCATTAATTCTCTTTCGGGGGGTAAAACTGTAAAAGACTGTTATAATACAGTCACCTATCCGAATTGGAGAAAGCGGAATGACAAGTCCGTTTGATTTGTATATGGTTTTATAGCGCGTGGAGTACATTAGATTCTCTTTTAAATGGTTAAATACCCACCGAGCAATCAGTTTCCGTTTTATATTTTCTTGTCTATTGTCGAGAAAGTGTAAAATGGAAATTTATTTTCATAAGAAATGTAGTATAGGCTCGTTAAAATTTAATTTTTAATCTTGTATTGCAGAGTATTTTTATCGGGTAAAAAGACGTTATATTGTCTTAACATCATTTTATCGTGTTTTCATTGTGCAATATTAATAACAAAAGTAATTATGTGGTGAAAATAAAAATTAAGGCAAAGAGCTAAAGAAAGTGTACTTGTTCACAAAAATGGTAACTAGACATTGCTAAAATTTTTAAAAACATTTTATGTGGTTTATATGAATATATGAATTTTCTGTTAACTACCATATCTTTTCGAAAAAATGCTTACACTGCTTGAAATTTTTACAGCGACTTTAGATAACGATTCTTTATACATTGTAAAAAATCAAGTTTTTTTCATGCAAATTTTTTGTTTTGCTCATAAAAATACATTTTTTATCTTTATACTACCATATCTTTACGAAAATCTTCCTAAATTATTTGAATTTTTTACAGTGAGCGTAAAAAGCATTTCTTTATACAGTAAAAAAGTTTTGTCTCTAATTTACAAAAATTATTTTTCTTTTGTTAATAATAAATCACAAAAGTATTATTTCTTTTTTTATAAATATGTTTGTAGTAGTACGGCCTGTAGTAGAACATAGCATGATTATATTAAAGATTAAACATTAATCAGCTACGTATATACCAAAATATTATTCTTCATCAGACCTTGCCGCTCGAACCTCCTAAACCAATTCGTATCGAATCTTTTAAACTCTCGTATAGTCTCGTAGGATGAAATCTCATTTCTAGCCAGTTTTATTAGAGGATTTCATATCGATTTAATATGAATTAGTGTTTAACCTTGATAGGGAGCTAATTTACAGGCAGCAAGTTTTTGACTTCAATATTTAAAGAAAGAATAAAATATAACTTTTTATTCTTTTTTTTTTAACTTAAAAAGAACTATTTGTGCGACGTTCAAAATTAGTAGCTGCATAACATTCTCACGTTTTGTTCTGATTTTTAGTCATTCTTATTAATTTGTATTAATTAATTATTAACATGATTTTTGTAATTATAAATTGAGGCTTTCGTTATTAAAATGTTCTATACTACGAACTTCTTCTTAACATTAAAAGCACAACTCTACATTGGAAATTTTTAATGGAGATACCAGCAAACAACACGTTTCTACTAATATCGACAACCCACACTGAGAAAATGGAATGGGTCTTACATTAATACTTTTATATTTATATGATAACTATACTGGTATTGCTCGAGTAACCGGAAATATTGCTATCACGTCTATATTATAGTTGTCGGTGATATTGCAGCGTTGTCACAGCAAAATAATATTTCTGTGAGCGCAATCACAAAGTACTGTTAGTTTAGTTCGATCAACCAGAATCCGGCTACTCGAGCAATAGATTTTTCTCAGTGGCGCCGAATTCGCGCTACCGCACGTGCGTCAAATCCTCATTTTCTCTCTCGACCAAGCAGCCAAAGGCCATTTCTCTCGTCTCTCTTCCAGGTCGCCATGGTCGAGCTCCAGATCAACGAGCCCACCGCCGTGCCCGAGTGGCTCTTCGTCATGTTCGCCGTCTGCACGACCGTCCTCGTCTCCGTCCACATATTCGCCCTGATGATCAGCACCTATCTCCTGCCCAACGTCGAGGCCATCAGCAAGCTCCAGGTCTCGCGGCTCGTCACCGAGTCCCCGCACGAGCGCATGCGCGGCTTCATCGAGCTCGCCTGGGCCTTCTCCACGGTCCTCGGGCTCTTCCTCTTCCTAGTCGAGGTCGCCATACTCTGCTGGGTCAAGTTCTGGGACTACTCGTTCACGGCCGCGACCGCCAGTACCGTCATCGTCATACCGGTGCTCATCGTGTTCATCGCCTTCGCCGTGCACTTTTATCACTCGCTCGTGGTGTACAAGTGCGAGGCCTCGGTCAGCGACATGAAGGAGCTCGAGAACATCAAGAGGAATCTGGACAACGCCTCGCTGGGGCACAGTCGAGTGTGAGGAACGGGGGCTTTGTATATAGCGGAGGAGAGGTGTCGATGGCGTTGCCGGACTTTCGTCGCGAGTGAATGGTGATGTCGTGGGTGATGTGTGCAAGAGGATAGAGAATTAAGGGGACGCTCGTAGTTTGGAGAGCGGAAGTGCGACAGATTTTCAATAACTTTTTATTATGATTGCAGAATAAGTACTTGAGGAGGATTTCAATGATTTCTAAATAAATATCTTCAGTCCGACCAAATAACATAAAAACTGCGGCTACTTCTTTGTCATAGTTAATGAACGTACCAAAACCTAATGTTGAGCATTTTAATATAAATTGGTTCACAAGTTATCGGAGAAAATTCATATTTTTTGTGATACAAATAAGGGCTTTTACGAGAATTCCTTGCGCAAACCTATTTAACTCAACTTATTGAAACTGTTCAACAATATTTTTCAAATCTAAATGAACAAAAATTAATACTTTTTAAGCTATTTATACTCATTTTATGGTCTGAAGAAAAAGGAAAACATTTTTTGAACGTTACAAATATAAAAAGAAAAAACTGTATGTTCTAACATTAACAAAATAAGTTTTGAGAAGAACGCTTTTAAAGTTTCGATTTGATATGTTATCTAATGTAAATTTTTTCACATAACTGGTCGTAACTTTGCTATAACTTTGATTTTTGATATGCAACCGGTCTCAAAATGGCATAAGCACAGTTTCAATTTTTTAGTAAAAAATAGAACTTTTATTCAATCGATGTAAAAAAAAGTAGGAAAATGTTGATCAGATAATCACAGTATATCGAATCTTTTCTAAAAATTTTGAACTGTATTGGTCAAGTATAGTTTTTTTATGATGTCCATCACGCAAAAGTCGTTTCGTAAAATACGAGTTAAAAATTTTCGCTCTCCGCTTTACCTTGGATAAACGGCTGTACATTTGACTCAACAGTTCCGTTTAGACTTTGAACCTCAATCTGTAACTTTGAAAATACATTTTCCACGTGAATAACAGTATTGATTTATGCAACAATATAATCCGATGTTTGAATCCGAGTGTAGAATGTCCCCTTAAAATTAAAACTAATTTCACAGTATTTTTCGTGAACAAAATGCAACACAAATATGCATAATTTTTTTTTACTGCATTACTTTTTATTATTATTTATAGGTTTTACTATTCATATAAAACTGAAGACTACAAAAAATGCGTCAATGTTTCATAAAAATGAATATTATCAATTTCTTAAATTTAAGTTTTTAAAAGCCTTTTTTAATGGCTAAATTAATGATAGAAGCATTTTGTAAGCTCATGTGTTGTAGACTTGATTGTAAATGAAGCTGTTAGCAGCTCTTCAATCGAGACTCAGAAGTCCTTAGTCAAAATATTAATTAAGGACTCATGAAAAGGGTAATAATATTACGAAATGTACGTGATTTAAGGGAAACGAATGAAAGATAAGCGTCGAATAATCAAGATATTATAGTTTAAAACTACTTATAAGTTTCTCTTGAGTGAAAATTTCTGAAGATATAACCTAATGTACAGAATCACTATGTAATTGTAGCATAAATGTTAAGTTGAGAAATGAAAGAATTTTTTAAGTGTCGCAAAGCAGAGACTTTTTTGTTTCTATTATAAAACAGTCAATTTTAAAGTAACAAGTTTTTATATAAAAAGTTTGCATAAGACATTTAATAATGAATGTAAATGAAACTTGACGTGTTCAAAAATCAACAATAAGTCTTTGTTATAGAATTTTAGGGCCTTGAAATGATATAATTTTGTTTCATAATTAGTACTACAAAAGTGTATAAGAATGACAAGTTTTTTTTTAATTGCAAGATTTTGCGTACTAAAATGACAGGCATTTTATGTGAGTAGTACCTTGATTCTTTGAAATGTAGGGAAACTTTTTTCTTGATAAAATAGAATTGATAAATGAATTTCAACATGGTTGAAAAAGGGGTTCAAATAATTGGGTCTACTGGGCACAATTACGATCCAACTCTAATGAGGCTTTTTCCGTTACCAGATGGCCCTAGTTGAACGTAGAGGGCAAAAGCATTGCTAATATATCTATATATTTTTATAGGATGCGCGCGTGCATACATATATACAGATATACTGGAAATGCTTTGCCCGCTATGATTTACTAGTACCGTCTGGTGACGGAAAAAACCTAATTGCTTTTTTAATTATTGTAAATGAGGCTTCATGATGATCAACCAACTCTTAGTAATAAGATTTCTTCTTTATTTACAAATTGTGAAATTCCAAATAAGATATATAATTAATGCCTTTTAATCTAAACATTTCAAAGTAACGGATTATTAATTGTAATTACAAAGTACTGAGAAATTATTAATTGAACATACCTAACCACTGCTTTTTAATTACGGCTCTTAAAGTAGCGGATAACTAAAAGCAATTATAATGAAATTACATTTAGTATAATATTTACTTGATATGAAAACATCGTGAGATATACAAAAATATTTAAAGTAAATTGCTTTGATATATTTAATATGATTGTATTCGATTAAACAATGGATACGACTCGTGAATCTTAAAAAAAGTAACTACAAAATGTATTTCCATTTCTTCTCTTAAAAATGCTTTTTCTGAAATGTAAGTGCAAAAGAGAAAATGTGATATTTTTGTTTTCAGATTATAAGACTTAAATAAACTTGTAAAAAATATTGAATAATTAGTTTTGAATACATTACCAGTGTAAATAGCATAATAATATAATATGTATAGCATTATGTTAAGTATAACTTCAAAGAATTATTTAATTAAAAAAAATTATTTCGACAAAAATCAATATTATTTCGTTATTTCCTGCCCTCCAAATAAATCGCTTTAATGTATTAAGTACTTACTTGGTCTACTAAAGCCAACAAATGTTACGACACCTTAAACTGTGAAATCAAATAAGGTACACCCAAAAATGAACTGTACCAGAAAATACTTTCGATTGACGCAGGCTAAGAAGTGTGTACGTAATTCGAAATAAATAATCACTCGTTTCGCATTTTGAACACGTCCTCCCGGGCGAAGTGTTTGCCGGCGAGGACGCGCCATTTATTATTACTTTTTTTTATTACATATAAAAATGTACAGGGCTGTACACATGCAAGTCCATAATTGCAGCGATACAAGCAAAGTGCTCTTACATTAATTATTATATTAGTTTTTTAATAATTAATTGTATCCTCGTTTTTCTTAAGATGCGACACTTTATCCCTTCTATCAAACCTATTCTCGTCAAGTTTTTTTCCATTTTTTTTATCACAGGTCGTAGCTGTAATCATATACGGTCTTTAAGTAAGTTAGGTTTTCTGTTTTCTGGGTTTTCTTTTTCCTTTTTAGTCTATGTCAACGAAAACTTAAACAACGAAACGCAGAGTTTAGACAAAGTGGATTTTATGCGAGGGGAAACTTGAACGAACGTTCCTAGGTATCAGTATTAGACATTTTTAGAATACATAGTTTGAAAGACAAAATAATAAATTATAAAAGTAATATTGAATTCTAGATTTCGAAAACAAAAAAATCTTTTATACGAATATTTTATAAATTATCAAACGAATCACAAGCCTTTGCAAAAAATCGTCACAATTTTTTAATGCCAGATAAATTTTTGTTCTTTCAAGCATCCCCTGGACACTTCAACGCAAACGAAAAACATTAATATCGACGGTTCATTATTATACCCCCCCCTAAATACACAGAGCTTAAAAATCTCGCTATGCTTCCTCGGTTACTTCAATAAAAATTGTCATTCAGCTACAATCGTACTTCGCTCCTTTTTATCTCTATACTTTACGAACTTAAAACGTTAGAGAGAACACAAACATAAGATTTCATCGCTTTTTTCTTTATATATATATATATATATAAAGAATGTATATATACTCATTCGATAAAGGATTTATTTCCCTATAGGCGGCTCTTTGTACAAAAGCAACTAGTTTTTATATGTTATCCACGCGATGAACAGATAGTATTTACAACTTAGCAAAGTAAATTATATACCCTATACGATGAAACGTGCCATGGTCATACATCCAATTATAAACGATAACACTATATATATAAGTATGTGTGATTGCTGTGTATGTGTATGTATATATAGTCGTCTCGTCAGTTCATTGTTCACGACGCATCTAATGACAGGACAATTTAATGAAAAAAATATATAACGGCTTAACTGGCAGTTTTGACAAAACATACATATATATGTTAATATACATACTCATCTCGCCTATTATACGAAAACACAATAAGTCTTTTACCGTATTATAACACGCGCATTAAAAGCACGGCGTATACATTCAACGGGTTTCGTCGGAAAAAAATTAAAAGTATTAATCGAAATAATAACATAATTGCTTGTGCTATGGACGGGAAATTATAAAGAGGGAAGAGTTTGCATGACCGAAGCACAAAAGAACGAAGTACTATTACCACTGCTTTACTATCGGGTACAGCAGCAGTGTAATTTTCTATATTTTCTCTCTTGCTCTCCTTTAGAACCGTTAACGTTTTGTTATTAATTTCGTACGAACCACGAGTACAAACACTCGTGCAGCGGGTACAATAGAAAATTTATATTTGTTTATGGACATGAGTGTTATTTGTTTAATTTAAAGTTGAAAATACCTTTTTTTCATATATAAAATAATTTTACGGAATTACCGACTCATTCGCTTTAGTATCTTTAATTAGATAATATTATTGTTAATAAATTATACAAAATTTTTGCCATAAATAGGTATCACTTGCTTTATACACTTTCATATTTCATGGCAATGTGCTGAGAATAAAAAATGTATTTACTTATGCAGATTCTTTTTAAAAATACATAGCTGATTTGAAAGATAACGTAAATGAAGAAAACAAACGCCATTCAATTCAATGAAACATTGAATTGCTCATGTCCATTTCTTTAATGTAGCATTTGGAGTGTGTTACATTAAATGTTATTAGTATCAGGCATCTTCAATTGTATACTTCAAAAGTAACATTTACATAAATATCAATTGTTTTATAGATATGTATTATTTTTTACATTAAATGAACTGATTTTTTTCAAGTAGTCCCATAATTACCATGAATAATCAAATATTTTCTTTTAAAATATTCACAAAGATGCTTCATACTGAATTCAAATACACAGTTGAAAATTCTATCATTGCAATTTTTATTCAAATAAAATTATTTGGCAACGAAAATATTAAAAACTTTAGAATTACTTGGATTTAGTAATAAACTAATATTTGTTAAGACATACGTTTTGTTTGCTGAACAATATGTTTACAGTTCAAAAGTTTTTCTCAGATGCATGCTAAAATAATAATATTCATATCTAATGAGCCATTATTATGATTAGAATTATTCAACTGTGAACACGATACTTTATCGTACATTTATTAAGAGAATTTCGATTATGCGACACTGGAAAATAGAGAAATTGAATAACAAACGTTGATGGTGTACTGCATTTAATCGCAGAGTAAACATGGAAAGCCTCGAGACTTGTTTATCAATACTTATTTTTTTTAGAAACGATTGCACGTATTTAATTAATGAGTGTCTTATTTCTTTATTATTTCATTTACCTATATTCTTACAACAATCTATATGGTACAGTAATATATAAAATGACATTCGAATCACTCCGAAACAACTATAGGCTAAATCTTTTATACAAACGCATGTTTTCATCCTCGAAAAAACGGAAACGCATCGTTCGACGTTAAATCGCGATGATCAATAAAAAGGATTGCAACGAATTCGGCTAAGTAAAAAATTAATTTCTTCTTCGATTAAGCTGTTGGCGTCCCTACGGTTGTTTATTTTAGACGATAGCACCTTTCATTTTTTTTAGCAAACAAATTTTTCTTCATTTATTACTAAAAATCTTATGCAAAGTTTTATATTTTATGCATTCAAAAAACATAGACATAACAATTTTTCTACTCAAATAAAATACGATTCATACTCTTTTTTACCTAGAATACTTACAAAAATGAGCAACAATAGTCTATATAAGAAAGGTCAAAAGGTGCATGCGCCTAGTGTTATTTTTTTTTATTTTTTAATTTGTTCATTCAGTCTTACTCTTCAATAAAATACAAAGTCTTCAGGATGGCCCATCCATAGCAAGAGCTCGAAAAAGCTTATCCATCGATGCTGGCTTATAAACACTTGTTCCTTGCGGCCGATTACAAGAGTAAAGTGATTTTTTTTCTTCATCCTCGTACTCATCTTTACTTCGCAGACGAACGGATCTCGTTGACGTAGAACTTCTTTTTTTAACAAAAAAAAACAACGCATCTCTGGGTTTCTTTATGTAATGATTTTTCACGGTTAAAATTAACATCACAATTGGAAAGTAATAATTCGTTCGCTCGGCTTTTGAGAACAATTATCCTTATACATTATTCCAATGACAAAATAATCCTCGCTACGTATGAATGACATAGTATATACAGTATTTTGTTTTCTTTCGTATTATAAATAGAAAAAGAAAATGAAAATAAAAAGAATGACCATCTGAAAATCTTTCATACACATAATAAAACTGGATCACGTAAACAATAAATCGTTTATAGTTTTAAAAAGAAATAAAGGAAACACGAGGACTCGGAGACGGGGATTTTGAGCTAGACCCGACAGTGAAAATCTCAAATACCAACGTTATATTACTGAATCTCCGGCGAAGAGAAAATTATAAGTAATCATGTATGAATTTTTCATCTTTTTATATATACGATTATATACCATTCTATGAATTCAAATCTCATACGTAATTATTCATAACTTTTACATGCTCATGTATATAAAACCATACGTAGCTTCTTTTCACCGGGTTACTTCTTTGTTATATAATACTCCGTATGAGTGCATCGTCATTCGCTACCTCTTTAAATGAAGTGACAATCTCACATTTTAATTTCATTCGTCTTAAAATACACCATTGAAGAAATTACGTAGTATGAAATTACTCGTTTAAATTGACATGAGAACGTTGATCGTTTACACTTCTAAATTTGTTCGTTTGGATTCTCTATACGAAAACAAATACAAAAGAAAAAACAAGATGAAGAAAATGTTCTTAAAAAGAAAACGATGATAATACGCTTTTACGCGACTCATTGCTGGTTAATTTTACAAAAAGTGTTCGGTGCCGTAAGAAAAACGCAATCTACTCTAAACTTGAAAAATATTTTTACATTTTTTTTTGACACATTCATCACTACTTCACTTCCCCATCGGACGATCTACGCTTAGAGGAAGAGTAAGTTAACTGTGTCGTGTGAAAATAATGAAAAATGTGATTCGATTTGTATCGTAACGTATGTTTTTTCCTACGTTTATAATGAAATTAAAGTTAATCAATTTGCTAAAACTTACATACAGTATTTAAGTATATAAACAAGATAAAAATACTATATAAATAAACCATATTATTTATATATAATGCAAATTAAAATTTTTCAATTTTGATCGTTGCCGTGTATATTTTTCTTAAGATAGAAAAACCTATCTTTCTTAATATTTTCATTCTCATTAGTTATTTCAGAATAAATTTTCTTTTCAATTATTATTTTACTTTGAGGACTACTGGAACAGTAAACATAAAACGTTTGCTATGTTATTCTCAACGTTTACCTATACAGTCTAATGCAATTCGAAATAGATTGTATCAATATCATCACTGTATACAGTCAGACCTGCAGCACAGCTAACTTGGCCACCCTTGAACCTTGGACACTCCTAGTTCTTGGCCTACATGTACCATAAACCCAGGTCTGACTGTACACACAAAACTCACGCAACGTAAGTACCTAATTTCATCAAACACTCAAGAGAATTTCCATTTCGTTTCATCGCTATACAGTATACACGTACGTACAGTTTCTCCTCGAACCAAATCTTTGAAAACCTCACACGACCGAGTCACCTCACCAGGCCTCCGACAATTAAATACACAAGTCTCTCCCATTCGCGAGGTGTCTACAAAAATCCACGCAGACAGTGCATTCCGCGTCGCGACGAATCGCCAAGCCTCCTCGTCGATCGCGAAACGAGAAAAGGATACCGCGGAGCGCTGTCGTCCTCGTGTTCTTCGGGGGCCTCGAACGAAAGCTTACTTACATGGAAAGTCAACCACAAGGATCGTAGATAACCAATCGCTCGTCGGGTGCGATCTCTCGCGAAGAAGAAGAAGTAGTAGAAGAAGAAGAATAAGAAGAAGCTCGATGCCGGGGAAAGCTGTCAAACTTCCATGTGCTTCGACTGCTGCTGCACTATAAACGGCTCGCTCCACATGCGGCGTAGGTCTCCCTGTGAACGTCAATGGGATGATTCTTGTTAGACAAATTATTGTATGAGAATTGAAGGATAATCTTATGCAAAGAGTATTTGTTTTTAATACTCGCTTTTACTATTACTGCCTTTACAACAAACTTTTTTATGATACTGAAAATTTATCGAATTTGCTAGATTTGAATTGATAGAGCAAAATTATTTGTTCCACGATGACCCTGCAATATTTATCATTTTCTTTATGCATTTTGCTTTATTATTTTAAATAAACGAGTAGCTTATATCGACTGAACTGACGAGGTTCGATTGGGCCAATTTTTAAATCTAACAAGGAAAGTATCAGACCTTTAGTTCACGGATTTCGATTAAACTTTGAGAGCTGTTTTCTGATTTAGACAACTTGGATTTAATACATGTATCTGATTCACTTTTGGATATTAGAAAACTATCGATTTTTATGCATTTTAGCTGGATTTAACCTATTTTATTTGGAACCCATAACTGTATACCATCGTCATGTATCGTCCAAACCATCTTACATATAGATTGATTAATTTTCCAAGTCGAAAAACAGTTCAAAACTATGTTTTTGTGTTACAAACGTGTATATAAATACTCGTAAAGTTATATTAAATTCTTTAGAAAACCTAAATTTCACTAGGAGAGTGCCAGAGACTCCACAATTTTACTAAGACAAAGCAGAATTAAAATTAATTGGTTGATATCTCGAGAATAAGTGCCTTTTGAAAAAACTAAGGGTGCTACACTTTATTTTTAGGTGTTAGAAAACACCTTTCAAAGTTTCAACAAATATCGTTTTCCAAACCTCTGACACTCTCCTTATCAGTATCCTTTTATTCTTACAAGCTTTTTAACCCTTAAAACGTCAACGCAAAAAACTTATAACACCAAGAAGGGTAAAATAGGCACTTTCTCTTACGATCCATTAATAATTTTTAGCCTTGAAAGGGGGGTACGAGACGTCCGAAACGTCAGCTTCTTTAATAAAGAATTAACTCTCGACGATCAATAGAATCTATTAATTTTAAACAAAATAAAACTTCCTTCTCCATTTACTCTTCAAATCCACCTAAATGCTTCTTCTGCACCTAGTCTGTTAAAGAGTCTCGCCTTAACTTTTATTATTAAATACATAATACTGATCCTTTGAAAGTTAAAGCTAAACTCTATCAAATTCTAAGTATATACCTATACCTAGTGGAAATGAAAGCAGTAAGGAAACGTGACAAAAAGTAATAAAACGTAAGAAAACGTAACATTTTGTTAAATTTCAGACAATTTGACTTACGATTAATAAATTTCATGAATTTTATCTTAAACATAATGTAATCAAAATGAAATACGTAAATTTAATAAATTATTACATTTTCCTGCGGTTACTTTTTTGTAAAAATTCGCTTTTTATAAGAAAATGCATTTAAAACTTTACTGTATGAAATGTAAGAAAAAGTAAAAAAACGTACGAAAACGTAATCAACCTAATTAACGTAATTATATTTGTGTAAAAACATACAAATAGTCCCGAATCCAATAGAACCTTACTCTTCCTTACGTTTCTCTTACTTTTTGCATATACCTACTTTCACCTACGTCCTCCTACCTCTCGGTACGTTAATTCCCACATTTCCTCGCGTCTCACCTTCATCTCCACTACGGCAAAGAGCCCCCTCTCCCTTACCTTGAGATACGCCATGGTGAGTAAGGGCAGCAGCGTGAAGGGCACGAGATAGAGCAGCGCCGGCTGCGCGGCCTTGAAGACCTCCGAGCTCACCGTGGCCGTCAGCAGTCCGAGGAAGTAGCCGATCAGCGAGCAGTGGAAGTAGGTGATGCGATTGAGGTGTCGAGGCGGGGGCACGCCCGCCTCGCAGCCACCCGGCAGGGGCTGGGCCTTCTTGTAGGCGTCGTAGCGCAGGACGAAGCAGAGGAGGAGGCCCGGCATGACGACGTCCCCGAGGCCGAGCATGGAGAAGTGGCCGGCCCGGTGCATCGAGGGAAAGACGAGCTTGCCGGGCAGCGAGAGCTTGGGGGCCTCGCGGGCCACGCTGCCCCCGAGGTGCAGACGACGGGCTACCAGGCCAACGGGATTGTCCGCCGGTCGGGTGGCTACCTGGATGAGAGAAGAGAGATAGAGAGAGTTACTTGCTTGCTTCTGTTGATGTAAGTGGAGATTTTGGCCTGTGCGATGATGCGTTTAGACCTTTTGAATCTGGTTGTTTGTTCATAATGAATAACGTACAACTGTTTCTTGCTTTAAGAAACCAACTATCTGTACATTGTTTATAGACTAATGATTGTTGAAGAATGAACAAATCTATATTTTGAAAGTAACAAACAAAATTTAACAAAAAATATATATAGTAAAATATGTAAATCTACCTAGTTGTATAAAGCAAAAAGTGTTGCAAAAATAGTAAAATCAATACATACTTTTTTTACGTTTATATGTATTAAATCAAAATTCGCAATGTGTCCATTATAATTAATTAAATTGGATATTCCTTTCAATTTGAAAATGTCTCAAAAATGACAAATTTGACAACTACCTAAACGACTTCAAAACAAAAGAAATATCCACTACTACTACTACTCTAAACTACACTGAGTTTTTCATTAAAATTATAAGTTATGAAATAGGGGATAAAGGTTTGAAAAAGCGATTTTATTAGGAAAAAATCAATTTATTTTGAACCTTTAAACAATTTTAAGGGGAGCATAATATATTAATAAAAGTATGTGGAATTTTACGTAAGAAAATGTAGGTATTTGAAAATATCATCCATTTATTGCACAGCTGATAAAAACTACAATATACTATAATGACTATTTTGGAAACTTTTAAACAGTCAACTCAACGTTTATTCCTTATCTGAATAATCCTCTTGATGTAAAAGCAGTTAGTCGTTTTAAAGAAATCTCTTACAAAGTCATTATTGCAGGATTATAAGACTACCCTATGTATATGCACTAGGCTATGAAACAGTCTGCCTCATTATAACTTGAACGCAATGAACTTACTTTTATTTAAAATTAATAGCAAAAAAGTAATACTAACAAATAAATTTTAACTCCATAAATTTAATTAGGCTAATCAAAACGTTTTTGCAGACAAATAACTGTCTTAAGCTTTATGAAACATTATTTTTTTTTTATTATTGACCTAGTTTATATTAATAATCGTTTTATATTTCATTTATCATATTATGATACTTTTAATATGCATATTTTCAAAGTATTTTAAGCCAATAGATCTGTACAATTATTAAATAAACAAATAATTTATTTTCAACAATAAACATTACTAATTAAAAAGAATTCAGATTCATTTTTTATCGAATTTTTAAAAAATTATTATGAAAGAATAGTATCTCACTGCTCTATTATAATCCTATATTTAGATTATGCTAAAAATGTTGTTTCTGTATTGATATTTTCCGTTAAAAATGCTTTCATTTAGAATATTTTACTTTTACCAAGTGACAAATAATTTCAAGTTTTTAAGAAAATAAATGGTTCAAAGGCAGGTATTTATATTCTCATACTAATGAATAGAATTAATGTATATACTTATACATCTCTTGGATTGCCTTTGGTATGACCTATAATAATGTCAATGTATTAACGATATTCATAATTATGGAATAATTTTATTAATAAAGCGGGATAAATCTGCATAGCTTATGTATCTAGAATGTAACACATTGATATTATACTAATTTTTTTAAATTAGGTATAATATTGAAATTTTATTGAATATTGAATATTGAAATTATTGAAATTTTATATGAATATTTTATGTTGCATTTATTTATATTATAGAAATGTTAATTAGATTGTTTCTTTTGTTTAACGTGATTGATCTTTGCAAATAAATACATTTGACTCATCGATCTTGACACAATCTACTTTGCAGTAGATGTAGACCAAGAACGGTAAGACGATGCTTTTATTTACCTAATTAGGAAGCTCAAAGTTAAAGATTAGTCTGATGTCTCTAAAACAAATATAAACTTGTTGAGCAATTTTTAAATTTTCGTAAAATTATCAAACAATTAATGAATAACGCTGTATCGTTATTTATAACTTCACTCGTCTATCTAAATAAAGACAACTATTATTATCACTATAGAAGAGTATCTATCAGGCCTGCAATTCACGGATTCTGCAGAAACTGTGAGATATATTTTTTAAATATGAAAATGGAAAAAAAATAAGCAGCTCCCTCTAACGTTTCATAGTTTTAATGTCACAAAGCTTTTTTTTTTTTTTTTTTTTCTTTAATCGTCGCCATGTTTGTGCTCCCATGTGGTGCTAATCGACGACGGGGGTCTGCGGTGTTTGTAAACAAAGCACATGTAATTTTTACAGTGGTGCTTGTATCAATCGGCAGAGACTAGGATTCGAACCCGGGTCACCGGCGTGGGAATCCGACACTCTACCGACTGAGCCGCCGCAGGCCCCGTCACAAAGCTTTGATAGCAATATTTTAAAAGTATTGAATAAAAACAGACGTTATTTAAATAGTGATAACTTGACTTCTAGGGGTGCAAAAAATATTCACAATTAAAGAAAATTAAAGTAGACGAACAAAGTTCTTATTTGAGACGTTCAACGTTAAAAACAATTAAGTATATTCAAAGTTATTTAAGATATAAAATAGTGACTAAAAATACACGAAATTTATGATGACAAATAAAAGAGAAGTTAAAATCGTAAATTTTCATGTATTTTTACTCACAGATTTTACCTTCTATAACTTTGGATTTACTTAATTATTTTTAATGTTCAACGTCTCAAATTAGAGCTCTCTTCATCTAATTCAATTTTTTTTTAAAAAAATTTGTGTACATTTCTAGGAGTCGAATTTATCACCATACAGAGAGAATTTTCTGATAAAAATTACAGTAAACATCATTGTAAACGTGGGATATCTTGATTTCAGGGGAAAAATTACCCTGATGAACGGTAAAAATTAATACTATTCTTTATAATTTTTACCATTCAGTACAGTAAATTTTACTGTGATTCAGGGTAATTTTTAGAAATGTTCAGTAATGTCATTTTCTTCCGGAAGGCAGAATGTCCCACGTTTACACTGATTTTGACAGTAATTTTTATTAGAAAATTCTTCCTATGCATTTGAATGACGATTTTTATTCAATGATAATAAAAATATTGTAATCACAGCTTGTAACATTGAAACTATGGAGCATTAGAGAGAGCAGCTTTGACTTTTTCGCATTTTTGTACATATTCCAGAGCATCATCAGAATCCGTGAACCGCAGGCCTGCTACTTTCCTAGTTAGTCATGAGTTTACAACATTTTTATACAACATATCAAATGTTATGAACGAAAATGCTAGGACGAATATATTCGCCTTTTTTACTACGACGTAGTCACTACGGGAAAAACAACTCTGTTTAGATAAATATATTCAGCTAAATGTACAGGAGAGTTAAAATTGAAAGAAAAAAAAAAAAAAAGAAAAAAACTTTTACTGTATATAATCAAATTTCAAACATACGTACAAGAGCATAAAAATGGTATGAATACCGTGATATTCTTTTCATTGAAATTTTACGTGCATCTATGAAAGAAACAAGGCTAAAGTATCTTCATACAGTATCTTAAATACTTAAAAAAGATCTTTCAGTTTGCTTCTTAATAAGCACTAATAAAATTTAAAAAGTAAAAACACCCCAGTCGATACTACAGCTTGATGGTTTTAAGCATGACTCTAACATAAATTTATTAACAAGTTCTGTGCAACTTATGTGCATCATGAATTTATTATCTTAGGTGCTGTACGGCACATACATATACATGTAACTTTTAACTATCATATACGAAACAGAAAAATACCCCAATTCTTAAAGTCGATACTTTTCTTGTTCTACGCGACACAAAACACTTGATCCGTTAAAACACTACCAACACTACATTCTCACAACAAATTCTCTGAAAACCATGCATTCCCTTCAATATAACGCACTCGTCAAAGCCCAAACAAACCAACCCACCCTCTCCCCATTCTCACCTTAACCATAACGTTCGTGCTGAATATGTACGACGAGAAGAAGACCCAGAAGACGTCGTAGATGAGGAGTCCGGTGAGCAGCAGGGTCGACACCTTCAGACTGGGCAGCCTGACGAACGCTATGAAGGCCACGCACAGGCCCATGCCCATCGCGTCCATGAGCAACCAGTGGCCGGTCAGCACCCAGATGCAGACTATGCTCACGCTCAGGGAGAACGAGAGCAGCTCGGCGCCCGTGAACCTGCCGCACACGCCGAACGATATCTTGTTGCCGTCGGTGCACGGCCGGATTATGTACTGGCACATGGGCAGCAGCAGGAACGCCAGTGCCACCGTCGCCATTACTGCGATGAGAGAGAGAGGGGAGATTATTGTTATGGTTTTTGGTTTCTTTTTTGAGTTGCTTCGGTGTTTGAGAAGGATTGGGATGAGTGTACTGTAGCAGGGGTGTTTAAATTTGAAGCGTTCAGAGGCGTAATGAAACGAGTCTATTTTAGAAATTTAGCAAACTGTCTCGGATATCTCAATATTAGTGATGTAGAAATATGAAGGTTGATGCATTTTTATCGCTGCAATAATACTTGAATGTCTTATTTTTATCTAATGCATAATTTAAGTCAGATGTTACAACAGGATTTACAAACAGTTTCAACATTTTTATAGACGCTTACGTTTAGTCGTTAAGTTACGAAAATGGACTTATTCCGTTATGTACCTGAACGCTTCATTTGTCAATGTTCCTTTTGAAGAGTAGTGCTTAACTTAGGAGAAGACTGTAATAAGACTGCGAAATTTTGCAGCACAAGGGAAATTAATACCAACCAAGTCAAATCTTTTGTTTATGTGTAATCGTTTTTCTATTTTCGAAGCTTTTGAAAAATATTCGGTAAGTCAGAATGTGACATAAATTAGCAGGTAAAAATTGTAATCTTACCAGTACACTTTTCAATAGCAATATATTATAGTTTTTGATATTTTCTGAAAAATATAGAATTTAAGTTATATATGAAAAACATTTGTCTGTACGATTTTATTCATTTCGCTTTAATGTTTGTTAGATTTTACCGAATACTGAGGGCGAAATCGTCAAAACAGTCGTTTAAAAAAGGTTATATGTTAGTTTAAATAATAACGAATAAATCTTTATGTCTGATTAATATTTTTTACAGGGCATTGATCCAGCGTTCCCTCCTTTTTCGGAAAAGAAAAAATATTCTTTTTTGATGAATACGTGTTACCGTTTGTAATGTGCATCAAATTATTTATATAAATATTGCAAACTGCAAAGAAGTACAAGTATCTGTGTATGCAGACTAGTGAATAACAAAAATGTAGACTAAAACTAAGGATAACTAAATGTTGAAGACGAATGCGATGATAATTTATTGATAAATACTAAAATCTTTAAGTGGAATTACATATTACATACTTAACTTTCAGTTGTTATGTATCTTATAATATGCAGTATGCGATCATTTTTTGGAAATTAGAGTTTATTTTTAAATGCTTTTGGTGTTACAACAATTAATTTAAAATTAATCGTTAATTTAAGACATTTGTTGTAATATTGGAAAATATGGAGATTAATTTACAATTTATGAGTAACCAAAAGTAGAAACTGAATAATTTACGTCGTATGTAATAAGTATTACAACAGATATTGAAAAAGATGAAGATTTAATATTCATTGCATAACATTTTTTTTATCTTAGCTACTAAAAATAAAATGTGAGAAATATAGTATTAAGAACATTGAACAAGATTTAGTCACTATAGGAATATGTATTTAAAATTGTTTATGATAAAATTATAATTCATTTTCTAATGTACATAAACATTCTTGTAAACATTGTCGTTCAATAAAATTAAAAATGCATTCTTTTAATTATTTATCTGTTAAAAAGTATTATTATTTTAAAATACAAACAATAGAATTGAGATTATATTTCAGATTAGATTGAAAGAAAATGATGTTTCGATTCTATCTGAACATTCATCAATGCATAAAAAATCTTTATCTTTTTACACTCATTTTATCACGAGATTCATAAAAAATAAAATGAGGCTTTTTCTTAACACTTAAAGTAAATAAATTGTTTATGCTTATATTCTTTGATATAAGTATCTAACTTAATATTATTACTGTATTAAATTAATGCACACTATTAATGTTTTATAATCTATGATATTCATTCGTTAAGTCTAGATTTTCATAAATGTAAACAAACAACTTACTGGCTGTACAAATGGCAAATAGCATTTGCATACTGTCGAAGAAGAAAAACATGACGAGTAGGGATATGGAAGCACCAAGAGGTAGACAAAGAACGTGCATTGTATCTAAAGTCAAGATTCCCTTTCCCATAGGATTCTCGGAGGTCGCCGTGGCGCTATTACTCGTCATCCCCGTCAGGAGATTTGCGCGCTCCTTCTCTTTCTCCCTTTCCCTGGCCTCCTGCTCCATGTTCAGCGATCTGAAGCTGCCGTACACGATCAGCAGGATCGATATCAGATAGGTGGATACGCTGGATGAATCCATTATAGTGTAGGCCCTGCGGACAAATACACAGAGGATTTTAATGATAGAACTTTGAAATTCAAATTGTATTGAGGTATGCGTACTTTGACATTATTTGTTTCGGTTTCTCATTTAAAATACAGTACTTTATGCAGAATTTTTATAATTCTTTTCAATGTAAGATTTGATTTCAATTTTTTTCAATATTCAAATGATTCTTATTTTCAATATTAAAATAATTCTTATTTTCAATATTAATAAAATTTTGAAGGTTTCTAAAATAATGCATCTATATCTTCAGAAACTTTTTTCAGTAAGACATTTTAGTTTATCATTTGAAAATTCTAAGTCTATTTACATAGTAGATAAGAAAGGTTATCAAGAAAGAAAAACTAACCACTGATAATCCACCTGATTGCTGGCCATGTTTGAGAAACCATATGGCCCTACCAGGTACCGCTATACAGTACACCACATCTAGAGGCTTTGATCTATAGTTTTCCTTTACTGTTTTAAGCTACATTTGAGATCATCTGCATTTGCACCTGAAAACACAATTGAATACCATTATTAGATACAATGTTGTCTTATGCAAACCCCTTTATAAAGTATGCAAAGTAGATGGTTTACCTTTTGTATGTAACATGCAGCATATCAGCGGGATTTTTAGGCCTTTCTCAGACTTCGGTCACCACCTTAAAACAGTTATCAAAATAAAAATATATTAAAATTTTTTAATTAAGCACTTATCAAAAAGAAACATTACTAATTATTTATAACTAATACAGTTTAGAAACTTTAAATATTTTATTTTCACTAATTAGTTATTAGTTATTAGTTACAAATGAAGACAAACATAAACAGATAAATTAATTAAATCGTAAATATGCATGTATATTAATGATTTAATGCATAAATTAAATTTCTTTTATTTTAAATCAATAATTACATTGTATTACAATATAATGTATTAATTAATACATATTCATTATTACACTTATGACACACTTGAATAAGAAAGTGCTAATTATGACAGATAAATTATAGGTCATCTTTAAAGTCTCTCAAAATATAAACTGTTATAAGTAACTAAAAAATTTGATTACAATTAAAAGTATAAACATATTTTACAGAATTGTTATAGGAACTTGTAGAGTTCTTTAGCATTCTTAAATACCAAAGGAACTTACTTGTCCATCTCTGTAACACTGTTGTTATCCATTTACATACACATTCTTTTCCTCTCTCACCTCATTCGGACAATCACAATTGACAAGGTTTGCAACTCTTTTTTGTTCTAGTATGAAATCTTATGATATAAGAAGAGAGAAATCTTTTGGAGTCAGTCATGTGCGAAGCACAAGTCTCTCTCCTTTACTGTGTGTAGACTCACCGATCCTCGAAGGCAACTATCCTTCCTGCTCCTCTAAAAATCATCGACCCCTTATCTTTCTATTCTGTTTACACACACACACACACACACTCACACATATATGTACAATATATCAAGTTAAATATAGGAGTGCTTTCAGCAACAGTGTCTTTATTTAGACACTTTAAAAGCCATTTAAAACTTGAAATAATGTTGACACTCATGCGAACAAAAGACACATAATATTGCATAATTGAAAAGCATACTATAAATCTATTTCCAATAATAAACAATTTGGACAAGTTCTTTAGGTGACTTATTTAATTGAAGTTCTCAATGTTTACTCCTGTACAAAGGCTTTCGAAATAAAAAAATAATACATGCTAAATTCAATGCACTTTTATTTAAACATCTAGACGTACATACCTGAAATTCATTCATCAATAATCTTCTAAACATAAAACATTGAAATGTGTATCAAGCTACTATAGCTTTCTTTAAATTGGAAAACTAAAGTATACCTGACTTCTTTTACATTTTGGAGCATCATATAATTCAAACACTAAAAATCATAATTCACTCATTTTTTAATTAAACATGTATGTGTTTTTGATACAGCAATAACCAATTTTGTTGACGACTTGTGCACTAATCAAGATAAACGGTACATTCAATATCAAAAAACTACCCTCCAGTTAGCTGCTCATTTATTTGACAAATGAGCTTCCCATAACCCACTTAGAAAACATTCTGATACTATCCACTGATAACCTTCTTCACCCGCCAAATGACTAGTAAATACTTAAATTTCCTCCCTCGAATCCATTAATATAATTGTCTTTTCGACAGTCCACCATCAAAAGCAAACAACAACAATCAAAAGCCACCTCGGCACTCTCAAAGCGTAACAACAAACAAGTGCACTCAAGAGCCGTACAATCTCGACCTCGCAAACCATCCAGCCAGCAAGTGAATAAACTTTGTTAATAAAAATAGAAAGTATACACCCAAGTACAATTACCGCGAGCATAGACTCTCGCGCTTTTACAATCCATTAAACTCGCCTCCAAAGTGACACACACACACCCACAGACACACAGCCAAAAACCCTATATACTATCCCCCGTTTCGTTCTCTCATCCACCCATGCATCCCAACGTACTCGCGATATCACGTATTTTTACAGAACAAAAAGGAGAAAAAAAGAGAGCACAAACCACAGAGAGCGCGTTTACTGCCGTGGTGCGCGCTGCAACTGCATATATATAACACACACGCACACCTCGGCTATATGTGCAGACGCACACACGTAAGGTATATCGTACTTTCACCGCGCCTCCGCGATCGAACCCGATTATCAACACCGACCTCGCGGAAGTGGAAAGCAAAAAAGACACCCGTCGAGACGAGAGAGAGAGAGAGAGAGAGAGAGAGAGAGAGAGAGAGAGAGAGAGAGAATTGAGAAAACAGCGGAGACGCGGACATCCTCGCCGAGGATCAATCGAGAGAGCTGCCGCAGCTAGCAGCGAGAGAGGGCAGAGGCGATTATATGGCCAGCTCCATTTTGGTAAACACTGGGGTCACGTGACCCGACTCTCCTCTCTCTCTCTCTAGTCTACAATCTACCCACATACATTCGCACACAGATACATGTATACCCTCTCTCTCTCTCTCGCTTGCACATCAGTCTTTATCTCGAGGACGGAAAGCGCTCGGAGATGCCTATCTCCGTGTGCACTATCTTCCCCAGGAGTGATACAGACGCTCTGAAAACAAAGAAGAACAGCGAGCCCCCCCCCCCCCCCACACACAGAGCAGCAGCGAGATTTTTCACACGCAATATATATACCTGGGCGAACCGAAGCAGCAGCGGCGGCGGCCGTGGCAGCTGCGGCTACAGCTATTACGGCACCTCGTCATCCTCGATCCTCTCATCTCGCCGCCGTCCCCGCTGGTCTATCGTATCGGGATGCGCGCGTGTCGCACGCGGAGCGCCCCGAGAACGCGAGAGAGAGAGAGAGAGAGCTGCACAAGTGCACGCGAGAGAGAGAGACGATACGAGATGCGGTCCGGTCGAGCGATGGGTATTATACCTATTGCGCCGAGCAGCTCTACGGTCCGAGTTCGTGCTGCTGGCTGGCGCGACGATGACTGCCGAGGAGAGTGCGCCTGGTGGCTGTGGTTGCTGCACACGGCCGGCCGAGATGGGGGCGCAGCAGTGTGGCTAACTCGCACAGACGTCTCGATTCTGCGCAGTAGAGCCTCGCGCTCATTGGCTTACGAAGTGCGCGCGCGCTTTGAAAGAGTACGGGAGGGAGCCGCCAAGAAAGCGAAAAATCGGCCGGGCCAGGGTTCAAATCCCACCACTATCGCTTTTTTTTTTTTTTTTTTAATAACGCTTAAAGCTAAATACTCCACGCATAAGAGTTCAATAAGTAAATTGTTTAAATTAAGACTTTCACTTTTAAAACTACATACACCACGTACAAAATTATGATTTAAATAAAATAAATATTTGAAAATATACTACTATAGTTGTATATTTTCAAATGCATTTTTCTTCAAGAGTTAACAATGAAAGCTTTTGAAATTTTAACTGAAGGTTCCTGATAAGAATACGGAGGACAAAGTATGTCGTTTTTTTAGAAATATTTATTTAGAGCAGAGAAAAAAATATAAATATAAATAAAGTTCCTATTTTGTACATGTGAATTGATTTATACATGCCTCGCTACCTATCGGTGACAAATTAGAACAGAATATTTCCTTTTCAAATAAGGAATTGTAATGAAACGTAAGAAAACATAATAATACTTTAAAATATGTAAAAAAAATGTAAAAAAATGTAAAAATGTCCGAAATACAACAGTTTTTTATGTTTTTTTTACGTTTAATTACATTTTCTTACATTTTATTACATTTTATAATTTCTACAGGGTTAACTGCCAATGAATTTGCAGCAGATTTGCGTTTTTTCATCCTAACAAAAGTTTCTCTTTGAGAAAGCGAAATGGTTAGAAAAACATACTAGTATAGTTACATAAATAGTTTAATATTAAAAAATTTTTTTTTAATAATTCAATAAGTCATTTAAATAATTCAAAATTACTGTGCTTAGGTTAGTAGGGTTAAGGAGCTTATAGTTTTATTATTTAAATTGTTTTTATTGCTGCGCTTGGAGTACTTAAATTAATTAATCTTTCTATTTTTTTATTCAATAAATATTAAATTCATTCTAGTATTCATGGCATGTTCTAAGGAAATTTTAGAACTGACCGAATGGCCCCGATAATAATCGAAGAAAAAGGGTTATGCGATTTGACCGAAGGGTTCAAGTTGGATTGCGAAACATATATATAAAAAATTAATACTCTTATAACCAAATACCCCATGTACGAAAATTCTATAAATAAATTGTTTTAATTAAACCATATGGATATCAAGGTAATACCCCATACATAAAGGTCAATAAAAATATTGTTTAATGATTAAACCGTTAATTCTTAACTACAAAATTGCTTAATATCTTTAAATCCGTTAAACTAATAAATACCCCATGTATGAAAGTTACATAAATTAATTATTTTAAAATATTTATTTTATTTAAATCATAATTTTGTACGTGGTGTATGTAGTTTTAAAAGTGAAAGTCTTAATTTAAACAATTTACTTATTGAACTCTTATGCGTGGAGTATTTAGCTTTAAGCGTTATTAAAAAAAAAAAAAAAAAAAGCGATAGTGGTGGGATTTGAACCCTGGCCCGGCCGATTTTTCGCTCTCTTGGCGGCTCCCTCCCGTACTCTTTCAAAGCGCGCGCGCACTTCGTAAGCCAATGAGCGCGAGGCTCTACTGCGCAGAATCGAGACGTCTGTGCGAGTTAGCCACACTGGGGCGCAGTAGGTAGCGCTCAGTGCGGAGAGAGAGAGAGAGAGTGTGCGCGTGTGTGTGTCTTTCTTTCTTTCTCTGGTGGCGAGGGATAGGGTATGCGGGATGTGGAGGTGTGCATGGTGGGCAGTGGGACGAGGACCCGATTTTTGGATAGTCGAGGTGGTTCGGTGTGATAATTATTAATAAGCTATGGCAAGACTTGGCGGAAATGTATTTTATAAAATATATGAAAATGTACTTGAATCAATGATGAGAAAGTATGTGTGACGGGAGTTGATTTTGAACACTTCGTAGATTATCATGGTTTTTCATAGATTTTTCATTATTTGTTGTAGTTTTTTAAAACATTTGAACTTGTATTTTAGGATTTAAGTTTTATATTAAGAGATATTTAAGTTTCTAAAAAATGTACCTATTTATTATTGAAGGGCCAAGGAACTCCACTAATTTTTAAGAAATCTCTCCCTTTCGTTCAATAATATTAAAACTTCGGTAACTTTTTTCATTATGATTGAAGAAGGTTGCAAAAGAATTTTGAGTTTCTTACAAATTATTAAAGAAAATGTACATTTTTATAATAAGAAATAAGGATTTTTAAAAACGGTAAATCTAATACGTCCGCCAGATAACTCCAGATTACTCTTGTTTTCCTTCTGAACTTTCTGATCTTATCAACGAATATGGATACATTTACGTGTCTATATATTTATAATCTCCATTCTAATAAATTAAGAATAAGCGTTAGGGGTAACCCAGATAACTATGATGTCCCACCAGTCGCCGTCAGATTACTGTAACAACAGTCAAATGTACCACAGCAACTTGACAGCAATCATCCAAGAAGCAAGATGAGAGCAAACCATGGACAACCCAAGAGCAACATGTTTTTGGGAATCTTTTGTTATTTGTAACCTGGGAAGTATATTTATTATATGTATACGTTATTTCTGGGACTCAAACTTATTAGTACCATCCACTATAAGTGTTTAAAATACTTCAGCTAGAGGTTACCCCCGTTAACGTTTTCTTCGATTTGGGTTAACAATTAACATCAGAATACCTCAAAATAAAATATTAACTACTTTTCAAAATACTTTAACCGATATTTGCCAGAATTTTCAAAAATATCCATGGTCATGGGCCCATGAGTTGCGCAAGGAACTTTTTGAAGTTAGAAAAGTAAGTTTAGAGAATGCGTTTAACGTTTTAAATTGGTATCCTAGCCAATGTAAATTGTTTCAATGAACTGGCTAACACTTTGCCTATATATAACTAAGAGTTTTTACACCCAGCAGGTCTTAAAATGTTCATAAAACTATAGATATAAGAAATATGTAATAAAATTTTTCTATTTTTTGGTAAAAATTAGTGGACTTCCCGCTTAAAAATACGGTTTCAGAATTTCTTTCAATGAGATAAATATTTATATTTATTAATATAAAAATTAAATACACTATAAAAATGTTAATAAAATTTTCTGAAAAATTACGAAAAATAATGAAAATTATGATAAGAGGATGCCGGATACCGACATTGCAGTTTTTCATTTTATTCGATGAATATAATATAGGGGAGTGGGGCATATTTGTACACTTTCACTTATTTAATTTATCATATGCGCCTGGATGAATTTAAATTTTTTATAGCAATGGATACCCAAAATTGACACATTTAGATATACATTACATATTTTTAAAATGCATTTTTTAAATCTTAACGTTTTTTTTGTACGCCCAAAAAAAAGTCGTTTTGTGCAATTTTGTCCCGACCATGGGGCAAATTCGTACACACGTGTATTTTAAATGGGAGCCGTACGAAAAGGCGATTTTTCGTATTTTGTACGTGTGTCTAATTTTAATTCGATTTTTGAGATTGAAAATAAATTTAAGGGTGAAAATGTTGAGTTTTTTACGTAGAAACACGTTCACCAGGCTAAAATGTATGCAAAAATAATATTGGTAAAGTTAGGACTATGTGTACAAGTTTGCCCCAAATGGATTTTTTTCTTCAACTTACTATAACTTCATCAATTTTCAATTGTTCAAGGCTTAGCAACTCTCAAAATCTTCGTAATTGAACCTAGTTTCCACGTATAATGTGCGGGAATGAATAATTATTTAATTATTATTGCAATTGATCAAATTATAAATTCAAAAAGTTACAGAAGGGACCTTGAAAATCGCACTACCTGTGAAATAAAGTACATAAGCAATCTTAAGCCTTGAAATGCTAGCTATACATCCCTTTCATATAAAAGACTAAGATATATTTTTTGCAGAATTTTACTATGGTTTTATTAAAAGATATTCAAAGTGAACAGTTTTACCCCTGTACGAATATGCCCCACTATCCCCTATAACATTTTCAAATTTCGCGAACGTATGCACAATCTATTTATTACTTATTGCAATGTTCGTACGCTTGTAAAATTACGTTAAAGGACAAATTGACTGCATAAAACGAAAAGTCGATAATGTCGATAATCGTGTACAAGGTATAGGACACCCCTCTCCCCATAAACTCATTTCTTTGCTTTCCATACTGTTTTATTAAATATATTTCTGCCAGCGTGAGTTCTAATAAAAAAGAATGATTTGTGATCTTTTAAAAATGTAACTATTCGTGAATGTAGATATGTTATTTGAAAGTGCTAAGAATTTCAGAGGGCCTAGCCATAAAGGAACCTTCTGTGGCTTCCCGGCATAGCCGAATAAATCAATTTTCTTTGATAATTGAGATTTGTGGGGCGATTTTGGTTTCCTTACATAATACATTCACAAATAAAAATGTAAAAAAAACAGAAAAGTGTAAAAAAAAGTGACCATACTTCTGTGGCTTCCCAGGATAACCGAATAAGTCAATTTTGTTTGATAGTTAAGATTTGCTCGGTTATTTTGAGTTTCTTACACAGTACATTTTCAAATAAAAATGTAAAAAAGACAGGAAAATGTAAAAACAAATGACCATATCAATTTATGATTTATTAAAATGTTGCTGATGTGAAAATTAGTAGTCTTAGTCTACGGAGGGGACCACGGCGGCTCTTGCTCGGACACGTGCCTGTCCAGCACTCAGGCAATACCCATTGTGCTATCGAATATGCTATAAAAACTTTCAAGCTAATATCTCTAAAACATACAAATTTGACTTATTCGGTTATTCCGGGAAGTCACAGATTAATTCTCAAAGATTGATGTTTTAGCACAAAACGTCAAAATGCCTCGGTTTGCATATATCGTTAGGCTGTCTGAAATTTTCCAAGCTTGTATGTAAATATGTACACTCGACGTGGAAAATTTCTGATCGAATGCGGTTGAATTTTTTTGAAATACTGCAATTTCATTGGGTCTCATTGGTTCGAACGTACGTTTTCGCTAAGCTCATTGGAGGATTTCATCAATGCATTCGACCAGAAATTTCCCACGTCTAGTGTACAATTATAACTATTTATTTTTGCTAGTGACCCTATTTTAAGGTGTATTTCTTGCATGCGTAAGTATCTCTTACATGCGGGGTTGCTATAGTATGGGGCCCATAATCCTTTTTTCATGGATTTTCAAAATCTCTCGTTGTGCGATTTGAAAGAGCTCACCATATACTACCCAAACCGAAAAAAAAAGAATTTTTCATGAAGTCTTTATAAACATTTTAAGAATTCATTATATGATATCATATACAATTTTTTACACTGCTCGAGTTGAGCACAGAAGTTAAAAGTTTGCGAAAATTAATTTTACACTCGTTTAATATGCAAATAACAATAATTAAGTTTCATTTCTTTTTCTATTTAACTTTCACAATAGAAGTTCATAAACACAAAATTACTAATAAATATAAGAATTAAAAAAGTAGCCTCAAAAAAACTTGTAGTTGGGACTGTATGGTCTGAACCTCCCTAAATTCTGGTTTGTTCTGCTCTCACAACCCCTCACTGTACAATAATCACTGTTGGAGCCTTTCTTACGTGGTGCAAACCCTCCGACCTCCATAATAATTATTTTATTATTAAGAATCACAAATTATACGCAAATCCCTATGCGAATCTATGCAAAGTCCGGGCTCCCATTAGTATCACTGTTCGCCACGTGAGGTCGTGTCAACGATGTAAGATCTAGGGAGCGCTCTAGGGAGGGATCGGAAAATACAGCAAAGTGGCAAAACTGGAAGTGCCTAGTTTTGGTTAATACAAAAATTCAAACAAAAATTAACCCTCATATTACGTTAACTAGACATTTTTTAACAAAATTGTATACATTTTTAATACATACAAAGAGTTTAGTGAATGTTCTTAAGCAAAGTGGCAAAACCGGAAGTCTACTTATTCCGATCACTGCCTGGAAGATCACTAGTCAGATCTAGTCAGATCCCAATTGTCTGCCCTAGAAAAAATGAGAACTGAGAGAAATTATGAGAAACTATAAAAGACAATGTGATAAAGAGTGAGAAAATGAAAATTTATATACCTATATTCAGAAGTCTGTTACAAAAAAACGCATATTTATTTACATTCTCTATCACATTTTTCTCATTTTTTTCAGATTTTTTTCGTTGCATTCTCTATATATAGAGGAAATTACAACTATGAGAAATAGTGATTAAATGTGAGAAACTGTAACACAATGTAATCTATATTTTTTTAAATTCTGTTTCAAATGTAACTTCCAATTCATAGTTTTTCACCAATTTTTCTTTTTCACTTTTTTTGACACTTGGATTTTTCTACTAGGGTGCATAGCCTATTCGATGTTATTGTATTTTTGTATATTATATATTTTTCTGAATATTTTAGAATGAAAATAAATATTTAACTAATATTTCTTTGATCTAACGGATATATATTATATATACCGTTACAGACCCAATTTTCGGCTAGTAAAAGTACGCACTAGTTCTTGCATGCAGGTATAAGTTGTGCGGGTGCTTTAGTATAGGGCCCATATTTTTTAATGAATTTTCAGATCGTAAATTATACGCATGAAGATAAATGGAAAGTTCAATAATTATTGTGAACTTTCACATGAAAACATTTTCACGTAAAACTAATTAAGATTTCTGAAGAATTTATTAATCTTTGAGGTGCAATGGATGTACACCAATCTTATAAAAATCTCGTTGTTTCGTCCGATAACATTCAAACTTTGATACCATTTTTAGCGTGGTTATTTATGGAGAGTTATGGTTATTTATTTATGGAGAGAGGTATATATACCCCCAATCATCTAATCCATTAGATTTGTCCATATTACAGAAGAAAAGAGATTTTTTTAACTTGTACAATTCTATTGTATACTTTTTTTAACTGAAAATAAACAGTTACATACTTATACGAAATTTAAACACTGAAAGTATAAGAGAAAGACGACACATTTTATCAGTACCATTATACCTAACTATTGATAAACATAATAAATATTAAGAAAAACGTGTTTAGTTTTAATTTGCCAACTATCCAATTAAATGTAAATTGTTTCACTTAAACAATTATAACTTTGTTCATACTCCAAATATTGACATCTAGCCGGTCTCAAAATATTCTTGAAATAAATATTACACAATGTCTTGAAAAAAGTTTCGATTTTTTTGTGAAAAATCAGTGCTGGTCTATCTTAATCGCGTCAATTATCGACTCTAAGGGACTTATGTTAAAGAAGACTCAAGAACTATGCAAGTAATGAATTTGAGTTTCTTATGATTGTTATGTATTTATGTATTTATTTAACCAGAGTAATACATCGTAATACATGTTGTAGTTAATCTCCAGATATATTAATTATATCTGGAGTAACCCACATCCTATAGAGGTAGTCAGAGCTACCTGTACATAGGTCCGGTGTGTATAATAACTTAATAATTAACTTACAATCTAAGTAAAACTAAAAACTAACTTAAAACCTAAGTGTCCAAGTACATATTTGTCTTGGATAAAGTAACAGTGACTTGTTGATGTTTATAATATATTCGTACTTATCCATTTTTTTAATTTTTTCTTATTATAAATCTTTGATATGTCTAGTATTTTAAGATTTATATTAATTGTTGGTAAGCAGTTATAAACTTGTATTGCTCTAATGTGATTACTCTTATCACTTACAGCTTTTGAACATTTTGGTGGTATAATAAGTTTATTTCTGGTTTTGCTTTTAGACGTTAAGTATAAATTCTTGAGTTCATTATAATGATACGATACACATTCATAAGCAAAAATTTGTTTTAAATTTAATGGGTTGTCCTGATTGAAACTATTTTTATTAACAATTTTTAGGATTCTATTCTGAGTCTTTTGAAGTAACTCCAGATTGTTTCTGTATGCACCACCCCAAGCTATATTTCCATAAGTAATTATACTATGAAAAAATGCATAGTATATTATCTTAAGTGTATCAGATTGCATGTATTTTGACATTTTGTAAAGTATAAATAATATATATTTTGTTTTCTTTATTATATATTCAATATGTCTGTCCCATTTTAGATTGTAATCAAATACAATACCTAGATATTTACAATATTCTACCCTACAAATTTTAGTACCCTGTATTTTTATGTTCATATCTTTAGGAACACTATCACAGTAATTGCCAAATGTTATGTAGGTTGTTTTATTTATATTTAAAGATAGTTTGTTCAGAGCTAACCAATTAGCTATATCATCCAAGTACTTATTCATTTTATTTTCAACTTTTTCCCAGGTATCATCAGATGCTATAATTGCTGTATCATCAGCATATGAGATAGTGCTGTCAGTTCTATTTATTAATAAATCATTAACGTAAATTATGAATAGAAGTGGTCCTAGTATAGTACCCTGGGGAACACCTGTGTCTATTGTTTCATATTGACTTTCTGTTATTCCAATTCTAACTTTTTGTCTCCTATTGCTTAGATAATTCATTATTAGTTTATGTGCTTTACCTCTTATACCATAATTATATAATTTATCTAATAAGATAGAATGGTTTACAGTATCAAACGCCTTAGCTAAGTCTAGGAATGTGATTGCTATTGGTTTGCTTTTGTCTAAATTGCTATATATTTCTTTCGTTATATAACTAAGAGCATCTTTAGTACCTTTATTTTTTACAAATCCATATTGATTGTGAGTTAATAGTTTAAATTTATCAAAAAATTCTTGTAATCTTACAAAAACAATTTTTTCTAGAACTTTTGCTATATTTGAGATTAAGGATATGGGCCTATAATTTGATATTTCCATTTTGTTTCCAGCTTTAAAGATAGGTACTACCTCAGCTGTTTTCAATGATTCAGGCCATATTGATTTTTCTAGACATATATTAAATATATGAGTTAATGCATTTACGATTAGATTTGATAGTATTTTCAAAGCTTTTGTTGGGATTTTATCAACACCGCCATTTTTTATTTTCATATTTTCAATTATTTGTAAAATTTCAAAATTATTAGTTGGTTTTATAAAAATAGAGTTGCAATTCATGGGTGGTAGTTTTAATATCTTACCCTGCGGAATATTAATTTTATTACTTAAATTCATTCCTATTTTGCAAAAATATGAGTTCATTTGATTGGCAATTTTTGTAGGGTCATCTATTATTTCATCGTTATTCATTATTATTTTATTAATTGTATTATTATTTTGCGATTTAGTACCCAGTTTACTTTTTATATGTTTCCATAGTTGTTTGGAATTATTGCTACTTTTTATTATTAAATTTCTTTCATGCTTAGTTTTAGCTTCTTTAATAATTTTATCAAGACTCTTTGTGTAATTCCTATATTCTAATTTTATTCTTTCGTTATTAGGTTCATTACGCATTTTGACATATAATTGTCCTTTTCTTTCACATGAGATCATAATAGCTTTAGATTGTACACATTATAATTTTCATTTAGTTCCGATGGGCAACACTTAATTATATTTTTGCTTTCACAAATAGAAAGCTTTGTAACGATGAAAATTTTCGGATCAGAGATTTTGATAAATTTCGATGTTTTTGAGGTTCCCAACTCTGCAGAAAAATATGTCTAAAAAATGTCTGTCTGTATAATGTATGTGTGTGTATATGTATGTATGAAACCAAAATTTGTGTTCATCATAACTCTTGCAGGAAAGCATGTTACGTCCTGAAATTTTGCAGATATATTAGGTACGTTTAAACTCAGAACTGAACAGATCTTGAAGCTAAATAGACAATATTCAGGACGTTATTTTGTTAAAATAATCACATTTAAAAAAATCAGCTGTTTGTACTGAAGATATATAAAAGATAGATATACTTTTTAAAATGCGCATGATTTTCTTTCGATTTACATCTTTCAAAACTATTATTTTAATAAGTAGCTATTTTAGCAAATCAAAAGTAATTATTTTAGTACTGCTTACTAAAATATATCAAATATACGTAAATATTCACAAAATACGCATCAGTTTTATTCGAAGCATGTCTTCCAAGGTTATTCTGTAGCCTGAAATCATTAATTAATTCTAGCAATAATTTATTTAATGCAAATTTCCATTATAAAGATTTTATAAATCGATTAATCATGACCTCTCTTTGAGAAAGCATTCTGCTAAGACAAAAGTTGAAAGTTGATTCATATTTGGTGTATGACTACATCTGAAATTTTGCAGAGAGCTAACTTATGATATTATCAACAATATATTTCAGTTTCACGCATTTCACTTTCGCAGAATTTTCATTTTTGTGCAAGAATTATACTTTATAAAAGTAAATATAATATTGATTTTATTTTAAAAAATCATAAATCCAATACAAACTATTAAGTAAAAAATTAATTTTCCTGCAAATTAATTTGAAAACCACAGAACCAGTTTTCGATTACGATATCTTTTAGCTCAATTACTTTTAAAATTTTTGCATAAAACATATTCATTTATTAAGTATTTTAAAATTATTTTTAACGGAATATAAAGGGATCACGAAGAACAGTTTTTAATGTAAATGATTAAACAATTCAAATTTATACCAGGAATCATCCTCAGTTAATTTATCAAGCGATTTCATTAATAACTGTATGAGTAAAATAGCTTGAACTATGCACAATTTGTTATAGAATTTTTAATAGCACAATATTTTTAAACCGCTTTTTTCACATTGTTTAGATTTATTGTAAATTAGATACTGGTAGAAAAATATGATCCTTGATGGTATAGTATGCGCGGCAACCACCTGTTTAGCCGAATTTTCATAGAAATCTTCTTTGATAATTTAGGTTTGGACGTTGGTGCGTTCTATTTGGTTGTTAATTGGTTAAGAAAAAATAATTAGGTGGTATTTTATAAAGCAGATTAAAGTGTACATGACGTAACGAATATTGTATGTTTTTGACATCACGTAATATTGCACTATATATATATATACATATATATGTGTGTGTATATATATATATATATATATGTATTACGTGATGTCACAAACATACAATATTCGTGACGTTAAAACTACTGTAGCTTAAAACGTCTGTAATTTTTTAAATACAATTGGTTTTAAATAAAAACCAAACATACGACATAATTTTTTTTTCGTCATTCTACATAAAGAACCAAATGGAATTTTTCATGCAAAATGCTAATTGTGTACACCCTTAATTTGTTTGCATCAGGTAAGAATATTTATTGCAGTTCTGCTGGTTATTTGGAATCAAATTCTTTTAAAGTGGTTGAATTTTGTTAATAAAATATTTTATTAATGGGTAATTAGAAAAAAAATTACATTTGTTTTTGTCTTTGTCTTGATGTAACAATTAACAGCATATTGATAAAAAAAGTTTAGCTTTCTTAGATATTATAATGTAAATTAGATTACAAAGTTTGTTCGAAGAAGGAATACTATCAAATTTCTGATCGAATTTAGAAGACCCTCAAAAACGACTTGATGATTCAATTTAGGTGAACAGGTGGGAATCTGATATAAAGCAATCAATAGTAAAAGTAACCCAAAAATTAAAAACATTAAATTGTCGATATCTATATATACTTTGAACATTTGTTATAAATAATTGATGATACTGTGACGGACAAATTACACAAGCTTCAATAATAATATAAATATGAAACGTAAAAATACACCTCCTTAAGGAGGTTCGATAGTGAAGTCAAAATGATAAGATATTTATGAAAATTTAATATGTCATTCTTCTATAAAGTTTACGATGGCATGTAAAATTTGAAAACATTAGCCATTACCGATTTACAGATAATTGACTTCAAAGTTTGATTCTTACACACAGGCTCTTATAAGAGCTGCTTGTAAACTGGCAATAAACCTTAGAGTGCGATTGTTTAAAATGATAAGATAGAAATGAAAAACTATATAAAATATTGGAAAAGTATTAACGACTGTGTACGCGAAATTTGAGAACGAATAAGAACACCGATTCCGAGTACTAAGCGAAAACGTAAATGAAACCACTAGCTCGTAGGCTGCGCGAGGAGGTGCGCGGTAAGAGGGCCTCTCCTTTCCTCACCCCGCGCGGGAGATCTATCTAACCTTCTTAATTTCCCTGGACGAAGCTGAGAGCATGCGCGCACTATAATGTAATAAAACCATTTGGCGCCCAGGACCTGCGGTTTGGACTGCAATTTGGGAATTTTCTTTAGTTTTAGAATGCTTCCCACTCTTGCTGTTAACAAGAGGGAAGCCCAAACTTTAGTTGCATTCCGACTACCGGCGCGTGCACATCTCCACTCGTCCGCCAGCTGTCGAACGACAAAACTTCGGAAACATCTTGGAAAAGCAGGTAGCTCAGATGGCACGGAAACTAGCAGAGCCGCGAACGCGATTTTCACGCTCGCGCAGCAGAGATTGTAGTTTTTTTCTAGAAACCACTCACGCCATCGTAGCTAAAGCAAGAGTAAGCTAGTTAGCTGCTGGTATCACGCACGTTTCAGTGACAAAGCAAAAAATGCATCACACCCTGCTCTCAAAATTCAGAAAACGGTCAACCTCGTCAGTTATCGCGGCCATACATGACGATCTCCCGACGAGCCGCCTCTTCGTCAAGGATAAAGCGTCAAAAATTGAATATTTAATTGATACCGGTGCCGACGTAAGTGTCATTCCTCGAACATACGCACCTAAAACACAACCGCGCACAGGTTACGAGTTGTTCGCGGCAAACGGAACACGAATAGCAACTTTTGGGACGCTCGTGCTAAACATCAATTTCAATCTACGTAGCAAGTTCATATGGCGTTTCATCTTAGCCAACATATCAATACCAATTATTGGTGCAGATTTTCTTGGACATTACGGACTTCTAGTGGATATAAGAAACCAACGCTTGTTGGTTGAAGTTAATCTGCAATCTATTTACGGTTCCGTCGTTCAAGGAAAATTTCTGACAATCAAAACCATGTACGGTCATACGCCGTATCACGCACTACTAGAAAAATACATTGATATCACACGCCCATTAGGTATGCCTACAACTGCAAAGCACAACGTCATGCATTACATCGAAACAACACCCGGCCCACCTGTATCAAGCAAGGCCCGGAGACTGGCACCAGATTGTGTCAAGGCAGCTAAAGCCGAATTTGACCTGCTCCTCAAGCAGGGTATAATCCGGCCGTCGAAAAGCCCTTGGTTATCTCCGCTACATATGGTGCAAAAAAAGGACGAACAATGGCGCATGTGCGTCGATTATCGAAGATTAAATCAGCGTACGATTTCGAATGGTTACCCGATACGTCGTCTAGAAGACTTTTCCAGCAACCTGAAAGGAAAAAAGGTTTTTTCGACTATCGACCTCGTACGTGCATACCATCAAATCCCAATAGCTCCGAAGGACGTGTCGAAAACAGCCGTTATTACTCCTTTCGGAATTTTTGAATATTTATACGGATCTTTCGGGCTCTGTGGATTAGCGCAAACTTTTCAACAATTCATCGACGAAGTACTTTATGGTATAGACTTTGTTTACCCGTACCTCCATGATTTTCTGATTGCTTCTGAAAACGAAGAACAACACTTAGAACACGTCGAAATAGTTTTCAAAAGACTTTTACAATACGGCCTCATAATAAACCCAGGAAAATGCACCTTCGGAGCACCACAGGTCAAGTTCTTCGGCTATCAAGTAAGCGCGGAGGGCGTACGCCCTCTCGAAGAAAAAGTCAAAGCCGTGCGAAACTTCCCCAAACCCGCTAAGGTCAAGCAGCTACGCAGATTTGTGGGAATGGTCAATTTTTACCGCCGCTCCATACCCGCAGCAGCGAAACTACAAAGGCCACTAAACGATCTATTGAAAGGTCCAAGCATGAAAGGTAATAAACCGATAATCTGGACTAAACAGGCTGATAGAGCATTCATTGCGATGAAGGATGGTCTCGTGGATGCAGTATTATTAGCACACCCAGCTTTAGAAGCACATTTATCTCTCACCGTTGACGCAGCAGACGGTGCTCTTGGTGGTACCTTACAACAATATGTAGATAATATGTGGCAACCATTAGGATTTTTCTCGCGCTTACTCTCAAAAACTCAGAAAAATTATAGCCCCTATGATCGTGAATTATTAGCAATATATGAAGGAATCAAATATTTCCGCTACGCAGTTGAAGGCCGAAATTTCACTGTGTATACGGATTACCTACCTTTAACGAATGTTTATAATTCGAAGAAAGAAAAGTCAATTAGACAATTTCGCTATCTGTGTTTTATATCACAATTTACTTCTGATATTAGACACTTATCCGACAAGGATAATGTTGTCGCAGACGCTCTTTCAAGAATCGAAGAAGTCCACACAATTGACTATTCAGTGCTCGCTACAGCTCAAGAGAAGGACGAAGAACTGCAAAATTTATTAAAATCAGGAACTGGATTACAATTAAAACGCATTAATTTTGAACCATTTAAAGCGGGCGTATATTGCGATGTTTCCACGCGAAACGTTCGCCCCTACGTCCCCCCTTTGTTCCGCAAAAAGATTTTCGAACAGCTCCACGGTCTGTCTCATTCAGGTAGTCGCGCCACCATAAAACTAATTACTAAATGGTTTGTGTGGTCTTCTATACGGAAAGACTGTGCTCGATGGACTCGGACATGCATACAATGCCAAAAATCAAAAATAACAAAGCTTGTGTCCCCTCCAGTAAGCAACTTCATTCCACCAAACGCAAAATTCGAGTATGTACACATGGATATCGTCGGACCGCTATCTTCATCCGAAGGATTTAAATATTGCGTTACATGCATCGATCACTTCACTCGCTGGCCAGAAGCTTGGCCTATAGAAGATATAACAGCAGATTCAGTAGCCAAAGTATTTTTAAATTGGATCTCACGTTTTGGAGTACCTACACGAATAACTACCGATCAAGGTCGACAATTCACATCGCATTTATTCAAAGAATTAACCCGCTTAATTGGATCTACGCATTGCATGGTTACTGCATATCACTCGCAAGTCAACGGCCTAGTAGAACGTTTACATAGGCAGCTAAATGAAGCTATTATGTGCCGTGAGGACAAAAAATGGACGCAACGACTTCCTATCGTCCTCCTAGGCATGCGTTCTGCAAATAAAGAAGATCTCAATGAAAGCCCAGCAGAGCTCGTATATGGAGAGAGATTACGTTTACCTGGAGAGTTTTTGGAAACTAACAACTCCAGCAATTTTGTCAATAGTTTGAGACAACACATTCATGATCTCAAACCTATAGCATCAGTTTGTCACGGCGAGAAAAAGAACTTTAGTTTCAAAGACCTCTCGACAACCGAAAAAGATTATGTACGTCATGACGCTGTAAGGAAACCATTACAAACTCCATATGATGGTCAATACAAAGTTATCGAACGTACTGAAAAATATTTCACGTTAGACATCGCTGGAAAAACAATAAAAATCTCCATAAATCGACTCAAACCTGCACATTTATTAAAAGAAGAAAAACATCGCATAAACAACAGTACACCGCAAGAAGAAAATTCGCAAGAAGATCTACGTACGCAAGGCCCTATGTACCACCAACAACACGCTCTGGCAGAAGAGTAAAGTTTCCTGATTTCTTCGGCTTGTCGATAGCACATGAATATACATATTAAATTGATTAACATTTTTTATTTATATTCACTTCATTTATAAATTCATTCTTTTTAATTAACAGTTATTATGTTCTGAAAATATTCAAATAATATTACAATATTATTTATATTTCTTTGTAATAACAAACATTGTACTATAACTTTTAACAATTTTTTTTAGAATATTGTAACTTTTCTTTACTGATTTTGTATTACTTAGAATCATTGTAATCTTATAGTCTAGGCAAGTATGAGTTCTTCTTCCACGTTAATTCATAAATCACATCTACAAAAGATTAAAAAGAAGTAATTTAGTAATAATAAAATATATGATGAAATATTATCTATCGTATTTTTATTTATTTTTCATAAGCTGCCGAGTGGTAAATAATCAGTACAAAATTATGCTAAAGATAATTGTGAAATCAACTAACAAATGGTCAAGTAAAGAAATTAATTATTGCAATCTCAGAAAAGTATAGATGATCATCTCAAACGTGTAATTATTTATAACATTTTATAATTATCCAGACATTTATACTATGAAATATTTTGTGTATATTCTAAAATTGTGTACAATGCCATCAATTATAAAAAATATTTATAGAGATACGGGCTCGTCGACCAATAGTTCAAGATGCATCAGAAAATATACTTTTCACTTAAAAAATAAATTTTTCTACACTTGTCTAGTAAAAAATAAGTGAAATGTAAAAGATATCAGAAAAGTATAGATGATCATCTCAAACGTGTAATTATTTATAACATTTTATAATTATCCAGACATTTATACTATGAAATATTTTGTGTATATTCTAAAATTGTGTACAATGCCATCAATTATAAAAAATATTTATAGAGATACGGGCTCGTCGACCAATAGTTCAAGATGCATCAGAAAATATACTTTTCACTTAAAAAATAAATTTTTCTACACTTGTCTAGTAAAAAATAAGTGAAATGTAAAAGATTCTAAAAGATCAATGTAAAATATAAGTAAATAATAATTAAAATAAAGTAAGCGAAGTTTTATGTTATTTTCGAATGAATCTGGTTGGCATATGAATTAAAGATTGGTATAATATTTTGAAAAGATTACGAAAGCATTTTCTTACTTTTACTATACAAATTTATCAGATTAAAATTTAGTAATTGTAATTACAATAGCCCACCAACCAACTATCGGTCGACGGGCCCGTATGTTTATAATTATTTTTTATAATTGATAACATAGTACGAAATTTTAAAATAAACACAAAATGATGGTAAAGCGGATATTACTATGATTCACATTGCAATATGAAATACATAGGAGTATAAATGTCTGGATAATTATAAAATATTAAAAATAATTACACATTTGAGATGATCATCTATACTTTTCTGAGAATGCAATAATTCATTTCTTTACTTAATCATTTGTTAGTTGATTTCGCAAATTACTTTAGTATAATTTTGTATTGATTAATTGCCACTCCTGCAGCTTATGAAAAATAAATAAAAATATGATGGATAATATGTTATACATACATTTTATTATTACTAAATTATCTTTTTTTTAATCTTTTGTAGATATGATTTATGAATTAATGTGGAAGAAGAACTTATACTTGCCTAGATTTAATGTTTGTAAAACGTAAGTTTTAGGGAGGTTTTACAACTTTCTTAAGAATTATTACAGTTTTTAGCAAATAATTTTATTACCTTTTTGGCTACTTACATCAATTCTTATTAAAAAATGTGTCTGCGCTAATATATAACTAATTAAGGGGTTGCACTAGACTGTATGCTTTATTGGTCGCATCACGAATTCGAATTCTTTATTTTGCGAAAATAAGGGGCAAAGAATTTAAAATTAAAAAAAAGCATTTAAATCAGACTAAATTTTCCCATTTAAAATTATAAGGATAATCGGCAAAAAATTAAATTTTCGTAAAAGTAGGCGTAAAGTACGTAATTTTGTTTGTATTAAGCGGGCATAAAGTAGCACTCTTTCGCATACCTTGCATAAAACCTAAAATCGTGCATGCTGACTAGTGCGATCGGAAGTTTGCATAAAAGCTGGCCTCGCCAGCCCTGATCATGAGTGGTGATCACAGCTAGTGTAAATGCAAGATTTTCAACCTTACGCCCAGTGTGCGCATATATTATGTGCTACCGTACGCACAAAAAAACTAAAATGATGTGAAATGTGTATTATATTATGGCGCAGAACTTATATGCTGTAAAGTTCTACTTTACGCCTTTAGTACGAAAATTAAAATAGTTGGTTTTATTATGCATATGTAACATTTTTCGCATTTAGCTCTATTCGAAGTTATTTTTAATATTATCACTGGTGTAAAAGATAAAACGGACTAAAAAGAGTAGACAAAGAAGATATGACAAATTTATTATATTATATGCTTCTAAGCTATATTAAAAAAAAATTGTAGCTATTTGCAACCTACTAAATTCGGATAATAATACAAACCAATATCTCAGTCCCTCCGAATTTGTGTTAACAAGGGTTTACTGCATCAATTTCTTAACTTCTTCTTAAAAGACAAGACAACGCGATGCCAATACTCACTTTTACAGGTACAGTTGCTCTTTCTCGGGCACTTCATTATTTATATTACGTTCGCTGATCCTTATACGCACTTAATCTTATTATGATAACGTAGATAATGTACTTATACCTTGTATATCAGCTAATCCTCATTCAAAATTCACGTGTGTTTTGATTATTTAATTAAAAACTCAAAATTTGGCGACGTATGTAACACTCACGTAACCTTATTATAATATTAGTATGTCCGTTGAAATGTATCTATATATATTTGATTACAAACTAAAATCGGAAATCGGAAGTGACGTCATCAGGGATCTGCTGTATTTAGTCAAAGAATGGATTGTTTTCAGAGAACATTTTTTTATTTCAACAATAAAATTCATAACTCAAATAAATTCCAAAGTAATGCATAATGTACAAAATATCATTAAACATTAATGTACTCGCAATTTTCAGGAGATTATGGACAAGAAATCAAAGTATTAGGTCCACGGTGCGGCCCCGACAGCTTCGTATCATACCTAGTACTCATACTTGCCATCGTGGCGCCACCGCTCCCCTTGATCCACGGTGTGGCCCCGAAAGCTTCGTATCATACCTTGTACTTATACGTACCAACGTGGCGCTACCGCGCCCCTTGACTTAAACAACATTCTATTTTATTACTTTTACCTATCTTTGATGTCCCATTTTTTAATACTCAAATAAATAATACTTATTCCTAAACTATATATGTTTTCATACTGGACGACACTTTTATACATTTAAAAATCTTCACTTTTCGTTATTATTTAATACTTAACTCACATTATTAACTTTGGCCAAAACTAATGTACTACGTCAAAAAGTTCTATTTATACAACTAATTCCATTTAGAAATTTTCATTTTCATCTTGGTACTCAAAAGTTACAGCTAAATTAGCTACGGATGTTCATACTGGGATACTCTCCCCTATACATTGTAAACCGATAATATACATTCACCCTTTCTTTTAAATGGTAATTTCTCTTTCTAAAAATATCTTTTTACTTCTTTAACGTTATCACTGGTAGGGGATGAATGTCGCGGAAAAGATGCACAAGCTTTAATAATAATATAACCCGGCTAAAAATGAGTCATATAATTATATATAACTTTTGTCTCTATATAATAATGCATAATTATATATCATTATATATTATAATTATACAATAAATATAATAAACAATAATCCATTATACTGCAGCATGACATTTATTTTATAATCAATCATAGTGAGATGAATGTGCGTACGTTTAAGGATGTTTAATCCGCCTTTTACCTACAATACCTGGAACAACTTTTTTCAATTAAATTTTCAATTTTAAGAAAATACTAGAAAGAAATTTGCTGAAATTAAATAAAAAAAGTGGATCCTCGTAATTGTTGCTGATGGGTGGATTTAGCATCATCTTAGAGATGTGAAAGTGAATTTTTAAACGCATTTTTCTCCGAGAGTTAATAATGAAAGCTTTTGAAAATTTAACTACATGTTCCTGGGAAGAACACGGAGGGGATATTATGGCGTTTTTTAGAAATATTTATTTATTGTAGAGAAAAACTATAAATGTGATGCCGATAAGGTAGGTATTTTTATCACATTTTCACATCTCCTTAAGTATGTAGATGTCCTCATATGTCTTTATGTACGTGTGATGAGAATGAGTTTTAATGTGTGTGTTTCGGTAGTATACATATACGTGCGTCTGTAACGTGAGTCACGTTACGTGACTTAAAGTATGTGCAGCTGTTTTGATGTACACGGAGAGAAAATTCGAACTATTTTGGGATAGAAATATCACGCTATGTAAGTACCAGACCTAATATGCGATGGAAGTATAGACTTTAACTATTATAAGGAAGATATAGGTATAAGACTAAAGAAGATATACCTAAGTATTTCGATGTCTGCTTGTGGTTGTATGAGCTATCTGCGTGTGATTTGATATTTCTGTATTTTAATGTGCGTGTGCATGACGTGTGCATGACTATGTACATATTTTTCGATTAGTGTAAGAGTATTTTCTGTATTTTCTGTTGTGCACAGTGCATGTGTATGTAGCTACGTGTATATGTGAATGTATGTATGCAAGTGGGTATGTGTGTAGATAAGTAGGTATATATGGGTGTTTGTCAAAAAGTTGAATAATTCTTGTCTCTCCTGGTTTACAAGATATCAGGGCATTATATGAATCTTAAAAAATAGTACTATAACCGGACTATCGTAAGCAAGAATCTGCAAAATTTTCAGAATATCCAGTATTTTCTATTCTGAGTGAAAAATAAAAAACTATGAAAAAGGTCTTGTCCGTCCCATGTCCCAAGCCTTAATTTCATTCCAATACAACAAGAAAATTAGTAAAACACTACATTTTAACCAAAAAGAATTACACAGAGGGTTAATGTAAGTCTTTGTTAATTCAAAAATGATGCGCGACCTTTAAATGCGTCTATTATGTTTATGTATGGTCGTTTCGAAATGTGTCCCCTAGTTTTGATGTCTTGTCCGTCCCAAGGGCTTTATTCAAAGAAAGTTGCATTCAAATATTGACAAATGAAAATGCAACCTATTCCTTCTTGTAACTCTTACATACATTTTGTAAAAAAAGTTCACATATGACCTTACTTATTACTTATTTATTTATTACTTATTTATTAGTATTATTTTCTACAAATAATTAGTTAATGTTGCACTTCTACTACCGTACCTTTATTATATGTCTTGTCTGTCCAGCGAAAAATTCTTTACATACATTTGGTGCATTTAAATAAATAAACTACTAAAACAATGTGTACGGCAGAAATGTCTTGTCCGTCCAATGATTACGTTAAATGTACTAAAACAATCGAAGGCGGTAGCATCGAATACGACAAATAGATAAATAAACAACATTTTAACCTATTTAAGCGTAGATCATAATCGTCCATATTCTGTAATAAGCATGCAATTTTTAATTTGTGCTAAACAAGAGATACTTCATGTAAGGTAATATATATTAAATGAAAATTATACTCTATAAATTCGTAATTTAAAAGAATATATTATAAGAAACTTTTAATATTGTAATATTTTTTTAACTACATAAAAGTGTTTTTTGATCTCGCCCATTTTAATTTTCTTTATTTATACGATTAATATTATTACATCATATTTTTTATTTTCGGCTTCAAAGACTTTATTTTTTTGAAAATCATACTTTTAAGTAGAGCCAACTTTTTGACAATCACCCATATACAATTAACTGTACACGTGTTTTGCATCGGTTTTTATAAAGGTATGTTTATATGTTTGTGGATATGTGTGTGAATTATTGTATGTGGTAGATGTGAGCATGAATTTTGACGTGAGCGCAAATGTGTCGGTGTGTGTTGGTAAATGGATTATGTGCATATGCGCGTCCTGTGTGTTTTGATGTATATGTGTCTAAATGCGAGTGTGTATGGTAACTACAAATGTTTAAGGGTGTCTCTGCATACCTTATTCTGCGCGGTATTTCAGCTATATACATTAATATTTTTGTGCATTTAAATTTTTGGGCACAGTAATTTTTTGGGCGTTATAATTTGTGGGATCTTAATTTTTCATTGTTTTTATAAATTTTGGGCATTGTAATTCTTTGGGCCTTATAAATGTTTGTGTCTTATGACTCCTTGGACTTCTTAAGGAGACAGGCCTGGGTTAAACTCAAAAACATCTTGATCCTACAGGTCACAATAAATCATTATTTTCAATACCATATTTATTAAAGCAACTTTGTTCCTCACACGACTCTATGTGACGTCATGATGAACGAAACTATTTTTTCGTCGTTTATTCGACTCCTTTTGACATGTATTACAAAATAAACAGAGCATTTTTTCGTTAAAATTTGTTCTTTTTATGAGATCCAAACGATTTAAAAAATTTTGTTTTTAATATTTATAAAAGAATTCATTCGATATACGGAAAGAATAGTAAACAAAATTTTAACAAAAAAGTGCTCCGTTCATTCTGTAATACATGTCAGCTTATCGAAAATTTTGGGTGGTAAAAGGAAGGAAATTTTATGCTTTATCAAATGCATTTTCACTTGGTCGATGATATTAATTCTAATATACGAAAACCCCGAAAAACTAAAACCAAAAAATCGAAAAACCGCTAAAAAGCAAAAACTAATCCGAAAAACTAAGAAAATTATTATTATGCCCCCTTTGTGTAGAACTTATTGTAGAACTTATTTGGTTACTAAAATGTATAATGGGAGAATTAGAAAAATATAAAACGATGGCAAAATTGTGTATAATATACTATAAACTTATATTTACTTTACAAAAAAGTTTGAAGGCGTTTGAAATGATAGTAATTTATAAAAATATATTATGTGTATAACTTTCACATAATAAATGTATTTTAGCAATCGATCGGTTCTCAAGCTTGGCGCAAATAATTCGTGGTGTCGCTAGTAATGTTCATGTAGCCAATATGTGAACATAGAATTCGCCGCGAATAACTCGTAGCATGAAAACGGACCTATTGTGCATGCGTACACTATTGGGAGAATAATGAAATTTGATGAAACTTAGTTCGCGGACGAGAAAATGGCCGTCGAAAGGAATATTTTATCATTACGAGTATATTTTTATATATATATCATATATATCATATATATATATATATATATATATATATATATATATATATATATATATATATATATATATATATATATATATATATATATATATATATCATTCCTCTCGATCACCATATTGAAACCACCAGAGGGCGTAGTGAAAATTTGTATTTGCAATAAAGTAATAAAACCATTTGGTACGCAGGCCCTACGCTTCGGGCTGCAAAATTGAATGGCTGAGATGAAAATCAGTCTAAGTCCAAAAAATTCAAGTTTGAGCTGAGATCGCCATTTTACTTGAAATATATAAATACACATTTTAATAAGAAAAATTAACATTTTCTGGCATATATAAAACTGTCCCAAAGGTATAAACAACGTCATGAATGGAAAACCAGTGTAACAAGGAAGATGTCACACCTCCGGGTCACGGATGTTGATGAAACTTTGGCGGGTGTTTTCTGGTACCTAAAAATGAAGTCTCACTCATAGTTTTTTCCAGCGGGAAAATTATCATTACACCCCAAACGCATATGATTTTAATAAAATGAAACTCCTCTTCTTCTCAACATAACTCTGCATGTTTTTACATGAAAAAAATTTTTACATGAAAAAAATTTTTACATGAAAAAATTACCCAAACAAACACTGAAACTAGGCAAAAATAGCTTTTATTTAAGCTTTGTTACGTATAAAAATATTATTTTCTGAGTAAAAATTATTAACGATCGAATATGGTGACCGAAAATATATCAGTATATTCGAGGAAACTTATTTATTATAAATTTTTTCTCCTTTTTAGTCACTATCTTAAATTGTTAATAACCTTTACTCAGAAAAATATTGTTATATGTAACAAAGCTTAAATTAAAACTGGGGCAAAGTTAATCAAAATTTATTGTACTTTCTTCTTTAAAGAAAATATCTTAAATAACAAAATGTTGGAAACTGGGTAGTTGAAAAAGTTTATTCTATAGTTCGAAAAATAAGCTAAAAATCTACGGCTTAGTGAACTTTGTAAGTCATCAGTTAGATAATTTAAAAATAATTGAAAGTAAAATGTTCAATTTACAATAATTATCCGCTAAACAACGTATAATGCAGTACTTTTACTTACTCCCGAATTAAAAACCAATCGTTTCTCGGACTCGCGCCGAAAAAACCATTTACAATTATTAGTCTAATGATAGTTTTTGGTATGTAATATTTGTTTTGGTATTAGAAAAATCTTTACTTTAAGTTTTATTTGCAACCTGCTTTTGTGTTAGCTACCGCTTTGTATTTGTGATGTTATTTTCAACGCAACTTAGTGTAACCTAGCATTTTCTTTATTTGCTGAGGATAAAACCGATTTTGTTGTACAATATGTGAGTATTGAATAAAATTTTCATAATAAAATATTGTTTTTAATCAATTTTAATTAATTTATTCATAAATTATTGAGTTGAATTGAAGTTGAGGTGAAAAATTGTCTAAGTCGACGTCTAAAAACACTTAATTGTGTAGATAAATTAGGGATGACTTTTAAGGTTTGAACGGTAGCTTAACTTATTTTTATAAAATTGACATCGAGCAATTTTTTCTGTTTTTCTCAAAGTTCATACTTTGGAACTTAGATTGTTTTTCAAGGTCCCCGAGAAGAGTTTTCTTGAAGGATCATTATTTTCTATAGTTTTATAATGCTTCCCACTCTTGCTGTTAACAAGAGGGAAGTTCAAAATTCAATTCCAGTTCAACTACCAACGCGTGCGCATCTCCGCTTGTCCGCCAATCGCTATTATACATTTCCACTTACACGCGATATTATACTTGTTATTTCTTTGTTAATTATTTAAATAAATTTATTATTAATTATTTTAACAAGACTCAGATTATTTATTGTAACCGTCGCGCACCCCGCGTTAATTGTATATTAAAACTATATTACAACAGACATAAAGGTAATGAAATAAAACAATAACTTCGTATCATAGTATCACGCAATAAAAAAATTATCTTGCTAAGTAATTAGTCTTTAAATTAAACACGCATAGGCCTAGACTAAAAAGTACAAATGTTGACGCAAAATAGTACAAATCCAGCAATTTAATCTGTTAAGCAATATTATAAATTTGTAATGTTCTACTTCTCTAAAGTACAAGAACATGATATTGTCATTTTAAAGGTATGATTCCGGGATTTTAAATACACTTAACAATTTATTCTTTTACAGTTTATTAAAAGTCTATTCATTTAAAAAGTACAAATTCTTAAATAGATTCTATAAATATATTGAAGAAGTACAACATTATGAATATATGTTTTCTAAACGATTAATTTGATGTATTTGTACTTGTTTATTGCGTCATTTTTGGAGATTTTTAAGTTTAGAGTGCAAATATTCTATTTTATTTCTTCTACATGCTATTTATTATATTCCATATAACGTATACATGTGTTTCGTAAGTACGTGTATATAGTATACACGTACTTACGAAACTAGAATATCTGATAAAATACATAGCAAAAGTCATAAACATGGACCAACATGAAAACATAAAATAATATTGATACGTGCAACAGTGATTATATGCACTGTACATGATATTTAACGTATTAATTTTTGATTTTTCTTTTGTTTCTTTTAAAATTCTTTTATTTCCATATGATTTGATTTATTATAATCCGCGACAATTATTCCGTTTCATGATTCACCGAATCTCTATTTTTACACACAGGCGATAATAAAAGATTAAACAACAAAAGTATATTTTAATCCAACAAGCAATCGATTCATCACAATACGGCGGCATAAATTGTACTTGGAACAGCTTCTTCCTCTTGCAGTCCGTTTTGTTGTACTTTCTTTCTGTCTTTCTCTCGGCTAAATTCATCTGCTTCCTTCCGCCTGCCTTTATCTCTCATCGGTTTAATTGCCCGGTTGCTCTGCCGGCCGCGGTGCACTCGTCGCTCGGTGTAACGGGTGTTGCGAATTTTTTGTTCGTACCCACCTTGCGGCCGCGCCAATCATTTTTGCGCTCCGAGCTTATAAGTAGGTTGATGCGCTTCGCACTTCGGTTTTTGATGAGACTATAATGTAATACTACGATCCAGTTTTCATTTATTTAATATTTATACAGGTACAGTGTATTATTTTTCATGTTTGCTAGACATAGTATTATAATAAAAAATTCAGTTATTATTAGCCGTTAAGACCATTAGACCAGGTCCCCAGTGTCCCGTAATAACTAATTTACTTTTCCTGGTAGAATATAAGCGATATTAGCTTGTTAACTTGTTAATTAAATGAAAGCATTATTCTATATTATTCCTTTTTCAAATGGAAAATAATTATATGAAATTATTATTATATATCGAATAATGCACCTATGAAGATAAATGTATACTGATTTATTTTAATTTATAAGTAACTATTAAAATACAAGATGATGGTCGTTTTTAGGTTCAAAATGAGCTATAAATTGACTAGTAACCAGCCAAGATTTCCAGGATCAGGGTCGATTTTATTTTTCTTCATTCACATCATAGAATATAGTTATAAAATTTTAATTGTTTTAAAAAAATTTTAAATGTTCAAAAAATGTTTTGCTGCATTTTTTCCAGATTTAGATCGTATGTTGAATAATGTACTAAAAACAATCTCAACGAAAATGAGGTGAGAGTTTTCTCAACGAAAAAGAGGGCCCAGACTTCGAAATTGTGATGAACATCAACTATATGACATGTTAAGAAATTTCCAAACCATTTGTAAAAAAATATGATGAACGGGATGATTGAAATTTTAACATTTTGTATTCAGATATTCTGAAGGTCCTATAAAAGCATTTTTTTAGAAACAGCTTATGTAAATGCACATATTTAAAAAATAGGAGCCCGTAAGGTAGATTACTTTTTTAAATTAGAGTCCTTTTTTAAATTATTTTGAAAAAAGTCCTCTACTAGAATCTTCAAAATATCATAAGTAAACTTTCATTAATATTTCAACCAGTACCATTCAATTCGGGAAAATGTACTCATTTTTGGTTGGTATAAAGAATTGTAAAAATATTTACAACCGTGTAAAAGAATAAAATGAGTATGCTTATAATTCTTTGGAATGAGTTTGGATATTTACTGAAACTTTGAGAGATCTTTTCTGACATCTAAAAATGAAGTGCAGCACCCTTAGTTTTTTCCAATGGGCCTTTATTCAGTGTTCTCAAGATATCAATCAATTGATGTCAATTGTACATTACTCTCTAAATTTTTTGGAGTTAATTTTTCGCTTCAATTGTAGAGTGAATTGTGGTTCCCCTCCAAACGAGTGACATTTCACTTTCCACTCTGCAGTCACTGCAATCTAAAGAGTGAGTTTTATTACTCTTAATTAGAGAGTGACTGGTGATTCACTATAATTTTCACACTACTTTGCAGTGAAATTTGTCTTATAAAACCTATCAATTAATCAAAGTTTCCAATTCTGACATTTTACTTATAAAACATTAATTGCACCAGGAACCTTCAATTAAATTTTCAAGAGATTTCATTATTAATTGTAGAAAAAAAACTGGGTTGAAAAATATACAACTATGCGGTTAAATAATTTAACTAGAGGTGAAAAAGTACTTTTTAGTTAGAATTTAAGCAGATAATGTTTTTAAAAATTCGAAGAAAATAGTAGACTATTATTTTTTTCAAAAATAGAATTTTTTACAGTGATATTTATCATCGACTTCTTTATTCTAAAAACTTATTCAAAATTAGACAAATTTCTTAGATAAAATTGGCTTACTATGTCCTGCTGCAAGTTTGTATTGTCATTGTTTGGTTAATATTTCAAAATATTTCGTTTTTATTTGCAACCGGAAAAAAGTTTAAAATATTTTTCGCGGTTAGCAATGCGTATGGCGACCTTTTTAATTAGCCATTTTTCAATCCATTTTACATTTTACATCCCCTTGAATTGCCAAAGTTTTATTAATTTTTAAAATGTTAATATTTACCTAATATATCTTAAACTTTTTATAAAAATACATAAATTGAGAAAATATAGTAAAAAAATGTTAGACGTTTGGCCAAATAAACATTACCCTTATAAAACTGAATTTTATACACAATATAATTTTGATATAATTTTATTCGCAATAACTATTTATTAGCTCTAAGTAATTATGGCTTAAACAGATTGTAGCATTTAGTAAGAGTTCATCAACGAATTGGAATACGTAGGAGAAATCATTGTGCACGAAGTCAGATGCAACGGTAGTCAAGCGCAAGAGTAAAAAACTGATTGCTGTTGATGGTTTCTTTTATAGAATTTAGGCTTTTCTTTTTCCAAGCAACATACAAACAGAAAATGTACATACCTGTTTAAAAATTATTATACGTAGCAAGACAATTTCTTCATAACACAAATGTTTATAAAAATATTCAACACCGACATTACATCGACGCTCAATACGAAGAGATAACGCGTTTCAATATTTGCTACGAAGAGTATCGCGATTCAGCGTTTGCAGTGAATTAGAGTAACGAAATGCAAAGGTTTACAAAATCATTTAAATGATTATGACACTAGCCAAATGCGTAAAATAGGTCTTAAATGTATAATGTGTATCCCTCTAAATATGGGGAGGTTCAACATCTATTTTACATGTTTACAAAGTTTGATTAATTTCGGTTCCTGAATCACATTACGGTCCGTCTTTATGCAGTGAATTATTTGCGGTGAATTGACGTATTGATGATATATTGTTAACGCCAGTTAATATATTAAATTAAAATTAAGTCAATTCGCCGCCAATAATGCACTGTATGAAAACGGACCTTTAGTCTTCGCCGCGAACGCTGAATCTAGATACTCTCTTTATATATATATATATTATAGTCTAACATAATCACACACGCTTCTGAGTTTCTACTGTTTTCGTTTATCTCAGATTATTTTGTAGCACACCACATTGTAATTTGAAAATCAAACGTAGAAAAAACTAGCGCTAGAGTGTCGACACGAGAACCCACAGAACTGAGGTTCAAATCCGACTCATCAAAACATATCTAAAACGTAAAACAACTTGAATAATTATATCTTTATACGCGTATTCTTCCACTCTAAATAGAGTGAAAAAGTCACTTTTACAAAAGAGCCAATTATTCACTCTTTCTAAAAATGAAGAGCCACTCCAAAATAAGTAACTGTGTTTTCATGATCGTATTGAGTGAGATTCACTCCAAAACAGTGAAAAACCACTCCAAAAATTTAGGAAGAATAATTTTATGGCCCAAAAATGAACATTCACTCCAAAATAAGTGGCTGTGTTTTCTTGATCGTTTGCCTTACTGAAAATCGTTCGTAAGATCTTACGTCTGAACTTACGTAAGATCTTACGTCTGAACTTACGTAAGATTTTACGTACTGAGTTCAACGAAGATCTTACCTAAGTACTTATGTAAGTTTTTACGTAAGTTCTCACTTGCTATTTTAAATTTAAATAGCCAACTAAATAATAAATTAAACAAATTAATTTGACATCCACTGAAATACCCACTATAGGAAGTACCATCCGTTCGGTACTTCGGAATTTGGTACTTTTGAGGCATACAAAATTATTTTTAGTAATTTTGAAATTTTTTTAAGCTGCCTGTGTAATAACTTGCGTAATAACTTACGTAAGAACTTAGCTAAGAAACTTAATTAAGAACTCATATGAACTTACGTAATTTCTTATCTAACTTCTTATGTAAGTTCTTAAACAGTAGCTAAAACAATTTTCAAAATTACTAAAAATAATATTTTATGCCTTAAAAGTACCGAATTCCGAAGTACCATCTGGATGGTACTTCACATAGTGGGTATCTCAATAGATGTCAACTTAACCTGTTTAATTTATTGTTCAGTTGGCTAATTCAATTTAAAATCGCAAGTAGGAACTTACGTAAGAACTTATGTAAGTACTTACGTAACATCTTCGTTGAAATCCGCCCGTAAGTTCTTCCGTAAGTTCTTATGTAAGTTCTAACGTAAGATCTTGCGTAAGTTCAAACGTAAGTTCTTACAAACCATTTTCAGTAGGGTGGAGTGAGAGTTCGCTTACATAAACAGTTTTTTTGTAACACAAGCACGATTTTCGCGTTTTTCTGTACCTATTAAGCGGGCCTAAATGACAATTTTTTAGATCGGCGGGCGCAAAAGTAAATAAGCGGGCTTTTTGAGTTCGTGTGGTTGCAGTACTCGTCTTCGGCTCGCAAACGCACTCGCCTTCGGCTCGTGCTAGCTCACCTTCGACTCGTACTACAATCTCCACACTCGGTCTAAAAAAACCCACTTTGCGTCTTAGGTACACAATATACTATTATCAACTCTTATATTCACAGTATAAATACAAAAGAAGAACAAGGAACAAGTATAAGGAACAAGGCCTGACAGTCAATAAGATGCAAGCTGTAACAAGACTTGTTCCTTTTGAGAAAAAGAAAACAAAGAATAAGTCTTGTTAAAGTTGTCGCTTGCCATTGGGTTTCAGGCTTTGTTCTTTATATTTGTTCCTATTTTTTTTTCGTACATTTCGTGCATAGGCCCATTAGAGATTAAAAGAGTTGCTTCAATTTAATAATTTAGATAAAAAACTTATATTAGGTTAACAAATTAAATAAAATCACCTTTTCTACATTAGAACACTATATTTAAGTGAAAATACCTAGGTTTAATATGATAATATGAAAAAAATAACATATAATTCTCCAAAATCGAAGCATCCCGAGTAGAAACGGTACTTACAGCGAACATCAGGCCCGGATCCGGTGCCGTAAGAAGCAACTGTGGCCCTGATCCGGCGAATACATTGTAAATATTTTTCTGTGCGCAGTCTCAAGTCCAGCTCTGACCAGGCTGCCTTAAGAAGTTACGTACAATTATTACTTTCTTTTTTAGTGAACAAACTAAAGAATGTATTTTCATCAAACTTTGACCTACTAAAAGATATTCTTTATGGATATAATTTGTTCTGGTTAGCTAAAAATATGATATCCAAAGGAATAAATGATTTACTAAAGATTGAAAAAATTGCTTAATAGAAGTTATGTTTGATGGTTATCTATAACATTTTCAGTGGATGGGAACAATGTTCAGGGTTTCTCCCGGTGACATTCCGGCACTGAGTCATGTTATCAAACATCCGGGTACCCGGATTCGAGCATGATCAGCACCTGCGCACACATCGGACCTGCTCCTAAGGGGAGGTCGGAGCGAACTTTACCATTTTTTACCTTCACCTCGCGCCGTATTTTTCGTTATACGTCTAAAATTTACATAGTAACATCAAAATCGAGTGTGATAATGATTTGTTATTGTGTAAAGAACAGTTGACAACAGCGATTTTTTTTTTTATTAATCGTTTCAAAAGTTTTTTATTGTGAAATATTATTATAATTGACCAACAGACAATGGTCCAAATGACGGTCATCTTACCGCTTCTTAACCTCATCGACGGTTTCACCTCGCGTCGTATTTTTCGTTATACGTCGAGATTTCATAAAAAATCGTACATATAGCGACCTTGATAATCACTTATCAGTATGTAAAGAATAGTGGACAACGATATTAATGTACTTGAAATGCCTACAAATTTTTATTTTTGTGATGCAGGTTTTGGAGGTTATGTCTAATTTCCACCAATCAGAATAGCTCCGACATCCCCAAGGCTATCCGGAATACCCCGGATATTGGCCGGATAATTCGCCTAATTGATAAAGGTAGCACTAGCGTCGGAAACAATATTAAATTCTCATAAGGTGGCGAAAGTTGGAGGTACAATAATGATGGTACCATACGTTGCTGAGATAGGGAAAATGAATATTTTATTACGTTGTACAATAGCTTGAGATATTTCTAACAAATTATGACGTGTAAAATATTTACATAACTACGAACAAGAGTTTTTAAGATAAATATATGATCTAAATACTTTAAATATCCCGAAAAGCGATAAAATTGTTGTTTTTACTAACCTTAGTATGTACTGCACCATTATTGTAGTAACAACTTTCACCACCTTATGGGAATCATTGCTTTTGGCGCTAGTGCTACCCCTCGCCAAGGCGAATTAAGTCCGGCGTACCAGGGCTAATTTTTACTCGGGATTTGGCGCCTACATTCAAATCTTACCATTTCGAACCCGCTTTGTTGGCCGCCCTGACGACGCGTCGCCTCGCGCGCATTGTAAACATCCTAAGCAACGACCGTTGGCTCGTTGGCTATATTGACAGGATACACACACAAACTATCACATAAACACCCCCGCATATTTCGAGCCGGATTTAATTGACATGCCAAAAGTGGGGTTAGAGTTTAATATTGTGATTCTCGCGCGAACTCTGCCGCCGATTGTTACATTTTTGTTTATGTTGGTCGTTGGAGGTGCTCCATCATTTTTCCCTGTTCTAAATTGAATGCACAGTGGAATCGCGGACGGCTAGGATTTGCGGTAAGTTTTGGGAGAGAGTATCGGCGAGGAAGTTATCGATTTCCGTAATTCTAATAATGCGTTTTGGTTCGTCCGTGAGCAGTCAGCTGCGTTTGATTATAATTATGACAAAAGCAACGATTATTTTATGAAAATTGATGTTTCTTGAAGTGTCCGTTCTGAGCTTTCGAAATACGTAAGTTTTGGTAGTAAGTTTGTAGATTTTCATTCAAACCGTGTCTGAAAAAAAAGTTGCCACTGTAGTTTGCTCATATATTTTTAACAAATTTGCTTTCTTAATTATTTCTCTTTGTTTATATTATATTAGATATGGCTTTACTAATTTCATTACAATACAAACAGATTAAATGTTAAATATTACTAAAATCACATAGAAAATAATGTCAAATCTGTATAGGATTGAATCAGAAGAAATTGATGTAAAGATTTGCCATATTTTATAAAGTTAATATAAATTTAATAAGAATTTTATGAAAATTAGTTATCAATCATTATAATCTATCACAATAGTTAACTTTTTGTTAAAAAATGTATCAATTTCATTAATTGCTGTACTGTATTCATACCTATCTTTAATTTGTTTTAAGGTTAGATTTTACACCAAGTCTCACTGATGGTCTCAAACTATAATAACTACAGATCATTTTTACTGTAAGAACTTCTGAGTTACTACATTATTATATTTCTTATTTATAGATCGTAAGATTGCTTAACTTTAAGCAGTAAAAATGGCTCTCAGAACATACGGAGATAAACCGATAAGTTTTCAAGTCGAAGAAAATGGAGAATACTACTGTATTGGCTCTGAAGTGGGCAACTACTTACGCCTCTTCAGAGGTTCACTTTACAAGCGATATCCTGGCATGTACAGGAGGGCTATCACAAATGACGAAAGAAAGAAACTTGTTGAACTGGGTCTCAGTCAGCACGTCCTAGCTTCCAGTGTTTCACTTCTCAGAGCCAGCGAAGTCGAGGACATAATCGAGGGAAACGATGACAAATATAAAGCGGTATCAGTACACTCGACTGAGCCACCTGCACCGAGAGAAGGAAAAGCCAAAAAGTCTATGTCATGGGTACCTAGTTTACCAAACAGTTCGCATTTGGATGCAGTTCCTCAAGCAACTCCTATCAACAGGAATAGGGTACACAATAAAAAAGTTAGGACTTTCCCATTATGGTAAGATTATCTATTATTATGCAATATTTTAAGATATATATTTTTATATAATTTTATTTGAAATTAATTCTTTATTTTTTGTTTTTAGTTATGATGATACAGATCCATCAGCAAATCTAGAAAATGCAGCACAGCAAGAAGTTTTAGTTCCAATCCGCTTAGATATGGAGATAGAAGGCCAAAAATTAAGGGACACATTTACATGGAACAAAAATGGTAGACTTTTAACAAGTCTACTTAATTTCTATGCTATACATAACATATAATTAAAATGTATAATATCTATTTCAGAAAGTCTTATTACACCAGAACAGTTTGCCGAGGTGCTCTGTGATGACTTAGACTTGAACCCATTGACCTTTGTTCCTGCGATAGCACAAGCGATACGGCAGCAGATCGAAGCTTTTCCTCAGGAAACGATTTTAGAAGAACAGTGCGATCAACGTGTTATTATAAAATTGAACATTCACGTAGGCAACACGTCGTTGGTAGATCAGGTTGAGTGGGACATGTCTGAAAGAGAAAACAATCCCGAAAAATTTGCGATGAAACTTTGCGCTGAACTTGGCCTCGGTGGAGAATTTGTCACTGCTATTGCCTATAGGTATATTATAAAAATATAAACAATACTTTTATGAGTAAAATCATTGTGTAAGCAAAGAACGATTTCATTATTGTGCCGAAAAATGTATTACAGCGTGAGAGGTCAATTATCCTGGCATCAGCGTACCTATGCATTCTCAGAAGCACCACTGCCGACAGTTGAAGTACCCTTCAGACCACCTTCTGAGGCTGACATGTGGGCTCCTTTCCTCGAGACGCTGACGGACGCAGAAATGGAGAAGAAAATTCGGGACCAAGATAGAAATACACGGTAAGCTCATTTTTATTAAAAATAGTTGTATATTTGGTAGTTTTTTAATTTTTTATATGTCTTGCTTTTAAAATTTGTAATTAGATATTATTCTTTTAATTAATTTTTTTTTAATTAATGAAACCACATAAATAAAGTAGAAACTTTTTAAAAATTTAAAGAGCAGTCTTTCCACATTATCTCATTAATTGAAATCTATTTGCAATACTGAATAGTGAAAGATATGTAGAATGATTCTCGTTATTGCACTAATATTTGCAGTTTAGTGTCAATCTTTCCAGTCTTACAACTTAATTTCAATGTCTATTTGTTTACAGACGAATGCGACGATTGGCGAATACAACACCTGGCTGGTAAAATCTGTGTAATTCAACGTGCGTCGTGGAAACTTCCATTATCACTGTTAAGTAACGCCAGATCGGTTAGGTTTACGAGCTGCACGCTATACTTTTCTAAAAACAGTGTACATGAAGATACTTTCATACGACTTTGGATAAGTTTTTAAATAATGACAATTTAGTATTATAGTAATATGTCCAATAAAGGAAAGAAAGAGAGAGGCAATCATCTCAGAGTCATTCGTTTTTTTGTGCTCTGTCACGTGCTTATAAATACTTCATCACACGAGAAGTACATTATTTTTCATTTGAAAGAAAGCAGTTTTGATAAGTTTGGTGCGAAATCGTATGATTGTGTATTGCGATTTAAAATTTTATTTTTATTCTACTGTATTTTTTTAGTTTTACATTTATAAATAAGTAAATTGTAAAAACCACTTCTTTTCCACGAAAATTTTTGCAAAAAGAATTTTGATCTTTTATATATATTTCTGTTAAATACAACATATCCAGATTAATGTATTTTAAAATATTGAACATAAATAAAATAAAAGTAAAGAACTGAATTGTATATATCGAATTAACAAATGCACTTCTCCACACCAACGACTAAAATTAAAATTTATTCACCGTTACATATTAAAATTCATTTTTAAAAATAGGCACGTCGCTAATATCTTCTTGCGTAATGAATCATTCAAAAAATGTTAATTTCTTCGTCATCAAAGTCTAATTTTTACCTTCTAAAACTTCCTTCTAGCACGCTCTAGACAGACAACAAATAAAAGCCACACTAAGCCGCTATGAAGAAACATCTTATCAATGATTGCATAGCTGGGAGGCCTCCCTGTTACAATTACATACTCAATCAATGCCTATATTCCATTGTCTAAACCTAATATAGGAAGTATGGCGCAAATATATTATAAAGAATTGAATTTACCACCCACGTGTCGAGCGATAGGAGCAAATCGATGGCGCGCACACGCGTGTTATCGAAATGCGCTATTAACATAATAAGCACGAGACTCGCACTTGATGGAAATGTGGGTCGCAGCGCTTTATCGCATGAATTGCGTTCGAGAGCGTTGCGGAATCGGTGCCGGGCGAGATTAGTTACTCGTATTTTTCGCCAATTCGGAAAGTCGGATGGGTTCGGTGTGAGTTCTTATCCGTGGTATTAATAGCCCCGAGGAAATTGCCATATACGAGAGAAGAAATGTACTGTCTTTTATAAGAAGTTTCTTATTGCTAATTTTGTTTATGTATGTGTAACACTGAAATGTATAGCAAAATTTACTATTTCCGTTTGTACATTGAAGACAAAATAGATATTCTATGAAAATTGCAGTATTTTCAAAGTAAAAATTAATATTCATTTGGTCATTTTTATAGAAAATCGAATATTTTCCAAATTTATCATACAAACAGAAATATCAATTTTTGCTGTGCAATTTTGATGAGTATATTCTGATATTTATTTATTTACTTTTAATCACAGGCCAGATGGCCTAGTACAAAAAATATTTTACATAATAATTTATATAGTTATTACAATATATAATACAAAATTTGTAACAGAAGGCGCTGTTAAAATCAAAAAGAACTATTGTGTATTACAAAAATAAGCTTAATACTAGTTTAAAAAGAATTTCTTTGCTAATATCTTAAACAGTAGTGTACTATTACTTTTTCGCACATCTAATGGTAATTTATTCCATAGACTTATACACCGTGAAACAACTGAATGTAAACCTTAGGTTGATTTGTATTGAAGCTGAGTAATATTGAAAGGGTAACGTACATTGTATGGTGTATTATTCAAATTTATTTTACTTTCAATATGTTCCATAGACGACTTATTAATATAAGAATATTTCTAAAAAGATAATATCATTATCTTATTATAATATTTGTTAAACCAATTAAAAAACATTCAAATCTAGCAAAATTTTTACAAACTACGTTTATATATGCATACATATATTTATTCTCTGTCAAGCATTTAATTTATTATAAGGATAAAATTAACTGAATGACCAAAGTGCAGGTTACGAGGAATTAGTGTAATATTGCGGTGACACTGCAAATTGTAGAATCGATGTCTATTGAAGATATCGCATTCGTGCATGAAAAGGTGACACTCGGAAGAAAGCGATACGCATCTCGTTTCGCTTATAAATGCCTTGATAAAAATTTATTCAAGTGGATAAAAGTCCATTTTACCAAATTCAACGACATTTAAGTGAATGCTAGTTTAGAAAAATGAAAATTAGTGTCAGCTCAGTAACTTTCTTATAATCTAAACTTTAATATAATCAGACTAGATTTATTCAGTTGTAGACTGGGCAAAATAACTTCAACTTTATTGGGTCGAATGCTTGTTTTCGTTAACCGCGTTGGAGGATTTCAAAAAGTTCAAACCAATGCGATATTATATTTGTTCCGCCGAGTGTACATACGTAAATAGTTTTTTGAACTTAAGCAACGGGAAAAGCCGAAAAAATCGCGATTGACATATTGCTAATTTAGATTCAAATTGTGAACTCCGTGTATATCCGCAAACAATTTCAATCTCAATAAAAAGTCTTGTACACTTACGTATTGACTTATTTAAAGCATAAATTATCGACTAAAATAATTTATTTTTGATACTCGTCCGTATCAGTCAAAAAATTCCATGGACACCACTAGACGAAAAAAGTTATTAGAAATCTTATTTTATTTATTGAAGCGTGTATCTCTCTATTTTCTATTAAACTCAAAATTGCCGTGAAAATTATAGTGAACGTTATAACGTATAACATCCTGAGTTTATGGAAAATGTGTCCTACTTCTGCAAATAACGTTAATTTTCACCGTTCATCGAGATGACTTTACCTGTAAAGTCAAGTGTCCCAGATTTACTATAATTATCAGGGTAATTTTTATTAAAAATTTCTCTCTGTATTAAAAATAATATATCTCGAAAGCTTGAACGCGACAATTTAAAAGTCCCAATTCCTTGTACCTAAAAGTAATGCATATTGTACCATGAAAAAATCTTTCCTACAAAAAAATATTAGCTACTCATAATTTCAAAATTGCCACGGAGTTTACATAACAATTTACGCGTTTTCGAACAATCATCCACATCTTTATTGCAGGTTTTCAAAAGACATTCTTTCTTTTTTCCTTAACGTACCTAATATACCGTCCATCGAGCTCGCACACTTAGAAAATCGGAAAATGTTAAGTGTGCCTGGCCAAGAAGACTAAAAAAATCGTAGCTGATCAGTGACGACGGCTGTGCGCTACTGCTTATACATCCGCGTATGTATATATTATACCGCGAGCATTATTTGTGTGAACTCCTTGACCTCCGACCGGCACACATTTTCGCTCCCGCGGGCGGATCGATTCCATCATCAATACTACACACAATAGTATTATACCTCTGACGAAAACGTCATTATACGTCTAGTCAATCCGTCCCTTGTTCATTCAATTTGCTATCGTTTAAAATCGTATGGAGAAAAAAAACGTATAGGTATCGCAATAGTTTTGAGAAATTCAGTTGGATTTTTCCTACGTATGGCAGTAAATTAATAGTACCTACTGTACACTTTTATGAGTTTTCCTACGTTGCATGATGAATTTTCATGTTATATGCGGGAGTTCGAAGATCTGTATTATTTTTGTAATTTCGGAGCGTTATCTCGTAAACAGCTTGAGAAATAAATTTCTTACACTGCTACTTCTCATATTTTAAAAGCATTTAAATTGCCGGTGTTATGTATTTGTATTATGTATGTTAGTGTGTACTATCTGGGTCGCTTTGAAATCTAATCTGTTTTAAGTTGCGATAAGACGAGCACAATTTTGTCAAAATATTTAAGATTATCTCGGTTATCAAAAGCACTTTCCCTTGCATAAAGCTTTTGTGAGAACTTGTTGAATTTTTCGATATGTTAATTTTATAGATTTTCATTTATCTTCAAACATTATTGAGTATCAAATTTAATCTAGATGTCTTGCAATATTTTCGTGGTATTTTACGTAATATAATACAAATTTCGTAAATAATAGTTTCTGAATATTAGAGTTGTTTTAAAAATATTGCTTTAAAAACCTGATTCGAACGAATTGTTTTTCTCTTATAATATTCAATGATGAGAGAAACAGGAACAAATTAATAACTATATATGAGAAGCACAAGAATAGTCATAATTATTTTAATAGGTTACTTATTTAAAAAAAATTTTTTAAATAAATTATCAGCTTTTGCATTAAAAGGATGTTGTATAGCAATTATGACACTATATTAAGTTGTCATGTAATGTGAGACATATCAGAAAGGAATTCAAATAAGTATTATATATCAAATTGAGACGATAACCTCTCATGAACAAATGACTTGATTTATCGTACATAACTTACTCAGTATCCTGCAAGATGTATCGTGCAATATCTTCTTTGTTATTTTACATGGAATAAAATAAATATTTTCAACTAAATATAACTAAATACAACTATACCTGAATAGAATTGGATTTATTTTAAAATTTGTTTCCAAAATTCAATGCAAACAAATATTGCTTTTCGCAAAGATCGACTTTCAAAACAACTTTCAATTCTTGCGAAGTTATACGGTTTCTAATTCTTCGTAAGGGCCCACGTAGTTCTACCTAAACATTGATTGGGTAAAACATGTCAAAAGTTCACCAGACATCATAATACGAGCCGTACGCTCGAAGAATTACCTAACTCGGTTTTTCATATTTGGCTACCAGATTAAATAAATTTACAAAGTTTTTTAAGTTTCTTTAACAACTTTAAATATATTATAAGCTCGTCGTATAACTTAATGATTCACAATATAAAGGTGCAAATCTATGATTCACATTTTATTTACCTTATTTTGTCGCTTTACGTCGTTCATTAATTGATCAATTGACAACACGCCATCCCAGACTCAATAATTGGTCAGGATCTAATATTTATCATGTTTCAATAGAAAACTGTGAGAGTGAATTTGTTCTCGATGAAAAGATGTAATTTTAAAGAAACTGGTCAGAGTGAAAAGTTACTTATATACTCAGTCTAAAAATTAGATCGGATTTTCTGAAGAATATTTAAATGCTAAAGTGAGTTTATTTTCACTCTAACGAGGAAATCGAAGCGCTTAAAAAAGAGTTGCTTTTACGACTCTTTCAGTTTTTGATAAATAACTCCGAGAGAAAGAGAGAGAGATAGAGAGAGGGTGCTCCTGTCTGGAGTTTTTGAGAATAACTCCGAGAAAGAGTGCTGTTCTCTGGAGTTTTTAAGAATAAACTCCGAGATGGAGCGCTGTTCTCTGGAGTTTTTAAGAATAAACTCCGAGATGGAGCGCTGTTCTCTGCAGTTTTTAAGAATAAACTCCGAGACGGAGCGCTCCTCATTGGAGTTTTTAAGAATAACTCTGAGAGAGAGAGAGAGAGCGTTCTTAATAAGAGCTTGAAACAATCGCAAGTTTTACTCCGATAAAGCGTACTCTTTTAAAGTGTGATTTTCAATGACTAATGTAAAGATTCGAGTTATTTCTTCGAGTATTTTAATGAATCGTTCTGAAAAACGTATTCGTATTTCTGGAATCTTCCTTTCTATTTGAAAAATTTAATTTGTAAAAAAGTGAAAATAATGTTACAAAACTCAATGGAGACATTTTTTAAAAACCAGTGGAGGGGTCCACCTTGCGAGTACCATTACCCCCAAATAATCTACCGCTTACATTAAAAACAGAAAACTATAAATGCCTTATCTAAAAAATTCAAAAAGCGTGTTTCCAAGATCTACCTTTCAACTCGAACAGCCGATCGAAAACTATCTCACGGATAGTCGATCGAACACACATCACCAAAAGCCTCGACCAAAAACCCCGAAACAGCCCGCAAAAAATCATTGCCAATCCGGCAATGCGCGTGCGCGCGCGCGCGTGCTCCTGCGCACGCCTCTGATAAGCGATCGCCACCAGCTCCCCACGTTACGACCCACACCCATGACACTCCACACTCCGTATATCTATATCTCGTGCAGTAGTCAATGGAGAACGAGCGCGGTGGGGGCTCCTGCGGATCGCGTTCGCGCTCGCGCACTATCACATTCGAACTCAACTCGCAGCTCTGTCGCTCCGTGTTTGTGCGTATATACATACGCGGACACGCGCATTAAATTCGCCGGGAAGGGGGAGAGAAAGAAAGAAAGAAAGAAACAAGCGGCGGCGGCGCGGCGTGTGTATCGCGTGAGCACAGCTCTCAGTACGAAAAGCCGACGGGCCCGGGGACGACGCGTCGCGTAGGTATCTTATCTACTCGCGTGTGTGTGTGGCTGGAACGAGTGCGAGCGAGAGGGCGAAGAAAAATAAAGGAGACAAACACCTATAGCTACACGGCTCTCGCGGCTGACATCGTCCGACCACCTCGCGCGACCTTAATACACACACACACACGCGCACGCACGCATCGAGCTCCGATTCACAGATACACACACGCACGCGCACGCTGTATTAAACACGTCGCTCTTTTTTTTCGTAAATATACATAGCTGTATTTAAAAAAGAAAATAAGAAGAAAGTGCGTTTTCGCAAGCGAGTCTCGCGCGGGAGTTCCTTGTATCGTATACACGTATAAATCGTGAATTGGAGAGAGAGAGAGGCTCGAAGGACATGGACGTGGCGTGGCTGATGAGGCAGACGACGCTGGAGTCGAGGAAGTACCCCGGGAGAAGCGCCGCCTTCCCGGCGAGGCCGTGGATGCGCGAGAGCGGCGCCGCGGCCGCCGCGCCCGCCGGCAACGTCGGCCTCAAGGGTATCATCGCTGGTGAGTGTGTGTCCGTGTGGTATAAGCTATATTATTAGTATCGCGCGTGTGTGTACCGATGTACGTACCTGTTTTGCTTTTTTTTTTGTATGGGTTCTTTGCTCGTGTTTTTGGAGAGGGGAATTTGCGCGCTAATTGGATCTACGGAGGTGTGTTACGCTGTCGGCACACTCCGGTTTTTTTTTGTTGTTTGCGAGGAAAGTCGATAGGTAAGTGGCTGGGGTTGAGTGGGTGGCTCGTGGCACCGGTGTATATAGTAACCTATGTATGAGGTGGGATTAGATTCGGTTTAATTTATTCACCTTTGGGAATTGACCCAATCGGGTTTAATGAGACGTGTATAATGTATAGTATACGTCATGTTGATTTTGCAGTAAGTGCGATGGTATGTGTACAGGTTGAATAAAATTGTTTACATTGGTGGGGCTTGAGAGTTACGTGATTATATAGTGAACATTAATTAAGTTGTGTTTGTTTTGCAGAGAGGTGAATAGATGTATCATTGCTATAGGCCCTCTGAGAATTTTTACTTTCTATATAGTCGTATTGAAGAAATGTAGTTTAAGATGCGGTATTTCAACATTTGAAAATAGTAAAAATTAAAATTTTTAAATTACTCGTCCGAACTATTCTTAAGTACTAAATAAGTAGCATCTAAAAAAACAATAACAAAAAGTAATACACATTAACTAAATTTTTAATTTATGTATTTACTTATTTATATATTTATTTATATACTTCATTATTTATTCAGTTATTTAATTATTTATATTTCCTAATTTAATCCTTCAAACTAATTGTGCTAAATAATACTTAAAAAATATGTATTAATTAAAGTAACATCTGACTTAAAATATGTATCAGTACCTATATTTTTGTTTGTAATCTTAATCGTTTGAAAACATCTTTTTGGAGTGTTTCTCCGAGATACCACGCTTATAGATAGAAGTCGTTGACATACTTAGTTATGCCATTTCTATACTTCTATGATGTAAAAAATGCCTTCTCTTATTTATTTTCAATATCTTATAGGCCCTTTTTACACCCACACTTAAATGTTCTGAACGCTTTAATGTTTACTGACATTAATTCTGTTTACACAAATAAATCTTATAAGGTCTATGAAAAAAGATTAAAAGTTTTTAAAATGACCTTACTATTACCATATTCATTTTATTCAATGTCAAAAGTTGATCCAAAAGACTATTTAATCCAGCTTTAACTGTAGGTCTTATATATGAGGCATAAAAGAGTAAACGTGTATTATAGCAAATTTAAAAATACGTTAAAAATCATTTATCAAACAGTTTCAAAAAAATACAGTTCGATTAATTATATAAGAGAAAGCGCCTTTCATAACATAGAAATAATAACTTCTCCCTAAAGCAAACATTTACTGCAAAAGAAGTTTGAGGAGTGAGAATAACTAATAAGTGTATCTCGGGACCAAGAATTGCCTACTTCACTCTAGCACGATTTTTAGTATGTGTAACTTATGCGCGAAGTTGTAGCTGCACGTGTTTCGATTTGTTAGTAGGTTTCGATACATTTTTATAATGAATTTAAATAGAAAGAGTAGAATTTTTAAAATGTTTTTGCAGAATAGATTAATCGCCCTTCTGTAACAAATCACGCGATTAATCACGCGATAAATCATACGATAAATCGTGATCTTTTTCGGTAAGGTGAGTTACACCTGCTCCAAAAACTAATGATGAAATGATTAGAAGAACATTGTATCCAAAAATACAGATTCTTAATTTACTATTTAAAGACGATTAGTTATTAGTGAATAGATTGATTTAAAATGAAAATAAGCAAAAATAAAACTTGAAAATACGCCAAATCTTATTATTATATTTGTATTGCATTTAAGCAAGTTTTAGATGTTAATCATATTCTATTTCAATCTTTATTAAAATAAGTGTTCGACTATATAAGTAAAGATCTATCACGATCATACCAAATCAATCCAAAACGTCCTCAATAATATAAATATGCTAGAAATGTTGCATATACTATTTAACATAGAACACGCTGCTAAAATTTTATTAATTCTCAAATTTTAAATCGGAATTTTTAATACAAATATAAATGAATAATATGTTTATTCTAATAACAGCCTTTTTTAACAGTAATTTCTATCCGAACGATGTAAATATATGCAGTACAAAATACATTATTGAGCGAAGTCTATACATAGTGAATAATGATATTTTGAATAATAATATTTTGCATACCGAGAACAGTTTTACAAAGAACCTTGACAGTAGGTATGTAATTTTTTAAAGAAGCTTCTTGGGGCTTCTTCGTTTGCGAATTGCTTTATCCATGAGGTCGGCAATATTTTTGTTTCGCATGCGCGATAATGGATTTTGCAGCTACCTATATAAATGTCTGTTTTTTTTGTATTAGCAAATGTTTTTTTATACATGGAATATATATAAGAGAATCACTTTAATTATGTTTGTTAAATGATACATTGTTCAATACTGACACAAATATCATGAATAATAGTTTCAAGTGTATCTTTTATTCATATGTTAAATACAAGTTAAATATATTTATTCCCGACTCAACCGCAATGGCCACTTTATTGACCTGATAAGCGGGACAAAAGTAGCATATGATTCCCGCGAATCTAGTTTTTTCCTACAAATTCACTTTTTTCCTGCAAATGCGGGAAAGAAGAAAAAGAAAAATTTCCCGCAAATGCTTTTTTTCTATTTCCTGCTAATGCTATCCATTTCGTTTTTTTTTCAATTTTGAGCTATTTCTTTCTCTTTCCGTGGGTCCCACTCTTCAAATCAACAAAGTGGCCACATTTATGTCGAAACTAAATTTCTCTATGCAACACGGGAATGAAGTCGACTTTATTCCCTTGTTGCATAATGTACTATTACATGATAGTGAGACTGTATTAGAGTAAATAATTTAAAATCCGAAATTACCTTTTAAATTTATAATAAATTATAAAAGTTTCAATAATTTTCCAAAGTAGGTGTCAAGTCAAAAAAATAAAAAGAAATGAATAGCACATAATTAAAACTCAATCGGTTAATAAAATATCCGCAGTAGTAAATAAGTAAATCCTAGATCGCAACTACCACACGTTTCAACCGCTCTTACATCCTCTCAACTAGGTATCCAATTATTTCACATTTCAAGTTTAACCCACTGCACGTTAATCGGCCATAAAACCCAATTTTCACGGCCAGCCGTGAAACCGTGAAAATACGCGCCACTCCAGCCAAAAGCGCACCGGTAAAATAGAAAACACATAATTCAGCTAATAATAACTTCACTGCTTCATCCTATATACCCATATATACGCTCGCCTAAGTCCACGCGCACCGATAACGACATGAAATGGAAATATACATGCATATAGCGGCATGCTTGATTGGTCGGAACCCGCGATGTCTCTTTCTCTTTTTTCTTGCCTTGTCACTTTCGAAAACGATCGCGGGCGAGAAATAAAAGGTCGTCGATCGTCGCGAGGCCGGGAAAACGTGCCGCGCGAATGACAAATACTTACCTAAGAGTGTTTTTATCCGAGGACTGTGGTTTTTTAAGATGTACTAGAAACATTTATGCGCGCTGTCGCGCGCTCGTATATTTATTATATATTTTTATAATTTTATTTTATAATCGTATAAGTTTTGTAGAATAATTTTCTATATATTTCTTTAGACTATGCTATAAATTGATTGATTTTATATGAATATTATATAATTTTTCTTTTTAATTAAAAATAAATTTTTTAAAAACATTTACGTTGGTAGTATTTATACCTCCAACGTATTGTTTATTATTTATTTTCTAGCTTTTTTTGGTTTATCATTTAAGTAAAAAAGGTAAAAAGAAACGGTTTTAAAAAATTAAATATTAATAATGTGAACAAAATAGCTGTGTAATAAATTAGCTGTCCTCTATATATTGGATATAATACTTAAAATTTCGAAAATCTGACTTTAGTTTTATAATCAGCGTTCACAATATTTATAATAACGTATTTGATTTACTTGTGAATATCAATTTTTTCTATCCCTCGTCCCCAATTTTACCCCAGAGTAACATTTAAAATTAATAAACGATGTATAATACGGGAAATAAATAAATATTTAGATTTTTCTGATTAAAAATATATCTTAAATGATACTAAATTAAAAAGACCATTATGCTCCGTTTTCAAATGGATTTAAGTCATTTGTATCGGCACAGATTTTAAACAAATGAAATTGACGCTTTTTAATCATTCCCTAGTGAAAATGAAAAAAGTAATAAAACGTAAGACAATGTAAGAAAACGTAAATAAACATAACAAACCATAAAAAACTGTTGGATTTTGGACATTTTGTTTCGTAATTTCGTGAAAAAAAATATAGTTTGAATTTTTCACCGTTAATAGGTGGCGAGGCATATACAAACCAATTCACATGTACAAAATGAATCTTTAAGTTACTTAAGATGCATTGACACTTAAAAAAAATATTTTTTTTTAATATTTGACATTATGGAAGTGTCTTTAGTGAGTGGAATTTATACATTTTTTAACGATTTCTTCCACTTTTTATTTTTTTTTACGTTTTACTACATTTTATAATTTCTACAGGGTTTATTATAGGATTATTTGTCGGCAATTCCTAGCTGCTATTTTTATGTGAAGAAAATCTATTTGAACTTACAAAACTTTATATAAAGTTAATTTTTCAAAAATCGTATTGAGTCGTTATTCTGGAAATCCACAGATTTATATTTTTAATTATTTTATTTATACGTTATCTTAGGTCTTGAAATTCGTAAGCCTCGTCGTAAACAATTTTGCAGTGTATTAGAACAGTTTTAAATGCAAATATTAGTCGTCGTAATTATTCATATGTCGTTTGAATGAATGCGGTAGTCTACGCAATATTTAACTAGTTATTCCAAGAAAAACGATTTTCGGTACCTACTAAAGTACGGAAAATTTTTCGCAATTAAATGGATTTAAAGCAAAGGAATACAAAATAATGATGCTTTCTTGTTATGGTTCAATGTAGCTTGTATGTATGTCAGTTTATATTTTTAATGATCGTATGTAATATAATTTATTTCCATTGACCAATAATTATTGATCTATTAATAGTATTTCAATATCTGCTTTTTATAACTGTGCATAAACTCAAACTAACATATTAACATCAATTATTACGAAATCTATTCAATAAACAAAAGCTATTTATCTTGTTTCTCGTCTAAAATTATGAAACTCTCGCCTTGTTTATGGGAAAATAACGAATTTTGAAATTAGCATTGACCCAATATCATCATGCAAATATCAAGTAAACTTTATTGTAAAAATCGATAAAACTTACTTTGCTATATTTATTACGTAAATTTGTTGACTTCAATAAAGTTTATGACGAGAAATTAGGGCGAGTAATAAAATACGTTTGTTTAGCTCATCATTGTACATGTGTAAGCGTAACATAAAACTAATGGTAACAACGCGCGTAATCTAAGTTTTCAATGAGAACATTGCGAATTAAAAGAAACTGCATACCTATAAACTATTTTGTAAATCCCTTCGTGAATATTTTTGTATATAATTCCAAACATTTCACTTGCACTTAAGTACAAGGCAGTAAAAATTAGAAAAAATGCGTCTCATGGTCAGAGAAATAGATCGCATGTTCGTTGTTTATTCGAATTAAACTCTGCTGTATACGTGAGCGAGTACACGCACACTCCCTAAGTTAAAAATATGAATTTTGAACTGTATTTATCCAGCGCGCGATTTTATATTTAGTTTTAGAGTTTCGTAAGCTAACGCTATATATTTATAGCTTTATTTTTATTTACTCCAGACGTGTTATTATTTTTGCTGTTTGGATCAGACATTTATTTTTTTTTATACATACTACATTGGAATTTCATTTTTGATTGGATTTTAACAGAAAAGAGTTTTGAATGTAAATTGTTATTTTGATTGATTTTTTAATTAGAGCTAGAACTAGCCATTACAAAAAGTGCAAAAACTTATATTGGACAAGTCCTGATTTAATAATAAAATAGTAACTTTTTATTCTCAATTTCTCTTTTAAATATCTCTGAGTACGTATCATTATAAAATGTGTTACAGGCTGACTAACTTTACAGATTCTTAAAATAAATCAATCAATCTCCGATAAAGTAGCACACTGGGACAACTTTTCCTCTCATCTTTGTAACATCCATATTGATTTTCCCTTCATTTTTCTTTCAGGTGGTATCACAGGAGGCATAGAGATCTGCATCACATATCCCACCGAGTATGTTAAAACTCAATTGCAGCTGGATGGCAAAGCTGGTGCAGGCAAACAGTATGCGGGTATCTGGGACTGCGTCAACAAGACTGCGAAGGCTCATGGATTCTTTGGACTGTATCGAGGATTGTCGGTTCTCGTCTACGGTTCGATACCCAAGTCCGCTGTCAGATTTGGCTCCTTCGAGACTGTGAAGAAGCAATTAGTGGACAAAGATGGCAAACTGAATGCTCAGAACCGATTGCTGGCTGGTCTGTGTGCTGGTGTTTGCGAGGCCATCTTCGCTGTCACTCCCATGGAGACAGTCAAAGTGAAGTTCATCAACGATCAGCGATCCGCCAATCCCAGGTTCAGGGGTTTCATCCATGGCGTTGGAATCATTGTTAAAGAGAATGGTAGGATACGATAATAATAAATTGGCTTTTTATGGTTGCAAAGCGTTAATAAATTAATCGAATCGAAATAAGTTTCATAGGATAAATATGCAACTGCATTCATTTTATGTAACATTGAAAATGATTCATGATTGGAGGCTTATTATTAGTAAAGTTTACTCAATGAGTATTTTTATCTCATCCTATCTTTAGCAAGCAATTATTATATATACAATATAATTCATAGAATGCAATTCTTTAAGATATTACATTGTAACAAAGATTAACATAAAAATTTAGTTCTAAGAAAATAATTCATCAAATATTGATAAATGTATGTATTTATATTTCCTGAATGCCAAATGAATAGAGTCTATTTAAATATTCTATTTAGAGAGTTCAATTTCTTATCTGCAAGCAAGCAAATAAATACTTATCAACTGATAATATGATAATTATTCTTACACTTATGCTTTCACAGCTATGCATAAAGTTTAAGTTAAAATTTGGACAGATTAATAAAATTAAATGTTTAGTACCTAAATACAAGCATAAATCTTTAAAAATTTAAATCATGAATAAATTAATTCATTCCTTTTTTATGTGAAACTTGCTGCATTAGATTAAATTATTAATTGTTTTTTTTATACTTTTTAGGATTCAAAGGAGTGTACCAAGGTTTGGTACCGACAATAATGAAACAGGGTTCAAATCAAGCAATCAGATTTTTCGTAATGGAATCTTTGAAAGAATGGTACAGAGGTGGAGATAACAATAAACATGTTCCTAAACTGGTCGTAGGTGCCTTTGGTGCATTTGCAGGAGCTGCATCAGTCTATGGAAACACACCCATTGATGTTGTGAAGACAAGAATGCAGGTTTGTAGATTTTCTTATAAATGATATTAAGTTTTATAAAAATATTTGATACTTTGCAACTTTGTTTTACAATTTGCCTTTTGAATTTTTCAGGGATTAGAGGCTTCAAAGTACAAAAACAGCTGGGACTGTGCACTACAAATATGGAAGAATGAAGGTCCAATGGCATTCTACAAGGGTACGGTACCTAGATTAGGTAGAGTGTGCTTAGATGTTGCCATAACTTTCATGATCTATGATTCGTTCATGGATCTCTTCAACAAGTTCTGGCCTTAAAGAGTATTCAACACGATGTTCATTCTCCAGCCTATGTTTTCTTAGGCTTTCATCATCACAAGATTCAGTAATGACTGCGACCTTTGTACCTATAAGATACTATTAGAAAGAAAATGAATATATTGCATCACAAGTGGTGCTGGAAATGAATATCAGATCATTACCATAGACAAGTATGGTATAGGGTTTTGTTGTTGAGAAATTTACCAATGGCGATAACATTATATTAGAAACCCTTGAGGTTAAACTAGAGGGTACGTGCCATGAAGTGGATGCTTTTTTTACTGACACTTTAATTTTTTAAATTTATGTTAATTATTGTTAAAGTATTTGTAAAATATTTTACAAATAATTAATCAAAATTGGTACAGCAAGTGTTAAAAGTTATATAGGTTTAAGATTTTAAATTATATGTAATGAGAAATTATCATTCTATTTAAACCTACATGAAAGTTATGTTTCGAATATTTTGTGATAGTAACAAATTTGTTACAAAAAATAATTTTATAACTATTTAAATAAATTATAAAAATTAAAGTGTTAGTAAGATAGGTACCGGTCGTTTCAAAAGGATCGGAAACCTGTCAAGCGATACGTTTTTTCATTAATTTTTAACAAACAGTTAAATATCGACAAGCATTAGAATGTAGTATGTCATTAATGTTTTCTATGTGATAGAATGTGGCTTTTTTATTCAGTTGACGAGTTGTAAATGTCTTTTAATGCACAAACTACTCAATGATTTTCTCTGCTTTTATAGATATTGTATATCGATTACAAACAGACTTTTGAGTAGTTGCTGGATTTGGTATAGTGAATGAAGATTTAACTTTTTTATGTTTGTTGATCAAATGCTATGATGTTATATCTTCTTGTAGATTATGTATAAAGTTTTTGAACGAGAGAGAAAGAGAGAACTAGTTTTTATAAGAGCGATGGATTTGATTCACTAATGTAGGTTATAATTATGAGAATGCAGCTTTTTATTTTCTTCACAAGCTTACTGCCATATCAAGTTAGAATATTTAGATATATACACAGGATTTTACGATTCTGAAAAAACCAATCATTCCAGCACAATAATTTTACCAATGAATTTTACCAATAGACTTTTGTACTTTTTACTGTACAATTTTTTTTAACTACGATTCTGAAACTGGACTTTCGGCGATGAAATTATTTGATTTATATTTTGTTAACAGATTTTTACAGTTTTTCACATTCCGTGAATAATTTATAAGAGAAACTATATATGTATATTGCACCTTAAAGGTCACTCATTTGTTTTATATTTTGTCGTTCTGTTCATTGTTGATTTATTTTCTATAACTTATTGAGATCCAGGATATTATTTATTATGAAAATTATAACACTCAAAATGTTAAACTTTTGTTTTATAATTTATCCCCGAAATTTGTAATTCTACGTATGTTTGGTTATATGTTGTTTTAGTATAGATGATTTATTTATAACTAATGATGTAAATGAGATATAAATATTAGAAATGGCAGTTACAACAATAAAAAAACTATAATGTTTAAAAAATATTGAAAAATCGGAAACTTTTATAGTGTATTTTTTGAAAAAATGCTATTAAAGTACAAATTTTAAAACTACACGTTTTTTAATCACAAATATATACCTTATACTAGCCATACTTTACAAATGGAAATTAAAGAAAAAAATAAAGTTTTAAATCAAGTTCTTAACAGCTTTACCATTTTATCCTTTGCAATAAAAATATGAAAATTGAAATAAGTAAGCTCAATAATCTGAATTGTTATAAATTAAAAAATTTGGATATTCGTATTTTCAGCATGACAGGATTAACTGAATTGTTTTTTCAACCATTATGCAAATGAGATTGCATTTTAATGCTGGCAATCATGTTATATAAAATCATAAGTAACTACCTACATCATTTCATTTAATGATTTATTATGTAAGAGTACTTGAAAAAACAAATATTTTTCTAATTTAAATTAAAAAAATGAACAGGTTATTTAAATAAATGCGTTAATTACGTTGTAAATTGTTAATATATCATATTTGTCAAAGTGATAAATCAAGGTTATACATGTTATAAAGAATGAAGTTTATTACTTATTTATGTGCACTGGAATTTTCAGCATGCTATGAATTTAAGTTACAAAATGTAAATAGCAAATATATGAATCAAATTGGTCATGTAATGAGAGTAAACATTTTGAACTAAATAATGCGTCTAATTTTTATTATTTTTAAAATTCATATATTCCTAGGTAAATTTATTTTTAAATAACACATCTACCATTATTGATAATTCTTATTTACTTAAATAATTAATGCATTATAAGTAAAATTATTTTATTTAAATATTAATTCGAATTTGTTTTTCAAGAATAATTGTCATAATTATTAATTTTTATAATATTTATCATTCTTTAAATAAATTTACAGTACTCTTTTCATACATATTTAAAAATAAAGTAAAAATTGATGTGAACTGTATGCCTCTCTGTCATTCGAAAATACGCATAATTTCGCACCTTTCTATTTGCTTACGAAATTTACATATATAACGTGCGTAAAGAAAGTGGAAACGGGCAGTCGGAATCTCATTGCAATCACTGAGAATGAGCAAGAGAGAGGAAGATAGGAAATATGTTAGTGGGAAACGAAGATTCATAAAACGGTTTTATGTTAATTATTATACACACGACGAAACGAATACTTATAATTTTTTAATTTTTTCAATCGATCATTACTCTAATTTTTTATTGGAAAGTTTAGTGGATTATGTATTGCTAAACTTTGCCAAATTTTGCAAACGCAATTATTGTACAAAATTCGGCAACAAAGCTTTATGTAAAAAATATGTTATTTCATATTTTTATTTTCAAACACCGGTTTTTATTTTTCTTAATTTTGCGAAACTATTTTTAGCATAGCCTATAACTTTTCAATAGTTTGCAAAAGTTTGGTCATTTACAAATATTGGGTTCACTTTGTCGAAATCAACTACATGTAATTTATGACTAAAAACCTTTGCCTAACTTTACGTATAGTGTCATTCATTATAAATAAGATAAGTTTTGGAAATCTTTAGTAATGTTTAGTAAAGTTAGACATAGTTTCGTAAAGTTTACATGTCCACTGGGCATGCTAAATTAAATTCTGTGTTGAAAAGGCAAAAATATTAGAGCCAATTTTTTTAAATGTCGATATAGACAATCTGACTATTCAGATTTCAATTTATAATATTTTATTTAAGGAGGGTCTTTCTTTTTTTTTAATAATAGTTCACATCTACATAAAAAAATTTGTTCCAAAAAATTCGTGACGTCACAAATGTAAATATTGTCAATTTAAAAAGTATTTAGTTGAACCCCAATTTTTTTTTATTTCTTAACCAATTTTAATGTTTTGGAGCTTCTTTTTTCCTTAAACATTTCTGTACAAAATTAACGAAATAGATTTATAAAATAATATACCTCTGATTAGAGAAAGCCAATTGTTTATAAAATTTTACTCGTTTACTTATAAATAATTAGATTTCTCTTATTACAGATATATTATTAAATAGTTTTCTTTCGTTAACTTTGTAGAGAAAGTTTAAGGAACAAAATAAGCCCCGTAACATTAAAATTGGTTAAGATATAAAAAAAAATTGGGGTTCAACTAAATATTTTTTAAATTGACAATATTTACACTTGTGACGTCAAGATATTTTTGGAACAATTTTTTTTCATGTAGTTATGAACTATTATTAAGTACGCTCGACGTGGAAATTTTATGATTGAATACATTTGAATTTTTTTTAAATACTGCAATTTCATTGCGTCTCATTGGATCGAACGTACACGTTTTCGCTAAGCTCATTGGAGGATTTCAATCGCATTCGACCAGAAATTTCGCACGTCGAGTGTACATTTCATTAGTTTTATCGTAGCACCTTTATAAACTCTCATATATTTTTTGTATGCCCTATAGCTAACGAAGGGCCATCCCCTATACAAAAAAAGCATTTAAACGTAATGCAGAAAACACAAAAATTACGATATTAAGATTTTAAAAAGTCTATAAACTTAATTTAAAATGAAGATTCTTTTTGAATATTGAAATTTTCTAAGAATTCATTTGAATATTCTGAAAGAATTATAAAAGAATTCGAAAAGAGTATCGAATATCATATTTGAAAAGAGTAAATAAAGAGTTCGTAAAGTATTCTTTTTGAGTTAGAAACCAATTTTAAAAAGTTCATAAAAGTAATTACACGTCTAAGCCATGGATTAAACAAAAAAAATTTGTTTACGAGTCCAGGAAACATTTTATATTTAAAAGCAATCATTTGAAAAAAATATATGCTAGAAATACTTAGCAATATTCTTAATCTTATTGTTGTAAAACCTTAATGTCTTGATCCTACACGTCACAATAAATCATCTTTTATCATCCCTCCTATTAAAGGGACTCTGCGCCCATACGCGATTCTAGGTGACATGATAAACGAAATTTGTTTTTGACTGTTATTCGACTACTTTTTACATGTACTAAAAATTAAGTGAAGCACTTTTTCGGTAATTCTTTTTTATTAACTTTATTCGGAGACCTGACCTGATTTTTAAAATAAATTTATTAATTTATTATTTTTTTTTTAAATATATTGAATTTTCGAAAAAATAATAAAAAATGTTAACGAAAAAGTACTTTGCTTAATTCTTAGTATGTACATATCAATAGGAGTCAAATAAACGTCGAAAAAAAATATCTTTCATCATGTCACCTAGAATCGTGTGAGGTGCAAATTTGGTTTAATAAAATAGGGTATTAAAAACAGTAATTTATTGTGATGTGTAGGATCAAGAATTTGAGGTTTTACAATAGCAAACTCGTAAAATTAAATATATTACAAAGAATTTATATAGCATAACATTTTTCAGAATGATTGCCTTTAACCATAAAATGTTTTCTAGACTCGTAAAGAAATTTGATTTTGGTTTAACCCAGGCCTGACCTCTTAAGAATACGTAAAAAGTATATAAAATGTTATGATTTTTCTAATAAGATCCTATACGTATAAGACACAAATTTGATATAATTCTTTTTGGGTTTATAAAGAGTTTTTTGAGTACTCAAAAAGAATTCATGCATATTTGTCTTAAAGAATTCATAATCAGTTCGTAAAAAGCTCTTAATGTTTATATTAAGTGTTCTATAAAAGAACTCATTTAGAGCTAGAAATAATTTATTAACTCATGATCATAAACAGCTCATAAAGCATTCATTCAAAATGTTCGAATCATGTGACATTCAAGAACACTTTATAAATTTGTATAAAATTTAAAATTTATTAATTTTTCAAGAATTATATAAATATCTCTTTTTTGACTCTTTTTGAATACTGATGATGTCAAATGAGTGGCGTCCAGTATGAACACTCATATCTAATTTTAACTACAGCTTTCGATTAGAGATACATAAATTGAATTTACAAAAACGAAATAATTTTTTTAATGGTCCTCGGAACAAGAGTAAAATATAACTTGCAAAATTATTTATCTATGAAAGTTCAAAAGATAAGATTTTTACAAAAAGGCGACCAGTACACAGAGAGAATTTTCTAATAAAAATTATAATGAAATTCAGGGTAAAAATTACCGTAAATAACTATAAAGCTGGGACACTCCTACTTTCTGGCACTTTTTACTGATATTTTACTATAAAAATTACCTCATTGACTACAAATTCTACCGCACAGACTATAAATTTTACCGCACTGAATGGTAAAATTTGTCTGATTTGAAAAAAAGAAGACAGCTGATAAACGAAACAACTGAGTATGTACACATTTTAGGTTAACTCAAATATAAATGTGTATAAATGTACTTATTTAAGTATTAATGATACTGCTACATCAATTCGAAGAAAATCCAGATTTTTAAAAATTATTTCGTACAAATTTTACCACAAATTTTGGCTTTCTCTAAGATTCGTACAGGGAACTTTTACTCTGCGGCAGGCAAATTTTACCCTTCAGTACGGTAAAATTTATCGTAAATATCAATAAAAACTGCCGGAAAGTTAGAGTGTCCCAGCTTTATAGTCATTCACGGTAATTTTTACTGCGAATTTCGTTATAATTTTTATTAGAAAATTCTCTCCGTGTATGAACACTCATATCACTGAATAATAAATCGTTGATTTTTAATTTAATCGGCAAAATTGTTTATCTATTAAAATACATAGTGATGATCTTAAGCTTCCAAAAGCAATTTTTGACTCGCTACCGAGTGGTGGTACTTATATTTTCATTTCATATAAAAAAATTATAAGTTGTAAAAGTTCATTTATTATTTTTTTTTTCATAATCTATGCTTTTCTTTTGCATAGGTTTAAATGGCAATTTTAAAAATTCAAACTTTAATATCTCGACATTTAAAAAGAAATATCTTAAGTCGTTTTGCATCATTATGAAGGAAACTAGATCTAATGAGTAGGTACAGGTAAAAAAAAATTATCTTTGCAAGTTCGACTTCGTATAAACAATAAAAATCACTTGATTTTTATTTTGTTATTATTTTAGTAAATACGGATGCTTCATCAATTAAAAAGAGCATAATAAAATGAATTTACATTTACGTCAGCATCTTTATCACCAGTAATAATTACCCTTACACCCGTACATCGACCATAAAGGAGAATTAAAATTATTACGCTTACACGTCCCAAAGGAAAAATCATAAAACAGCAAATACACCGCTATGGCCCAAAAACTTTAACGGCCGCGCCGCGCGCTCAAGGTATACCTATATACACTCGGCACATAATGCGCCTGCACCAAGAATCGAGGAAAAAAATTTCGAAAGAGGGTGCGAGAGAAGATTGATGAAAGGAGAAAGAGAAAGACAGAGAGGGCGAACAAATGATAGAGCGCAGCGTATTATAAGTGAAAGACAGAGCGAGCGAGCGAGCGCAGAGAGGAAAATGAGGAGGAGGAGTAGTAGCATATATACAGTACAAGAGGGAGAAAAAGAGAGCAAAAACGAACGCGGAATGAGTCGAAAGTTCAAAATGAGAAAGAGGAGGTCCCGGGGCTCACGCACACCGCGGCGTAAGGCCCTTTCCGCCCATCGGACGTGCGGGTATATAAGGTATATAGGTATGTATACAGGTATACATACGGGCATAAGCGGCGCAACGCACTTTGAAATAGGCCCCCCTCGTTTTTTTTTGTTAAATCATATTTTAAACTTTTTCGTTGATTTTTACCTCGGGATTAATTACCTTCTAGAAATAAGCCGAGGTGCGTGTGCACAGTGTACGTGGAGTTATTTGCGCAATCGCTCGCGGAGTAAAAATTTGTATTTTTTCAGAGGATGAAAGTAATTTACAGTAAACTGAGCGTAGATTATTCTATTAAATCGAGATTACTCATTCAATTTTTAATTGATTATTATTCAGTTTTATTAATCCGTGTTTAGTAACAAAAGAAATAGAAAAAAGTTTTGGAGCAAAAGATATATTTTTATTTAACTGATAATTATTTTTACGTGATTTTATGAAAAGAATTTGGTAATAGTAAAAATGCATGAACATTTATCTGAGGCACCATTATTAATAAAAATATCAAAGATTATAGAAATTGAGGGATTATATCACATGATTATAACAGTTTTTGAGAGCTCCTAATATAATATATTGTGTTTATTTAATAGTATATTGTGCAACTAGGCGGGGGGTAACAGTTGGTTTCGGTATGAGTCATAGTCGAGGGTGCCAGAGGCGCCTAAGATGAAGTCGAGTGCTGAAAATAACATCACCCGAGCTAAAAAGAATTAATTTTCCTCCCTCGTGTTACACGCAGCCTTTTTTTAAACAAATGCATGATCGGGCCATTTTGCATGCATAAAATAGATATTTATACCTTGTTTATAGGTGAGCAATGTCTACTTCTACCCAGTTTACAGATGAAAAATACCCTTTTCTACCCCCTTTGCCATTTTTACCCTCTAAAGTACGTAGAAATGGTTGATTCCCACTAATTTAGTCAAACACGCTTCAAATGCGTAAATTTGCACCCGTTTCACAGGCATGAAAAAGAGGCCATTTTATGCATGAATTAAAAAATTTAATATTTATTCATAGAAGTGTTGCTATTAACAATTATAGAGCTTATCATTCTATTGATTTCAAAACTTGAATCAAAATAATTCAAGTTGTTGCATAAAAAAGGCTTTATTAAATAGTTCTGAATAATGTTTCGTTTCCTTTTTCAAATCAAATTTAAGAAGTCCTGTAAATAAAAGTTAATTTTTGGGTATATAAGTTATAAAACTAAGTACTCTCAAAATTTCATAAAAACTTCAGAATGAAGAAACTCGGTTATTCAGGTTCTAACTTTATGGTTGAAAGGTAAAACAAATTAAATCCATTTATTGAATTCTTGCGATATTGAGGTTTGAAATCTTAAAATTGAATTATGCAAAATGAGAAGCATAGCTTATGATAAGACGAAAGTATGCCTCGAATCCTGAGTTGATTAAAATCATTTTATAGATATAAAAATGTATCCAAATCTCAAAATCTTACTTATCTTCAGTTATAAAAATACAAAAACAATATTTTTGCATATTATCAATTTATTTTGGAATTTTCCAATAAAAAAAAATTGGTACTGTTCCTCTCTTTGAAAACATAATTTCGTGATGCATAGATCCATTAAAAATCAAGCAGGCACCCCTGACCACTCAGAAATTGGGCCCTACACCCAACCTACTCCATCGCTCTCGATATGCACACAATTTTCTTAAGAACATCACGTAACGTTAACGCTCCCTCATTCCCGCGCATTGCCCTCCTCTCCCTCTCCTCACCTACCTACATGAATGCAGCTACGCAACTCCGCGGAAAAAGGGTTAAACGTAATCGTAATGACAGAGGGGGGGGGGGGGGCTCAGCCCCTTTACCTTACCCCCAACCACTACACACACACTCTCCTGTTCACCTCGTATATACACACAAACTCACCGCGTGTGTAGTGCACCGCAAGTGCACGCGAGACGCATCCATCGCGCAGAAAACTCCCGTGCGCGCGCTCATGGGGCCTCATCTCGCTCCGCGCGCAGGTGCCCCAGAGAGTTTCTTACCCCCACTCCTCTCGTGAGCCCCCGAAGCGGGGGGGGGGGGGGATACAACACACTATACAGACCGCAGCAACGGCGGCGGCGCGGGGTCACATTCCAAGATGGCTGTGCCCGAGGAATGCAGCGGCAGCGGAGTGGGTGCCTCCTCCTCCCCTCCCCTCCCCCTCTCTCTCTCTCTCTCTTTCATAAGACGCCTGCTGTAGTGCTGCTGTCTCTCTCTCTCTCTCTCTCGCGCGCGCGACTGCTGCAGTTTTACGTTAAAATCGCGCAGGATCGCTCCGCTTTAGATGCGTGCATGCACCCGCGGAGGGCCCTGCCTGCCTGCGTTCAAAAACAAATATACGTGTGTATGTAAGGCCCCGCGAGTGAAAAGTATAATACGAGTGAGAGAGATAGAGAGAGAGAGAGAGACGCGCGCGAGAGACACGGTGTTTTTCTCTCGCTCGGCAGTGATATGGTGATCGTCGCGGGGACTTTTTGAGAGCGAGAGAGAGAAGATCTTCTCGAGCCTGTACATTTATAAGGCCCCGCGCGCGGAAAGAGTGAAAAGTGGACGACGTGGAGCGGCGCGGCGGCGGCGGCAGCTCTATACACTCGTTTTTTCGGATGCTGTAAGGAGATCGCCATATCTCCTCTCTCGAGAAAGTTTGCAGTGAAGTGCGTGTACGTGTGTGTGTGTGTGTGTGTGTGTGTGTATGTGTGTGTGAGTGAGTGGTGGGTATAGGTGCAGAAAAATTTTCTCTCCGCAGGCGAGAGGAGAGATTTGACGCAGGACGTGCTTATATTTCAGTGTTTTGTGCGCGGAGGACGTTGTTGCGGGTGGAGGAGATATTTGAAAAAAATGGGACGTTACGCTGGGGCCCGATGCTGCTGGTGCTCCCACTCGTAATAGCGGATAATGCCCACGCCGAAGCATGCTACCGGCTCGCCTTAAACAATGTCTCATAGGGATATCTCTGAGGTATGTGTAATGTGCGAGAGACAGGCTTGGAAATTGTACTAACCGTTACGGGCCCAATTTTTGATCGGCCAAGAGTGTATTAGTTTTTGATCATGGATATTTACGTTGATGAAAATTAAGTTTCAAGTTTTTGAAATGAACCGATTTTTTTGTATGTATCGATTAGCGATAATAAACATTAAAAAACGACCATACACTGGACCCTACTCAATTATTGGGCCCATGGCGGTATCGTTTGGATAGTCGTTCAATGTATTTTATTTCGGAGTAAGGAATATATCTATATAGCTTTTTTTGAGTGGTTGGTACCGACCGCTTGTTTGTATACACGCACACCTGTGGAGCGTATTTTGGTCGGGGGGCTTTTGTTTTTTTTTTCTTTAGCGGTTCGGTGATAATTTGTGAATTTTTAGTTTCCTTGTGAGTGTTTTTTTTGTTGTTCATTTTCTGTTTGATCGGCTCATCACGAGTTTGGTGAATGGAAATACCGCGCGGCGGGTTTTATTTTATCTCGTTGTGTTTATACCTGCGAGTAAAAAATGGCTGTTCCTGGTACCCGAAATAATTTGCTGATGCACTTCCGATTTTTTTCTTAATAGCTTTCTGCATCATTCGTTTTTTGCGTACTCTCCTGAAATTTAATTATTTTTCACTCGAATAAATATAGTTGCTACTAAATCATCTTCTTGTTATATTTATAATTATTATTTTGTTGAAGATATATGGAATCATAATTAGTTACACATGATTTTTTTAAATTAAATTTATTTTATTTTCGTTAATTTTTTTATTTTTCTAGACAGCATTCATTTTCAAAATAAATTACAACGTAGATTATAATCAAAAATTTTTTTAATAAGAAAATAATTTCTTCAAAAGCTTCATTTATATTTTACATGTTAGATATTTTAAAAGATTAATATTAAACAGATTTAGTACCGTCCTAATTTAAACTGTCTATTTAATGTTCTTTAACCTTGTATAGGTATAATAATTTTGTTGTACTGTGACATCAGGCTTCTTTAATTTTCCTATTATTCCCTGACAGAAATTATTTGTGTAAAAAAAGTATAAAAAGCATAAATTAATGTAAAAGGTTTAATCAATGTGTACATTTCTATCTGAATCGGACACAATTTTAATATTTTCTTACAATTTTTACACATTATTACGCTTTCTTAAAAAAATTACAGAATTTTACTGAGTATTACAAATATTTGTCTAACTAAACATATCAAGCTTAAATCAGAATAAATCCATTATTAGTAAAAAATTTATATTTTCATAAAAGTACAATTAAACTGTAATATTCAGTAAAATTTTGTATATATATTTTTGTAAAAAACTATGTATAAGAAATGAAAGCAAAACATAAAAATTATGTCTGCATTCAGACAGAAACCAGGATACCCACGGATGGTCTATGCTGACCCCAGGTAAAGCATTTATAGGGGATATAAAACTGATATGAGCATGAACGATTTATTATATCTTAACACTTTTGAGGTGGCACAACTCATATATAGATCATAAATGTATGAAAATTTTATTGAGTTATATATCATTACATAAACAAAAAGTTTTTAAATAATTTTCTTGGACAATTTTCACATTATTTACTATGTTATTGAAACAGTAGTTAAGACAAATATTTACCGAAAATTTTCTATTTATCTATCTTTTTAAAAAATTGATAATATCTTCTTATACATTAGCCGCTGTGAAAGTGTTAAGTATTTAAATAAAAATTTCCTTCTGAATAAAGTGAAAGACATAAAAAGAATTAATTCTATTAATTTTTTCTACTGAATGTCTGATAAAATCTTGATTTTTTCACTTATATTATTAGATTAAATCCTCTTTATTATAAATTTTCTTCACTTCCTCGTATAAATTATTTTTTATTGATCATATTTTGATAAACTCTAAACAATAGAGCCAGTTTTCTTACGCATTTTTTACACTTACTAAAACTTTTTTAAAAAAAAACATGACAGTGTTTTACATAAATAATTTCCGCCCAGATTTACAACAATCGTCTTCAGAATTTGAACTTTAGAGTACTGCAATAATATTATTATATATGTGTAGGCAGATAAATCACAGACATTTTGAAGTTAAGTGGATTAAATGCTATAAACAAAATTACTAGGAAGAATTTTACTTATCCTTACCACGGGTAGGGTAGTAGATTGTTTATTTCTTAACCATTATTCTCGATAAACTTATTAATCGTTATATCAATCCCTGGATGCCCGCCTGAGAACCATTTATTAGAATTTTTCGTCTCGGTAAAATTATTCTGAAAGCCACCAATACACTCTCGCAATTTAACTATGCTGTAACTAGTAGTTTGTTAAAGGTCCGAAATTATGAAAATTTTTTCTATAAAGTTCACATGTTAAATTATCAAGTTTTTTTAATAAATTAAACAATATGTATTATATGCATAAATCATAATGATTGAGATCATTCAAATATACTATGCAACAACACTACAAAAAGTTTGTCTGAAAGTTGCTGCAGCTGAATTCACACTATGACTTATATTTAGAAACAATAAACTATAATTCAGATAAAGGTTTGCTTTAAAAAAATTGAAATCGCATAAATGAAGGAGGGGGGGGGGGACTATTTCACCCGAGCTTGAAAATGCTCTCCTCTGCGTGTTACATAATGTATTTTTCTTATACAAAGCCATTATTGGCTCCTTTGTATGCATGTTGCTCGGTTAGATAGGAAATTGTGCATTTTGAGTCACACTAAAGAAGATAGAAATGGGCATAACTCACCACTTCCTTCATTTTCCATCCGGTTACAGGCATGAAACCTCTTCATGCATGAATTTAAACAAAATATCAATTTCATCAGAAACACTAATAATATTTGAACTGTTTGTAATAAAAAGCATATATTCAATAAAGCTGATAAAGAAACACTAATCGGGTATTGAAACACGTATAGACTCCATAATACAAAGCATCCATAAAATTGGTACAATCCTACCCCCGGTATCGAACAGCGCTAACAAGCGATAACTCAATTTCTCTTCAATACAAAGGTGGAGCCCGAAGGTTCGTCGGCCCTGGCCGCTGGATCGCGGGCACTGTTCCTGGAGACGGTGCGCAGGAGCAACGCCGCCTGCCAGAACGGCGACTACGCTCTCGCGGCGACCCTGTACACCGAGGCGCTAGCCCTGGATCCCCTCAGCCATGTGCTGTACTCCAACAGATCCGCTGCTCGTCTTAAGATGGGCATGTTTGCCCTGGCGCTGCAGGACGCGGTGAGAGCCACCGAGCTCAGTCCGCAATGGCCAAAGGTACGTTGAACAAATGATACCCGTGGCAATTTTGCTGTATATCCTATAAAATATATCGACGGTCGAGCGGAAGAAGAGGCTTGTATTTCTCAGAAAATGCTTGACGAAGAGGCTGTAACTCAGTTTACGTGAATTGAGGAACGGGTTTATTCAGAAACCGCGAGAAGAAGGACTATTTTAAGTATAGGTGTTACTATATGAAAATGCATATTTTGCGGAATAATTTGCATGTATTCTTGCCAGTGCATAATTAAAGTTCTTCAAGCGTTTTCTAAGATATAAGTAGCACTTTCTTCCGCGCAATCGTCGATATAAAGATCTTTCATAAATATTTAACAATTATGTTACGTTATAATTATGATGGACCTAATTTTTTCTTATTTCAATTCAACGATTATTAACAAAAATATAGTAGGTTGGAATGACTAGTGACGTCATAAACTTCGACTGTATATGAGATATACTATACAACGGGAGTTTGTGATGCGTACGCGATATTTCAACTTGCTATATTATCTTTGTTAATAATTATTTAATTGAAAAAAAAAATAAGTGTCGATTATTTATCTACTTGAAGGACTGTATTGAGCACGTTGATCTGCATATAATCAATCATTTTCAATAATATTTAGGAAAGATCACTATCTATTTTTTTGTTATAATTTCATAATCCATCATAATGCTAACTTTTATTTCAATGTTTGCATAAAACGAATTTATAATGTGTTATTAGACTTGTTTTACATATGTAATAATATTTATTTTACTTAAAACTAATTCGCAATTGACCATTAAAAACGAGATACTTCAAGCGCATTATAAATTAATGTATATACTACAATAATTTTGTTCAGACATATTCTGACATTTTGCAAAATTATATTTATAAATAATTATAATTTAATATAATTTTTATAAATCAGCTTAATTTTTTTTTAATTTCGCTCCCAACGTAAAAAAGTATACCTATTCTGTATCTGGGTTGGGAAGTAGTGAATTACCGCGAGTGCAAGTTGCAGACCGAGTCGAGGCTACACGAGCGTCCCGAGGCGAGCCGAGGGATGTCGAAGGATGCCGAGGTAAGGGCTGCAACCAGCACGAGCGTTAATCGCCCTTCGTCCGTCATGAAGACGATATCTCTTGTCATATATATCCTGCACCGAAATTATCATTTTACGTGCATATAATACGGACGGAAAGTGGCTCGCTGCAATCGCCTAGTTTCCGCCCTAGATGTACAACATATACTATTAAGGAGATGTGAAAGAGAACTAAAAATCCCTACCTTACCGGCGTCACATTTATATTTCTCTTCTCTGCAATGAATAAATATTTCTAAAAAAACTATAGTTAAATTTTTAAACGCATTTTTCTCCGGGAGTTAATAATGCAAGTTTTAATTGAAGGTTCTTGTTAAAAATACGGAGAGGATAATACGGCGTTTTTTAGAAATATTTATTTATGCAGAGAAAAGAAATATAAATCTGATGCCGGTAAGGTAGGGATTATTAGTTCACTTTCACATCTCCTTAACGCAAAACCACCCTAGTGTGACAAATCTATTAAATCCTATTAATTCCTTTTTCCAAATATGAAAAGATCCTATTTGCGAATAGGATGTATATGCAATTTTTGCAGGCTAGGGCATCCTCCACCCCAATTACTTCAATCCTCACTAACTAAAACTCTAAAAGTAAACAAACACCACCTATTGCATTAGCATCTAAACAAAACAAAGCAAAACAAAACAAACAAACGACTACTTAACCCCTTACCCCAATGATCCTCCTTAGGCGTACTATCGCCAGGGCGTGGCGCTGCAGTGCCTGGGCCGCTACGGCGAGGCCCTCGTGGCCTTCAGCATCGGCCTGGCCCGCGAGCCCAACAACTGCCAGCTCCTCTCGGGCCTCGTGGAGGCCTCGCTCAAGTCCCCGCTGCGGGTCACCCTCGAGCCCACCTTCCAGCAGCTGCGCGCCATGAAGCTCGACGAGTCGCCCTTCGTCGTGATATCGGTCGTAGGGCAGGAGCTCCTGGGCGCCGGACAGTACAGGGCGGCGGCCGGCGTGCTGGAGGCCGCTCTGTCCATTGGCTCGTGCAGCCTGAAGCTGAGGGGGAGCGTCTTCTCGGCGCTGTCCAGCGCGTACTGGGCGCTCAATTCGCTGGACAAGGCTATCGGTTACATGCAGCAGGATCTGGGTAAGGAGTTGTGGGTTTGAGGGGGGGATTAGTAATGTTGGGTGTTTGATTGAAAGAAGAAGCTTGTTAGAAAGCTGCGGTATATAGAACTCAAGGAGGTAAGCTACGAAAAGGCGTTGTATACGACACTAACACTCACCTTGATCAATATTTTGTTAATTTTCCATCTGTCCGCGTATAAATTAGTGCTGTATCGTATTCTTAAAAAAGTTGTATCTCCCTAAAACTTACGTTTTTCAAATGTATAAGCTAGACAAGTGCAAGTTCTTCTTTTTTTTTAATTAATAAATCACATCTACAAAAGATTAAAAAAAAGTATTTTAGTAATAATAAAATAAATGTATAAAGTATTATTCATCATAGTTTTTATTTATTGTTTATATGCTGCCGGAGTGATAAATAATCAATAGGAAATTATCCTAAAGAAAATTGTGAAATCAACTAACAAATGGTCAAGTAAATATATGAATTATAGCATTCTCAGAAAAGTATATGTACAAACATGATCGTCTCAAATGTGTAATTATTTTTAACATTTTATAATTATCCAGACATTTATACTATGTATTTCATAATGCAGTGTAGAATAATGTAATTTATTTCCGCTTTACCATAATTTTATATTTATTCTAAAATTTCGTACAATGTCATCAATTATATAAAATCGTATCCCAATAAGCGAAAAGAAATTTTTGATAATACTTAAAGAATTCTTTATGAAGTGTACTATTAGAAAAGCATCTGCAAATAGTTATTTGATATTACTTTTAAGAGTCACCGATGTCCGGTCTGTTTAATTCTTAAGGTAGTTCTTTCATGAGAATCGACATAAAAAACAAAAATATGTACAATAATTTGTTTATGTTGTATAATATCAGAAACGTTATAATATGAAAGAAGGGTACTTAAAGTGACAATAAAAATTTTTGTATACAAATTTTGAACTCTTGACCTCCAGATTATCAGTCTTGCACTTAATCGTCATTTTTGTTATATATGTTCAAGTGAAAATATTTTATATAACCCTAATATTAGTCCTAACTGTGTCTGTATAAATATAATTATATATCGTACTGCGTGTCTAACTGTAGCACACAAACATATTTATAGTAAATAATCAAATTGAACAAATAAATATTTACATTAATGACTTCTTTATTACCATTTAGGTCAAAAATATTTTTAATTTTTATAAAGAATGTATAAAGAATACTTTAATATTACTTGTTTAGTGCCATAAGTATTCTTTAGAGAGGACATTGTGAATTCATAACCCTGGTAGAAAATTGAGCATATTAGATGTTCGGTTCACGATCTATTGGGCAGATCTGTTTCCTAATAGTTCGCCAGAAATAAACCAGCATCTGACCAGAAATTTATAAAAAATCTAAATAGCTTACATAACCCTAAAAAATTATTGAAAATGTAAATCCCATTTATAGTACTTCTGCGTTAAAACAGCATGCAAATTTTCTATTAACAATAAGCTATTAAATCCATGACATAATAATCATTATTAACTTATAAAAATTCGTTAAACGTTATTTTTTATTTATTTATTCATTAACCATAAGTTGGTCAGGTTTCTGACGAGAAAACGTCGACAGGTAGCGGGGTTTCTGGCCAGACTTTTAAGCAGAAATTGGCCATTCCCTATAAAATAGAGTAAAATCTGGCGAACATATGGGGAACGTTTCTACCAGGGCAGGTTTATTAGGATTAAACAAAAATTATTGAAAGATAACTCTTTTAACTCTTTATGACTTTAAATTTAAATTTAAATTTAAATTAATTTAAAGAATGCTTCTAAAATTCTTTTTATTAAAACATAAAGATCCATCATCAATTTAATGTTACAAAGAATACTTTATTAATACTTTTTGATTATAACAAGTATTCATATATGCGGGCATTCGAGAATTCATGAAGAATTCTTTTTCTTGAAAGTGTGCTTATTGGGATTGTACCTAGTACTTATACTTACCATTGTAGCGTTACCACGTTCCTTGATTATAAGTAGGCTAGAGTACCCTTGTTGAGGTAAGAAAAGCGTTCCCTGAAGTTTAAATTATATATGTTAAAAAGCTTAAAATCGCATTTTCAAGCTTTGTTAAATTAATATTTTTATTTTATAGCATTTAATTAGATTGGCTTATATGTAATTGGTTATAATCTTTATTTTTAGCTTTAAAAAGTCCTAACGCATCAACGTTCGATGAAATCATTTAAAAATTTACAGGATTGTTGTTTTTTATACTATTTACGCATTTACAGAGCGGTTTTTTAATTTTTATACCACTACTAAATAAAATTTTTACCTACTAAAATCATAGAGTAATACATAATTATTTTTAAGTTCGTGAGACAAATTTTTTATACGGTGATTACATGGAAAATCGCTCTGTAAATGTGTTTATAATGTATAAAAAGAAATAATCCTACAAAGATGCAAGTGGTTTTATCGAGCGTCAATGTACAAGGAGATTTTTTTAAAACAAAAACTAAAGTAGAAAAAAACAACATAAAAACATTCCAAATAACTTACAAGATACTTGGAAATATAATATTAAGCTTGTTAACATATTAAATAAACTTGAAGGAATACTCTTCAGAAGAAGAAAGGAAGTTGATTTTTCTTACCCCTCCAATTAGTGTACTCTTAAGAAATAAACGTCCGACACAACAATAATTATAATAATCTACAAAACCAGGGAACCAGGTCTAAAGCGTACAAGTACAAAACAATACCTCTGCAAATGAACAAACAAAAACCTCTGTTTCCCCATCCATACACCAGGAGTGGCCCGGTCGCTGGGCGACACGCAGGGCGAGTGCCGGGCCCACGGCAACCTGGGCTCGGCCTACTTCAGCAAGGGCAGCTTCAAGGAGGCCCTGACGGCCCATCGCTACCAGTTGGTCCTCGCCATGAAGTGCAAGGACACGCAGGCCGCGGCCTCGGCCCTCACCAGTCTCGGCCACGTCTACACGGCCATCGGCGACCTGCCCAATGCCCTCGCCTCGCACAAGCAGTGCGTCCAGCTGGTCAAGCAGATCGGCGACAGGCTCCAGGAGGCCAGGGAGATCGGCAACGTGGGAGCCGTGTATCTGGCCATGGGCGAGTTCGAGAGCGCGGTGAGTGGCGGGGATACGTTGTGGGTTCGATGCAGGTTGACCGGGTGGTTTTTCGTTTTTCGAGGGGCGAGGTTGGGATTGCGAGGGGATAGCGGGGTAACGAGGCTATATGGGAAATTTTCATATGTAATGTACCCGTTTTTAAAAAAACTGTAACTAATTTGATAGAAAAAATCGTAGTTTAATAACAAAAATGCAAATTAAAGAAAAATGTTTTCTCTTTCAAACGCGATCAAAATATTTCTACAATAGCATTAAAAGTTTTTAGCGCTACATGACTATAGAACTATTTTCAATTTTTGGGTTCATTATAAACAATGTAAATTTTTAACCTAGTTTTCAAATTTTGTTGTCAATTTATCCATTCATTTTTCAACTGTTAATGTAGAAGAAAAATTTAGGTTTAAAACGTTTTTTATTTAAGGTAAAATACACTGTACATAAAATTTCATCTCATTTTAATCGAATAGCATGCAGTAAAACATAATTATTTTTCATTAACCCTCAGTGTATCTACATACTGCTATAAATAGTTGTTTTTTTATCTGAAATATATTATCGCTCTTTACTTGACTTGGTTATCGAATCAAATCTGCAGAAACTTTCCACAGCAGCAACGCTGTAAAATTTTTCAATTAAAAGGCGAGTAAGAGACCCTTGTAATTGCAGAATTATGCGACATTCGCTATACGATGTATCTAAGCAAGCGATTCGAGAAATACTATTTACTTTTAAAGACGTTAAGTATCTTGATCTACATTACGCCATTAAGATAACGGAAACCGAAGGAATTTGAATAATTAAACATTCAAAAAAAGTTTTTTCAGAAAGTAATTTATTTATATTAAAAGTGCAAGTCATTAAAAAAAATTTCAATCAATAAAAAGTAAAACAATTTTTGTAGGTCGACTGTCACACGCAGCATCTGCGAATCGCTCGTCGCTTAGGAGACAGAGTCGAAGAGGCAAGAGCTTTTAGTAATTTAGGTTCCTCGCACCACTACCGAAGAAATTTCGGCCAAGCCATGACTTATCACGAGAACGTACTCAGAATCGCCCAAGAATTGGGCGACAAAGCCATTGAAACGAGAGCCTACGCTGGACTGGGACACGCGGCTCGATGCGCAGGTACATCTTGAGTATTCTAATTAAAAAATATGAAAATTCCGTTAGATAAAAGTGCTAAGTACTTGTCGTGCAATTTTAAGAATTATTTCAAATTTTCTTGTAAAAATTATTTTAAAAGCGAAAATTGAAAAACTAAAAAAATTAAGCGAAAACCAAGACTGAAACCAATACTAAAACCAAAAAACGAGTCAACAAAAACTAAAGCCTATTACAAAATTTAGATAGTTAGTTTTGCTTTAGGCAACTTGTAATTTAAAATACGACATTTTCATTCACGGAATATGATTTTTTTATTGTTCATTGCCTTGAAAACGGGAAACAGACGTTCGTCTGAAATATTGGCACCAATAAAAAACTGACTCGTCGAGATCAATAGAGTTATTTTTATACAATCCTTCCAATTTAATAAGGTCAACATCGTTTCAAATAATCCTTCTATATATAGTAAAATTACAGCACTTTCTTACAGTGGTTTGAAAATTTACTCTATAGAGTATTTGCCAATTTACTCTATATAGAGTAGTAATGATTGTTTAGTGTTTAGTGTGTATTTGACTATTTAATGATTGACCAAAATAAGATGGCTTATATTATAAGTGATCTTAGAAGTTAAACAGTATACTTGATAAATAAAAAGTGAATTTTTTAAAGAATAAGCTTATCTACAGCTTTATTAGATACAAGAAAATCTGAATATAGTGAAACTGTAACGGTTTAAAATTACATTTCCGCAGTAGTTGATCCCATAACGATTTTAACCTGCATAATTTTAGTTTTCGTCATCTCGCATTTAAAGTTACATCATTGCCGATCTTGGTCTCCATCATCCGGTGTCTCAGTTTCTCAATTCTCACTTTTAAAGCGATACTTTACTATCCGTAGAACAAAGCAAGTTTTCAGCACCCCCCCCCCCCCCCCCCGATACTTACATCCGCGATTCTTCCTCCCAGGCGATCTGCAGCAGGCCAAGCTCTGGCATCAGCGCCAGCTGGACGTGGCGCTGACGACCAAGGACAAGGTAGCGGAGGGCCGGGCCTGCAGCAATCTCGGCATCGTGTACCAGCTGCTGGGCGAGCACGACGCCGCGCTGAAGCTCCACCAGGCGCACCTGGGCATCGCGCGCACCCTCGGCGACAGGGCGGGCATGGGCAGGGCCTACGGGAACATCGGCAACGCGTACAACGCGCTCGGATACTACGACCAGGCGATCAAGTATCACAAGCAGGAGCTGACGATCAGCAAAGAGGTGAGTGGGCTTATGTGTGTGTGATGAAAGAAACTTGCAGGAGATGTTGTAGGTTTGATTGTAAGGGTTATAATGAGTTGTCGTGTGGAAAGTTGATGGCCGAATGCAATGGATTGATATGAGCAAGTTGAAAAACCTGGAATACCTGGAAATGTCGGGGAATGCTTTATTCGCCGGGGAGTAATAAGTACATAGTAAGGAAAAGCGAAACTGACATCTCTTGTAGTCTACACAGAGAGAATTTTCTAATAAAAATTATAATGAAATTCAGGGTAAAAATTACCGTAAATAACTATAAAGCTGGGACACTCCTACTTTCTGGCACTTTTTACTGATATTTTATTATAAAAATTACCTCATTGACTACAAATTCTACCGCACAGACTATAAATTTTACCGCACTGAATGGTAAAATTTGTCTGATTTGAAAAAAAGAAGACAGCTGATAAAGGAAACAACTGAGTATGTACACATTTTAGGTTAACTCAAATATAAATGTGTATAAATGTACTTATTTAAGTATTAATGATACTGCTACATCAATTCGAAGAAAATCCAGATTTTTAAAAATTATTTCGTACAAATTTTACCACAAATTTTGGCTTTCTCTAAGATTCGTACAGGGAACTTTTACTCTGCGGCAGGCAAATTTTACCCTTCAGTACGGTAAAATTTATCGTAAATATCAATAAAAACTGCCGGAAAGTTAGAGTGTCCCAGCTTTATAGTCATTCGCGGTAATTTTTACTGCGAATTTCGTTATAATTTTTATTAGAAAATTCTCTCCGTGTATACTCACGGCATGAAGGATTCATTTTTAAGTAGAGACACCTAGGCAATTTCAGTTTGTCATATTTTAAATAAAATATATTGACTTAAATAATAAATATTTATACAATAGGTATTTAGTGTAAATTAGAGTGTGATTTGACAAATGATCCAAATCGTTTTTACTTTATCCGATTTTAATTCGGATAGTCTCATTTTATTCATAGGAGGATTTTAGGGGGAGTTATCGATATAAAAATAGAAAAGCATAGTGAAAAACTTACAAAGTTACAGTTATTTGTTTATAAATCCGTATGATACACGTGTTTTTGTAAGTTCGTGCGTTAAAATAAAGTATAGACCTGGGGTAAAAACTGAAATAATCACGGCGTTTTTAAAATCAATACCTACGTATCGTGCTGCAGTGTTTACCTTAAACATTTAAATAATATTATTTATGCCCATTTCAACGAAAATGGCTACTTTTTTCCCTGAAAAGCGAAACCAAAGTAACACTTTTTCCCCGCAAAAAGGATTAGGGGGAACATGGACTTTTTTTCCGCATTTGCGGGAAAAAAGTGACGTCACTAGAGACTAGTCCAAATTCCTTTCTTTCATCAAGTTCTACCAATAACCCTGATTTTTGATTGTCGTTTAACAATATACGTTATATTTTACTTAATAAAATTAAAACATAGACATTTTATTTCAAATTTATTAGAGTATTCGAAAAATATTCGACTTTTTGCCCTTGTTACATAATGTACTATTTGTTTATCTTATTGCCAACGAGAATATCAAAGTTATATTATGAGTTATAGTTTGCATACAATTCAAGAGTAATATTAAGTATAATGTATCTTTAGATTAAAACGATTGAAACGTATATTTTCAATTTTTGTAGTTTAAAGGATCTATTTTATGATATATATATATATATATATGTTGAGATCGTTTTGTGGGATGACTAAATTTAAAAAATAAATTTTTTTCAACTTGTAACTATTTATATTGTGTACCATGGGGGAGAAGTAGGTTTTTTCATTCACGTGTGTGCATCGCCATACGAGTCGAAAGCGAAACCTTTTCAACCCAAAGGTACTTGCACTGTGAATTTTCTTTCTGGAATTGATTTTGCATTATTTCTAGATTAGTTGCTAACGAAAATAATAAAGAAACGGTGTAGCTAGCCGTTTTTGATACATGGCACTTTTATTCGCCATATTGGAGCTGCCATGTTGTATTTCGAATTTCCAACAACGGATTCGTAATCAGCGTTATTCTGACGCAAAGTTATTAACAACTGAAAATAGAGACCGAAAAAACATGAATATTCTATGAAATTTAACTCTTTTAAATTACATTATTTTCCTTGCATTGAAACAAAGCTTAAATTGTAAGCTACTGCATGTAATGCTCTATTACTAAACAAAAATTAGCAAAGAAAGAAGGTCGTGTTATTGTGAACACACGAAGGCTAAAAAATCCTCTCACCCGTGGTGCACAACGTATTTTTTCACACATGGCTGGATAACGCATTTTTTTAAGCCTATGAAGCGGAACTATAGTTAGTTATAGTGTAGTATATTCACACTTGATTTTTACAATAAACAAAAGTAAACGTAAAAAAAGGTTTTTCGTGAAATCGAAGGTAGAGTTCCAGCTTAATAGGTTGTTCGGAAAAATACATTTGAATAAAAACCTAAACTTATACTTTTTCTTGTTATGTTAACAACGAACTATAAGTAATTATACTATAAGAAATTTCACTGAAAATTGTATATGCTTTAAATAATTCAATTTAATAATTTTTAATTTAATAATTGAATTAAAATATAAAGATTTTAATGAAATATTTGAATAATTATTTTAAAATGTGTGTTTTGTGAGACTATACATATGATTTATTAAAATGAAGTATAATATCGATGGCCCTTACGAAGACTAGTGCGTTTGCGGCGTTTGCCACGAAGAGTATAGCACATTTGGAAATCTCCCACGAAGATAGCACATTTTGCAATTTTGCCACGAAGACTAGCACTTTTAAGGATTTTGCCACGAAGACTAGCACATTTGAAAATTTGCCACGAACAGTAACACATTTGGCGATTTCCTGCAGCCTGATTCTTTCAGGCTACTTTTATTTATTTGGGTAACCTGATTTTCTCGGGAAAACGGATAATTTTTTGAGTACTAAAATGGTCTAGTACCCGATCCGAATCTAATAAAAAAAGAATCAACCCGATTCACCGACAGTTTATCAGTACAACTTAGATTTACATATTCTACACGAAAAGTGCTATAGTCTTCGTGGCAGAATTGCGCAATGTGCTAGTCTTCGTGGGAGAACGGCGAATGGTGCTAGTCTTCGTGGCAGAATTGCGAATGGTGCTAGTCTTCGTGGGAGAACGGCGAATGGTGCTAGTCTTCGTAGCACAATTGCGAAATTTGCTAGTCTTCTTGGGAGAAGGGCAAAATGTGCTAGTCTTCGTGGCAAATTTCCAAATGTGCCACTCTTCGTGGCAAGTGCTGAAATGTGCTACTCTTCGTGGCAGTTTGAAATGTGCTAGTCTTCGTAAGGGCCGTCGATATGATCTTAGAAGTAGACCGGAAAAGTTATGTTTTTTGTACTGGAAAACCTCTAAATGTCATGAAATTTCAATTTGATAAAAACGTAGCTACCCTGAAAAAATAAAGGAATTCTGTTCTAGGGTACCCTAGTGTGAGAAATCTATTAAATCCTATTCACCAATACAAAAATTGCATATACATCCTATTCACAAATAGGAGCATTTCATATTTGTAAAAAGGAATTAATAGGATTTAATAAATTTCTCACACTAGGGTAGGTACACTGTGGAATCAAACAACACTTTTTCATATTCAAACAATTATCGATATCTGGTGGTATTACAGTTTCTTGAAACTTACAGCAAATATATATAATTTTTTACGTGTGAATGTTAAGTTTGAATTTGATTAACTTTATAGTTTTCGACATAACTGTTCAAAATTTGAATTATTCTCAATATTTAATATGTTCCTTATGCCAATGAAAATACTCTAAACTTATTCTTAAAAGCAAAGAAGCTATAATCCGGGTAAAAATGGTTTACACGTAACTATATATCGTTAAATGTGATTACATTTGCAATTATATGTAACTACATGTAATCACATGTAGTTGTATGTCTCAAAACGAAATTTCATGATATGTGTAGGGTTATGTAATTATATGTATTCACACATTATTTTATGTCATTAAATATTTATTTAGTAAAAAAGATTTTATGGGTAAATACCCTTTTACAAAAGAATGTACATCATTAGTATGTAGCACAAATATGTTCACATTCAATCATATGTGATTCAGGGGATCACAATAAATTTTTGTAGATCATGTCACAACATTAATAAAATGTAAACGTTTATGATCGCATGTAACCATATTAGTAATTACTTTTTATTTGTAATTAATTAATTCATTCGCAGAAAACCTTATTAAGTCAACTTGTATATCTACAGATTTTTTTTTATGAAATTTATATGTTTGAGGTAAATCGTATCTCAGTTCTGCTAAAACTTCACCTTTGAAACCAAGTTGTGCACCTTTTCGAAGTACATAGTCACGTGTAGAGGTCTTATGAAGTGAGTAAATGGCATTTTTTGCTAGTTTTGATGCAATTTCCAAAAATTTAATGTCAATACCAGCATTGTGTTTTGTTCCAAACGGTGGATTCATTATTACAGTTTCAAAAAACTTTTCAAAATTACTTGGTAAATAATGAGTTATGTCACAACATACATTTTCAATAGGTATTTCAAGTTTCTCGCAATTTTCAGTACATATTTTTAGTGCATTTATATCAATGTCAAATCCTGTTACATGTGAAGCTCCTAATAAAAAAGCACCAATAGATAAAACACCGCACCCAGTACCTACATCTGCTACTACACAATCCTCTATATCGTCAAAACTGGTTTGTGCTACATGTAACATTCGAGATGCAATATGTGCACTAGTTGAATATTGTTCTAATAATAGATTTGGTTTGTCAAAAGTAGATACTGATTGTAATATTTCTTCTAATTTCTTAACTTTCATCATCTTTTATAGTTGAGAGTCAGCTGCATATCAGTGTATCATAATAGAGCTATGTTCATTTGTTGTTATCAAAACGAGGAAGCACAGGTAATATCAGATTCCCAAACGACGAATCTTGAGTAACAAAATAACCAGATGATGAAGCATGCACGTTGGCAAGAGCTGCTCTTTGTAAAGAATTAATAGTGGCACCGTCGGTAGATTGTTGTGACGGAGTTGAAGCCTGAAGTGCAGTTGTAGGCACAGGTATCGATGAACCTAAAGATTGAACAACACCTTGTTTTAAAAGCATTTGCTTTTTTAATTGAAGTTCCTCCAAGATTTTTCTATTTTGCAATTCTCTCGAATTTGATTGCGAAAATGCCATCGATTGAATTAATGGGTTCTAAATTAAATAATTAAATATTTATTATTTTTTATCTTCGAAATTGTTGTTGTAATTGTGATAGATCAATAGAAACTTTTAATAAACTTTATAAACTATTCAAACAAGCTTACTCCTTCCTGTCATAAATTTTTATTAAAACGTATGAATTTCCGTCTTTAAAATTATTTATTTGAAATAAATATGTAAACGTACATCAAACAACGTTATATTCACAAGTTTACAGGTTATCTAGCCAACCCTCCATAATCAGATGTTAAAGCTACAAGTAGCAAGTGGCGCGCTCCTCGTGAGCAAAGTTTGCAGCTCCGAGTCAGGGCTCATTTTCATGGCGGCGAATATACGCGACGTCTGTAATGCAGTAATGAGTGCGAGAAAGAAAACATTACTCATTCTATCCTTGTCATATTCATTTATTGTCGCGAATATTCGCCGCCAAGAAAACGAGAATTTAAAAAGGATTGTGTGTGATGTTGGCCTCTAATCATTTTCATTCGAAGTAAAAAAAAAAATATAAAATCCTCCATAACAATGTCATTATCGACCCAAACTAGAAAATTTAGGTATGCAGTTAAAAATTAAAAACATAGAGGTTATCAATATATTTAATTGTTTTTAAATTAAAACATTTTTTTTAAAACAACGCTATTTCCATTTTTACTTACATAAATTCTTTTTTTTATAGTTAGGGCGATAGCGACACTCTTACTAATTAGGAATTTCTTGTTTCAAATGAATTTAAGCAAAACATTCCCTGCATCAAGATAATTTTCGTCTTGAAATGCCATGTTGTTATTCTTAAATATTAAAAACTCATATTGTAATATTATATTTATCTACCCAGACAGCATCATATTATTCAAAAAGAATTCTACAAGAATTCTTAAATGTCACTGACATTAGAATTCCTTATGAATTATTTTCGAACTCTTAAAGAATTCTTTTCTAACTTACATTCATAATGAATTCTCAAAGAGTTGAAAAATAATTCACAATAGTACATAGTATAACTAGCGAGTATGACGATTGAACACGAGTGGAAGACTCGAGCGCCGAAGGCCGAAAAAGAACAATTAAGCATCTAAATCTCGCTCGTCTACCTATACAACTCCACCAAAAAGTTCAAGCACTAACCCAACAACCCCCCGATCACTCCCATCCAGGTGAACGACCGGAGCTCGGAGGCCAGCACCCACGGCAACCTGGCCGTCGCCTACCAGGCTGTCCAGGGCCACGAGGCCGCTCTGCGCCACTACCGCGCCCACCTGGCCATAGCCCGGGAGCTGAAGGACGCGGCGGGCGAGGCCTGCGCCCTCCTCAATCTCGCCAACTGCCTGTCGTCGAGGGGCCGCTTCGAGGAGGCCATACCCTACTACGAGAACTACCTGATGCTGTCGCAGGAGCTGCACGACGTCGAGGGCGAGGCCAAGGCCTGTCACTTCCTCGGCTACGCGCACTACTGCCTCGGCAATCACAGGGAGGCGGTCAGGTACTACGATCAGGACCTGGCCCTGGCCAAGGACCTGCAGGACAAGTCGGGAATGGGGAGGGCCTACTGCAATCTGGGACTGGCCCACCTGGCGCTGGGGAATCTCGACACGGCTCTGGAGTGCCAGAAGTATTATTTAGGTATGACTGTGTTTAGGATTTTGTGCTTTTGGGGATGGGATGCTTTGTTCTTTTGGCTTTTGTTTGTGCATGGACAGAGTGGACTCCAAGGCTTGAAATTTTGTGCCTGTCCTTTCAAAAACGGTTGCTTAATAATGTCAAAGGAATTTAAGATCGGAGAGAAATTAAAAAGTTATTCCAGACAAACCCACACTTCTTACCGTTCATATCTTTTTATTAACAAATTCCATACATTATTGTTTTTATAATATTATTATATAGTTACATATGTGACTCTGCAAAGAGACAGTTACGTTTTTTAAACGATATAATATAAAATACCTCTCACAAGTTCAATATTAAAATTACATCATTTTGAGAGAGTAAGAGCTTTGAGCAGATGGAGTGACTTTGTGCTGCACTTTTAATTAATTATTGTAAATTGAGTATATAATATAAAAATGTTAAAATGTCCAAACATTTTTTATTTATTACAAAATACCTTTCGCAAATATTTTATTTGATTTTGTTAAACTGTCCTATAAGATTCTCATTGACTGGATTAAAACAGCTTTATCGACATAATGTCACCCCATTTTTCGACCGTATCAGTTATATTTTACGAGTTATTTTGTCATTTATTAATTTAAAAAATCTGCAAAAATTTCCGAGAGCTCTTAAAACTTACAAAATTTTCAACGGATTTTTACGCAGGGTATTCGCCTAGGTATATGAGGATTTTTCTGCTGCACAAATTTCCCACTCGGAACTCTTAGTTAAAAGAAAAGTCTTTAAATATCCCTTTGTCGTAAGGGAGATGTTTGATTTGGGTGCACAGAAAAAAACATTTTAGGATATCTACAACTAGTTTTGAGTTTCCCCAAACCATTTGGAGATTCTTCAGTACATTATTTTTCACTGTGCTGCCATCCAGGTAGTAACATCTAAGTAGGGCATCTCACCTATGAAAAAAGGGATTAAAATGTTTTTCTTTTAATTAACATTATTAAACGAGAATTTTTGCAGATAAATATTATTCTTTTAGGAAACTTTACAGGACATTAAATTTCTTTCGTACGAAAATAGAAACGATAATCATATAGTAAATCAGAATTAAAAACAAGTGTACCTATCCAAAAAATGACAACCGCACCCCTAGCGGAAAACCGGCTTGAATCCATTTTTTGAAAATCGAGTTTCTCCTCCACAGCCATAGCCCACATGACGAAGCACGTGGCGGGCAAGTTCCGCGCCCTGGGCAACATCGGCGACTGCCTGGTGCGCCTGGGCGAGCTCGAGGAGGCCATCAAGATGCACCAGCGCCAGCTGAACCTCGCCCGCCAGGCGGCCGATCGCAGCCTGGAGGCGGCGGCCTACGGGGCCCTGGGTGTGGCGCATCGCGCCACCCGCAATCTCGACAAGGCCCTGGGCTTTCACACGCAGGAGCTGACCCTGAGACAGGAGGCGGCCGATCTGAGGGGCGAGTGCAGGGCCCACGGGAACCTGGGGGCCGTACACATGGCCCTGGGACAGTACACGCACGCGGTCAAGTGCTATCAGGAGCAGCTGGAGAGGGCCAGGGAGCTGGGGGACTCGGGAGTCGAGGCGCAGGCTCTGGGTGAGTGGACTTGGGTGTTTTTTTCTTTAAGGGGGGGGGGGGGGGGGTGAGATTATGTATCTGCGGGAAATGCAATCTACGGTACCTAAAAATGACACATACTATAAATTTTACCGCACTGAATGGTAAAATTTACCTGATTTGAGAAAAAAAAGACAGCTGATAAAGGAAACAACTGAGCGTGTACACATTTTAGGTTAACTCAAATATAAATGTGTATAAATGTACTTATTTAAGTATTAATGATACTGCTACAATAATTGGAAGAAAATACAGATTTTTAAAAAATATTTCGTACAAATTTTACCACAAATTTTGGCTTTCTCTAAGATTCGTACAGGGAACTTTTACTCTGCGGCAGGCAAATTTTACCCTTCAATACGGTAAAATTTATCGTAAATATCAATAAAAACTGCTGGAAAGTTAGAGTGTCCCAGCTTTATAGTCATTCACGGTAATTTTTACTGCGAATTTCGTCATAATTTTTATTAGAAAATTCTCTCCGTGTATACAAGTTTGAGTACAGCTAGAGAAAATATATACACATACCCTAGTGGATATGACAACTGTGAAAAACTATGAAAAAAATGTGAAAAAGTGTCAAAACAAAAGGGATAACACACATACTTTTGGAACATCTGTTACACAACAAATAAGCATAGTTTTTCAGTTTTTCACAGGTTTTCACAGTTTTTCACAGTTTTTTCATAGTTTTTCACAGTTTCTCACATTTATAAAAAACACGTATTTTATAACAAAACTTTCACAATTTTTCACAGTTTTTAACAGTTTTTCACATTCTCTCACACTTTTTGTCGTTACATTCGCTTATATAAAGGAAATTACAAGTGTGAGAAGTTGTGATAAAATACTGTAAAAAACTATGGGAAACTGTGATTAAATTAATGAAATATTCTATAATAATTTTTTAAAATCCTGTTCCAAATGTAAGCCCAATTTCACAGTTTTTCACGAAATTCTCATAGTTTTACACACTTTTTCATACTTTTGTCACAGTTTTTCACATTTTGAAATTTCCACTAGGGTAGCAATGTTACTGAAACGCGAGATTAAACTGCGGGTACTAGGCGTCAGTTTTTGGTATCAGAAGATACTTTACTTTTTAACTGTTCTTATGCAAAAAATCTGCAGAAGTTCTGTTAGCTTTCCTGCAACATAACCTACAGAGCATAGAATGTGTTGCCCGACTTTCTACACAGCTTTCTGACTTTGCAAGTTTTTCTACAGGATTTTGTATACATTTTCTGCAAGGCTTTTGCCTATGGATACATCTATTATATTTTTGCAGATAAATCTGCGGACAAATACCTTGCAGTAAAAAGTATCGAAAAAAACTTGCGGATAAACCAGCAAGGTCTTAAAGCTCTGCAGAAAATAGGTCAGAAATTCTAATATTTTCTACAGAATTTTCTGCCCTATAAGGGCGCATAAATTAAAGAGACATTAGACACGTACAAATGCAGTATTCTTCAGTAATTGTTTCCCCTCTAAAATATTTAAGGTGCTCTAAACAAATTACGCTAAAGTCGTGATGTACGTTGCTAAATTAAAATATTACTTTTTTAACAGATATTTTTACTAAAGTAATCTAAGTTTTATCTCTAAAATGATTTCAAATAAATATTCCGTAACCCAATCAACTACATAAACAAACGAATAGATGGTACTCTGCTCTTGGCAAACATTCGATTAAATCCATATACAAACCCATACACACCAAATTCTACAATTCTAATACCCCGCATCATAATGCAATCACCATCTTACGAACCTTCCACCCCCGCGTGCAGGCAACCTGGGCATAGCCAGGCTGAACATGGCCCACTACGAGGACGCGATCGGCTACTTCGAGCAGCAGCTCTCGACCCTCGAGCCGCTCACCAGCAGCACGGCCCTGCTCGACAAGGCGCGCGCCCTCGGCAACCTGGGCGACTGCTACGAGGCCCTCGGCGATCCCGAGGAGGCGATCAAGTGCCACGAGCAGCAGCTGGCAGCGGCGGTGCGACTCAGGAGCGTGCGCGACCAGGAGAGGGCCTACCGGGGACTGGGCAGAGCCAGAGAGGCGTCGGGTAACTACCAGGAGGCCCTGGTGTGCTTCGAGAAGAGACTGGTGGCGGCGCACGAGGTCGACAGCCCCGAGTCCAGAGGCGCTGCTTACGGAGATCTGGGTGCGTTTGTATTTTTGTTTGAATTTTCTTTTGAGGTCAACTTTTTTCGTGAGTATTTGTAGCTTGGACTTGTATCGACGCTATCGCGAGAATGATACAGCAGCTTTCGGTATGGGAGATTGATGTACATAGGCGATTTTTTTACAAAATCCAATAGGAAATCTAGATGGAGAACAGTGCTGAAAAATAGAATAAACTAAATACAGATGCATTCCAGCTGGAAATTTAGCTTGGCGTTGGTTGAATTTCCTGCTGGATGTTTTTAACAGATGTACCATGCAATCCACGATCTTCTCTTTCCTTCTTCCTTCTTCTTCGTTATAAGAGTTAAACAATTGATTTAGTTATTAGTAAATTAAGAAGAAATTTCGTTAAAATAAATATAAATTGAATATAAATTTCGCTTACTTAAAAATAAAATGTTTAACGTAAAACCAGCTGAGTCTTTTAAAGGTTTAAGGATAGGGCCAAGTCGAGAATTTATTTTCTGTTCATTAATACTAAATCTTTGGAAAATTTAGCAGCATATATTATATACATAAACCAAGTAAAAGAGCCCAGAAAGATCTCAAGAGTCCCCTTAAAAGCTGAGATATACCTCAAAATTCGTTAAAAATGGTCAAAAAAATGAAGATTTTCAAATAGTCCAAGCGATGAAGGATTCGATGGTGATAATTTCCCTTGGATATTTCAAATATAATATACATAATAAAGAGATTTATGATGTGGAATTGCTTTAGAAGAATAATAACAAAAGTTACATGTGTTAGAACGTACGACATTTATTAATGTATAAATATTCATATTATTTCTAAAACATATTCATTTCTAAAACTGCACCATAAATTTATTAGTGTTATTCTCAAGAACACCCACAAAAAAACTTAAATGGATTCGTTGAATATTTCATTGCTTGGAATACTTTAAAGCCTGATCGATAATAAATATATTAATTTGAAGACAATCAGTGTTTCGTAAATTATACATATATATATATATATATATATATATATATATATATATATATATATATATATATATATATATATATATATTTAAGGATGTAGCCTACTCGAGATTTGTTAAAAATTACGAAAAAATCGATTTTTAAATTTTGCTAGTTACGTGTGTAGAATAATATATACGATAAACATATATATTATAAATATATATAGAATCGATATGTAGCAAAATTTAAAAATCGATTTTTTCGTAATTTTTAACATATCTCGAGTAGGCCACATCCTTAAGCTTTACGTAATTTATGTATTACGGCCCCTAATTTTAACCCTTTCGCTGGGGCGAGAAAAATACCACTTTTTACCAAGTTTTCTATATTGGCAATGAAAAATGTATCAAATACTTTAAAAACAAAAAAAAACATTTTGTAGTCGTCTTTCTTGCAAGAGATACATTAAAAAAGCGCGTGTCTGAAAATTGCCCGAGTCACCGGTAACTCGATGTCACAGCGAAAGGGCTTAAAATAACAAAGCATTTGGCACCACCTGAAAGCCATTCGAGCCCCTTTCAACATCTCGCGTTTCCACACGCAGGCCGAATCCACGCCGCGCTGGGCAATCACGAACAGGCCGTCAGCTGTCTGACGCACCAGCTGGCACTGGCCCGTGGCCTGGGCGACAAGGCCGCGGAGGCCGAGGCGGCCAGTGGCCTCGGGGCCGTCCACCTCCTGATGGACGACCCCGACACGGCCCTCCAGCACCATCAGCTCGAGCTGTCGATCGCCGAGAGCCTGGACGCGGCGGGCCTGCAGGCTCGGGCCTGCGCCAACCTGGCCGCCACCCAGGAGGCGCTGGGACAGCTCGAGGAGGCCGTCAGGCTGCAGGAGCAGTCGCTGAGCCTGGCGGCGGCGGCCGCCGATCTGCCCGCCAGAGCGGCCGCCTTCAGCAGTCTAGGGAGACTGCACCATCTGTGCGGTGAGTGCGAACAGTTTACGATGGGTGTAATGGGGAGAGATGACCGCGGATGCGTTGAAACATTGGAGCCAGTTGTTGGTCGTCAATTTTGATTAATTGCATTAGTGAAAGGTTTTAATTAATTGGTAATTGTATCATAATGTTTTAACCCATTTCTTCCCAAGCGGTCATTTTATTGTCGATTCGTTTTTTGCCTAAAAAATTGTCGAAAAAAAAATAATAATAACCAATAGCGCAATTTTTTAGGCAAAAAACCAATTGACTATAAAATGTAACTTCCATTCGTTGAGAACTTAAAATAGGAAAGAATACCAATTTTCAGTTAATAGCATATTCTTGTAGATCATTATGGTATAGTTTCTTTGTAAATTTTTGGAATTTTTACGATATCTTCAAAGTTGAAGAAGATAAAGGTAAAACTTTAAAAACGGTATATCGTCACTACGGCTGGCACCTGTAGATGTTTTAACGGTGAAACGTCACTCAAAAGACCTTTAATGAGCTATAACTTTCGTAAATTGAGTAATTATTTTTAAAATTCAATAAACAATACACGTCGACTTAGGTTATTTACCATTGGCGCAAGTGCCGATCAAAAAATTGACTTTGTATTCTTCCCTATTACGTATAGTCGGTAATAGGTAACGACAAACTTTGTAATTTTTTCTATAAAAATTAGTTTTAAATCTTCTAATCACTAAAATGTTTCAAATTCGACATATCGATTTCAAAACAATTTTTATGTTTTTGAGATATTAATGGTTTAAAGTCTTTATTTTCCATTTAAACAATTGTTTAAAAAAATTACTAATAGTAGATATTGTCATTAATTTTCACAATTATATGCTTTTTTGCATTTTTATCTAAAAAATATTATGTAAGAATATCAAAATTGTTCGAAATTCAATTTTCAAAAAAATCCACTTGTCGTTTTTCCGGGAACCCACAGAAATAGTACTACTTTTCTCTAAAGAGCGTCTTATCCTGGCAACCAATCTACGTTAAATATATATTTGTTAGTTTGGTTTATATCTTGTTTTAAGTTAAAGAACTAATTCATAAAAAAATAAAAAATAGTTTGAATAACTGAGGACGCATATGGATAATATTTGAGAAACGGTCAAAGTTGAGTGTCATTCCTTTTTTTAGTACAGATTGTACAATTTCAAAAATCCTTCCTATATTTCAATGCGTGTAATCGAAATCACACTCAATTAATGCTTTTATTCCGCAAGGGGAATGGCGGAACAAAATCGGATAATTCCACTTATAATAAAAATGTATTACTGTATCCTTTCTATTTCTAATATTAATTTTTATTTAAACTCAATATCAAGCCATTACAAAAGTTTACTTACAGATCCGTTATCAGAGATCACACTTTATCTTACAATTTTCTCAGAATTAAAAAAAGTGAAATTATCCATTTCCGCTCCGCCCCTCAAAATTACACCTGCACCATTCTACCCCACAAAAAGTAACTTCCCGAGTCGCTAACCCAAAACTCATATAAAAGCACATTTGCCATTCTCCCCACAGGCGATCTACCCCGCGCCCTGAGCTACCTGCAGTCCGGCCTGTCGCTGTCGGAGGGCCTGGGCCGTAGGGACGAGGCGGCTCGGCTGCGCCACCGCCTGGGCCTCGTGCACTGGGAGGCCGGCGAGGCGCAGATCGCCGTCGAGCAGCTGGAGAAGGCAGCCGCCCTGCTCGAGTCCCTCGACGGCTGCTGCACGTCCTCCTCGACGCCGGCCAGCGGCTGCGGACAGCAGCCCGGCAGGGCGGAACTCCTCTCCCAGACGTATCGCATGCTGCAGAAGGTCCTCGTGGGCCTGGCCAGGAGCGAGGAGGCGCTCAATTGGGCGGAGAGGTCCAGGAGGACGAGGGAGGGAGGCGCCGAGGACGCGGCGCACTACTCCGAGATCGTGGACAGACAGAGGGGCATCGTACTGTATTATAGGTAGGGCTGCTTGTGCGGGACTTTGGGGAGAATTTGGTTTGGAATCGAGGTGGAAAGTTGGATCGCGGAGAGTTTTTTTTATAAGAATTATATAGTGAGAATTATGCTGAGTGTGAGATTCTTTGGTTTTATGGAGGGTAATAATTATCTCTGATTTACGGTTAAATTTACATTACTGGACGGTAAAAATTATAATGAATAACGGTAGTTTTCCTGACTGAAATCAGGATGCCCCAGGTTTGTAATGATTTTCATGGTAATTTTTATCAGGAAAATCTCTCTGTGTATTAACTATAGAAACAAATTAAATTCGATTCAAAATGTGGATACATTTTTTAAAACACATGTTTATATTGATAATTTTAAATTATTCTAATATTCATACCTATTTTTGGATCATTGAAGTTGGGAAACCTGAAAGCTCGATTCACAAATAAGTTGATTTTCTCTCTGCTAAATTATTAAATACATCAGCTAAATTTTAGCTTCAATCATATTGTGTGTTTTGGTAAAATACATTTTACTCTCTATAATTTTGAATTAGTAGAAATTAGTAGAAATTTTGAATTAACAGAATTTCATACTCGCTGTACGTGCTTTAATCAGTTTTTATTATTGGAAAATTTACAGAAATTGATTCAATTCGAGCTTACATGAGGCTGATTTTTTTTGAATTGTGAAATAAAATTACGTTTAATCTTCTTTAATTAAAATAGAAAATTTTCTGTTAGGTTTGTAAAACGAGGTTTCACGTTTAAAAAATAAATCGTGATGAAATTGTGGTCGATTTAAATAAATTTTCCGATTCAAATCTTCAGATTCTTTTGAATCTATATTTTCATTTACGATTAAATTTTCTGATTCGTTGAATTGATGTTTTGAATTGCAATCCCAAATTCTCCGATTTATTGGTAAATAGTGTTTCCGCGGGATTTAAATAAATCAAACTAAAATGAGTCTGATTTACTTAATTTGAAAAACAATCAGCTCTGGTATTACTGTTACAATTTTATAGAGTTTGTTTATCAATTCATGTTTATCCCTAACTCCTAATTGCAATTTAATATCTATTCTTCAATAGAAATACTGTATATAAATAACACTTTACTGAAAACCATTATAAATATAAACATACATATTTATAAGAAGATAAGAAAAAGAAGACTGACTAGATCGTTTAATAAAATTTGTAATAATATTTGTTAAAAACTACCGACATGCCAACACATTCTAAACTATCACCTGTCTAAAAACAATCACCAAAGCAAAAACTTCAGCCAAATCGTTCTCTCCACAGCGAGGTGGACGACGAGGTGCACAGCTGGTGTCTGGCCCCCGGCCGGGGCCTCCTTCGCTTCCACTCCAGCAGCCTCTCGAACGGCCCGTCCTTGGAGAAGCGCGTGCTGGAGGCTCGCGAGGCCCTCCTCCTCGGTGAGTCGGCGACGGACACGGCCCTCCTCGACGACCAGGCCTGCTCGCAGGCCAAGATCCCGGCGCGCGGCCACCACCTCAACGCCAGCTCCTACAGTCTCAGCAGTCTCTTCAGCGTGGGCTCGGTCAGCTCGCGAGCCGGGAGCGCCAGGTGGGCCCAGCAGAGGGGTGGACCCGTTTGGCAGGCCCCGGCCGCGCTGCAGGGCTTGTACGAGCTGCTGCTGGCGCCGTTCGAGGATTTGCTGCCGATGCCCAGGAAGGAGCTCATACTCGTCGTGGAGGAGTCGCTGTATCTCGCGCCGCTGCCGGCTCTCCAGGCTGGACCCGGTGAGTTCAGACTTTGTACCAACGATTCTGACATTTAGACATGTAACGACGGGATGTGCTGGTGTCTGTGAGACCTCGTGTTAATAAATTAAAACAATATTTGGTTACTGATTAATAGATTAAAACAATATTTGGTTACACTGAGAAAACAATTTTATTATATCAACTAAATATTTAATCATAATGTTGCAATGAAATATTTAATTTATTCAATAAATATTTATTAAATTCAATACTATATTTATTTGATTAAATTAAATATTAAATACAATTATTTTGTATCCGATCAAATTTTATTATTAATAAAATTTCGAATTTTTATTAAATATTTAATTGAATCAATATAAATATAGTATTGTATCTAATAAACATTTATTGAATTAATTAAATATTTTATTGCAACATTATGATTAAATATTTAGTTGATATAATAATTTTTTTTTCTCACTGCAGTAAAGTAATTCGATGAATGAGATAAAATTATTTGTTTAATTGTTTAAGAGATTATATGAACCTTCATTTTTACGCGCGTCAAAAATATATAAATTGAAAAGAGTCGAGAACGAATGTTGGAATTTGATTGGAAGTTTTTCTAAAATCCATTAGACATGTAAATCTTTGGAAATAAACCATTTTTGCATGAAAAAAGTTTTTCTTTTCAAATTTCCATTTTAATTTTTTTTTTGGCCTTAAAGTGTTTAAGTATAACTTTTTAATTAATTAATTTTTGAAACATAAAACTTTCACACAATAATTGTAATGATATTTGATGAATTTACATAAAGGTTAAAAGACTAGGATTATTATATTTACAAAGTTATTAATGATTGAAAATTGAGTGGGGTCTTACAGACGCCAGGTCGGTAGTAAAGGGTTAATTGTGCTTTGGGGTTTACTTTTAAGAGGCGTAGAAGAGTATTATATAAGGTATTTACTTGATTGGGCAGAGGAACGTTTTCCTTTTAACTAATTTTATAAGCATATGAAACAAATTTTATTATAATTTTATTCATGATATACACTTGCGAGTTTAGATGAAATATTTATAAAGTAATTACGCATAATTGGAAAAACAAAAATAATTTTTTGGCTGTAATTACTCGATATATACGAAACAAACTTAAACAATCAATTTTACCATTTTCTATTTACCGGATATTATTACACTGAATACCAATTCCTGGATAACGGACATAAGTAACATTTAATTTGTATAATAAATAAGATATGAGTAAATGAATTGGTTATAAATAACTCGTTATAATATTTAATTATACAAAAACGTAATAAAGTTTAAAAATAAATAAATAACAGAATGGCTGAACAATTGCGTAGTATAATTACAAAATCTAAGCAAAATACCGAGCCATTTAACGATAACCGGCCTTTTCGCTTGGAAAGCTCATTACTTTTCAAAAAATCGAAAAATTAATTTGCTGCTTGGTATAATTGGGCCCTCTACCCTATATACATCCGAATTTTCTATTTAATAATAAATAAAATGTATTATCAATCTTCACGTTTCATCATACGCATGATCATACTTTCCACTCAAAGTCACTCTAAATTTCATTATTTCACCGTTCGATCCCAGGCGAGGACTATCTCTGCGAGAGATTCTCCCTGCTGGTGGTGCCGTCGCTGGGGGCGCTGAAGCGACGATCCAAGACTCCTATGCCGGAGGGCAACGCGACGGTGGCCGCACTGGTCGCCGGCAATCCGACGATACCGGAGAAGGTGCGCGAGGAGCACGGCTGGACCGAGAGCGTCTCGTCGGCCGAGACCGAGGCCAGCATCGTCGCCGAGCTGCTCGAGACGAGGCCGTTAGTCGGTGAGTATTATATAAGCTCTTTTGTTTGGATCTTTTGGGTGTGCTGATATTTTTGGAATGCTTTGTTCAAGATTTGAAAGTTGGTAGAGGAACCGTATTAATTCATTTGATTTATATGTTTAATTAAAAGAAGAGAAAATAGCATGTATTTTTTTTGGTAATTTACTGAAATATGAAATAAAGGAGCATGTAGCATTCTGATTATATTATGATCTTTCGTCTATTTAAAGTTGGAAACGCGATGATTCTTTTCCGAAAGAACGCATTTGTAGTTCATAATCAAATTTTTTACTTCGATATCTCAAACCGCGAAATATGCAATTGATTTATTATGTGTAGGTCATTTTTGTTTTTCTGGAGAATGAATTAAGTATTGATACATATTTTAAGATCGTTTACTTCGTAATCTTCTTTTTTTATTCAGTATTTGTTCGGGACGTGAATAAACTAAGGCTTTTGTTAAAATAATTTATACACCATTTATGATAAAGTCTGTTATTTATTAAATACAATATTAGTCTCATTATTATAACGCGCTTTGTAACTACCGATCTGTATAAAGACCAGAGTACATCTGGTCTCTGCGTCATTCTTCTTCGAGCTAGAATGTGCCGCTATTCACGCCGCCGAAAGTCGCCGCAGACGACCGCCGAAACATACATAAGAAACTCGAGAACATTATCGCGTTTGAACTATACAGAAAGTCTTAGAGACCTTTTGCATAGGAACTTATTACACAGTTACATTTTCTTATTACTAATGGGTTCTATCCGTAACACTATCATTTTAACAAGGTACACGATGTATTATTATTTGTGTGGCTTATATTTTGATTAAATTAGGGAAATTTCGAATTATACATACGCAAAAGATTAGTTGAATTGATTTCGTATTACCTGTAAAGATTAAAATGTTAAGTCAGGATTATTTTCTTACCGTCGCCGTACCCGCTCATAATCCAGTAAGATCAATAATTCTTGATCAATATAATTTTTTTTTATTAAAACTAATCTTTATTTTAAATTTGAAATATATACATTTTTTATCAACAGTTTGTTGCTATAACATTGATTTTTTTAACAATTTTTTGTAATAATTAATTGTAAACAATAATTTAGTTTAAAAAATGATCGGTGAATTTAGAGTATAATCAGGAACCGGTGCCGTGACGATATTTCTTTTCGAATTATAGAGTTTTTCTCAAGGGAAAGGGGGCATGACTTTGAAGGGTTCCACTGTACAATGCTATTTAATTATGTTGTTGCGTGCTTTCTCTATATCATATTTAGATATACGATTGGAAAACCGGCCATATTTAATCACCTTTTAATTAATCAAAAATTAGAATAGACACAGAGGTTTGAAATTCTTGTAACTTCACGATAATACAATACCGAGACAACACATAAATATCATTGTAATATATCTCTGTGGGTTCCCAGAAAAACGATTTAAGTTCACTTTTCATGTTTTTGCGATATTAAGGTTTGAAGTTTGTAATTTCCATTTAAACTAATGTTAAAAAACTCATAAATAGTAGATATGGCCACTTATTTTTACACTTTCTTGATTTTTTACATTTCTATCTAAAAATATACCACGTAACGGTACCAAAATCGTTCGAAACTGAATTTTTAAAAAAACGAACTGAAGTCGTTTGTTCCGGGAACCCACAGATCTATATATCTATATATACTTATATATAAAAGTTATAAATGTAGTATTTTTAAGAGAAACTACCCGACCAAATTGTGATACACGATTTAGCCAATAACAAACCAACGAACCACCCATTCCATTAGAAAGTACAATCCCCCAGTTGAATACATCTCTCCTTTGATTCCCGCAGGTACCGAGGCCACGCGCTCAGCCGTCCTGCGCAGCCTTCCCGACGCCGAGTGCGTCCACCTGACCGTCCCAGTCTTCTGGGCCAGCAGTCCAACCCTGGCCCTGTCGGCCGAGCAGTGCGAGGAGCCCGCCGACAAGCCCGAGTACCTCCTGGACTGCTGCGCGGACATAGGGCTGCAGCGTCTGACCGCGCGCCTCGTCGTCGTGTCCAGCAGCCACTGGGCCAGCGGCGAGCCTGCCAGCGCCATCAACGTCCAGGGGGTCCAGCGTCTGGCGCGCTCCCTGCTCGGGGCCGGGGCCCAGTGCGTCCTGGTGGGAATGTGGCCGGTGCCACCCACGGCCGGGAGCATACTCCTCAGGGCGTTCTACAGTGCCATGCTGCAGGGACAGAGGGCCTCGAGGGCACTGGCCGAGGCCATGCAGACCGTCCAGCACACGAGGCACTTCGCGCACCCGGCGAATTGGGCGGGATGGCTGCTCTTGGGTGGCGACACGAGGTTGTCGAACAAGGTGGGTGCTGTGGGTACACTGGGGGGAGGATTTTGCTGGAGGTGTGTTGTGAAAGAAATAATGCTTTTTACATTGTTTATTTTTTTATTTTCAAAGCACTTATTCTTGTGTTAAAAATACAGAAAAATAATGCAAAACTTTCATAATAATGATTATAAACCAAATGGTTCACGGTAGGGACACTAATTCACATCTACTGAAGATGTGACGAGTCCATGACGTTAGTTTTCTTAGGACTTTCGACAAATTTGTAGTTTTTGTCAAAGAAGCTGAAAAGTGCTAGTTTTTGTAGAAGACTCTTGAAAAGAACTAATATTTTTCGAGAGTAATCGAAGAAACTAGCTTTTGAGAACTTTAAACTGTGGTAGCCTTTGCAAGAGGAGTATCGATATATATAAATGGGATCATTATATTTTGTGATTGCTATAAAAGCGCCCTACACTCAGAGAAATAAGTTATAACATCAAGTTCTTCTTAAATATGTGCCAAGATGAAAATCTGCTTGATGCAAAACGATTCCTGTTTGCTTGAAAAAATTCCATTTGATTGAAAACGACTCCTTTGAAGTAAAAAATGTCACGTTTTTCAACTTAAAAGGATTATTTTTTAATGAAATGAATTGTTTTCAATCATAGAGGAATCATTTAGAATCAAGCGGATTTTCATTTTGGCGCATATTTAAGAATTCCGCTTGAACTAAAAACTTATTTTTCTGAGTGTATGGTTATGGACACATCTTGTGAGCCGATATTAATTTTGAAGTGTTTAACCCTTTAGTACCGAGACCTAGGTAGAAAAAAATAAAAAGTAATTTTTTTTCATTGATTTCAGCATTAACTATTTTAACTTTTCCAATAATTTTGATGAAAGTAAACTGATACATTCCCTAACTTTAATGATCTATATAATTTTATACACGTCCCCAATGCAAGTCTACGAAAACTCAAAATACTTTTTTCCTTGATTTCATTTCAAAGGTCGACTCACAAAAGAGAAAATAACCCACCCTACTGCAAAGTCTCAGGTGAGATCTCAGGTGACTTGTCGAGATCTCACCTGAGATTTTGCAGTAGGGCACAAATTACACCTACAATCGACGAATGAAAAAAAACTCAAACATAGATCATCGATCAAAGACCTATACCCAACGATACCATAAATGCAATGTAAATTCGCAGGTGGCCCTTATGGGCCAGGCCCTCGCCGAGCTGCTGCGCAGCGGTCCCGAGCAGAGTAGGGACGCCCTGCGCGTCACCCTGCACCTGGTCGAGAAATCCCTGCAGCGCATCCACTGCGGCCAGAAGAACGCCATGTACACGACGCAGAAGAGCATCGAGAACAAGGTGGGCCCGGCGACGGGCTGGCGCGAGCTCCTCATGTCGGTGGGCTTCAGATTCGAGCCGGCGGGCAACGGCATCAGGCCCTCGGTCTTCTTTCCGCAGAGCGACCCGGAGGAGAGACTGACCAGGTGCAGCGCGAGCCTGCAGGCACTGCTGGGACTGGGACACGCCTCGCTGCACGCGCTGGTTAGGCTACTGCAGGTGAGAGAATGGAGGGACTTGGGAAAAGATAATTGTATAGTTTGAATAGACGCGGATTTGTAGTGTGTGTTGGAAGATGCAGGCGAGCGTACGGAAGTAAGGAGATTTTGTTGCTTGGAGCTTGATAGAATATGAAAATTGAGAAGAAATAATTGATGCGGGAAAGAGAAGGAAAACGGTAAAAATGGAGAGTGAAATTCGATAATTAAGTGAAAAAGGCTAGGTTTTGTCAGACATTCGGTAGTAAATTTCTTTTTACATTCACTTTTTTCATATTTTATAATTTATACAGAAGGGAATTATTGTTTACATGCTTAAGAATTTGTGTATTCTTCAGGCTCATATCGATTTTACAGGTCCCCTATTAACGCTTTCATGAACGTTTGTAAAATTTTCGAACTGCACTTACTTAAATATTATATTTCGACTTTTAGGCAAAATAGTAACAATTGGATGACTTTTTTGTATAATATCAGCTGATAGTTGTACATAAAATGGACGTCTATTTATGTATCAAATATTGACTATAGAAAATAGGGAATGCAGGGAAGGTAGGATAAAATTAATTCTTTTTAATTTGAAACTAAATAAGCTATTTTTTCCTCTGTAAACCTCAACAATGGTACGTTTATTATAAAATATAATCAATTGAATTGGAAAAATTGCATCAAATTCAAAATATATCGAATATATTTGAATCCTAATTTATTCGGCGAATCAAGATTCGTAAATCAAGGAAAAACAATTAAAATATATTCTGTATATAAATATTTTTTAATAAAACAGAAATTTAACGGATTCATTTTTTAATTCAGCAAAAATATCGCCAATTCTTTTGATCGATAGATAATGGGGTTTGAAAAATAAAGTATTATACTAATTTTTCCATTAAAATTATCTGATTCATTTAAAGATTGAGATTCTTGAATAGCGATACCACTTCATTTAAGAATCGCTTTTACCCTACCTATCTGCGATTTAAACAAATCGAGAAAATAAATCGAACTCAAACGAATCCGATTCGTTTTTCATATTCAAACTAATCGACAATAAATCCTGCTCACTGATTGATTTGCAAAACACATAACATTGAATACAAGGGTCATGAATCCTTGTTTATACTTATATAGCTCGAAAATGTTCATATTTAGTATACATAAAGTACAAATAATAATTTTTTGTGTCACACTTGCACGAAAACGCGTTTGTTCATGCCCGTATAGCGGGACTAATGTGGCTGTTTTCCGACCGGCGGGCGCAAAAGTAAATTTTCGAAAATCAGCCCTAAGTGGGTTTCGACCACCCTTAAACATCAAGTACCATCCGGATGATACCACATGTTTAGGTAGGTCTAAACACTCTAGTAGGCTGATTTTACAGTCTAAAAAGCGTGTATTATCTCCGTGTCGAAGAACGGCTGAATTTAGTTACGCTTCATAGACATAAAAAAAGCATGTTATTAATACACGTTTGACAAAAAATACGGTGTGCACCATGGGGGTGAGACCTTTTTCGCCCTTGTGTATTTGCAATACTCGTCCTCAGCTCGCAATACGCACTCGCCTTCGACTCGTATATTGCAAACCTCACACGCGGGCGAACAAAGCCCACTTTTCCCCCATGGCACACAATACACTATTTCAAATCTTACCTTGATACATCGCACACCTGCTTTAGGCGCCCGAGGCAGCGGAAGACGTGATCGCAGCGATGCGCCGAGCGAGCTGCGCGACCGAGGGCCAGGAGGTGAAGCTGCCGGTGCGCGTGTGGAGCGCCGCGGGCTCGCACGAGCTGTTCGCCAGTCTGGGCTTCGACCTGATGGAGGTCGGCCAGCTCGAGGTCAGCCTGAGAACCGGCAAGCAGGTGTCGAGGCGGGCCGTGCAGTTCGCCCTCCAAGCCTTGCTCGCTCTGTTCGGTAAGTGCTCGCACTGATGTGCAAAAGTGTTCTTGGACGTATCGAAGAAATAAACCTGGAATCCAGGTCGTTCAAATGGTGATCTGTACAGGCTTCATGGTTCGGACTGTAACACCTGTACGGGGAAGCGTTTTTCGTAAAAAAAGTCATTTTTTGGGATATCCAGTAGGAAATATAACGGGAAGAAACCTGGATGTTTTCTTGGATACAACTTAGAAACCAATTATTCCTGGATTTAGTTTAACAGGTTGAGCGCTAAGCCTTAATATAAGCACATTTTTACGCTTTTCATGATTATCTTCTATAAAGGTTGAAAAAACCGGTTGTTGAAATAGTTTTATCAATTTTCAATTCAGTAGTGGTACGAATGCAACTAAATTTGCAACAATTCATGGTCATATATTGGCGGTCATACATGATCATACATATAGCGCTCAACCTGTTGAATCACCTTGAAATTCGCACTCTGTAGAAAATATTCAATTGGGAATCCACCCGAAATCCAGCTGGAAATGTAAGTGGAATACAGATTCGGATTTCCATCTGGATTCCAAATATGGAAATTCAGCTGGAAATCCAGTTCGAACTGACTAGAAATCTCGTGCGAATTTCTAACTGGATTTCCAAATGACTATTTCAAACAGGGACATAGATTTTTTCAGATTTAAAAATAACTGAATTTAGATAGTTGAATGCATTCTATTTGAAATCTTTCAGACACACAAGAAGCACCAAAAAGCCTAAGTTTAGATTCGGGCAGCTCTATGGAGAACCTGGCCTCCGCGCCGCAGCCCGACAGAGGCCTGTCCGAGCGACCGCGTCTGGGCGGTGCTTTCGCGAGCTACGTGAGGCATCGCGGTGAACCCGACGGAAAGACCATGGAGACACCCAGCTTGTCGATCGCACGTCTAGACTGCCAAAATGGTCAGGGTATGTATCAAACGTTATGTCGTGAGTGTATCATTTAGATGTTTGGCACCTTTGATTATTTAAAACTTTGCTGGATGAGATCTGATGAAAAAAGAGAGGGGAACGTCTCTAGCATTTAGAGGGGGAGTTATGATGTTGAATTCAACCTTTATTCTCATGGCCATTTTCAAGATTATTTTAAGTTCAACTTCTACCTTTTATCGGAACATTCATTTTTACTCCATTAATTAGGAGAAATTTTACAATAAAATATGCGGTTGTGAGCTATAGGGTCAAGTTGACCCCAATAAATAGCTCATATATACAGGTCAAATTAAGTTTTCTAATGAAATAGGCTTATTTGTTGACTAGCTATCGATAGAACACAAAATTTTATCTGAAAATATACGAAGTTTTCGGGTCATGTTGATTCCTATACGAGCCATTCAACTTAAGGTCAAATTGCATGTTCTAATGGTAGTTGAAGTATTGATAGAAAAAAATTTGTATCTAAAAATTCATATTCTAGTCATATTAATCCAACTAATTAAATGACCACGTATTTTAACGTGAAATTTCCAGCTCTATACCAGTTGAAAAAATCTAGATTCTAACTGCAATAAGCTGAATTTCGAGGCTGAAAATCCAGGTTTTTTCCAGCTATTTCCTAAAAGAATGAAGCTGGCAATCCTGCTAGAAAAGAGACTGGAAATCCACCTAGACTGTCTCAATCGGGTATCGATTAATGAGGTCAAAAGTAGGCCTTATATCATTTGTAAAATTGAAGCTGACTTTGAGTCGAGGTCAAGGTCAGAGTCACCATATCACACTTCCTCTTCAAACCATAAGTTCCTCTTTAATTTTGTGTTTGATCCCACGATCCACAGTAAAGTTGAAATAAGTGCAATTAAAACACAACCTCCGACAAGCGATACCACAGAAAACACATTAAAACCTCGATAACGAATCTCCCGCAGACGAGCCTAGCGAGAGCTTCCCGCCGCCATCTCCAGCCACGACCCTGAACCTGAACCACCAGAGCCGCATCCGCAGCCTCTACCCGGAGACCTGCGGCATCCCACGCCCAGGCTCGAGTTCCAGCAGCTCGGTCACCGACTGGGAGAGCAGCGGCCACAACACCATCCTCCGCCGTCAGCCTCTCCCCGCGCTACCTGCCACGGTCCTGGAGCGTCTCAGCGTGCGCACGGAACTCGGCGCCAACCCCACCGCCACCCCCAGCACCGCCATCACCACCAGCGGCATCCCCCCCGGCAAGAAGCAACCTCAACCCCTGATGCCCAACTCCAACACCGCCGCCCAGAATCCCCTCGACGACCAGGAGAGTCCCCACGGCTCCGAGGCTCCGGCGCTCCAGCACCACCAGCACCACCTCCACCACCAGCACCATCCTCACAGCAACATCAGGAACCTGGCCACCTCCCTGACGAGCCTCACCCGCGAGCTCACGCCCACCATCTCCGAGGTCTACCACGAGCGCAACCTCGGCCTGGGACTCGCGCCCTCGCTCTCCAAGCTCCTGGAGGAGGTGGGCGGCTGCCCGGTGTCGGAGGGCGAGGAGCAGCAGTCGCCCCACGAGCAGCTCATCGTCGGCAGGAGCAATCTCGTGGTGGGCCACACGAGCCAGACGACGAACTGGCTGCAGAACGAGGCGGAGCTCATGTGCAGGAGGGACGAGGCGGACGGGAGGTCCATTGCCGAGAGCCAGTGCAGCGCCACGAGTAGCAATAAGATCAGGAGGAAAGCGCCGCCGCCGCCGTTGTAGATTGACTTGGGGAGGCGGCCTCCGGAGAGGGTTGGAGTCGGCCCGAGCTTCCAGCGATTGGAAATTTTACGTTTTTTACTCGTTTCTCGAGTTTTTAAACGATTTCTCGCGTTTTCCTCGTCTTTTTAAATAGCTTGTCGCGTTCGTTCAATTGGATGGAATTGAATTCTTTAAATATTAACATTGGCACACGGTTTATCACAATTTAGCGCGTTTCCTCTCATTTTTTACATTTTTGTACATTTTCTCGCATTTTTACATACAGGTATTTGAGAAAATTTAAGAAATTATAGAGAATGCGGAAATGGAAATAAATGTGCAAATTGTTACAAATTGTAGAAGATAATTAAAAAAACGGTTGAAAATTGAAGAAGTGTGAAAAAGTTTAGAGCAAATCATGAAAATGTAGTTCCAAATCTAGGGATAATTCGCAATTTTTCATATTGTATACAATTTTTAATATTTTCTTACATTTATACACATTTTCTTTTTTTTGTCACTAGAAAGAGTATAAAATTTTGTAGTATTGGGAAGATTGGTGTGTGATCTTCTTTGGCTGTTTTGTGATGCAATGAAAAATTTTTTTGGTGGTGCTCGGGAGATGCTCGGCTTACTCTGATCTCTATTTGAGGATCGCTGTCTATTGATATAATTTTTCTATTATAACGTATTTATGAGTATAAATGGTACACCCGTTACTGTAGTACATATAGAAATGTTCTGGGAATGTTTTGGGAATCAAAGATGGCAATTTCTTGTTTACATTTTTTTATGCACAAGGTTTGATGATTCGTTTTTGCAAGAATTTGATAAATTGTACTACTTTTGCTAACAAAAAATTATTAGCAAAATATTATTAATGAATTAATTTGAAAACAAAAATAATATTTACGTTTATCTTTTTTAAAAAATGTATTAATTGCAAACTTTTTATCTACCAATAAAACCAACGTAATATTTATGATTTTCTATAAAACAATTTATTCTTTGTACCTTGTGTATTAAAAAATATTAATTACAATTTTTTTTTGTTAATGTATTTATTAATATATTCCCACAATATTTCATGGCTATTTCTAGTACTTAGTGCTATGGGGCTAATGATTCCTCTGGTGGGAAATGTTATTTTTCCCATTAATTTCTATTGAAATAGTATTGCTCTTTGAAATTTTCACAATTTTTTTTTTTAGATATTGTTCGATGATTAAGTAATTTTTAAAATAAATTCACAAATAAATTCTTTCATCAGGTTATGGTATGGGAATGGTAATAGAAATGGAAAGCAACAAACTTTTACTTAGCCTGTTTCAATATTTGAAACAGATCAAATGCATGTACTTAAGGTATACTTCACTTAATAGTGAAAAAATTGGTAAAAGCAGTTTATGTGATCGATATAACTGTGCCGTCCACATTCTTAGTAGAAAATGTACTATATCAACTTTTAATATTAAATATGTAAGATATTATTTTATGCGGATTTAGAATAAATAAATTGGTTCATTTTGGAATCATTAATTTACCTAGTTTTTATTTTTCCTAAATTAATTTATTTTTTTAATATAGGTATTCCTTATTATAAATTTTATAAAATGCTGTTTACATATTTTACAAAAATACGTTTCTCACTAATCAAGTTCAGTATGACAGCAAAATTAATTTTTCCAACAAGCCTATGAATTGTTACTTTGCATAATGAAAATCATAGCTTTAGGTTTAAAATATGTATCTATAAAAGTCTTAAAAATATGCTTGATTAAAAAGAATCAATATAATTTTAAATGTCCAGATATTTGATCTATAAGTTCACATGGTCCAGGACCAATGCCACATACTGTTCTGCTACCTGGTGCTACTTGCGTTTGACCTGCATCACGCACAACATTTGATAAAAGTCCTATCGCTCTTGCAGTTTGGTGTAACTCCAACAATTCAGCCTCAGTTTCACACTGAAAGCACAAAGCAATATTTTACTTCTTTAACTCATCATTTTATTTAAAACGAAATAAAATTTAATACTCACTCTAAGTGTAATTTTTGTTTGACCACAGCTCTCCCATGCTTTCAAAACTTTGGGGTGTTTTCTAGCCTGCTTGTAGGCAGCAACGGCTGCATGTGCACATTGAGCTGCGACTTTGCCTTTTCCCATTTTCAACTCATTTCTGACAATCAATACTAACTTGGAGTAATCATCATCGTCACCAATGGAGCTTGAATTTGATGATGAGTGATCCGAACATTCCTGTTAGATACAGATAACAAATTTAAATGATGAATTATAAAATATACAAAAATATTCTAAATACAAATCAAACTTACCTTTTCCTTGGAAACCTGTGCATGTTGTTTCCTCCTGAAAACTTTATACAATCCATAACTAATCAGTAAAGTTAAAGGTATGGTGATAGTTGCACTTTTCAAATACTCTAATAATTCAAGTACGGTCTCCATTTTTATTAATAATTAATAAATATTATAAGCTAATTATGCCGTAGTTTACGGCTTTTCTTTTTTCACCACGTTTTGATGATTTGTATCATACATAACCTCACAAAATCGACGATGAGAATCCATCGAAATCCTTTTATAACTATAACGTAGGGAATAGTAGGGACTTTTGTTCAATTTTATGGGGACATCTAAATTTGAACTTTTTAAATGTCTAAGAAATTTAAATAACGTATACACATTTCTTTAAGCTTTAATTATTTAATTTTATTATATTATCTTGAAGTATAGCTTTAGAAACGTTATAATTTAATTGAGAAAATATTTCTAGGACTAGAAAATATTTCTATTCATAGCCATATTAGTAAATTTTAAAATTTTACATAAAATAAATATAAACATTCTGAAATATATTTATATATAGAATTTATTTAAAATTTCACACTTTTTTTCGTCTTCTTCATTTATTGCAACAAACACTTTAGTCTGATCTAAACAGGCCCTCAAGTGTCCTTACGAATTCTTTTTCGAAATGTTCAGTAGAGAATCTATGAACAGATGATCTGGCAGCATTGCGAATAGTGTCTCTCTCATGTGGTGTCATCTTGATAATATAAGCAAGAATTTGAGCATATTCTTCAGCATCCTGCGCCAAAAATCCATTTTGTGATCCAGCCTGCGTCTCAATTATATCAGCTCTTGGTCCACCTGAAGCATGAGCGACCATGATAAGTCCTGCAGCCATGCACTCAACAATGCTTATTCCAAAATGTTCATTCCACATTGTGTGCAAGCCGATAGTTCCTTGTTGAAGTGCAGTGATTAGCTCCGAATATGAGATGTTCAATTGAAACTCCACATTTTCATCTAAAGCTAAATGTTTGGACAAATCTTGCATGTCTTTCACTCGAACTTCATCTTCATAATTGCGTGTAGAGCCAATTAGTACCAAACGTATTTTTTTCCAAGTCTCTTCATCCACAATTGACCTTAATTCGTACATGGCTCTAAGCATGAGTGGATGATTCTTTTCTGGTCTAAATTGACCTACTGAAACTATGCGAATAATATCACCCTTTTCTTCATCAGTTATCAGTGGCAAATTAACTAATTTTTCTATATCACAAGGAGGGTAAATGCGATGGGTTCGTAAGGAGCATTTCCAAATTGCATTAATATGATCTTCGGTCCATGAAGAATTGACCATTATAATGTCAGCTGTTCTACCAACAACACCATACAAAAAGGCAAAAATTTTATAATACATGATTTTTCCTGCTGTCAAGAATGGATTCCTTGCTATAACTTGACGATTATTGTGAACAACAACCCTACGATACACATGCCGCAGCATGTCCATTGATATTGTAGGATAATGTGTGTACGAAGCTACCTTGCATCCTCCAATATACTTAAATAGCGGATATGTAAATGCGTAACCCATTGTATCTATAAATATATCTGGTTGTAAGAGTTTGAGTGCCTCGTAACCTAGCCAAACAGAGCCCAAACTTTGGCCAAGAAGCGTGAAGTAGGGATACATATGACTTTCGACCCATTTTCTTCGAAACAAGTAAACAAAGTTGACATTATTTTGTACCTTTATGTTAAACACTTTCTCAACATTATTGAGAATTTTGTCTCGATCAGCATCTAAGTCCCCGGTATATATGTAAATCTGTGCATTCTCATACTTGGTCTGCAAGGCTTGAACGCCAGCCCAAAGTACTCGTTCTCCACCACCACCAGCATTACAGTAAGGATGAAAGATTCCGATGGTAATTTCGTTATCATTCTTTTTATGACGATTTTTTGAAAACTTTAGTTTCAAAAAGGTTATTATAAGTAAAGGTATAAATACGACACACAAGACAATACATGATAAGACTAGTTCAATAATTTCAACGAAATCAGATAACATTATCTTGTTGTTGAAATAAAATTAAAGTTTAAAAGAATAATAAAGTTATATTTAAATTCTTTTATGGGGTTTTACGATTCCTACCATGTCCTCGAAATAATCCATTTATCCTTATCATTTATTTTCCACGTCAGAAGCTCAGAGCACAACTTTCGGCTTTATCTCCTTTTATCACATACGTAAACATAACCTCACACCACACTTGAATGTTTTTGATGTCTGGCATAAATAGATGTCGCTTATATTCTTCGAAAATTAGTTGAAAATTTAAAGTGGGAATGTAGGTATATTTAAAATGAATAACATTAAATTAAATTAGAGAACACTTTATAATAAAATTTTTATTTTGATCTTTCAATAATAATAATATTATTATATAATAGTATTATTAGATTACGGAAATTACAAATAGAAAAATATTTACATGTAAAAATTGAGAAAATACATATGTATAAGACGATTGTATATAATTACGCAAGTAGCACTGTTATCAACTTCCTATAATATAATAAATAAAATTTTAATAAAACATCACTTAGTGGCGGACGTTGTTTTGTTTAAGGTAAGTATAGTAAAATGTCAAAATTCTGTGTTTTGATTGACTTTTATGTTTTATCACAAGCTAAAGTGTTTTGTCCCTACTATAACAGAAGTTTTTGTTGTTTATGCTCGATTAATAGCTTATAAGACTTTATCTTTTTTAGGACTTACAGTAATACTTTTAACACATTATCCTTAACCTTTCAAAAACTTTCAGTAATCATTAATCTCTTATATGTAGCTTTTAGTAAATGGGAATGTTTGTATTTTGTTGGTTTCCATAGCTAGTAGCATTTGTGATATACGTGTGATTTGTTTGCAAACATTCTCAATGTCAGCTCTGCTGACAGGTATTACATTATTAAATATCAAATCTTCAATGCCCAATCTTATATAGGCCAAACATGAATACAATTAAACATATTATAAAAGATAAAATTTTGCATATTTTAAACAAATTTCAAGCACCTAGCATTTGGCAAAAATTTTGGCAAACTCCATAAATATATTTTATGAAATGAGTAATTCTTATAATACATACAGGCCATATAGTATTTTTATAACGTGAATGTGGACAATAGTGAACAAGCAAACGTACTCAAGTTTTTGAATTTCTTAAACCTTTAAATTGAAGACCATTCCTAAGAACTGCTCATAGTGAATTGTGATAACACCATCTAAATCTGTGTCATACTGTCGAAATGCTGATGTCAAAGTCTGAAAATAAAATAAATTAAATGTAAATTATTATAATGATATAAAAAAATTGTCATTACTAATTTAAATAAAACTCACGTATAAGACAACACAGCATTGAATAAAATCATCAAAGTATATTGTTCCTCTGCCACCTCGATCATATTTGCGCATAAGAGTGTCAATGATTGTATCCGACAAACGATATCCAAAACTAACTAAAGCATTTTTAAGTTCATTTCGATCTATGTTTCCACTGTTGTCTCGGTCAAAGGATCTGAAGCAATTCTGCCAGTCTGTGACATACTTCCAAAGAGCTCCAAACTCTTCAAAACTTACAGTGCCAGAATTTTTTTTATCGAACATACCTGAGGAATTTTCATTTGGTTTGTCATTGTCAAACATACCTGCACGAACAAAATTTAGCCGTAGGCAAAAACGAACAAATAATATATACACCTTAATCCACCACCAATGTTAATCAAAGCAGCTACAAAAACACTTGGGACAACATACACAATAAATATGAATTAGCAATTATTCTACTTTTTGAGTTTTAATTTTTGATTAAATTTGAGCAATTTATTTCATTATGCTACTATAAAAATAATTATTTACATTCTGTAACATCGTTTTATAGAAATATTAAGACCCATATATTCGAAGTTTATACATTCTTAATTTATTAAGTAAGTGTTAAAAAAATAAATATTCAAAATACTAAAACATCAAATTAAATTTTATCTAAAAGAATCTTAAAAAATGTTTTAATATGCTTAAAAATTGTATTCAAATATTTATTGTATATTTATTTCAAAATAAAAAAAAAACGGAATGCCATAACACAAAGCGATCTAAATATAAAGTATTACGTTAGTTTACATATAGCTTACCAATCATTAAACGAACTGTTTCTGGATTAAAGGGTGTCCACGTTCCATTAGAAAGTGCCTGTTGCAATTCTTCAGATGTGATTTCTCCAGAATGATCCTTATCAACTCTAAAATTCATATCATTCCAATTATAGTTTTTCGCATTTCAACTTCATTATGATTACTTATTAATACATTATTATTTTGCGATTCATATAGTGAAAATGCCTTATCACACCTTTGATTCTACGACTCCTTATCTATTATGTATGATTAATTGTGAAAAATAAAAACACAATTAAAAACATCTTCAAAGTGACTATAGGTAAACATTAATGTTACAGCTTACATTGCAACCACGATAAAAAGGTAAATAATTCACAAATACAAAATGTACATATAAAATTTGTAAGAAACAAAACACAAAATCAAAATAATGAAATAAAGTTATCGCTTTAAAATACAATTTATAGAAATTTCAGTCGATCAACAAAAAAGAAGAATTCGCACCCAACCAATACATATGTACTCAGGACTACCGCTTCATTACAAATCTGTAAAAAAATATCTAATGTTTTACTTTCCACCAAGTAATACACATAAGTAAAGTTCATCGTCCAGATAAGAAATCGTGAGACAAACCATTCATCCTAAACCCAGACACTCGCGTGAATCATCATCGGCATTCGGCTGCGTGAAAACAATATAAGGCCACGTCAGATGGAAAATCTCGAAAAAGTATAAAGTAAGAGGACGAAGAACGCACCTTTGAAACACGTCCCAGAGGAATTCGCGGCTGGGCATCGGCGAGACGAACGACATTTTTCCTCCTTATCTGTTGCTCCGAGCAAAAGGAATATCGCCTTTTTCGTTATTCGGGTGACCTTGTGGGCTGCAGCTGCGCGAACGGCCGGCGCTCGACTAGCGACGAGGGGATAGGTGTAAGTACCTATAGGTAATTGAAGTTGAGAAAAAGGAGAAAAATCACGCTGAAATTGTATACGCGGAAATTGCGCGAGGCACCCAACCTTCCTTGTTATAACGGCTCGGGTAGTTACAGCTCCTATACGGTACCGCTCTGGATATGAATATTATTGCGGCCCCACTCCTCGAGGATGACGAAACGAATAGGTTTATAGGTATACCGCCGTATACGCGAGGCGCATCCCCGCCCTGCGGATACACGAGGATGACGTAGGTGGGTCATGTGATTCGTTTGTAAATACGCACATGGGCTGTGCGGCGCGTGAAACCCAATATATTGCGAACCAGATGGAAGGGAAAAACCCGCCCTTAGTAAATTCCGTCGTTTGTTTACTTATTACTGTTCATTTATTTATATGTGCGAATAGAAAGGTGTATTTGCTTTTTGCATATGAAAGCAATGCACGTGAGCCGCATAATAATATTGTAGATATTACTGTATCATGAATTTTTTAAATTGGAATTTATTTTCTTATTTTAAAAACTGAAGCTTTTTCATTATGTAATGAGAAGTTTCATTGAACCTTATAATGCTCTTTTTAGTAAGTTATCCAGTTTATAAATATACATAAATTTATATGAAACTATTAAACATATTTAGTAAAATGAAAAATTTTTTTTAGGTAAATATAAATAATTCTGTTTTACAATTAATGTATAAAACTTAGTTTTATTTATATTATTAAATACATTGTGTGATGGTGATTTTTTAATTGCAAGAATGTAATTTTAAACATACCTATTTTAAATTAAATTAATAGTCAAGTGATTATAGTGACTGAATATCTGGCTTAAGAAATATAAAAATATTTTTTTTCTTTACAAGTCATTTTTACAATTTTTTGATAACATATTGCAAAATTTTGAGCAATGATTTTCATCATACGTAGAAACAAACATTATAAACAACTTTGTAGAATAGAAATAATAATGTATAACTCCTATAAAAATTATTCAGACAGTTTCCTTAAAAGGAAAAATCACAAAAGAAATAGCTCAAAAATGTCCGTTGATAAACAAAAGATTTTTTATAAAAATAACATGCATGCAAATGAAAACAATTGGTTTCCATTGTCATTATACAGTCAGTAACAAATTAGGGGATTATTCTGTGGTAGATTGAACCCTTAAAATCGAAAAAAATCATGATTCAAATCCTGTTATTTCATGCTGTACAAAAAAATAGTTTAAAAGCGCATGTCGCGCTAGAATAATTATTTTCATTAATTGATCATAAAAGTCTGAGGTCAAAATCTACATCGAAAAATTCAGTAGGGAAGAATACTGTTCCGAAATTCAATTCAAAATTCAAATTCCAACCTTGCTTTCAATCACCAATCTGTGTAAGTATGAAGTTCTAAATGACAAAATGGCACTCAAAAACGTTATTGGAATGAAATGTTGAATACAAAACTTCAGTTCAATAACTTTTATGTATTCTGTTGGTTTTGACGTCTAAGGATTTCTATTACTACTCAATGAAGGACAAGTAAATTTGGGGTTTGTCTAAATATAAGTATTTTTATAATTATAAGTAATTAATCTCTTTTCAGTCGCTTTCTGCCTTTTGTAAAAATCAAGGTAGGAAATTTGAATAATCAATTGACTCTCGGACCCCCTTCAATTTGTATACATCGTGATCTAAGTTCATATAACCTTCTCAAATTACTGAGACATCTTCAAAATTGAAAAAACCTTTTAAGTTTATTAAACTTCCTTTGCTAGACGACACCATAATCCCAAAGTTCTGCCCGTAATTTCTTCAATTTCAAAGTCACCTCAACAATTCCAAAAGTTTACAAACGACCTAACATTCGCAACTTCAGCACCTCTCTAAAATCCAACACGAAACACACATCGTCCGGAGACAGGGACTCCTCATCCCCATCTGCCGAAGCAACTTCCGTACTCTTCCCCTTCAACTGCTCTTCTGCTTAGCGATCTTCCAAGCCCCCAGCTTGTATCTCAACGAGATCAGCATCAGGTCCCGTCCCATCTGCAGCCAGCTCCAGACGGGCACGATCTTCGAGCCCTCGATCTCCTGCCACTCGACGGCGATCTCGGTCACGGGTATGCCCAGCGCCTCGGCAATGTGCAGCATCTCGACGTCGAAGGCCCAGCGCTCGACGTGCAGGGCCGAGAAGACGACCCGCGCCGACTGGCGGGTCAGCAGCTTGAAGCCGCACTGCGTGTCGTGGACGTCCCTCACGCAGAAGAACCACACGAGGAAGTGGAAGCCGTGCATGAGGAGGAGGCGAAAGAGCGAGCGCTTGGCTTTCTCGTCCTCCTCGAGGTGGGCGCGAGAGCCGCAGATTATGGCGTGCGAGGCGGCGGTCTTGGCGGGTGACGCGACGTAGTCGACTGGAAGAGGCAAATTTTGACGTAGAATTGAGAAAACTTGTCGGTTGGAAAAATGACACTTGCTAGGAAATTGATTTTCAGTTTTTTATGCTTAAAGCGAAGAGTATTGTAATAAAAATAGTTTTTGGTCATGTTTGATTAAATTTATACCATTTTGATTTAAATTAGACATTTCAAAAATCTTTGTATTTTTATAAGTAAAGAAAAGTATTCTTACATCCCAAAACACTTTTAAGGCTCTCGTCTAGTTTAGTTAAGTCGCTAAATGTTGTGGCACCATCCGCATCAGCAAACAATAAAACGCTACCTCTGGCACTTTGCATACCCTGCAATACAGAAAAGCACATTAGAATTTATTTCAAGGATCAAAAAAATTTCATAAATGAATGCATATGAAACTTACCAGTCTTACAGCACCGCCTTTTCCTCTATTTTTTACTAAAGCTAGCACCCGAACAGTATTATACCTCTTAGCATAAGAATGTGCGACCTCAACAGTCTTATCAGTACTTCCATCACTAACTACAATTACCTCATAGGAAAGTCCTGACTTTTTTCTCTGCTCCAAATACTTGAGACATTCGTCCAACATTGGTGGCACTACAGAATAATCAAAACAAATGTCAGTTTAAATTAAAAATGTTAATTCTTAAAGTCTATGTGTTTATTTATAATAAATAGAAGTATTACTGATGTATTTGAATATGATGTCATTTTTAAAAATAACATATTCTTTCAACTATTATTGATAAATGTAAAATACTCTACTATCAATAATATGAAAGTAAATTTTAATAAATCTTCTATTTGTATTAAAAAAAAAACAGTATTAATTATTCAATGACATTATATATTACATCTTTCTTCTTCATTGTATGCAGGAACAATGACACTGATATTTACACTCCATTCATCTTCAATAGATGGAAATGCATTCTTCTTCCCAGTGTTTGGGTCAAGAAAATATTTTTCTTCTTCTTGGCGATACAGTTTTGGATAGGGATCCGTATTCTTGCATATTATGTACACTATTGCAAGAAACTAAAAAAGATAAATGATATCATTAATCTAAAAAAAAGAACATTTAATCATAGATTTCATATTAAAATCTACGTTTTCTTAACAAAATCAACTTTAAACAATTTTATAAACAATACGATCCATCACTTTTCAAATTTAAAATAGACACAAAAACAATTAGAAATTATTCTTCGATCAAGAAAATCTTCAGCATTATAACAACACATTTTCAAAAACTGATAAGAAAACATCGCAAAATATAACCTCAATCCTGTAAGGCATACATACCCCAATTACAAGCGCCAAGAGAGTCACGACGAGGTAGAGGCATAGCGCCTCGAGGGACATCGTAAACGGAGCAACAAACTGCGAGTGGTCTTTATTTTAAACAAAGTATCAGCGACATTGCTTCGAAGCAGCGCGGTTTGACGTGGCAAGTCCGTTCGGCTCTGCTCCAGCTGAGCTTCTATATTGCCTCGGACTGCTGCCTCTTTTTCTGCGTACAATATATCTTGTGTACACTTTAGCACCCTGTATGTAAGGTATATAGAGCGACGTCCGCCGGTCTGCGGGCCTCAAAGCGGTGATGACATTTTTCCGAGTGTTTTTTTTCTTATCACCTGTGAATCAGCCTATTGTTGAATATACCTTAAGTATGCCTATACTTTTTCTGGCAGAAAAAATATGAGAAATACGAGTAACGAAAAATATATGAAAAATAATTAGAAACTATGAAAGAAGATTTGAACACCATTTATCTATTTTGCATAGAAAGAGAAACTCGAAAAAATATTTATATGTAGAAATATTAAAATGTTTTTCAGTCTTTTTAAAGATTTTTGCAATTAATTTATTTTTCCAATTTTAAACGGTTTCTACGCAATTATAAAATAGTATATTGTGTACCTAGGGCGCAAAGTGGGCTTTTGTAGACCGAGTGTGGAGATTGCAGTACGAGTCGAAGGTGAGCTAGCACGAACTGCAGGCGAGTGCGTTTGTGAGCCGAAAACGAGTACTGCAACCACATGAGGTCAAAAGCCCACTTTGCCGTTGGTGCACACCATATTTTTTGTAATGCATGTATTGATTTTTGCGTTTTTCTAGCATATTAAGCGGGGCTAAATATATATATAATAGCAATTTACCGAAAAATTTTAGCGGGCGCAAAAGTAACTTTTGCGCCCGCTTAATAGGTACGGAAAAACGCGAAAATCGTGCTTGTATTACAAAAATGAAATTAAGCTCCCCATATATATTGCGGGTTCGGAAATAATCCACTTTGAATTGGTCCTTGATATAATGCATTGTATACAGAATTTTGAGTTTATAACGTATAGAAGATTTATTATCGAAAAAAATGCGTATCCTCCAGGACGCATACGGAGTAATATAACATGTTCGGAAGCACTTATAATAAATACTATATTTTATGTTTTTAACATGATCAACATTCTAATAAGTATGAAAATTAACTATTATGAAAATCTACCTAATATTTAACTACAATTTTAACTATTGATTTTTTCGTAATATTTCCCATAGTTTTGTTAAATAAGCTATTTATATTGTTCACAATTTTTTATTATATATTTTTTCTGTAAATAAATCAACATAAAAAAGTAAAATAATATTGTGGTTTCATTGTTTGATTTTCTACAATATCGCTTGAAACAAAATATTAAAAAATTATTTTTTTAAATATACATTATTATTTATCTTTAAAAAGTGTTAGTTTGGTAAAAAGAAGTTCCCGGAAAAACGACGTAAGTGCATTTTTTTAAACTGAGATTTGAACGATTTGGGTATCCTTATACATCGTATATTTTTAGATAAAAATGTAAAATATCAATAAAGTGTAAAAATTAGTGACCAAATTTTTATTTCAAAAACATGAAAAGTAGACTTAAGTCGATTTTCCGGGAACCCACAGAAATATACGAACTAAATTATAAGGTAAATAATTTTTCAAAAAGGCATAACATTGAGCAAAATCAGAAAATATTATGTTATTATCTATATTCAGTAATCAAATATAACAAATTATGAAAACTCATTTACAAATATTTAAAATTATAGAACAAGTACAACTACACAGTTGGAGGCTGGAACTTTATTTTTGGTAGATGACATTTTTGTTAAAAAAAAAAAGAAAATCTTTAAACCGAACGAGATATATGCAGCGTTTGACATGACATTTCAAACGCAAAACCAAAATAAAACCTCAAAATATAGTACTCCTCAGAATTTTTACGATTCAGTGACACAATGTCTTCGAAAGTAAAAAATAAATACGATAAGAGCAATAAGGGTTTAGAATCGAAGAAGGTCGGCAACGAATTCGTTCCTGTAAAGACTTCATCCATAGTACTGGAAGAAGAGGAGGATCCTTGCGCTCCGAAAGTAGAGGCCGATGCCGAGCCGCTGATTATACGAACTCCCGGTCTTGATCCACGGTAAATTTTCTCATTATTTTAACGAAGATTGATTTTTTATTTAAGAAAGGTTTTCGGTTTTCTTTTTTCAAAATTTTTTTGAATCAATAATTTTGAAACTTTGGTATATTATTTATAATGGGAAAATGAAAATTATATATAAATGTAGAGCTCATGTCTTTAATTTTTTTTCTTTAAAGTTATTATAAAAAGCAGTTTTATTGAACTAGAAGTGTCAGAGGTCTGGGAAACGAACTTTAGTGAGGCTTTATGGTGTGATTTCTCACACCTAAAAATGAAGATTAGTATGTGCTACTGAGCTCTTATTCTCGAGTTATAAACCAATATTGCCCTATTTTAGTGAACAATGATACCTCGACTTCTGATAATGGCTCTATACGTTTTTAAGCTATCAAGAATGATCCAAAAGTAAATAAAAGTATTATTTGGTAAAAGAATATTAATAAACTGTTCCAAAGTTATTAACTTTCAAAGAAAGTGACGAAGAATTTTAAAGTTAATTTCCTTGAAACAAATTAATATTCTTTATATGGAACAGAGCTCTTTTCGTCTACTTTTATTTACTTTTGGATTTTTTTCATTAAAATAACGCACAAGTAAGGTCAATGGTCCATTTTTAATTAGTTAATTTATATACTTTCCTGCTTGAATCAATCTGTTTAATACATTTTGACAGTCTCTTAAACTCGAAAAATAGTTAACGAATACAATGATTGATTACAATTGGCACGCAGTGTGACAAGTTTGATTGAAATTGATTAAAAATGCTAACTAAAGGTTACTTATTACGATTTTTCACACGTCCAATCAGAGCGTCGTTTTATAACAGCCCTAGTGTGAGAAATCTATTACATCCTATTCACCAATACAAAAATTGAATATACATTCTATTCACAAATAGGATCATTTCATATAACTTCATTCATATAATTTGCCAGAGAAAAGTGGGTTTAAAAATCCGTTTTGCAAAAACGCCTTGAAATAAGTTCTAATTTTCTGCTAGATTAAAGAAATTCCATTAAAAACTGCATACCCCCCTTATAACTTTACAAAAGAAAGATACGAAACAACAAATACCAAGGAATAAAGCCCTCCAAATAGCTCGTATAAAACGTCCCATCGAAAAGCTTCCAGCAGCAGAATCAGACGACTCGCTGCTACGTGATGTACACGGACTTCTATCAGTGCGAGCACCTGCTGGGCGAGGGCGCCGAGGCCTGCGAGTGGTTCAAGAAGGTCTTCACGTCGATCTGCCCGATCGCCTGGATCGAGCGCTGGGACGACTACCGGGCCGAGAATCGCATGCCCTGGTTCAAGCGGCGCGGCATCTTCCCCGACGCCCCGTACGGCAGACGCTGGTAGAGTTGTCTCGGCGCTTCGGAGCGAGTTTTTGTCTTGCCTTTGTTGACGAGGAATTTTGATTTACAAGAGTTTGGCAGATTTGCGGAGAATGATAAAAGAAAAGGATCGTTTGGTTTCTTTTCAGGGTATATATTGTTAAAATTGAGGGCGCATTGTGCGTTATGTAGTAGCGTTTATTTGTATTGGAGTAAACTTTGAAATATTGAATGATAGTAATATGTTATAATAATGTTGTAAAAGGAAATAGATTTAAATTTTTGTAAAGAAGTTCTGATTTAGATTTTTATAAGTTGCTTGAATAAATAACAAGAAAGAAACGATTTCTTTCAAAGGTAAATAAAATTAAATGAGAACAAATTTACAGGATTTGACTTTTACTTAAAAGCTTTTTATTTAGTTTTAAGATTTTTGCAAATTTAAAAAGCATTGATTTTTATCGTACGGTTTTTGTGAAATAAAAAAAAACTTGTTTATTTCAAAGGTAACTAAAATTGAATAGGATATTGTATATTCAAAGAACTGATTTTTATAAAAATGTTACATCCCAAATGATAACGATATATATTACCAAAAAAGAAAGTATACAGGAATTGGTTAAAAAGTTTATACTTAGACTGTAACATTCTCAAAAAAATAAAACGTAATATTTCAAATCGAAGATAACTAAAATTGAACAGAATTATGCATTGCATGCTAAACGAATTATCGAGTTTTATTGAAATAAATTACTAATATTATAAGACCTTGAATTTTCGTTAAATAATTTTTATTTTAAATTTATAAGATGTTTGATAAATAAAAGACCAATTTTTAAGCACCTGGATGGGTGAACAAATACATTTCTCAAACGATAAAGTAATGTTTTGCTAAGACGCAGAAATATTAACTTTGAAATAATAAATGTAAAAGAAAAATATAAGGAAATGTTACAAAAATTTGATTTAGTTTGAAGCTTTTTAGAAAATAAAAGATGTTTAGATTAAAAAAATTAAAATTTAATATTGAATTTTAATTAAAATAAATTATTTTTCTTGAAAATTAAAATAAAACAATATTGAATGATGTATTGCAAAAGAAAATATAAGGGGAGTGATGGGTTACAATAAGTAAAATAACAGCAGTTAAAAAAAATTAATTAACTTTTATTTTTACACGTACACCTGTTCACTTAACTCCTATGAGGTACTTATGCATTCTTATGACACATAAACCGAAGCCATCACTTGCGCTTTTCTCGATTCATTGGATATCCACTTCAGGGGCTTAAATAATCTCGGCTTTCTTAGCGCATAATATAAATTATTTACATTTTAAACAACTTGCACTTTTTACCACTAGGATGTCCTTTTTACATATTTATAGGTTTTTTTTACACATAATAAAAAGTTAATAAAAAATATTAATAATAGTAATAGTAGTAAATGTAATATTCGTTTCGTCAACGATTAACACGCGTGCATTTTCGAGTGAAAAATAATAATTGAGATAGCGATAACAAAAAATACACCGAAAAAAAACAAAGTTTCGACCGACATAAAATTTTGCAGAGATCTAAGAAACAATTAATATTCAATCACCGTAAAAATAGATCCCGTGTGTTTCGAAGGCGACTTACCAATCTTCTCAGATGCTGACAAAACGATACATCCAATACGCGTCTTCGTATCTCAAGTGTAACTCAGCAAAGCCTCTCTCAAAATACCTGAAATCAAAGGTACGATCAAGACTCCTCTGCTGGGCGAAGTCGGCATTTTTCATCGCTGTTAATCACTTAGAAAATATATTAAGAATCGACATTGTAAGTACTATTATAGAGTCCACAAGCTACAAAACATTCCTGAGAGTTACTGACTTAAATGTTAAGGAAAGATATACAATAAAGATCCTCTAAAAATTGACCATAAAATTAAAAACATTTTGCATCAATGTTTTAAAATGATAGGGTATTATTTTGTTAATATTATTAGTTTGAAATGTTAATGTATTAACAAAATAACATTTTGAGTACTAAACTTTACTGTATATCAAGCCTTAATGTAACATTTGTCATTTTCATAAACTTTGAATACACATGTACATATATAAATATAGGGCATTTTGACACCTATCTACAAATTAGAACCACCTTACGTATAAAAAATATTCCACGAGCCTTAGCCACTAAAAGATTATTGACAATGACTAGTGGACTGATGAATGTATTGACAGTCTCCATCATGACAGGTACCCATGAGTTCATACGGACAAAGAATTCCATCCGTCTTGTTGTTCCTGAATATTATTAGAAAAAAGTAATACAAAATTTCTCTTTAGAATTCTTCATAAATCGCTCACATTAAAATTCACTTCTAAAAACTAAAAGCTAAATGATTTTATTATGCACTATTTTTGAAAAGGAATTTTATTTTCAAAAGCATATCTTTATTTTAAGATTATAAAATTATAATTATAAAGAAATTTTAAAAACTTAATACAAGGGAAAAATATTCCATAATAATAAAAAATAAACAATAACAAAAACAATATTGATATACCATTAAGGGGATTTCAGTCTCAATTACAGATACTTATATCGTATTTGTCGTTAATCTAATTCAATTTTTGTTTTTATTTATTGACTCGGTCATCTGGTGTTTGTATAATAATAAGGTACATCCGTTAACAGATACTTAATAAAATATAAAACTTGAACAAGAATAACGAGAGATTCAAAAATTTCAATAAGCACATAATTGCACATATTGGTACCAATATCCTCTTAATGTTAATTGATATTTATGTATAGGTAAATCAGTTGGTTCAACTGTACGTCCACCCACCTTGGTGCTTGCAGGTGCTTTAAAATGGATTCGTAAGGTTGAACCGCTTTCTTCTTCGAGTCTTCATGATTCTTTAGCAAAGGTTTGCATGCCACCATTTGCTTTGAAAGCTGGTCATCACAGTTCTTTTTCGTAGCTGGTCCAAAATCTCGGATGATTTTATCAGGTACCTCCATTGCATTTGCTAATTCCAGCAGAGTAATTTCTTCCATTAAAGTGGAATGTTCAACGCTAGTTGAGATTTCAGAAGTGCTACTCAGATAATTCTCGAAATTAAAATTGCTTATGTCTTCTGATTGAACTGATTTACAATTTTCAACATTATCTCCATCATTAATAATGAAATTATTTTCCTCGTTTTCGATGCTCAAAGGAGTAGGCGCGACCGTTGATTCAGTATCTGTTGATGGTTTTTCTAATTCGTTATTACTATTTTCCAAAACTAAATTTATGTCTTCAGTTACAGTATCCACTACTGGTTCTTTGGATTCAGCACTGACATTATCTGTCTTTATTATACAAGTTTCATCTGATACATTTTCAGAATCATTTTTAATGTTTTTTGGAATTGAGACTGAATTTTCTTCAATACTCTCTGAAGACGTTTTTTCATTTTCCGTGCAAAGAGTATTTTCTTGAAGCAAAACTTTTTCTGCTTCAGTTTCCATTGTTGATTCTTTAGATTCAGTACTGATATTATCTGTTCTTATTATATGAACTTCAGTTGATACATTTTCAGAATTATTTTGAACAACATTTTCTTCAACTGAAATCGAATTTTCAACACTCTCCAAAGATGCGTTTTCACGTTCAGTACAAACAGTATTTTCTTTAATAGAAACGGAATCATCAACACTTATCTCTGTTGATGGTGTTTCACTTTCAGTATTCACATTTTTTTCAATTAAAATTGTATTATGCACACTACTGACAATAATATTTTCTTCAATTGATATTGCATTATTAGTATCCATCGCGGAGAAGGTTTGATTGTTATTTTGAACATCATTTAAAACCGAATTTTCAGCATTAAAATTTGTTAAGTGATTTTCAGTTTCCGAATTATGAATTTCGTTTGCAATTAAAACCGAATTTGCAACATCAGACTCGGTTAATGATTTTTCCGATTCGGACTCAACATTTTGTGAATTTAATATCGTATTCGATAAAATGCTTTGCATCGACATATTTTTATTGTCACTATTAAGAGTATTTTCGGCAGTTAAAATTGAATTTACCGTGTTCGTCAGCTGCTTATCACTTTCTGTATAAATAATATTTTCTGTTTTTACAATCGCGATTGTAGCACTAGATTCGGACAGCTGCTTTTCAACTTCTGGATTTAAAATTTTTTCGGTAGTTAAAATCGTATATGAATGATCGGTATTTGTTACAGATACTTCTGTTTCTGTTGGTATATTAAGATTATTTTCCGGTTTTAAAATTGAATTTACGTCTCCCGTTTTCTCTAACGTTGTCTCAGTTTTAGTATTAATAATATTATCAGTGATAACAATTTGATTTTCAATACTTATATCCATTGGTTCGTTTTCAACTTTAGTATTAACAATATGTTCTACGTTTAAGTTCGTACTTACATTACTGATTACTTTTGGAGATTCTTCAGTTTCAGTAGCACCAACTGTATTAACAGATTCTGACGCGGATTTGTTAGTTTTATTATTTACATTTTGTTGTTTATTAGCGTCTTTGCGTTTATTATTAAGGTAATTATTAGATTTGGAATTACTTTTACTTTTCGTTTTATCAGTCATTGCCGAATTACTAGTATTTACGGTATCGTTAGATCGAGTCTTTTTACTTCGTAATTTCTGAGTATGAGTAGCGACTTCTTTAATCCTATTATTTAAGAGTTCTGCACCCGCAGTAGGAACTCTGAAATTTTATAAAAATATATTAAGTTTGTCAGTATCCGAGTTAATGAAAGTAAATGAACTATTTTTTCAAATTTTTGAGCTAGTGATAAGGAAGCAATGAAAATTTTCAAACAGTATAATTGTCATCAATACGTACTTGTAATTAGGTCCGACAATCTGTTGTCCGATCCCATTACATATCTTGGATAACCTGAAGCATTCCTTTCGACCGGTGTTGATTTTTTCATGATAAGTCGACACCTTGGGCTGAATGGTGTTCAGCTTTTCTTTCTGTTGCTGCAGGTTTCCTTCCGCTATCCTCAATTGCTCTCGAAGCTTCTTGATTTCGATGGTCAGGATGTTTTGCAAATCCCTCTCTATCTCCCACTGCCGAAGATTGCCCGACATTTCCGTGATGTCGTCTAGTACGTAATGCCTGAAAGTAGAATATACGACCGTTAAAATGTTGCGTGCTAGTTTTTCTACTTAAATTACATTTTTAAAGCACATTAACGCAATGAATTGTTCGTAAATATGAAAAATTAACACTTTCGCGGCGGCTAATGAATAAAACGATCTTTTTAAGAACGTTTTGATTACGTAATGATATACAACATAACGAAATTTTCATAAATTCATGACGTATTTATGCGTCATGTTGCAGTGAAAGTGTTAAAATATCATGTTACTGGAATAAAAATAAAGAGTATGAAAAAACGTGAGACAATATCAGAAAATGTGTATAAAGTTATATAACTCTGAATAAATATGAATTTTACACGTTTTTACACATCTTCTTTCAATTATCAAAATATTTTTTGTTACACTTGCTGATATTTTAATAATTTAAAAAAGTTTACTACATTTTTTTCCTTTCTTCATTGTATTTTAAAATGTGTAAAAATATAAGCGAATGAGTGCAAGTTTTGTCAAATAAATATAAGTTTTATGTTATTTTCCTTCTAAGAGATATAAGCACCAGGCTGTGTCCCTACGAATACTTTTATTTGCTGTGTTTGAAAATGGTTAAAACAAAGAAATTTTTTCATTTCAAGAGGTATGCGCACCATTCGTTCTAGAAACTTAAAAAACTTAAAAACATAAAAAACCTTTAAAAACAATGACAATGTGGGAAAAAATGGTCCGAATTCAGCAAAACTTCTTACATTTCCTTATATTTCTTATTTCCACTACGCCACTACCATAAAGATAAACAACAAAATGTATCCTCAACAATAAAGACCTAAAAAAACCCAGTCTCCCAAAAGCCTCAAAAGCCCACGAACCCACCTTTTCGTGATCAAGTCCTCTTCTGTCTTCGCGAGCAGTCTCCTCTGCTGCTCCGTGCTCAGTTCTGCCAAGGCCTGCACCTCGTCGTTGACCACCTGCTTGAACTCCTCCCAGCTCTGCTGCCTCGACGAGCTCTCCAGCGACGAGTTCTGCGCGCTGTCGTTCGAGCCACCCTGCTTGTCCACCTCCTCGTTTCCCTTCGCACTCCTCTGCGCACTCGTCGCGCCGTCTCTCCTGACACCCGGCGAGGACCTGTTCAGATCGTCCATGGCCACGCGTCTCTCGGCTCCCGCCGACCTCGCCTGCTGTATCTGCGTGGTCTTCAGGTTGATTTGCTCCCTGGTGAGTATCCTCAGCGAGGAGACCTTGTTCGCCACGGCCGTGATCTGCTTCTTCTGGCTGTTGAGCGCCTCGTTCATTTTGTCCAGCAGGTTGGCATGCTGCTTGCTCATCGCCGAGTTGTGGCTGTTATTGTTACCCTGCACTGGGATTCTCAAGCTGCTCGCTGGGGTCCTGGGACTCGCGGCGTTGAACTTGTTGGCGAGCGCGGTAGGCTTGCTTGGATTCGAGTTGCTGGGCTTGATGTTGTTGTTGTTGTTCTCCTGGCTGGTGGTGCGGACGAGCTTGGAAGCGACGGGGACGAGGGGCGCAGGAGGCTCGATGCTCGGCTGCTGCTTGGACATGGGGCTTATCGTGGCGACCAGCTGCGTCTTTGGCACGGGTTTGCTGAGCGTCAGCAGCTCGCGCGGCTTCGCCAGCGGGGAAGAACTTGGGCTTGGCGGTGGGGCGATTTTTGGGATGGCTTTCGGTGTAGATGAGGCGAGCGCCGGCGATGCGATCATGGTTGTAGATGTGGAAGTCGACGTTGATGTAGATGGAGATGGGGATGACAGTGGACTAGACGCGGCCGGTGTATTTACAGGTTTTTCGCTGATGGTGCTGGCGGTGGGTGGTTGTTGCTTGGTTGGCGCGGTGGAAGTGCCGGTGGTGGTGGGTTGTTGTTTGGTTGGCGCGGTGGGTTCTTTGGGTTTTTGCAGTCGGAGCCTCTCGCGTTCGAAGATCTGCATTTTCAGTCGGCGGTACTCCTCTTGCTGCGAGGCTGGCAGGTGCTTCACCGCCTGAAATTGTGGGAGGAAATTGGATTAGCTTCTTTTTTTTCGGAAATTCATAGGGATTCTTTTTTATATAAAATTTACTTATTTATTTATTTATTTATTTATTTATTTATTTATTTATTGAACAAATTAAATCATTTGAACATAAATTTTAAAATATAAAGTTTTGTACCTATTAAAAACAAATCATTAGGAAATATTGCAAAACATTTATTGACGTAGTGAAAAGTATTTTATAGCTAAAACTTTTAAAAGAAAGTTTCATTATTTGGTAGTTCATTTCACATGAGTATGCATCTAAAATTAAATTACATCCATAAGTCAATTTATGTGGTAGGTAATTTATGGTTATGTAATAGGACAAAACATAATTGAATACAAAGTATAAATTTTAATAAAAAAAGGTAATTTTAGATAATTTAGGTTCAGAAAATATAGAAATTATCATTTTTTAGAATTGAACAGTATAGACAACAAATAATTTCATGCTATAGAATATTGAAGAAAATATTGTTTGCAATATGAAACTGAAATATAAGCCCTTTTGTATATTTCACAAGCAGTATTTCACAAGCAGTATTAATGGTATTAAGTTCCACAGTGTCATTCATAACATAACGGAAATTTTTCAACATAGATTACTTTTTCAGATAAGATTAATAATACGAATTCATTGCTTAAATAAAATTGTTTGCATATATTTTTCAAGTTTTAACCACAAAGGCGTGCAGAGATTCAAATAAGAGAAAAAGTAAAATAAATTACAAAGTTATAGAAGAAATCCCTACAAGAATTTAGAGACAAACAGAACTATAAAATGAAGAAAGTCATAAATCAGATCAGACATCGACAACAATGACCCTTTTTTTTGCTTTTCTGCGCCGTGTCAGCACTCCGACAGTGCCACATGTGTGCAGGCTCGAATAAACAGTCATTTCTCAGTTCTCAAGTGCCGCTTACTATAGAAGCGACTGTTTATACGAGCCTCGCAAGTCAAGACTGCGAGTTGAGTTTTAGAGTTAAAAAAGGCGCTTCGGGGGCTGCTTATTCACGCAGGCGACAAAATCTTATTCTAAATTTGAAATGGAATGATTATCATTTGGAAGAATGTGCATTTCATGTTCCACGCAAAATACTTTGCTAAAGTAGTTGTCTCGCATAATTATTTAAGATATCTTACTTCAATATCTTCTGATTATAATAAATAGGGCTTGAGAATTGATTATTCAAAGTTAATACATTTTAGTTGGATTTTTTTTAATGTCTCCCAACGATTTTGTACTCTACGGAAACAGTCTAGAAAGTTGAAATATTTTAACACATCGTCCGTTAGTTTGAAAATGTAAAAACATATTTAATCTTTGCAAAATATTATGTTTTACACACTTATACATCAGTATTATATACCATATTGAACTAATTGCAATAATCTCTTTCTTTTTAAAACGTACACTTAAACAAATATTTTTTGCCAATAAATGCTATAGATTTATATCAGATTTATATTAAATTTTTTAAAACGATTTTAATATTTACAATAATTATGTGCTTTCTCATTTAGTTTAAATTACATAATACTATTTACCTTTCTGCACTGAAATTTATTAGCAGGTAATTAGGTTTGATCAAGTGTAAATTGGCAACCATATGACCTACAAACATTTGAAGCCTCTTACATTCAAATGTGTATTTTGGCTTTAACCCATTTCTTCCCAAACGACCATTTTATAGTCGATTGGTTTTTTGCCTAAAAAATTGTCGAAAAAAATAATAATAATAACCAATAGCACTTTTTTGAAGTAAAATTGTCCGCTCTTTCCGATTCTAAAGTCAGAATTTTGAAATTACCGTTGGAAAATTTCAAAATGGCGGTTTTAGGCAACAAAACAGATCGACTATAAAATGTCCGCTTGGGAAGAAATGGGTTAAGGTGGTTCATGCATGGATGAAAATACTGCAGAATGTAATAAAACTTATACAGGTTATTTATGAACATGAAATAGACCCCCTTCAAAAATTTCATTTAAATGGGTAAATAAATTTTAAAGAAAAAATTACTTAAAAAATTACTTAAATGTTTAATTTATAAATAAACTTATTAAGTAATATTTACATACATTAAACAAGATTTCTGTATACTTTTTTTGTGCGCACTCAATTGACTTCGGAGTCACGCATGAACCACCTTAAAGGATAGTATCTAGATAAATTATGCAGTTATTGCATTATACATTATAAAAAAGGATTCACACTGTACATTATGCAAACATAACTCTAAGAGGAGGTACTACTGAAAATTGATCTTTTAGTTATTTATATTTTTTACCTTTTGGCATATATACATAAAATATGTCAAATCCATAAAAGAAGTTTTATAAAACTAACTAAGAAAAAAGTTAAAAAAAAAACTCAAAATTTTAGAAGATAAATTTTTAATGTATGATTTATTTATTTTATTTAAAGCATTACATATAAAAAAAAGGCTCTATTCCTATAATTTTTAATATTTTTCTTTGAAACTTATTGCACTATTTTTTGCAGGACAAATAATATAAATAATTAACAGATTCATTTTCAGCAGAGCCTACCGTTAAAAATCAATACAAGCTACATTTTCGTCAAAAGATTAAAACTCACCTGTGGCGTGGCAGAGATTCTGGGCACCTTGATTTCAGTCTTCGTACTCTTGGGTGTACTAGTCACAACCTCCTTCCGTAAATTAGCAGCAGCACCACCAGCAGTAACAGCAGTAACAGAAGTAGCAGCAGTAGGACCACCAGAAACGACATTGGTAGCAGTAGACTTACTTTTTGCTGCTGCACTATTCGCAGTGGTAACAGCAATCGTTGCCTTGGCAGTAGTCATATTCGAACTGGAAGTGACAGCGACAGTCTTTGCACTTGTAACAGTACTAGTACTCGTAGGAGGTCCCATCGGTGGCAGAACCTTCTTCACAGGCTTTGGCAAGCTCACATTATTCTTAGTCGTCGTTGAAGCCATCTCTTGCTGCTGCCTCACATTCTTCAGAAACTGATCGACGCTCCTCTCGAAATCTGTGGTGGGTATATTCAACGACGGCCTGGACTTTGTGGGACTCAATTTAGCCTTCGCCTCCTCCACATCTGACTCACTCTCCGTATCCTCGTTTAAATTAATAATGATCCTCTGAATCTCCACAGCTGGCTTCTTCGTCACATTCGGACTCGCCGAGCGCACCTGTGTAGCTGCATTATTGTTCACCTTGAATCGGCTAGAGATCTTCTGCTGCTGCTGCTGGGCCAACTGCTTGCGCTGCAACAGCAGATTCTGGTAGCGCTTGGCGTTGTTCACGACCTTCGTTGAAGCTGGAATCACACTTGCCTTCTTGGGGATCTTGCGCAGAGGCTGATCAACGAGTGGCAAGGGAGTCGCTGCTGGCCTCTTCAGCTGATTGCTCGTTGTCTGACTAGGAGCCACCGGCTTCGTTGTTGCCTCTTTCTTGTCTCTCTTGACGCTCGCGAGGAAGTCTCTCACTCTCTCCACCAGAGGTGTGTCCTCGGTGGTAGTCTTCGGACTGCTCTCCGAAGGGATGGCAAGCTTCTTCTTGGCAGGTTCGGCTGGCACTACAGCTTCTACCCGAGGTGGTGTTTTAACGACAGGTGACGACTGCTCCTTCACCCTCTTGGCAAGGGATGCCAGGAGTATCTCTCTGAGTGCATCCTCGTCGTCGTCCACGCTGCTTCTTCTACGCTTGTCCTCAAGCTTCACGGCCTTCTCCTCCTCCTTCATTGTCGTTGTCTTCTTCCTCGTGTCTTCGCTCTTTTTCGTCCTGCTGACGCTTTGCCCCCTGATCAGCCTCGAGTTCCTCTCTCTGAGCTCTCTCCGCCTCTCGCTGACTGCAGCTTCTCTCGTGGTTCTCCTACTCACCACGAGTTCCCTGCTGCTCTGCCTCAGCACGACGGTGCTCTTCTTGCGTTTTCTTTTGCGGTCCAGCGGCGTCGTCGCCACCGGCTTCTTCGTCTTCTCTTTTCCCTTCTCTAGCACCCTCTCTTTCTCCTTAACCTTCTGCTCTTCCTTCTTCTTCTCTTCTTTCTTCGGTTCCTCTTCAGCCACGTCTTCCGCGGTGGCATCGAACGCAACGTCCGGTTGCGTGGTGACGCTCTTCTTCGGTTGTGCCTGCAGCTTGATCGGCTTGAAGTTACCAGCTCTCGCGTCCTCCTCCTCCAGCACCACTGGCCTCATCTCCGCGTTTCTGAACAACGAAGCTTCGCTCATCACCTGCTGCTGCTCTACCGCCAGACTCTTCTTTACCGGCTGCTTCTGCAGCTGCTTATTGCAGCGCAGCACCGCCGCTGGAACCAAACTACGCTCCATGAGCATCGGAAGCTTGCTAATATTCGACTGCGTGAGCTCGGGCACTCCTTGGAGATACAGCGGCTCTCTTATCAGCGACCAGTTGGCCAGTTGAGCACTCGCGGCGTCCTTCTCCATGGGCACGAGCGGGCTGCCGTCCAGGTCCGTCTCCATGAAGTCGTCGAGGTCGTTGCTTACCGACGGAGTCGGCACGGTCGGCAAACTCGCGGTAGGGTAAGAAGCGAAGAGAGGCGCGCCGTTGGGCAGAAGCAGAGGATTTACCGACTGGTGCAGCGCGGGGAAGGACGTCAATTGAGACGGTGGGACGATGGGCACGGGATAGACGAAGGGACAGGTGAGCAGGTTCGTGGGACAGCCGAACATGCTGATAGGCGGCAGTGGCGGTGGTGGTAGAGGAGGAAGCGGTGCGGTGCTGGTAGTGGTGGGTTCACCAGGAGGAGGAGGAGGAGGAGGAGGTATCTCAGTTTTGCTTGAAGTAGGAGAGGAGTGCACACCTGGAAGGTCGGGGTCGTAGAAGGTGGCGTCCGACGGGGAGTACGGCCTCGAGCTCTGACTGGCAAACTCGAGAATACTCCCGTCCAGGACGTTCGAGTTACTTCCCAGCGCCTTCAGTGCCGGAGTCTCGGTCGGATTCGACGGAGTGTACAAACTAGCGCTCGTGTCCGTCTTCTTCGCCGCCACTGGAGTGCTGGCGCCGTGAGCCACCTGAGGCACGCGAGTCCGCGCAACCTCGGGCTGTCCAGCCAGCAGCATCTCCTCGAGGATGTCGTCGCTGGGCGAGTACGGCGACTGATCCTCGGCGCCGCTCATCACCGCGACGATTTCCTTGTCCAGCTCCATGTCGGAATCCAACTCCATGTCCTCGGTCGAGTAGATGTCGCGCTTGGAGCTGAGGGGCGAGGCCGGGCTGCAGATCTCCGCAAGCAGAGGAAAGTCCTCGAGGAAGGTCGAGGTGAAGGGGCTCTCCATCCGGGGCACAGCGTCGTCGGCCGCGGCTATGGGTTTCTTGCGCTTGCCGCCGTGCTGCATGCGCGCGCGGTGCTTCTTGAGCACGGCCGAGCGCAGGGCGATCATGCGCAGCTCCAGGTCCTCGTCGTTGTCGTCCATGCAGAAGTTCGGGAGTTTCTGGGATGCTGGCGCCGGTGGCGGTGGCTCAGGAGGTGGTGGAGACGGCGTGGGAGGCGGTGGTTCAGTAGGCGGAGATGGTGGAGGATGATCGAGGGGCTCGGTTTTTATGTCCTCGGGCCTGAGGAGAGGAGTGAACTTCTTGTGCTTGGTTCCGAGGGCAATTTGACGGAGTACGACGAGGTCGTCGTCATCTTCTTCGCTCTTCACGTTCTCTTCGATGCTCTTCTTCTCTTCGATCGGGGGTTCCTTGGCGACTTCCTTTACTTCCTCCTTGACTGTGGGAACGACAGGCGTTGATTCTTCCTTGATAGTTGCATCAGCTGAATTCTCCTTGTTACTCTCCACGGTAGACGTAGTTTCTTTTGTTTCTTGCGTGTCCTTCGTTACTTTTGTCTCCGCCTCCTTCGTCTCTTTCGTTACTTTCGTCTCCGCATCCATCGTCACTTTCGTCTCCGTCTCTGTCGTCTCTTTCGTTGTTTTCGTCTCCGTCTCTTTCGTTGCTTTCGTCTCCATCTCCGTCTCCGTATCCTTCTTTTCTTTCGTTATTTTCGTCTCCGTTTCCTTCTTCTCCTTCGGTTCCTTCGTTTCTTTGTTCTCTTTCTCCTTCGTCTCCTTTTCTTTCTTCTCCTTCGTCTCTTTCTCTTTCTTCTCCTTCATCTCCTTCATTTCTCTCTTATCATTTTGAATAATGTTACTGAGCTTATCCTTGAGCGAGGAGCCCTTCTCCCTGCTCCTACTGGAAAAAGGCTCCAGCCTGCGAACCTTCTTCAGGAGCTTGGTGACGTTGCCACGCGAGGATGGCGGCTCCTGGAGCGCGTCCTCCTGGTTTATTGGCTCGACGGGCAGCGGGGGCTTCTTTGGCAGTATCTTCCTGATGCGCAGTGGCGACGTTTTCCTGGGCAGGGGCGACCTCGTTCTTCTTCTACCCGGGGGCGGTGATCTGTTGTGTCGCCTCGCGGGTGGCGAGACTTTGGAGGTCGTCTTCTTCTTGTCGGGCGAGTGGTGACGGCTGCTCTTGGAGTGTCCCTCCTTATCCTTCTTAATAAGGGCGGACGAGGAAGAGGATGGTTCGACCCGGTGGATCGACTCCTTGACGGAAATCGCCAGGTCCAGCGACGAGGGCGAAAGCGACAGCGACAGGGTCGGTGACTTTTTTCGACGCTTCTTTCGCGTCTTTCTGGTACCCGTGGCGTTGGTACCTCTTCGACGGGACTTTTTCTTGGGCTTGACCTCGTGCAGGCCCAGGCCCACCAGCTCCATGTCGCTGTCGCTGGATATGGGTACGAGGTCCTGGTTGATAGATGCCACAATTGCTGCCGCGTCGTTGTTTTTCTCCTGAAGGCTAGTCTTGGAGACGAGGTTGGCGGTGATGGTGATGCCGCTGACATTGCTGGGGTTGGTGTTGTTGTCCAGGACGTGGTCTTTGTGGTAGCTGTGCTGGTTGCTGCGGTTCTCCTTGCCCTGCAGCAGGCCCGCATCTTCGGCAACAAGGTGGCAATGTGCCGCTGCTTGATTAGCGATTGAGAAGTTTTTGGTTGTGAGTGCGGATGAGTGGAATACGTGACTTGGGTTCTGTATAGTCTTTTTTATTCATGGAAGATGGATGTGTTTTATTTCTCTATGAAACTGTTTAGTTACTTGTAAAGTATGCCTGAGTAGCTTAAGAAAACTGAAATTGAAAAACTTTATAGTTTAGGGGATGAAGATACTGAAAAATGTATGTTCTAAAAAACTGAAAGTAGTTTTATGACAAAAATAGTTTTGGAGCAAAAGTAGCACATGCAAAAATAATTGTACAACAAATATATCTTATATGGAAATATTTTCTTTTATGCTTCAAAGTTCAAAATACATGTTTATAATACCATTTAGTGTGCTTTATCAATGTTTATAGTGTTTCTTCAAATTTCAATATCTTCTTCTTGTAAATGGTAAATATTTGTAAATTTCACAAAAGGTAAGATCATTCAATGGTTTAAAATCAATAAAGGTAACATTACAAATAATTAAACATACCATATCATAGGATAATAATTTAAATAATATATAGAAAACCATAACATCAGTTATGAATTCCTCACCTCTCTTAATAGCAGTTTTATTAACTGTCAGGCTTCTGCACCATGTAGCGCAGTGCTGTGTCGACAGGCAATATGGACACTGTCCGAATGCCCTCGGTTGATATTTGTACGGTGGTCCCTCTTCCGATGAACTGACATCTTCGAGTGATATCTCACCCTCCTCCTTTTCATCATCCAAGAGGTCGTTGACTTCTGTGCAACCACTGGACAGGTCGCTGGCCATTCCTCGTCCTCCTCGTGATATGCACAACATTTTACTGAATATACTTTGAAGAGAACAATGTTACGGGAAAATTTCAGTACAACGACGAGTGGCTTATACAAGACAATATGCTGTATGAACCAGACCCAAGGATATTTCATTACCTTGAAATAGACACTTATTGTTGATTAATGGTATATCATTCCTGATAAGAGTTGGTTAAAACATCAAGGGTATTTTTAAAGTTTGTTGATATGTAATTGAAGTATTCATTTTTGTAGATAATTATAAGAATAAAAAGGAACTAAACATATGTAAAATCATAATACAAATACTAAAAATAATCCTGACTATTTTCAGAATTAAAATATTAAGTTAAGTTAAGATAATTCCTTTTAGGGCCCTCTTTCATTCAATTTATACAAACATATAATAAAAAGAATTAAATTTTTTAACGGTATAATTAAAAGACTTAAGAGATTTAACAATTTCTAGCTATCATATACCAATAACTGCTACTTGACTTTTTAGATGACATGGATAAAGTTCATATTCTAATGTGATGAAATACTATTCTTAGAATAACAGGTCAGCAGATCTTTTACATTTCTCGAATAAAAGTGCTTGCTATTACAGTTGGCTAATTTTGCAATTCAACATTTATTATTACTTTTCTTTCAGCAACTATGTTGAAGTGAATAAAATAGTACAAAGTATTTCTTTGAGAAATATTTGTAGATATGAAATAGAAGATTGTACAACTATGAATTTATTGGGAATCAAACAACATTTACAGATATGAAATAGGCAATAGATTAACTATACATTTCTTTGAAATACATACATTTGCTTAATTAATAAACTACTTTAATGATTATTATCTTGATGAATGTAAGCTTAAAATACGCATCAGACGTGCCTTACTCTCAGAATAACAAGATTAAAATCTGGAGCAATACGTGTTTACACTTGAACATCTCTACCCATGTTATATATACATCCCAATCACGGATCACCAAAATGAAATCCACCACAAACGTGAGGCACACTCAAAATATCTATTTCAAAGGTGCGCGCAAAACCGTGTCGACGCTACATAACGTAATACATATCCAACAACGAGATGCGCGAAGCCTCGTGAACAAAGCGCGCGCGCGCGTGCGTGTGCTCGACAGACACCATTTTCTCACGTAATCCCCTCACACCCCACACTCCATATCCACAAAACTAAGAAATAAAAAAACAAACTTAAATTGCGTCACGTCTCGAAAACCCGAGACACGCCTTGTTTCTTTCCCCTTGGAAGAACACAGCGGGGGTTCGAACGCACGCGCGCGCGCGCCCTTCTGCACACAAAATGAAATCACCGCGCGTGCGTATGTACATACACACACACAAACACATATATATATCTCGAGCCTCGCCGTTGCACGAGAAAAGCCAATCTCACGCGACGCACTTACGCGTTGGATTCGAAAATTCATGGGCGACTGGAATTGGCAGCCAAGGTTAAATTACGCATTACCTGCTCGGCCCGCGCCTCCTCCTCCGCTGCTGTACAAGCGCCGCTGGTCAAGGATCTCGTCGTCTTCGTCCTCCTGTTGGCTTCTGCTGCTGCTCGACGCATGAGAGCGTTCATGGGAAAACAGTGACGGATTCACGCGGACGGTATTCCTCCTCGCTGCTGTGTTTTTCTTTCTCCCTCGGTTTTTCGTTCGCGCGGCTCTTGGAGGGGGGAAGATGTGATGATGATGATGAGGATGTGTGCGAGGGGTCACGCGAAACTGAAGTATATACGGAGGAGATACTGGGTGTCAGGGCCTTCTGTGGATATCTATCCCTCGGCGGCCATGATGGGAGTTTTTTTTTGTTCTTACGCGTGCAACTGCTGTGAGTGCACTGTTTCGAGATATATCGAGGCAGCAGACAGCTGATGAGAGGATTCGATGGATCGAGTTAGGGTGGGGGTTAGAGGAGGTGTGTAGCGGGATATTTGAATTTATGAAGACGGAGTGGTTGGGTGATTGTTTATGTGGAGGAGTGATAACGTTGTGATGAAGTATAAATGATTGAAAGGATTGATGTATTCGAAATTAATCTTTTTTGCATAATCTGTTAAAACTGCGGGGCGAGATGCGGGTCTTGATACCGTGTAATTTGTTTTAATGAATGCTTAAAAAAAATAAGTTAATTAACGTATAGATAGTTTGTGAAACGTTAGGGTGGTCCGAAAGTTAATTAATACTTTAATGCTTTATGAAATTTTGTTCAGATTTCATTCCAATAATTTTTTAGGGTGATGTCGATTTTTATTTCGGAAATTACGTATAAAGATGTATCATTAGATCATTACGCAATGGAGTACGAGTGAGTTTGGGTTTTGTTTAAATATATACGTATTTTTATTATTATAAGTCATTATTGACTTATCGGTGGGTAAAAGTAGGCGCACCTTTTAGGTCCACGGTCCACGAAAAACACGCTCGAGGGCGCCTCTGAGGCGTCAAATTCAGGTAAATGGTGTTAGAAAGGATGGGTGGGGATAAATTTATCGAAAGATATTCAAATTGCCGAAAAAATCAATACCTACGCCTGTATTATAATAATGTGTTAATTATTGCTAGGTCGTTTCCCGATGCCATTCAACATTTCGGCATTTTTATCCATCGGCATTTTTACCCGTCGGAACTTTTTTTTCAGCTCTTTTGTTAATCGATTACTTTACCCATTGGTAAAATAACTTCGGCATTATTATCCGTCTGCAAAATTATCTTTCGGCACATTTATCACTACCCAGAAAGGATTATTAACAAAACAAAAATACTAAAAACGTTTGGAGTGCTTTGTTTATCAACAAAAAATATTTGTTTAATGTTTATTCGACTTTATTAATAGTTCTTTTTATGAATTTGTTAAAAAAAATAATTAAAAATTTTTTTTTTTAACTTTCTTTGAAGCTAAATAACGTTTCTGAAGAATACATCAAAGTCCCAATATGAAAAAAAAATTTTCGCTGAGAAAAAGCCGTTTTAAAAATGTGTGGTGTCTCAAAGGCGCCACACGTGTGCTCGCGAGGGACCTCCCTTAAAATCTTGTATTTTCTTAAAAATGTCATCATAATTATTGATCTAATTTCAATTATACAATTCCAATAATTATTGCAGTATACAGTATAAATCAAATGATACCAATGTTAGCAACAGTTTCGTCGGCTTTCATAATTTACAAAATAGATTTGTTCTATTTTTGTTTAGTACTTACTCTTTAATAAAACAATTAATTTCGAGTGAAAGTTAATTTTATCAAATATAGCAATAGTTGAATAGATAAATCGACCGAAAAATTGTGACATTAAAGACTCCACGATAAATATATAATTTACATTCGGTTTGTAAGTGGAGAGTTCGATTAATATTGAAGATCAACGTTTTCAATCGACTGGAACCTTATACAAACTTAATTTATAGCAGCTCAAAGAAAGTAATTAAAAGTTTTAATTACAAAAAAAATCTACTATTATTATAAAAATAAAAATTTTATTCAGTTTAACGATTTAATTATAAACTGTAATGATTCATAAAATTAATTTCTTCTTACGTCTGTTAGGTAAGATAAACAACATTCTTTTAGTAATACTTTGCTACGGGAATAAAAAAGAAAAAGTAAATTATGTTAATAATAATTATAAGACAAGAATAATAATGAATAAGATTTAATATAATGATGATTTGATATAATTATAATGAATAAGATTTCTTGCGAAAAAAATCAATCTTTGTGAAAAACAATGTTTATTGTCAGTTTTTTTTACAATTCATTTTTATTAGTCATCTTATATGTAAATTCATTTAATTTTACATGTCGTACAATACTTTTTTTAATATCAAACTTATTTATTTTTAAAACATTATGATAAATTTATTACGTCTTGACTTGTATACAGATTTACATATAACATTTAAAATATAGAAAAGAATAACGCAATTTATCATTATTAACTATATATAAATATTTTTTAATATTAATTACATAATTAATATTAATATAATTTTTATTTAGCTTAATATTTTTATTATGTAATTTCGACAAACTACTTTATTGTCGTACATACAAATATTCATTTTTATTATTTACAAGGTGTTCTATCGAACTCTTTTAAAAACTGTTTTAATAAAAATTAATATCTCTTAATAGGAATGTAAAAAGCGTGAAAACGTATACAATATATCTACAGCTAATAATATTTAAGTACCCTGGTGGAAAATTAATTTAGAACTATGTAGATCTATCTAGTTTGTCATGGGTATAATCGAGGGCCCCCGATAAAACTAGATAATTTTCTACCAGGGTAGTCATCTTTCATGAAGATGTCCGTTTGTGCATTGCATATACCTCAGGTTTATATTTTTAATATTTAACTTACAATCTAAAAATGGTAACTATAGTATAATAACAAATTGTTTCTAATGTCATGTTGGACTATTATACAGCTATTTCAAGTTGATAACATGCTTACAAATAAAGCATATATCTCTGCTTAAGTATAAAATTGATCTGGTTCATAATTTATAAAATTCATTATATTTTCTTTACATTAAAATTATATTTCGTCTCGGGGTGGTTAGCATATGTTTATCAAAATTAATGGAATGTTTTGAAATTTCATGGCGAATTCGATAAAACTTTAACTTAAATTTAACATTTTCTTTAGTAATATATTATAACATGACAAAATATACTTAATTAATTACTTATACAAAAGTATTCCAAGCAGAACATTACAACATAATGTTTTTAACAATCATAAAAATCGTGAGCTGTAATTTTTATTATGCGACATACTATCTGTCTGACTTATCGAATCTTCACAATGATGATATAAAACGTGTTTTCTTCATTTATCTTACTGACACAACGAAAAAAAACAAGTAAAAATGCATTTAAAAAATATACAATAAAACTTGTTTAAGCTGGAATAGCGTGCGAATGAGAATAATTGTACGTTTAACAAGTTTCCAACTTATGCAGATAAGCAATTTATGCTTTCAATCATTATGTCTCTATATTTACATCAGCAGCTTTACAACTTTGGTTTTAGACAATTTTGTTACGATTGTTGAAGCTTTTCAACCATCTATTTGTAGCTTTGAATTTTGTGTTACCGTGCTTTTTCACAACTTCCTTCCGTTCAAATTATATAGCCAAATATAATGGAATTTCTTTAGTATATTCTTAATTTTCCTTCTTATTTGGCATTTTATATTACTCACCCATTCGTTCAAAATCTTATCTTCGTTTTTTAAATTTCGTAAATTTGCGCACCGAACTTAAATTAAATAATAAAACCTTTATCTTTTTTGTGATATTCTAATATTGCTATTTTTTCACTTCTATTATTACTTTATATTTTCACATGATATATCACGGGATTTATAAATTATCATCTGATTTATCCCCTGACTTACTTTTAAAACAAATTGTTACACAAAGAAAAAATTACAAAAAATGTTAAATACTTTATTTTGTCACAATACTTTTAGTCGATCAATCAGGTGATATATTACGTAAAACATCGGGTGATAAATTACTTGATTTTTGTAGTAGAGATAATAAATATTTAACTCTCCTGTTCAGTAGAACGAATATATTCGTCCAAAATACATGGCTATCACATATATGGAGAAATCTCCAGAACTTTTAATTTTCAAATGTTGAAAATGATGTCAACTTAACTTAGGAGCACAGCACTAGTTTTTTTCACACAACTTCTCGAGACTATAAACAATTAATATTTGCCCATGAACAAGCCCGAAACAAATGCCTACCGAATCTAAAATTATTTATCAAATACGGCAGGTTAGAATTTCCATGTATATATTTTTTCTTATAAACAGTTCTAAAATATTTGTGCAACTAATTTTATTTTTATTTTTGATACTTAAATCAAACATTTGTATTGCATTAATGTTATTTTACAAATTACGTTGATCTTAATGATTCACTTAAAGTGATTGGTAATGGTTCAGTAGAAGGTATAACGACAGGCAAGGATACGTGACTACTCACTTCTGATTCCGAGAGATCCTTTGAGGGGAGGAGGATTCAAATGAGGTCAAAGAATTACATTCCCTAAAGGACAACAAAAATTGAATGCTTTAATTGAGGGATTTTATTATAGTTCGTTTATAGAATAAAAAGACCGGAAGTTTAATATTATTTTAATACAAATTCAACTTTTTATGCATTGATTAAATTTAAATTATAAATTTGACTTATTGAAATTAACAATTTAAATGTTTAAATTGATTAATTTTACCTCTTAGACGACGATAACCATTTGTTTACATTATATTTATTTCTCTGTTTACTCCTTTTTCTCTGTTTTTTTAACTCTTCCATTCGTTTGTGTTTTAAATACTTTTTCTTCTTTCTGACTATTACTTAACTCAAAACAGGTCTTATGATTGTAAAATGCAAAGAAACTTCTTCACTTATTTGTATTTTGCTAGTTACAATAAGAGGTTATGACGTTTAATTAAACAAACGCGCGTTGCGGACGGCGCGTTGTGGATGTGACAAATCGATATAAATTTGCTATTTTATTAATACATATTAGTTTTTTAGGCATAATGCAAAGCTATTTCTCAAAAGTTTATCAAATGCTATATTTTGATCATTTATTAATCGATTTTAATTAATATTTATAGCACAAACGTGCGTTGTGGTTGAGACATTTTTTTTGTTCGTTTTTTAATCGGTTCACTTAGGTGTTATTTACATTTTGGGCATTATGTTTACTAAAATAACAAAAAGGGATTATAATACAACATAATATTGTTGATGTATTTCACCCATATTAAATACTTTTTAAGGTAATTCAATTACTATTTATTGAGTTATTCTTCGTGTTGTGGATGCGACACCAAAAACCTACGACAATTTTCAAATGTATTTAACTCCGATTTTATGAATAAAATGCAAATATTATCAATATAATCTTAATCTTTGATTATTTATTAGTAAGAAATAATTTTTTTATATTATTATCAGGTCAATTCTAAACACTATTAGAGAAACTATAATTGAAATCGGGAATACGACATACGAGAAATGTGACAGTTTAGACATATGATTGGTAAATTAATTAAATTTACCAATCATATGTCTAAACTGTCACATTTCTCGTATAAAAATGTAATAAACAATAAGCTTAAGCTTTAAACAATAACATAAGCCTATGTGAAACAATTTAATATAGTTAAAATATAAGAGAAAACTGATTGAAACCTCGAGCCATGTAGGTTAAAGGTTTGGGAGATTTCCCCATCTACTATATATATATATATCAAGTACACAGGAGGGTTAAATTATATCTATTAAAAGTATCAAAATCGATCTACATATTCCCAAGTCATAAAAGATCTCTATCGGCCTTCCCATGAACTTCCATAAAAACTATAAAGCTAAACCATGTGTAATCATTATTTACCTATGTTGAAAATATCAATTATCTAATTCATTCGAAAGTTCATTTAGGATTTGCATATAGAATTGAGTTCATTGAATTTCCATATGAAAATCAATATCGAATCCATTCAAAACCGCCATACGAAATCCTCATGAAAATCCATTTATAGAAATCTTTACTAGATTTCCATGTAGACACAGATTTATTGTCTATAAATTCTTGAAAAAAACTTTTTTTGCGTTCGATAGAGGCACACGCGTTAAATACTTTTCACGAATACATGGTATTCGAAAAAAGTATTCGTCGAATACTTTTCATGAATACTCGGTATTCGAAAACAGTATTCGACTAATGTACAAGATGGTATCGTGGCTTGGTAAGTGGTGAGAGACAATGTACTCTCTATTTTAGACGTAGTTCATAAATCTATTATAAAAGACATCGTTGGGAAAAACAAAACCTTCCCGACCATGGAACTGTATCAAATAAGCGGGTTGATTAGTGTACTAAAAATGTTCTGTTTTGCCTTCATATAAAATGTAATTAAAAGAAAATTTATATAAAAGAACGACTCATAAATAAGTATTCTACGTGCGGAGTTGTGAACGAAACATTAACAATACCTGATTGTCAGAAATAAATATTCAAAAAGTACTACAATATCATAGGATGTAAATGTATTAACCACTTAGATAGTAATATTAGACTAGAAATTTTTTAACAAGGGTCGTAAAAACACTTGGAATAAAATTAGAAAAAGGATTAAAAACATTCCGGACGCTTATGTGAATATAATAATTGAATATACAAGGAAAATAAGTGGAATATAACACTAAGAATTATAAAACATGCATATAATTTTAGTATATATATATATATATATATATATATATATATATATATATATATATATATATATATATATATATATATATATATAGTCTATAAATTTAAGTTAGATTGGTCAGATCTGTGGTCAAGTAGTACTGCGGTCAATTACTGTACTTATGCGGATTTTATATGTATATTATGTAAAATATTCATGTAAAATGAATAAATTTAAATTTCAATCTCAATACTTTTTTCGAATACTTTTGCAAGAGGTGTATATTGAACTTATTTTTCATCTCGAGATTTCAGGAACCTCGAATTTGTAATTTATGAGAACTATAATACCACAAACCAAAAAGTATTCGAAAAAAATCAAGGTCGAATACTTACCGATCTCTGCTTATATACATTTTAATTCATTTCAATTTTTTTTTCGGCTTGTAACATATACTGACTTATTTGTTTTGACGTACCAGACATAATAAACAAATATATAACTAGTGTAAACAATACCTATATATGTGACACAGCTCCGGTTCTGATTAAATGACCAAAACGTTGACATTTTATTAAATAAAGTTATAAATATGTGATCGTAAGTCTGTTATTTTTTCAATTCCATTACTAAAGAAAGTATTATTTATTAATCTTTAGCATGCTGATATTTTAAGTCAAAGCACATGACATTTTTTTTTAAATTTACAGAAAACGAATTCGTGTTCAAATGAAAATCCATATGGATTTCTATATCGATTTGTATCCCACATGGAATTCGATTACGGACACCTTCAACAAACCTCACATTGATCCCCACACTCGCTCATCTATATTGTAGTCATCTCCAAACCATCTTTAAAGCCGACCAAGGGCCAGAAGGACCAAAATCCCTGCGACCCCGCTCTCTCTTATCGTAGCCCCGCTGCGATGAAGCGAGCCGGGCAAGTCGGTGGAGCCGTAGTGTGCTCCGGGCGCGGCAGGCAAGTATTTCGCGTCTATGCGCTTGGGCGCGTCCGCGTCCTCGTCGTCGTCCTCCTCCTCCTCCTCGTCGTACGCGGACGTCTCGTCCTTGGCGAACATCGCGAATCTGCCGGCGGCCGACTTCTCGCCGTGTTCGCTCAGGGCGTTGTTGTGCGACCTTCTGCCGGTCTTGCGACCGGTGAACCGGACAGGCGTCGACTGGGTCGTTCTCGTTTTGTGCAGCTCTGTAAGATCGAGAGAACGTGGATTGATTGATTGGTATGGATATTATGTCAGTCGTTTCCTCTGGTAGATATCTAAGCTGGTTTCTATAGCCAGATATTAGCTAGATTTTCTGAATCTGCTTTAATTCTGGTTAAAGAATTAGCTAGAAATTAGCTAAAAAGCATGTCGTTTTTAACTCTGATTAAACTCAAATTCTACTTAATATTCTAGTTAATATAAAATTGAAAAAATAAGTAAGTTATTGTATTAATTATTAATGGAAATAATAACAGATTTATAAAAAGCGAAGTAATAGGCACTTTTAATCTTACTACATTAAGTATTTTAATAAATTAAAGTTTAAGAGGCTGTCGGAGCTAAAATCGTGTTTTTTCTTTTAATGATTACTTTTAAAGTATAGAATGCAGGGAGAAATCCAGAACAGAGCCCCGTAGTGCTCTTTATAATGAAGCTTTTGCATGTAAGATAAAGTTGATCTGATGAGTTAATTGAAAATACGAAGTGTATATACTTATTGAAAGCTAACCTCAAAATTTTATCCTACCAAACTTTAGCTAATAACTTTTATAATGTTATTTTACAGTAAGATTCAGATTTCAGACGGGGCTCCGACATCCCCTTAAAATGTGCCTGAAATGTCTAGTAGTATTGGAGGTTAGGTTATTTGTTTGCATGATGACGCGTGTATTTAAAATGTAATATTTACACAAAAGTAACAAAGCCCCAAGTAAAATTGAAGTGTATTTGTTAAAGAAATTTATGTTATAAATAATGTAATACATGTAGTCATATAATTGTTATTTTAAAAATAACAATAGAAACAAAATAATGTAAGTTTTGTAGAATTTTTAGAGAATTGGTAAACAAATATTTGTAGTTTTACAATAAATTTTTATTACATTTTTTTATTTTAGGCATCAATCACAAAATTTCTGTTGACTATAAAGTTATAATTGACTTATTTTCGAAAGGAAATTGATTAATTATCAAATACTTTTAGTGTTGCATATGCATATGTCTCTATGCTCGTAAGTTGTTATTTGTTGATAAAAATGTGTATATTGGCGGCATACTATATTGAACATTCAATAATAGTACATTATGCATCAAGGGAGTAAAGTGGGCATTGTACGCAGTGTGTGACGTTGCCGACCGAGCGAAGCGAGGTCGGCATTTCACACAGTGCATGCTTGCCTACTGTACTCCAGAGGTGCGTATACTACTTTTCACCACACCCCCGTAAAGAAATGACTGTACGCATCTCAGCAGGCCGTACAGTACCCCATGCTCTGTCTAGAAGTAAAGTGACTTGTGTACGCGCGACGCGCTGGTTTACCGCTCGAGACGCAGTCGAGAGCGGAAAAGGGCGCATCGCGCATGCGCAAGTAACTTTATTCCCTAGGCAGTCCATGCGGTACTGTACGGCCTGCTGAGAGGGCGTACAGTCAGCATTTTACGCGCAGTGTTGTGAAAAGTATAATAATTTATATGTTTAAAAACTAATAAATTGTAGAAACAAAATATAAATAGGTTAGATTTGCAGACAAAATACGTACTTGCTTAAAGCCTACTTTTAAGCAGATTCTAGCCAGATAATAGCTATCATTTGGCTTATTGATAGCTTATTAATCTGTCTAATAATTAATAAGCTAACCAGACATTCTAGCTAACTTTCTACCAGGTCTGGGATAGACCTAAATAACAAGTTAATTCCATTTTGCGTATTTTGTGTGTGTGTGGGGGGGGGGGGGGGGGTGGGGGGGGGGCGGGTATTACAATATGGTAAATAACATTCCCTTGTGCGGGCTTTCACTGGGATGGTGCAATATATAGAGGGTAAAAGGGCGTACTTTGCGACGGTACTGTTATACAAAGCCATTCACACGAAACAGCCGCCGTATCTTGCGGCCCTTTTCCGAAAAAAAAACATTTCCAGAACCTCCGGTATTAGGGATCCTAAAGAGATCTCAGATCCAGCGTCGCGTACCGATACGGGCCTGAATTCATTCAGTGCCCAGGTTCGTGTCTCTGGAACTCGCTTCCCCCAAGTATCAGAGGCAGCTGCCTTATTTTTGCAAATTTAAATCGTCGGTACGCAGACACCTTTCTAAAACCACGGAGTCCGATTAGATTATAATCACCTCTGCGTTATCGCGTATCTGAGCTAAACCTGTACCAAACTGTATTGCGTCTTACCTAACGTTGTTTATTGTCTTATTAACGAGAGAAAGCGTGTATTTAGTACGAATGGATTGAATAAATGTATTTTAATATATGACGTGATAGCTGCAAGGCAATTGTCCAATTATTCTTAAACAAATGACGATTTCTTGTGATAAGCGAGTTTAGCTTTAAATGTCGAAGTAACTCACGAAGTAATGTATGTACCTGACTACTTTTATGATCTGTATATTTTTTACTAATGTACCTGACTACTTTATGGTCTATATATTTTTGATTTGTTGTAACTGACTATTTTATGATCTTTATATTTTTGATCTGTACAAAATAACCGCCTTATCTATCTACCTTATCTATCTATCTATCTATCTATCACTTTTGAAAACTAAACTGAATCTCTACAGTCGTGCAAGCAACAACCATACTCAACTTAAATATTTTTCTCTAATAAGTTTAAAGTTTTAAAGACATTTTATAAACCTTATGTTTGGGTGATTCTCAGGAAACGTGCAAATTCCGATATTTAAGTTCGAATAGAAAGAAAGTTTTGAAAATTCTAACTACATTTAAGATACGATTCTTTTGTTCATTTTCAATACATATTAGTCAATAAAAATACAAGAATAGGTCTTGCAACCAATCTACGAGTAATAAAACATTTTTTCAGTACAGGGAGTTTACAAGATTTACATGGAGTTTACACAAATTGATTCAATAGTCTTAAATTTAAATTATATGGAAATATTAACGACTTAAAACTTTAAGACTACATAGGATACATCATAGAAAATATGTCACATTTAGTTTAAAAATTAATAACGAATATGAAAAGATTAAGAATTTATTGAATAAATAGACCATCAGAATGTCGTTTTCGGCTTAAGGTGGTTCTATACCCAAAACGTCAAATTCTATCAGCTTCCGAAATAACGCTCTGAATTTCAAATATGTTAAATATAAGCATATCAGAAAGTTATTTGTGCATTTTGCACTTAAATTGATCAATATGCTTTGGTTTTATTGAGAGATAACCATTTCAAATTGTGAAAAAAGGATGAAATAGACGTTTTACATCGCGTTCCATGCGCATACGATTTTTTCAAAGGCTTTTCTATCACATTTTTTTATATTTTTGACACAAAAATGAAAACATTGCATGGTTTATATTTTTAAAATATCTTTTTATTTTAGTATCAGACATAACAAACAACATTTTTAAAAAATGTAAAAATGTACTGTTTTTGAACCTCTTTTTAACTGATTGAGGCTCTTATTTTTCAAATATGAATTTTATGAAAAAATTAACACATACAAAAGTTTTCAAATGTGAATGTAATAAGTACTACCTTATAAAACTATCTTATAAAAAAAATTAAACCTCATGCACATGGAGCATCAAGAACAAAAAAATGTATAGTGAGAAAAATGCATTTTTATTTAGTTTTAGAGTTATGGTATCTATGAGGTCTTAAAATATTCATTTGAAAATAAACTATAATATAATCTAATAAAAAGAAAATCGACTTTTTGAGTGGTTTGGGTACAGAACCACCTTTATATTGGAAAATAATTTTTGCAATGACAAGTTTCTCTCAAAATTTTAGTGATATGGAATTCTAAGTGATGATTCATGAAATAGATGTATATATTTTACTGGCAAAATCCAAAATTAGGCAATTTTGGTTTAGCTTAAGATTATTGAGTAGGCAAAACATTTCTTGTTTTACACACCTAATAATTATTTTAACATTGAAAAAAACTCGTATTAGTACGTAAAATGATGACCACTTGCTAGGAATTAAAAATGCCATTATATAAAATTGTAATAATATGTAGAAATATCAGAATAATTAATAGAGATTGCCAGGGAGTTTACATTTCGCGTATTTAACGAACTCAAGCCAATCAGAAAGCCATTTTTAGTTTACACCTTGGGGTTATATTAGGTAAATAGTGTACTTTCCGTTAAGGCGATGCTAACTACCCATCATCGATAATTACGAGGACCCACTATTTTTATTTAATTTTCATTTTGGTGTAAATATCTCTCTGAAACGTTGTTGTCTTAACGAAAAACAACCACCATATATAGAGATCTTTTCTTAAAATTGAGAATTAAATGAAAATAGTGGTCCCCCATATTTGCTGATAACAGGGAGGTTTAACATCACCTTAAACCTAGTCTGAAAGTTTAATTCTGTAAATTCGATAGATTATTTAGTTGGGACATGAATTTGCATTTTCTATGAGAATTGCCCATTTAAGTGCTACATTCATGAAGGTAGCTCTTGTACGCTGGGCCGTATTAGCAAGGGTGCTCTCGACAGGGCACGAACATATTTTATCAATGTTTCATCATACGAATCTACGTGAGAACTTCCAGAAAAATTTTAAGTTAATTATCTTGGCTATTAGGTTAATGACCGATCGTAAAATTCTGCAAGGACATTATATATCAATGTTTCAACAATATATTTCAGTTTCAAAACATTCCCTTGTTTTGCACTATCGTGCAAGAACTACCTTAATTGAGGGCGGGTTATTGCTAAGTAAATGGTATAAGTCAATTGTCTTTCTTCTGGAAATTGCATTCCAACAATCAGCAACTTAAATTACACACAAAAATTGTTTTTCATATAAAAGTACAAATATAACTAAATATATAATATAAATATTTACTATGCATTTCAAATTTCTTATCCATAATATGCAATTTCCTAAAGAAGATATCATAATTTGACTTATACCGTTTTACTGCATAGTCCCTTATAATATATTCAAATTCTTAGTTTATTTTAAGACCAAAATTTATTGGGTCAACTATTTCTGACTATCATCTTAATTATATAGCAGTGCAATATTAATTTGCTGGTTTAATACGATCTGAGAAATTCATTTTATCCATTTTTTTTCTACATATTCAGCATTTAAATTAGCCCCTTGAGTGCCGATGGCAAAGAATCTTTACCATGGCAGATATTTCGGTACTTTACTTTAAGCAAAACTTTAATGGATTAGCCTTTCGGTCAAAATACTTTTTTCAAAAGTTTTAGAATTCACGAAATACATCTTTACCTTATTACAAGCTTTTTGCTAGAAGCTAATAATTCTAATATAATCAGGATTAAACACAACATGTTTTTATGATATTATTTCGGCACTGAAGGGGTTAAGAATGATAACGTTTTAAAAGTTAGTTTGTTATACAATTTTATAAACCGATCGGAAAATTCACATTGTACCTATGACTTGCAGCAGACATTATACTATTTCAAAATATTGTTAATAAACGCAGGCTTTTAAATAATTAATTATTTAATTTAATTATTCGCTCGAGTACCTCGTAATTGAATGACAGAGTATGTTTTTTTAAATGGGTTTTCCGTGTCAACAATAACATATACTTTATTAATTATCTCATTTAAATTGTTTGATCGAATACCTCGTAATCGAATGACAGCGTTCGATTTTCCAAAGGAGTTTTCCGTGAAGCAAGTATACGAACTGAAATCCGATGCTCGTACTCTTCGTATCGTTAAATTGATTTGGTAGGTGTAATCGTTCACCATACTCTCCGTCACTGCGTGCCTTTCATCTAATGCGACTTTCATTCCTTGTAGTTGTAACAAATAAAAGTTAATTTAAAAAAAATCTACGAGAAAATAATCTAAGAGAATGTATACGAATTTCAAATGAATAAAATATAAAAACATCTCACCCGAAGAATAACTGAACATATAATAATTGTTTTAAAATACTTATTTCTTGTTTATATGTGAACAATTCTACATAAAAATTAATTTTTTTCGTCCCGAAACCTTACAAATACATTTTTAGGCACACATATGAGATTAAGTTTATTCGATACCTTTAACACTATATTAAACATGGGAAATATATTAAACAAAGCTTTTTTAACGGCCAAGTTACTGTTACAGAATTATTCATTAAAAATAGTCTTTATTTATATGTTAATAACTCTCGTCCCAAGGGTGTAAACAATTTTTCTCACGGAGAAACATAAAAACAAGATACGTCAGATTTAATGTAAGCTTTGAACGTATACAAATATTAAATTTATCAAAAGTTATTAAAGATAAAAGATAGTAACGAAAAAAGCGAAAAAAGTCTAAATATACGGGAATTTCAATTTTCTTATAATTGGTTATTTTCTATGATTCTTTCCACTATATTTGATCATTCATGACTTTCGATATAATTAATTGTTCTTTTACGAAATAAAGCTTAAATTATAGTTTCTCTCGTCTACCTCATAACCGCTTTAATATTATTTTGAATGTTTTGGGACGAAGAAAAAAAGTTTTTCTCAGAAATAGGTTAAATAAGTTAAAGTTTACTAAAAGCTTGCTATTTCAATAATTACCATTGTCCGCGTACCACGTGGTAAGCGATTTTGGCGACGACTCCACAATACATTCCAGAGTTACATCGCTGTTTATTTGTGCAGCTATTATTTGATCCCTTATTTTGATCGTCGGCTTGACTATAATAATAAAATACATAAAAATAAAAAAAATTAAAAAGCAATTTTTTGTTAGTAAGCAATTTTTAGTGCAAGTTATAACAGAGGAATATTTTTGTAAATCGTTTAGGCTTAAAACAGTTATTAATGTTATTTTCATCTAGGGTAAGTGTGGGTATTACTGCGGAGTTTTCGGTTAGGATAAGTTTAGCGTTGAAAATATCGTACGAACAAATAATGATGTGTTTCTTTCTCTAGATCAAATCTAACCATTTCAAGAATCGATTCGTATAATAAGAAAGGTTCCAGAACGTGTATTTATTTATAATTGCTGTAAAAACATTCACTGTCGCTGGTTTAAATTACTGCGGCTCGACATGTATTATTTGCGTTGCGCGCCCATTACTGTGTATACAATTTGTAGGTTATTGTCGCAGTAATACAAGCATAGGCATGGTGCGTATTACAAGTCTTCATTCGTTGGTATTACTGCGGTTGATTTCTTTAGTTATTCAATTACATAAAAGAAAATAGGGTTTCTCTTGTATAAACATGCATATTCTGAAACGTTACAGCGATAATAAACATTTTATAAACAAATAGTTACTAAAAATTAGTACTTTTGTCGACTATATAAAATCCGCAGTAATCGGGCGTTCGCCGTGATATCCACACTTACCCTATATTCTGCATTGCGTGTTCATATTTTTTATAACCATAGAAGTTTAAAATACAAAATTAATTTTATTTTTAGATATTTTCTGTAAAAATTAACGGATGCATCATAATCATTTTGACCCTATAGCAGGATTATTTTTATCTTTAATTATATTATTTTTTATCACCCAATCAGAGTACCTCATGTTTACAATATAATATTTGTCACGGTAATATTAAAAAAAATTCTCTACTACTCAAAATACAAAAAAATGCTTAAGCAATTAAAATAAAAAATGTAACTTCTGAATAGACGTAACGAACAATTTACCAGCTATACACCTATATCAATTTATCCCCGAACAAAAATAATGGAAAGCCAACTGCTTCTCGAATCTTTCGTTATTAATTTAATTAAAACGGGCAAAAAAAGCACGACAAAAGGTCAAACCAACAACAGAAAGCCTCGCCATAGAGCGATGCAGAATTGAGTTACATAAAGGCGAAAGAAGTTCCTTCTTCTGTCACCTTTCAACAATAAAATAATAGTCACAATTACAGGGAAAAAAGAAAAATCGTTAATCAGGCAAAAAGAAAGAAGAAGAAAAGCTTCGGCTGCCGCTGCCCTTCTACTCACAAAGTACATTTACGTAATAGCGCTTGCTGACGCTCGGCGGCACGCCGTTCGAGGCGATGCACAGGTAGGAGCCCATCTCCTGGCGCAGGACGCCGCTCAGGTGCAGGTGCTCGCCCTTGTGCGTCTTCACGGCTGGAACGAGAGAAATATACTGCGTGTGTATTATATATACAGGGCTAATTTGAAAACAGGGCTATCATTTTCCAAAAATTGAGTAGCTTTACAACTTAAAGCATTATTAAAAACCGCTGCTAACTGCTTTAGCACAATGCTTTCTCAAAGAGGTTTAATGCACAAACTTTTATTCAATTTTTACATCGATAAAAGTGATTTTAGGAATAATCGATAATGTTATAAAGAATGTTATGGACAATGATACGCTCTTAAGATAAATAAAAATAGTGAATTATTCGCTCAGAAATTTAATCATTTCTAGTCTCAGAAACCTACATTTCATTAAAATATACAAATATGTTTATAATCTATGGTGGCCACAAATTGTGATCATATAATGTGCATATTCAATATTTAATATCGTGTTTCGTTCACAAAAAGAACTTAAAAATGGTTATATATATATATATATATATATATATATATATATATATATATATATATATATATATATATATATATATATATATATATATATATATATATATATATATATATATATAAATTATAAGGAAATTACGCCTTCATTATGAATAAGTGTACATTTTTTACTTCTGTAATGTATACGTTTACAATTTTCTTTCAAATTTTAATAATTTTCAAAATTGAAAAACGCATTACTTTAATAATAACCGCTTTAAAGTGGCTGTAAGATACACTAATTGGAAGGAAATCACGTGAGTTTTACGGATAATTGCATTTCTTTGACATATCAAACGTTTAAAATGACATATTTTTAAAAATAAGCAGTAAGTTTCGACCATTTAGCTCCAAAATCTAATCTGTTCTATGTTGAGTCATATCTGATATACATGCAAAATTTCAGCCCGAAATACGGAGGCCTTTAAAAGTTATGGTGAACACAAAATTTGACCACATAAATATATACACACACATACACACACGCGCACTCCCACACGCACATGCACACGCACACACACACGCGCACACGCATACGCACACGCTCATGCACAGGCACACGCAGACGCAGACGCACACGTACATACACATACAGACATTTTGAAAAACTTACATATTCTGATTCAGTGACCTTAAAAACATCGAAATTCATCAAAATCTTGCTTTTGAAAAAAATCATCGTTACAAAGCTTTCTCTTTGAGAAAACAAAACCGCAGTTAATTTATTGGTACATAGCTTCCCTAGTAGAAATAATTTGTTTACCTAACTCTACCTAAGTTTGCTTAAGTCTGCCAAACTCTGAATAACTCTGCTAAACTCTGCACAGGTCTGCCAAACTCTGGCAAATTCATGGATTTCGGACATTTGGCAGAGTTTAGCCGAGTTTGGAAGAGTTTAGTAGAGTTAGGCAGAGTTAAGCCGAGTTTGGAAGAGTTTAGTAGAGTTAGACAGAGTTGGGCAGAAATAATTTTTTTCTGTAACATCAGATTTTTTTAGTTTAGCGGAGTTTAACAGACTTACGCAACTAGAGGAGAAAATGGGTATTTCCAAGCTAGGATGATGATTGCTCAAAATCATCATCCGAGTCAGGAAAATACCCTTTTGTCCCAAGTTGCGTACCGTATTTTTTATAACAAATGCATAAAGAAGGCCATTCTTTGTCGTCTACAAAGTGGATTGAGAATAGAGTTTTTCGAGTCGTCCACTTTATTAAGCAAATGGAGCAAAAATAAATAAAGGATACCGAAAATACTCATTTCGGGTACCGAAAATAAAAGGTAGCGAAAATAAGTATTTTCGGTATCCTTTATTGACGCTTGGAAAACTCTATATTCGCTGCACTTTATAGGCGCCGAAAATGGTCTTTTTTATTCACGTGTTAGTTTTGTAACAAAAATAGAAGAACGAATATTTCCACAAAAGACGCATCTTCCTATTTTTTAGAGTTCCCAGTACACAACTAAACGCGAGAAATAATTGCACACGGGAAAATACCTAGCCCCCGGAGTCTAACTGGATTGATAATTTTGCTCGAGTGCCCCAAGGATCTGTACTGGGGCCTCTGCTATTTGCGATTTTTATTGATGACCTTCCGAGTCTCAAAATACACTCGGTATATGATTTACGTGTATGACACCCAAATTTATAGGAGCTGTATACGTCATGAGCTTGTAGATATTATTCGTTTGGTGTCCGCTGATGTAACCGCAATCTTCAATTGGGATACTGCAAATCGGCTGATCCTTAATCTTCAAAAGACGAAGGCAATGTTACTTTGCAGTACACTTAATTGTTTCTTTGATGTGCAAAACCTGCCAACAGTAAATGTAAATCGAACTCCTGTACCTGTCGTGTCTAAAATTAAACATCTTGGGAACTGGCTCACACAAAATCTAGACTGTGGAAGACAAGTCTCTCACATCTGTTAGCAAGTTTTTAGACCAGTCCGACAACTCCGAATGCAGCAACATGTCCTCACATTTACAGTTCGCCAATCGTCAGTTCAGTCTCTCATTCTTCCATACTTTAACTATGACTATGCCTGCCTTGTTTATCATTATCTTACCAGAAAACAAAATTTAAAATTATAACGGGCCCATAATGCTTGTACACGATTTGTCGTTGGTAATATTCTCCGGTCAGATAATGTTATCGCCTACCGCAGGCGATAAGGGTGGTTCACGGTTAAAGCTCGTCGTGAGTACATCATGGGCGCTTTGACTTTTACTATCTTAAAAACAGGCCAACCTTCATATCTAGATGAAAAAGTGGCTTCGAACTGACAAGGAGAGCTGCCACACTCCGGGAAACGGATTTTGATGAGACTTTGGAAAATATTTTCTGGTACCTAGAAATTAACTTTAGCACTTTAGAACTTTAAGTAGGCGAAAAGAGATTTAATTTGAGACATGTAACGTTAAATAATATTAATTTGTTGCGAAGTTATTAATATTTAAATAAAGTGACCGAAAACACATTAAAATTCAAGGCATTGTTTATCTTTGGGATTCAGTAAATTTTCATGTATTTTTGGTCACTCTATTTAAATAGTAATAACTTCGCAACAAAATAATATATTTTATCGTTACGGATCTCTTTTCGCCTACTTTCATACCGTTTTGGGTCATTTTTTAGTCGGAATTCATGCTGAGTTACGATCAGAAGAAGCGTTACCATTTTTCACTACAATAACGTTCATTCGGAGTATAATATCTTGAGAGGAAGGGCTGATGAGATCAAACTGTGAGTGCTAAGGTTCATTTCTAGATACCAGAAAAGATTTCCCAAAATCTCAACAAAATTCGTCTCTCGGAGTGTGGTAGCACTACTTGTGAGCCTTCTTATCCAGTCATACAAAACATTATTATTTAATTCATTATTCGAATTGTTAAATTCACATTTCTGGAATTAATATCCTGACATTATATCATCCTTCCCCGAATTACCACCTACGTCCAAACATTAAAAACGTGCCTGCTTGAACATCTCCTCAGTCTCGATACCGATTCTGTACCAGCGCTGTACCCGTAATATTATATCAACGGTAAGGCGACCTTACTATTATAATATTTCTATACCGAATGTTTTGTTTTTACTCTTTGTGCATGTTTTTTATGTGTAATGTGTAAATAGCGTATTTATAGCTACACTATAATAAATTTTACTTAAAGTTTTTGCGTCTGAAAACTTGATGTTACTTAAAGTAAGCAATACGAAATTTGCGTTTTACTTATTATAAGGAAACCATTACTGGATATAAGTAAACCTCTACTAATTACAAGTAAACCATTACTGATTATAAGTAATCCATGACTGACTATAAGAAACTATCTTCTTAATTTCAATCCTAGTGTTTCTTATAAAGAAAATTGTAGAAAAGAGTGTTCTTAAAATAAGAACAACAGTTTCTTAATTTAAAAAATGCATTTCTTAAAAAATAAGTAAGAAATAGTCGTACTGATAATAAGAAATTAGTATACTGTAATTAAGAAACAAATTTACTTAAAATAAGAACAACCGTTGCTTCATTTGAGCAGTCGACGTCAAGTGACTTTCGGAAACCTCAACCTAACCTTTTTACCGCGATTCGAAGATTTTAGACGCCGCATATAAGAGGAGCGAATTTTACGATATTTCTGATAAAAAATTATAAATTATCAATTGTAAATTCGACGACAGCTTCATAGCTATATAGTATAAATAATACCATTAACATTATCTGCTAAATTTGAGGGTACGTACTGGAGTTGATACAATTTAACCTAAAATATCGAAAAAATATGACCATTTCACTAATTATAGTTTCTTTGAATTTGCTAAATTTCTTTATATGCCAATATTATGTACAATGTTATTTAACAATTTTTATTAATTTTTGTATAGAAACATATCAAACGGGACTTTATCACTTTATCGTAATGCTAAAAAAAATAATATAATTAAAGTAAGAAAGCTCTTTACTTAAATAAAGAAAGAAAATTTACTGATTTTAAGAAAAAAAATGTTACTTCGTGGGCAAGAAACAAAAATTACTTAAATTGAGAACAAATACGTCCTGAATTTAAGAAAATATAAATTACTCATTTTCAGAATGAATATTTACTTAAATTAAGAACAAATATATTCTAAATTTAAGGAAATATTGATTACTTATTTTCAGAATGAATTTTAACTTCCATTAAGAATAAATATGTTTTGAAATTAAGAAAAGAAATTTTACTTATTATCAGAAAGGAAATTTACTTAAATTCAGTAAAAAAGCTTCTTGTTTTAAGAAACTTTTGAGGTTACTTAATTTCAGTACCCAGTGTTACTTAAATTTGTTGCATCGCTTTTTCAGTATGGAATCTTTCTGAAAATAAGTAAAATTTTGTGTAGTGTACTAATTCATTAGTCGTTGCGTGATATTTGTAGATAGCGCACTTACTTATTAGCGTAATTATTTTCCAATTTGAAAGAGAGGAAAAGGAGAGCGAAACGGAGACACACACTTTTCTAAGAAATTGCTAACATTGAATTTCGCCGTTCCGAATGTTTTCACACTTACTAGTAAACATTCCCAGAAATTCTAATCTTCAAAGGCTGAAATGACGCCAGCATTCGGGATTTGGCAAGGAGTTAAGATCGATGGATCACTCGCTATCGCTCGGAGTAAGGCCGAGCATCTCCCTTTCATTCTCTCTGTGCTCGATTCATCCTTGGGCATTCTTGCATTTTTTATTTGTCTCTGCAAGTAATCTGCGGTGCCATACAATTCATCTGTGTTGACAAGTGATCGTTAGGGTGCATAAACTTGCATCTCTGGCATATGCGCTTGAGCTCATCTGGAGACGTCCAGGAATCTCAGTTCTGGCTTTCATAGAAGCAGCATCATCAAGGGCCTGCAACATCTCAACTTTTCGTCTCTCCAACGCAACGCTGAGGGCCAGCTACAGTATAGACAGCAACCTGCACCGCATCCAAGTTGAAGAGGAAAGCTCCGGTATATGTATGTGCGAATGTATGTGCATTGCGGCGATATATTTTGTAACATTTTAGGATAGAATAGGTTGCGATTTTTAAGAAATTGTGGATCTGCGCTGCGAGACGTATATAGCGTTTTATTTATATTTTATTTTTTTATAGGGTAATAAAGAAAAATATAAATAGGGAATTTATATTTGCTCTATTTTAAATTGTGTGTGTAATTATTTATTATAACGATTATTATTCACCATATCCACACCTTTACAAGCATCAGTCGTTCTGCTGTTAGTAGATAAGGTAAATGTCCCAATTTCTGCTCACGTCCCTATTTCTAATCGCTCGAAGTTTTTCTGTTATTATAGATATGAAGGTTGATTTAATATATATTATATCCAAGCTATCTGTACCTTTATAGTATTCCAACTAAAAACTGTAATGCTGAATTAAAAATATTGTGAATTCTGATTAAATAACTTGATAATAGTGATAGTTTGAGGTTAGACGCAGATGCATTCTGCATGTCCCTATTTCTAATCACAAAAAATTAACGTTTAAGTTGTATTTATACAATATGTACACTGTTTTCTACTTATTCATCGTGAAGTATTTACGCGAATTAACATACTAATACAATAAAAAGATACAAATCATATGAATGAAGTCTATAAAATCAACGGTGATCAGAAATAGGTACACATAGAAATCGTCGCTTTTTGCTGTGAGCAGAAATAGGTGCATTTTGCGTACGCTTTTTAATTGACTATTATTAATATTCAAGTATTTAAAATGGGTTTTCCGCATCTACATTGTATTGTTCGATTCATAATTAAAATAATAATCATATCTGCTTTATAAATTAATGTTAGAATAACTTTTTAAACCTTTCTGTTTGATGCAAAATGCTTATATGAGCAGAAATCGGGACATTCACCTTACTGGCATACACGCACGTGGCAGGAAGCGCTCGTTTAAACGTGCGAAATACAACGTTTAATCTGAACGTGTCGTCTTTGAGGTAGAATTCAGGTGTTTTTTGGCCAAAATATTAAAATAGTACATTTTGCAACTAGTGCGTGAAACGAACTACGCACTCACTTCGTTTGGGCTTCAAAATTCACATTCGTTCAAAAATTACCTGAGCGCACGCGTTGCGCATACTATTTTTTTAAACGAGAGCGAGAAGATCGAACACAAAAGGCAGTTTAATTGGAGTATATTATGAGCTCAAATATTGCTCTATTTGTACGGTCTCAATAAATATTGGTATACGAAGAAAGATTAAAATAAAGTTGCATTAGAATGGCGGGGCCCTCTGTCAAAAAAACAAATAATACATCGAAAAAAAGAAAATTATAAAAATCAAGAAATTAAAAAATAAAATGAATTAAAAAATAAATACAAAATTTGGGTTAATTTGAAAATTCTGAAAATAATGTTCGAATAATAGAAAATTGGAAAGAAATACTTTTGGTTATCAAACGGCTAAAGCGAGATGCCCCGCAGTTTGAACGAGACAGTGTCCTGCCAAATATCCTCTCAAAATAGATACCTAGGTGATTTTTTTCGCAATAATCCGTTCACGAATTGGGCATAGAGCGTTTCTTACACATAAGAATTATACACGTAATTATTGTACACAATTTAGCATTGGTCAAATTATATATAGATATATTTGACCAATGCTAAATTGTGCAAAATAATTACGTGTACAATTCTTATGTGTAAGAAACGCACTATGCCACGAATTGTTTGATTTACACATTTTTATCGAAGCGCCCGCGGAACACCTTGTAAAAATCGCTTCGATAAAAATGCGTAAATCGAGCACTTCTCGACGCTATCCAAGCATGAGAAACCAAGCTTCTCTCACAGAGTTTAAAAAAAATATTGAATTTTCTTAATCTTTGTAATTGTATGTAAGAATGTTTTGAATGTCAAAACACGATGTTTTAATAAATTTATAAGCATTTCAATAAAACAATTTACATTAGATAACATACAAAATTGAAACTTTAAACGTGTTTTGCTCGTAACTAATTTTCCTAACTTTAAAAAGTTTAAAAAACTTCTTATCTCATTATATCCATCCGTCATTATTAAAAAACGTGATGCTTGCGATCGTGCTGATTTATTAAGCATTTTCATAAGTCAAATGGAAACTAAATAGTTTTAAGAAAGTAGAAAACGTTTTTTTAAATTCTGTCAACAGTTTTTTTTGTTGGCCAAACAAGAAATGGACTCAATTTTTTACAGAACTTTTTGTCAAAATGGTATACGCAATTGACATTTTGAAAACTGATCATTTTCATTTTAAAAAATCGATTTTGATCAATAACTCTGAAAACAATTGATATCTGTAGCTAAAAACTAATGTAGAACATATTAATATCATCCTACATAAGCCTTTAAAATTTTAGCTCACAAGACTGAACAATACAAAAAATTTGTCTTTTACCAGAGCCAAACCTTAAGTGCGATCGACCTAATGTTGATAGCAAACGCGTAACTTTATTTATACTGTTCGCAGTCGTATATTATATCGGTTACTTGCTTTTTCCTTTTTAGCTTTTATTCTATTTCTCGAGGTACTGTAAACAGGGTGTTTCGAGTGACCTGTGACCCGCGACTTCGAGCAGCTTCCGAGGAACGCATACGTCATGTTGATATTGAAATCAACGCTACTGCCGCTTGCGATTGCGCTCGTCTTGCATGGCGAGTGCACAACCGTAGGTGAGTTGAATGACATTCGTGCACCAATTCAGGACACAGATAAGAGCAATATCTTTATATTGTAAACATTTGATTTTCTTTATGTTAAACATATCGATCATTTTATACCAGTAACGTTGGTAAATCTTCTTTTCAATCAGTTACTCGAAACTTTGCGATATATCGCGTACGAGAAAATCCTATAGTGTACACTAGCGTGCACTATAGTGTACATTATTGTGTGTACTGTAGTGCGTACTATAATATTTTCGCGAAATACTTTAGTGCACCGTAGTGCATACTATAGTGTTTCGAAGTGTAATAAAGAAAAGATGTAAGAAACATGAAAAAACATGCTTGCCGGAAGTTTGGATCACCTATTTGGGACGCACCATCTGGATGATATCACTCAATTGGGAGGTCCGACCTACTGGTAATGCGGTTTTCTCATCTATTTTTATGACACCTCGAAACACTATGGTGTGCGCCATAATGCACTATAATATTTCGCGAAAATAGTATAGTACTCACCATAGTGCACTAAGTATTTCGCGAAAATACTATACACCAGGGTTTTTCGTAACTGTATACAGTTTATTTTACTGATTAAAGCTGCAATAAAATTATTTCCTTTCTTTATTTATCAACTTTTTATTATTGCATGGTTAAAACAGGAACACTTGAAAAAGTTTGTGATATATATGTGATATATATTAATTCTATCTATAAATTCATCAATCTTAAAAGCTTGTGTTGAACGGAATACATTTCCACCATTACGAAATAGGATATTGGCCAATTATGTAGGTTAAGTAATTGCGTATATTTATATATATATATATATATATATATATATATATCTTTCTATATTATATAATTGTAAGCGTTATTGAGTCACTCCACCCCCCTCCAAACCCCTCTACCCACCTCCACATCCCCTCCACATTATAACCTTAAATTGTTTAAAAAACTACGTTATTTTTTTACTTATTTGCCCATCTACCCCCTCCACCCCTTCACATCCCCTCCATACTCCCTCCACACTCCCTCCACATTCCCCTCCACCCCTCTCCACATTTTCTCCACTTTTAATGCATTATTTCCACATCGGTCTTTACATCCCTTTCACATACCATCCAAATCCACTCCACCCCCTCCACATCCCCTTCACATCCCCTCCACACCCCTCCACATAATCGATAGAGTATATCTATATTGATCTATACTTTTTAACTAATTTACTTACAGTAAATCAACGTAAATCGAACGCTCACACTGATTACATAGTCTTAATATTTATTTTATTTCTTATTAAATTATCTTAAGTAAAAATTATAGAGTTATGGTTCATGCACATTATAATTGTGCGCAATTTAGCATTGGTCGAATATAGATATATTGATCAGTGTTAAACTGAACACAATTAAAATGCGCGATTCTTATATTAAAAATTGCAACAGATACTCAGTTCTACAAGGTTTATTAAAGTTTAAAAGTTGAATGGGGGGTTGGTGAGCTGAACGAGCAGGGGGAACCCCCCTAATATATATATATATATGTTATAAAATTAATTTAGTGCAGCTTTTTATCTATATATATGTATGTATCCCATATATATGTATATATACCCACGTTATATTATTAGATAAAAAGGTCCACTAAATTAATTTTATAACAAATCGATGAAAGCAAATGAATTTCGTATCCGTATATTAATGGAGATTTGGGGTTAACCGGCGGCTCCTTCCGGGGACGTGCAAATCCAGCACTTATGATATGCTCATTGTGCTTACACCCCTGGAGTTTAGGTCCCAAATGAATATAATAGGGGAGTGTGGGGTAAAATAGTCAGTTTGAGGGATAAAATAGACATTTTGGATTTCAAAATATATAAATCCTATTTCAAGCAAATCTAATACTTCTAAAGTATATTTTAATATCTCATCCCTGAGAGAAAGAAATCCTTGCGGCAAAGAATATTTCTTAACTGTTAAGAATTATGGATTTGAATACGGGCAAGTACATATTTCTTAACAGTTAAGTTATCAATAACTAATATTTAATTTTGATTGTAATGAGAAGTTGATGTTTTTATTCCTTATTAATAGAACTATAAATAAATACAAATAAATGATAAGGTATACTTGCTGTATTGTTTGCGTACACATAAAGATTGCAATTTATTAATGGTATAAACTTGACGATAATTATTTTTACTTTCATGATATAAAATGTAAAGTGTAGCTAATGGCTAGATGATAAAATTAGAAATAAAATGACGTAAATATATATTTGAAAACATCGTTTATAGTATTATTATTATTATAATTATTATTATCATTATTTATCGTTTTCTATCGGTCTACATACCGAGACGCAAAGCAGATTAATAATGCCTATACACCAAATCCTTTTGTTTATTTCCACTAAAACAATGCTTTGAATCCGGGAAAAACACACACCGGCCGCGAGATGCCGGAGTCAAGAGAGATTATGCGGTATATTCATAGGAACGGTTGGTTGTATCGAGACTCTCAAAAATGAACCGGCTCGTGAATGCGTAACTTTCTTGACAAAATGCGATCAATATTCACAGAGTCATATTGTATTCAACTGATCGTAAATATTGTAGTTATAATATATTCATTATATAATTACTTTTTTACTTGATTTTCATTTAGCGTCACATTCTCTAACTGTTAAGAAATACTGTATACTTCTGCGAATGAAATTTTGATGCTTTTTCTCAAATGAACAAGTTCTTAATAATTATGAATTATTACTTTTTAGTTAATAAATTGTCATTTGCCGTAAATACTATCAACTTGTGCTGCGACAAATGAATGATTCATTTGCCACAAGGAATTCTTTCTCTCAGTGAAGATAAAACCCATTATATTAAGTGTAAATATCCGAAATTTTTAATATGAAAAAAGTCTTTCTAAAACCATGCAAGTGTCCATTTTGCCCTATATAGGGGCATAAGAGACATTGACGAAATAACAATTAATATAAAAAGATTGGGGCAATATTATCAGTTTGCTGGGTGACATTATTACTTTGTGGGTGAAAATGAGCACTTTAGTCCTTATTAGACTATGGTTATTTAATTTTAGTTTTTATTTAATGTAAAACAATGAAGATAAATAAGGTAGGGAAAAATAGACTATTGTAGTGGGGCAAAATGGTCACTTTATTTTTTATTCGATGTTGGCTTATTTTTATCTTATTTTTATTTATACATCTGCGTGTTAATAAAAAATTGTCGGCCTTTCAACATATTTTTTTTAAGATATATTTTTATAAGATCCCAAGTTTATGTCAACAGAAGTAATGAGAATAATATACTACTCTTTTTCTCACAGTATAATTAATTATGGAATTTTAGCTTGGGGTGGAGTGTATAAAAATAATAGAAGTATACTGCAAAACCTACAGAATAGAATCCTAAAAATTGTAAATAAAAACAATTTTGTTATACAGGATAATACAATGAATATTGAACAAATTTTCAGTTTTGAATCTATAAAGTTACATTACTCTGAACTTCAAAATATGTACCTCACATCTAATAGTATAACTAGGAATAAAAATATAATTATACCTAGGTATAATAAAAAAATGAGTAATAAAAATAGTTATATAAAAGCAATTTCGAGTTTTAACATGCTACTAAACAACCTAAAAAACTTAGATATTAGCAAATCAGCTAAAAAAAATAAAATAAAGAATTGGATCAAAACCAATCTTTAAATGCTGATATTGAGTGCATTTTTATGTAAATTGTTAATTATATAAATATTACGTTCACTGCGGTGAATATTTGTTGGCAAATAAAGAAATTTTATGAACAGTCAGCGCTGATTTCCATAAAAGCCAATTACAATGAAATTTTTTAGACTTTGAACAAGAAAATCTAAATAGTAGATAGTCATATTAGCAATCTTTAAATTAGTTTTTGAAGCAACAAGTTTAAAGTAATATTTTATGTAAGAAAATGATCAGGAATTGCGTTCTGATCACGAACTTGGTCCGTCACGGTATATATATTGTAATATACCAGACCTGCGAACAGATAATGTGTTTGTCTCTGCAGGATTTATGGATGTAAATATGTAAATAATTACTCTGTAAATTATTTTCTAGTTTAAATAAATCAATAAATAAAAACAAAGCCTGCTTTTATTGAACAAACCAAGTATCAGTTTTGCCCTATGTCTATCTTACCCCTCTCTCCCCTAGAGGATTGTATGTTTAAAATGACATTTTCGTGTATTTTTGTGACTGTTCTTTGGATTCAAGATTAATATTTTAAAATTGTTGAGGCCATATATATATAAAAAGGTCTCTAAAGTTTCAGATTGATTCATTAAAAGTTACCTTTAAAAAAGCGTGGTAAGTCGATACAAAAACTTTGATTTATTCGAATTACTGTGGCTTCCCTTAATAAGATAAGCACCCTAAATATTTTTTACATGCTTACAAAGTATTATTAGTATTATTAGTATTATTTCTCTCCGAGAAAGTAAAAACCAAGCTAAAAGTATATACATTATATTCATTTATTACGAAATGTGACATGTACAGCGTTAGAAAACGTTCATATTATTTAAATATTTTAGAAAAAATTGTAATTTTTTACTCTTATATGCGATTTCTTAAACGTTCGGTGCTTTTCTATGCGTTACTACTTTTAAATGTATGTGTTGACTGACATAAAGTAGTAATGTAAATATAACTAGACTGCTTGCTCTGTGACTGTAACTAAACTCGTGACGGTAACGTTATTAAACGTAGAAGTAAACTTAGTAAATTTATTTATATCCTGAGTACTATGCAAAGTTCATTACTCGAGGGTAAACTCGTCGAAAACCATGCATTTCAAATTGCAACTTGCATGTCAATTTTACATTTTAACGATTTATATATTATAAACATTTTACGTTTAATTGGAATCTTGTAGCATAGCTTTTAAGTAAATTATGAATTTTATATTATTGTAACTGAAGCTTTCTACTGTATCCTAAAATAATAATAAAAAAAGTAAAATAAACTAAAATAAAAAAGAATAAAATAAAATAGAATTGATATCAATATTTCAATGATTCGTGTGAATTCACGTATGTATAGCTCTCGGCTTCTCTCAAAAGAAAAACAGTTTATCGTTGATATATGTCGAGAAGATTGATCATATGACGTAATATTTTTAAATCGGTACAATCCGTTTGTACGGTAATATATTACAATTGATTTCAATTTCTTACGTAAACCCGCAACAAACATTTCTCTAGCATGCACATGTCTCACCAGCTTCATGTTTTCAAATTTATTCGCACTTCTTCCCCTTTTTTCATTCAACTCCATGTAAGAGCCAATCAATAAAGAAGCGAAATAACGCACACTGCGCGCCTGATACTGCGTGCAATATACCTACTCACGCATAATCTACGAAAATAACACAACAGGTCATTCCTCTTTTTCTCTCTCACTTTCTCCTGCATCCACGTATCTTATATCCTCCAGTATAGCGCGCAGTACACACATCCTTTAACGTCGTCCATGCATTATCTCATTCATATAAGCGGTTACGCATAGTGGCAGCAGCCGCCGTTGTGCTTGCAGTGAAAAATCGAGAAAATAAGCAATGCCGAGAGGGGCGAAATTTCTCAGGAGAGCGAGAGACACACGCCACTGGTCGACTCGCATATATATAATATATGCGTTATACGCGTAAATGTGTATATAAAATGCCGTTCTGTAAAAGAAGAACCGCGTAAGTCTACTCATGTTTTTTTAGCAAAAAAATAAATTAAATATTATGAACTGTAACTATACATAGGTATACTAGCCGTGTAAAAACAATTGAAGTAGCCTTAATGTGCAGCTTCAAATATTGGTCATTTGGCGCTGGCTATCGCTATATATAGATTTACTCTATGTACAAAATTAAGGAGCTTTCTCTGGCAGCTTATGAAGCTCACCGCTAGAGAGGAGTTCCGATCCCAATAGAAGCAAGCTTTGTAATGGAAAAAAATACTCATGCTAAAGTCATTACTGAAACATGTTTTGGACATTAGGAATCAAAATAGATTATTTGTAGAAAATGTCTGTTCGGATGTGTGCGTGTGTGCGTGTACGTGTGCGTGTGCGTGTGCATGTGCGTGTGCGTGTGCGTATGCGTATGAGTGTGCGTGTGCTCGAGCGTGCGCCTGTATATGTGTGTGTGTATGTGAATGGATGTGGATGAGTATTACTTTGAATATTCACGGTCAAAATTAATGTTTCAGGGCTAATTTTTTTATTTTTTTAGAGGAAGGTGGCTGAAAAATATTTTTCTTGACATGTGCATGGAAAATGCCCTTTTCCATGCTTGCAAAGTGAATGGAAAATTGGGCATTCAGTGCGCCGTTTTCTGAGCGTTAGGTAATGATTACCTCCTGCTGCAGCGGGGAATATGTTGATTACGTTCCGCTCTTGAACTTCTTAAGTCTAGTGGACGACTCGTAATGACCATTTCCCCATTTCCTTTGCATGCATGAAAAAGGCCCTATTCACACACTTATTAAAAAAATACGATATGTAACACGGTTGTAAAGGACTTTTTCAGACTCGGATGATGGTTTGAGTACTCGTGTTGGTCTCGGGCGCCGTCGGCGCCCTCGACTTCCACTCGTGCTCCATCATCTTCCTTGCTTAGAAAAAGCTTTCCCCCCATTGCACAATGTACTAATTTATGTTTTTCGATTAGTTTTATTTTTTCGGGTATTTTGGTATGTTTGAAATAATATTATCGATTCAGTTTAAATGCATTTGAAAGAGTATAAAATTACCTATTTTCTCCGACCTGAAATTTTAAATAAGCTATTTCCCTTTTTCTGTTATACTCGGAAATGTTGCTTTTTGTCTAAACGGTGATATCTGAGAAATATAAGATGAAATTTTTTTTTAAAAATTTGATGTGTTTAGGAATTTGGAGAAGAATATTCTGTAAAATTTTTAAGATTCTATCCAGATTGTCCGGATTATAACGACGTTTATAGTTATTTGAGCTTATATTTTTTTTTCAAAAATTGTTTTGATCGTGTATACCTCGAGAACGTTGCGGTCATTTTTTTCTAACCGGGGCTCATATTTTTCGGTTTTTATTGAAGATTCAGAATTGAAAAGAAATTTTAAGATTCATCGACCCGTTTTTTATTTATAATGAATTTTATATTTTATGATATTCTGAAATCGATAAGGTAAATTATTTTGCTATGTTAGAAATAATATGATCTCTTCAGTGTTAATGCACCTGAAAGAGCATAAAATTACCTATCTTCTTCGACATGACATTTTTTATAAGCTATTTGCCTTCTTTTGATATACACAAACACGACATTTTTTGTTTAAACGGCGAGATCTCGGAAACATATAATGGAAAATGTTTAAAATAAATTAAGCTGAAAAGGGTAGCTTTCTAATATCTCTTGGCTGAGCTCTTTGTCCAGACTATGAGGTCTTTTATCTTTCAAGATATTTGAGGTTATTTCTTTTTATATAAAGCTTATATCTTGAGAATGGCGCGGTCATTTTTTCTTATTTTACTTCATAGTTAATGTCATTTATCGACTGTGGATATAGGTATGGATGATTTACTAAGATATGGGAAAGGTTTGCTAGGTTTGAGGAAGCTCATCAGTGCCAACGAATTGGCAGAGGTTTTCTTATATTCTTTTAGTAAAGATAATAGAAAAGAAGCTTGCAAAATTACATATCAGTCGATAAAGCGGCTATCAAGAGAGCGTGGTTACTGTATATGATGTTGTCGTAAAAATGCTATTTGAGAAAAACGCATTTAAAGTTTGTCGTACGCTTCGGGCGCTGTATTTTGAAGAGTTTTTGTTGTATTGACTTACATTTTTAAGAAACATTTTCGAGGTATTAGACTTTAAGAAATAGATTTTTCCCAAAAATCAATTTTACGTGTGTACCACGAGTACATTTAAGTTAAAACGAATTGTGTCCGTATCTGCCCGAATAACGTAAATTAGCATTCAAATTTAATTTTCAAGGTGTATCTATACCCTGATAATACATAAAGTTTTTTCAACGTTCTTAAAAACTTAGAATCAAAACCATCAAACGTTAAAAAGAAAAGTTATAAATGCGTCTGAAAAACGTTGGTAAAACGTCTCAATGTCCGGAGATTCATTCCACATAAGACGTTGTAAAACCGTTTTTAAAACTTTTGAAAAACTCTCCAAGGTCTGTTGAATGGTAAAAATTTAAACGGTTTAAAAACGTTTTAATACCGTTTGGATTAAAACAGTTGAAAAAGGTTTGAAAATGGTTTGAAAATGGTTTGAAAGAAACTAGCATAGAATTATACATCGAAAAAAATTGTTTAAAAATAATTTGATGCTACAAATATTACCAAATTTGGAAGTTTCATCCAGATGGTACTTCCAAAATTGGTAATATTTGCAGCATCAAATTCTATTTAAACGATTTTTCGATATATATAAATTTTAACTTTATGTGTTTTATTTTTCACTTATACTAATACCAAGTCTGAACTGGGACACAAAAATTGTATCTACTTCAAAAGAATACAGGATTTTCTCAATACTTCACTTGGAAAGCCTATTCACTGTGAGTACGACAGATATTGTACACAAGAATAGCGCCATCTTACGGTCGAGTGACGTGATTTGGGTAGTACAAAATACACAGGCTCTAGTTATGCACATTCAATGAAAATAATTTTTTATAAGTTTCTGACAATTCGTGTGATCTCAAATTTTTTTCTTGAATTGACATATTTATTTATTATTAAAAAACATTATAAGGATATTCTCAGATTCATTAATAATTAAAAAAATATTATTTTCATTGAATGCCCATAAGAGCCACTGTATTTTGTACTACCCCAATCACGTCACTCGACCGTAAGATGGCGCTATTCTTAAAAATAAGATAACATATACTATACCACATGCTTACAGCGAATAGGCGCAATCAACTTTATGAATAATAATCATTATTTATTATAAAAATACACGAATCTTCTTTACAATATAACTCCAGCGAAATTGAATTCTTTAAGCCCGCTGAATATTAATAAATATTACTTTATAATTACCCTTAAAATGCAGTAAAAATTGTATAATAATCATAGTTTGTCGCTAGATTTTTCATTTTCAACCAATTAGAAAGATGTCCACCTCAAATCGACTTAGGTGGTCTCTCCATAGTAGATAGTACGTCTCAAATACCCGTGTGTATTGTTATACACTGCTATCCCCGATATAGACGAGCCGGCGCTCGGCGCCGTACATATCTTGACAATGAAGGAGATAGAGCGCGAGCCCTCCATCAAAGCTGCTGCTGTTGCATCCATGGTATAATATGCGCGAAAGAGGGACGGCGGACGCGCTCAGAGTCGACGTTCATCAATCATATATATACATGCGCGCGGAGAGAACACGCGAGCGAAATTCGTCTCGTCTCGTTATTTCGAGCATCTATATTCTCTTATGTACATATGCGTGTGCATGCGTGTGTATATGTGTGTGTGTATGCGTGTGTGTATGTGTGTAAGTTTATGCGCGTGTGGTTCCATAGTTGCGCGCAAAAGTATTGCAGACTTGCAGTGCAGACAGGAGGGTGTAGATCGAGCTGGCGTCGAGGTTTCGAGGGTGTGAGATGAAGATCGAAATGTATAACTTACACGAGGAGCCGGTATGAGAGTGGACGTTTTTTCGAATTTTAATATTTTTACTTCAAGTAAACAATAGATTTGACTATTTATAGCAAATACTAGTACTAGGAATACCAAAAAAGGTTTAGTTCAATTGAGTCTGCATGAAATTATTTTATGGCTAGATTTTATAAATTAACATATATTCTTTGTAATTTTTACGAATTTTTACAATTCAGCTATTATTAAGGAAGTTACAGCTCTTCAAACATGCTTATGACGTCACATTCATATAGCGGTACTTATTGATCTTATATAAGTGTGACGTCATTCAAAGGAACTTACTTAGGTTATTACTTCTTTAAATTCCAATTTTTTTTGAAAATTCGTAATAAATGAAATGCGTTGGCTTATATTCTTTATCCAAATCATGGATATCGCAATGAAAAAAACTTTTGATGCAAATACCCCATTGATACAAATCTGATAACACGAAGAAGGAGTATTTCTAAAAAATCGTTTTAAAAAATGCAGAAAGTGTAGTCGGAAAGAGAAGCGAGCAGGCGGTTCGCCGGGATCGCTCACCAAGACGCAGTTTGGCTGACGGTGAATGAACCCTGTCCCAGACGTCCTGGGTAGTTCCCTATTAAGATATTTGATTCCAAAATCTTTTCTGCTTTTACTCACGCAATCCCCAGATAAAACTGACAGATGCATTTAGATTTAACAGGGCTTGAATTTGCCGCCTTAGATTCTATTTTGACCTGAAGCTTTTACAAAAGTTTCGAATTGAAAAATTAAGTTTCTAACTGCATAGCTTCAGATGAGAACGACATCTAATAAAAACAATTTAAGCTAAATTCATCGACCGGCTCAGCTTGAAGATTATGTGACAGCAGAAATTGTTTGCAATCAAATATCTCAATTTACAACGGATAATAATAGCCTGTTCAAAAAATGTATGATACTGTAACATATTTTTGTAAATAAATGAAATAATCTTTTATCTAAAAATATTATAAATTAAATTATTTATATATACATGTAGAATTACTTGATATACCTTACGTGGTATTTCATACGGCTCTTTTTTCATAACAGTAGTTTTGATGCATATCAAGATATCTGTTATAGTCCTAAATATTAATAAAATTCATACGAACTGGAGATGGAATATGAAGGGCTTTTGTTTATGGGAGCGTATATATATGTATGCATATATATTTGTAATATGCATGTGCAAGAGTTTTGTCAGACGAGAAATTCTGAATATATGTATATGATGGGTAAGCATAAATAATCGAGAATGTTTGATAAATTTTGTTTGCGCATAAAATGTACTTTTTGTAAGGTACAAAAAAATGGATAAATGAAACTATTTTATGATTCACTGTCTTGCATTGAGCGAGTACTCGGTTGAAACTCTTTTAGATGAATTTCAGCTAATTTTGTGTAAAAATAAGACTGATGAAGCCGGAGTTTTTTCAGAAAGTAAAATATGTATTGTAAATTAAATTTGTAATTTAAACTTCCTGCACATTGTAACTCGAGTATACTCATACAAAATAGACGACACTTTTATAAAGATATTACACGGAGAAAAATCAAGTTGTTTCAGAATACTATATTTAATAGTAAAAGAAATTAAATTATGATTATTGTATATTATACTGCTACTGTTCCCCTTAAGAAAAGAGCCAAAAACGTTGCCATCGCCGAGGATATTTCATATAAGATATACATAGGGAATATAATACATTCTGTTTATTACTATTGTTATAGTAACGATCTAACGATACAACAAATTTTTAGTTAGTTATGTACTAAAATATTTAGTTTAAATAGTTATGTAATTGAGTTGCCCCAAAAGAACTACATTTTTAGTAAATAGTACTATATTTATAGTATATAAACTAAATAACATTGAAATTTACTTTGATATTTGTTATCTTTTACTAAAAATTTCTACAATTATTTTTAGTCCGACTCAATACATTAAGGGGTTTGATTACCTACAATTCTGTAGCTTCCCGGAAGAACCACTTAACTGACATTTTTCAAAATTGAATTTACATCGATTTTAATATGTTGTCATGACCCTTTTTCGTTTAAAATTCATAAAAAGTACCGAAACTTACACATATGCTAATGCCGGCCAATTGTATAACCACTTAACTGCACTTTTATGAACTTTTATATCATACATTCTTAACAAAATATTGGTTTTGAACAGGTTTATAACACTTTAACTATTTTTTTAATAATTATTATAGCATTTACAAACATGAAGTTACGGTGTTCCCGGAAAAAACAACTGAAGTACATTCTCGCATGTAACATACACCCTCAAAAGCTAATAATAATTTTAGAGCGTGCTTTAAACTGGTTGAACGTTACTTTTTTATTACTTTCTTTATGATAAATCCTTTTTGAGTAAACGAAACCTCTTGAAATGCGTGGAAATACGTTTAAGCGAGTTATAGAGTGTATATACCATTCCCGGAATAACCATTTAAGGGGGAACTCCACTGATTTTTAAAAAATCTCTCCCGTTTGACAAATAATAATAAAACTTCGGTAACTTATTTTGTCATAATTAAAGAAGGTTATAAGAAAATTTTTCACTAAAATTTTTTTACTAATAGTTATTGCAGAAAATACACATTTTCGTAATAAAAACAAGGGTTTTTAGAAAAGTTCATTACGCATACAAATTTGATAATTCCATTTTAAAAAATTCTAGAATATTTTTCAACTTAAAATTAAAACAATTCAATATTTTTGAAATTGTTTAAAGTCAATTAATAGTCTGAAATAAATTAAACATCTTTTGAACTTATAAAAATATAAAAAGCTACATGTTTCATCAAAATACCTCAAAACAAAATATTAACTTCATTTTACAATACTTTAACCTATATTTTCTTCAAGTTTCAAAAATATTCATGGTCATGTGTTGCGCAAGGAACTTTTTGAAGTTAGAAAAGTAAGTTTAGAGAAAAACGCGTTTGAAGTTTTGATTTGGTATGCTTCCCAATGTAAAATGTTTCACTCAACAGGATATAACTTTGGTATAACAAAGAGTTTTGACACCCAGCAGGTCTCAAAGTGTTCATAAAACTATTAGCATAAAGAATATGTAATAAGAAATTTTTCGATATTTTGGTAAAAAATCAGTGGAGTTCCCTCTTAACTTCAATATTTTATGCTCTTATGTGCATTTTCTCGACTATGTAACGACTATTTTTTAATCCTAAGGCTGCAATTAACTTGGTATTTGATACCTTATTTAATAAAAATGGTGTCACCTAAAAACTCTTACATTTCGATCTAGCCTATCAATGAAAACATTAATACCTTAATATCTCGAAAACACGAAAAAAAAATTAAGTGGTTATTCCCGGAAGCCGCAGAATTATAAGTCTCATTTTTTGGGGATTTTTAATTTAAAAGGATTTCCATCGTTTCTTCTAACTATTTTTGTATTTTAAAAAAATTGTTTGTTAGTTTTGTCTATAAAGTAAAAATTATACATTAAACACTGAGATCATTTGTAATAAAGCGCGTGTAGAGGTATTGTGGTCACGTTACATGAAGTTTTCGAAAAGTGTATTTTGATAAAAACCGCGTTCAAAGTTTCAAGTACATGGTTACTGCAAGGTGCGGGCACTTTATTCAAGCTCACGAGCCCCTTCAAATTATTTTCTGTATTTTAACATTATAAATTGAATAAAGCTTGTTTTCATTGTAGAATATGACATTTTTTATTATTTATGTTACTGAATTTGGTTGTTGCATGATTTTTTTTATTTCATATTCAAATAGTTTATACAAAAATAATAAGGTTGCATTTGTTAGTTTTTCAATTTATCGAAAATTGAAGTAATTTACAGCAATTTAAAATTTGTGTGACGTCACGGTGTATACTTTCATGACGCCATGCAGCATTGAAGTATATCTATACATATCGAAAATTAGGAAATTTTAAACGTCTGTAACTTTCAAATTTTTCATGTTAATGAGAAAAGAAAAAATACAATCTAATTATTTTTCGCTATTCTACTTATTTCATGTGAAAAATCTACTTTTTATTTTTATGCAACATCCTAATATGAGGAAAGTTATTGAATTTTGATAATATAAATATATATGTACTAGGGGGGTTCCCCCCGTTCGCTCCGCTCACCAACCCCCATGTAAATATTGAAAGTTGTAAATATCTGTGGTGAGCCGGAAAAACGACTTAAGTTCATTTTTTAAAATTTCTATTGACAATAAGGTTTGTGACTTTATTATTAATTTAAGTCAGATATACCCGGTATATATACACACACACATATATATACAGGGTATATCTGACTTAAATATATATATATATATATATACAGGGTATATATACAGGGTACCCCCCGGCTCGCTCCGCTCCCCAACCCCTATTTTTTTATGTCGATATCCATCTTTTCAATAATTGTTTTAAAATTATTTATTCATATCATAGATTTTATCTTTACCTCGATCTTTATCTGTAACTTGAGTTACCAGCAGCTCTTTCTGCTGGATTTTCCGTAGGATTTTTTTATAGGAGCTCTTAAGTGATACTTTTCATCATATGATGGATATTTTTATTTCTCGCATGAAAGCTAAGCTTCTGAGCTCTTTTTTTTTTAAGTGGTATTTTGAACTCGAAAGTTCATTGCCTCATCTACGCAAGCCTTCCACGTTTCCCTATTTTGTGCCAACCTCATCTATTTCTCGCCCTCCCGCCCAATTTCAGTTACGTTTGCTTTTACGTTATCCTCCCATCTGCGTCTAGGTCTACCTAGAGAACACGTTGCTTTCGGTTTTCCTTTCATTATGCGCGCTGCCGTACGATCATCGCCCATTCTTGCCACGTGCCCTGTCCATCTTAGTCTCCGTGATTTTATTATTCTGTTAATATTTGGTGACACGTACAAATTATGCAGCTCGTCATTGTGCAGTTTCCTCCACTCCCCAGTTTCCTCATCTTTCTTTGGCCCGTATATTTTCCGCAGAACCTTATTTTCAAATACCCTAAAACAATTTTCTTCCGCTTTAGTGAGCGCCCAGGTTTCGCACCCGTACAAGATTACTGGCATTATTATAGTCCTATATATCCTTATTTTGACATTTTGTTAGAAACAAATCTATTTTTTTCAACAACTATAATTTTATATAATTTCATCATGTCATGAAATTACATAGAATTATTATTAATTTTTTTCAATAATAATATTAAAAAAAAACAACAAAAAATCAACGCGCCTGAAGGACATTGTATGAAAATAATATAATGTGCTTCGGACAGTACCTGATGGGTGGTGTGGAAAACTGTCACTACTAATTAGTTTACAATTTGAAACTAATTTAGTAAGTATAGTAACCCCAAACATTATATAATCACATACGAACGTAATCTTGTATAACGTAGATGTGGAGGGGGTGTGGAGGGGATGTGGAGGGGTTGTGGTTGTGGAGGGGTTGTAGAGGGGAAGAGGAGGGGGATGGAGGGGTATGTGGAGGAGATGTGGAGGGGGTGGAGGGGCAAGGAGATAAAAAATAACGCAATTTTTTAAACAATTTAATTTTATTTTGTGGAGGGAAGTGGTGGGAGGTGGAGGGGGATGGAGTTAATCAATAAAGCTTACAACTATATAATATAGGAAGATATATATATAATTTTTAGTATGATGAATCTGCATACACATTTCTATTTATACTATAATAATTTGTAAGTTAAGATCAATATTGTAAAGTCCTCTAATCTATATAATTTATATTTATAAAATTATTAATTATATGAAATAAACTAATATTGTAATAAAAAACATAAGTTAATTTTATCTAATGTTACATATATTTTATAATTTAACATATAAGTAACAGTGCCCAGGTGCGTCGGTCCCGACTTGTAACAGTGCGCGAGGTCTGACTGTATATTTAAACCTTAGCAAGTACAAAGTTAATATAATAGTCGTAGCTAAATAGTATAAGAATGTGCGTGTGATAAATACGTGCGTTTGTATTGTGTACGAAACAATTGTATTACTTAAATTTTATAACAGCCTATATTATAAGTCAGCTTTAGGCAGTCAAATAAGTGTCTATTCGGAGTAAAGCATAAACAAACAAGCCTCCCCTGATACAGTGCCGAAGATGGCTAGTTTATAAGCCGAATTGCATGTGAGTACCTGCAGGACATTTGAGAGTGCGATTGTGCAGCGCGGTTAGTTTGCCGCTCCGAACCTTCGCCATGAATATTGGCACGGGGCAAAATTTGCCATGCAGGTTAATCCGCGCAGGAAACAACAAGATATTGGTGCAAATATAGTATTTTTGACACTATATTTTCTTGGACCTTTGAACTCTCCCACATAGCAGGAAACGTTGCAGAAATGTTTCTTGGGACGTATTTTTGGAAACTTAGGTACGTTCCTATAAAAGTTTCAAAAACGTTTCGGAAACATTACAGAACCCTTGAAATGTCCGTTTGTGCGTTTCAAAAGAAACCTTGTAGAATCGTTTCTGCGACGTTACTGGCTACCTCAAGCTATTTAACGTGCTACTCGGCCCTTTGTAATGTATTCAAGGAAACTCTATCAGATACTCGGACAACTTCAAGTGAATCTTTGCATCTGCCTACAGGAGGTTATTTGCGGAGACCTCATACTGTGCCAAACGGGTAGATGCATTTTGTCCTGTCGACCATCGGGACAACAATACGCGCCTGCATACCTGAGTGAAGAAGATTGATGTACAAATTATATATAAAATCATACACAACCATATAAATTATACATAATTATATATGTAGTATTATGGGTTTTGTCTCTATATCACTATATATAATTATATATAATTATATAGAGACGAAACCCACATATAAGTATGTAATAACCCACATTGTGTATGTTATCATCTATAATTATATATAAATCTCTTTTACTCGGGTATATTTACTTAGAATTACTTTAAATTTGTATTTGTACCGGAATACCGTCTCGAAACTTATTGCGGATATTGCGGATAGTGCCTCTATTGCGGATCGTTTGGTTTTACAACATTGTTTTCAAAGATTTGCATTATTTATTTCCTTATTTTGAAAAATAAGAATAAAAATTTTCAAAATAGAAAAATAAATAATGCAAAATTTTTAATGTACTGGAAACAGTACACATTCGTGAAGTTACTACAACATTTTGAAGTAAAAATATTGAATTTTCCCAGCGTTGCAGAGAAAGAAATGTCGACCCGTTCATTATTCGGTGACCACTGCAGCTCTGCTATTCCGAATCGGATCATCCAAAATAAAGCAATGTAAAATATTTAGTTAAAATAATAGATTATCTAGTATTTAATCAAAGCTTATTGTTTTATGATTTTGGGTAAAATGGTCATTAAAAAAAACACAAATAATCTTAAAATTTTGTAATTTTGTAATTTTCTTATATAAAATAAAAAATATTCATTAAAAATTTAAATTCTTCGATAAGGACTAGCTTTTATGATATAAAAGAAGAAAGTAAAATTTCAGATCAATTGATGAAGCGATTACAGATAACTCGTGATCATAGCACATGGCGATTAAAAAAAGTGTTTTTTTAGAAAAACACGAGTAAATGATCTAAAAATCCAATTGAAGCTACATAATGCAGCTTTCATTAAAGCGGTTACAGCTTATATTTGCAGTGCAATACGACTGTAGATTTCTTAAACTCGTCGATTCAATACAATTATCTGAAAGCCAATTAATGCGTATCAAGAGCACTATAAAATAATCAACAAAAACATAATTCATATAACAATTATTTTTTAATTTAAAAAATAGAAACGTACCATCGCAAGCATAAACAGAGCTGACGCGGAGCGTCGTAAAAAAATCGTCCAACTTCGGATAAACATAAAAAGTCGCATCTCGCAGCGCACGATTCGGCGAGTAGGAAAGACGAGTCGCGCGCGCGCGCGTGTTCTCGCGCCCGGGAAAAAGAATCTTCGGCAGTGACACGTCTCGTATCCATGAAAGGCGCATAATAACGGCGCGCAGACCGTAAAACGTTCTCGCGCGTAAACGAGATGGAAAAATCGCTCAACGTGATGCGCCGCCGCCGTCGTCGTCGTCGAAGTCGCATAGGAAAAACATAGACGCGCGCAGACGGAGTATAAGGATGGAAAAAAAACGCGCGCGCGTGCGAATGGCATGAAACCTTTTGAACAATGCGAGGTGGCGAATGTATATATATGTTGTATGCGAGTCTCGCGAATTTTTAGATAATACAAAACGATGAGATAGAGTAAGAAATGCGCGCGCGTGCGGTGTTTTCGCGAATACTGATCGGTATAGATTTTAAAATAGAGAATGAAACTGAGATAGTTATTTTTAATTTTATATCTGAAATAACAGACCTTTATTAATTATGTAATGGTATAAATGTGGACTTCGTCTTTAATGCTCTCTTTACAGAATAATATATGCGGACTCATTAATATACATGCCATCATTCAATTCTAGCAGTAATTAATAATGTATTATAGTATAATAAGTCTGGTTACTTTCAACGATCTAACATAAATGATTCACTGAGCGGGTGAAGGTAGGTGACCGAACTTGCTCCCACCAATCACAGAACCTTCTTTAAATAGTGATTGTTTTTTCACATGCCCGTTTTCACGGTGCAGACTTTTACTGTGTATAACATTGAAATTTAATTGACCTTTTTATAATTATTTTGGATAGTTACAAATTATTTTGAAAAACTTATGACATTTAGGTAAAAAATAAAAATTTATTTTATATTTGAGTAATAATTTGTAAGTAGAAAAATCATATAAGAATCATATATACGCGCTGACTAACACACATATACACACACATACACACACGTATGCACATACATACGCTCATATATACACATACATATATAAGATGTGAGATTTTTAAAATTCTCATTAAAAAATAACCATTAATTAAGAAGATTTCCACCACAGAATTTACGCATGAGGAATTCTAAAATAATTGGTTTATAAGTGGTTTGAAATGTGACGATAAGTAAATGATATAATTTAAGCAAATTGTGTGCAAAAACTTAATTTGCAGTTAAAATTTAAATGCAATGTATATGTAACTTATGAAATTCTCAAGAAAATTTGTTTTACAATAACTTATGTATCTCGTCAAATCCATCAACAAGTATTGACATATGCATACTATAATATGCTATATGATATGACCGTTACCTCTTTGAGAAAGCAGAGTGCCAAATCAGTTGACAGCGTTTTTCTTAGTACGTATATTCAATATCTTCGATCGTTCGTAACTTTTTATATTGCTACTATGTCTTAACACAGCACGTCTAAGATTAACGTACTTTTTCCCTACTTTATATTCTTGTACATGGACAAAAAATTTAGATCATTATTTAGGAACCGAGTGATTTTTATAATATCACTGATGGCTATTTCTGGTCCATAGTTCCCAAGTCAAATTCCCACAAGAAAAATAGAAAATAGACATATACACAAAACAGTATTGCAAGGTCTTTAGCGCACGTTGGAGATATTTCTCATACATTTAAGGTATTGGTATACTCGTTTTCACAGCGCAACACAATTCAAGCGCCAATGTAAAGAGATCGCACGCATAAAACTGCGTTCAAAATTTTTCCATGGGCGTCCACGTTGCATCGCGCTACGCTCCCGAGTATACCAAGACCTTTAAGAACCTATACGCCACCAGAGAAATCAAGTTTTCGGTGCAGGTGTGCATCATCATTCACTCCTCGTGATTTTTCAAACACCTACCCTGGTAGAAATCTTAGCTGGTTTCTAGCCAGATATTAGCTAGATTTTCTAAATCTGCTTTAATTCTGGTTAAGAAATTAGCTAGAAATCAGTTAAAAACGACATGCTTTTTAGCTAATTTCTAGCTAGATTCTGCTTAATATTTTAGTTAATATAAAATTGATAAACTAAGTAATTTATGTATTAATTAATAATGGAAATAATAACAGTTTTATAATAATTAATGTAATACGCAATTCTAATCATACTACATTAAGTATTTTACTAAATTAAAGTTAAAAATGTACCTTAAATGTCTAGTAGGAGGTTAGGTTATTTGTTTAGATAACGACGCGTGCATTTAAAAAGTATTATTTATACAAAAAGTACCAAAGCCAAGAGTAAAATTTAAGTGTCTTTATTAAAGAAATTTATGTTATAAATAATAGTATGCATGTAGTCATATAATTATTGTTATTTTACAAATAACAATAAATACAGAATAATGTCAGTTTTCACGATATTTGGAGAATTGGTAAACAAATATTTGTAGTTTTATAATGAACTTTTATTACAACATTTTATTTTCGACATCAATCACAAAATTTTTGTTGACTAAGTTATGATTGACTAATTTTCGGAAAGGAAATTATTAGTTATCAAATAGTTTTAGTATTGCATATACATATTTCTATAATCTCGTAAGTTGTTATTTATTGATAAAAATATTTATTTTGGTGCCATACTATATTGAACATTCAATAAAGTATAATAATGTATATATTTAAAAACTAATAACTTTTCAAAAGAAAATATAAATAGGTTAGATTTGCAAACAAAATACGTTCTTGCTTAAAGCATAGTCTTAAGCAGATTCTAGCCAGATATTAGCTATAATTTGACTTATTAATAGCTTACTAATCTGGCTAATAATTAATAAGCTAACCAGCCATTCTAGCTAACTTTCTACCAGGGTTATTTATCTACCGATATCACTCTCGAATCCCATACACAATCAACGTACAAATATATATGTATATATACCAATGTCGCGACGTCCGGCGTCGACTCACCTCTGACGCGTGCGTTCTCGGTGCGCAGCACGATGGCCCGTCCGTCCTCGCGGCGCCAGGTGACCTCGGGCTCGGGCGCGCCCGTCGCCCGGCAGCGCAGCCCCACCTCGCCCCGCTCGAGGCCCGTCAGCCGGTCCTGCGCCTCGTCCAGGTCCATTATGTCCGGCGGTATCACCACCTTCATGTGGCCGATCTGCGCGCACCAACCACCGTACGGGCAATTGAAGCGTGCGCGTTTAAATGGGTATATGGGTATATGAGAGAGAGATAGAGATAGAGATAGAGAGAGGGAGAGAGGGTATGTAGCGGTATAGTGTAGTTTGCGGTGCGCGACGTTAAGGCGGAATGGTCCGGGGGGCGAGTTTTAAGAGATGCTGGAGTGTATCTCGGGCGATTTGGGGGAATGTATATTAGGAGGTGAATGTGCTGGTATTTTTGTTGGATTTTGTGTGTTGCTGTGGGAATTGGTGTTATGGAGGTGTATGGATTTACCGAGAAGAAGTTTTGTAAATATCGTTCAATGCACCTGCAAACGTGACAACTTTAAATTCTATGCCTTTGTAAGATCAAAGCACTTAACGTAAATTATGAGTACATTTTTTTCACTTAAATTTTGTAATCGTACTTTACAGTTCTCCGATCTTTTTTAAACAATCTTTTAAGTGTCCGAAGGATTTTTATTATTGTATGAGCTAGCTATTTTGGACAAAAAATGAAATTAATTAAGTTAAGCTTACATCGTTCTGTTCTTATATAAGGTTGTACAGTTAACTCATTTTTGTAATAAAAAATTGACCACGTTTAAAATTCAAAATGAATAAAAGTATTATAGAGTTGTAATTATAAGTTTGGTTTCAAGAAACCTTATTTTCGCAAATTAAATTTCGTAGATTTTAAATATACTTTGTAATTTAAAGCATTTCCCTCTTATTGATTACATTTGCCTTCGCAAAAATTTCTACTATGGAGATGGAAGAGACGATATTTTCATCATCCTTCCATTAAAGAGAATGAGATAGGTACAAAATTATAAAAGAAATGTGCTTGTAGAGACCGATATAGTCAAAATAAATGAAATCCTTACTTAATACGAGCATAAATTCATCATTTTATTTAATATAGTTGTAATTATACTTTGAAGATAGATGTGTTAAACAAAGATGTCATGTTTTTTATTGATATATTATTATAAAGTCGAATCTACTAAATAAGCAAAGGATGATGACAAAGGTTTCATAATTATTGTATGATTAAGAAAAACCATAAGACATATAGCATCGTGGAGAGGGCAAAAATCTCTTCAAAATTTAAAATTTCCCACCTTGATTTTTACTGCCTAAGAAATAAGTGTAAATTACTTACAATTATAAAAATTTTCTTTTAAATTAAAGGTTCTCTTAAGCTTTGACTGATGGTACAGGTTCTATAAATTTTGCCCAGGCAATTTCCTATTCTGTGAGCACTCTCCTTTTAGAATAAAAAGTTTTAGGTTACTTATTACTATTTATTATGTAAGTACTACTTATTATGTAACGTTTTTCTAAACCATATAATAATTATTGAATTATTAGTTGCCAGTATTAAATTTCGTAAGAGACGTGTCTAACCGATTTTACACCACGTTACTTAAAACCATAGTTCAGCAAGTATTCGACCGCAAAATTTTGGCGAATAATTTTCATATCTTGCAAAATACTAAACAAAAAAAGAATAAACCAAAATTTTTATTGTGTAAAAGTCATCGGATTTTTGTAATGTCAAATTTGATTTTTTTTTCAAGATTCGCTTATTCGAAAAAAGTATTTGTCGAATAAATTTTTGAATACTTTTTGGAACCACTTCTACGGGCCTTATTTGTTCATGTGGGACATTAAAAAATTGAAATTTTCTTATTTCGTTGAGTATTTCGCAATATATGAAAATTATTCGCCAAAGTTTTGCGGTCGAATACTTGTCGAACTATGTTTAAAACATTATTGCTAATTTTATTTAGTTTAAATGGATTTTATTAAATTTTCTCTACTCAAACCTTTACTTTAAAATGAAAAAATTCACCTCTTCATTATAAAGAGAACCTTTACATAAATTACGATCCACTATGTAAATTTCCTTTCGAATTTGATACGAGATGCACAAAAAGCCTGCTCATCACATCTCATTTCCCTGCACACGTATTCCGTTCGAGAAAAAACCAGCACATCAACTCGACAGCCCAGACGCATGTCCAAGTACCCAAGCGTTAAAGTGCCCAGACTAGTTTGAATTTTGAAAATACATTAATGTTTCAGGCCTCATTGTAATTTTATTTTTGAAAATTATAGATACTAAAAGAACTTCTTAGTGCATAATATAACACATTATGAAAACTTGCAAACGTAGTAGGGTGGATTATCTTGTTTAATTAGCTCGCGATTTTTAAAAATAACTATAATCAATGTTTTAATCTTAACATTCATTAGACAAGAGTTTGCTAAGTCAATTTTTAACAAATTGTCCTGAAACTCTCAGAGAATATGTACTAAATATTAATTTGGATTGATTGAGTAAACTCTAAAAATATTAAATTTACGAAAGTTCAAATATTAGTCTATTTTTTATTTAGTTTTTTTACATATATACGTCAATCAGAAATTGTAGACATTGAAAATAAATTAATTCTGAATCATCGTATGATGTGCCATATAAAATAGAAAGAAATTAAAAAAAAGTGGACGTGCTTGTAAAATTATAAATTTTGACCCTGTGTCCACGCAGAGTAATTAAGTATCAAAATCTTCGAGTAATTTTAATTAAGTACAATACTTCGAAAAATATACTTATGTACAGTTATTAAATGTACTTAACTAATGTTGAACAATTAGTAGTGCAGTATTTGCGAAAAGTACCTATTTCGAGCACTTTTCTGAAATACAAAAGTACTTAGAAAAAGTACTTTAATTGAAAGAAATACTTTAAGTACATGGAAAAAAATATTTGAAGTACCTTTTCTAATAATTTTGTATTTGTGAAGAGTACATTAAGCACTTTTTCCAAGGACTTTTGTACTTGAGAAAAATCTTGAAGTACTTTATTGTTAAGTAATTTTCGTAGGTTTGAACAAATAATCGGTTACCTGTTATACTTATACGCAGCAGATAGCCACTTGTTCGCCTGAACCGACGTTTTGTAGGTATTTGGAAAAAATACTTAAGGGGGTAAAAGGATATCTACGGCTGCAAAGAAAGAGAACAATAATTAGTTTTTATGTGACATGGTTTCAAAGTATTAAAAAAAACGGGTTTTGTATTAAAACTTTTGTTAGAGCCCTATATATTGTAAAAAACTCAAATTAGCAGTAGTCATACCCCGATGCATCGTTTTTCCGAAATGAGTTTACCGTAGGTTTTCTCTGCAAAGGATGGTCCATATTATTTAAGCTTATCCATCCATGTGTTAGCAATGTTGTACAAAATAACGGTCTTATTACAAAAATCGGGTGATTTTATTAAAATGTATGTTTTTGAACAATATTACAGATTGATAAACTTATAGACCATTGCTACTTTCAATTTCGTGCAAAATATAGGATTCTAACAAGCGTAAATTGTCTTATAAGTACATTTTTAAATACAAACCTAGTTTCTTAAATTACTTTGAATCCATGTCACGCATAAACCTTAATAATCTTTCTCTTTTCTTTACAGACGTAGACACCCTGGTTCCCTCATAAAACACTTTTCACAAGTACCTCAGCACTCAATGAAAAATACTCCCCTAGCCACCAAATTACATTCTACACTCGCATGCCCATCACCGATCCTCCCCACCCCATACTCCACATCTTCCCCACACTCCACCCAGCTATATCCTCCCTACACGCTACAAGCCAAGACAACCGACGCGTCCACGACAGACAGCCCCGAGACTCCAGACTCTATCAGACGCGCGCGCGCGTGATCAGTATGCACGATCGTGCGCGATTTCGCACCGCTCGACTTTGACGCACCTCGTCCCCCCGGGGATGCACGTGCAAATGTTAATCGGCTGACGCGACGCGATGCGCCGCGACGCGAAGTCGATCATATGTATATTACGCGCGAGGTGTATAGGTACCTGGCTGCGCATCGGGTCCGTGTTGACCTGGCACATGTACGTGCCCGAGTCCGTGGGCTGGACGTTGAGCACGTGCAGCTTCCAGGTGTTGTGGCCGTTGTGGGTGACCGACAGCCGGGGATTCGGCGCCACCATGTGCGTGTGCATGGCCAGGATTGCCCGCGAGTCCGACTTTATCCAGGCGACCTGTCGAGCAGAGGACGGACAGAGAGTGGTGTAAGTATAGTGGATAATGCGACGGCGACGGGGGGTTTACCGTAGGTACTTTCGCAGAGTATAGAGATTTGTATTGGATAGTCGAGAGTTGGTAATGTGGGATTTTCTTGCCTGAAACCGATTGTGGTTTGGAAAAAAGTTGAGAGTATCTGTACAAGTGATAAATTTGTGAACGAAGGATTTTTCATTATTTCATCTTTTATAGCACGTTAATTATGTAAGGGAGGCCGGGGTAAAGTGAGGAGTAAAAAGTTTGCCTATCGAGATGAAGAATAGGTATGTATGGAGTGAAGGCATTGTGTTGTGTCAATGGTCTCTTTATCCCGGTCTCCCCTATCCATGATGTGGTTGCATAAACCGACTGCGTATATGAATTCCATAGAAAATATATAGCTTATTGTAGTTCTTTTTTGAATGACCTCGAATTATGTAACATCAAAAGGTACCGCTCCGTCACCAGTATGTTTAAAGTACTGTAATTGATTATAAGTTTAACACAGCGAAAAATCACTCGGGCCTCACAGGCACCTAGGTGTGTACCTGGGGTTTACTTTCAGGTGAAGTTAAATTAATAGGTTTAAAGGAATGCCACGGTTGCACAATAAGTCAAAGGAGCTGGGGGCGGGCGTGCAAAGCTGATTCTATTGTTTAGAGTTCGTCAAAATATGAACGTTAAAAAAAATTTAATCCGATTAGTGAAGGGAAGCTTTAAAATAAGAGGGTCAAGTCGAGGTCAAGTACTATGAAATAAGTGAAAAAATCAAGATTTTATCAGGCATCAAGTAATAAAAATTAAGAAAATTAATACTTTTTATGTTTTTTACTTTATACACAAGGAAATTTTTGTTTAAATGCTTAATATTTTATAACTCCTTTATGATCATATCAATTTTATAGGTCCCCTATCAAAGTTTTACCTGCGGCTGGCATAGGCCATTTATAGACGTCCTCCTTTACAAAATTTGAAAATATTGCTAAGAAAGTAGCAAGAGTAGAAGAAGAGACCAAGATTATGGTAACTCAATGTTTTTTTAACTTGATTTGTGTACAAAAGGGTACACAAAGTTTGAAAAATTGATTTGAAAGGATAGAACATCTTTATAATGCCATAATAAAATTCATGTAAACAAATTTTAGTTCATGAAAACTTAACGTTAAGTATTTGTTTGGTTTTACGAAAACAAAGAATTTTGAATTCACATACTCTGGATTCTGGGGTACGATATGATCCACCAAATCGTGGTATAAAATATTTTATGGAAGGGATGAATTGTGCTATTAGAGACTCTTTAATATCTATATTTAAATGTTCTTCCAAAATATCATGTATACAATACTGATTTTATCCATGAGGATATTGACGTTCATCCTCTTTCAAACTTAAAATATTAATTATTGCTAAAAAAAGATTCTAAAATGCTTTTGCGAATGGATATTTATTAGATTATTATTACGTAGGTACATTACATTTCAACATTCAGATTAATAGATACTCTAAATTTATTTAATTTTCCAAGATATTGTTATTCAGTATATTCATGTACATATTATAGTCAATTTTATTCTAAATTTGTATCTTCTAATGTATCAATAAAATATATTTAGACTATCAAGAAAATTAATCTCGCGATTAATTGAACTATGGATACGGAGCGACACGTTGTATTAAAATTCAATTTAATCAAGTCAATGAACATTGTCGTTATTATTGTCACCTCCTTCTGTAACCCAATTAACTCGCATCCATTATTCTCAAGACAAGACTCTCATATCTCTAAGATAAAATAAACATCTATTCGTGTCACACGTGCTTATGCGGCTCCTTGCGAATGCGCGAGGATTGACCTCCGAACAATCCCTCCGCGGCGGGGCAAATATTCTAATGAATCAATAGCGCATTCACAGCGGATAAGATGACCTCTTAAGAGGCTTAGACGATGTTCACGCGAACTGTAAGCATCGCGGCAGGAAAGAACGTTGACGCGGTAAATCGCATTAAAGAGGCTCGCCGGAATAATTGATTTTCGCCTTACACGACAGATAGTCGCTGCGCATTCATCTGCATTTCAAAGTCGCTCCTACAGGCGTGAACCCCGATTAAATTTATGTGAATCCATTTGACTTCAATTGGCAGTTATAAAAGAGATACTTTCGTGAAAATAGAATCTATACGGGAGCTAGTTAATTTGTTATCTATTCCCTGTAATTACAAAATAAAGATGATAACTATAATATATTTTTTTTTAAATTATGAAAATGTATAAAATCAAATTATGTTGCATAAATAAATACCATTGCTTTCATACACTGATATAAGTATTTAATAAGATTAACTAACTTTTAACTAAGTATGTAATATTGGAAATTTAACACAACTATTTTTTTAACAGAATAAACTTGTGGTTAACCTTCACGTTTCATTATCTATCTTTGTAGCATTGATGATAAATACTTCAGTTAAAATCGAACTTCCAAATTCTATTCAAAGTGCATTTTTTAGTGATTATACTTTCAACCTTTAAATTACTTATGTAATTTGTTTAATAGAGCTCTTAACCATTTCTATTTTGTAGAAATGATCAAAATTTAGTAATGAAACAATAGTTATAATTAACTAACACCTTATTTACTAAGCAGAAATAATTATTTTTGTTACAATACTTTTCTTTATGTAGGTATTAATAAATAATTATCAGAAAAATTTGTAATAAAAAGATTTTAATAATTTTAATTTAATTTATTTTATTTCTATTTAATTGTAATAAAAAGCATTGAAAATTGAAAATCTCCGAACACCGTAACCGAAGGTATTGCAAATGCGCATCAAAATCCTATGTAATAAACAAAAATGAGTGGCACCCTTTGAAATAAATTCGCTTATTTCCGCGCGTATGCTACTGCGCGTACATCAACGCCTCGTTCATAGCGAAATATTATCTCTCGTCAAGTCCGCCGCTGCTCGCGCATTTAATCCGACTCCTTCGTAAATGTATAACTGCGCTGAGCGGAACGCGGATTATCTCCTCATCGCGGGGGGGGGGGGGGGGGCGAATTTCTATATAACCGACGAGCATTCGACGATGGACGGGATGCGAACACGCGAATTTCTCTGTTGTAGAATTTTCAACGACGGAGTTGGCCCTTTCGAGGGAATACGATATAGCTTTGGCAGTGTGTGACTTTCTGCATGAACGAGGAGCTGTTTGAAAATTTGTGCATATTAAGGGGTGAAAGCACTCGGGATTCCTGAAAGCGTAGTATTATTTTGATAAATTTTCGTGATGGATCAATCATAGGAGATAATTACCGGAGATTCAAACATAAAGCGGAAGTTTTACATAATTTACTAAACAGTGGCTATAAAACAACTTTGTTATACCCACGTGTATTTTAAAATATAATCTTTATAAAAACAGTGAAAATTTGAAAAAGAAATTATGTTCATCTCAAATAATCATATAAAAAATGTTATATCGAAAATTTTTAAAAAATCGTTATATCTTACAGTTTTTATGTATGGAGAATTGTAACTCAGCAGTGATTGTAAACAAATTGAGTAAATTAATTAATTATACTTTGTCTTTTAAAATAATCGTTGAAGTTATACTGCAAGTCATTTTGAAAAAATTGATTTCGAACAAAACGCTTTTAAACTGTTTTGCGTACTAATAGCTCGATGCTACTTACCAATCAAATATTTAATTACTGATCTGTTTCTCGACTAAAAAATAGCATTACATAAATATATTTTTTACCCAAAGTAATTTTTTTGAAGGATTAATAAGGATTTGATTGATTTGTTCAATAGTATAATCTTCTATTCAGAAAAGCAATAAAACCCATTAAAAATTTACTGTAAAGCATGTTATTAATCGATCGTAATAAGTCAAATACGCGGCGAAAGTAATTTATATAAGAACTGCGGACAATACTGAGATAAACAGTATTTTAACACCATTTTTGGAAGTATTTATCTTCTTACGATTTAACTTTTATGAAGAGTTAACGGATTTAAATCGGAAATTTGTATCGGGAAATACACCCGATTAACTAATGGGATTTTTTAACCAGAGGCTTTACGTCTTTTAGTCGAAAATCAGATCGATATACTTAAATAATCGGTTGGAAAATAATGGCTGACGTGTACACGAAGGATTTCAAACACATTTCTTATTTATTTCATTAACGAAACATCGTCATATTTTTCGGGGAGTCAGAGTGGTTCTCACCAAGCAAGTGCTATTTACGTTGGACAAGCACAATACATAAACTTAGCATTAGTTTCGAGCTTGCATATTAGAGCGATAACGGCGTTGATGGAGGTGAAAGTCTTAAATGCGTTTAGACGGCGAGTATACCTTATAAGATTGAAGATGATTAACGACGCAGGTGAAGAAGACGTCGCGACCTTGGGTAACCGTGTGGTTCTCCAGCGGGGCGAGAAACTCGGGCTGCTGCTCGAAGCGCGGCACCGTCTGACCTGCAAAATCAAATGATGATCGATGGACAATGTTGAACATTCGCTCGACTTGATTGTCTGTTATTTTAAGGCGAACTGAAGTTGTGAAAATTTAAAATGACGAGTCTAGACTTGTAAAATATAAAAAATATATTATACTGGTTTCAATCAATTTTAAATCGCGATATTATTTGTCGCATGAATAGAAGTTTGTATTATGTCAATTATAGGACATTTTGAAAATGACTTTAATATTCACTGTCATAAAGGTAATATTAAGTCGATATAAGCGATTTAAAAAAGTATCCGAAAAAGTATCCGACGAATACTTTCGTCAAATACCAAGTATCCGAAAACAGTATCCGACGGATACTTTCATCGGATACTGAGTATCCGAAAATAGTGTCCGTCGGATACTTCTTTCGGATTCTTTTCTTATTTTAAAATGTCTAAAAGAGGTCTAAAATTATCCTGGGTCCCTCTAAACATGGGGTATTATCCGGATGATACCATATATTTAGGATTCCCAGGCATATTTAGGACCTATTTTTGCATTTTGGTGGTATAAAAAATTTGACTGCCAAAAATAAAAAATATATCCGGTATCAAAAGACGTAAGATAGGTGTAAAATATGCCTCGGCACCCCTAAATATGTGGTATCATCCGGATAGTGCCCCATGTTTAGGTGCTTAGGAAAATGTTAGACCTCTTTTAGACATTTTAAATTAAGAAAAGTATTCGAAAAATGTATCCGACGGACACTATTTTCGGATACTCAATATCCGTCGGATACTTTTTAGGATACTCAGTATTCGACGAAAGTATCCGTTAAATACTTTTTCGGATACTCAGTATTCCATGAAAGTATCCGTCGCATACTTTTTTCGGATACTCAGTCAGTATCTGATCAAAGTATCCGATGGAAACTATTTTCGGATACTTTTCTAAATCGTGTATATCGGCTTAATACATGGTGTACACTGTATTTTGCAGTCGAATACTTGCCAAAATTTGAATTATATTATACTTATTAGTGTATGAACATAAATATACGTTGCTTCAAAAAATATTGGTTAAAATATCATTCTTAATAAAAATTATTTGAAGAATATTTTCTTAAAGAATTAACAAAATCTGTTAAAAAGTAATACTCATTTAAAGTAATTATTATTTAATTTAATTAACTATTTAAAGTAAGAAACATATATTTTGAGAAACTTGCATTTAAAGTTTCAGTCTTGCATCCAATCATATAAATAATGTTATACAAGTTTTTTCGATTTAACTAAGTTTTGAAATTCATTACATTATTTTAAAACGCAAATTAATAAAATGTAATAAAAATAATAATTGATTATTTTCCCGAAAATTACCAAAAACCTCAATTTAAGTCATTTTTATTGTTTTAGCATCCATATACTTATTTATCGATTCAAATGACCTCGAAACATTATGAAAGCTGCCACAATGTATACAATGTGGAGCATTATATAATTTATATAAATATTAGTATAATAAACCCGTGAATAGGATATGTCTCGACACGACAGACAAGCCAGACGATTATTATGGTATCCGCAATATAATACTTGCTTCAGCGCCCGGCAACGTGTTTGTACAGTCTTCGTGTATAAACTGGACGCGGGCCTCGCGCATCTTCATTCTTGAGGATCCAACGCGCGTGAATACAAGTTCGGCTTTCGTCCGCGCTTTTCATATGCAGAGCATGTGAACTTTTTAATAACGCGAGTTTTAACGCGGAATTTCGAGAGTGTTTATGTGTTTTTTTTTATGACGTGTTCGCGGTGCTCGCTTGTTTCAATATTTGCGGGTGTCGCGTAGTGAGGTTATTATGGTGTACCGCTTTGAAATGAATTTTTGCTCGTCGTTTATGATTTAAATAGATAAATCGATACGAGATTTCTTAAAAAATACACACTTGCATGATAGAATTTATTGTAAAAAAAAAAATAGCATTTATTTACTTATTATTTAAAGAATATTTGTGTACTGTGTCGCTATTGAATCTAATGCTTTGTAAAAATTGTAAATTGTGATAATCTTAAGGTAGTTCTCTCGGTTATAGAATTACCGTTAAAATTTTTATGAAACTCAACATACTGGTACACATTAGTCTAAATGTGATTCAAATAAAGTTTTGTTAAGCCATATTACGTGAGAGAAAAGTTATTAGCATTTTCACTACCACGCGTTTAACACGGAGTCTTATGGGAAATAACAAAGATTTACGTATATTACGGCAGTGACAATTTGCACGAAGGTGCAGTTAAGTTGTTATGCACTTGGGTGGAATTGGCATGTATTTACATAAACTTACGTTTCGGTACTTTCTACGACTTCTAAACGAAAAAGGGTTATGAAAACATATTAAAATCGACGTAAACTCAATTTTGAAAAAAAGGCAGTTAAGTGGTTATTCCTGTAAGCCACATAATTATGATATAATGCAATATATGCTATCCCTTTAAACAAAATGTATGATTAATGGCCATTTATATACTCCAGTCTCCCTTACATAATAAATTTACTGTTCCATAACAACCAAAAAAAAATGAATGCATCACTATAGAATATTTAATCGTTTAGACTATCGGATCACCTCCGCCATAAATCGCCGAAGTTCTCCTTTACATTATGTACATCGCCATAATAACAAGCATCGCTAACCCATAAAGTTCAACCATCGAAAACTTGGAAACTTCAACTGCGCCGATGCACAAAACTTTTACCCACTCCTGATAAAACTGTCGAGTCGTCGGAAAGCAAATTTTCTCTAAAAAAGAAAAAAAGTAATAATAAAATGAAAAGATACAAGGCCGCCGAACGCGCGCGAGCACCTATACATATATACGCGACAGTCCCGCATTCATCGAAACCGCAAATGCGCTCGCTCATATAAGGCAGGGCAGTAAAACGCGCGAGCACGCGCGCTCGTCGTGTCGTCGCGCTATGGTTCTCTCTCTCTCTCTCTCTTTTTTTTACGAGCTTACCAATCGTCGAGTAGAGCAGAGCCGACAGGAGGAGGCAGAGAGCCAGGCAGTCCCAAGAGGCCATTCCATCGAGCGAGCCATGCGCCATGCGTGCAGCTGTAACGAAAAATGCACGAATGTATAGAGGGTTTTTCGTTTTAATTGCCACACTATGGTTGTACATTTTTATTAGCATTTGTGCGTTTTTGTTTTGTAGGGTATGTACGGGCAGGTGAAGTTCGGAGCAATTTGGTAAAAAAAGAATCGATTTGTCGAGTGATTTATTTTAGTGTTCTAACAGTGAGGGGTAAAATTGTACTTTTTACGTAAAAGTGAAATTAGAATAGTATGTATATTTTAGCATGTGTTCGCTTATTTTCCCTTAAGTTTGCAGTATTGGTTAAGAGTACTTTAAGTAAATTACCCAAGTATAAAACCTTTTGAATACCATTCACGAGTATAACAATTCTCGCAAACAAATTAAATGAAAAATTATAAAAACCACTTATGAAATATATTTTAAGTACTTTTATACTTGAGAAAAGTATTTTAAAACAGTACTTACAGTACTTTAAAAATGTTACTAACGGTACTTAAAATATTTGCTTAAATTTATGGCTTACGATGACTTAGTAGATAGAGTGACGGATTCTTACGCCGGTGATCCGGGTTCAAATCTTAGTTTCTCATAGCTTGATACAAGTAACAATGCAAAATTTATGTGCTTTATTTATAAACGCCACAACCAATCATCGATTACTATACCATATGAAAGTACAGACATGGCGACTTTGAACAGTATTAAAAAATTAGAGAAAAGTACTTACTGTACTTAAAAATGTACTTGTAAGTACTTTAGAATAGTACTTACAATACTTAAGAGATCTACTTAAAGTACTTTTCACAATAACTGAAAACTTGTTCAGCGGTACATAAAAGTAATTTCTTATTTAACATCTTCGCTCCGGTATGATCCAGAAATGGACCATGAATGGTTGCAAATTTAATTTCGTTTCGTATTATTGTAAAAGTAAAAATGAATGAAACTATTTATGGAACTTGTTATCTTTACAATCTTAAAATTATGTTAAGATATAGAGATTTTATTAAATCTTCAAATATTCAATTAATTTTTAAAGATTACCGAAATTACTAGATATAGTATTACACGTCAGGAGAATAATAAAAACAGATACTATTTTACACTTTACAATAACTTTATAAAGCTGAGCGTAAAAGAAATCAATCGATAAAATCTTGATATGTGTTTATGCTATTTGTATGACACATTAGACTAATATAAATCGAAACTTGCAAATATTCTAGTCAATATTTAAATCTGAAGAAATTCCTAATATTGAGATATAAAAAATACTTATTCAGTTATTAATAAACAAGGTGATTTATTTATTTAAAAATTATGTTATATGAATCCGTAACAATAAATAATATGCTTATAAGTATTAAGTATCTACGCTTCGAATTCCTTCAAGGAAGGATGTATTGTCTGAAATTGTAACTTTTGAAAGTATTTTTTTATTCATTTTAATACGCATCAAAGTTAAGATTATATAGTTAAATTGAGAAGAATTTAAAAAATCCATCTATCAATGCATTTAAGGTAAACTGAAGAAAATATTAAATCATTTTTGAATTTAACCATTCCTATTTCACCAAAGAAATTATATGAATTATATCTTTAGAAAGTAATTTGTAAGTAGAGAAAGTACGTACCAACAATTATATCCTTTAAACATATTATAAGTCTTTTAATTTACTTATATACAATGAATACTTCAATTTTCTCACTAAATACCAACATTCAAAAATAAGTTCTCCAAGGCACAGTAAAACTCAGTCAAAACCTATGCATAGAAAGCTGAACACTTGTGGAGTGTCGCGAAAACTGCACCAACTGCACCTTCCATCGAAATCCATTTATTTCACGCATTCCTCGATCCTCGCGTCAGTTTTTTTCGTTCACGCAACTGTCCTCCCTCGTGGCGTAAAAATGGATTAACGACGCACCAACAATCGCGCGATCAATTACTCGCAGCCGCGACAAATTGAAAAATTCGCAAGTAAAAGGCATCTCGTGTGAACGTGTGATTTTATGACTTTTAGTGTAGGTGTGTATGTGTGTGTGTGAATCAATCGTGGCTGGAATCGATAATCGCGTTACGCGGCTCGTTGCCGTTTCATCCGGCGTTCTGTGTGTTGCGGGACGTATGTACGGTGCAAAAGGGATGCGTATAATAAGGAAGCAAGTGTATATATACGGATTGATTTGACGCGTGCGAGAAATTTCGATGCGCATACGACGATTCTTTTTCGCGGAGCTCTTTACGGTATTTTTACTTTTCTTATTATTAATTTGCGGTCACGTCTATTTTATAGCACTTCGATTGAATTATTTAAGAACTGCCCTCGTTAATTATTCCTGATTGCACGTTACCTTACATAAAATGTTATATCGCGCTTGATTTCCTTTTTGAGGTCAAATTATTATTAAATTCAATCTCGGATCTTCTAATGAAATTATCCCACACTTTCTCGCGGCACAACAGGAGCTGTAATAAAATGTTTAATTTTAATCGAGTAAAATCTCCCGGCCGGCTCACATTTCTTATTCTTTCTCAAATGACATTTCCAGCGATAAAGCCACAATTCAGTTCAATTATACAGTTATCGCGGCGCACGGTAATCCGATAATAACGATCTACAACTATTTAAGCACATTCGCATACAAAATAATACATCGCACTCCCGTTTTTCAGGAACATCCTAAGAGAATAGAGGAATGACGATTCAATAAAAAGAATCTCTTGTGCGACCGGCCGAATCGCTAAATCAAATCACGAGTTAGAGCGGCAATCCAAACGGAACGAGCGAGATTAAGAGGGACAAACGACGAGATAAAACAAGTTCGAAGCCTCAATGAGGCTCGTAAAGTCGAGACGCGAGAGTGTAACGCGCTCGCGCGTGTAACACACCGAGACCGGGTGGGCAGGGGGGGGGGGAGGTACTTAAGTAAGTACATAAGTAAGTGAGAACGGAAGCTGGGGAAGAGAGACGAGGGAGATGGAGGCCGAGATTTCGAAGGGGGAAATGCCGTGGGAAGGAGAAAAGTAAGGCGCGAGGTTGAAGAGGCAGAGAAGCGTGAGAGAGAGAGAGAGAGAGAGAGCGCAAATTATTACTTTTTTGTACAATGTAGGGGTGAAGCGGGTGGCGGTCTTAAGGTTCATTATCTACTAAACAATTGCTAAGATCAAATAGAAAAAGGTACTGAATGTTATAGCTAAACATATTCACTTTAGTTTTAGAATGAATTTTCTATAGAATTATATAGTTTATTACCCACCGAGTAATGTCGGATTGAATGGCGTGTTATTGTAATTACTCTCCAAAACTGTTTATAGTCACTCATTTCTTCAATATTATTGGAAATAATATTAGAATAATAAGAAATTATAAATTATTCATTTATTTGACCTGTATTTTTGATAAAGTAAGATTTTCATATAAAAGCTGAGAACTAGGTTACATAATCATATTTAATCAAAATTGAATATTTAAGTACTTTATAAGAGTTTGTAATAAGGTATAATATAATAGACGATATTAAATTTAAAGATTTATACGTTTAATCGTATTCAAAATTTTTAAGCTGTTACCCACTTAAAATATTAACCCTTTGATGCAGTATTCCGAGATATCTCGTCCAAATGTGGTTTTTACCGTAGCCAGGAAGACGAGATATTTAGCCCTGACATTTTTGGCTATAACTTTTCACTGGTACACTTTTAGAGTATCTACGACAACGCAAATTAAAGCTGACAACTTACTCTTTATGATAAGCTTGGTTCGACTTTCGATTTTTATACCACCCCGAACACATAAAGAGAGGTGTTATCTAATTTCCGAACACGTAAAAAAGAAATATATATTTGGGAACGGAAAAGTCGGGTAAAATGCTTACGCAGGAAGGTTAATAATTGTTTTGTCGACAACTTTCCAATATGGAGAGCTCCCGATGTTTTAAGGATAAAGGGATGGAAAAGTTTATAATTAAATAATTAGTCATCTTTTCGAGCCACGATATAAGAATTTATTGAGCTTAGAGAGAAAAGACCTTGCGGCCAGAACCCCCATAAATTATGATATTTTTTTCGAAAAAATGAACATTTTTTAAAATTTTTTTACGCTTTTCGTAAATTTAGATTAATTTTACAATGTTTAAAATAAAAGAACGGCTCTAAAAACATAAGAAGTTATACCTATCGTAAAATTTGTCTCACTACTGCCTTATCGTAATAGATAAAAATGTCGCGGAAAGTTAACGAAGTTAACACCAAAACCGCAGTTATTTATATATATAATTACCCGATGAATATATCATTCTGTGATTATGTCTAATATCTGACCAAATACACAATATACTACTTTAATTATTCTATAAACGTATTGATATTCTTTTTTGTAATACTAGCGAAATAAAGCGCACTATTAATATATAACGATGCATTTAGTAATCACGAGTTTTTTGCAGAGAAGCTCATTACGACATTATACGTGTTAAGAAGTTTAAATCCGGATACTTTTCTTTATTATTAATTCACACGTTTTTTTACTACTTATAGTACCTCTACTAACTCGGAAGTTAACTTGAAACTTTGACCAGCATTTCCAGAATTTTCTTAAATGTGCGCTATTTAGTAATACGTATTATAAAGGCAATTTTATAATGATGGTTTTTCATATTTTGCAAAAATTTCGATACTGATTAAATATGATTGCCCAAAGTTGGCAAAAATTAAATTCTTTTACAACAAAATTTCGGTCGAAAAGTTTGAAAATTTAGCATCAGAATCGAAAGAAGTAAGTCTTTCTCGTACATAAACCATATCTTTTATTATTAATTTGACACGGTATAAACCTTTTACTAAATACAATCTGCACAAAAGAAAATTACTTAAAATCTGCAAGAAACTATTTGACAAGTATAGTTTCTGTAGTATTGTTATCGGTACAGCATTGCAAGTTTCTTTTCTCAACTATTGACTATATCTATACTTAAATTATTTTAAAAATAAAAAGTTTTTTTTAATTTTTATAGTGACAATATTCAAGTGTTAACTGCTTATCTCTCTTGCAGCATTGTCTTACAGTATTATTATGCATATACTGAGAAAAAATTAATGTTTTCAATTAAATCATTTTATTGAAAAAGAAAATTATTAAAATTAATTAAAATTAATAATCCATATAATTGATTCAAATACATCTTAATTAATTTAATGCTACCTTTATTTGGTTGAATTAAATATTTAACAGAAGTAATACAATATTGCAGGTATTGACATATTATGATGCTTTCAGTATATTCTATAATATTTAAATGAAGCGTTTCTAAAGGAATAAGCCCATTTTCGAAATTTAGTAAACGTTCATAAAATTGTTTAAATATTCTAGTGAAGAGATATAATTTATTGAATTTCGACTCTTTATGTCACTAATATTCAGACGTTTGCGACAGTTTGCAAACTTTCCAAAAATGACTTGTTTCATTATGGTTCTGTACGCCCCAGATTATAAAGTATAAATAATATATATTCTGCTGTCCTGGAGACGAGTGCAATTTCTACCATCGCTTGGTATGATTCTACAAAAGGCCCGATGAATTTTTAATAAACAAATAAACAACCAAATAAATAAACACATAAATAACCCCCACCGCGCAAAATCAAAAGACACAAGCCCCGCAGTTCGCCTTAAACCCCTCCAGCAGTCCTTTCCCGCTTCCGCAAAGCGCAGCGAGAATGATCACGCGGACGCGGTAAATTAAAAGCAGTAGTTAGCCAATCTTACAAGGGAGCACGAAAGTATAAAAGTCCCAAGTGGCGCGTACCAGCTGAAGAAAGAAAGAGACGCCCGACTGCGCGAGAGAAACGAGCTCAACGAACGCGCGGCGCGGGATTCTTTGCGGATTTCATGACGCGCGCCGCCGAGAGGACGAACAAAAGTCGCGAGGGCGCCAAGCTGCAGTCCTGCGCGAAGCGAACGACCGCTGACGACTTTGGGTATTATGCTGGGAGTCCCTTTTGCCCTCTGAGAGCGTGTCTTTGCTCGTAATTTCTTCTGGGGATCTTTTGTAGATTTTAAGAACTCTTCGTTTCGATCCTGCCTTTTTTGACGGGGTTTTTATGTACGTTTATGAAAGGGGATGATGGATGTTTCGTGAATAGTGACTATTAGGGCTGTAACTTTTGGTTGACAATAAACGGACGTGGGTTTAATGAATTATTTTGATCAAATTTAAGTATATCTGAATTGAGTATGAATAAAAACTAAAAATTAAGATTGTAAACTTTCAAAAGAATGTGCATCAGTATGGACACTTATAGTTCTTAGAAGAGTATTTTTGGCCTATATGCTTAAGAATGATGTTTAAAATATTAGTATGAGTTATATATTTGTATGCTTATTGAGTATATTTACTTTAAATCACATATAAAATAATTAGTATTTACTTAGTTTGTGCACCGGATATGTCTTGAACCTTTTGGGTAATAAGTTACGATAGGGAGTAAAACGGCTTTTTCAAAACCTAACAGAATAATATTATTCTATTTAATAGAACTATAAGATTCTAATCCAGCTCATAAAGTGCTACCATCTGGCTATCAGGATCCATACTAGAAGAGGATTCATATTAAGGGACGCTGCACTTTATTATTTTTTTGTTTAGCTGAGTATTCATAGGCTTTTTATAGAGTTTTTGATTATTATTAATAAATATAATAACTATTATTTAAATTAATGTTAAGGAATTATGGGAAGTGTCATCGGAAATTAAAACAAAATCAGAAAAACAAATTATATTATGAAAAACTATGATAAAATTACTCTTTATCTGTGCAGAAACATTTATCTTTTACTGCTATTCCTTTATTCTAATTATTCATCTAATATATTTTATTATATGTCAAATAACTATTACGTCAATAATCAGAATATCAGAAAATTACTAGGATAAAGAGCGCGAAAGATCGATCTTGTAAGGCGCTCTGGCGAAAATTGATTTTTATAAAATCTTATTAATCTTACAGTCAACTCATTAATTTGGTGAACGATGAAAACAGAGCCGCCGAAAAAGAACCTATAAGTAGAGATTACCCACTCTCTCCGCTTGGGTCTCCAACAATATATGCAGACATCTTAATTCTAATAGCAAATTCCCTTTTCTGCGGTCCTGCGTAGTTTTGCACAGTATTTTTACGCGCAAACACGATTTTCATCCAATTCAATCAATCACGCAATCATACTTTATCTACTTATTCTAATCATTCGTTACCTTTATATTGTTTATGTTTATCCGAGATCGAAGTTCAAGTGAATTTTGAAGAGGCAATTTTAATACCTGTACGCATTAGATCTTGTCCTCTATAGTTATGATGTATCAATTCCCTCCTCCTACATTTGGAGAATGTAGTAGGTGAAGTGCGCATTCATTATAATTGGCATATTATACAGCCGATGTTACGCGTCTAGCAATATTCCAGCGAAGCGACTCATTAGTGAATCTTTGTACTATATAATTAATAAATTTTGAGTATACTCTCGTATGAAAATATCGTGTTTCAACTGTACATTATAATATATGAATGAATTAATTGACATTAATAACACATATTTTCATTACTTCTAATGCCTACTTCTTTTCATGATTTTTGTCATTTAGTTCTAATTCATAACTTTTCATGTTTACTTAAGATTTTTTAAAATAATACTAGGTTTTTAAATGAATGCTGAATCAATCGTGGAGAGTTTTAGCGAAACTGATCACGTGGAAAGTATGAAAACAACCTAAAATTATTAAATATTTTCGATATTTCTATTAAAGTGGAGCCTCGACCTAAAACATTTGTTTGCATTACATTCGTAATATTGTCAACGATGTATCAGACAAAGTACGTCGGTAGTTATCATATAGTTTAGTAAGATAAATATTTAAAATAACGATCTTCTAAAAAAATATTATTGATTCTTATTTTTATCATTTGATTTTTATTTTTATCATTCAATCTAATTGTCGTAGTACTTGATTTCCCTCTAAACCACTTACAACCGTAATCCATTCAACGATCCAGATTCCACATTTCTCCCCAACACTCACACCAACACGCATTTTCGCATGCGAAGAACTAGCCAGTCACTCGCCGTACGACGTCTTTTCTTCAAGCTCTCGCAACTCGGGAACCCCGTAAAATTACTCTCTCCCTCCCGTCGTCCTCTCCAAGGTAATCCCCGGGGTCTTCATTCGACATTTATCCTTCCTGAAGCGTGATCCCGCGCACGAACTTCGACCTCTCTCTCTCTCTCTTGCGAGGGTGAGTCTCATTGTCGGAGTGCGTTTTTGTGCGCTTTCTTTCGGCGCGCGGCGCGATTCGCCCATTGTCTCTCGCGCGACGCGGAGAATCCCGCGAGATAGGTAGCAGCGGTGGCGACGTAGTGTGTGTGCGCGCCTCTTTTGAAGAGTGCGGGAAAATGGAAGTTGAAAGGTAATTTCAGGTGGGCGAGTGGTAGGTATGGGTGTCGCTTTGATTAAATCTTTGCGCGGCAGCGTGGAATGGGATGTTTTATATCGTTTTTTAAAGGATTTTCTGATGCTACTTCCTCGGGTGTGCGTACATATTTACTTTGATAATAATAGTGTAAGCTAAGTGTACACAAAATGGCTCATCGAAGTATTGATCATTTAGTATCGTAGAAGCAATGAAAATGTTCTATTCGATCAGGTTGGATAACAAAATATAGCATGAAAATACAGAAAATTTCGTTTAATTAATTAAATTCATGTATATAGGGAAACTCTATTTGAAAAGAGAAATACCCATACCCAACATTTATATCTTTTTCACAGATTAAACAACGGTATGAGTATCTTTTATAACAAATAATTATTTCTTCCTAGGAAACACACATATCTTATAGACAAATTAAATACAGCATAGTAAAAGCGGTCATATGGTTTACTTTAAGTAATTCCGATTCATGATATAATTTAGAAATATTGAAAGCTTAAAAGAGAAAGAAAAGAAAAAAAGAAAGCTTAGAACTTTTAAAAGCTTAAAAAAAGAGACAATCGAAAAGCTGACTAAATATAGCAATAATAAAAACAGTGTCAACTTTTGTCAATCCCTTTTTATTTAAAATAATAATATAGATATATTTACTTGTGTAAATCACAGTGATGAATCCACTTAAGCATTTACGAGACAAAATTCACTACAGCTTTGTTCCCATTTGTATTAGCGGGGTAATTGAGCGGTGAAAGAGCTTCTGCATATATCAATACATAATTCACAAGTTATTTACCGGATAGATTCCGTAATAGCTGGGATAGATGTGATGGGCCATGTTGGGTATACGAACTATATTAGGTATAGTTCAAATATTTTATCTGTTATGAATGATATGCAAAATTATAAACAGGCATGGCAGCGGGAGAGAGTGCGTATTTTTACCGTTTTGTAAAATGAGAACTTTTTAGTAATTTTGAAATATTCTTCATTGATATAAGTGTGTAAATAAAATAATTAGAATTTAATGTTAAAAAGAGAATTTAAAAAAAAAAATTTTTTTATCTGGTATATGTAAGATAATAGTGATAATAGTGTACTTATGGCTGACTAAATACATAATATACTACTTAGTTCTTAAAACATTTTAATATTTAACACTTTCGCTGCGGTATGAGTCACCGGTGACTCATACAATTTTCAGGCACATATTTTTGAGAGTTAAATACTTATAAAAAAGTTAATCATTAATTGCGTTTCAGTAATGCTGTAACTAATATACATAATAAATAGAAAATTAAAATGTACTTCGGGAGCTTTTCAGGCAATGAAAAATATTTTTATTACTAATATAAAGATGCGTATGGAAAGTCGTAAAATAATAAATAAATAAAAGTAATTCCATTACGTTGCTGCGACAATTCTCTTGACTTTCCTCTACCGCTTTTATCCACAATATTCCGTAAATACAAATTTCCGCAAAGCTATATGCATACATATCCACTCGACCCACACGACCCTCTCAAACTTATAAACTTCGCATCGCTCGGCAAGCGACACCGCGACTGATTCAATAATTCAAATCAATAAAGATCAAAACATCGTAATCTCGCGCACAACAAAGGGGGCGGGCGCGTTACACCCCGAGTGCGGAAAATCTGCGGGGAGAGCGTTGCGCGGCGGCGAAAAAGGTTCTCTGCCGCCCCCCCGCCCCCGGGGGGATTTGCAAGAGTGGAGGGAAAAAGCCAAAGGAGCTTAGGTTCGCGCGGTAAGTCGGCCGTCATCCGAGTCAACGAGCCGGAGTCGCGGTCGCGCTGTAGCGCGTGTGTGTATAGGCTCTCGCGTTTGTTTGCGGTGCGGATCGTGCGAGGGTGTATGGGCGCACGGCAAAAAGGTACGTTTGCAACGTTGTAAGGATGCTTTTTAGGGTACAGGGGTGAGAGAGATTGTTAATAGTTTTTTTTAAATGGGATTCACGTATAAGAATTGCTTTTAGTGGTGTATGAAAGTTTAGAGATTATGTCTGACTAAGCGTATAATGTACTACTTACTGAGGGGAGAATATTAATGGTTTATTCGCCTTGTATAATATTTTAATGCTGAAACACGGATTTAAGGTGTGTACAAACGTACTTCCATAAGTAATTTCTCCGAAAAAAGAATAAGGTGAAAGGGTCGCACGTGCGTAACAGAAAAATAAAAAGTACCGAAACCACATTCTTACCTAATACATGTCGTCCTCTCAGTGACTATGATAAGACTATGATAACTCAACATCATATTTTTGTCAAACCGAACAAGTTACACCAATATTTCATAAAATACAACTTTTCTCACTTGAATATTATAATTGCAATTGTTTCTCAATATTTTCTTAAACAGTTTTCGAAGTGCATGGGAGATTTCTGTGGTCCTTATGAAGATAAAAAATCAAATAGCGCAAAAATCGGATTATCTTTTTAATTGCTAATACTTTTTTCAATAATAATCAAATATACTCGAAACACCTCTTGTAGACTGAGAAAACCCATATTGTTTTGTTAGTTAGAAAAGTGTCCATTTTACCAATTTATGGAACGCTTTTTCTGATCATAACTAGCCATTTATTGCCTATTTTTCAGAGCTACCTAGGAAATGGCTAGTTATGGTGAAAAAAGCGTTTGATTACTGGACTGATTTCTACCAGGAACTCAGATATTAAATAATTTCTTGTGCTTAACCCTTTCGTTTCCAAATAATTTTCTAAAAATCAGATATTGTCTACAAAAATTCATAGTTAAAAATATAATTAATTACAAAATTGCTCTCTTCTTATTAATGTATGTTCTCCGGACATACTAGAATGCAGATGTACTTTAAAGTTCCACATGGGTCAATTTTTGTAAATCGGAAAAAGTATAATATTTGCCCATTTCTCTATTATATCAATTTAGATGTAATGGGTGCTTTGTAGGGTGGATTTATATTTTCGATGGTTTGTAGAGGACGCTTTGTGATAGTAAAAAAAGTTTTACTAAAAGCTTGTTAGAAACATGTTTTGAGACTTAATAAATCAAAATACATTATTTTTAGAAAATGTCTGTATGAATGAATGTATGTGTGCGTGCCCGCGTTCGCGCGCGTGTGTGTGTGCGTGCGTGTGTGTATGTGAAAGTTTGTGTGTGTGAGTGTGTCAGTATGTGTGTGTGTATATGTGTGTGTGTGAGTGTGTCAGTATCTGTGTGTGTGTGTGTGTGTGCGCGCGTGCGTGCGTGCGTTCGTGCGTGCGTGCATGCGTGCGATCGTGCAGGCGTGCGTGATTGCGTGCATACGTGCGTGTGTGTGAGTGTGTGTGGACGTCGATCAGCATTACTCTGCATATACACAGTGAAACTTAATATTTCAGGGCTCTGTTTTTTTTCTTAAAGTTTTTTTTTTTTCGATTCGTTTATCTTTTTTAATGGTTTTTTGATTTTTGAGTATTAGTTTTTCGAGTTTTTTAATACCTTACAAATGATATCATCGATCCAGCGAAAGGGCATTTGAAAAAGCATAAAATTATCTAACTTTTCCGACCTGAAATTTGGGTAAGGTTTCCCTTCTTTTCTTATATACGAGAATGTCATATTTGTTAAATAGTTAGATCTCGAAAATGTATGACGGAAAATTTTTCAAAAAATTTGAGATGATTAAGAATATGGAGAAGAATATTCAATAACAGTTTTGAGGCTTTATTTTTTTCTTTTGTCGAGAAAAAAATAATTTTGTAAAAAAAATCGATTTTCTTCCTCCTACGATAACTGAATTAAATTGACAGAATTTTATCTGAAACTGTACAAAAAGGTAGCTTTATACTATCTCATGACCTGTATATTTATTTAATCATGAGATAATTTATTTGATGAGATATTGAGGTTATGTGTTTTTTGAAAATATTTTTTGATGTCTTATATCTCGAGAACGGCGCGGTCGTTTGTTATCAATCAGATAATGATTTATCAATTTTTCGATTTTTGAGTTCAAGTTTTTCTGCTCTTTTTTTATGTTAAAAATATTATGATACATCTATTGTACATTCATTAAAAAGTGCATAAAATTACCTATATTTTACAACCTTAAATTATGGATAGGCTCTATCTTTTCTCCTAAATAATTTTTAGAATAAAAATACCGTGACTACACGAAGGGAAATGGTCTAGTAACAATTACTATTTCGTATGGTAATGTCGGGACTTAGTTGTACAATCGTAATAATTACTTTTATTTTAGTATTAAATGCTACATTAATATCAGTTATTGATATTTATCTATTAATATGTACTAGTGAGTGTAGGATAATCTACTAAATAAGTATATTCTTATAGAATTATAGATTTTTCGATTTTTGAGTTTTAGTTTATCTGTTTTCTTTTATGTTAAAAATATTATGATCAATTCAGTCTAATTATTAGGAAATCATATTGATTTTTCATCACAGAATTCTCGACAGAATTAAATAGAATAAATAATTTCATATTAGAACAATTTATAAAGTTTGCGGAAGCTAAGTGTCAATGAAATGACAGTGGTTTTAATAATGTGATGCATGTACCATTTTTTTAACAATATATGAAAACAAGTAGATTTCTCATTCGAAAAATGCAAACAAAATACGTCCACTTTCATAATCAAGACAAACACTTCTCTACATCTCCATTTTTCATTATCACACAAGCACTCAAAAAAAAGCTCTCGACAACTATTAAAAACTGCCTGAACACTGCACAATTACCACTCCTCGAAATCCCCCTTCCTCTCTCTCTCTCGCGTTTCGTGTCAACGACCACTCAGACTCACGCCCACGCGGAAGCCGACGATACAAAGCGGCGCGCGGATACAAACACACCGCGAGTGGATGCGAAAAGAACAAGTAGGGGGAGGGGAACACCTGAGACGAGTGGACTCGCGCGCGGGATGAGGAAGATTTGCGCGCCGAGTGGCTGCAGCAATTGTGCTCCTCCGTGCGCCAGGAAACGCGCACAATGCAAGGGCTCGATGATTCTCAGAGAGGATAATGCGTGACGATGGATTTGCGCGTCTCGACGAGAGAGAGAGAGAGAAAGAGCAAGAGCGAGAAAGAGAGAGAGAGAGAGTGGGAGAGAGCTTAGTTGGAATTAGGTGGAGGTTGCTCGAGTGGCTTCGCGTCTGCCTAATAGATATCCCGTGGTGCAGGCGTGGGTGCGGAAGGATTGAGATAAGCGGAAATTGTTTTGTATGAAAGTGTGATACTTGATGAGGTTGTATAAAAAAGGGTGGTTGCTTGGATCATTATAGTAGAAATACACAGGGTAGTGGAATAACTGATGGAGTTACTGGTGGAAATAAATTGTATGTATTTGGAAAAACATTATTAACATTTATGAATAATTTATTGTTTGAGAGTCATGATTGTTGTAAAGGTTAAGGTAAAACGGTTGACCATTATCAGTTATTGAGTTACAGAAATAAAAAGTATACTAAATAAATAAACATGCACTTTTCTACAATAGTACCTTCGCTTTGTTAATACCTCCAATAAAAACAACGTATTTTAATTTGGAGAGCTCAGTTCCGTTCTTCATCACTTCATCTATTTTACACGTCCCTGTTTGACACCACTGTGCTCTTCATAAGGTGAATTGGCAAAGAAAACTACCACCACGCCTATAGAGGGCGCTGCTGCTTCCCATAAAAAAAACAGCGAAAAACATGGCCATCTGCAGGACTGTTTCTTATAAGACTTACATAGAGTGCATACGTATAAATGGATTTATAAGTTTTATACGTGACAAAAAACCTATTACTGTAGTTGTACATACTATAGGAACACTCGACGTTAGAAATATCTAGTCAAATTTATTTCAATTTTTTTGATATGTTGTAACTCATTGCTCGTTCTCATTAACCTGATTAGAGGATTTCAGAAGATTCAAACAAACTCGATCAGATATTAAGAAATCACTTTTATAATTTTAAGATCTTAGGAATTATTTTCACAAAGGTCAACCAGATCCTCGTGATTTGTGAAAGAAAATAATTTATGTAACCGTCTACTGCTATCACTATACTATTAGCGGAAAACTAATTCTGATTAATTACATGTAACTCATAACATGATATAGTATTATATTAAAAATGCATGCGACCCAGATCGCACCTGTCACTTCACTCTCAGATAGAAATAAAAAAGAATCCCTCCTGTTGAAGTTAAAAAGGCGCATCAGCAGCAGTAGCAGCAGCAGAGAAAAGTCTCGCGTCCTCAAAGTGCACACAGCTCAGAACTCCACAGCGGACGCAGAAACGCAGAAGGAAGCTCATTATAAGTCGAGGCCCGCGGCACGCGCACTCAGGAGGATCGTCGCATGATCGTATATAGTCGCGCGGCCGCGTAATTACGCTGAATAGCGAATATACGCACTGTAGCTAGGTCGCGTCTGTGACACAGTGCCATCAGTGCGAGTGTTTCAAGGGGACTCCAGCAGGCCTTTTTCTTTCTCCTTTGCGCCAGAGGTTAGTCACAATTAGCGCTCGTCTTTGGGGGCGGCGGCTTGATGTCACCGAGCTAAGGAGATCACGGGGTGATAATGTTTTTGCTGTCAGTGGAGTTGAAATGCATGCGTTTTATACATGGGATCACTCTTTATAGTATGCTTTATGTAGAAAAGGCGTGTAATTATGAAGCGCGTAGGTTTGCAAAGTTAAAGCGTGGAATCGTTTTGAAGGAAGTTTGCTTTTTCTTTATGTGCATTTTGATGTTTGATGCTGAGTTTATAATTAATATTAGCTGAAATAGTTGGTTTTCTAATGTTTTGTAAGGTGATCTGGGTATTTACCTATTCAAGCATCAATATTCAATATTCTAGCATCATCAAAAAACATAATTTCATGAAGGATTTACCGAAAAATCAAAAGAACTTAAACCACGTACATACTGCCGCGCAAATGAAGAAAGTGGGTAAATCTAAGACACTTGATAACATTCATTTGTATCTGGATCTATTTGCGTAAGATGTTTATTTAAAAAATATCTATCCTTTTCCTAAAAGACGAACTACGTCTAGTCATTTTTGTAAAAGAAAAATAATGTTTCAAATAATTTTTATTCGCAATTATTTATATGGTTCGAATCTTTTTGCGAAATAAAGATACCCACTTTCTTCATTTGCATGGCAGCATACTACATGTCGTTCACCAGCAATTATGACAAGACTATGATAACTCAAAATTCCGTTTATGTCAAATTATGCAAGTTACGTAACTTTCTCATGAAATACAACTATTATACTTAAATTCTTTTTTAGTACTATATTTTCTCAACCTATTTTCTAAATATACGAAGGATACTTATTCCCATACGAGCTATTCTGCGCACAAAAATCAAGTTGAAAAAATTACGAGCCTTCATAGTCTTATTCTGAAAACGCGATATGTCCTTTCATCACTCACTACAGAGAAGGAAAACAAAGAAAGCACCGAAACCCGGCACCACAACTACGATATCCTTAAAAACGTCTAAAAAAATCGACATTCTCGGCTCTCGTCACTGTCCCGCCTGGGCGCTGCGCAAAAACATTCGCGTACATACACATACACACACGCGAGATGTACTACCTTTCGATTTGTCACTCGATTGCAGCGCGCGGGTGCATGTTTATTATCCCGCAGCCGCGTCGACAGCTCGACAAATGTACTGCGCGAGTGACTCCCCGCGCTGATGTCGTTCGCCGGCGACTCTGTAAACTTCTTGTCTGTCGTGTTTGTTAAAAGTTACAACTTTGAAAGTGAGTATCTCCATTTCTTTTCTTTTGGATGCCTTCAAATTTGGCACAACGGTAGATAATATAACGAAGTATTTAAAGGCCCGGAAGAGCGTACTTTTGATAATGTAATTATTAATATATGGTCAGATTTCAAAAAGAATATATAATGAAGCGATTTTTGAGCGAATATGCTTAAGGTGATGATAAAGCTACCTGTCCCCGACAAATATGAGGATCCACTTTTCTCATTTCATTTTCAATTTAGAGTAAATATCTCTATGGAAAGTTTTTGTTCCAACCAAAAAAAACAACTTTTTATAGAGATATTTTTTTAAAATTGAAAAATGAATAAAAAAAGTGGTTCCCCGTATTTACCAGTAACACGGGATTTAACATCACCTTAATAGAAATAGTTCAAAAAGTTCTCAAAATTTCATTTTTTGATGCCAAATATGTTTACAAAGTTTGGGAGAAAAAGTTTTCAATTTTGTTATAATCCCTTCTTAAGAGAAATACGAATGAATGCTCTTTCACAATACCGACTACTAATGTATTATTCTGATTGCGATCACTCAATTTTTAATTAATTGGATTATTTTGTTCAATCTTCTGAATTATTTCATATATCTTTAAGAATTACTGTATCTGACTATTCATGTTAATAATATTCATGATCCAGCTTAAACGAAAGAATTGTTAATCACTTGCACTGGAATTGCTCTAAAATCGATACCAAATAATTTTACAATATTGCTTTATCGCAGCCACTATGTAGTATAATGTTTTAATGCAATGCATAGTAAAAGGGCTTTGTCAGGTCATTTGTTAAATAAATAAAAAAAGTTATAAATCTATAACAATAATTCGACGCCTCATACGAAGACTAACATATTTCAGTTTTCTGAAGAAAGGATACTATTACATTTTACTTTTATGAAATAAATAATATGTTTGGAAGATTAAGGGCCTTTGCACGTTAAAAGAATATGGACATAGGACATACTCTCTAAAAATTTTGAAGTGAAAATCTCACTCCAAAAGCAATAGGTTACTGTGTTTTCATGATTTTTGAGTGGAATTTCACTCCAAAATCATGAAAACACAATCACTTATTGCATTCTCTTATTTCTCGTATATATAGATATATCAATCAATCTTATTTTTATGTCTATGTCCTTATTCTTTTATCGTGTCCCTTATAACTATATCAACGTATTCACACTATTGATATGTTTCATTTTTGAGCTTCACTGGAAATTTATTTTTGTTATTTTTATCAATTTTTCAAAAAGCGGAAATCGGTTAGTCTTTGTACCAGGCGTCGAATTAATGATTGTTATTGATGAATGATTCATTTTCTCTAACATATTCACCCTTAATGAGGCTCCAACCCTATTAGGGCCTGAGATATTTGATTGCGAACATTTGCTGCTTTATTCGACTGACTGACCTGATTTTAGAATTAGAATTGAGATCCGGGCTTATACTGCTTGTTTTCAATTGTATTTCATCCTGAAGCTATTTACATTAATCATTATATTACTTTCAGATCCTTACAAGATTTTCTAATTAAACAGACATTTTTGAAAATTCTTTTTCTTATGATTAAGCCACCTCGAAAACATTAAGATTCATTAAAATCTAATATTTCAAAATATTCATTGTGGAAACTGTTCGTTTTAAAAAGTAAAAAAGCAATATAATACCTAAATAGCTTCAGATCAAAATAGTATCTAATAAGAATAATTAAAGTCCTGGAAAACTTAAATACATTGTACAGCTTAATCGGCAGATTATATATAAAAGTAATATTTTAAACTTATTCTGTTTTTAAAACTGTAATTACTATATTTTATGTTTATAGATGGAAAATAATAAAAAGAAGTATTAAAGGGATTATATACTTTAAATTTAGCGATTCACTAGAATTAGCACTGAATGTCTGCATATTGATTTAACAAAAAAGCATTTTAGAAATAAGCTAATATGGTATATATTACTATATATTTTGGCTAATTCGCTGAATTTGTTATGTTTTTGTTATCTTTTGTTATCCTCAGTATTTGAAATATATTCAAAGAAAAAAAATAGGCATGGTTATTGTAACAATAAATGGAAGACTCATCATAACAATACACATAATTTAAAGCAGTTATCATTCTTCTTTACTTTCATGTCAGGATTAATACATTTTGTAAAAAGAATAATTAACTTAATTTATGGCATTAGTTTGTACTAGTTTGCATTTTGTAAGAACTTTTAATATTTAGTTACATGCTATACAACTGATGTAATAATTAAATAATAAATAAAGATATAATATTTTCACGTTTAAAATCGACTATATATTTAATAATTTATTTGATATGGCGTTGGAATAAGTTATGAACGATGTTTAAGGGTTTTATAATTATTCTGATAGACATTACTCAATTGCCGGTACACGTTTTACATTTCTATCAATAAAGTATCTGATAATTTTATAGAAGTAAATTTAATTTAAAATTAAAATTATTAATACTATAAACTTATACAAATTAAGTAAAAAGCCTTTCCATGTCCTCTTCCGATAATCAATTATCCTCATTGACAACTAAAATTTACGTTCGCTATCCTATACATTAATTATATCCAATCCAATCGAATCATTATTTTTTCGTCCACGTAGATCCGATAGAACATCAGCGAACCGTGACTTCTCTTATTCTCGCGCTTCTTCTCCGTTTCAGCTTAATCCGCGAGGTTTCGCGACGGACCGCAAATAACAGATACGCGAAGAGATACTGCACGCATCGGTGCGTTTGCCCCGCGCATCGATATTTCACGATGCCCTTATCGAAAATTTCGCTTGCCAGCGTTGAGGAAAATGCATTGCGCACGCAGTCCTCTTCTTTTCGAGAGAAATCCCATTTTTATATATACGGAGTGAGGAAAGGGGGAAAATAGGGGAAGAGGAGGAGGAAGCATTGCGTAAGATAAGAAAGGCTTTCTATTTGTATTTCGCTTTCGAAAAGGTTTCCCGAAGCAATCGCGTCTGAATGATAGACTTCTATTTTATTTTATGTATTCGTTTCTGTTCTGTATAGGAAAGAAAATTTAACAATAAAAGCCCTGTATGCAATGCAATTTTACGTAATGGTTTATAGGATGTTGAACTGTAATAATTGCAATCGTTATTGTATCACAAATGTTTCTGTATATTTGTGTGTACACAATCAGTTTTATACGATATGCAATTTATGACTGTTAACATAATTCGAGAGTATTTATAAATAAGTCTTTCACTGATGCACAGAACATTGTGTTGGCTTATTTCTAGAGCACGCTAATAATGTCAATACTAAATTTATATGTACTTTCAATTATACATTCAGTCTATTTTGCACTTCATATTTCTGACTAAATACATTTCAAGCCAGCAGTATACTTCATAAAATTAAATTATATAGTTTATTTTTAAAGTGTGCGTATAGAAATTAAATTAATATGTGAAACTGATTCTTAGCGATAGTGTATCCGATTATAACTTATAATGACGTTTGCTGAAAGTATAAAAACATCTCTATATTTTTATAAAAAATTTCATTATGATATTACATACAGAATTTAATTCATGTTAGAAATATGGAATATTATTGTGACTAATTTAAATTGGTAGTTTGAGTATGCTTACAAATGTAAAAATGGTTGAAAACAATTTTTGCAAGTTTAATTAATATTATAACATTGTATGATGTAAAACGCTTTTCTGCAAAAAGCGCCTAATTACTCCTCATCTACAGCTTCTAACTTTTAATAATGCATACAATATAAAAATTATTAACTTTTTAAATATTAATACTATTGTTAAAGTTTTTGAAAATCAAATATAATCTATGTATTTGTACTCAACATAAAATGTCACGAATGAGTAGATGTAATTAGGATTTAAACATGTAAATAGGGACCTGGTCAGAACAAGAGCAGATTGTCGGTAATGGCGTTTGCTATGCTCGCGCCAGACGTTTTCGACACTTGAGATACATGTACTAAAGCTAGTATAAACAGTAAAAGAAGGTTCCCGCTTTGAACCAAGTTAGCTAATTTTAACGTATGAAAAAATAACTTTAGGTGTATTTTCGGTTTACAGTCTCGTAGATTTTGATCCATTATTTTGTCACATACTTACGATCAATTTTCCCATATATTACGGTGTAAGATAAAGTGTTTTAAGTACTATGACTACGCTCGAATAGAATAATTCAAAGTAATTTTATTATATTCTATAATGCATTATTTAATTTATTCAAACAAATTCTCGTAAATATTGGTGAGCATATATAAAAATTTATTTTGCATACACTAAAAAAATTGACTGCAAAATAACTATTCACAATTAATATCTGGTATTCTAAAGAAGTTTAAATTATATATTTTTATAATTTAAAGCATAATGTTTTTCAAGTAATACTTTGGTTTGGTTTGGATTTCGATTTTCATAAGTTTATTTACGACAAAAAGACATAATTTATAAACAGTTTATACTATGTCGTGGAATTATCCATATGATAACATATGATCATATATAATTGTATTTGATCATACCGGATCAGATATAATCACATATGTACATATTATAAGTAGGATTACATATGGACCTACATATTATAAGTACGATTACATATGAACATATATAATATTTGAAAATATATTTACATATAATATAAGATAATATTTATTTATTTATTCATCAAGGTACATTTCCTGTATGTACATTTTGCATGCATGTATACGATTATATACGATCAAACATAATTATTTTAGTAAATATATAAAATAAAGAACCTTCAGCTGCGCCACCCGATTCTACCCTAGGTACTCGCCGAACTCGATCCCGCAAAATTTTCGACACTCGTCTCCGCGCTCGCGAATGGCCCATTACTCGCTACGTATATAATCACCGCGCGTCTACGCTCTCTCACGTCCAAAGTTCGCCCCCGAATCACGTACATAACTCAGCTCGTCGAACATTACCGTTACTTGTGAAAATCGCGAGGCTCTTCTTCCGCGCGTGGGGTCGTCGTACGTGTACACTCGCGCGGTGTTTACGAGAGAGAGAGAGGGAGAGAAAGAGAGAGCGAGAAAGAGGGGTAGCGGTACTCGAGGCATCGAGAAACGAAGTGGCTGCTTATACGGCAGCTCTCCCGGACTTTCCTGCGCGCATGTACTGTACTGCTGACGATTGAGATTTTTTTTGTTTCCGCTTTATTTCGATCGTGTTTTGAAGTGCACGCTCGTCCCCTTTCTCGTTTGGAGTTATTTAAGAGGATAGTATTTATTGGGCTGCTTTTGTGTTTTCTTTTACGTGGAAATTTGACGAAAATAGCTTACGATCGGAATTATAATGTAATAATTATAGTTTATATATAATTGCATATGACTATGTATAAAATCATCTACAATTATATATAATTATATACGTATTTTATCATGTATATAAATAGGGTGGGTACATATAATGTGGACACCTCAAGGAACTTTCGGTTCACAATAAACATATATCGGGTTGTAGAGCTTCGAAAATTATTGGGACTTGTTATTTGAACCTTTGACTCTAATACTATATGAGTTGTTTTGCTAAGAAAATCACTCTGTGAATTATAATTGAAGAAGTTCTAAGCAGTTAAAAATTGGCCACTTTATCAAAAGTGTTAGTAAAGTGACCATCTATCTATTTAATTGGTAAAGTTGTATAGTAAGTGCTTCAGAAAGTCAAGACTAGCATAGCAGATACTTCCTTTTTGCGTTATTTAATTATATGGTGCCATAACATACGTCTTGGTGTTGATATAACGTGTTTTTTTTACCTTCATGGACTGTTAAGAAATCAGTGTTTTGATGCTTTCGTGTGTAAATATGACACTATCTTGTAATTGGAGATCAAGCAGCGGGATCACCTTACCCCTCAACATCTTTTGATACAACACATATACTGTACGAGTTCTGACATAGGTATATGTATAGGCGACCACATTACCTGCATGTCCATATTGCTGGGACTCAGGTTATACATAATTATATATACATGATCATATGTGGATTTTCAATCTATATCATTGTATATGCTTATATTTAATAATATATGACTTTATACATTACGGTTATTTATAACTACAGTCGAGTCAAGGAGTCTGAAAAGGCTCGGGACCAAAATTCTCGGGGACTGCAATGTGCATTTAGTATAGGAGCGTTTCAGTCCCCAAGATATTTCCGTGTAAAAGAGCATTGCACGAGTTCTTTGTCCTGATCATAACGACCTTTATATTTCAAGATATTTGAGGTTATGTATTCTTTGAAAATTTGTTTTGATCGCATATACTTCGAGAATGGCTGGGTCATTTTTTACCGAACAGAGCTCTTTTATTTTGTTTCCTAATGAAAATTCGAAATTAAAAAGAAATTTAAAGATTCATCCAGTCGTTTTCTTTTATAACAATTTTTCGATTTTTGGATCTTTTAGTGTTAGTTTTTCGAGTTTTTTGGTATGTTAGAAATATTATGATCAATTTAGTGTAAATGCATTAAAAAAAGCATAAAATTATTTATCATTTGCAACTGCGTATTTTGGATAGGCTCTTTCCCTTCTTTTGTTATATACGAAGAAAGTCATATTTAGTTTAAACGATTATATCTAGGATATATGATGACAAATCGTTAACACCGTGCTAAAATCTGATTACATTTAATTTAAATATTTAGAAAATTTTAATAAATTACGTACATAGAAAAAATTGCTGTGATAAGGAATATTACCTCTCGTTCTGTAATTTTAGTAAAAAATTATATTTCGTCAAACCACCAATGATAAAAACGCACACCCTTTTTGAGCTGTTGTTTAGAAAGCGATATAACAATTTAAAATTGATTTATTAGATCAAAGAATTTCATATTAGAACAATTAATTTAGTTTGAGGAAGCTAAGTGCCAATGAATTGGAAGCGCGTTTTTATATGGGTACAGGGCAAGTTCCCCTAAAATTTTCCAAGAAACAGAAGGAGACCTTCAAAATTAAAATCGGATAACAAATAAGAAAGTCTCTGCTGTTTTGTCGAATCTTTCTATAGGGTAAGTGTGAGAATTACTGCGGATTTTTCGATTAGGTTAAATAAGTTTAGCGTTGAAAATATCGCGCGTATGAACAAATAATGATGGTATTCTTTTTCTAGATCAAATCTAACCATTTAAAGAATCGATTCATATAAAAAGAAAAGTTTTTGAAAGTGTATTTTTAAATAATTGCTTTAAAAACATTTACTGTCGCTAGTTTACTTTTACCCAAATATATAAAAGAGAATAGGGTCTTTCTTGCATAAACATGTATATTCTCAAAAGTTACAGCGATAATAAACATTTTGTAAAGGAATACTTACTGAATAGTAGTATATTTTCAACTTTGTAAATCCACAATAAACGGGGCATCCGCAGTAATATCCACACTTACCTTCGTTAATAACTACTTTCGCAAAACGGAATTTCGCTAAAATTTTTATTTTGGTAGACGAGGATATTTTGTTTTATAATATATTAACTTAAATATCATTAGATGTGATTAAATTTAAACATTGTATTCCAAATTAAATTATACAATTGCCATATTGTGAATGAATTGCTTTAGTCTACCTGATGAAAATCTTAAAAGATATAAAAGATAAGATAGCAGACACATTACATACTTTTATAAAATAAATTTTGAATATAATTATATAATTTAAGTACTTCAGTTGTGGTTTAGTAACTATATATGATAGATATTAAAATGTAAATTTCTGTATTGTTAAGTAGAATAAGCTGGTTATGGTAAGACGTGCGTTGTAACCAAATTCGAACCTTATCATCATCCATGGCTGGTGTCTACAATTATAAACACTGAAAACAAATTTAACTAGTTCAATTTCAAGTCTACTTTTTAAAATAGACTTTCTGATTTATCGATTAATGAATTATTATTATTATTATTATTCTTGTTGAAAATAGATTTAGTAGGCTTTTATAACTGTAATATTAATATAATTTTTAACGTCAATGTTTTTATCAATTTTTTGTACTTATGTAGTTTTGTATATAAACATGAATGAAATTGCAGTGTAAATTTATTCGACATTATTAGACTGAAAGTTTCTAATAATAAATTTAATCTGAGTTCTGTTAAAAGATTGAATATAATAAAATATAACAACTAATATTAACGATTGATTTTCGTAACACTATCTACTTTTATACACTAAATAGCACTGGCCAGTTGAGCCGCATTTTATCGTTTTATCTTATAGTCACATGTAGAGAAATAAAATAAAAGAATAGCTGTTTCAGGCATGGCAATATGACGTCTCGAAGTAAAAGTTAAGGCTCCAGTAAAAAATGTAGTAGCTCCTATTTTAAAGTAGATACTCCTTTCTTTCAGGAAGCTAACCTTACCCAGCTAATCTAACCCCAAAACTCGGAACATCAACTTAAAAATAACAGTAGCTACTTTGTTTTTAAAGCTGTTGTAACTTACTACGTGACTGCTAAGATAGACTTTTATTTTGAGAACAATTAACCTGTGTTTCAGTACATTTAGCTTTTTATTTCTCCGGTCGCCTTAAAAATTTGTTTCTGCACAATGTTTCATTTATTAATTAAAAATAATTATTCTTTTAAAATAATAAGAAATTGAGTTGGAAATGAGCAATTTACAGTGTTGGGTTTACGAGCAGTGTCAAAGGTTTTCTACTGTAGAAGGTAGAATACCTGTAGAAAACCTATAGAAAATCTGTAGAAAACGTATTAGTAAACATTTTTCTAACCTATAAAATAATATGTAATAGAGCAGAAGAGCTATTAGTGACTAAAAATATATTTAAAGTTATATCATATGCGTATTATTCATTTAATGCGTAAATTCATGTAACTACTCAACATTTTGCTTGATTACAGAGATAAAATAACGTAATAATTTATTTTATTTAAGCATTTGTACCTCTATTAATTAAAACTTACGAAAATTATTTTATGCCCATCTCAACGAAAAAGGCCACTTTTTGCTCTGCAAAGCGAGACCAAAATTACACTTTCTGCCCGCAAAAATGATTAGCGGGAAAAAAGTTACTTTTTTTGACTACTAGAAACTAGTCCAAATTCCTTTATTTCATCAAGTTCTACCGATAACCCTGATATTCGATTGTCATTTAACAATATTGTCTTTTAACAGTCCACTAGTCCCGCTTTCCAAGTCAAAAAGTGACCACAGTTGAGATAGGCATAAAGTACTATATGTAACTCAAAAAGAAAGTCGATTTTTCCCTCGGGTGATACAGCCCTCGCTTCGCTTCGCTTCGCTTCGCTTCGCTTCGCTTCGCTTCGCTTCGCTTCGCTTCGCTTCGCTTCGCTCGCTCGGGCAGTAAACTCACTCGCGGGAAAAATATTCGACTTTTTGCCCTTGTTACATAATGTACTATTTATTTGGAGCAGGGAATTAATTAAAGTACGAAATGTAACGTCCCCTGGCTGTAACCAGACATTAATTGCATATTTTGCCACTTCCCTGGTAGAAAATTATCTAGTTTTATCGAGGCCCTCGATTATTTCCTTGGCAAACTAGATAGATCTACATAGTTCTAGATTAATTTTCTACCAGGGTTTTCTTGTTTAATTTTCCGAAAGTCCGTGACCCGGAGGTGTGACACTCTTTTTGATAGTTAATTATTCCTATATAAAATTATTTGTTCTAGTACATTAATGTAGTGAAGTGAAGCGCTATTACTTATTAATAACTTAATTATTATAGAAATAACATATTCCATATATACCATATAATATAACGCCGCATATAATTGTATCATATCAATACATTTTAAAATTTCATTATTAGTTTCCAAGAAATAACCTATTTAAAAAATATATTGTATCCCTATATGGGTATATCTAAAAAAACGTTCAGTTTAGGTAAATTTTTGTTTTAATAATAATTCAGAAAAAAAATTTTTCCTTATCATATTGTTTAGAACTTGTAAGATGTAAATAAGATATTGGCTATGCTTCATCGCCTGCTATTGTATTTTTTATTCATCTAATAAGAAAGTAATCGTATTTGGAAAGAGTGGGTAGAATCATATTTCTACCTTATTTTTAACCGACTTAAAAAAAGAAAAGGTTATCAGGTATTTTTATTTTATGTCTGTTCACGCGTAACTCTTCAACGAATGCACCGATTTTGATGATTCATTTTTAAACCGATAGAGTATGTTCCCCTGGTGTTACATCAAAAATTCTAATTGGTACTGGGTGAATACTATGAGTACTGGCCAAATAATAATTTATATCATTATTATTTTATCATTGTTTCATGATTTTTTGTGTTAATTTGTTAAGTGCAGCGTTATGTCTATCAGCTTTGTTTTATTAACATTTGTTGCTATTTTTCACGTAAAATCATATTAAATAACTTATAAAGTTTCAATATGATACTTCCAGAAAGTGTAAGTTGTATGTGTAGGGGAGAACGGGGTCAAACCGATCAGGTCGGTCAAACCGATCACTTAATTTTAAGAAATATTAAGTTTATTGAATGATGAAAATATTTCTTTATACTTTAGAATGTATCTCTCATACTAATAAATGCTGAAAATCAAATACAAAACATTTCTATAAAGATATTGACATCGATAGGTTTTAGCTACTTTTCTTATAAAAAAAGTTTGCATTAATACAATTTTTACAATATTTTCATTTAATTAATCGAAAACTTGAGTACCAGGCAAGAAAAATGTACCATTCAAGCTTTTACATTCCAAAAGTTTTATTTGCCTCGTAATATTTATCATTTTTTAAATTAATTTTGAAATCGTATAGTAAAATGGGGTCATTGAGATCAGCGGGTATTTAAATGGGGGAAGCGCAAAAATACATTAGCACTACCGTATATTTTCATTAGGTAATGAAACGCTTATAGAAACTTTGTTTTGCCTTTGCTAGTGCAAAGTAGTGTTTTTAATATTATAAATTAACATTACGAGCATGAGAAGTATAAATTTAAGGGACCCGTACAGTCGACGGACAAAATAACTTTGAATATGGCGGGGAACTTTCGGTCGTTTTGCTATGCGTGAACTGGGACTTTGAACGGTTATGTATTAGGATATGAATAAATCTTTCATAATACCAGTTAACACATAGCGAAAACTATACGCCACATTCAAAGTTATTTTGTCGGTCGATTGTACGTACGATTACCGTTGAAAAAACGATTTTTTTTAATTCGATACAAAATTACAAGGTTTATGTTTTTCTATCGGTTAAAGCTATTAAAATTCAAAAGATAAAGGTTTGAACTCATTTTTAAAATTAAATAAGCAAATAATGCAATATAATATATATTATGTAATATATTTTTATTTATAACACGTTTACCATAAGCGATCGACATGACCTTGTTCTACCCTATGTGTGTATGTGTTTGTATGAGTATTTATATATGTTTGTGTGAATGTGTATGTCTGTATGTATGCTCGTGCGTGTGATATGTATGTATGTATGAGTATGTAAACATACATGTGCGTGTGATTGTGTATATTCGTATGTATGTATGTATGTATGCCCTGCGTGCGCGCGTGTTAGTGAGTGTGTGTTGCTCATCCGTGCTCGGAAACCAGTTGATATAATCTAATCAATCTGTGTGAAAAAACTTAGTTTACAGTTAAAATTTGAACTTAACATATTAGTATCAGCTACTTATGATATTCACATGCAAATTTGCTTTATAATAACTTATGTATTTTGCTAAATCCATCAACAGATATTGACATATGCATAGGTAATTATATAATATATTATATGATGTCACCGATACTTCTTTAAGAAAGCCGAGTATCAAATCAGTTGATATCGTTTTTTATTGCAAATTGCATGACATAATTGACGAAGTTTAAAGATTCCATTTAAAAACGAATTAAACTCATGTATATTTTAAGATTACATTTTTTTAAAATATCCAAAGCACAAAGATCTAAAAATTATTTATAAATTTGGTAAAATAACTAGTAAGTAAAAACGTGTATACAAGATTAGAACCCATATTCCTTAGCGAAAATTGCTTCAAAATAATTGGTAGATATCACGAACCCAATTGTTAATCAGTGTCTCTATTATTGGATTGTAACCATTATTAATAAAGTTTTACATGATTAATTTTTTTTGTTTTGAAAAGTAAGAACATTTAAAAACTTTAATGATATTGATTAAAAAATTATAAGAATTCACAACAGAGGCACTGATGACGGTATTTTGAATGCTAATGGCTCAAAACATGTTTCTATAATGATTTTAATATAACATATTGTTTGTTTTTATTAATACTTGTAATATAAATCTAGTTTTAAGTCAATATTCTTTGTTAAAAAGACAATAAAAAGAGTTTAATTTGTCAAAAACCTAAGGTAGATTAATGCCCTTAAAATACATAACAAAACTTTTATTATACGTTTTTCGCATGAATATAAATTATACCAATTCATAATTGATTTCCCTTCACACGTAATAGGAAATCTCTGAAAGATGGGTCCACTCTTTGTGCAGCGTTAATTCTCCTACATTCTTAGCAAATCGAGGCACCTAGAGCTTCGCGTTTCCAAGCCATTCCGCACACTACCATCACCCTACTTAAATTTTATATAAAAATGTACTATTTCTGTTTGTGGAATCCGGACATATTTTGCATAGAAATAAAAAATTATAATTAAGTATAAAAATTAGGTCGTATTTTTTGTACTTTCTTAAAAATAATGAATTTAAAAGTTATAAGTATTCAATTTAATTGTCTTAATCTTCGATATATTATAATCACTTGCTATTTGTAATAATAATGATAAATCATGCATCATACTAATTCTAGATTAGATAGTGATTATTGTGTACATTCGAGTACGTTTCTTATGTATAGAATACTAAAAAGGTGGATCACTTATAATTTTCACAGCTACCAAAATACCCCTTTGATAGCTGATTTCTTGAAATAAGTACATAATTTTTGGTAGAAATGGCTTTGTTCCTTTGTCCCTTTGTCCTCGCGCACATCAAATTAATACATTTTTCTGAAACTTGGCTAAAAATTATATTTTTATATTTTATAAGAATTGAGACTTCTGTAATCTAAAATAACGTTCTAGTCTAAAATTGCAATTTTATTTCTCATACGAAAATGTGTGTTTTAGGCAAGTTAAAAAAGATTCATTGTAATTTGATACATATGTGCTATGACTACTTTTACAAAAAATAGCAAAAATCATATGTATTTGATTATTTACTGATTATTTACAGAAACTGTGTTAGTGTAGTAAACCATATTAGTTCTACTTCATTTTCTTAAGCGTTAAATTGTAATTTTAATATTTCTTTTGTTCATGTATACCAACTCAATAAATGTATGATAAAGTATTTAAGTGCCTTTTCAGCTCAGAAATTTAAACAGTATGCTGACAGTCGAACAATATAGATTTTAAGACATTACTATTGCAAACGCAAGGTTCACGTTAAAGGTTTAAATTTACCACCCACCAAAGACGAGTTTTAGCAGTTCCGGTGTAGCGAATTAAATTAATTAATTAAAAACGACCAGAGAGTATAATAATACATATAATATGTATTAAGGTAGATGTACAGTAATTCTTTGTAAGCGCTCTATAAAACATTTATTACTTTCTTTGTGTAAATAAGATTAGGGTAGACGAACATAATTAATAAAACGTTATTGACTCATTATATTATAAGAAAAAAAGCTTATATACCAAGTTTTCACCCCGATCTCCCCTACATCAATCACCAATTCAATCCCTCTAAGTTCCCAGTCAATCTACCTTTACATCCTAAAATCCAAAACATCCCCAACAATGCAGACAACGAAAAACGAGCCAAGATTGCCGAGAAAAATACCAACAGCTCTCTCGCATACTCACCGCGCGCCGGTGCTGGTCGTGCGTGCTCGGCAAAATCCCTCCTCTCAGCCGTTACTCTCCCGCAGCCGCGAGGACAATCTCCGCTCTGCACATAACTGTCGCGAACGCGCGCGCGCACCGATTTCAACCCGCGCCACTTACACGCAGCCCGTATCGCGTGCACCGCGCAGCCGGCGAGGAGCTCGGCAAGTGATACGCGAAATTACGATAACGGAAGGACGAATGCATAAAACGCCTATACACCGAGATAAAGGGGAAAGAGGCGCCAGACGAGCTCTCGAGAAAAGTAGATACAGAGATAGAGAGAGAGTCTGCGCGCGCTCTCGGGGGTATAGCAAACCGTCGGCGGGGAACGTCGTCGCGCGACTGTGCCGCGTATCCCGAGGGATCTGGCTTTTATGGCCGCTTATGCCGCTCGCGCGCGCGCTCATTCTCTCTCTCTCTCTCTCTCTTCGCGCCGCGCCGCGCCGTGTCTCTCCCTCTCGCGCGCGCGGTGCGCGTCACTTAAGTTCGTTGTTTGGTGGTTCGTTGTTGTTGGTGATACAATCTGGTTCGTGGGTTAATTTTGTTTAAAGGTGGAATGGGACGCGAGAGCGCGGTTTGGCCGATTTAGGCATGCATGTACTGCAGTCTGGGTTGACTTTTGAAAATGAAGGCAGACGTGTGAGGGTTAATTGCTGAGTTTTGCTCACTCATAGAGGAAGCTTTGTGTTGTAGAAAAAAGAAGTTTTATTACATACATTTGAAATGTGCTTTGAGAACCAAAGGATCTATACGAACTAGTTTTAGAAAGTAACGTGTATGTGTATGCGTGTGTATGTATATATCGACGCCTCATACGAAGAATAACAGAACTCATTTTAAGACGAAGACTAACGCGGTTCAGCTTTAGCGACAAAGAGTAACGCGTTTTGCCTACCCGCGACAAAGACTAACCGAATTCACCAGTTTGAGGCGAAAACTGACAGATTTCAATCAGTTCGCGATGAAGACTAACCGAATTTATAAATTAGCGACAAAGACTAACAGATTTCGCAAGCCCGCGGAGAAGCCTAACAGAATTCAGTAGTTCAATACGAGGAATAATATTTTTAATCATAGAAATGTTTAGGTAAGGGAAGTCATGCAGTATGAATACGCTTTCAGTATGAGTATTTTTAGATCTGGGCCACCACCCCATGCCTCACCAAGTGAACTTGGTGAATATTATTGTTTCATTATAAAACAATTTGAATCTAGTATTTTATAATTTACGACTACCAAAGTTATCGCGAAATAACTTATTTGCCAAGTTTCAGTAAGTCAAAAGTTATTTTTGGAAGTTTAATATCATCACTTTTGTATTTTAGTACATAGATAAATAAGTCTGTGCATTAAATTTGAACTCTAACAATTTGTTTTGTCCAGAGAGGGCGATTAATGAATAAATACTTTGGAAAATCAATTTTCATTGTTTTTATGAAAAGTTACAGCCAAAATAGCTGCGCATGTAAATTATTATTAATACGATAATAGTAATTGTCGTACTTCTAGGTTTAAAAACGTTTTCAAATTTCTATCACAAGATTAGGTGCAGTACAAACCGTTTTACATAAATAGAAGCAGTATTATACCTATCTAGTATCTACTATATCCAATGGGTGTATGGTGCGCGAGCGAAATGTGTATGTTCAGTGCCATCCCTCCGTAATGCTACAGTATATCTATTGCCTTTGGATTTTTAATGTCGATTTTATTTTATTTTTTATTCATTTTATTTTGTATTTATCATTTCGTTTATATAAAACAAATTATAAAGTTTAATATTTGATCTAAAAATATCGACATTACGAAAATTTTACGTGTGGTGGTGGTCCAGAACTAGAAAATGTTCATACCGAAAGCTTATTCATACTGTATGCCTCCCCCTTACATTCAGATTTCAATGGTTAAATACATTATTCCTCGTATCGAACTACTGAATTCTGTTAGTCTTCGCTGCGGGCTTGCGAAGTCTGTTAGTCTTCGCCGCGAACTTGTGAATTCGGTTAGTCTTCGTTACGAACAGGTTGAAATCTGTTAGTCTTCGTCGCGAACTGGTGAATTCGGTTAGTCTTCGTCGCGAACTTGTGAATTCGGTTAGTCTTCGTTGCGAACTGTTGAAATCTGTTCGTCTTCGTCGCTAACTGGGGAATTCGCTTAGTTTTCGTCTTAAGTTTTGAAATCTGTTATTCTTCGTATGAGGTGTTGATATAATATGTGTGTGTGCATGCATGCGTATGTGCGTTTGTGTGCGCGTAAGTATGCGCATAAACGTGAACCGGCATATCGCAGGACAAGCGTAGTTAAATTTAATTATGTAGGCTCAATTTCTTTGCTTTTTTCCAATACGGTGACCCGACAAAAACAATTTTTATGGATTGTTGGATGCGTTTATGTTATTAGCCAATTTACGATTTTTTTATTTCAGTTTTATTTGGGTCTATTAGTATGTTAGAAAGTAATATTATCGATTCGGCGTACATACATTTAATATAGATTAAAATTTCATTTAGTTTTATTTTATGTAAAATTCTGGATATAGTCCAAAAGGTGGCACAAACCGTTTAAAATGCTATTTAAAAAAATAAGAAACAAATATTTTTTGGATTGAAAGTATTTTTTCTCAAAAATATACATCATTTTAAGTAAAGAAGCTTTTATGGTCCATTTACCAGATGTGTAATCTAAGAGAGTTATGATTTTTTGAAGTTTTATTTTGCAATTATTCATCAACTATGGACATTTTTTTCATGAAAACTTAAGGTACTCCGTTATATGTTATAAGCAGTGATGCGAAATGACCGTCATTTTACAAATTTTAAACGCAAAATGTCGGTCTTTTTTTCGGTCACGTGACATGACGTCACAAAAATTGAAAGAATAATTATTTATTTAAGGTGGGAAGTTACTCAGAAGCTTAAAAAAATAACATTTTTTTATTATTCTTTTTGTATCGTATATGAGTGAAGAATACGTCAACAAATTTTCAGACACTCATTGAACCAAATAAAAAAGATATGAGCACTTTAATTGATGAGGTCCCATATGATTTAAATGTATTTCAGAAACTTTGATTCGCTTTATCTCGTAACTCAATGTTTTAAGATTCAAAATGTTCCTCGCGTCTCAATTTGTAATCAATCGATCTGAAACTTTACACACAACTAAAGGTTATATATTTTAAAAAACGGAAGTGTACGAACTATTGAGTAATGTTTTGATTAATAATTTACATGTTTTTGTTCAATTTTTAGTAATTTAATTTTTAGTAATTATACGTATGAGGTTATCAAGTTGCAGATGTAATCAGTTTTCTAATTTAAGAAGTAAATAACATATGTTGCAAGTATATTATTAAACAATATTATATGTAAGAAATAATCTCAATATCTAAATAATTTAATATTGAGACACATCTAAATATAACTATGTGAAAATATATATGAGCTTTCTAAGCTAAAAGTTTAAATGTATACCATTTAATTTGTTCATAAAAAATCAGTTTTGCTAATATGTCATTCTACATTAATTCATTCTACATACAAACTTGGATGAAAAACCTGTATGATTTGTATAAGGAAAACTATTTACACACAAATTATTTCGCAACAAATTAATTTTCTACTTTAAAAAAGAATGATATATATCAAGGGGATTTGATTAGACTACTTATACATGTTATATTTTTGTATTTCATTCTGTAATCAATTTATAATCAAATACTTTAATTTGATACCTATGAGAAGGCGATATAATACCTACATGATAAATGCAATTATTTATATTTTGTTTAATTATTGAAATTGTCGATGCATTTAATTGTCATCGTGTTTTATTTTTAGGTTCAAACTATGCAAATGAAATGATTTTCATTAATTTGTATAAAACTGGATATATAAAACTCATTATAACACTAATTATATAAAATAAATACTTATTGTAATATTGATTATGTTAAATGTACAAAATTATTATAAATATACATCGCGTCTAATTTAAAACATCCTCATTTTTCAAGTTAGTTAAAAATAGTAAATATCAGACATATTTTCCGTATACTGCAACTTTAAATAAACTTTTACTAATACAGTATTATAAAATAGAAGTTGTTTATTGTTGCGGACTCACATAATAGTTTCATAAAAGAATTAAAACAAAAGAATGTATGAATTTATGTTTATCGACATGTTTTCTGCGGAAATTTGAATGTTCTATTATACGCTATTAAACTATATATTTATATTGCAACGAAATCGAAAAGCGCTGCCTGACCAGTGATGCGAAATGACCGTCATTTTGAAAATAGTCATATTACCGAGAACATGACCCGTCACGCTTGTGACGTGACCATTCCAAAATTTTAATCGTAAAATATATATATAGATATATTGACCAATGCTAAATTGTGGACAATTAAAATGTGGACGATTCTTATGTGCATGAACCGCAATACGTCTTCATCTCAATCAAGACGTTCGATTAGGGCACAGTTCTTAAATACTAAAAATAATTTTAAAAGTTTATTTTATTTATTTATTTATTTATTTATTCAAATAATCGGGCACTAAGTACTATTGCCCTTTTACAATATAAAGTACAATATCAGGTAGTAGTAATAAAAATAACTTGTTATCGATAAAAAACCATTTGAAAAAAGTGTGGTGTCTCAAAGATGCAACGCACATGCTCGATCGTTAATGAAACTTTTATACAAATAATACTTTATTGATACACGTATACATTTTGTACAATTTTTGTATTTAAAGTATTATATTTATTTTATAAGAAAATTTCGATTTAAGTTGAGTTCATTTTATAAATTCTGCGTTCAATAATAAAAAGGGTAATCATAACTTAACGAAAAGTATTAATAAAGTACTACTTGAATAAAAGTTCCATTAATGTGAGAGCACACGCATGGTATCTTTGAGACACCACCCTTATTTCAATAATACAAGGGGTAATCATACCTTAACGAAAAAGATCAATAAAGTACTACTTGTATAAAAGTTTTATTAACGCGCGAGCATATTCATGGCGTCTTTGAGGCACCACTTTTTTAAAATAATTAAAGGTGTATAATCATATCTTAACGAAAAAGTATCAATAAAGTACTACTTTGAGACACGGCGCCACACTTTTTTCAAACGGCTGTTTATCAAAATAACTGTAAAAAAAGAACTATTAACGAATTCGACAAAAGTATTAAACAAATGTATGTTATTGATAAACAAATTATCCTAAACGTTTTTAGTATTTTAGTACTGTTAATATTCCTCGCTATGACCCTTTACCTGTATTTAGCGCCTCAGAGAAGCCCACACGCGTGATCACGTGGGACCAGAAACTGCTACTTCTCGCGGGTTAATAAGAACATTAAAATTAAAAAAAGTTTAGTTTCCAGGTTTAAAAAAATGATCCGATTCTCTGACTTATTTTAAGCAAAAGAGGCCTTACAACATGTAACGTAGTACCTTAAGTTTTCATGAAAAAGATGCCCAAAATGAATGAATAATTGTAAAAATAAAACTTCAAAAAGTCATAACTCTCCTACATTCCACTTTTGGTAAATGAACCATAAAGATTTTTTGCTTAAAATGATGTATATTTTCAGAAAAAAAATACTTTCGCTTCAAAAAATATTTTTCTCTTATTTGTTTAAACAATTGCATTTTAAATAGTTTGTGTCACTTTTGGCGTATTCTGATCAATTTATATGGATTCTACAGTAAGAATACACAAGAATACATACTGTTTATCCGCTCCTCTTTTGGCGCACAAGGATTTACCCAGTTCCTGGACTAATAAGCTAATTTCCTTCTATTATTATACACGAAAACGTCATGTTTCTTAAGCGGGCTAGCATGAGTTAAAAACGAATTTTCCGTTTGAAAAGCGATGAATATATTTTTTATAGATATTATTCTGAAACTTTTTTACTATAGAATACATTATAATATCAGTAATTTAACCGTTGTAAAATATCAAAATCTTACTCCTACGAAGCAATATATCGATGGCCCTTACGAAGACTAGCACGTATGTTGCGTTTCCCACGAAGATTAACACATTTGGAATTTCACCCCAAAGACTAGCACATTTGGTGATATTCCGTCGCCTGAATTTTCTCGAGCTACTTTTATTTATTCGAGTAGTCTGATTTTCTTGAGTATCCTGATCATTTTCTCAATACCAAAAGAGTCTAGTACTTTACGACTATTCGAGAAAAAAAAATCGACCCGACTCTTAGAGAGTTTATCGGCACAGCCCCAAATTATATATTTTATAAGAAAAGTGTTAGTCTTCGTGGACAAATTATGAAAAGGGTTAGTTTTTGTGTGAAACTCGTGAATAGTACTAGTCTTCGTAGGAAACTATAAAAACTGTTAGTCTTTGCGGTAAGCACTCAAATATGTTAGTCTTCGTAAGGGCCGTTAATGTTATGTTCTAATAACAAGAATTTTTGGTTTTACAATGGTTAAATTACAGATATTATCAAGTATTAAAAGTAAAGAAATGTATATAACTCTGGCTGGGAAAAGACTGACGGATGTCTAATAAAATAATTCATGTTTATTAGTAAATTAGAAAAATCGCTGCCAATTAATTGGTACTTATCTTTCTCAAACTTGCTTAACTCTTCTTCCTATTACTTCTTTTTTGCTTGTTTTTTTTTTTTTTTTGGAAAACCAAATGTAGTTGGGTAAGAAGGATGGTGTAGGCTAGGACTGGGCAAAGAGTGCGTGATTTTGCGAGAAAGTCGGTCTCCTCCCTATACCCATCCTCATTCCGTAAAAAGTCCTTACGATCTGAGCAAAGAACTTAGCCAAGCGATATGAAAAAGCTACCTTTCTGGAAATTTTCAACAGGATTTCAGCCGTTTTACTCCAATTATCGTGGCACTTAAAAAAAGTTTTTTTTGACAAAATAATTTTTTTCTCAAGAATAGAAAATAAAATGACTAAAACATGTTACTGAATATCCACTCAGTTTTATTATTTATCAGAAATTTTTTTAACTAATTTCCATTTTTCAGATATTTCTTTTTGAAAAAATATGAAGTAAATTAGGTTATGTAAAATTTAGGGAAGAAAACGATAGATAATTTTATGGACTTTCGATGATAATAATTATTAACGTACAAAAAAATATTAAAATCCAATAATCGAAAATTTACTAGAAAACAAAAAATGACCCTCGAATAAAACAAAATACTTTTGTCTCCACATTATGAAGAAGAATAACAAAGAAAATGAGTAATGAAAAATTAATTATTGCCGTGAATATCCTGAGAAACTGGCGTATACATACGCACGCACACACACACCCTCACACACACATACATAGCTTGACACACACTCACACACACGCAGACACACACGCAGACGCTCACACACACGCACACACTCACACACATACACATTCGTACACGTACTGGCACGAGCACCACGCACACGCGGAAACAAATTGCTTTTTAATTGTTATTGTAAAAAATTAATGAAAATAATGATTTTACAAATTAAAATAATTTTTTTTGAATAATACTTAAAAAAATTAGTTTTTTTAGGTCTGTGCCATGAATTGATATACAAAGATATAAAAAAATTTTTTTGATCAACAGACTGAAAATTTGAAAAAATATCCTAGTGTAACTGTGATACTGTCAATTTTGAGAGTCACCGATGGAGACAATGGGAACCAATATGTTAGGTTCGATAATTTGTTTTTTTTGATGATTTTTCATCTTCCTTGTTATGTACATAATTTAATTAAGTACAAAGTTGAACATTTAAGCTGTTTTTAGAAAAAATATACACTCATTAACATTTTTTAAAATTTTCATATTTAGACACCTTATACCCTCTCCTTTACTTTTAAAGGAGTTAGAAGCATTTTTTAAATAAATAATAGTTTATACATTCTTATTTGTTTATAAATCTGAAGAGATTTATAGAAGTATTATATAATTATGCCAATGTTCTTAAATGTAAAAATGCAATAAGAAAAAAGAATATATTTTTTTAACCATATGACATGCTAAGAGATAAGTTATAGTAAAGCTTACATCAGCTTAAAACAATTATTATTAATTAATTCACTATAATAAGAACAAAAATGATGATTTAACATGATTTTTTGAACTACATTTTAAAAGAAGAAATCGCGGGTTTGTAACATATCGTAACTTTTTTTAATCAGAGCATACAATCAATGCAATCATACATGAATCAAAGATAGGTGTTCAATTAATGTTATTTTAGTAAATTTCTTTTATGTGTGTTTACCTTTATTCAATTGGCAACATTCGTTATTATATATTATACATGGTTATTCGAATGAGTGAAATTTATCAGTTGTGCATTATTTTAAGGATTAAAATCTCATAAACTTATTTAGTTGAAAGATAATTTTTAGTTTATAAAGAAGAAAGAAGAAAGATTGCAAGTCGTCGTGGTGGGAAAAATTGATCGGTTTTTGCGCGAGCTTAATGCTTTATGAGGTGTGAATTAATGAGTTAATACTCGCGTTATGGACCGTGAAATTCCCACTGAAAAGGGTGGATGTAAAATTCAACAAGTAATAGTGGTTGGCTTTGTGAATAGCATGATTACGTACTATAGTTATAATCTTTATATATATATATATATATATATATATATATATATATATATATATATATATATATATATATATATATATATATATATATACATTATAAATGTTGCAGTATCGTAGTCTACAAGATGATAATATAAAAATGTATATATTTCAATGATATAAATTCCTGTTTCTAATGCAATATTCGAATTAATTTGATTACTTTTATTATATATAGTTCGTGCTAATTTATTTAAGTTATACAATAAAATCTCTATTTTTGAATATTTCTATATATAATATCAATTTTACCATTTTATGATCTGTATTTTGATCTTTGAATACTAAAATAATTTCAAAATATCGTTTTATTGTGTATTCAAGAGTAAAACATAGTTTATGTATTGTATGACTAATTAATACACTATCTTTGAACTTAAAGTATATATTTTACAAGTTCACTCATAGCGAATAATGTAAGTAAATAATGTAAATGTTAAGTAAAAAATGATTTAACCTGTCAAAAAATTTCGTATTGAAATGGACAGGAACATTCATGTAGTGCATTTGATTTTATTTAGAAGACCTAAAATATTAAATACTATAATTAATTCAACAGTTACAAAGTTGATTATAACTTAGATGTTTTCAAACATTTGATGGTTAAAGTTTTCGATATCAGTCATTAATACATTTTAAAATTAACTTTAAATCACTGTGCTACTTTTGTCTATTTATCGATCAGATTCAACTGTTATTTACATGGTATATTAAAAATGTAGATAATATCATAAAATACAGCCGTCAATTCATTGACATATAACTTAATTTAACTTAATAAGTAATTGCCAAAATTAGAAATTCATTTTTCAAGTTATTACTTTTTTAAACAATTGACTTATTAATAAATAACATTTTAATGGTAACATTGTTATTTTTGAACATAAAAATAGTAACTGCTGTTATAAAATTATTTTACTTTTAGAAACTACAGGATATAAAAAATCTATATTAAGTTTAAGCAGCGTCGCTTGTATGCAAATGTTAATGGAACGTATTCTGACATCCAGTGAAATAAAAACTGGTTTACTTAGTAAACCAATAAAAAATACTTAAAACAGTATTTTCAGAAGATTCAATAATTATTAAAGCTTATAAAAAGGGGACAGTGAATTCACCTATTTCTACTTAGTGCAGAGCGGGGAAATAGCAGTCACTTTAGCGAGTATGCTGATATTTTTAATACTCAACGCTTGTTAATAATTTTATTAATCTACATAATTAAATTAAAGTTTATTTTATCCATATTTACAAGAAAACTCATATATAAATGAAGTATATTGAAAATATAAGCTAAATGAAAAATGCTCGAGTGACTGGCATTGCCCAACCTATTGGAGAAATGCCAGTTAGTGTCGGAGTAATAATGGTCGTATAGAAAAATGTAGTTTTAAGTATATAAAACTATATTAATTATTTAATTGTATTATTTTAAGTATATAAAAGTATATGAATTATTTAATAGTAGAAACGTAAATAAATTAATTAAGTATATTATATTATTTTAAGTATATACAAGTATATTAATGTAATTTAAGTATATTTACGTAGGTTTTATTATACTAAAAATAATTAATATAACAAAAAATCAGTATGTATATAATATGTAATGTATATAACCCTTACTTAGTCCGTAATTTACGTTATATTTAAAGTATTGTGAGATTCATAAAAATGCCACAATCAACTTTTAATTATGTACAGAACCAAATTGTACGATATGCTTACTCCTAAACTTACAATGATAACGAAATATCTTGATTAAAAACGGAGCACGATGCTCTCGTGTTTGCCGTAACCATACTTCGATGTAGACAAAGCTGGTGCTGTGACACTGCGATTGCCCCGAGATTGTGACCGACATTACCCCATATCTGGGCGAATATTTTAAATTAAAATTAAAAACATTGCGGAAAGTTTAACAATATTTATTATTTTTTATTTCAGAAATAATACCTATCTATTAAATTATCAGAACGGCAAACAAATCCTAATAAATTGACAAAATGCGTGCATAAATCTTTATTCAGTAGATGAGGTTTCTCAGATCAAAAGTACCTAAAAATTTAACTGCCTATTAAACAGTAAAAATTTGAAAATAAATTATGTTTGAATCTTAAAATTAGTTACATATTATATTTTATTCAATACTGCACCGGAAACAGTGTAAAAAATTCAAAGATGTTTTGTCTTTTAATAGATAACTATATATTAAAAAATGAATAATTAATAGGTTATGAGAGTGGTATTTTTTTATACTTAACCCTTTAACGTGAACAACGCCCGAAACCGTATAGCTGTAACCGGCGTTGGTGTTAGTAAATCATTGTTTCTACTTAATTTTCTTAAACGCTGAATTAATAGTACATTGTGCAACTAGGGGGAAAATTGGCTTAGAAAAAATTTTCTCCTGTGTTACACATCGAATTATTTTTAACAAGTGTATGAATAGGGCCTTTTTCATGCATGCATAGGGAATGGGAAAGTGGGCATTTCAAGTCGTCCACTAGACCTAAGAAATAAAAAAAATAAATTTTAAAAATTCAAAATTTTTAAAAAGAAATCAAAATTTGGAAAAAAAAAAAAGTTTTGGAAAAATATTGAAATAATTTTAAGAGTGTTTCATGAGCGGGAAGTAATGTACGTTCTTTTCCGTTCCGGCAAAGACGCTCGGAATGCCCAATTTTCCATTCATTTGCAAGCATGGAAAAGGGCCTTTTTCATGCACGTGTTGAGAAGAATTTTTAATAATTTTACTTTTCATGTATACTCAATAACGTATGATCAAATATTTAAGTGCTTTTTCAGCTTAGAAAGTAAAAAATTAATCGGGCAATCGAACAAAATAGATTTAAGACGTTACTACTACTAATGCACGATTCACGTTAAAAGGTAACGGTAATTGTAGTAAATTTCGATTTTCTTAGGAATGTTCTCAAATTTTTACTATGGCTTTATAACAATATTATACGTATACGGTTAAAATTTTAAAGCGCTGTGCACTCGACATGAAGAATATCTGGTCAAATCCGTTTGAATTTTTTTATAATACTGCAATTCCATTGGATTTTATTGGATCGAATGCACGTTTTCGCTAACCTCATTATAGGATTTTAAAAAATTTGAAACGCATTCGACCAGATATTCTCCACGTCGAGTGCACCTTCGCCGAGCCGAGATATTCATATTTGAAGTTTTAATATAAGACGTTATAAGCTATATGCCAAGTCCGTATTAATGATACATTTTCATGAATAGCTTCTAAAATTTTCTTAGGATTCCATTAAATAACTGATGTTGTACGCAGAATAAGTATATACATTACTTAAAAGAAGAAAAACAATGGCTAGCCTTCTCGTTTTAAAAATACAGCCATAATCAATTCATGCCTAATGTTATCTGTATATCTATAAATTGGTACATTCTTATTCAAAAGTTTTTATAATTCTTTGGATTAAATGTCTCTTGGAGACTTTATCATTATTTATATATAGATTTTATGCTGTAATATTACTATAATTTGTAATTTAAAGCCAAATAGCGTTATTATATGATGAATTAGAATAAAATTAACTTTTAAACAGATTTGTAATGCTACAACTACCTTAAAATATGCTATTATAGTCGTATTTATTGTGGAAAAAAGGATATTTCTTACAGCATCATTTTCTAACCTCTTTTGAAAAAAATAGTATCATGAATAGTATTAGAAGTGTCAATTTTTGTTTTAATAGTTATTTTTACTTAATATATAATCTAATTAATAATACATTTATAATCACTGAAAACACCCGCAGAGAGTAGATATCGGAACGATAGTAAAAATCCGACATTCATCTTACATATTATTTTTTTGTGGCATTACTTACGTAAGCAAATTATGATGTCATGGTGGAAATATAACTATTGGGAGGATATAGGGTTAAAATTATTTCTTACATCTCTCACAGAAAAAAATCTATAAGAATACCGGCAAGAGTGTTTACAACATTTCCTGCAGTTCTTTTTCAGAACCTGCAGAATCTGCAGGTTTTTCTACACGTTTCTCTACAAGGTTTTTGCTTGCAGATCTATCTGCAAAAACTGAATATATCTCTGCAGATACATCTGTAGGCAAAACTTAAATAAAAATAAACAAAGAAAATCTTAGGCAAAACGTAAGATAACCCTGGTAGAGAAACGCATTAAAAAATTTGCATAAAAACCTGCTGGTTCTGAAAATTCTGCAGTAAATTGTGCAAGAATTCTGAAGAAAATCGGGTGAAAATTCTGCAGATTTTTTCAGAAGGGATATTACGACCGTTATAAACATAGATTTTTCTCAAGTTTTAACATTTAAAAAATGCTGCTAATTGCACTAGCGTTATGCTTTTTCAAAGAAATTTCAAATTTCTCTACATGTTTTGATAAATCACTTTTACATATGGTTACTATAAGGAAAATATGATTTAACAAGATTTACATTTTACAAAAATTTGTTATTATTTGTTTTAAAACTGCTCGTTGTTTGACGTACACGGTTAAAAAAAGTAACATACATTGTTTGTTGGAGAAAAATAGCATACCATTTATATGTTACTTTGACAAATAAAATATTTGTAGATGGTTATCAAACAAATGTTTGTTAATTTTTTACACACTACATTTACAAACAATGCTTAATTTAAGTTTGTAGTTCCCCCCATTGTTAAGAAATCTAACATTAAAATATTCACACTATGCAATGAATACTTAATTCAGATGTCTAATATAAAAATATATCAGGAATTGGATGCGAGGATCGCACAATGGATACACTAAAACGTTTACATGTCCGTGGAAAAACCAACTGTAAGCGTCACGTTTACTCGCATTACTTCTTTCCCCACATCCGAAAGCGGCGCGGCGCGGGCGTAGCGAGCGCGATAGTGACGATCGGACAGCGTACACGCTCATATGTCTAATTGTCACACGCTGAACGCTGAGAGAATATTGTTATACGCAAATAATTTGCAGTTACAAACTCCCTGGTAGAAAGTTAGCTAGAATGGCTGGTTAGCTTATTAATTATTAGCCAGATTAATAAGCTATTAATAAGTCAAATTATAGCTAATATCTGGCTAGAACCTGCTTTAGATTATGCTTTAAGCAAGAACGTATTTTGTTTGCAAATCTAACCTATTAATATTTTGTTTTGAAAAGTTATTAGTTTTTAAAAATATACACTATTATACTTTATTGAATATATGATATAGTATGCCGCCAAAATAAATATTTTTATCAACAAATAACAACTTACAAGGTTATAGAAATATGTATATGCAATACTAAAAGTATTTGATAACTAATAATTTCCTTTCCGAAAATTAGTCAATCATACTTAGTCAACAAAAATTTTGTGATTGATGTCGAAAATTAAATTTTGTAATAAAACTTCATTGTAAAACTACAAATATTTGTTTACCAATTCTCCAAATATCGTCATGACTTACATTATTCGGTTTATATTTTTATTTTTAAAATAACAATAGTTATATGACTACATGCATTCTATTATTTATAACATAAATTTCTTTTATAAAGACACTTAAATTTTACTCGGAACTACGGTACTTTTTGTGTAAATAATACTTTTTAAATGCACGCGTCGTTATGTAAACAAATAACCTAATCTCCATTACTACTCGACATTTAAGGTACATTTTTAACTTTAATTTAGTAAAATACTTAATGTAGTATGATTAGAATTGCGTATTACTTTGATTATTATAAAACTGTTATTATTTCCATTATTAATTAATACATAAATTACTTAGTTTATCAATTAAACAGTATTAAAGCAGATTTAGAAAATCTGGTTAATATCTGGCTAGAAACCAGCTTAAATTTCTACCAGGGCACTTGTTTGTTAATGGATAAAGTAACACACAAATCTGATTTGGAATATTTAAAGTTTGCTACTTTTACAAACAAATCTACGTTAAGTTAACAAATAAAAAATAAACATATTATGAATTAATTTTTAACCGTCCTTGTGAAGTAAAATAATTTACAAAAATGTGTATAAATATATACGTGAATCTATAAAAGTGCACATTTTTGTTATAATTGGAACGAAAAATCTGGATCGTATCGGGATACTGTGCTACACTTTTGTACACTTGTGTACGTTTATTTACATTTTTATTCAAAATATTCCGCTCGTTAAGAAATCTCAAGATAGATAATGTATCTAGATTTCCATAATGTCTATTGAAAGCTTCTTTTGTATACAAGTGAATTGATTTGTATATGCCGCCACATGTCGGTGGGAAAATCAATCCGTATTTTTTCGAAAATGTATATAAATGTATAAAAATCCATAAAAGTGTATATATTTGTGGTAAAACCTGTTCCAATTATAACAAAAATATACATATATATACTCTTTTATATGTTTATATACTCTTATGTAGGTTTTTATTTTTACTGGGGCGTGTAAAAAAGTACTACTTATGCAGTATATGTTATACATTTAGTAATAATATTTTTTAGAGAACACTTAAATTAAGATTCTGTAACAATTATTGATGAACTTATAGTATTATATTATGCTATTACATGATGTACATACTTTATTGTTTGGACAAAATGTAGCAGAAAATAATTTGAGTCTAAAAGAAAAATCACAGTTTTTACTGAGTGTTTTCTAGTTTCCATATATTAGTTTTTGATTTGACAATAATGAAATGTTTAAATTTGAAGAATGGATACATAGAAGTCAGCGACCCTCGAAATCCGTGTATATCAGTTTTTATTAAATAAAATAAAAAAATATCGTTGAATTTTTTAAACCTTATTTATTTTATTAAGTATAGAATCTTACGGTGGGATCATTAAAATCTTATAAATTCTTATGGTGAGAGAGGGGAAGGGGAGAAAGCAAATAATAATCTTATGCAAGTAATGGACAGACTTTAAATGAAAATAAGAGATGTTTGGCGGGGTGTCGGGGCCGTACCTCCAAGCATTCTGAAAATTCGTGCCTGACGACGCAACGAAGTATAGTTTACCAAAGCTCTAACTACTTGTGGTGTACTATATATTTTCAAATTGGCCTTATCTAGCCCCCGATTGGGTTATATATATTATATTGAGTAGATATATTGACTTGACTCTTCACATCGTGACTTCCAGTCACCATCATTTTTTTATATACTGCATTAGAAGCATTAAATATTAAAGCTGACGTGATCAATAAAACAAGCTTTTTCGGAATTGTAACTCAGATATAGCTATAATGCATTTTAAATTGCTTAAGTAAATAATATAAAATGTGATTAAAAAAACGCTACTAATTACTTTAGCACTACATTTTATTAAAGCGATATCAGTTGGGGACTCGCAGGACTCTTTTTCATTTGATATTTTTGTAGCTTATGTATAAAAATTAGGTCATAGGGTGAAGATTTCTAAATAATGCTATTTAAGGCATTTATTAATACGGTACCTGACCGGTTACTTATTCAAGCAACTTCTTTGAATATGCTTTAATTTGGTAGAAAGTTAGATAGACTGTCTGGTTAGCTTATTAATTATTAGCCAGATTAATAAGCTATCAATAAGCCAAATTATAGCTAATGTCGGGCTAGAATCTGCTTAAGAGTATGCTTAAAGTAAGTACATACTTTGTCTTCAAATCTAACCAATTTATATTTTGTTTCTACAATTTATTAATTATTAAAAATATACATTATTATATTTTATTGAATGTTGAATAAAGTATGACGCCAATATAAATATTTTTATCAATAAATAACAACTTACGATCATATAGACATACGTATATGCAATACTAAAAGTATTTGATAACTATAATTATTTCCGTTTCAAAAATTAGTCAATCATAACTTAGTCAAAAAATATTTTGTGATTTATGCCGAAAATAAAATTTTGTAAAAAATGTTTATTGTAAAACTACAAATATTTGCCAATTATTATTATTTTTTATAAAAATTCTGTAAAACTTACATTATTCTGTTTTTATTATTGTTTTTAAAGTAACAATGATTATATGGTTACATGTTTTACATTATTAATCACATACATTTCTTTAATAAAGACACTTAAATTTTACTCGGGGTTTTGATTTTGTGTAAATAATACTTTTTAAATGCACGCGTCATTATGTAAATAAATAATCTAACATCCAATACTACCAGACATTTAAAGTACATTTTAAACTTTAATTTAGTCAAATCTTCAATGTCATATGATTAGAAGTGCCTATGACTTCGATTTTTATAATACTGTTATTATTTCCATTTTTAATTAATATATCAATTCTTATGCTATCAACTTTATATTAAAAGAAACATTAAGCAGAATCTAACTAGCAATTAGCTAAGAAGTATGTCGTTTTTAACTGATTTCTAGCTAATTTTCATGCAGTTTTAATAAAAAAGGCTTTGTATAAGAATCTATATGAAATTATATAATTCTTTTTTCTAAACTTTTTTATTACGTTTTTTCAGTTTGAACATTTTTTAAAACTTTTTCATTAAAATTTGTTGGCTTAGACCTTATCATGAAACTTTATCTATCATATTTTTTCGGTTTAAACCATTTCATAAAAACTTTTTCCGCAAAGTTTGGACGCGGGGCCCTGCACATACATAAAACTGGTCCTAGAAAAATCACAGTGCCGAGATGTTTTGCATTTCATACTCAAAATTGAAAATAAATGAAAAAAGTAAGTCCTCGTAATTGTCCGTGATGAGTGGGTTTAGCATCACCAATCAATATTTTCTCAATTTTAATGCAACGAGGCATGAATATATTATCATAGGTTCAATGTGGGTTAAGTTTTTTAAGCAATGTAAATACAAACACAAAATTTTTATTATGTTAGAACAAAAGAGGATGCCCATGGATATAACTGATATGAGCATCAAAGATTTATAAAATCTTAAGCATTTAAACAAAAATTTCCTTTTATATAAAGTATAAAAACAAATGAATATTAATTCTCTTAATCTTTACTACTGAATGTCTGATAAAATCTTGATTTTTTCACTTATTTTTCAGATTTGATCCCATTTTTTCAAGTTTTCCTTCACTTCTCCGGATTAAATTCTTTTTTAATATTCGTATTTTAGAAACTTTAAATAATAAAGTCAGTTCTGTACACCTCCCGGCCGCATTCCCTTATTTACTATAGCATCCTCCTTTCTCATTAAATTCAAACGTTTATTTTTCAAATCGATTTAATTATAACAACAAAGATATCGGAATAAGTACAGAAGCCGGTACAATAAGAAAGAAGTTCTATCTCTGAAACCAATGATTCTTATGAAATTAATATTCAGTAGAAATTTAATTGAATTATATATCTCATCTTACAGTCTTCAATTTAAAATGGTTTTAAAAAATTTTTAATTACACGGTATAACAAACGAACAGCAACGCAGATCAAATAGTTTCCGGCCTAAAAATGAAGAATTTAATAATGTACAAAATTCGTTTCCCTAAAAACATTCCTTTATTATAAATCTTCCGAAAAGTCGCCATTTAAAAATTAAAAAGTTTCTCAATTTTTTGTTAACAAGTAAAACAAATCAAGTGTATCAAGTTATTGAAATAGATTCAATTATCGATTCAAAATAAATCATGAAAGCCAATCCAATTCAAATGAATCCAATTTATTCTCCACAATCAAATGATTCAGAATAAAATTTATCTTCATTGAAAATTGCAATTTTACTCAAAAAACACTCTCACCTTAAATCCCAAACTAAAAATCATCGAAAATCTCCCTTACCCCTACCCCCGCATCACACATGCACAAACTCAAAAATCCCTTTCCCCAGTTCACTCTGACACTCACCCCGCCGCACTGTAACCACCCTCACCACCAAACCTCCCTCCCTACCATCGACCGATAACGCACCCCATCTCGGTCACACTCACCCACCCTATCCAGCCATCACTTACCATCGCAGCAGCCTCTCCAACCCTTGAAAAGTCCACCGGCCAGTGGCGCTGCCTGCGCCGGCGCTGATTCTACCTCGCTCACGCGCGCACGAAAATCCGAAAGCGCGCGACGGCCGCTCAGTGCCGACTTTGCCTCCGGACTCGTATCAGCGTCGCGCGCGCGGGCGCCTCGCTCGTTTTGTACAATACATACACACACACATACGCGCGCGCGCACACGCTGCTGGTGGCGCGTAATTTCTGCCGAGCTGGCGTCACGTCCGTCTGTTTGTTCTTTCGGTTTAGTTTGGTTTGGTTAGGGCGAGGTATACAGTGTTTTCGGTTTGTTTGTTTTTTTGCACGGGAGAAGTGTTGTTGTGACAAATTGACACGAGGAGGAGTGTGAGTGGGAGGGAAGTAGATAGATAGAGAGAGAGAGAGTTGAGTGGTACGGAGGTGTGCGCGGTTGGTGCTTGCGGAGAGCGCGCGGGTGATTCGGATTGGACGCCGGCCACGCGCGCACGCGGGCCAAAGACAGTTGGAATGTAGAGCAAGTTGCGACGGATGTTTTGCTTCCTGGAGAAGGAAGCTGTTTTGTTGTTGTGGTGGTGTTTTGGAGCTTGATACGCGGGATGGGTGAAGATGGTGATGAGATCGTTTAGTGAGAGTAAGGCGAGTACTTTGTATAGTGTGTTTACTGAAGATTGTACACTGTAGGAGTTATCGTAGTGCTGTGTTCATACTTAAATTTGAATCTAAATAGAAATGTTTGAAGAAACTAAGTAAATTTTAAGTGAAGATGATAATTGTTTGAATAATAAAGTGTGTTAAACTTTACAGTGTAAACGTATATCCTAGTGGAATTGGAGTAAGAATAACAAAATGATAACGAGGTTGCGAGGATAACAAACTTTATCAAATAAAGAATCAAAGCTGACAAGTATCAAACAAGTAAAACAAACTCCAAAAATTTGCAAACATCAAAAGAAACCAAGAGTTTTTACTCAAAACAAGTGATTCAGTGCCAGCCTCAAGTGAATGATCAAAAATCCGCGAGTGAACCCTCCTGCCAGCTCCAAAAGAAAATCAAACTATCCATCTTCCGTGTTAGAAAGCGTATAGGAACTACCCTACTCTCACGCTCGCTTGGCCACTTAAAGGCAGCGCAAACTAAACCCCGTCGATCCCCGCAAAAACCAGTGCTTAAGAAGCCCTCTCGCCCGGAATGAACATCCAGCCATAAATACCCAACTCTCCTGCTCTCTCAAGAACAAAAAAGTATAGACCGAGAGGCACAAAGCGCGCGCAACCCAACAGCGGCCGCAGCTACAAAACACCAAAAAAAAAGACAGCAGAAGCATCCCTAAAAGAGGAGCACTAGTGAGAGAGAGATAGAGAATGCTTTCATCGAGACGAAGAACAGAGGCAGGAGCGCCGGGCCACTTGGCCGGTAGTAGCGCATAAGCGCGCCTCGAGGCCAGAGAAAGCCCGAAAACAGCAGTAGCATCAGCAAGAGAAATCGGCCAGAGCGAGAGCGAGCGAGAGAGAGAGAAAGAGCGAAAGAGCAGAATAGCCCGGTCGGCTAATGGCGCGCGATTCATCCTGCAAATCCCCGGACGATCGAGAGATAAAAGGAGCGAGCCGCCGGCCGCCGGATGATAATTGTGAGCGATGAGAAGCGGCGCCAGCAGCAGCTCCGGCTCCTAGAAAAGCCATCGTCCCTCCTCCCCCCCCCCTCCCCCTCTCTTCGTACGTACATACATACATACACACACACACGTGCGCGTGGGTGTCCGTGTGTTTTTCTTGTTTTTCTCGTTTTCTCTCGCGTGTCGCGCGAAGAGGTGAGAGCGGCGAGAGGAGCAGTGCTCGAGATGAGCGACGAGGGCTCGACAGGCAGGAGAGGAGGAGCCTAGCGAGGTGAGGGGGGAGCAGGGGGCGAAGATTATGGCAGGTCTACGCTGCGCGGCGATCCTCTTCCTCGGGCTGGCTTACCTGTTACGCGCCGAGTCGTCGCTGAGCGCGGGCACCGGCGCCGCCGGAGGCGCCGACGCCGCGCCCGAGCACGTACAGCAGCATCAGCACGCAGGTAAATGTGTTATGTATATTTGGGGTGAGAGAGGGTGGACGGGGTGGCTGGTGTATTTTGCAAGCGGAGGATCGGGGGCGATCGTAAACGAGGGATGCTGCGTTGGGAGGGTGTATACTTAACGCTGCCGGACGTGCTGGGTACTTAGTTTTGGGGGAGGGGTTATGGGTGAAGTGGGTGCGTGGGGGGGGGGGGGGGGCGCGTGTACTTGGGTTGAGATTCGAGTGATGCTTTAGTGTTATAGGGAAGTTGATCGGTGATGATTGGGTTTTGGGTGGAGAGGAGGATACCCGCGTAAAAGGTTAATAGGGAAGCTATAGAATTTGTACGAGAATGTGGGATATATAAAAGTTTAAGCATTAAAGAAATTTTCGTCTGTAAAGAGTGGAGAGCGTAAAAGAAAATGATAATTGTAAATTTTTAATACTGAATGTCTGACAAGATATTGACTTTTACCACTTTCTTTCAAATTTTCCTTCACTTCCACGGATTTAATTTCTTTTTTAATATTCATATTTTGACAAGCTCTAAGCAATAGCTTCTTTTTTCTTTCGCAAGCATTAGCCAGAGGCTATGTTCTATAGACAATAGAATTAGTTTTGTACGTTTGCCTGCGTTCTCCTGCTTACTACGCATCTTTGGGCTTCCTCCTCTGATACTTTCTTTGTGTTATAGTGCAAACTATAATATTTTTTATAAATACTCGAAATTCAATAATATTTTGTAATAATATAGTATACACTACTATATTGCGCATATATACGTATTGTGTAATAAGATAGCTTAACGCCTCAAAGTTTGGGAGAAGGGATTATGTACTTTTAGAAGCTACATATAGAAGCGGCTAAGTATTGTTTCATGGTTCTTAATCGCTGATGATTGCCATTTGGACGCGAATTCTATACTTTCTTTACGTGATAGTGCAAACTATAATATTTTTTATTAATAATTGAAATTCTGTGTAAAAAAGTCTGAAACAAATCTGACAATATAGTTTGTCTCAATTTGATGTCTTTTTACAAATATTTAAACTGTATAGAAATTTGCCATATTTAAAAAAACTTTTTTATAACACGTGAATAAAAAAGACCATTTTCGGTGACTATAAAGTGCATCGAAAATAGAGTTTCCCGAGCGTCAAATAAAGGGTACCGAAAATACTTATTTACGCTACCTTTTATTGGTACCTACCTTTTATTTTCGGTAGCGAAAATAAGTATTTTCGGTACCCTTTATTTATTTTTGCTCCATTTCCGTAATAAAGTGGACGACTCGGAAAACTCTATTCTCAATCCACTTTGTAGACGACAAAGAATGGCCTTCTTTATACACTTGTTATAAAAAATACGGTACGCAACTTAGGGCAAAAGGGTATTTCCAGACTCGGATGATGATTTTTAGCACTCGTGTACGTCTCGGGCGTCTTCAGCGCCCTCGACTTCCACTCGTGCTCAATCATCATCATCGCTTGGAAATACCCAGTTTCGCCCCTAGTTGCGTAATATACTATTTCACGGTTTAATTCCAGCCAATATTAACAATAAGTGTACTATTCTAATTATTGGTATCTAAAAAATAAGTTTTTGTAAGATAATTTAACAAAAGTCTGGTATAGTGGTCATAGCCAGACATTTGCAAGATTTTGTGAGTTAGACTTGTCTCAGACTTTATTATTTACACATCATACAATCGTATATCATACTATTATTGCAGTGTAGACTACATTTCGGAATGTGGACTAGGATAGTGCGCAGCGATAGTTAACGGTTCTATGTTTGGGAGGGTTTATTTACTATTGAAAGTTACAAATAGATGCAGTTGGTTATATGTATTTTGGTTAGGATTCGAATTACTTTACTGTTTAATGGATCTCGATCGTTGATGATTGTATTGGACGCCAATTCGATACTGTCTGTACGGAACTATGTAGAGCGGATTAAAGTATGAAATATGATATAATATTTTTGCGAAATATCACCATAGTGTTTGCAGCAGTATTTCGAGAAAATGTTGTACTGTATAGTATAATTAGCACTATAATCTGGGATAATGCGGTGAGATAGTTTAATGCTTTAATATTTTGTATGTATTGCATAGTACCTAATGATGCCCTACAGCAAATTTCGTGTGCATCGGGTATCTGAGCGCACGGTATAAGAGGCCATTCACTGGTTTTATTATATATTTAGTATATACTGTAAGGCAAATGAAGACGGCCCTCCCCTCTCAAATCTTTAAGTAATTTATGGACCACTTTTTAGAAATTGACGAGAAAGATAGCAAAAATACTATTTGATCAATCAAGTCAGACTTGAAGATATATTTTATTACATTTTCTCTTATATATATATATATATATATATATATCTTGAAAACTGTCAAAATAACTGAGGAAACAACTTATATTGTATTATTAAAATTAAAAATATGGAGCAAATTGGCAATTTTTTTTAAATATCTCGATGTTATTAACTTTTATTCCTTTATTATTATTTGTAAAAGTTCATATAAAAACTATGTTTACAGAATGTATAAGAAATTTGTTTTATTCTTTTTGTCATTCTTGCAGTATAACTGTATTCACGCTCCAAATACATACCTCCCTGTGAAATAAATAAATTGTTTTACGTTCTTCTAACCCTCTTATGACCAAAAGTATTTTTGTTACACGGATGACCAATCGGGATCGATGAGGAGCGCCAGCAAAATACTTTTATAAATGAAATAAATTGTTACAGTTTTACATGAAAATTAATATATAAGGTTTGTTGGAATCATTGATCAAAGTACAAAATTCAAAATAACGGATTTAATATGGCCTACTTCGAAAAGTATTGGAAGAAAAATAAAGATATAATTTTCATTTAGAACATTACAATAAAAAATGAAATATGGGGTTTTTGAGATTGCTAATGACGACTCCATTGTACAAGTCAATTAAAAACATCGTACGAAATATGATCTACTTTGTAATGAATTATATTTTACAATAAATGGATTTATGATCGGAGACCCCCAAAATCCTTCAATACCAATTTTCATGTAAAACTATAAAGAATTGCTTGATTTATGAAAATATTTTGTTTAAGTTACTCAACGATCATGCTCGGTCATAGGATTTTAGATACGGTCACTTTTTATATTGAGTACTATATTATTTTCATTAAAATGCTCATTTTAAGTCTTTTTCCGTAAGAAGTTAGAATTCGAAGGGTACCCATGGTTCGAAGTTTCTTTATGCTTGAGAAGCACCTCTATGAAACTTCTCTGGTAGAAACGAAGTCAAGTTCTTAACTAGACTGTAGCCAGATTTTCATAAACTCACTAATTTGATAACCGACTAGAGATACTGCTTATTTCTCCACAACTTTGCCTGACAAATATTCTAAATAATTTTAAATTTAAAGATTGTATATTAAGTTATATTGTTATTATTTATTTTACATCTTCGTAACAAAATTGTATGTTTAATTTGCTTATTCTTCTCTATAAAAATCTCCCAATTGAAAAACAAATCAATCCTTTTTGTTCTGGTGGAAGTTGAGAAAGCCAGATTAAAATGTTCTCATAATAAGCGTATTTCAGTACCCGTCTGTTACTACCATAGATCGGAAGTATTCGATCGCAAATTTTGTTGGTTACTTTTTTGGTTTGTCACGAAATACGTCACAAAACTGAAATATAATAATTTCTACATATATACGACATATATAGCTCACAGGATACAGGCACTAATAGTCGACCACCCAACTCAAAACTAAAATTTCAAGTGATATAACATTGGAAATTAATTGGAAGAATGTGACGCGCGCTATCATTTATAAAATATATCTAATTTTCATCTAGACATATTGTTTTGAACTAAAACATCACTACAAAAGAGAAATTGTTATTAGATTAAAAATATTTTAAGTGCAATAGAATGTACAAAATGATATAAATGAGTACTTAAAAGATGTACAAATTTTATTGACAGAATAGTAAATTATTCATAACTTTTCAAACGTAGAACATTTTACGAAAATATGAATTTGCATACGTTAATGTTGTGTTAAGGTTAAGTCGCGATCTTATTTTATAACAATGAAATTATTGCGTGGTATCATAACGTTATGGGAATTATAATGGTAAAAAATAAAAAAAAACTGTATTTAAAAATAATTTCCTTCTTTTATGTACACAATTTAGTGCGAGAATTTCGAATAAGGTAAAAGCACCAGTACCTGGACAAATTAAAAATCGGGAGCTATAGTAGAACACGGACAAAAAATTACTTTTTTCATAAAAAATACAACCATAAATCGTTATAGTAACATTTTTTATTTATTGTCTAGGGTATCAACTATTTAAATGAACATGAACTATTCCAAATCTACGTCAGAAATTGTATTTAACCCTTTTATTAAAAGTGTGTTCTGAGCAGGATCTGAGACTAACGAATATCGCTGCTGAATCGTGCAGATTTGACTGAATCGCAAAGATTGAGTTTTGCATTCAAAAGAAATAATTTACTTTACCAGTATCAAAATAATGTTTTTATCAATAGATGTCACGCTCATGAATACCATTAAAGTTGTATTTATTGAAAACAATAATTATTTTCTATACAATTAGGTGTCCAAATTTGATATTATTATTTGAGATATCAAATAATAATATTGAACGTCATTTTATTCATTATGTATCATTAAGTAAATACGAAGGTGGTCGACTAATAGGGAGTGTTCGACTACTGGTGCATCTACCTATATGCAGTTTAAAAAAGTATCCGAAAAAGTGTCCGAAAAAGTATCCGTGGGATAATTGGTTCAGATACTCGAGTATCTGAAAAAGTATCCGTCGGATACTTTTATTGAATACTCAAGTATCTAAAAATATATTCGTCGGATACTTTTATTGAATACTCAAGTATCTAAAAATATATTCGTCGGATACTTTTGCCGGATACTAGAGTAGGAAGGAGCAAACTATCCAACGGATACTTTTTCGGATACTTTTTAAAGCTGAATATATGAGCTATATATGTCATATACGATATCTATAAATAATTATTTTTTAGTTTTATGGCGTATTTCGGGAGAAAATATAAAAGTATCCGAAATTATTTTGTGGTCGAATACTTGCCGATCTATCGTTACTACTTACATGTTTTATAAATGGTGAAAACTTATTATGGAGAATTTTGGACCCTCCGCCCTCTATATAACGCATTTTCACTGATTTGCCTATGTTTTTAGTATACACCATCACGCTAATAAAGACCCCCTCCCCCTTCAAACGTGACGTAATGTATGAATGACCCTTATCTAGATCTTTTTTAACTTACCGCAATGCCGAATAGTTTAAATTTTATATAAATTAATTCTTTTAAGGTCATTACATTCCCAATTTGGTGGTATAGATTTAGCCAGGGACAGAAATTTCCTATTATATATCTCGCGGACATTCTTCTTTACTTTCTTGTAGTCTGAATGAACTATATAAAGTGCTTTATTAAAGTACTACGAGTTCATTGAAGGAAGCGGTTAACGTTGATATAGTAACGTAAGAGTAAGATTTACACGGTTTAAGTAGAAAAATATATCTGTGGTCAGCCAAGGATACACTGTCGGGTAAAGACTGCTTTTATATGTTTATATGTGATCTTATAATATACAAATATATATGATTACATACATAAGTATACATAATTATATAAAATTGTTTATGACCATGAATGGGGATGTACAAAGTATGCTACTTATATGAGCATATATGAGCATTCACGATGACATATCATCACATATAATGCTCAAATATGCTTAAAGTGCCATACTTTGAACATAATAACGTATTATCATATATAACTATTTAAGAATCACATTAAACGGAGTTGAGTTGACGTATTTTACAATATTCTTTACTAATAAGTGAAAGTAGGTTTCGTTTTTTCTTTTACGAAGAATAACACATTTGGATTCTTCCCACGAAGACTAGAACTTTTCATGACTTTCCTACGAAGACTAGTACATTTCGCGATTTTCCGCTGTCTGACTTTTTCGGGCAACTTTTATTTATTCGGGTAGCCTGATTTTCTCAGGTAAACTTATCCTTTTTATTGGGTACCAAAAGAGTCTAGCTCTCGACCCGAATTTGATAAAGAAAAGACTGATCCGACTCACCAAGAGTTTATTGGTACTACTCTAATTTATATTATCCTATACGAAAAGTGCTACTGCTAGTCTTCGTAGGAAAATTATAAAAAGTGTTAGTCTTCGTAGTAAATGCTGAAAAGTGCTAGGCTTCGTGGGAAATTAAAATAGGCTAGTCTTCGTAAATTCCATCGATATATAATCTAACGTTAAAATTGTGTTAGAAATTTAAAAAACTTTAATGAATATTATATTCATAGAAATTAATTGTAAACAATTGAAAATGTTATCATAAGGCGAGCTTTCTTCAACCGAATTTCATATTTTTCGTTTAAATACTGACAGTTTTAAAGCAAATATTACATTAAATGTGATTTGAAAAATTTTGATTCACTAATCTTATAAAGTATATAAATAACTAAGAATGAACAATTATCAAGAAGTTAAGTATTATTATAAAATAAACAACACGAGATTTCGAAAATTGTGAAATTACTTGCATAAAACAGGTACAAGGAACCATTCCCCTGAATGGTTCCTTGTATTTATTCTGAAAGCTTCAACGGGAAACGTAATAGTACATTGTGCAACGAGTGCGTAGCGAGCGTAGCGAGTGCGACATGTCGCCCAAGTGGCGCTATTGGACACTAAACCGCACGAGTTTCACACACTATTTTTTATCGTAAGTGCTGGGGATATGACATATATTTCGTGGGGGTTCTGTGTACGCTAAATGGTCAAAAGACACTATGGTGTTATTTCCTATAATGCTGTCGAGTGTGTTATGGGAATAACACCCGCAGTATATTATTGACCATTTAACGTACGCAAAACCGTTACGGAATATGTAATTTTTCCAGCACATATGATGAAAAATATTTAATGATGATCTTTAAAAAATAAACTTTTATTGATCAATTTCAATGCAAATGAGTTTTTTAAAAACTCAAAACCTAACGAATAAAAATGTTTCGATTGATATGTTTTAGTCATATGTGGTAGTTAAAAAAGCAAACTTTACATATTTTAAAATAATTCGTGGTATTAAAATATCTCAGCTAAATGAGTAAAACGGAAAATTAAAATGTATATATCTTTTACAGATTTTTAACGTACTTCATCCAATTAAAAAACTATTAATTAAATTTAGCTACTTGTAACGATAGAACAAAAAGTAGCGAGCATCAGGTCTATTTCTTTTATTCTTTTTTGAAAATCTCTTTTATTGCTTATTCCTTTCATTGCAAATGTAATAAAATTCTTTGTGTATGAAATGTGAAATTGCAAAAACGAATAGATTTTTTTTAAATATCCAATTAAAAATTTTAAAATTATGGAATTTAGAACTTTTTACGGTAAAGAAATAAATTTAACAAGGTGTAAAGATTTTATTATTTTCATCAAATTAATTTATTATTAAAGAGGATTACAAACCATCGTTAATGGTTTTTATAAATTATCAATCATATAAACTTTTTTCAATTTTTATTTATATTCTTTCATATATAAAATCGTACAGTTATTATTTACATAAGTGATGTACAAAATTAATTTGTACACTCGACGTACATAACATCTGAATCGAACAATTTTAATTTCTTTTTAAGTATTGCAATTTCATTGGACTTCATTGGATCAAATGCATTTTTTAGCTAATCTCATTGGAGGATTATAAGAAAATTCGAATCGTTTGAATCATATGTTCTGTCCGTCGAGTGTGCAAAGGTATATTATAATACACTATTGTTTTAATTTACAAAGTTATAATTAAATAGAACTTTAATGTCTAAAAACGATATATATTATATATGCATTTACATATATTTCTTCCACTAGATCCTTTTGATGATTCCAATTTCATTGATGTAGTTCAGTACTTTATTGCTGTCGATGATGCTTATTCCATGCAAAATGAGTTCAACGACCATCGATGCTTCTCCGGTCAATGGTCTTATCAAAGCTCTGACATTTGTCATGAAAATTTTTTTGTATAATATTTAGTTTATTATAGCAAAAGTTGTGCATTTTTGTAAAAAAACGAATTATTTTGAGTTTGAATTAAAAAATACTAGTGCTTATTGTTAAAATAAATGACTCGAGTAGTCTCCACGAAATAAATATCTTCTTTATTTTAAAATGCTAACTTTTTGTTAGGATTTTGAGTTTTATTGATTTTTATTAATTTTTCTTAAACGTTTTTAGTTAGGTACGAGGGTAGTTCAATAAGTCTTTAGAATAAAGTATAAAAACAATTTTTTTTGGGTAAATTTTTTTTTATTTTTCAACATAATCTCCTTGGAGCTCTATACACTTGGTCAATCGCTTTTTAAGTTTTTTTAATCCTTCAGAAAAGTGCGTTTTCGGAAGTTCCTCAAAATAAGCACTTACAGAGGCAATGACGTCTTCGTTGTCCGTAAATCTCTGTCCACCGAGCCATTTTTTCAAGTTTGGAAATAAGAAAAAGTCACTGGGGGCTAAATCTGGTGAATACGGTGGGTGTTCGACCAATTCGAATTTTAGTTCTTCAATTTTAGCCATTGAAACGAAGCATGTGTGAACTCGGGCGTTGTCGTGATGAAAGAGAATTTTTTTTCTCGCCAAATGTGGTCGTTTTTTTTTTAATTTCTTCTTTCAGCTGCTCTAATAATGATGCATAATACTCACCAGTAATTGTTTTACCCTTTTCCAAGTAGTCAATAAGTATAATTCCACGTGCATCCCAAAAAACTGTAGCCATAACCTTACCAGCTGACTTTACGGTCTTTGCCTTCTTTGGAGCTGGTTCGCCTGTGGAAATCCACTGTTTGGATTGTTCCTTTGTCTCAGGAGTGTAGTGGTGTATCCATGTTTCATCCACAGTCACAAATCGACGAAAAAATTCCTCAGGATTCCGACTTATGCGCGCCAAAAGAGCCTCAGAGGCGACCACTCTATTGCGTTTATTCTCAGCTGAGAGCAAACGCGGCACCCATCTTGCCGATAGCTTTTTCATGCCTAATTTTTCATGTACAATTGAAACAACTGCACCTATAGATATCCTTGTGGCCTCAGCTAACTCACGCACTTTTAATCTTCTATCCTTCAACACCATATCGTGGATTTTATTGATGATTTCGGGAGTAGTTGCTTCTACGGGCCTTCCTGAACGTGGTTCGTCACTTATTGATGTACGACCACGCTTAAATTCATTTACCCAGTTATAAACCGTTGCTAAGGCAGGGGCAGATGTGCCATGAACTGAGTCCAATTCATTTTTTATCTCATATGGAGTTAAACCCTTTAAATGAAAATGTTTAATTACCGCTCTGAACTCATTTTTTTCCATTTTTCTTAACAAGCAATTTTTTTTTTCAATTGGTTATAAAAACACGTAAACTCAGAAGATGTGGACTGTGACTGCACCATATATCTAGTCGGGAGTGGTGCTGACTGAAAACAGATGATTTGGAGCGATTCGCGCGCCATCTGTTGGTCATTCTAAAGACTTATTGAACTACCCTCGTACTTAAGAAAATATTTAGAGAAAGAAATAATTTTATTTTTAATAAGGATACACTACTTTTTTAAAAATATTATAACTAGAGTTCTAACAACATTTTAGTCCAATACTTCAAATTTGCAAAAGGAATATTTTGACGTCTTTTTAGTAAAAAACTATTATAAATAATGAGTCGAATCGGCTAAAATATGGCAACAAAATCTTCAGTTTTCATACAATGAACATATACTAAAATTTCGATGATAGCGGAATAACAGATTTTAAATTAATTGACAGTGATTCCTCTTACCTGAGTACGAAAGAAGATATACAATAACTACTCCTCTACTGCGATAAGTTCAAAAACCGCTACAAGCGAAGCATCCCCAATTCTCTCAATAGAATTTACATCAGCTGCCCCACAAATTCCAAACGCTCCCTAAAATCCACCCAGATCGCCAAAAAGCCTCCACCCATCACATCCACAAACCCCTTTAAAACCTCCAAAACTCCCAATTAAACTAAAAGGAAGCGAGAAAAGCACGACGAAAGATCGAGCTATCCGTTTCAAAGGTAAAGTGCACCACCACCCCAAACCCGTACACCTAGCCTACACCACCCTTTACTACTCAGCAACAGCAGCAGCATCGCAGTCTCGTGTGCGAGCGTCAGCCGGAAATCGAATTTTGCCGCGAGAGGAATAATATTGGATTTAGCCACTCTCTCTCTCTCTCTCGCTCTCCCTCTCTCTGCGACGATCATTGGCCGACGACGGACACTTGCTTTTCGACGCTCCTCGCCCCATTGTCGGGTTATCTTTGTAGATTTAGGTTATGTTCCGGGCGCGCGCGCGCGGGCTATTGTGGAAAAATGTGCTTCACTCGCAGTGGGAGAGAGACAGAGTGAGAGAGAGAGAGAAAGAGAGAGATGTAAGCGCGGATAAAGGATATGGGACGCGAAAGGAGCTTTTTAGTGGCGAGCGCGCGCGTTTAGCTTTTGCTCTCTTCGCTCCTTCTTCTTCTTCTTCTGCTGCTGCTGCTGTTTCTATGTGTCTCTTCTGCTCGGTGTGATATGTGTCTGTCTGTGTGTGTGCGCGCGCGGTTGTAACGCCGCGAGAATTGGAAGGGAGGAGATCTCGTTTCTCTTTATTTTCGTCCTTTTCTCTCGCGCGAGCGAGCGCTGTCGCGAGGGTGTATATCTATATGTATAGGGTACATACGTGGCTTTGAGCGCGGGGCGGCGCGCTGGCGCTGTAAATTTGATTTGTTATATGGATCGTGGCTTTTGCCGCGATGTGTTTCGGGAAATTTGATACTGTTGGGGGAGACAGTGGCGCGCGTGCTTGTTTACTTGTAATTATATTAATGCGACGGGCGATGTGAAAGGGTATGGCGTTGTAACTTTGTTAGGACGAGAAAGAATGTACGGGGGGATTTTATTTCTTCGTTTATTTATTTATTTAGCTATTTACGGATTTATAATGGCGACAGTTAATTTAGGCATTACTTGCCATTATTAGATTTACGTAATTGTGCGTTAGACAATTATGTGTGCAGCTGCATTGAATCCTCACAATACTGGACACCGATGGTGAAACTTGAAATCGTTGTTAATGGAAACGTTTGATATTCGGGGGGTTACATGATCGCTAAATTCATGGATTCAAATTCTAGAACATCAAATCCGTAGATTTAACTTTTTAATTTCTAACCAATAATTTGTAATCTACTTTAATGCATCAAAAATTTCCGCACTTTTGATTGGTTAGACATTACAAATTTGTATCTACTAGTTTAAGTTCTCACAGCACTGCTAAGTGTGTTGTGCTATATAATCGATAATTGTTTAATATGGCTGTCTCAAGTTTCGGAAATTTTTGTTTACGCACTGTTTTACATTCTTTGAAAAGGATTTAGATATATCTTTTTTATTATTTAACATTTTCCTGGCTTATGTTTTTCACATGTTCTTATTATTTCATTTTGTCTTCCAGAGTTAGTCACTTCCTTTTTTGCATGTTATGCTTACTAACGGAATCGTTCAAAATATAAAGATATACACGACGAGGTGAACAACAGTAAATATGCTCTATACTTGAACAAAATAATGTGTATTTGTCTATTTATCTGTATCTGCTTTAGAACTGAGTGTATAAGAATAAGTTTATAAATAAAATATATTTCCCGAAAATTTAAGTTAATTTTTCGATGACAACTAAACTCCATAAGTGACCAAATGTCCATTATTACTTAATTTAGGTGTGCGTTAATAGTTCTTATTTCATATTGAAAATGTTGCAATCAAATTTAAGACATATTCGTAACTACTATTAAAAATAACTAAAATAGTTATTTTTTACAAACAAGTACAGCTTTTTCTCTGCATGTTGCCTAAAAGGGTTTAATATTTATTTTTATTGAATTCGTATTTTTGAGTTTCGACTTTGAAAAAGAATTCCAATTTCCAACACTTTTATGTTTTTTTAATTTGCCTCATGCTCTATAGCTTCAAAAGCCATCCATTCTGAACGAGAACGAATGGTCCTTTACGCGAAAATGTGCACCATGAAAAGAATATTTTTGATATTTTATTTTGATTTCTTTCATCTATAACCGATAAGGTTTCTAAATAAGAAATTTTTTTACCAAATTTTTTATTATAAAAAATCACGTACACGGATGTATATTTACGCATCGATACTTTTCTATTTCATACCCAACGATTATCCAACGAAATATCAAAAAACTGATTCATCTTTCTTCTATCGTTACCCGATTCATGTTTATCATAGCACTTAAAAATAAAGTGAAAAAGCCGTATCTTTTAACCTGACTCCACAGTTTGAAATTAAAGATCTTTTTGTATTGCAAACACAGCCGACGACGTCTGCGCCAATTTCGTTGGTTCTGCTTTCAGAGCGAAATTCACCTGCGCACTCATGCTCGTATTCCTCTTCGTTGGTCGACGTATAAGCTAAAAAATAGACAAAAACTGCTACGCTTTAATATTCGTCGATTCATTTAATATTCGTAATTTTTGCGCAAACGTCGCTCATCATGCATACGAAAATCGTGCGTATGTGTTTCGCTTTTTCGCAGCGTCAATTTTTAAAATAAACGTGAAATTCTTACTCTGCCGCATTTGAATTTATCCGCTTTTTTGAAAAGCAATTTTCTCGGTAAAATGTCATTTTCCAGGCTATTAGTTGGTTCGCAGAACAAACTTCTTCCAACGAAAAACGTTTATACGAAATGGACTGTAAACTCGAGAGTGTATAAATAAATTATAATTTAACATTTATTTGTAATTTTACTAAAAATAATGATTTACATTCTTTTAACTGAATGCGTGTGCAGGTATCTACATACTTTTTCATTTGGAGTATGACTTTATTAAATATTTAAATAGCATACTCTTTGACCAACAGTTTTCTCTGAGTAAAAAGCTTTTATTTATTTAACCTTTAGTAGAATTTCTTTTTTGTTAATTATCTTACGGGATAGAAAGTAAATAATAACAATAATACAAATTGTAATATTAAGAGCGCTAAACCACCTTTAATTTTATAAAATTCAGATCTCCTTATTGCATATTTCAAGAAAGTATATTGAAACATCTTAAATTTAAATAGTCTACATTGAAATTCTTAACTTTAAATGGCGCTTCTAAACAATCATATATTATCATACCACAGGATACCAGGAGTTTACATATCGAATTTAACTTTAACTAAGTCTCATTTTATTAAAAATGTAATTTTCACGTGTGTAAGATAAAAAACTTTAATTTAAATCAGTTATAGTAATTTAATATGAAGTATGAAGATTATCAGGAGGGGCCTGCGGCGGCTCAGTCGGTAGAGTGTCGGATTCCCACGCCGGTGACCCGGGTTCGAATCCTAGTCTCTGCCGATTGATACAAGCACCTCTGTAAAAATTACATGTGCTTTGTTTACAAACACACCGCAGACCCCCGTCGTCGATTAGCACCACATGGAAGCACAAACATGGCGACGTTAAATAATAATAAAAAAAAAAAAAAAAAGATTATCAGAATTTTTAGATAACTTTTTTTAGCATTCTACACTTGAAACTTCTTTTTAATTTTCACACACCACTAGAAATTATATAAAATTTTTCATTAAGTTTAGACTAATAAAAGTCAAATTAGTCGATGTTGAATTGACTCACAGCATTCTTCGATATGTATAAGAATACACAATTTTTTAGGAGGGCATTTTATAAAATTTTCCATCTATATTAATGACGATGTAAAAAAAAATCTTTTTGTCATTTTGGCCGTGAATATAACTTATTTGTTTTAGTAAATCAAATTTAGGTTCATTTTAATATACTGTATTAAAAAGTACATAAAATAAAATGTTCGTGTAAATGAACTGAAACTTTGCTGATGTATTTGTAGTTTTATTGAAAATAAACATCAAATGTAATAAAAAATATTGTATTTATTAGATTATGTATATTGAAGATTTTGTTGGCTTTTGCGGGTTCAGAGTTTTACACTTTGCAATAAAAATTAAAAATCACAAAAATTTGGGGTTTTTTGAATCTTTAAATACCTTCTATACGTTATTTTTATACTGCCCACATAATAAATTTTGTTAATACTCCGCACAATAGATTCTTTAATCACTTAGAGTCTAGTGGAATCGAAATTAGCGGGTTCGCACTTCTAAAACACCTATAATACAAATTTCGTACTTACTTACAAGAACGTTCCAAACTTCAATGACATGATTATGTAGTTTAAATTTATTAGTGTGAAGACCATTTTTTGAATTAATTACTTTTTACAGTAGATTTTTTGTAGAAGAGAAACGAATTCAGAAAATTTGAGGATAAAGGGGTTAAGGATTACGAAATTTAGCGGAAATACATCTTTAGAGAGCAGCTAATAGTCAGTCGTGTATAATAAAAAAATAAATTGTGTACACAAAATGTTTAAATCATTAAAAATCAATACCTTCAATTACTTTCATTACCATTGTAAGTAAGCACACATTCACTTCAAAAAAGAATTATTCCAACACAAAAGCTTTTTGCTCAAACGAATCAATTCCCATACAAGTTTTCCCATTGTTTACAAGAATTTCGCACGAGCCATACGACGAAAATTCGATTCCCCTCCGAACAAAAAGGCCGAACGCCGCGCACCGTTTAATTAAACGATTTAAAAATTTTTCTCATTCTCCAAAAACGTTCCCGTCACTCGGCGTTGTTTTACTAAACTGCGCTCTGTGCCGCGCGCCCGCGCGTCCAAATTCATAAACTTTTCATTCGACGAGCACGCGGAGAAAAACACATCGCACGCTCGAAAAAACTGCCGCAATTTAAAAGAGTGGCAGCTCGCAGTCGGTCGCAGGTGTGACACAACCTTTTGTCCCCCCCCCCCCTTCCCCCTCGCAGGTCATTTGGGCGCGGGAAATTCGTTTTTCGAGGGCTAGCACCGAGCGCGCGCACGTGCGTACGGCCAGTTTCTTTTACGATCGTTTTTTTTTTTATATATATTAAAATTGCCATTAGCGGTCATTTATCAGTAAATAACCAATTATCGGGAAACGAGCGCGCGCAGCTTTGTGCCGCTCGTCGCTAACGTTCGCTCTCTCCTCGCTTTTCGGCCGCGAGTTATGCCTCTTTTTTTTCGGCACGGCTCTTTTGCATTTTTTCGTTCGAGCGCGGGTACAAGATTACGTACGCTCGCGAGCGGTAAAACAAAGAGTTGGATTCTATAGAGGATTCTAAAACTTTATATTCAGAAGGCTGGATTGCATTTGGATCTGTTGCATTTTATTTGGAGGCGAGGTGGGGCAGGCGAAAAAATCGATATGGATTATTCGGGATGCCTTCCTTCTTGCGACTAATATTTTAGTTGCGGGATTTTCCTCGAGCTATAACCGGACTATTTTCACTATGGTTCTTTTGTCTTTCGTATAAAGGTATTTTTGAAGTTCATTCTCATTCGGTGGATTATAAAAAAAAATACAACGGGACTTTGCGAAAAAGAGATTGGCAGCTGTTGTTATTTGAAAAGGAATTTAATTCTTAGTATTTAACGAAAGCTTGGTTTTAACTTTTATACAATAGCATCATTGTTTCAATGGAATAGTTAAGCTTTCAATATAATAGAAATAAAAATCATAGCTACTCAAAATACATAGAGTTATTCAAAATTGGACAATTACAGTTATTCATGGCGTTGAATGTTCTCGCAATGCTTGAAGTTGTTCAAAACTAAACAATTGCAGTTATTCACGGTGTTGAATTTTCGCAAGGGCATTAAATTTTCTTAATTTGAATTGAGAACTGTGCATGAACTCATTCTGCAAAGTGCTTCTTTGAAACGTTAGGCTACTATGTGTAGTACTTTACGCTTTGAACAACTTGAATAATGAACTTAATTTTTTTTAGAGATTTATTATGTAAAAATTTAACTAAAAATGGAAAAGTGGGTTAATTAGGAAAAATGCGTAATAAAACGCGTATAAAGTACTGCACCTTTTCAATTATTTATAATATAAATACAAAATGAAATGGTTTATAATTAAAATCAGCCATGATATCGTATAATACGAAACAAAATTATTTTGCACATGTAAATTGTATTTTGCATAATATTTTGAATGTGCATTTTATTGCAGTGTACAACAAAAATGCAGGCGTATGATTTAATATTTGTAATTTAATCACCATTTACTTAATTTATTATTCAGGTAACTCTTTAGAAAATGATTATGTAAAATAAATATAAAATTAAATTTATAATTTAAATTTTGCTGACATTCGTAATAATTTCACATTTAATATTTTATCTGACATGATATTTTACATGTAGTATAGAGCGTATTGTCGGAAATTTTAATTGGTATAACTTACAACATTGTATAACTAAAACAATAGTAAGGATTCAGTATAGCACATATAGTTGTTTCTCATTCGCGTTATAAAATGTGGATTATTAATGAAACCAATTATAGCAATGATTGTCAATTGATTATCGTGAAACTGTTAGACTTTGTGTTCACATATTATGAAATTTATAAATTTAAATTTCTATTTATTTATATCGCCTATTATATAGTATACTAAAATTATAGGAAATAAAAAGTGGTAAAAGTGTCAACAATGAGGGATGAACTATCGAAAAGATCAACTCTGTAAGATCGGTTTTATTTTACAGTATTTGCTTGAAACTGACAAGGAGAGTATCAGGGATTCGGATCTCGAAATTTTCTGAAACTTTGAGGATCATTCACTGGTAGCTAGAAGTTTAAACCAAAACTTACGTTTCAATTATTATATAACCTTCTGATTTAACCTCCAATTTTTGTAAACATCAATGGAATATTGATCCATGGAGCCCATGGTAAAATAGTAATTTTCGTAACCAGCACCTTTATGTTTTAAATAGTAGTCAGCCTTTCGTACTGCTAAGAATTTTATAATTCTGTCCTTAAGTATGTCAAACTTTGTGTGACATGAAGTGGAATAAAACACCACAAAAGGCTCCAAAGATATATATATGGACGTTATTTTTAATTCTATATGAGTCTAACAGTTTCATGATAATCCTCCAATAAAAACCGAATAGTTAAAAATAGAAAGAATCACATCTTATTTAACTAATAATTCAAAATAATGCTATCGACACACGAAAGAATCGCATAGAAAAATATTCGCCAATTTCGTTTTCGTCAAAAGGCACACAAACGCTCTCAATAATCCCTTTTATTCGTTAAAAATTACAATCTCCCAAATAGCCGCAATTCCGCGAGCAGAATTCCCACTCTCCCTCTTAACGTCTAAAAAAATTACATCCTCACGGTTTCATTATGAGCTTCGCCGCGCTGCCAGATGCTCCGCTCAATTTGCTTTAAGGCACTTGCTCTTTCTCTTCCCACCCTCCCCCGTCTCTCTCGCTCTCTCCTCCATCTCACTTTTCCTCGCTCTCTCCCCCGGGACGAGGGACGAGTGCGCGCATTTTTTCATATCCTCATGATTGAGCCGAGTAATTCTGCGACGGGCGAGAAGTCAATTAGACGCCGAGGAATTCCTTGCGGCTTCCTCGTCGAGAATTTTTTCCTCCCCACCCCACCTTCCCCCCCACGTCCCTATTTTTTTCGGACGTAGCCAAGAATCTTGAGTATAGGAGGAAGCGAAATAGTGAGAGCGAGGAAAAAGGACGAGACCGGGCTTGAAGTATCTGTCGCTAAAGAGGAGAATCGCGTAATTAAAATTTCAGCTCTCAAATCAGCCGGCGCGCGCGTTTTAAAGCGTTATAAGCGCGCAAAGCGCGCCCGCGGGGCGAATCAATGGAGTAGCCTACTTTCGGGCCGAGGGGCGATTTAAAGTATGTTCCCTAATTTGAATTTCAAAATTTCCAAATGACTTTGCGAAGTTTCGCGCGCGCGAGCCGCGGCTGGGTGAGAGGTGGAGGAGGAGGAGGAGAAAAAAAGCCGGGAACGGGATTATTGGCATACTTTGGGAAACTCGGAAATTCGCTCGAGAATTTACGTATATAAAGGTGTGTACGTATTCTCGAGCTGACGGGGAGAAAGGGACTTGATTTTGTTTTAATTATGAGCAGATCTTGAGAGATAAAAGTCTCAATATAGAGTCTGTAGAGATTTTAAGTATAAACAGACATTAAAATATTTTTTCTTTACAACTATATTGTTTTTTAATTAAAGTAATTTATTAAGTTTTCTTTTGGTGATTTTATTATTGTGATTCGTTAATAGGATCGTAAAACAGAAAATACTGATTACATAATTAATGTTTACTGAATTTATTCATAATTAAGTTTGATATGCAATTTTGGGTTAACTTGAAATCTTTTATAATAAACTTTAACCTGTATTTTACAAATAATTTATAGCAAAGGGTTACAAAAATACTCACACGTTGAAAAAAAATGTTATTGTATAGAATTTATAAATTGTTTTCATATATACCTATTTTTATATTTTAAAAAGCATTAATAATGCATTTGTTGAATAAAATTTTGTTTTACATTTGTATTGTAACCATGATTAATGACAAGAGCGTTATACTACAAATATGATTCTTCCTTTCAAAATGTAATTAGATTAATTATTTTAAAATTATTTACAACTAGAAAATGTTATAACACTTAGGAAATTGAATTTTCTGGTTCGTAAAAACTTCGGAAATGCAGAATTTTAGACACGTACAAAAAGATTTATTCAAATTCTTTTATCGATTTAACAGGAACTATAGCATCTCTTTTTGATTTATGGCATAGAAGTAGTAGTCGAACAATGTAGAATTGTTAGTACGCGTTACATGAAAAAGAAATGTAACACATTATTATCGGTTTTTGCTTTCATGAATATTGTCAAGACTTCTCTAACAAGACGAGAAGTCAGCACTTGAATGTATAATTATACGTTCGAAAGAAAAATCTTAAATAATTCATGAAAGACAAAACGAATCTTTCCAATCACGTCTTTGAAATTATCCTAGATTCTCTTAATCCGGTTTTACCAACTTAAATATTAATATTCAGAATTCGTTAAAACTTTATATTCAATAGTATTCAATAGTATATACATATTCTAGATTGAAATATCTTCTCAACAACTTTGCGTTGAATGTGTGATTCTTATAATAAAACGATAGATAATATAAGTTATGGCTTAGGTAATCTAAGATGTTACACCTATCTAACTAAATTAATTACACTGCTTAGCATTAAATGCAGTCATTTGATATCACGTTTCTCGAAGTAGATGGTTTAATTAATGTTTCAAATATATATTAGTGCCGACGGTATAAAACGATTTATCATTTTCTAGTAAGTAAGGATCCGAAATATCCTGTAATTAATTGAATGGTAAATGAAGCTTTTCAATCGCTTCGTTTGATGATCGCGTTTGGCTTTGTTAATCCTATCGAGAGAAATTGAATTTTAACCCTTTGAAGCCCTAAGTGAGAAAACGTTTGCCCTCTAGCTGTTGTTTTTACTCTTTTGAAAGAGATTTTAGCTTCATTAAATAATTTACATTATTATAGGGCTTATGAAAAAATATTAACAGATTTTTATTATAATTTATTATAATCATATCTTGTTTATAAGATAATAATATTTTAGTAGCTTTAGAAATAATAGTTTTTTTAATAATGCTAATTATATACGCTAAATTTAAGTAAGTGCAATTTTAATTTTTGAGTTGAAATCCAACCAATCTTTTTTGATTGAGTACTCATTATTTAAGGTGGTCTAATTTAAAAAATCACCAAGTTTTTTCTTTTAAATTGCCACTTTATAGGTATCCGTTGCAGTATATTCATAGTAATTTTATTAAGTTATATAGCAATTTTGAGCCATTTTTATTGAGACGATTTCAAGTTATTCAGGATAAAGTGCTCTTTTTCACCTAAAATGTAGGTATCATTGAAGTTAACCTCGCGCATTACACATTGCTATAAACCTTTGCAAAAATGTATGTACATACTATATTTGAATACAAATGAAACTTCTGGTTTTAAATTTTTAAAATTCAATCATCAACTTTGGAAAAAATTGAAATATTATTTTGTTTTTAAATTGCTTAAGAAAAATTCATATTTTAGATATAAACTACCGCAATAGAGCTTTTATAATTAAATTTCGAAAAATTGAATAAATACTTCTTATTAAAACACTTTCAAAAAGATGTTAATAATTTTTAATATTGAAAAGTTAATTAGCCAGAAAACAACGTTATATGAAAATTGTATTTTTACAGAACTATTTGATTATATACGTATTGGATTAATAGAAAAATTGAAAATCAGTTTCCTCCTGGCCATTAAATGACTAGTTATGTTAAAAGTCTTAACACAAACATATTAAAAATACTCTATAATATTGCAGATATACCATAAAAAATTATTCAAATCGTGAAGAATTACGAAAATTATTAAAGAATATTTTTAATCATATGCTTTTTTTTAAGTTTAGAGTACTCATACCATTATTTAAATATTTTTTGTAGCTGAAGAATGGGTTTAACTATCTTATAATACAATAAAAAAAATTCGACATTTAGACCTTAAGTGAATATTGAATTTATATTAATAATTATTGAATTTCGAGTGAATTTTTCATTTATTTAAAAAGTGCGATTTGTCTTTTTATGAAGTGAAAATATCACTCAAAATACAGTCTCATTCATTCAAAGTGATAATTCTCTTTAAAAAAGAAAAGTGATTTTCACTTGTTCAATTTTACTGTTTAATGACAAACAAAAATAAATCACTATAATATTACGAATAATTTTAACGGTTGAAAAACTCGATGTTTTAATTATTAAAACAATTAATTTATCTTTTGACTAAAGAATTAAAGCTTTAGTAAAAATTCCGCGAATGTTAATTCAGTTGGGTGATTGCCAGAAATACAGTAGAGGAGGGTGGGGCACAGCGAGCAGCGCAGCAAAGTTTAGCACCCCAATATTATACATATTAACGAATGCTAACAATTTTATTTTTATGGAAACCTAACCAGAAATGCTTCTAATATTTATCTCTTAACTTACGATAGAAAAAAAGCGTTAACAATTAATTTATCAATTTTGAAAATCGGAAAAGAAAGTTGGCTTCATTTTTCATTTGCTTGGTGCAAGTTAAACTAAATAATTTTTTTAAATGAAACCAAAAGTATTTGATAGTTTGAGTCTCCAATTTTCAACCCCTGTTTTTGTCCATCTGAAAATTTGTATAAACAATCTAATAAACAATTGAAAATTGTATTAAAATGGGACACGCGTGGAACCTCAGGTGGGGCACACGTGGTACATGGCGACGATGATAAACATTAACCTAAAAAAATATTTAATAATAGTTCACAATGACAGTGCTATTTGTGCCCCACGCTATGCCACGCTCCATCCGCCAGTGGGGTACGTAGAGCATTTTCGATGACTTCACTTTCCGATTTTTTACATAAATTACAATTGAAAGAAATTTTCTTTTTATGATTGATTTTGTTTTTTGAAGAGTTTACCTATTTATTGCATTTTTTGTATTTTTATAATCTTTAAAATTCGAGTATGAATTTTTAATTAAAGATACGGTGCAACGCGTGCACCACTATCCCCTATTTATTTTCCTAATTTTCGGACCAACCTAAAAAGTAAAAGTTTTCTTTTGAGTGTAATTTTGGTTTAAAATTTTTATTCATGGTAAAATGAGATATATTTTCCTTCAAATCCATTTGCTGGTAACCACAAATTTGTTATGTATATTTTAAAGAGAAGTTAAAAATCAATTCTAATAAAATTAGGTCATGTTGCACATATAATGTACTTCAAAGTCTAATAGATTAGATATAATTAAATCATAAATGTTGTCTCTAATAAATTCAGAATGATCTTAATTATTCGAGGCCACGATAATTACTTTGAGGCTTATATATATCGCATGTACTTTAAATATATAGCATATTTATCTTAGTTTTGTGTTTATGAAGTTCAAATTCATTACTTTGAAGAACTATAAAAGTTTACGAGACCGTCATGATATTTCCTTTCTACTCAGTGTAACTGGCGACACTTTAAATACCGTTTTTTGACAATTACCGAGTTATTTATAGCTATAATATATTTTGTAGCTAGTCTCTTACATAAGTTTTAAATACTATTGTATTCTGTTGAAAGGAATTATTTGTATTGCACTGTAGTGCAAAAAGTCAAGTACTTACTTAGAAGCTGCGTGAACTAACCCAATTGTTCCATCAACATGATCCTCCTGTCCTCCCTAATCCTATCAGGAAACGGTGAACCGTAAAACCGCACTGAACTCACTTGTAAAATCCACTCTTATAAATTAACCCCCCCTCCTTTCTCGCTTCACACCTCATAAAGTGGGTCTTTCGCCACCTTAACCGCTAGTTTACGGTTATTAGCTAAAATTTTTACATTCAAATGTTTTAACTGTAAAGAATAGTTTTCTATTCTTGTTAAATATTGTACATTGTATTCATTTTATTTTTCATTTTTACGTTTAAATTTGACGTTTTAATTACACACACTTAATAAAGAAAACCTATTATTTTATGAAAAAAAAATTATAACTGGATTATAACACGTGTATAAAAATTCCTAATTTATGATTGTTGTTTAATAAAATATAAGTGGCTATATCAAAATATATTTGTATTAATAAATTATCTAATATTAATTTTAGATATTATAAGTATTAATATAATATTAATATATATTATATATAGAGCGAATTTTCCGATAAAAATTATCACGAATATCATAGCAAACGTGTACTTTTGACTTCACTGGCTAAACTATCCTGATGAACGGAAAAATTTACCTTATTAAATGGTAAAAATTATGTTGTATAACGTTCGTTTTTATCATTCATCAGATCATTTTTTCCGTAAAGTTAGGATATCTCATGTTTACTATGATTTTCACGCTATTATTTATCAGAAAGTTCTATCAGTGTATATCGCATATATCGTATGATATCGCACACCCGAACAAGACTATGATAACTCAAACATTTTTTCAACGAATTTTTTTTGTTAAAATTGGTGTAAATAAATGTTTGCAGCAGCATAGAATTTCGAGTTTTATAGTCGACGATAGTCGTGTTCTGAAGGTGTGATATATTATATTAACATTGATAATATAACAAATCTTTATCTACTATTGTCAATACATTAATCTCATATTTATTCCCGCGCTTCATGAATTAAAAAAACCCAACAACGTTTCTCCAAATCATGTCCACAAACCCCCCCGTCGTAACAAATGATCCAACGCATATCCCACCTCACACGCAGCTTTCCAGCCCCGCGCCATCAACCATCCATCAATATTAAATTTTCAACTTCCCATTCGCAAATCAGACATCTTCATCACCCCTATCGCGGCCTCCGGAAAATCCGTCCAGCTTAATAACGCCCGATCTACATTTCCCGCGCTGGGCCCGCACTCATATCTCACGGCGCGCGCTCGCGGCCAACTAATGACAAACCGAAGCGGCCCATAAAAAAAGCGCCAGATCCCCTCCATACCTTCTTAATCCCATCGCGAGGCGAGCGGCCGAGATAGAGAGAGATATTGAATCCCAAAAGCTCGCCGCTTGCAAAATCTACCCCTTCGTAAATTAGTCCCCTTTTCCTCTCTCTCTCTCTCGCTCTCCTCTCTCACACACTCCCTCTCGTGCCACAACCTATAAAAGAGATAAGCCCCTCTCTCTCTCTCTTTTGCCCCGAGGCATTTTTCATGCGGCTCGCGCTTCATAGGGATATAAAAGAGAGCGCGAGCGAGCGGGAAAAAAGGTAGAGAGCGCGTGAAATACAAGAGCGCGAAATCACATACCCACGCCCCTCCCCCCCCCCGAATATCTATATATAGCCTATATAACTGCGTTTCGCCGCGAAAGAGTGTCACGCAGAAGCGACAACGAAAGAGAGAGGGGGATAGAGAGAGAGAGAGAGAGAGTAGAGCGAATTAATATTCCGGACGAGCGTTCGATGCCTCCGGCACGCGCGCGTTCGAATCCCCTGAATCCGGTCGCGACTATATGCGCCTCCCCGTGTTAAGGTGGGAGGGGGGATCCGAACGTCGGATAAGGCCAATCGTCGAATATGCGCGAGAGAGCGGCCGCTTTTGAAATATTAATCCTGCCGAATGCTGCTGCTGCTATGTAGAGTTCGTCTCTCTCTCTCTAGCTCTCGTTCTTGTATAGTTCGATGTATATGTCGGTGTATATATGTATGTATATATATGTGTAGGCCGGGGCATAAAGCGGCCCTCGCCCCTCCGGATCTTTGTAAATTTCAATTCCGCTTCCGATGATGGAGGAAAGAGAGGGAGAGAGAGAGAGAGAGAGATAGAGAGATAGGTGGTGTATGGTATGGAGAGAGAATATCGCTTGCGGCCGAAGCGAGCGTGAGATTAGATTTGGAAATTATGAGCGTTTTGTGTTGCGATCAGCGAGCGGACGATGTTTATATCGGGCTCGAAAGTTACGATTATGGGCTCGGCAGCGGGAGAGTTGTTGTTGGTCAAAGGCTGGAAATCGTTGTTTGCGGATTAATTTATCGCGCCTCTTTGCGTTTTAGGGAGATTATGCGCGATGCGTCGTTTGACCGGTTATGTTTAAATATGAAACTTGCGTGAGTTCGTTTTTCAACGTTTTTGTATGGTAAAAGCTTATTATTAATTTTATGAGAATGACTCCGCTTATATTTATTAACTATTTATTATTATTATTTTTTTTTAATAACAATTTCACCCGCAACACCTGCTTTAAATTTTATTTTTTATCTCTTAAACCATGAATTTTTTGTCGAATCTAATGTAGAAAAAAGCTATTCAAATTTTAATTTTATTTGAATATGTTATTATAAACCGTTACGGTTTTGAATTGGAAAAAATTTTTAGAATTTTTGAATATAATGCTTCTGCAGTGGCATGAAATTGAGTTACGTAACTTGCATCATGGTGTCTCTTAGATCTCATGTTGATACATTGCTAATATCAATAGGTATACAAAATATTCGCTTTGTAAAAAACTTTTATCAGTAAAAGACAACACTAATTAATGGATGAAAACAATTTTTGATTAAAAAAGTTATTTGATGTATGAGTCTTCATTTTTAAGCGCGTTACAAAGAGAGTTACGAAAACTGAATAAAAATGCAAACGTGTTTACGTATTTGGCTGGAAGCTTTTTTAATTTTCAATAGACACGTGAACTATTGAAAATAAATAGATTTTGCAGATAAATTATTGTTTCCTCATATAGGAAGCTTTGTGATGGTAAAATAAGTTTTGCTAAAAACATGTCAAAAACATGTTTTGAGACACTGTGAATCAAAATACACTTTTCGAAAATGTTTGTATGGATGTGTGTGAGCGTGTGTGTGTATGTACGGATGTGGATTAACATTACTCTGAATGTACACGGTTAAAATTAATGTTTCGAGGCTCATTTACTTCGCTTTTTTTTTAAGGATGGCAACTCAAAACATTTTTTTTTGTTTTTCTATGCGTTTTTGTTGTTTTTATGTTATGCAGCCTTTTGGAATTGCAAGTATCTCTGTAAAGATTATTACCTATAGTTTTGTAATTTTAGTGAAAAAATATCTTTGGTTAAACCATCAGTGATAAAAAAGCAGACCATTCTTGAGATATTAATTAGAAAGAGATATAGTAATTTAAAATTAATTTATTAGATCAAAGAATTTCATTTTTAAGCAATTTATAAACTTTGAGGAAGCTAAGTGCCAATAAATTGGCAGCGTTTTATTTTTAGATTTTCATTATCATTTTTTTTATTATTTTTTCAAATAACAAAAATTTAAGTAAGGTCTTATAGATGATAGTAAGTCGGTAGTAAAGCATTAAAAAGACGGCTGCCAATTCATTGGCACTTAGCTTCCTCAAACCTAGTTAATCATTCCCATATGAAATTGTTTTAATATGAATGTGATCTTTTTTCCATTACTCTCTCTTTTTGCTTATTTATTGGAAAAGTCATCAATATAGTTCGATGGTCCAAGGACGGTCTCTGGTAGGAGGAAGGGTGATTTTGCGAATGCGCGTCGGTTTATTCTTCTCACTGCTATACACAAATAGTCTTTCTGCAAAAAGTCCTGACAAAAGACCCTTATAATCTGGGCAAATAACTCAGCCAATAGATACTAAAAGGCTATGTATCTGTAATTTTCAGCAAGATTGATGTGGATTTGCTCCAGTTATTGTGGGCCGTAGAAAATGATTTTTTTCTCAACTATAGAAAAATAAAATACTCAAAAATTTTGTGTGACTAATTACCTACATTTTTTTCTATGACTTTCCAACACTGTTTTTGAGATATAACTGTTTAAAAAAAATATCACGTTTTGCTTTCTTAAAGAGAAAGCTTTGCAACGATGCAAATTTTCGAATTAGAGATTTTGATAAATCTCGAAGTTTTTGAGGTTCCTGAGTCAGAAAAATATGTTTTCATGTCTGTATGTATGTATATATGTATGTATGTATGTGTATGTGTGTGTGTGCGTGTGCGTGTGCGTGTGTATGCGTGTGTGTGTGTGTATGTATGTGTATGTGTGTAGTTATGTACGTATGTATGTGTGAAACCAAATTTTGTGTCCACCATAACTCTTGCAGGGAAGCATGTCACGCGCTGAAATTTTGCAGACATATTAGGTACATTTGAACTTAGAACTAATCAGATTTTGGAGCTAGATGGATAATATTCAGAACGGTGTTTGATAAAATAATCACTTAAAAAAATGTTAAATAAAAAACAAATTCGGCAGTTTATATTGAAGATACATAAAAGATAGACATAAAATCTTGATGTGCGCATTATTTCCTTTCGATTCATGTTTTTCAATTGCTATTTTAGAAAATACAAATTATCTTTTTTATTACATCTTATTAAAATATATAACTTATACATTAATATTCACAAAATGCGTGTCAGTATTATTAGAACTAAGTCTATCAAGGCTATTCTGAAGGCTGAAATCATGAATAGTTCAGTCAAATTAGACATGGCAAGCAAAATAATTCCAAAGTTGCCAACAAAATTTAACGGCATAGAAGAGGTATTTTTCAATGAAATAAATTTAATTTCCAACTCGAAGTACTTATGATTTTGTGAAAGGATTTACGTAAGAATTGTTAAAATAAATAAATGTTAATTTTTACTATAAATATATAATTTTTTATAGAAATTTGAGTAAGTACCGAATGTAGGGTATACCAAAAATAGTTAATTTTGCTATAAAGTTGATCGTTTGTGACATATAATTGTTATCAGTATATATACTTACTTGAAGATTGTAATAAAAATTATGGATGATCGTAGGATATTAATGAGCGATATTCTACATTAGGGATGAAACAATTGAGATTGAAGTAGGCCACTCGGGTTGGCTTTCATTAGAGTGTTGAGAGGGTGCTTATTCCTCAAAGGGAAGAGAGTCATCGTTAAAATTGCAATAAAGCATTATTAATGAAAAATATGCTGCGCGAGCAGCGTGGAAATTGTATATCGATAATAATTATTCTGCGGAAGTATCTAATAGCATGATGACGAAATTCGGAAACTCTTTAAACTGATCATGGCTATTATAACATTTTAATTTTAATAATGCGCTACTTATGCGCGCACCAACGTGATATATTACCTTTGAAACTTGGTTGAAAGACTAACTTGAATATGAACAAATAAATTAATGTTTAAAGCTCTTAATTGTGCAAATTTTAGTTTATAAGTTGAACAAGTTATTTCAAAAGCAATAAAAGTTAAAATAAATAAATAACAAATGATAAAAATTCTGACTTTATTTTTGTTCTAATGAAATTGCAGTCTATTGGCTTCATTTCAAGGGGATTGATCAATTCCGTGTGCATACACGACACTTTGATCAAAATCTAGCGTTTGATTGAAATGATTCACCGAAGAGTGATACTGGCATTTATGATACTTTGACCACACGAGCACTGCACGTATGTCACAAAAAATTAAAGTATGAAGTAGTTTTCAAATCGGAATAATATTAATAATGTTGATGAATTAGCTTCCATTAAATTTGAATTGTATACAGATCGCACTCCATTTTGCCTTATCCCATAAACTGTGAATTAGTCGAATATAATTTCTATTTTTATAGGATTTAGACTTTACGTTGGATTTTATTTTAATAAAGTACGTAAACATAGCACACTGATTGTTGGGATTATAATTTAGTTTAACAATTATACCCTCGATGTGGTATTGGCATAACACGAATAGCGATTTCCCGCTAATGGCATTACGCCTATGGTACAATGAAATGCTATGTTTTGTAATCGAGCTGGCATAAATAGATAGATAGTACCTACGCTACCTACGCTACTCGGTTAGTAAGATTTATTTCAAGAATAACGACTTTAATAAAACTGTTTAACTTTAAAGCTATGAAAATGTTGATTGAAAGCTATATATAAATACAAAATTTGTGTATTATTCTCAATGTTCTTTAGAGTCAAAATACTTAAAAACAAAATTTATACAGTTCCAATCTGAATGTTGAAAAATCATCAAAAGACAAGAATATCCAATCTGACCCATTGTTATCCATTGTCTTCATCGGTGACTCCCAAAATTGATACTTTCACAGTTCCTAAAAATCCTAGTCTTTTGAGTCTGATTCAAGAAAAAAATTAATTTAAGTTGTAAAATCATTAATATTGAAAAATAATTTTTTTCTTGGATCAAACTCAAAATACTTTAGGTTTTTTAGATTACAGTCATGAATACATATATGAAGAATGTAAAAGATTTTTATTTACTTTTTTGATATATAAGCATAAAATTGAATATATTATATATTATATTTTATATTATATATTATATATTATATAATATATATTATATTATTTTTTCGACACTTTTTGAAGCTCTACATTTGTAAGAACATTTTGGGACCTGATAGAATAAAAAAGTTTCATAATCAACAAAGTTATATCTATTCGAAAAAAATAACTAACATTGCTTCTTATGTAGAACTGAGTATTCAAATGCGTTTTCTCGAAACTTATTTTTTAAACTTCAAAAAGTTGCTCGCGAATTTAGAGTTGATGAATGTTGCTGTAACTTGCAGCAAATATTCCTATAAGTACTATTCAAAGAAGTTAGTATTTTTTTTCAAGAATGCGGACATACAAATTTTTGCCCATTAAATATTTCTACAAAAACATAGTATTTTTTGTCATATATTCATTTAAAATGGAGATATATTTTTTTCAAGCTAATTATGATAGAAAATTATAATATACTATCTTTTATCTGTTACGGATTCTAAAGTTAGTGAGCATTTATTAGGTTGATATTGACAATCTTAAATACACAAGGAACTTTTTGAATTAACTTTTATTTTGACTGCAAAAAAGTGCATTTTGTTCAATGAGGAATTAGGAAAGTGAAAATTGCTGAAACTTGGTATATATTTCTCTTTTTCGGTTACTAATAACATATTAAAATTTTGAAATAAAATTCCGGATGTTTAACGATTTTGAAAAAATTAGTGTAAACCCACCTTAATTCGCTTCTTGCGCGTTTTTTGATATGATGTTCTGAAAGATCGTAAGTAGGTATATTATCTTTTTGAAAATCGAAGACACAGCGCTACATGATTTCGACAGTCTTCAAAGTGCACTGAAGACTCCTTTGAAATGCGACTCGCCATTTAAGAGAATTAAAAAAGGTATAACGTATTTATATTTTTCTTTAAAAAAAATTGTAACAATTTTAAAAAGTATTTTACTCTCTTTCTGTATCATAGATACGGACGAAGAAAAATATTTCCTGCAGATTTTCTACTGAGAAGTTTAGTAATGTTATTTTTAATTTTTTGCACTGTTCGCTTTCTTATGCTTTGTGTACTCTCTCTCGGTCTTCGCATATCTGAATACACAATGTCGCGACTTAGTGACGGTGAAAAAGAGAAAGAGTAGAGTATCAGAGCTTTCTTTTTCTCAGCTGGCCGCGGACTGACTCTTTCTCTTTCTTTTCATTGGACTATGATTAATACGTACAGTGGCTATTTCTTGTGTTCGCTATACTTACTGTTATCGTCATCCTATATACCAAGCCTCGACATTCAAGCATTCAGCCTAAAACAGCTCACCACCGACCAATCGCCAACCAATTGACAACTGACGATCGCCACCGAATTTATCGTCTCTCATCGACTTCTAAGTCCGACGATACACCGCGCGCGCGCGCGCGTGATGAATGATTTACCGCGGTCTTGCGGAGAGCGAGGGAAATGCAGCGGGCTTGCGCCTCGGAGCTGTACATATAGCTGGGAATTGCAGGGGCTTAATGAAGCGAGCGCGGCCGCGATTCCGCTGACTTTCGCTGCGCGCAGGCCTCGTCGATCATGTATAAAGCGACGAGTCGGAAAGAGCTGAGTTGAGCTGTCGAGGGATAGACAGGCTTGGATTGCTTTGTGTAGGGTGCTTATGTGTATGTATGTGTGTGTGTGTGTGTGTGTGTGTGTGTATCTGTGTGGCCCTTTGCTGACGCGCAATGGCCGTGACCTGATGCCTCGTGGGGACGAGGGGAGATACGCGGTGCAGGTTTTATGTGCTGGATGTCTTTGAAAGGAAGATGGTTTTGAGGATTTTGAGATTATTATATATGTATTGTATTGTGATTGATTGAATTGGACTTATTTATTTATTAAGTTTTATTTATAATTATTCTTTTATTTATTAAGTTTTATTTATAATTATTCTTTTATTTATTAACTTTTATTTATAATTATTCTTTTATTTATTAAGTTTTATTTATAATTATTATTTTATTTATTAAGTTTTATTTATAATTATTCTTTTATTTATTAACTTTTATTTATAATTATTCTTTCATTTATTAACTTTTATTTATAATTATTCTTTTATTTATTAACTTTTATTTCTTTTATTAGAAATAATGATCCCTTTTGGGTTACATGGGTGTCGGTCATATATTTGAAATACAGTAAATTTACAAAATATTTTTATTGACACTTCTATCTTTTCCCAAATGTTTTTTCTTTGCCCTCCTTTTTCAAAATTCTTCTTTTCTTCTGCTCTGCTCTTCTTTCTTCTCGTGCTATTTGTACCATATATCTCCAACTTTGAGCTTCATAAATTTAATTTTAATTTAATTTCCTCGTTCTTTTTCCTCTTTACATGTTTTTACTATTTTCTTTTGAACATCTCTCTCCTTTTTGGACCTGTTGTTGTCAATATATATTCTCTCTTCCCCCATTGCTTTTTAATCTCATTGCCTTTTCCTTCTCTTTCCGAGTATTCATTTTTATCCATATCATTTTCCTCACTATTCCAACTATATATATTGGCCCTTTGTACTCTTACGTCGACTTTTAACTTTTCTTTAAGAAATTGCTTCATATCTTTTTCTAAGCCGTTTCTTTCATTCCTTACTTCTTTTATTATGATGCACTTTTCCTCTCTTCCACTTCCATGCCTGCTTTCGCCTTTTCTTTATCTTTTTCTTTTTGATTTGATGTTATTTCTGCTTTTTCGTTTGTCTTTGTTAGAGTTTCCTTCTTTACCATTATCTTTATAAAAATCGTTTCTTTGTCTTCATTGCTTTCTAGTGAAGTGACTTCTGCTTTACCCTCTATTTTTGCTTTTTCTTAGCTTAATCTTATTTCATTCTCCTTGTTTTGTTGATCTGTTTTTATGTTTATTGTATTGTCTTTGTTGTAAACTTTTTCACTTTCCTCTTTCTGTACCTTTATTTTCTCTTCTATTTTTTACCCGCATTTTTCAAACTTTTCTAGAAGAATCAATAATAAATCTATGTTGCTTTTATTTTTATAATTCTTTTCCATCTTAATTTCTTTTCTTCTGTACGTTTCTCTTTCTCTTTCATTTTCTTTGTTCCTTCTCTACTTCAGCGCTGTCTCTTTTTCCTCTCGTCCTTTAATTGCCTTCATTAGTTATCATATGTTACTTTACGCAGATTCCTTGCAAGCCTTCCTTTCTAGCTGTCCTTGTCTTAACTTTATTTTTACAACCAACTTTTGCTTTATTATTTTTGAATACGTTGAGACTAGAACTTGATGAAAAAAGAACCTTCTATTCATATTCTTCATTGCTTCATGAATGTTTGGTAATTTCTTTAACCTAAAAAAATGACTAATTTTAAACATGGAATCAATTTAAAAATTTTGGCGTTACCTGTAACATGTCTAGCTATGGAGGGTTAAGAACTATGTAAACAATCGTCAGAAAATACTTCTAGTGACCTCCAAAAATTATTGTCGGCTTTTCTGTAATTTTTTAAACATACCTAAAAAATATTGAAAACTATTAATTTCGCTACTTTGGATTATTCTCATATCGATCTATTAGTTGTTCGTATGATAAACTTAAGTATACAAAGTGTCGAGGATACTACTTTAAGTAGTAAATATATACATATATATTCAAAATTTAATAATAGCTGCAGAAGTGATAAAGCTGTAAAAACCTTGATTATCTCAGAAGTAATATCTTAATAATGTTGTTTGTTTACTAATACTTGAAGATTTAGCTCAACCAAAATTAATTAAGACCCGATTTCTTAATTCTATATTTTTAGTGATAAGATCAAATTCTAATTAATATTTTAATAGATTAGAATAATTTAGTGCGAGTGAAATTTTGTAGTCATTAATAATCTTTTCGTTTTAAAAGCCATGTGTATTAATACTTAATGCGTGAAACTAGTATTAAATAAATTCTTATGTTAGTGTACGCGAGAGAACAGTAGCGCAACACCGAATGCGATAAAGTAGATTGATTCGATAGTATTTATTATCATTATTTGATATTTATTGATTAATAATAATATATATTAAATACAAATTTTTAATTACCCTTGATGTATGGTGTAATTTATTATTCTTTAATTTTGTTTGGTAGAAAATTAAATTATGAAGCTTGTTAAGTCTATTCAAGCAGATCACGAGAATTTCGGAATTCATAATATAAGACTCAATGGGGAAATAGATATTTGGGTTTCTGAGAATTAATTTTATTGAATAAGATACTTTTAAAAAGGAACACCTTCATAATTATATGAAGCATTAAAATTCATAAAGGAATAACTGTAATTTATCAAGTTTAGTAAACATCTATCAAGATTGTGAATCATTTTATAAATCTCGTCATTATGTGTACGATTCAAGTATTAATTGCGATCAAAAATATGTTTTGAGAAAAAGAGCAATTTTGTTGAAAAAAAAAATCATATACTTAAATCTTGTTATATTTTATATACATTGAAAATAAATAATCTATGTATCATAACTTAACTTTCGAATACGGATTTATCGGCGTTTAAAAAAATTGTGCATCTAAATCAATCACTTTTGTGAAAGTAAATGTAAAAATTCGAATAAATACTAAAATATATAGATTTGTGTACTACGCTAATAAAAATGATTTTAAAATTCGAAAAGAATAATTTTATTGAAATAACACTACAGACTCTTTCCTAAGAGTAATAACTTTGATTTTAAGTAATTAATGAAAATTAATTTTTTCATTCGAAAGTATGTAATATAAACCACAGAAGATTCTATTTAGTGTTATATTTTAGTATGAAGGTATAGAATACTTAATGATATTTTCTATTTATACATAATATGTGAGTTTTGAAAATGTAAATACCTAATTTCAACATAACAGTGATGTCCTTTTATAATAATCTTCTTAGTACGTAACGTTACCTTCTATGAATTTCTGTCAATAATCCTAGTCATTATTTTATTTTATTCTTTCAACGTAACATGTCCTTTATATTAGTATTATCTTGCATATATCGGTTTACCTTATTTATGTTTCCAAAAAGTACTATCTAGTGTTTCCATAGAAAAAAAACACTGTTTCGCCAAAATTGTGAACGGTGTACAGCCGAAAAACAAAGCCTTCGTCACGCGAAGCGGAATACAATTGCGAAATTTCAAGTCAATCGGACAATCCATTATCGAGTTAGACTGTTCCGAAAATCGCTCTTTCGGGATTCTACACATGATCAGAAGCAGCCACCGAATAGATCTCGATTTTTCGATTCTAATTTCTTTATATGCAATTCGCTGCATAACAACTTATTTTGAATATTAAAAACATAAAGTACGATGATTTTATTTAAAAGTTTTATCCCGGTGGTGGAAACGAAATATATGATTAGTTCAGAAAAAAAGCTAGTACAAAATCAAAACATTCGAAAAATTGTTCAGTTTCCCGGTAACATTAAAATGCTTTTTTCGCATCATTTGAACATTTAATAGATTATAGAAATTTATTTTCTGATCTCAACCGATTTATTAGGCGAATTCAAGCTTATAAAAGATTACAAACAAAATTTGAGTTACATTTTTGCTAGAAAGTAAAACATGTTTATTGGGGAATACGTAACATAACGAAATAAAAGCCCTATCCACGTTAATAGTATTATAAATGCATCTAATATCAATATTTCTTACTTGTAATTTTGAAAATTAGCTTTCTCAACTGGCTGCTTCAAATTACAAGGGCACATTTATTTGAATATTTTAAGATTAGATAAGGTATGTGTTTACTTCATCAAAAATGACCAGTAATGACAGAAAAAAGCGTTTTAATTCATTAAAAGAACTACACATTTATCATAGCCATTAACTGTTTCCATCCCGTATTTGATAGACGAATTTCTACCAAAATTCATCAAAATTCCTGCTGTAAGTAATATAAAAAAAAAATATTTTGAACAGCCGTTTCATAGAGAATTTTTCGACCAGAAGGCGGAAGAAAGAGCGCGCGCAGAGCCGCGAATTAAAATCGCTTTAGTGGTTGTTTCTGAACTGTGGGGTATATCCACTGCTCTCTCGGCGAATGAAAGAAAATAAAAATGTCCGCGCACGACTGTGAAAGCGCTTCGGCGCCCCGGGCGCTGTTTTCCGCAAAGGTTTTTATTGCCAAAAAGCACACGGGTGCTATGAATTAATGGATGCGCACAAAATCGAAAAAAAGGGAAAAACTGAAAAAAGGAGCAAAAATTTCGAATGAAAAATGCACTGCGTACGCGCGCGTTCATGGTCGATCCTCATAAAATAAAAAAGGCATCCGATCAAACCGGACAATTCCATCAGTCAGAAATTTAGGCTGCAGAAAACGAATTATCAGAGGAAAAAAAAGAGTGGTGCGCGCGGAAACTAAAGTGCGCGCCGCGCGCGCATGAATCGACCGGTTACGCGCGCGCGCGCATGGCATTCTTTCGTCGAGAGTTTGACGGACCGAAAAACCGTTATCGAATTATGCTTGTTATCGCTGGGTGTACAGCGCTGACGTGGGCCGAGGACGAGCCGCGAATTTTCGTTTTTAAGTCTCTTTGTCATTAAAAAGGAGCTGGGAAGGATCTTCCGCACGAAGGAATAATTAAATACCCCGGCGCTTTGCTGATATTATGTATGCAGAGGGAGATAGAGCCCTTGTCTGTTTTACATTGAAATAATAAAAAATTAGGGAAAATGCACAAAGCGAGAGACAACGCGAGAGATGTGAATTCGCGTGATGAAGGTTTTTAGGTTGATAAATAATTTTTGTTTATTTTACTAATTATTACTTGCGAATTTGTGTTATTCATAAAATAGTATTATTATTTGGGTTACACGCTTTTTCAAAGGCATTTGATAAAATCTTATGAATTTATTTATTAATTTTTTGAAAAGTAAAGGCTACAAAAAAATACAGATGAATTTTCTGTACAAATGTTTTTTCAGGCGAATTTTCATTCCAAATATTATTTTTATTATTAAAATTTATCAATTAGAATAGTTGCGATTTCCTTTAATTACTAAATCCAACACGAATAATTATAGCTGTTCTTCTTTTTTAACATTACAAATTGATAAATAGAATAAAAAGTCAATAGATTAAATCTATTTATTATTTGAGATTGAAAATAGGTTTTAGTAAAATAAAAATTTCGAACTTGCAAATAAAAATCTATAAAATTCACAAATGAAATTCTAGAAAGTCTATTCAAAGCAAGTTTTTTTGGTTTGCTAGTCCAAAATATTGTTATTTTATTTAACCCGTATTTGAAAAATACAAAATATAGTTTCAATCTACTATTTTTTCATTGTGCTATATTCTTATACTTTTTATCTGGAACCAAAAAATAACTTGTTATGAAAAATCTATAAACTTTATAGATATTTTTTATTTGCAAACCCAATATTGCTTTTCCAACAAATCGCTTTTCAATCTTCCAAAAATTCATTGAAAAATCTATGAATTTCATACATTTTTAATCTCAAGCCCCGTTCACAATTCCAAAATCGTTATTCCATTCAACCCACATTCCAATCTCAAAATGAATTCGGTTAGAACCACAATTAATGCACTTCTTTGCTTCGTAAACAAATACCGAAAAATGTCATCCCCGAACATTCACAACGTCGTACTCTCCGCCCTCTATTACACGTTCGTCCGCCCCCCTCTCCCGAAAAAAGGTCTCTCAAACCCCAGCGGGCGCAAGCCCTCCGAAATTTCATAAATCACTTTCGACCGTCAGCCAACCAACGCAACTCCCGCAGCTCCCCCGGCTCCAGCCTCCGCAAAATCGACGCGACAAATGACTCGGTCATCCGGCAAAAAGTCCGCTCGCGCGCCCGCTGTAACTAAATAAAAAGAACAGCTAGCCCCTCTCCCAGCCAAGCTTCCCTCCCCCCCCGTACACAATATAAAAAAATTTGCGTTTCAAATCGACCTGCCACGCGGTCCCGACGTTTTCGAACGTCACGCGGCGCGTGCACACATATACACACACCCACACACGTATACACGCATGCAGTGGCAGCAGACTAAAGTGGAAATCGCCCGGTCATTTTTTCCAGGAGGCGGTCTCAGGCTGATCGATGGGGTCGCCGCCAGCGCCGGCGAAAAACGGGAGGACAGCGGCAAGCGCATGCAGCAGCAGCAGCAGCAGCAGCAGCATCAGCCGACGCAGCAGCTGGGCAGAATGAGCGGCGGGACTTTGTCGTCGACGACGACGACGACGACGACGATGAACGGCAGGACTCATTTCGCCGAGGAGGGCAGCGAGAACGTGACCACTCTGGTTGGACACGCGGCCGTTCTACTCTGCAGGGTTAAGAATCTCGGGAACAGAACGGTACATTTGTAGATTTGTGTGTGCGCTTGGTATGCATGCGCCGGCGTGACTGTGGATCTGACGGGTCGTTGGGGGGAGAGGAGTACTGGGTTGCTGGAGGGGAAATGAGAGAAAGAGGGGGGTTGCTTTGATAGGGGGTGATTTCTCTTATGTGTATTGTGGGGTGGAGTACGTGTTTTGTTTATGTGGTAGAAGTACATTTTGTAGATTCTGGGATCATTTTTTATTTTTAAAGGAACATTTGACTCAAGGGTCAAATAGAAGATAGCGATGTTAAAATTATGGATTAATTTGATAGTTTAACCCTTACTTTACCCTGCCTATTTTCGTAACGAAGTTTACCAAGCGGGTACTCAGGGACCCTAAGAACAAACTTTTATAAATTCAACAATTTTTTAGGTACTTCAATAAAAATTGGTATACGATAGTTTTTAGGGTCTTTAAATCCAAGTACGTTGTGAAAATTTCTAAATTCTAAAATCGCGGATTCAAAATGGCGTATTCACAATATATGTCTGTATAAGTCTCCTAAGTATTCACTAATGAAACGGAATTTAAAAGATAGAAAGTATTTTTTTCAAAAGAATTGTTTTAAAACATCTGTTATATTGAATTTTCTTTATGTTGTAACATAATTTAAGTTGCACAATCGAAAAGAGTGTCCTCAAAAATTGTTATATAACAAAGTTTAAAAATATCGATGAATATTAAGTAGATTAAACATCCGCCCGATGATGAAAAAGTAATTTCGGATGCCTCGGCGCTAATGGGTTATAGCACATATTATAACAGAGAGACTATATACTGTTAAAAGCATTTTTAGATTTCACGTAGGATTTTAATATGAATAATGAATTAAATTAACAATCTACTAAAATTGGATAACAATAACTTTATCAGGTTTTATTTTAACTCTGAAAATGTGCTTGATTTTTTAAATACATTATGTTGTGTTCTTCATAAACTTAATATATTCATTTAGAAGCAATTATAATTTTATACCATCTATTATTTAAACATATAAACGATGATGAATATTAATGCTTTATTATGATAATATAAAACATAATACACGAGGAGTGGGTGAACAAAGCATGATAATTCTACTTTTTTGAATCCAGAGGAAATTAAGAAAATCTTTTTCTATTAGTTTAAACGGAACAACATCAAATTAAATCAAATTTCTTCAACAGTATACAATTTGTAGGATTCGTTTAATTTCAGCAGAAACTTTTTACTCTTTTGGTTCATTGATTAGAGTTAAAATTGTATATAATCGCTATAGTTACATCTTTAGAGAGTAGATGAAACTTTTATACTTCTACTTTGACCTTAATATTTTGAACTTGAAGTTTAATTTTCTCTATTGAGACTGAAAGTTCATAAAAATTGACTTGTAAAAGAATTTCATATGAGTTATAAACTTTAATTAGAAGTATAAAAGTAAAATAATATGCATCAACTAGTAGATAATATTTATTACTAATTAATTAAGATGTTTATAATTTAAGTGATGTACTGATAAAGAAAAACAATATCATCTCTAAATTAAAAAGAATGTTTTAAAACTCATAATTGATATGGTTTACTAAAATCTTCACTGAACACAATTATTAAAGACAATAATTGATTCTTAAATGGTCCATTTCTTAATGAATTGTACAAATAACGTATTGAATTGGGGGTGAATGATTTTCTAAGGGCTATTCAGGCAAGGATTTCTTGAATTCATTAAAAAAATTCTCCCAATCCAAGACTCGCATCTAATGAACGCAATATTCTTGGGGCGGGGGGAAGAAAAATTAATAAGGAAAAAAAGGGAGAGAAAAAGAAAACGAGATGAGGAGAGGGCAAAAGAAAATAGTGAAAGCTCGAAGGTCTGCGCCATTATATTGAAATCAAAAGTCGGGGTCTCGGCTGGAATTAGACTTTAATGCCTTAAGAAAAGTGGGTTATTAAAATAGGGAACGCAACGCAATTAATGCAAATCTTCGGGATAAATTAAAATCGGCTTAAAATACTTTTCGCCGCAGGCAAAGTGTTGCTATAGTTACTTATTGAAGACTACGGTATAAGACTATGTTAAAACAATTAATGACATAATAAGAAAAATGATTAAAATTTTAAGTATAAATCTTTTGAAACGGGAAAAGTTTGCAATAAGCTTGAAAACTACATTAATTTTTAAAAGAAAATTAAAAAAGCATTTTATTTTTTATTAATCAGTTTATATTGAGTAAAACATATATTAATTATCTTCCGTGAATTAAGTTTCCAGTATTCCTGTCTGATAAAACAAAATGCTTAATTTCACGTTTAATCGGAAATTAATATACCCATTTATGTTTGAAAAGGTAACGAGTGCTGCAATTTATTCATTCAATATAATTTTCTTCAGGTAGATAGATATAATACAGAATTAGTTCAACATTTTTCGAACAATGAAAAGATAATTGGCTTATTAAATAAAGCTTATAACAGAAAGCTTTTTAAATTAAGGATTTTTTTGGTACAATAAAATTATAGAGATTAAAAAAAATTGTAATTTAAACATGAATAGTAAAATGGATTTATTAATTATTCTTTTTAGTTAACATTATTTTTGCGAATTTATACGGAAAGAAATTCGACGTGTGAAAAATGTATAATTTTTTTAATCAATTTACGTTGTATTGCTTCGTTAATTTCAATTGAAGTTTTTCAAATGAATTTTAATTACATATTGAAAAGCAGCTTTCTCACGAACTCGAGAGTGAAAACTTATTAAAGGAAATAATTTACTAAAGAAAATACTATAAGTCATGCTCAACACGAACTAAACTCGTACGTGACTCGCAGCCATGAATCAAAGGCAAAATTCAAGTTACATTCAAAATTACGCGCTCGGAAAAGATTCGAAAATTTCTGCGTAGACTTTGTGCTCGCTTTGCTTGCATGTTAACGGGAAACTTTTTCTTATCGCGATCGCTCCCGAAAACATCTCCAACTTTCTTTCTCGAATTCGTACGAGTCGGATTGAATTTTATTCATATATCAAGAAGGCGCGCGTGCACTTTCGGTACCTTTGATCAAAAGGGTATAAGAAACGTGTCTTCGCTCATGCGTCGGAAAAAGAAAATCTCAGCTAAATCATATTTAACGTGCGGCTGATTCGCACGTGATTCGGCATTGTGAATCGAAGAAAAGTCAAGCTTCTCTCGCTTCGTCGCGCCGGGTTTTGCGCTCTCGCTATTATCAATAAGTTGAATAAGCTTCAGTGGGTGCACTTTGCTATAAAGAATGAGATTTGATTTGGATTATATTCAAATTTTGCATTTAAATTTCTATGTTGTCTCGCAATTAGGATTCGGTATAAAAACAAATAATTCATTTTCAAAGTGTATTATAGGTAGAATAGAAGAAAATAATTAGGTCGCATTTTTTGTTTTTTCTTACGTAAAAATAATATATTCAGAAGTTATAAATGTTCAAAGACTTTATATTTTCGGCGTAGACAGATATAGATATACTTCGATGTTACATGATATAAGAAGCGTGTACCATTATGATGGCACGTTAATTTTAAATTGCTATATTTACTTTAATTTTAGATAATATCTAACATACTAAAATATGAAATAAAAAATCGCAACAATCTGAAGTAATTTAATGGTTGGTAATCATTTTATAATCATATGATAGTATATAAATACGAATATGAAAAATATTGAATCATATAAATAAAGTTCAACCCTGTTACTGAGTAATGAATATCCGAGTAAAGCCAGATAATTGCAGTTTTCGATTTTGATACAAAATTGAACAAACCACTTCCATTATTATTAATCTCATATAAAATTGATCGAAATGAAAAATTTCATATTCTTTTGAAAAGTTATTATAAAACAAAGTGAAACAGTAAACTACTCTGCAGAAACAATGTATACAATCAAGATCCAATGAAAATAGAAGTATTTATTTTTCTGTATACTCCTGATATATGGTAAAACCCTTTTTCCGAACGTGCCGCTAAATAACAACTTCTTCATAGGCGTAAGAATGTAAAGTCAACGAAAAGTCAACAAAAAGATGACTTCAGATGCGATTTTGTTTTTTACGCCTATGATAAAGTTGCTATTTAAGGTCACATTCAGAAAAATGGTTTTACCGTTGGGTGTACTAACATTGAATTTTTAAAAAAGTTTCACTTTACATATCAGATTAAGAAGTTGAAAAATGCCTTTTCGGAAAAGTTAACTTCAAAGATTTATCTTACAGTTCAGTATGCACTATTTATCCCTCCAACCTAAAATATGACATTCCTAGCGCACACATTTTTACATTACCGCGCTAAAACAATCCACGCAGTATCAATATCGAGCTAGCCTCTCGGTACACTATCTCAAAAAGCAGAAACAAAACGTCACATCTCCTAAAAGAAAAACACAAAAACATTGAAAAAAAATTCAATTTCCGCGATGGTGCTGCCTCGAATTTCGCAGTCAAGATCGATAGGGCGTTCTAACGAAGAGCAGGGGTTCAGAAGGAAAGTAAAAAGAGTATACCAGCATAGCCGAGCTCGACGACGAATACATCCCGCGTGGCTTGGATCAAGATCCTCGTTAACCCGATAAGGGAATTATTGCCGCGGTGCGAGGCCACCGACACATTGAATTAGATCGAACGCGCGGGGAGTGTTCCTCACCGCTATGCATACCTACACGGAGAAAAGTATTCACCGCGCAGCGTATAAGTGCGAGATGGCGCGCCGAAACGAACTGCCAGCTGTCACCGCGTACTCCTAAAAATACGATGCGCGCTCACACTTTGAGGCTGTCGGAGCTAAAATCGTGTTTTCTCTTTTAGTGATTACTTTTGAAGTATAGAATGCAGGGTCAAATCAAGAGCAGAGCCCCGTAGTGCTCTATACAATAAAGCTTTTGCATGCATGATAAAGTTGATCTGATATGTTATACTTGATACCAAACTTTAGCTAATAACTTTTTATAATGTTATTTTACAGTAAGATTCGGCGTTGAGCCCTGTATTACTTACTATAATGAACCGATATGTACAAGAAACAGTCAGTCGGACTTGTAGTTTTTAAAAACAATTCGACACCCCCTTAAGCACCACATTTTCGAGTGCCGCGAAACGAGGTGCACGCGCGCATCATATTTTGTTGGCGCGAGACACACCGTAAAAGAGAGGAGGACGACAAGCCGATACGCGGCGACAACGGGCAGCTGGCTGCGTATAGTGAATACTTTTCTCCGTGTATATATATATATATATACCGTCGACAAAAAGAAAAAGACAACGACGACACCGACGCCGACGCCGACGACGATAAAAAAGAAATAGAGATTAGACCAAGCGCGAGATGCAGCACGTACACGCGCGTATATATATAAGAAATTAATGGACGGATGGGAGCCGTGGGGGCAGGATGAATTTTCAATGTTCGGTAGTATATATATGTGTGTGCGCCTTCTCTGCTTCTCGTAGGTGTCCTGGATAAGAAAGAGGGATTTGCATATCTTGACGTCCATGGATATCACGTACACGAGCGACGCGAGGTTCACCGTTATCGGCAATACGGCCACCTCGGACGATTGGAATCTGCGAATAGATTACGTGCAGCCGAGGGACGAGGGCATCTACGAGTGCCAAGTCAACACCGAGCCGAAAATACACAGGGCGGTCTATCTCCGAGTTCTAGGTGGGTTTTTCACTTATATACGTGTGTGCATGTAATACGTGTGCGTGGGTGTGAGTCTGCAGCTGCCGAATCTTTTACCGGCTGTAGCCGTGGCCCGTCGCCGTCGGGCGACGTGTAATTTTCCCTCGCGGACTGTCTGCGAGTGTCTGCGATGCCGCCCGGAGTTTATACACGGCCGGGGGAATATTATTATTTTTCCTGTATTCCTGCTCCGTCGTGCGGGCGCGTGTGTTTTTCGTGCCGCGCGCTGGCTGCTGCAGTATGGAAATGCATGGTAATTTCGTGTTTTTGTGTATTGACAGTCGTTGAGAGATGCTTGGGTGTTTGATATTTAGTTGCGAGGTGGAGTTGTATCCAAAAATGTTTTCTTTTTTATCTGTCTTTCTGATATTAGTGTATGGATAGAAAAATTTTAATTTATTCATGAAAGTTCTTTTTAAGTTATAAGAAATATGATGAAATTGATATCTTTCAGCATTTTGTGTATTTTTTATAGAAACATAAAAACTTAAATATATCTTGAAAATAAGCGTTTCAAAGAGTTAAAATATTTGTAAAAGGGTATAAATGCTTGCATATAGATATAAACTAAAATAAAATGAAATATATTTTAAGAAAAAATTTTTATGTTTAACATTCTTCATTTTTTATATCTGTAAAGTCACAAAATATTATTTAAATTATTTACTGTAGTAAAACAACAGAATTAAAATCATCTTTTTGAGTGGTTTTATGTACAGTCCAATATTAGGAGAACCTAATGCCCTTAAGTTAAAAAATATATAAAATTTATTGAATAAAGTACATCATTTATCATATATTAATTGATTTTTAAAAATGTATAACTGAATATATTTTATTAAAATGGAATATTATTTTAGTAAAACTTAATGAAACATGATCGCATTGAGATTTAAACAGTCTTATTTTATTCAAAATACATAATATAGTTAGGTTTTAAATGTGGGAATTCGAAAAACATTTGTTTAAAAAATATATAGTTTCTCAAAGGTTAAATTCTTGAAATTTTTTAAAAATTTAACATTAATTTTGATATTGAGAGATTATATAACATGCTTTAATCAAATTGTTTTACGAGAACTCACATTTATGACTTAATAATTGATTTGAATAAAGCAAGAGCTTTTAGTTAAGTGGAATACTGTGCTCTGCGTGAGTTACTGTGTCCCTGAATATTTCTCTTAAAAAAAATAATAAAATCACAAAGTTACTAGATGAAATAGTATATTTTAATATAAATTGAACTAAAAATTATATGCTTTTGTAAATCCAAGCAAGTCCATTCTAAAAAAATCCATGATCAAATTAGTTTTGACCTAAATGTCTTGAAATAAGGCGGTACCTTCTTGCGTCTGAATCAAACATAAACGTGATTATAAACATTATGATTTTAGTTATAGCGGAGCGGGGTTAAAATCGCTAGTAACATACATTATCATGAAATAATATTTTTTTACGTGAATATTTGTTTGTATCATAGTTTCTCAACCGTTTTGAACCAATTTTTCAAGAGTATAACTTTTGTTTTCGTATGAGCTATTATGCGTCCAAAAATCAGGTTAAAAAGTTTGTGTTATCATATTCTTGTTCTGGAGGTGCAATATAACTTTTGATCATTTTATAACTTTTTAAATAAAAATATCAAGGGTACAGTAACTGATGTAGAGCACAGTAGCTCACCGAATATGTACCTTTTAAATATAACAATTCAAAACAGTATTGTTTTCATATTTTGATGAAATATATTTAAAGTAAAAAAGTTCATTAATATATAATGATCTATTTTGACATCAATATATATATAGTAGAATTAAGAAATATTAATCCTGTTAATTTATTTCTTAAAATATAATATTTTGTTGTTTGATTGATGTAGATGATACTTTAAAAAAACAATTAGTAAATTGTAACGAAATGCGTATAAAAAGTAGAGTATCGATAAAATACTGCAGCGGGTGTTGTTGAATTAATTGTTATTGTTGGCGACATTTATCCAGGACAGTCAACAACCACTGTAATCCGCTTTTATTTCCTCGCGTGTGTTCTGATCAATATTACCTTTAATTGGGTCGTTACGGTTCATCATCCCTCTTTTTATTTCGCGTTTTGCTGCCTGTAGCCTAATTTTATTGGTTACTGTAAGCTACTTTAGTTTGAGTGCTGGGGCTTTATGAGTTTTTAGGTGCTGATGTTTTATGAGTTTCTTAAGCGGTACTTACCATTAAAAAAGTTATGGTGTTTTGAAGACTGTTACGTGCTAAATAATGGCTTTAGATAAAAAATTATGATTTTTTTCCCTTAGGTTTAGTGCAAAATCGGACTTACTAAAATCGAATACATGAAACAATGAAAATGCTTTTGAAATTGGATTTATACTTAATGGAATATGTTAAACGGTTAAAGAACGATGCACATGAGACATATGCAATCGGCCCCCTAAGTACAACCTATAAAATCTATGCCATCGTTTAGAGCATCGAAAAACATGAATTTAAAAGAAAATCAACACCCTAAACTCAAGGGAACTTGAAATATTAAGGATCAAAGTTTTCAACCCCTAAAATACAGAAGACAACAGAAAACCATAAAATGGCCACTTGGCACAACTTTCAGTAATCGATAAGGCTCAAATGAAAGAATACAACAAAAGCTATGATTGAAAAATGACTTCAAATGGGGGCTGTTTCATATTCACCTTTTACAGGGGGTAAACGGGTCAGTAAAAAAACTTCCCCTAAGGATTCTGGTCAAATAGGGTGCGTTAGTACAATTTTCTTTTCATGAATGAGACAGCAAATGAAAGCTGACGTAAAAAGCTATCGATTCGAGATATCGCCCTTTGGGAGATATGCTCCTTTAGTAGTATTTTAAGACTATTCTTAATGTACCAGAATCAATCCTTAAATTGTCCTTATCAAATTTCCCCACTTGGTACACTTTTCAGCAATCGAATGAGGGCTCAAATGAACGATTTCAACAAAAGCTATCATTAATAAATTACTCCAAATGGGGGCTGCTGTATTTTCACAATTTTACAATGGGTTAACGGTATATTTTTCGATATAGATATACTACATAATTTCGAATTCTTATAAAAAATGGGTATAAAAACGTATTGACAAAGATTTCTTGTCATGGTTTTAAACAAGGGAGACCTTTAAACTTTTATCCATTCCTTTATACTTTTTGTCAAAAGTACTATTAGACAATATCTACAAAATCCATAACCGTAATTCAAAGGGTCACACACCAGCTTTAAAAGTCAAAATTGTATTCATATAAATAAAACCTTTTCCTCTAAAATTTGAAAGGATAGCTTTTTCTGAACCTCTAACCCCTCATAAAATGGTGAAAATGCAGGATCTCCTATTATGAGTCATTTTATAATTATAGATTTCGATGAAATCTTTCTTTTGAGCCTCATTCGATTGCTGAAAAGTGTGCCAACTGGAGGAATTCGATATTGACGATTTAAGGGTTGATTTTAGTATTTTAATAATAGTCTTAAAATACTACTAAAGAATCATATCCCCCAAAGGACGATGGCTTGAATCGGTAACTTTTTTCGTCAACTTTCATTTGCCACCTCGTTAGTGAAAAAAAGAATATGCCAATGCACCATTTGACCAAAATCCTTAGGGGTAGTTTTTTTCTGAACCGTTTATCCCCTGTAAAAGGGTTCAAATACAACAGCCCTCATTTGGAGTAATTTTATAATTATAGATTTCGATGAAATATTTCATTTGAGCCTTCATTTGATTGCTGAAAAGTGTACCACGTGACTGTTTTATGGTTTTCTATTGTTTTCTATCTCTTAGGGGTTGAAAACTTTGATCCTCAATATCTCAAGTTCTCTTGAGTCTAGGGTGCTGATTTTTTTAAATGTCATGTTTTTTGATGCTTTAAACGATGGCATAGGTTTTATAGGGTTTATTTAGGGGGCCGACAGCCTATGTATCGTGGACATCGTTCTTTATTTAATAATTTTGTTGTTTGAAATTAGTAATATTACCTCTAAACTATTTCTAATGGGTATGCGAAAACAATAAAATATTTGCGTTCAAACTGCGTTAATTAGTCAATACATCTATTAAATTATATTTATATAGGGAAAATAATTATATTGTTGCATTTGTTGCGTATATTATATAGAAATTGAAATGCATGATTGTTATAGGTGTTTAATAATAATTATAACTTCAGCAATTATTTGCGCATAATTTCAACAATACCTAGGAAATAGTTAAATGAAACTGTAATAATATGAAAATGAAGTTGAAAATTGTGACATTATGATATTTGTACAATATATTGCTGTATTATGGTTTTAATAGCATATTGAGAAAGCGAAGCAAGTGAGGGTATTAAAAGAAAGAATTTCATAAATATTTTATGCGAATAATAAAATTTGTAATTCTGGTACTAGAATTTAGCCTTTTTACGTTTATATGAGAAAGTTCTCTTTATGATACGAAAATAAACAATATTTCTAAAGGTGTACATTTTTATAATAGAATAATATTTTTGGATGAATTGCGAAATGTAAAAGCAAATAATGTCTTTTAATTCTTTGGAGAATAGTAATGTTATTTGCAAAGATTAAAAATATTACCTGTCCAATTTGTAACTAAAAATCAACTTCAGAACATTTTATATATCTTTGTATGTAAACCTTTTTGATAGACATATTATACTCATATTTCATTTATGTAATGAGCTTCTGTACAGCATATAATAGTCTGATTTTTAATTAAAAAAAGTATGAATCATTCAAAGATACATGTATAATATTCAACAGTTATATGAGCCTATAGTTAATTATTAGATTTCGTGTAATTGTTTTGTAGAATTAAGATAATCGACCTACCCTAAAAATTTGCATGCTAATATTCGTAACATCTACAATGTGCACAAATTTCAATCAATTCTATTTCGCTTCATCGTATGTTGGAGCTCCTTCAAAGCGGCACACCCATCTCATTCAAAATAGGTGCACGTTTATTTTGATGCAGCACGATATATCGGATCCGTAGCGAGAATTCGACTTTACGTAGTTTACTTCTACGCCGTACGTGCGCGAATCTTGTCTCGCTCCCTCGACATAGCTCAATCCCGCGAAGCCAAAAAAAGAAAACTCATCCAAACTGCGCACACACCCGCGCAAAACTCACTCACCATGCAGCTCAACAAACTCCCTCTGCCTCTCCCGGCGAAAATCAGTTCCTCGGGGCTCCTCAAAGTCTGCACGTGCAGTGTTTTCTTTTGCCCGGGTGAAAATTCGCGCGGGTGCGGCCGACTATTCGGCCGCTCGTTCCACTTAAAAATCCCGTTCGCCCCCTCGGGGATATTTTTCTTTCCCCTCCTTCCCCCCCTTCCCCTCGAAACTTTCGACTCGCTCTCCCGGGCTATATACATTTTAACTCGATATAAACACAAGCGCTAACTTGCTCTCTTGCTCTTCTTCTCGTTTTTTCCTTTGGCTGGCCGCGGCTGCGAGCAGACGTCCAGGCGGAAATTTCGGGCACGGAGGAGGTGTACGTGAGGAAGGGCAGCACGATCAGCCTGACCTGCAAGGTGAACTCGCAGGGCGTGCCGCCGAGCAACGTGACTTGGTACCACGCCGGCAACATCATCGACTTCGACGGCCCGAGGTGAGGAACGGAAGGGGATTCTTTTTTTATTCTTATTCTGTGAGCGATATATAGTCGTATGGAAATGCTAGGTGGAGACGGAGTAAACATATTTGCGGGTGTACGTGGTGGATAGATGGAAGAATTCTTTACTTTTGTTTGTTAAATTATTAAGTTGAATTAAAAAATAATTAAACAGAAAATTATTAAAAACTTAATACGTACCCAAGAAAAAATGACTTTATATGTAATGATATATAATTATATACAAAGTGACTAATGGTATAACGTATAACTTATGCGATCATTCGTATGCTTTAGTAATAAGATATGTTAGGTTAATGGTGAAAATTTTTGACAATTCGAAGTTTCTGGTTTTGCCCCCAGAATATTTTAAATAATGTCTTTTAGTATTATATATACTTATTAATAACTATGTACAATGATATGTATACTAAAAAAAAACATGAGAAAAATTCCCAATTTTTTATTGTAAGTTTGGAATACACGGTAAAATGATACTATTTATTATGCTACCTTTGAAATTCTAAAATTCTTGAAGTAATTATTACAAGAGTCTCTTGTAAAAGATACTATGTAGCATAGAAAAAATTAAGAGTAGATCTTGTAACATGCTCCACACAACGCAGTAAATATTGTTGCCAAGTATATTAGTAGTGCACATTGTACATACAGGTAAATTTTGTAATTCGTTCATTAGTGAAATCATCACATTAACTCGGAATGATTTTTCGGAACTATTATTTCATAACAAAAAAATGGTATAAGTATGTCGTTAAATAAATTATTAGAATAATTTTACATTATAGCGTTACTATATTATTTAAAACTATTTGTTAAAATGCTGCAATGTTTAATTATCTTTTGAAAGGTACACATAAGTCATTAAAATGCTTCGAATTAAAAAAATTTAATTTTTTTAAAGTTTTCTTAATTTAAATTTTTCGCAAATATGCAATATAAGAATTGCATTCCCCACAGTAAAACATCAAAATAGATGTTTACGAGAAAAATGTGTTCGTTAAGACGATCGTTATGTACTACATATATATGGATTATTCTGCCATAACTGTCCCAGATGTGCGTCCAGACCTCACATACGAGTATATGAATGAAAAGAAATGTTTTGCCGACTCTAATGTGTGTATAATGTTGTCAACTTTCTTGGATAAATTACAGGAACCGATTAATTGATTATTTTTTAGAATAAATCAATAAAATAGAGTCAAAATGTCAGTTCCGAAAAAAAGCGAATATGTCAAATCTCCACATACACGTTGTAAACTGTTCATTATTTATATTTTCATTAGTTTTAAAGCCAAATTCAACTAACTACTATTTCATCCAGATGCATATTTTCTGTCCAGTGATTGACACCAAAATGTTGAGAATAGCATTAATCGCTTTGAAACACGTGTTATTTGACTTCTCAGAAGTATCTAACGACGAATTTTCAAAGTATATTTTCAGAGTTCACAAATGAAAATGTCAGAATTGTCAAAGGCTTGAAAAATTGTAAACGCGCACAAGAAGATTTTTTAATTTTGTAACGTACAAAAAGGAGGATTCCCATAGCAACCCCCTCGAGGGAACGTATGAGACTAACACCGTCGTTTAAAACTTGTTTAGAAATGAATTTTACTGAATTTTAATGTCATGTTTTAACGAGCTCTAAACAAGGCTATTAGTTTTATACGTTCTCTTTTAACCACTTAATTATTATAAATCTGTGGATATCCTCCTTTCAGTCAGTTCCGTCCCCCCTGCACACCACTAATTTAAATTATGTTTATTTGTCAACAAAATTCATTTTTTTTTAGTATTTGGTGGATATAAGAATTATCTATGCGGACAAATTTTAATAACAAATATTCGAAACATTACGAGCGATTTGACCTGGATTGCCAGTTCCATCCCTGTCAGATTCGTCCCCTGCTAACATCATATAATATTGTGTACACTTTGATAGGAATACTTCTTAATGTATCCCATTCAAGTATATTGTTTTAAATGTTATTATGAGTGCAAAATCCTCAAACTCTAAAATAGAGTTATTTATGGAGAAAAATATTTTTTTGGTTTAATAATAGGTTAGGCGATCCGGAGGTAGGCAGTCATATTGAAAGTACCTGGGAAAATATCAAAAGTTCTATAAGACAAGCTGCTAGGATGGTGTTAGGTCAGCGGAAAAAGAACAAGCAAAAACCTTGGTTTGACGAGGAATGCGCGGAGTGGAATAGAAAAGGCAAAAAGCTAGAATGCTTAGCTTTAACAACGCGAATGAGATCACTTCCGTATATTACCGTAATATGCGGGAACAAGCTAAACGCATTTTTCGAAATAAAGAACGAAAGTAGGAAAATAATAAAGTCTCAGTAATACAAAAAAATAGTAATAGAAATAGTATTCGGGAAATGTATACAGGTGTAAACTTAATAAGGAAAGGATCCCAAAGTAAAACTAACTTCCAAAGAGACGAACATGGGAACCTTATAAGGGACACAGATGGACTAAATAGGTGGAGAAATTATTTCGGCGAACTCCTAAACATACACGAACAACAAACCGCTTTAGACTATAATGAAATTCAGACTGCTGAACCACAAATTGAGCAACCTAGTCTACAGGAGGTCTGCAAGGTAATCAACAAGTTAACAAACAATAGAGCCCCTGGAATAGATTATTTACGGGCCGAACTATTTAAACAGGGAGGGGAACCACTTAAGAAAATAATTCATAATTTGTAGGAAAGAAACAATGCCCAAAGATTGGAGAGACATAATTATAATCCCAATACACAGAAAAGGAGATAAAATAAACTGTAATAACTATAGAGGCATTTCTCTTATCTGTACATGCTACAAAATTGTCTCTAATGTACTCCTAGACAGACTCACACCTCTCGCGGAGGAAATCCTCGGGGATTACCAGTGTGGATTTCGAAGAAACAGGTCAACAAGCGACCAGATGTTCACGGTTAGCCAGCTTGCCGAAAAGAAATGGGAATACGGGGAAACGGTACACCAATTATTCATTGGTTTTAAGAAAGCGTATGACTCAATAATAAGATGTAAAATATTTCACGTCTAAATACTGCTAGGGGTACCAAAAACGTTGGTCAATTTAATCAGATTGTGCCTAGATAATAGTCGGGGCATAGTCAAGTCAGGTAAGAGCCAATCGCAGCCATTTGACATTCAGAACGGGCTAAAGCAGGGAGATGCTCTATCAACCCTCCTATTTAACGTAGTTTTAGAATACGTGACCAGGGCGGTACAAGAAAGTAAAGAGGAAATTATAATAAATGGCTCCCTAACACAATTGCTAGCATACGGAGATGGCATAGACATTATAGGAAAAAAAACAGAGAAACCGTAATAAAAAGACGTAGAAATACTAATAAAAACAGCTAAAGAAATAGGACTAGAAATAAGTGAAGAGAAAACCCAGTACATGGTCATTAACAGAACAGCCTGAGATTGTTGATACCGACTTGAAAGTCGCCTGAAAAACTTTCAAAAAAGTAGACGATTTTAAATACTCGTACCTTCACACGATTAAAGATTACAAAATTGAAACTCATAAAGAAATCAAGAAGAGACTGCATTCGGGAAATGCATGTCTATATTCGGTAAATAACTTACTAAAGTCAAGATTATTATTACTATTACGAAAGACTAAGTTAGAAATATATAGAAAAATTAGAATGCCAGTACTTCTATACAGATGCGAAACGTGGGCGTTAACCAAACGGGAAGAAAATAGATTTAGTGTATTTGAGAATAGAGTCCTTAGAAAGATATTTGGGGGCAAAATAGATGAGATTACTAAAGAATGGAGAATTTTACATAACCAACAAATACACGAGCTATACGAGAAGCCAAACATTACCAGAGTGATTAAATTCCGAAAACTAGGGTGGGCTGGGCATGTAGCTAGGATGGGTAACGGAAGAGCAGCACTTAGAGTGCTCGTAGGGAAGCCGACTGACAGACTGAAGATGGCGGGACTGTGTTAACAAGACTATGGACTACACAGCTATGGATAGCTAGTCCCAACAAGTAGTTATGAGAGCTATGGTGATGATATAAGCACGTATACAGCCGACATAAAGACTATGTGATAGCTGTTGCCCTGCAGGCACCGCTGCTGCTTACTATTACTACTTGGACTTTATAATAATAATAATAATAATAATAATAAGTATATTCAATCATTAAATATGATTGAACCCAATTGTTGATTCTGGAGCCGACTCGAAATAGTTGTATTTTGAATTCAAATGACCAATTTGTTGACTTTTTATTTAATGAAGACAATAAACATTTTATCGTAAGCCTATTATTTTCTTAATCTCTTTATTACAGTAACTCTTATGTTACTTTTTAAGTTTTTTATTTAACTCTTTTTAGTGTTCCCATTTTTGCATGTACTGGGCTTGTACTGACTATAACTAATATGATTGATTTCTGCGATCCACTTTATTTTTTTAGTACAAACGACCGTTAAAATCAATGTATCAGAAACTTGGAATATGCAGTTGATTGATTGGAGGTGTGGGCTGAAATACTAACTGTCATCGTGTTTACAAAAAACTTACGGAGCATACCTACTTTCTGTCAAAAAATAAAAGTGAATATGACAAAGTCGTATATATTATAACAAAGTCGAATGAAGAACTTTTTATACAAGTTATTTTAATTGTCAATAAAATAATAAAATTTATGGGTTTAAAACGATTTTTTTGTAATAGTTTCCTATAAAGTTTCTATTCATTGTTAGATTTCGTGGTGTATTCAATGAGCAAAGAAAATTTGGGAAAACTTCGTTAATGTTTCGGTTGTCAAAGTAAAGTGATATCTTACATCATTTCGTATTACCTATAAAAGATGGTGTTTAGATGCTTTACAAGTTAAGAAGGTAGTAAAGTGGAATTATTTTTTATAACATTGTGAAACATGTGTGTAGGACGAAAATGTCAAATAGATAATTTGTTTAAAATTCTGAATTTGGATTCAAGAAATGCATAATCATAGAAATTAAAATTTGATGGTACAAATAAAAATCTAGTTAAAATATATAGAGAAAAATTACTAAAAAATTATTGTATTTGTAATTAATTTTCATAATACTATAATTTTTGTAAAATTCTTTAAAAAATGTTTACATATTTAAAGCTAGTTCGTTCGATTATTATAGATATTGAAGGAATGATCAAATATTAAAGAAATTTTCTTTGCAATGAATGGAAAAACCAGAAACATAGAGTATGTGAAATCCATTGATGCACTTTCCTTGTAAAGCCTCTTTTATGCTGCGAAATATTTTTTGCGTTGCGCTGTGTTATTGTTTTCAGCCGTACTCGAAATTGCACTAAAAGATTGGAAAATGAAAACGCCGTAAAAATGAAATAACTTTTACTAGAATTTAACAATAAAAGTTGCGAACAATAAATCCAATTTGGAATATATTTTTTAAAAAGAAAATGCAAATTCACAGTACATATTAGTGAAAATCATACAAAATTTTTCAATTTTTTAAATTCACCGTTCCGATGATTAAGAATTAACTTAGGAGAGACTGGGGTACAATGGGCCATGGGGTATAACGGGCCACTAGCCATATTTGTTGTAGAAGATTCTGTAGAAGATGCTGTAGAAGAAAAACATTTTTAAATTGAAAAATCAGGTTATATGAAAAATGCAGAAACTTTCCAAATCGCCAATCGCGTATGTTTTGATTGATTTAAAACTCAGACAATGCTCCTTTGACATCCCTCCTGAAACGTTAATTATTGGGGTATAATGGGAATGGGCCACCATTTTTATTATAGAAGAGTAAACATTTTGTTGAGAGCTCTAAAAGAAAGAGGTTGACATGATTATTTATAAAAAAAGCATAATTTGAAGAATTCAAATGGTAGCAGATATAAAACAGGAATTTTAAGTCGCTTTAGAGCCGTAAAAGTGACAAAAACTTTCATGCATAGCGGATGTAAAGTTTCACTTTAGTTATGAGTCATTGTAACGTATCTCGATCTAATATCGCAATTGATTAACGGGACAGGTATACCTTTAAATTTTTAATTAATTGATAATACATTTTAAAGTAAAAGTAAGTAACTCATCATATTATATTACTTGATTTTATTTCGGTAAATTTGAATAATTTATCAAAATATAATTCAAAAGGTTTTTTTTAAATCTTTTTTAAGTTCGTTAGGTTCCTTTGATTGGCTACAATAAAAATCTCTACATTTCTTGGGCTATCGCAAGGTTTAGAGAGTCAATGTGATCAAATTGACGCTTTCAAGATTTTATTTGTTCAAAATACATGTAGTTATGATATGAGTGTGGGAATTTGTATATAAAAATTATTCACCAAAGTTATAGTATCTTTAAGCCATATTTAATAATAATATTTAAAAAAATCGAAGAATTTTCGCTTAAATAGACTATAACTTTAAGTGCATTTTACTATTGTAAAGAAACATTAAACAGTGATCTCAATATAGGGTAACATTCTTCAATTGGATAGTGACTATGTGCTACTTGTTTTTTAATTATGCTATTTATAATTTCTATGGGTCATTTCATTGCATTTCAGTGGTCCGTTATACCCCAGTCTCGCCTATATAAAAGATACAAAATAAATGTATTCCAATAAATGCATACTTTTTCGTGTTGATAAAACAGAAACTTCGTTCTCCCCCATCTTGCTCGCCCCGTAACATTGATTTAAGAGGGGCAGCTTTGATTTTTCGCCGGAGCCCCGTCTCTGAAAATTTAAAATCACTTTACGACTAGTTGACTATGTATGGCATTCTGAAATACGGCTTTTTATTGCGAGTTCCCCCGGGCAGCATTAAAAACTTAACGACCGTAAATCCAATGCATATTAAGGCCCCGCGTTGCTCTTAAAAATGAGACCTTCAAACACAGAAGCCTATCACGCGGGAGCGCCGTTCAGGCCGCACGGACATAACGTATTTTATAATAAAACGATTTTTCCTTTTATGCCTCGCGAAGACTCTCCAGAGCGAGCACGACAAACGTTCCCTCTCGCGCATAAAACGGAACGACTTTTGTAAATAAATTAAACGCTCGTTACAATATTATTGTAATGTCTCGAGTATAGATCGTTATTACCAAGTGGAGGGTTGTTAAAAGTATGGCAGTGTAAAAAGTTAATGATGAGAGGAAACGTAAAAAGAGTCCATTAAAAAATATCAGTCCTTGATCAAAAAGTTTTTTCTATTTCGCTTGGTACTGGTTGCATATAAGAAATGTAAAACCGATATATCGGGGAAATTTTTCGAAACCGAAGTCGTCGATAAACTTCGATTAAGCAAGTAACTTTTCAACGTGAACTTGCTCCAACCTTTTAACGGTGGGTAGTGAAAGGTATAACAAAGTTGCTGCAGCACAATAAAATATGTCTGAAATGGGCTTCGGGCGCCTTATTCTCTAACTATCTCACCGAGTGAAATACGTGAAAAATGTGCTCTCGACCAATCAGAGAGCTCCTTTAAAGAGAATATCGGCTATCTCACGAGTGACATGCTTAGAAAATAACCCCCCTGGACATTTTTTCCCTAAATTTATATAAAAGTAAGCAATTTTAAAATAAAAAATAATATTGTAACTATGCGTTAATAACTTTTGTATTATATTGTATGCATTTTTGACTTAAAATTATTGGTATTCTTTTTATTACATTGAAAGCAATTTAGTTTATTCATTACTACTATTTATTATATAAAAAAAAAAAAATATTCTACGTTAAATTTGCTTTTCGGACTTTATACAAATTTTACTAATCTGACATAGCCTTTTGAGTTTACGAACTGTTTATGAACTGTTTAAGAATATATTCATAATCGTGAACTTCTTTTAGAATTCATTCGGATTAGGTGTGCCGTCTGGGACATATTTTAAAAATGTCAACAGTGAGTCATCTTTAGCGAAGGCATTGCAATATTTTTTGCAAAAAACACATTTTTCTAATTTCAAAATTTTACGTATTCTACCGGCTTCACCCTAAATTATAGAGATGACAAAGTCTGAAAATCGATGCGGCAGAAAAATGCGCTGCCACGCGTGTGGATCTTTCGAAACAACAGCGCCAGTCCCGCCTATAAAGTTCGATTAGGCAAGCAACTTTTCAGCGAACTGTCCCCGGAATGTTTTACGACCCGCGAGCTCGCATTCAAGGTAGCGATAAATTCCTTGTCACAGCCCGTAATAAAGCGCGTTTCCGCAGGCTAATACAATAATTCTTTCTCTGTCTCTCTCTCTCTCTCTCACTTTTTTCTCCGCGCCAGCGCTGCTTCTTCTTCTCCTACTCCTCGTAAACAATGAAATTTCACGTTATGCGATATCGCGAAGTATATGTAGACGGGCGCGGCTGCAATTTACTCGGGGCGAGCAAAGGCTTGGGTTCGAAAAAATGTCTTTCGAACCGCGTGTAGTACCGCGACGACAAACGGAAAATCGATACGTCGGAAAAACGCGGCAGCGTGTGTGTATACGAGAGAAAGCCCCGAGCAACAACGTGTCGTCGACAAAGTTCCGTTTAGTCAGAGCCCTCGAGTCGCATTTTATTGCTCACGGATGCGAGTTATTCTTGAGAAAAAAAATTCCGTCGATTTTTCGTTGTTTTTCTTTTTCTTTTATTAAAAGTAAGCTGGTATTCGCACTTTATATTCCCGATTCATGAGCGAGGATTTGGTAAAAAGGCTTAATTCAATCGGGGGCTTTAATTAGCTCCTCTGAAAATCGACGCTTTTACGCGAGTGTTGCAAGGCTAGCGAAGTCTCTAATTATCGGAATTTGCTTTAGCAAGGCTCATTTACTCGGTGAACATGCGATCTAGCCATTTAGCGTGTATATCGTGAAAAATTTAGGAGCTAAAGGATTTCAACTGACTTTTTTATTTTTGTAAACTTGAAGCTTCGACGCAATGTTTTTAATATTGACAATCTAGGAACGTACGTTTTCGTTGTATTATTACGTCACTTAATGGAAAAATTATTTAATATTATTTGTAGGGACTTTTAAAAAATTATAATGTAGCCAGAGTACCAACTAAATCTAGTTATTTTAGTAACTTACTATTTGAAAGTAGAGTAATATAGATTAAACAAGTTAGGCTTTAAACTACGTTACAAGTGATGTCGGATTGAAAATTATACTACTATTTCAGAATTGTTTGAATGCTCAAGCGGCTCTAGTGAAAATTATGTTCAAATTTTCTTAACTTATCTAAAACTGTTTAAAATTATGGATAAATTCTTCTTTGTCTACATTTTATATCAATTATAATTTAAAATTGAATTTTAAAAAGCACTTAAAACTTTTGTCACTGCAGAACTTTTCAATACCAGGTATTTTAACCTCGATGTTCGTCTTGAGCATTAAATGACACATTTCGAATTCTTATGGCGGTCGTTAAATTTTCTGGAATATATACGCGAGCATTATTCAAATAAAATGTAAAATGTCGCTTTCGCATAAAGTAAACCATCGACAACTGCACCGTCAGAGTGCAGAATCAGTATTTTTCATGTTTTTCGCATTGGAATATTTTTTTAACTTTTAAATGAGTACACTAAGAAAAAACCGATAAGCGATAGTTGAAAACGATAGTTATAAAGACGATAGTTAAATAATCTAGTAAAACCGAATTTTTTTCGGGTATCAGACTTTAGTAAAACGATCGTTATATTTCTTTATTAGTTCAAGTACCTTAATAATTTTAAAGCAGAAAAATTTTCAAGCAAATTTAACTATTAATGATTTTTATCCTTAAACAGGTATTTTCAGTCTTCTAGTTTCAGTCTTTCAGTAAGTTATTGGAAAAATGGAGTTTTACTGATATTACACTAGGAAAAATAATATATTTTTTCGAAACATATGCTTCAAATCCGTCTGCGCGGTAAACCGAGCATACTAATCCAAAGTTTAAAACCCTTCATGATATGAGCATATATGATCTCTGAAATGAAAGCTGAATAATACAGCTTTATTTTAAGAGGTTACATAATGTGCAGTGCATATGGTTGTAGACTTACACTCTATCGTCAAACCAAATATGTTAAAATAAATTACTGCACCGGAGGGTTAATTTTTCTCAGTGTACTATTACGTATATAGCTGTAATATTTCGTTTAATAGAAGAGTGGACAAAGTTCCTTTTTTAAACTATTCTCATTTCTTAACTACATGTATATAGTTAACGTTCCAATGTACCACAAAATATAAATGTATATTAAAATTTAAACAATAAGCTATTTACTTTTCCCCGAAACTAGTATAGTCCACTAGCATTATATAATTCAACATATAAATAACCTACAACTTATATTTTCGATTCAAATATACTTTTACAATATCAGACTAAGATCCTCTAAATGAACAAAACGATAAAAAGGAACAGAACAAAGAACCCGTAGCCACTAAAGCACGCTATCAACGCAGAGGCAACAACTTACCTAAAACCTCTGCCCACTCTCATATATACTTCCATAATACCCATTCGAAGAATCCCGTTCTCCGATTCGCCGCGAATACCCTTCTCTCCCCTCTCCTCTTCACCGAAAAAAGAAGAAGCCCGCAAAAGACCGGAGAGTGTACAGAGCGTCTCGGAGGAATTCCCGCGCAATTAATCAAAGAATTATTTGGCTCCCGCGTGGAACCTCCAACTCGGGCTCCAGCAATAGCGGAGCTCCGTCAGATAAATCAAAGCGTCGCGCTCTCGCGCGTTCTATCTTTTCTTACTCGGCAATTAAAGTGGTTGAGGTAGAATTTCACTTTCTTATGAAATTTTTTTAATTTGTAGTATGTTTACGTAATAAAATTATGTAAGTACGGGTGGAATTTGAAAGGGATGTACCTTTGCTAAGTTGAGATGTTTATCTTTGAAGTTCCAGTTTTTAATATGTAAGCCCTGTAAATCTTGTATTAATGACGCATTTCTATGTGTAGATTTTAAAATTTTCTTAAGATTTGTCTAAAAAACTGATTTGTTACACGGAATAACATTATATATTATGTAAATTGAAGGGTCGGATACAATAAGGGGACTAGCACTCTTTTCGATTATTTTTATCTTATATAATAATACTCGGATAAAGAAACAAAAAATATAGTGTTCAAGAATAGAGTTAGTTTAACAATACTATATTTTTGTTTCTTTATGTGAGCATTATTATTTAAAATAAGAATCATCAAAATAGTGCTAGTCTCCTTATTGCATCCCGTCCTTCAATTAAGAAAAATAGAATCTAGCTACTCCATTTTAGAAATATAACCATCGTACTTTGCACCTACAATGATTTTACAATTGCATTAATGAGTGATAAAAAATGATATCATTTTTCGATCTTAGAAAAGCGATTCGTTATACCTAGTGCAATTTTGAAACCCTCGCTTTACGAAGTGGAATTCTCAGAGGGCACCAACGATAAACATCTATAAATAATCGATATATAGTCAGTGTTGGGCAAATTGGTTCTATTACTTAAAACAAGCACAAGTATAATACTTGAAAAACAGGACATACGTAATATAATTAAGTACCGAGTACTTAATAAACCGAGTACTTTTTCCAAGTACTTTTAAATTTTCAAGAATCGTTTAAATTTATTTTTTACAATGATTATAATAGAAGCAACATCAGCGTACCGCAGCGGAAGCACAACACTGGATGAAATCGTTCCTTCTTATACAGCACACGTCAATCCGAATCACTTTTATAATGGCAACAGTAGGTACACAAGGTGAATATAGGGCGTTTCGCGTCAGATCCCCCAAGGCTGAAAAACGGACGCAACAACCTTACCTTTTGAGCGCTCGCTTGTGGCATTTAAATTTATCTATGGAAAAAATTGTGCGTACGTTTTCGATGTATTTTTTTGTCAGCTTTGCGATGGTAACATTTATTTTTCAATTTTTTTGCGGTTTAACATTGAAAAAATATAAAATGTGTTATATATCAGAAAAGGCATTTAAAAGATTTGTTTGACAGTTTAGATTGAAATATCAAGCTTTTCCACGTCGAAATAGCTATTTTAAAAAACGGAGTTCTTTGGTATTTTCCAGCAATCAAACGACGAATATGTGATGCAGCGTCGATCTAGCACGGGGAATAACCCTCCGGGCCGCACGGTGCTGTGCTGCAGTGTTTGAGCCTGCCTTTTAAATGGTATTTTATCATTGTAGTGCTTCTGATTTGGAATCTTCTTCGGTGTTTACTTTCGATGTTCAAAAAACATAAAATGTGCTAACTGTATCTCGAAAAAGGCATTTAAATAATTTTTTTATATAATCTTGAGCGAATGTTTACGTTTATTTACGTTAAAATAGCTATTTGAATGAAAAATGGGATCATCATTAGAAGATATTTCAGAAGGACTAAAATAAGAAAAAAACATTCAAAAGCTATGCTCAAAAGCAAACGGCTGAGAGGCTAGCATCCGCGCGCCAGATCGATGTTGCGACATATTACGTTCACCGTTTGATTCCTTAAAAAAAACAAAAAAGTTATTAATCATTAAGGTATTATTAATCATATATAATTTTATCCCATCACATATGATCATATATGAACATATTCGAAACTTGATAACTTATAAATAAATATATCATTATTTATTAACATACCCTTTTTCATCATTACTAGCCATTCTCTAGTTATTTCCGAAATATAGGCAAGAAATTGCTGGTTACGGTGAAAAAGAGTGATTCACAAATTGGTAAAATGGGCACTTTTTTACCAGAGTGATAGTCATATTGTATTATGACGAACTATTCTGCGATACGATTGTTATAAATGTACATAATTATTTTATAAGACTTCTACAAAAAAGACTGAAGAAGTGAAGAAAGAAGATATATAATGTAAATAAAGCACTGCAATTTTGTTATCTACAAATAAAAAGCACACATAAATACGTACATATATTTTTATGTACATATACGAGCATACATGATTAGATGCGATTGTATACGATCACATACTATATTCTTTTATACATAATATATCAATTTATATCAACGTATTGGATTCAGCATTTAGATTTTTGAAATTAGGATTACGAATTTCTTGTCAACTACCCCGAAAACCCTTGTATATAAATTTTAACTTAAAATCCGTTAAAATTATTAATTTCATAAACAATTATTGCTTTATTCTGCATAAAAAAGCAAGGGTTAACTATACCAAGTCAGGGGAACTAAAATACGTGTAAACTGAATTTTTCTGAATAGTAATAAATCATGACTTTGAAAAGGAGGATGCCCATTGCGGCCCCCTTGAGGAAACTTATGAAACCAACGCCATCGTTTAAAGCTCATTTTAATATGAATTTAAAAAAAAGATCGACGTCCTTAAGTGCAGGGAAAGCTGAAGAAAATATGATCTATGGATTTGTCCCATTTAAAGAAATGTATAAAATCGAACAGTACTCGGGATTATGTACTTATCTTTTCGAATTTTCACCACGTTTTTCTCAAACTTCCTCGCACATGGAGGGATAAAATTTTTCTTAAAATTCATGTTTTAGTGAGTTCTAAATGATGGCATTGGTTTTATACGTTCCCCTTCAACGAATAAAATATTATAAATTTGTGGGCATCCTCTTTTCTAACCTGACCACATTTTTGCCAGTTGAAAGGATTTCTTAATATATTGAAACATCCAGTTTGGGCTAAGCCCAAAGAATGCACAGATCGCGTGATATTTTCCTTCTCTTAAATAAATGGGTTTGAAAAATGTTTAATTCAACGTTTTGTTCAAAAGTGTTTATTCACCGGTGATTGCTCAGACACTGGTGCAGTTACCCCACAAAGACTAAGAAAGTACAATAAAAAGAAAGTTTCATACTTTGACCCAAAAACACCAGAGTCCTAAAGAAATCTGCTTCTTAACGTCCCCTCCCCCCACCACAAACATTACAAACTGCACGATCAATTTCACTCATAACATAAATTCCCCTCTCTCAGCTCCGCGCTCCGTCTTCGTGTTCGCAGGGGCGGCGTCTCGCTGGAGACGGAGAAGTCGAAGAGCGGCACGACGAGCAAGCTCCTGATAACGCGCGCCTCCCTCGGCGACAGCGGCAATTACAGCTGCGTATCCAGCAAGGCGGCCCGCGCCACCGTCGTCGTCCACGTGCTAAACGGTAAGTGAAGCGCTTCGTGTTTACCTCCTCCTCCTCTCTTCTCATTCTCATTCTCCACTTCTATCTCCCTCTCTCCCTCTCACACCCACCGGCTATATTCCGACTCTCGCGCTTAAACGTGCAGCGCTCTCCTCTTTACTATCCTTATCTCGCATTGCGCCCTCTTTCGTATCTGTCCCTCCTTCCCTCTTTGTTGCTCGTCGGGGGGGGGGGGGGGGGGGGGGTAATTTGCGCCCGCGCGATGTACGAAGGTGCAGGCGTGCGTGCACGTGCAGTGGAATTTTAAGTTAATTTGGGAAGGGGGTGGATTTTAGGAGGGATTTGGGGGAGGGGAGAGGACTTTTTGTTTTTATTTTGGAGTGGGGTGATGGTGGGACGAGAGAGGTATCACGGTGGGGTTTTAATTTGATTTGAGTGAATGCTGGCTTGGACGGGAAATTCGCGCTTTGTGATTTTGAGTCTGCCGCGTGTTGACGTAGTGTTTTACGGCAGGAGTTAAAAGCATCGGTGGGGTCGTTTTCGGTACGTTGTTTTTAACATTTTTGAGAGCGATATTTTGATGTTTAAACAATTTATTTTAGTATTTTAAATGGTGTTTGACGAGTGATGAAAAAACTGAATGCTTTCAGTTCTGTTCGAATGTGATTTTATACTTTTTGTGCATTATAATTTCTTGTTTCTTTTTGGTTTATGGTAACATTTTATCAAAAGATGAAAATATTTGGTCGTTAAAAGAATATTGAACGCTTAAAAAGATACATTGTTCTGTCAACTTTGTGTTAAAAAACGAGAAAAAGAAGGATCATCCGATTTTATTACACCTCTCCTCGATTATTATTTAAAGAAGAGTACATACACCCAACGGTTAAAATAACTTTGAATATCGCGGGGCATTTTGCTTTGTGTTAATTGGGATTTTGAATTATATAAATCTAGCATAATCCCAGCTAACACGTATTGATACATCCCTGATAAATTCAAAGTTATTTTAATCGTTAGGTGTACACTTACTCTATAATGGAACCTAATAATCTCTAAATTAAAAATTAATTATTACTCAATTTAAAAGTAAAAGTAAATCGTAGATCGTATAAGCTCCCTTAAATGTCCATAATGGGCATCAATTTCTTGACGAAGCACAAGCTTTTGAGAGTCGAATTGGTCGGATTGGGGTTATTAAGGCTATATTGTGTTCAAAATACATATCTTCTATTTATCAATGTAGGAATTTGAAATAATGTTATTGGCCAAAACGTTGTAGTCTGTTAAAGCCGAAATTCTTCGATTTTTAAAAGTAGGATGTTCATGGGTGCGTTGTGAGTAAGGGGATGCCGGGGGACGTACAAAACTGAGCCTACAGTTTAGAGTTTGTCAAAATATGAACATTAAAAAAAATTTAATTCTGAGAAGAGAAGGGGAACTTTTTAAAAGAGAGGGTTAAATCTGATAAAATAAGTGAAAAAATCAAGATTTTATCAGACATTCAGTAGTTTATAAATATTTTTTCTTACGTTTTTCACTTTATACAGAAGTAAATTTCAGTTTCAATACTTAAGATTTAATTGATCTTTTATGCTCATATCAGTTTTATAGGTCTCCTATCAATGTTTTACTTTGTATAAACCGGGCTTAAAGTTTATACAAGTATTTGTTTATACAAATATGTATTTTGAATACAATAAATCCTTAATAAGCCCAATCCGATCAAGTTAACTATCAAAACCGTGAGTACAATAAATATATATATATATATATATATATATATATATATATATATATATATATATATATTTATTTATTAAGGCTCATTCTCAGTAGCGCGTACCGCACGGGTACCCGTATGCAAGCCTATATAATTATTGTTAAAAGAATAGTTTAAATGACATTAAACTTTGTCTAAAACAATGTTTTATTAAACTTTAGTAAAATAAAATATCATGGAATGTAAAAAACCTCTTATAAGAATATGCCCTTATGGTCATGATGATAACATGCTTTCAAGAGGATTTCTTTTAAAAATAATATGCGTGACGAGTATAAAGCTGATAGATACTTCGCAGCAGAGAAACTGTTTTCAACTGTGGAAATGTATAAACTTTGATCAAAGAAAATTTATGACGGTTTCTCATATTTACCAATAACTTTTGGAAATTTCATTAAGTTAATTTCAAAAGCTTTTAAATTACAACGCCATATTTAGAAAATATCGTTAAAAAGTAAATAAACTCGCTTAGTTAAGGATTAAGTTAATTTAGATTTAAATGGATTTCCGGTGGGATTTCAAGAGAGATAGAGAGGTGTTTTTGGTTTGGTATATTCTTTTCTGCTTTTAGGTGGTAATGGTTGAATGAAAAAGGTGTATTTTTAAGAGGATTTCTTTAAAAATAGTGTGTTTGAATTTCATTGTGCGTAGAGAAACGAGTAAACTGATACTTTTTTGTAATGAAATTGTTCTCAACTGTATAAATATATCAAAGGAGTTGTTATATACTTAGAACTTTGTTGAAAGTAAATTTATGAACATTATTATTAGTATTAGTATATAATTTTTAACTGTTTGCCAGTTTATTAAGTTTAAATTCTAACGCCTTAATTAATAAAACTTAGTTTATATGCGTTCATAAATAAAACCGTTATTTTAAAAACTTCAAAACATCAGTTTGTAAATAAAAGTACACGTGAATGTAGAGACAATTTCTAAGAATAGCACATTTTCATTATCATAATATCAAAAAGTAAGTGTATGATTTTTAATTTTAATAAGAGCGACTCACTTTCTTGTAGTATGCAGCTTCATAATTTTCAGAATCCTTTGTTCAAAGGATCTTCTTAGTTAAAGTAAAACATGTACTACTTTCCCTTCAAGAAATTCAAAGAGTACTTCAATTCTTTCATTCAGTTTGTATGAAATTAAATTTTGTGGTAACTTTCAGTCTCCGGAATTTTCTAAGAATTGAATTTTTTTCAATTGAGAGACAACCATTTCTGCAAATTTGTAAGAAACAATTTTATTATGAAAATTCTGTATTCTCTGCACTGTTACGAATTTTCATAAAATCTCCATACGTCTAAAAATTCATCTTAATGCAATCTTATTCTTTCTCTTTTTCGTCCACTCTGCGGACATATATGTAGACCCTTTTCCGTCTCGGTTTCTCGTCTTTTTTGGCTCTTATATTCTCTCTCTGCTTCTCTTCCTCCTTTCCTGTTTCTCTATGTATATTTGCATTTCTACAACTCCGTCTATCTCTCCCTTTTTGTCTGCACGACCAGAATAATGGATGAATTCTAACACATTGTCCCATTTCAGCGGGCGCTTAATTTTCAGTTTAAACATCGTAAAACGTTAATGAAAATTGCTTTTATAATTGTTTACGCCTTCGTAAATTGAAGCAAATTGATAAAGTAGATTGTATTCACAGACCTGCACGCAAACATTGTAATAAACTTTATAATGATGGCACCAAATTTTATTATAATATAACTAAATGATGAACGCGAATACATTGAAATAGGAATCGGCAACTTTACCTAATTTTTAATTTGATTACTTGAATTATAATAATAAATAAAACTCAATAACTCTATATAAGTTTTATTAAATTAATAACTTGTATTGAAACAAATGAAGTAATAATAATTTGATTCATTTTATTGATTTTAAATATGATGGCACTATTAAAAAAATAACACCCTCCTGACTATAGCACACCTTGGCCTACTTAAAACTTCTATTGCCGATATATCACTGCGCTGCAAAATAATTTATTAGTTTTATTTCTCATTCACACATATTTAACAATGGGAAACGATGAGTTAAATATAGAGTTCATTTTATGCTTAAGAGAAAAAAACATCCTATTAAAACGTACTACGAAAAATTAAACGTTAAAAATGTTGTGATTTAGCTTATTTTCGATACTTATAACATCAATATAACATCAATTATTCTTCTTACGCAGACGAATCAAAAATTTTAATTACATAGTCATTTGTAAAATTCATCAAACGAAGTGAGGTCTGTGGTTTCATTTGGGTGGGTGGAATGTCGGCTATGTTTGTTTACCATGTGAAAAGTTTTAAACGTATTTATTGGTTCTGATGAAATTTTGCGGTAACACTATTTGGTATTTCCGTTTAAACGTATGTAAATAAATATGTGTATAATCCATGAGGTAAAATAATTATAACATTTTATCAACTATGTAATATGTCTATTAAATAATAAATGAATTACACTACTTTTTGTATGCTTTTGAGTTATATAACTATCAAGATATGCATTTAGTTTATTGAAACCGAAGTTAATTTATCGATAAACTCATCATCGAAGTCAATATTATCCTTTTTCATTTATTTAATAGCTAAAGAAAGTATTTATATCTCAAAAATATATGTCCAAAAATCGCATGAGCCACCCGTGACTCATACTGCAGCGAAAGAATTAAAGAAGATATTTCAGTATTTTAAAAATTTTGATTCAGCTTTACGCATGACTAATGTATGTTTGAAACTATGTTCGTTCACTGGGAGAGTGTCAGAGGTTTGGAAACCGATTATTGCTGAAACTTTGAGAGGTGTTTTCTGACACCTAAAAATAAGGTGTAGCACATTTAGTTTTTTCCAATTCTTTAAACCTCAATTATGCGTTATTTTAGTAAAAATTGGCGCCTCTACTTCTGAGTATAGCTCTGCAAGTTTTTATGATTAAAAAATTGATCTAAACATTAATATAAATATGCAAAAAGAGCGAAATGCAAAAGAGCGAATATGCAAAATGCGATTTCACCCTTGTTTTGTACAAAAATATTAATCAGGGCCAAGGTTATTAACTTTCAAAGAATGCGATGAAAATTATATGAAAATTCAATGTATTTAAAAAAGTTAAAGTCTTCGAATTTATATTCGTTTTCCATCAAGTTCATCATTTTTAGGTTTCAGAAAATATCTCTCAAAGTTTCAGCAAATATCGGTTTCCAAACCTCTGACACTATCCTAGTCAGTATTGGGCGTAAACCGTTACTTTGTATTGGACAATGAATTTTTGCATTATTTAGTTGCACCCGGAGATAAGTATAGTGCTTAGTAGTTGTCAGTCCTATTAAAATCAATTTCCAAAATTGAATTTCATAAAAAAATAAAAATTTTATTGTGAAATTTTCAGGTCTCCAATACTGGACGATCATTTTAAAATCATAAAACATTTAAGCTTATTTTCTGCATCTCACAACCTCAGAGCCTAAAGGGATCTAGAGCCTATAGTATTCAGAGATAAAGGGTTCTATATAAAAGTTTGACAGTTTTACAAGAGTTAATTGAAAATTTTACCCTAAATACTGGGAAATGTTTCTTGTTAATTAAATAAAAAATATATAACTTATAATAATAAAGCCCCAATATTATACCCGAATTGAATTTTACCTTTAAAAGTGCTTTGACTATCCCAAGATAAATTATAAAGTACAAACGTAAACTTAGGCTCTCCCTTAAACTGTTAATTCTTTAAAAACTTTTATTTGAATTTGCCCAACAAATAAGATAATAGTTCATTCAAATTAAATAATGTATTTAAACCATAAACTCAAATCTAAACTCACAGAATAAAGGGATTTGATATTTTTTATAATTTTAAATAAGATCTGTAGACATGGGCCCTTATTCTCAAGATATCAATCACTAACCTAAATTATGCGTTATTTTAGTAACAAATGATTTCTGATTATATATAGTTCCTGCAAGTTTTTACGCTAGAAAAATTGATCTAAACTTAAATACAAATATATAAAAAGAGCTTTAATATCAGATTTGTTCTGTGCAAAAACATTAGTCTGGGCCAAAGTTATTAACTTTCAAATAACATAATGAAAAACGAATCTAACTTTGGCCCAGATTAATATTTTTGTACGATACGAAGCTGAATATACACTTAATTACTAGACTATTTAATTTTTATAAAAAATATTTAAAACCATCTTATAGAAAATATTTTCAAGTAGATAATTAAATCAAAAGTCATTTTTGGTAAAAATGCGATATAGAACCCTTTAAATTTGAGGTTACGATTTACCTATAACTTTGTATAATTTGATCAAAGCAGGTACATTAGTATAGTACTTTCCGTTATTAAACCTTTCTCAAATTATTGAATATCATCATAAAATACGTTTTTTACACTCAAAAGCTTTAGGTGTCCAACACGGCACGAATCTCCCTTATGTTGAATACAATTAAGATCACAAAAAGAAATCATTACCCCGCTGTATTTCCGTTAACTTTCGACAACAATGCGATCACAACTGCAAAATCCCCAAATCAAGTCAAAGCACTCATCCGCCAATCTCGCTCAAAAGCCGTAAACTGAAAAGTTCCGTGGCTCTCTCGCGCCAAAGAAACCAAGAAAAGCCAAGAGAAAGACCTCTCATTTACAAATAATCAACACCTAAGTAATGACCCACGCACAAACGAATTCCTACAACTCCTCTCGACTTGCTCTGCGCCTGACATTCCCGGGAATCCCTTCTTCCAAACTTCACGGCTTCTTCTCCCTCTCTCTCCTTTGCAAAGTTCAAAGATTTCACAATGGCGGGACTTTCGTTTCCTCGTTTTCCCGTATTATACCCTTTGACTCCTGACGCCGCTGCCGCTGCCGGCTGGCTTTCTACTCGCGTCCAGCAACTGCAGCAGTAGCGGTACACTTTATCTCTTCACCCTCGCTCGGCGTCGCGCGTAATTGCCTCGGATTTTCGCCAATGGTACTCCGGACTGAGAGGGAGAGAGAGAGAGAGAAAGGGAGTCACTTTTACACGGTACGCTCGTTGCGTTTGTTGTCGTGTGATTTCGTTAATTGCCGGTTGCGCAGCAGCGTATATAGAGTTCGTGCTCGCTCGGATTTCTTCTCCTGTGTGTTGGAAGGGGAGGGCGCAGTGCACGGGAGCGCCGTGGTCTTTATTATTTTTTGAAGTGAGAAGTTAGCGCGAGCGTGTACGGAAGGTCGAGTTCATCGAACGGGCTTAATTAGATTGATTTCGCGCTCGGCTTGAAAGGGAGGTTTGCTATGCTCTTTTTTTGGTTGACTGAACTGTATAATCCGTGTTAAAATTTAATTGAATAAACGGTAAAAAAGATTCAATATTTGTTGTAACTGTCAAGTATTTGCAAATATGGATTCATTCTGTATGATCCCAAGAAATAATGACCCTTCTTTTAATATTGATATAATTGTAAATTTAATATGGAGTATATGGTATCCGGGTTGGGTTAAATTTTGAAAGTGAGCATAAATGTTTAAGGCCTCACTATAATGTTTCATTTGAAGAGACATTAAAAAATGTAATAATAGACAAAATATAACACCAGGACGTGAAGAGTATTTTAAAATTTATTACGGTAAATTATCTTATAAATACTCTGGATTATCAAAGTCAAAGTTTCAGCACCAATGCTGGCGTTCGAGTAGAAACGTAGGTATGAAATGAGAATGTGACCATGATTATCACAGGACCCTGATCATATTCGTTTAACTGATCAGGGCTTGACCAGAGGAATGAAATTCGTTATAAATTATACGCTATCGTTATCGTATATCATAATGCAATTACAATTTCTTCATACAAAAATTATTTTATTTTATTCTTTAAAAAATTTACTAACAGTTGTTAGAAATAACTGTTAGTAAATAAATAATTTAAAAGTAACCAATTAGGACATCATGATGTTAGCATGATCGTGATATTACGATCGTGACAACCTAACTAATGATGAAATCATATAATTCATTTACTTCTGATCAAACTATGAAAGGTGTATCTGCACAATTTTTAATGCTTGCATTAAGTGCCATTTGACAATGAAATTTATAAAAAAATAGACTCAATGTCAATTTTTAAAGTTTTATTCACATGCTATCATGTGTAACGTATGCGATACAATCGAAAATACAATATAACATAAAACGCATGCGTTACAAGATTTAATACAAATTTCGTTCCACCCATTCAAATGGTTACTTAAAACCCTCGTTAAAATAAAATAATCGTTAAATGGTAATGTCATTTTTTGCGCTAAACGGCAGCGCTATCAACGATAACCTATATAGTAAGGTCTAAAATGAAGATAGCGTGTTCATTTACAAGAGATTAAAGCGAAATCTCATTTTCAAATTCATAAAGATTCGTAAGTTAATGTTAATCTTTTAATATCGAATGGCGAAAATTCATAAATGATTCGTTACAGTTTTATAAACAATTATATAACGTTTCAAAAGCATTCTTTCAGAAGCGCTAATACAAACGCACTAATAAAATTAAAATAATTATAAGAAATTTTCATTAAATAGACATTCTCATCGTTAGATAAAGTATTTTAAAGCTTAACGCTGGCGTTAAGTTATTTAAGCGTTAGTGGCGTACAGAATTATGAATAACCCCATTGGATAAGCGTTACAATCATGATCATTAATGCTAAAACTTTGATTATTGTAATTTAGAAAATTGTAAGACAACTTACTATGATAAATAAACTTAATAAGCTTTTAAATAATTTTAAGATGTTACGTTCTGTTTAAAAAAATATATGGAAGACCCGACTTCAAAGGAGAAATTCTAGCGAAACCTTAAACATTTTTGTTAACGATAAAACCCATGTTGGGTACCATAAGTATTTTCTCTCTCGTATTTTTCGTGTTTGTAAAGGGAAAAGCAGAGTAACCTTTATTTTTTCCCGAGGCGAGATGACGTTAGCGGGAGGGCGCGAAAAATCGCTTTCATCAAACGCGCTTAATTAGATTGATTTCGCGCTCAGCTTTCAGCTAGAATCGCCGTGCTCTTTTTTTTCGGGATCTGCGGAGCCGAGCCTTTCTTTTTTCGTTTTAATTAATCTCTTCACGTGGATGCAGGCGCGCGGCGGACTTTGACGGGCTGAGCGCATCGAGCAGAGCGAGTTTTATCAGGAGGGGCAGAAACGCTCGATAACTGTTTTCGGTTTTTTTCTTTTTCGTTTTTAGCGAGTGATTACTCGGTGATTTCGTGTGTATGCCGCTTTGATTGTGAAGAGGGAGGATTTTTTATTTGAGACAGGGGTGTACAGCGTATCTGATACTTCTGGGGTATGTTTCGAGTTAATTAGAACGTATAAGTGCTTTAATTAAAAGGATATTTTTTTTTACTTTTTATGATCGTGATATTGTTACATTTAATAGTTGGATGGTTCTGAGCATTGCGTACAACTTCACTTTCAAAAATTGAAATTTTTTTTTAACATTTTTAACAAAATATATTTTCTATCTACACAATGTAGTGACTTAGTCTGGAGACAATAACTATAGCTTACGAAAAAAGTATAATAAATAATTTGTTTGCTCTTATATTAATTATATTTCCTTAGACATTGGTTGAAAAAGATTAATATTCCACAAGAAACTGTAAGATAGGGTGACTTATAAATAAGGTAATTCAATGTTGTCTGTTCAAATTATACCGGAGATAAGTAAAACTTGCATTTTTAGACTCTAAAAATGTTATTTTTGAAAAAAATAAAGTCTAAAAACTAAATCTAAAAAATACTAGTTTTTCAAAATAATTAAATATACAATTTTCCAAAACTTAAGTAAGAAAATTTGTTTTATTTTTTTATAAATTGGCCTGAAATATCAAAATGTATGCTATGCTCAAAATCACCCATTTATTAAGAGAACAGTATTGTAATTAATTTTACTAATATTATTGATTATTATTTATTGTTATTATAATTATAATTATAATAAGCATAATAATGATTATAGTATTATTTGCTGGCTGTCATGTGCAGAGACTTCAATGAATAACGTCGTATTATAAAGTGATTGGCACATTTTCAATTAACCCTTTAACGCCGACAGACCTTTGTTGATGTAGGTATCTTTTTCTGTTAAATTATGCTTAAAACGATCCCAAACTAAGAATCCATTAGTTATAGCCGCATAAAAAATGCTTAGAATACGATTTCTGAGAGCGGTCGTATGCGACTATCCAGGCGTTTACGGAGTAAAAAATGTCTTTTTTTCCAAAAATCGAAAAATTAATATTTCTGCTAAAATTTCAGTGGTGAACATAATTGAAGGTATTTTTCTTACTGATGAACAGTAAATCATTATTTATTATTTAAGATTATTATTATATAGTCATATTGCAAAAATATAGAATTCTCAGGGGGGCTGCATTTGTTTGTATAACATGCAGTTTTGTTTTCTAAACATTGGGACACTTAGTTATGTTGATGTTTGCGACAGAAGTGGTGTTCTCGTTTTTCGACACTGATGTTAGAAAGAGAATCATCTCAGATATCTTTGCCATCAGCGATCCAGTCATTCGGATCCTCCTCGCCATGGTACACACCGAGGGTATATAACCTTATTATATAAGGGGTCGGTTATTTTAGATATATAATACTCTGTAGGAGTATCAGATCGAGCTTTCTTTCTTATTTCATCACTAGTAATGCTGAAACATTATATAATAGACGTATCATGAACTTTTCTTTTCATCACTATTTTTTCCGTATACGCCTGGACGGTCGCACACGACCACCGAACTTCAGCATACAATGCCAAACCATAAATTAAGATCTTATATATGAAAATATATCGGTAGAAATATAAAAAAGTATAGACTACTTACATTTTGTAAGCAAAATCTGTATCAATATTTCAAACTACGTTAAATGGTTAATAACAAAATTAATATATAATTAATTTAACAAGCAACAATTTTGTTCACTAATAAAATTTCAATTTAGAATATAATTAAACTTCTTTCAAAACAATTTCACACTAAATTAACAAGGCAATTCATATAATATTTTTAACATATTTATGGGTACGACATTTAAGTAGATTAACTTCAATATAGTCAGCCACATGTTTATTATTCGAAGCCGGAAATTTTGTCTTTGATCCTTTGTATTAAAATTATCATAAAAGAGATTATTTATCGCTGATAATAAAGCGCAGCTGTTCTCGATGTCAAATTTTCGGAATTCGAAATGTCGGGTCCAATATGGCGCATAGAAGTTACTTATATTTTTATGAAAATCACTACATATAGGTTGAATTTAAGTTTGTACACCACAAGCAACAAACTTTTAAACAATTTCAGAAAACGTATAATTTCAGTATACTTGTAAATGTCCTAACTACATAAAGCAATAAAAGAACTCGTACAAAATCTGCTACTAATCACTCGCAAACTGCAAAATAAATTTAAAAAGATCCAGAATCAAACGGTCGGCCGATAAGATTCTCTCAAAAACTAAAAATACATTAACTCCGATTCGACAATCGCGCATAATCCGCGAACACTCGGCGCGGAGAGCCATAAAATTGCACAACCTCTTTAAGCGTCGATAAAAATTCCCCCGCGTCTGCAGCTGCGCGCGGCCCTCCTCCTCCCCTTCCCCCCGGCCATTAAACTCTCGCTCGCTGCTCTCGCAACAAACGGCAGCCTAACGAGCTCGCGACAAAATCCCCGACGAAAGCCGCTCTCCTCTGTATATTCGCCCTCCTCCAACCCCCTCATCTGTCTCTGTGCCTTTTCCCGAAATCCAAATCCAAGTGGGCGCGAATCCGGCCTCGCGAATCCCGAGGGTGGTTGCGTAGCGCAAATTTGAATCTCTCGGGAGTGTTTTGTAATTTTTGCCGGGGCTTCGGGATAGTACTTTGGACGTGGTGTTAAAATTTTAGAGGGCGGTGCCTTCGCTAAGCCGAGATATTCAGTTTTGAAGTTTCAGTAATTAACGTTGAGCTCTGGATCAAGGCTGTATTAATGATGGATTTTCATGTACAGCTTCTTGAGTTTTCTTTGGATTTTTTTAAAAGACTGATGTACTGCATAAAAGAACTGTACGTGTTATATAAGACAAGAAAAATAATCGTTTGTCATTTCGTTTTGAAATTATAGCCATTGAGAGTTTGTGCCTAATATGTAGGTACACGTATATAGTGGTACAATCCCATTCAAGAGTTCATATCACGTTTCGATTTCAGCATCTTTTTCTAAATTTTCACATTATTTATATATGCTAAAATTTAGTATAATTTATAGTTTGAAGCATGAATAACCCCATTGAATTACACGGTGAGAGTAAATTATTTTGATGAGCTTCTATCGTTAGTGTTGTATACTTTGGAATGAAATGAAACTTTTGGTTTCACGAACTAACTAATTTACCAGTAATCTATATATATTGCTAAAGTTCCGGCTAACTTAAGGCATATAGGTTGCGGCGCTCTTCAGAGCAATTATTTTACAAAAATTCTTGTATCGACAATTTGTGATTTATTCCAACGTTAAAGGTTAATGTTAGTGTAAGAATCATTGTAAAATAATTGTTGTAAAGAGGGCCACAGTCTATATGACAAATTAAAGTTTAAATTCTCTGTTTTCTAGAACTTTACGAAATTTTGACTTACAATAAAAATACAAAATTATATATGTTTATTATCATTTACGTACAGTTTCTAAAAATCAAAGTTGTTATAGAATGTGGTATATGAAATGCAATATAGATAAAACAAATTTCGAGGTTCCCCTTTAACACTTTTAGTGCCATTTTTCAAATCTCATTTGAAACACTGAGCTGCGATTCTATCTTACGAAGTTATTAAAACAAAGTTTCAGAAGACACAAGTTTTTTCACTTTGAAATCCAAGGGATATAGTCTATAATATATCACCAGAGGATAAATGACAAAATGTAAATACCCAGTAAATCCACGTTAAATCAAATCAATCAATATAAGTAAAAACATTCATTATCCCACTCTTCCAGAATAAGAGTATGAAAACGCAAAGGAGGATACCCATAGCGGCCCCCTCGAGGGAACGTATGAGACCAACATCATTGTTTAATGCTTATTTAGAAATTAATTACACAAAAAAAATATTAATACCCTTACGTGCGGGGAAAGCTGAAAGAAATATCTATGAATTGTCCCATTTAAAACGGTGTAAAAAGTCTAACCGTACTCGGGAATTTCTACTTATTCTTACGAATTTTCACCACATTTTCCTCTACTTTCTTGTCACTTAAAGGGATCAATTCTTTTTTTAAAATTCATGTTTTGACGTGCTCTAAACAATGGTATTAGTATTATACGTTCCCCTTCAACGGTTTAATTACTATAAATGTGTGGGCATCCTCCTTTGTTAAACTAGATTTCTATACACAAAATAGGTCACACGAAAACAAAAGCCCTTGATACATTTCAAAAACGTAAAAGAATTGTATTTCATGAAAAACTCCGTTACCTGCTTTTAGCTTTCCAAAAACGTATAAATTTGAGTTACCACAGTCCCATTCCAGAAATGTGACTTCTTGCAACTGCGATATATTCGCAAACATGGCTCACCCTGTTCCATCCATCCACAAACATTCCCCTTCGACCCCTAACCGCAAAAAAATAAAACCACACATCTCGCCACTCCTTCGTTATCTTGCTCACCCAAAAACCCCCCTAACTTTCAAGCCTGTCTGTACCCTTTAAACGCTATTCACTACTCTCCGCGCTCCGGGTCACCCGTCTCGCTCCCCGGTAATGAGCATCCGGTTTCACTTCCTCCTCCCACACATATACATCCAACTCGCTGCCAACTGTCTCCTTCTGAATTGCAGGCGAGCATCCAGCGGCGATGCAGCACGGCGGCGCCTCCACCGCGATCGCGCTGCCGCTGCTCTCACTACTGCTGCAGCTCCTCCTCGTCGTCTGCAGAGGCTACAGCTACAGCTACAGCTACAGCTGCGACTCGGCCATTGTCCTATCGAGGTGAACGGTGAGCAGAGCAGAGGAGGCAGCAGCCGTCGAAGATGTAGGAGGAGAAGGAAATGGAGAGAGAGAGAGAGAGAGAGAGGATAGCCGGCCAGACGAGAGACGCAGCTGCCGGCGAGCCTTTGTTCGAGGTGGAAAGTGCCGTCGCAGTGCTCGTGATTGCCGGCGGGGACGGTGCCGGTGAACTGTGAGCGAGCGGGGGTGAGTTTCGGTGCAGTGGCGAGGTGATGATGCGTGCGCGTGCGGATTGCTGGTGTGTGAGAGAGAGAGAGAGGGAGGGAGAGAGGTGAGAGGGCGATGATGGATAGGGTGGGAATTTATGGGGAGAGATGTGGCGACGTTGTTTGAGGGGGGAGGTGTGACTTTGCTGGATGCTTTCTTTATGCGATTCGGAGAGTTTATCGGTGATGGCGGGACTGTTGGTTCGTGATGCGCGAAGAAATATGTGTTTTAAAGCATTTTGCGGGTTGTTTTTTATTTGAACGTGGTTATGAACGTTTGCGGAAATTTTAGTTTGTTTATTTCATGAGAATTATCTTGAATACGATAGCGGTGAAATATTACAGTTGACTTTGCGTATAAGAGATTTTATTTGAGGATTATTATGCAAGAAGTTAAAGTTCTGGATTCTTGGAAAGCATTTGCGATAACGAATTAATATTGATCATGCATATATAAGATTTTATAAAAGGGTTATTATACGAAAATTATAATTTTGGTTTCTCGGTAAAGTATTTTCGCGTGCAAGATAACAAATTGTTATTGACTTATGCATTTGTTAGATTTCATAGAACGATTACTATGCAACAGTTAGAGTTTTGGTTTCTTGGAAAGCATCTATACGAATAAGATAAGAAATTACTGTAGGCTGTGTACATAATCGATTTCACAGAAGGATTAATATATACGAAAGTTATAATTTTATTTTCTCGGGAAGTATTTTTACGTATAAGATATTTATCGTGTACACTATTCAAAGTTCGAAATTATGAAGTCCATAACGAACAATAAAGAACTTGGACAAAAATTGTCGTACCACTTATCGATTCTTTTTGATGACCATCCATGTTACAATGGAGATTTAACAATGCCTCGTTCAACGACTGGACATAATGAACAGTTCTTAACTTCTCAAGGATTTCCCGTACAATTGAGAAATTCTTCATTGAAACTTTACTTTATAGTTTCAGAGTTTTAGATTATTTCTTTCGAAAAAGTATCACTCGTGATAATAGGGTCGGTTATTAAAGTTTATTTTGTAAACGGTATATATGTCGTATAAGTAAAATATCTAAGTCAATCCGTATATTTTTTCAAATGTAAGATACATTTATAGAGGTTTTTTGAGTGATGACACTTTGTTATAAGTTCAAAAGTATTATACCACGCTATCTTTCTCAATTTTAAAAATATGATAAAATATCAAAATTTTTCAGACAACCCAATTAGGATAATGTATTTCATAAATAAAAGTAAATATCAATTACAGAACGTTCGCTAATGATGACTATAAAAAGAAACAACAATCACAGAATAATCTTTCTTGTCACGTCCCGGAAAATTCGACGAATGACATAATTTCACAGAGTACAATTCCTAACACAGAAAAATGTTTGCCTACTACCCAAAGAACCCCTTACTATCTCACCATTGCTACCCTTTCACAAGTAATGCTCACAAAAAGCCGAGAAAAAAATATTCACCGTTGAAAGCTCTGTTTACGTAGCGCTGCGCTAACACGAATATAAACAGACTATATACGCTCTTCTTGGCAAAGAACGAGCTGCACCAGCAGCACACACACACATATACTCACATACTCGCATACACATTGACTCACACATATATGCCCACACACACTTACACACATACACATATATGAACACACGCGCATACAAGCATACATACATACATACCTACATACATACACATACACGCTCGCATACACATATGCACGCATGCATGAACACACACATGCATACATACATGAGCATCCACACAGTCACATGCACAACACATACTCACTAACACACAGTTTCAAACGTCCACTCAATAATAGGCTTGCTACCGCGCGCTCGAGCTTTGTACACAATGAGTAGAGGCTGGTGGAAGAACGGCGGGGGGGGGGGGGGGGGGGTGAGTAGAACGCGCGAGCTTTCCCGACTGTCGCCACGCCGGGCTGGTATAGGTAGTAGAGCCGATGCGGTTTTCCTTCCTCGCAAGTTCTCGCGCTCGCAGCACGGCGCGGTGCACTCGAGGCGAATGGCTTTCTTAATTAGGTTCTCGCGCGTCTGTTTATTTAATTAGAGCTTATCGTTTTAATTAGAGTCCTCCTCGCTCCCTCCACCTTTGTTGTTGTTGCTGCCGGTGCTGCTGCTGTCGCCAGCAGACGAAATAATGCTAATTCGCCGATACTCCGCTCTGCTGTACACCGGCCGCATTGTTATGATGCGACTCGGTGTTGTACGCGCGGCAATTAGGAGGCAGACTCGCCGAGAGAGGAAGCTTATCGCTGACAAATCGTTCGACTGTTACGGGGGAATCGACGCGAGTGGGGTTCTTGCTTTTTTGCTTTTTTATTTGGGATGCACGCGATGCTCGGTCGTATGTTCGGAGATATGTGTAATCTTCGTCGGAGCCCCGTGAGTGTAGTTTGCCTTCGTAGGGAAACTTTATCGGAATGTTACTTTTAATTCGGCAAAGTTTGGATGGTATATACGGAAGGTTCGATTTCAATATTTTCTTACGGCCTCCCGTAAAGTTCGCTTTAAACATCTAGTTCCAGGATATTTTTGCTGCGTACGGCGAAACTTTTGCGTTTTGAAGAATAGATAAGTCGAATCACTTTGTTTGGCGGTTTATGCGAGTTTGCCAACGGGTTATCGAACCTCCAGCGGAACAAATAAATCATCCTTTTCTAATTCCGCGGTGACTGGCTGTTTTCTTGGCTTTTGCATCGAAATAACGTACGATCGCGAGAGTCATTGTTTATTTACTTTTTGGATGATTCATCGACTTTTTTTGACAGTAACCCATCAAATAGTTATCAATTCTAAAAAAAAGGAAGAAAAAAGATTGTTTGCTTTCAATCAAGTATTTTTTGACATTTACAGTCAGGGATCCAGTTTTCGTTAGTTAAGAGTAGCCTCACGTTTTCGATATTTTTAGAAAATGGAAAGAAATACGCGTGAAAAATTATTTTTCTTGATAATAATTTAATATTTGTTCGAGAAATTTAGATATAAAAGTTATAATTCATCAAAACTTTGAAAGTAAATTAATTTTTAAAGTTAAAATTCAAAGAAGAACCAATTATCGGTCACAATATTTTTGTCATAACGATTGGAGTGTTCAGAACTATAACCGAATAAGTTAATTTTGAAATTTAGCAAATGTCCATAAAAATCTCGAGTTCTTTTATAGACTGCATCATATATTAATCTTACTAGAAATATATGCAATTGATGAATATTATTCTTAAACTAATAAAATTATTTAAATTTTACATTTTTAGGTCAATAATATTGAAGCGTTAGCTAGAGTCTACGAAATTTCCAAAATTTGTTCTGCTATAGTTCTGAACGCTCCTATATCCGAACAGTTTTATAAGCACATAAGAATATTCAATCAGTTCATCAATTATTCTAACTAACTTTTAACCGTACTAACCATCATGCAACATGCAACTTACTTAATCACTCAAAAGTCGAGAGCTGCCTGAAAACTGTCTCCTCGACATTATCGACGATCTTTTTTTATATACTTCGCTAACCAGCTACAAATTTGCAACAATTTACCTCCCGATTGACAATTATCCAGCAGCTTGGTAGGAAAGAGAGCACTTACTTTCAAATCGCGCTCGGCTCGTCGTCCGCAATGACCCGAGCCAATCCGAAGTTCCGTGCGCGCAAGCGCGCGCTCGCGGGCGAACTTTGCTAATCACATTGCAACTTTAAATAGCTTAGAATAGATCACGTGGCTACCAGGACGTGACGTCACTTTCCTAGAGCCGGGGCCCCACTGTGGTAGTCGTCTCTACCGTGATAACTCGTTTACGCGCCATTTGATAAATTTCAAACTTTGATGCATGTGTACCATTGCCGAGCGCGCGTGCTCTCTCTCTCTCTCTCTCTCTCTCTCTCTCTCTCTTCTCTCTCTCTCTCTCTCTCGGTCCCTTATTTATTGCCGATCACGGAAATACGTTGCTCGCTAATTAAAAGTTAGCGCACGTCAGATTGGAAGCGATTATTTCGATATTAGGAACTATGGGAGCCCGTAATTCTCGGGGAAAAGGTGGATTACGGTGCAAAGTGAGTGGTTGTTTTGTTCTGTTGGTTGTTTATAGGATTTGATACGTTTCTTGATGATTGGTGCTAAGTTGAACGAATTTTTGTAGAGCTTATTCTGATTACAGTATTATTATCTCTGTATAAAGAAGTTTTTATTCGTAAATAATTGGTCAAGTTATAACTACTTGATAAATTTGTTCGAGACAAGTTTGTTTAGTGTCAATCTTTTAGTCTGAAGCAAACTTATAAAAAAATAAAATACTGTTTTTCTCTTTCATCAGTTGGGAAGAATACTGATTTTCAGATAACAGTATATACTTATAGATCAAGGGATAAATTCTTTCTAAACTTTTAAAATTTTCGCAATATCTTCAAAATTGCAGAACTTTGATATTTTTGTTACGTTACTTCAGTCGGTATCCTTTGAAGTTATAACAATGTGCCATCACTCAAAGAACCTCTCGTAAGCTATTACTTTCGTATAAATTTACTTCTTTTTTTTAACGCAAAAGGAAATCCATATCAGCATGTAGCTCTAGAATAAAAAAGTAGCTCTTTAGTCTTTACACATCAAAGAAATTTTTTTCTAGATCTAAGTAACTATTTTTTCAACAGAAGTAACAAAATTATTTACTTGAAGAAAGTAAACATTTATTCAATTATCCTTTCTTATACTAACTAAAAATGTACTTATATCAAATAATTTTCTTTTTACTATAGTATTTTAATTAATAATATTTTGCCGCGAAAGTCCTGTAATAATCGCTTTTTTGTACATATGTGCATAATATTTCAAAGAGAATTAAATAATTTCAAATTTACCAGCAATGACTGCAAAGGTTTTCCCTAGTTTTATTCGCTGTACCATCGCAGCAAAAAACTATCCATTCAGATCTCAAAAACTATTTTCCCCGTGCACGTGCCCAAATGCCATTAACAGATCAAATTCCAAGTCGCCATCCAGAACAATTTCTCCCCCGCAACAATGAAACTCCCCTCGAAGACACTAAAAATGCAAATTCTCCCCCCCATCCACGCGACGTCGTAAAATACTTCCGCTCGATTGTAACGTCGTCATCCGTCCTCAAAGGACGTCTCCGCAGCTCGCCACAGCAGACAAAAAGAAAGCATCCAAAAACAACGGCGTGCAGTCCTCCTCCTTCGAGGCACAAAAGCGCGCAACTTGCCGCAAGGGTTCCCCCTTTCTTCTCCCTCTCTCTCTCTCTTTATCCGACCACCCCGCGTGCCCAGGCTCTGGCGGCCCTGGCTCTTATTACTCGCGGAGGAATATTCCGATACGGCCCAAGAAGTTGCTTACCTCGAAATATTCTCTCCCTCTCTCTCCATCACGCTGCACAGTGCACATGTATACTTACTCCCAGAAACACAGCGCAACGCCGAGACTCGCGCACACACGCGCGCGCGAGTGCGCATATTCCGTTTGGTGAACAAAGGCACGCGGTCTCTCTCTCTATCTCTCTCTTCGCGCATATAATCGCTTTCCGCCCGCGCGTGCAGCGGGTTGCGCGTATATATATATACACATATGTATATATAGTACAGCTAGCTGCCTCTTCTGCAGCGGCAGCAGAAGCGGCGTCTCCACTGTAGTATATATACACGCCAAGGGGCTGTAGTTGCGCTGCCGGAAGAGGAAGAAATTCCGGGGGAGACGCAGCTTCAGCTAGTGGCTATATACTATATATAACGCTACCGGACGGAGTTTAAAGGCATAGAGAGAGAGTGAGAGAGCGAGAGAGAGAGAGAGAGTAAGAGAGAGAGAGAGAGAGAGGGAGTGGGAGGATGTACACTCCCGAATTACTCGGCTAGACGTTCCATACTCGATAACACACACGTACACACACATAGCGTACTATAATGCATGCGTGCGGCTTTAGTCGGGTGTATTTTAAAAATGTGTACTGCGAGTGCGAGAGATATTCCTGTTCTTTCTTTTTGTAAATAACGATGATAATGATAATGCGTTACGTACTGTTCGTTCTTGTTTCTTAGTTTTCGGTTTTATATAAAATGAATATTAAGTACACGACGATGATATATACACATATAAGTATGAGAGGTATGTACGATGTATATGTAATAGGATGTGTAAGAGGATTGTGTAATTGAGCGATGATTATACGATGTGCGAGGTGCTCCTTTCGGCCGTAATATAAATATATATATATATATACCTTTTTAGAGGTTCGTATTATAAGCAGCAGCTTATACATGTCAAGTTCGAGAATAACGAAAATTATAGGGTTTTTTATATATAAATATATCTGATATAAACGAATGCGAAGCGTTTCATTTGAGGACCTTGTTTTATGTTTTATGTTAATGTTTTATGTTTGCGTTGGTTACTGATAGAGTATAGAATTGTATTGTTGATTGAATTTTTATTTTTCCATTGTTGAAGCGAAATTCGCAATTGTCGAGAGTGATTTTATTCCTAATTAGAAACTCAACTTTCAAATTACAGGAAAATAACGTTATTTCAGTTTTGTATACAAACAAAAGAGTTTTAAACAATGAAACTGGACATTGCAGTGTAAAAAAAACAGATAAAACGTATGAAATACTTCCAGCGATTAATATCCAGCGACGCCACGCGAATTTCTCGAGGTCGGAGAGAAAAATCGGAGCTCGCGCACTATAGCAAAAAAAGAAGATAATAATCATTGTTTTCAAAGAATATTTAAAAAGAAAGTTTAATTCTGTTAGGCAAAATCGCGATCGATCCTGGCGCACTCTCACCCCCAAGAAATTCCCGTCGGCGTCATTTGTATATCCAACTAACAGAAATTAAGTTAATCACGTACACGAATGGCTATAGAAGTAGTTAAAAAGAACGAAGAAGAAGAAGAAAAAAAAAAGAAGACAAACGATCGACGCTGCACCGAAGAAGTAAATCTCGAGAAATTATCGCTCGACAATCGCGAAGCTTTCCAGTTAAATCCCGCAGCACTCGATCCGAAACTTTCGACGCCGTGTGCACCGCAGTAGCGGCATTTCGGACGACAACGTAGCGCGGGCAACAACATTTTTAATAAAATGCGCTCGCGCAATAAATTCCTCGGGATTTACTCCTCGCGCATCTTAATCACCATAAGTGGCGACGTAATTTTCGTCGCGCATCCCTCGTTCTCTCTGCTTTTTTTTTGCCACCCCCCCCGCCCCTTCCTCCCCTCACGGATGCTGTATTGCGTTATTTACGCGTTTGCGCTTCCGCGCGCGCTCCGCGATTTATTAAGCGTTCGTTCGGTCCAGCGAAAAAAAAGAGAAAAGTTGGCCTTAAAAAGAAGGTCCACTAATGGAGCGGTGTGTGGCCCATAACCAGTGCAACGACCCACCCACCGACGAGTGAGAGAGAGAGAGAGAGAGAGAGCTGTTTAAAATTACGTCCGCGTTGTTGTGTGGTCGTTGGTCGTTATTGCGAGGCAGAGAGAGAGAGAGAGAGAGGGCGAGCGTCACGGGTAGTAAAGCATCAGCGCGTATGAGACTGTATCTACGCGCTTTCTGTTCCTCCTCCGACGAGTATAAACGGGGACGAAGAACGCTGAGCATTTAACGGATGATTGATACTTTTTTTACTTGGAAGATTTATTAGGGAAGTTGGTTAGGGGAGAGTCGCATAGTATGGACCGTCTCTCAGGATGGATATCAAAGAGTTTTAGGCTTTTAACGTTGCATTTTGCTACATGCTGGGTCATATGCGTGTTACAGTTCTATTAAATATACTACAGGCTCGTCATTTGAAGTTCAGTGTTCTATTTTAAGTACTTAGAGTGAAATATCACTCTATGAGCTGAATTAATACAAATATTTAATTTATCTTTAATGTATCAGAATTAGATACCGGTATGTATCGAATGAAAGTGTGTTTTATTTCAATTGATCACTCTTGTGGAGATCATATTCACTGAAATTTCCCGATTAACAGTTAAATTTAAACATTTTCATCTTTGAGTAAATATTTTCGAAGCTACTCTTAATTCTAAACTTTTTGAGTGAAAACAAACTCTATTGAAGTAAAGTTGTTACTCGATGAAAAGGAGGTATTTGAATTACACTATGTTTAGAGTATAAAATTACTTTGTCATCGTGTGAAATTGTGACTTCAATAACGTTGTTTTTTACCCAAATAAGAGGAAAAGCCGTTCTAAAGATAGTTTCGCTCTAACTCGAATTAGATTTTCCAAATTAGCCTTTGAATCAGATTCTGGAATAGTCATTTCACTCAAGAATTTAATTACTTAAGATAGTTGATAAGATTAACCGTAGCTCAAATATTCTCAGGTGTCAAAAGTAATTTTCCAATGGCTGAAGCTCATGCAGAGCATACGTTAAATAATAAATAATAAATATTAATTAATGTATGTGTGATATTAGTTAAAGTAGAAATATTCTTAAAATGCATAATGTTTTACGATATTTGGATATAGTTCAAGTACCATTACTAAGCGTTGAGACAAAAAGCAATAGACGTACAAATTGGACATTACTTTTTACAAACTTCATTTTAACTAATAGTTAGTTGTCTTCTTCACTTTTATTAATAATTACTCAGGCAATCAAAATTTATAGCCAAAATAATCATAAGTGTACGACTCTCCTCTGATAACATTATTTATATTGGTTCATTGTGAAATAAGTTCATAATATTTATTGAATCCACGTTCCGCAAATAATCGATTATTAGAAAATTATTTATATAGAGAATAGACTTGATGAGCTCTAAAAATAGATTCTCACTCATACAGTTCATAAAATGTCTCGTTTTAGTTTCACGTATAATATGCAAATTTTTAAAAAATAAAGTAATTTTTGAGTGAAAAAAGTAAAAATCATCCATAAACTTACTATTCGAGAAAACAATAACATGAATGTAATTTTAAACATTTCGTACAACGACTATAAACAATTAATTTTGAATGTTTCTCTCCCCTTTTGATGGATGTTTTAGCGCATATTTTTGTATTTTCGTTATTGAATGTTACTGCTGGACTCGTATGACGATAAGAACGAAGTAAAGGAAACGCTGCGTAAAAGCATAACAAGTCCTGTTTATTTGTCAAATCAAAAGTTAAATATTGCACGCGGGTCGACTTTATTTGTACAAGCATATATGCGTATGCTTTCGTCGATTGAATTGTTGATTATTTCGAATCAAAACCGAATAATTATGCGGAACGAATTTTCGTGCCTGCAAACGTAAGTAGGTAAAAGAGAACGAGAATGCGAGAGTGCGAGAGTCGTAAGAAAAAAGAACGATGCGAGAATGTTACAATGTGTTATACGAAAAAAAAGAAACCTTGCGAAGAATAAAATAAAATTTATCGCCAACGGGCGCACACACGTATGATTTCCATCTTTTTTATTCAAAACCAACTCCTCCACTCTTTTCTCCGCTCTGTTTTACATATACACGCAGCCGCTGCAGCATAATAATTCAATTTGATTTCGCGCACGATCTCCGTCTTAATTAAATATTCGCTCCTCCTGTAGGCGCAAAAAAGAAGGAGGATGCAGAGCGCGCGCCCACACATACACACTACGACAAAACTGTATTATTCATCATCCAGGCTGCGAATTCTCGTCCAAGAAGTTCAACGGAATAAAGAAAATAAAGAAACTACATACCTACGACATAAAAGGAGAGAAAAAGAGACAGAGAATATTTGTATGATTATAGGGTGTAAGGAACGTGACATAAAGGGAAATTTAGGCTATTAATGTAGTCGAAGTAAATTCATTATAGTCGATTCAGTGTAAATAGTAGTTTCGCTTCATATTAACAAGGTTCACTAATGTACTATATATGATACTGAGAAAATAATTGAAATGCAATGTACAGAAAAATAAACTTGATGTTAACATTAAAATTACTTGATTTAGATATACCTTCTACTCAAGATTCTGGTAATTTTTCTAAATGTATCAATTGTTTGATTTTCCAATAATTTAAATTGACATTTTAATATTTCTGCTGATTTTCATTATGCAAAGAATTAGTATTGGATTTTTTAATTTAATTATTTAATATTTTAATTTATCAGTTACATTATTTGACGCTGGACTTTTCAAATTCGACTGTCAGGTATGTATTTACATTATCTTTAGTATACATTCTCAATATTATCATAAAGACGGTTGTAATAAATATAATATACATTACTATAGCTAAAATTTATTTATTTTAATGTAATTAATGCCTCATCATTACAATTTCTATCATCACAACAATACTTTATATTTATTTTGTAATTATTTAACTGTCGCCTTTGACAGGGTGGGTGTCTATCACCACCATACAGCGTGTCTTTTTGTTGCGGATAAAGGGACAACTCCTTGACATAGAGGCTAACTGTGAAAATAAGAATAAGCAGTCGCGGGCAGTCGATACAAATCAGTCGTGGGCGCGATAAGCCCATACTGGTATGATATGTACTAGGTCTTTCTAGAGGCAGTTAAGTTTTACGAAAAATGCATAATATAACACAAAACAGTGAATATGGGAAACTGTCACATTTGACATCCCCTCTTATAAATATCATATAATTTTCTTTACAGAATGTACTATAATATTAGATATGAAAATCAGTGCTCTTCATACAGTATACAGATCAAATATACCCAAAATGTCAGTACTGAAGCGTATTTTTGTTGTATAATTGCGGTAAGTTTTATATATAACTACCTTTATAAAAGACTTAAGAAATTTAAAGATTAAGGTCTTCAAAATATATGTATATTTGAACGTTTTGCCCCTTCTCCACTGGGACTTTAAAGTTAGTCTCGCATTAACTTTTGATATCAAATAACTTTTGTTCTGTTTATGTAAAACAAACCTCCGAAGCTCTAAAAAATAGAGAAACAATTCTCTATTCATTAGGTGTTTTCAAATTAGTCTAGCTGTTATAATAGTAATGATATGCAGCATTGAAAGTTAAAGCGAGACGAACTTAAAATCTAGATGTAGAAACGGCATTTGTTACCTAATCTCATTAGAATACCACTAGAATTTTTATATTTATTATTTATAAAATAACAAACGAAAGATTAAATCAATGAATTCTAACAGTATTTTAAAGAAGATGAAAACGCATTAAATCTGCTTTAAGCAAAGCTATAGGCTCTCAAATCTAACGGTATATACCATTAAATGTAATATTTGACAATGATCTTAACTTACGCGAGCCTTACTATATATGTGCTGGGTTGCTAGCGTTTAATTTGCTAAAAATCCTACTACCTCGACAGATACCGAGACGATGACATGTGCCTCGAAAGGGGATGTGTAGAATAATTCATTACCCAGTCTCTCGAGGCAACGAAGCTATCGTATGCGCGCCCTATCTTGCAGTAGGCGTTGTGGTGTGAGGGTTGGAATCGTAGTGTGTCCGACAACGAGTTGACAGTGTCCTCGTCGAAGTCGGAAATGTTTCATACTTACAAGGAGAGTGCAGAACCTTTGGGAAAATATTTTTGACCAAACTTTCGGAGGTGGTTTCTGGTACCTAAAACTGAAGCCTATTACCCGTAATCTTATCCCTTATTTCCGAGACATGAGGTATTTTACTTGAAATACGCGTTATTTTAATGAAAAAATGTACCTCTTCTTCTTACAACAACTCTGAAAATTTTTGTGCTAGAAAAAGGGCTATAATTTAAGATTTGTTTCGTATAAAATATTATTCTGATGCAAAGTTATTAACAACTGAATATGGACACTGAAAGTGCATGGAAAATCATCTATTTTAAAAGAGTTAAATTTCGTAGAATATTCATGCTTTTTCATTAACATTCGCAGCGTTTCTCATTAACAATTAAATCATTCAGACGGTCAAAGAAATAAAATTCGTGAATGATAGGTTATCTATCACACATCAATATTTAAGGTAATTGAACTTATGTACGTCTTCATTAAGGTAGAGTTATAGTGAAATTTTGTCCATTTTTACGTTTTTATTTATTTATTTCTTTTAAATCTTTGGACATTTTAAAATAAAATAGGAGTATATTTGTAAGTAAATCAGAAAAATATGAATTCGGTGATTAATATAAAGGATAAATAAGAATTATTTTTGGGAAATAGCTTTTTTCCTTACAAAAATGTGCTTGTTTCAAAACTATATTTTACATTACTCTAGAAGTATTCTTTGCAGTAGATTTTAACCGATCGAGCTAAAACTTTCAGGATAGTTTTTCAAACATAATAACAACATAAAACCATTTTCAGATATTGAAAACATTTTTTTTAAAGAACGTTGCATATGTTATACGTATAATAATGTTTTTTTGTTAATTTAATTGTTTATTACAGTTCTGTATTTTTAAAACAAGTATTCGGGTACAAAAAAATTCTAAGATTGTTCCGGTGTTCATTTTGTTTTGAAGAAAAATACAAAATTTTAGTTGGCCTGCTTCGACATCTGGTGCACAGAAGACTTGAACAAATTTGTGCAATTTTATTAAATATTATTGCATCATCTGTACTAAAGCTTAAAATATTCAGTAAAAATAGTTAAAAAAAATTCTCAAAATTTTGTTTTCTGATGACAAATATGTGTATAAAGTTGGGGGAAAAAGATAGAATATTACAAAAGTTATTTTGCTATAACCCCACCAATATATACTGTTCTATGAAATACAAGGAAGAGGAAATTAAAGATCAATATTACGAATCACCAATTCATTTTTGAATCATCAGAAATAAATGTCCTCTTATCTTATTGTATCTTATCTTATTTTATTTTATCTTATTTTATCTTATCTTATTTTATTGTATCTTATTTTATGCTATCTTAATCAATAGAGCAGATAGTTAATTAATTCGCATCGTATGATTTAAAAATAGTAAAGGAGCAGCTATACAGAACCGCTATAAGAATTGAAAGCTTGCAGGACGTCAGTAATGATAACAGTATTAGATCCGTGAATTTTGCAGCCTCAAAAAATCTAATAATAAAAAGTTCATATTTTAAAGACAAGAATATGTACATAAAAGCGCGGATATCAACAAATGAAACCACTCAGAATCAAATCGAATCACTTTATGATTGAAGATAAATCATCAGTTATCGTTAAGAACCTACAGACTGCCACTCAGAGCATATACTTGTAATAGTTAAGATTAAAGCTAGTTGGCAATAAGCTCAAATATTAAAAAATATTAAACAATATTGAACAGAGTAGAAAGATGCAATTCAAAGAAGATGAAAGATAGAGTTGAACAAATCAGTTAACAAGTAGAAATTTCTTATAAATTCCAAGCCCTAGAACATATAGAATATATTACTGATGCGGATGATGAACCCATAACTCTAAGGGTGGTTATTGAAAATACAGTTATCTAAAGGAGCTGCAAAGAAAGTTCTATATTTAAAAAGGAAGACTAAGAACAAACCTCGGTTTGACAAAGAGTGCGAACTTTGGTTTGTGAAATGCAGAAATGCTAAAGTAGTAAGTATGAAAAATAAATGCGAGGAAATCTCATTAGAATATCACAGCGAAAGAAAGAAAAAAGTGTGTAAGTAGAATTTATAGAAATAAGTAACGAAATCTGCAAAAACGTGAAATAGTAAATTTACAAATATTAGAAAGTGAGATTGTAATAATAATCGAGGCATTTCATTTATGTCCACGTACTATAAATACGTGGGTATGCTCCCTATCGAATGTTCTTCTAGCAAGATTTACCCCTTTTGCAGAAGGTATCATTTAAAATAATCAATGTAGATTCCGGCGTGATAGACATAAAAACGATGAAATGATTCAGGGTAAGATAATTATTAGTGAAATATAGGAATTTTGCGAAGCTTTACATCAATTATTCATAGATTTCAAGAAAGTTTACGATTACACATTTTAATCCCCATGGGGAAACCGAAAAATTAGTGAAGTTAATTCAGCAACGGTAGCGAGAGTGAAGCTCGCGTGGGTGGTGATACTTCGGAATTACTCCTAATTTACGATGGCTTAAAATCAGGCGACGTACTTTTACCACTTATTTTCAATTTGGTATTAGAATACGTAATAAGACATTTACAAGTCAGCGAATTAGGGGCGACACTAAATGATATAACACAGACTCTGAAATATGCAGATGATTTAGATTCAGTGGGAGACAATAAGGAAATCGTTGGGAGAAACACGGAAGTTCTGTTATAAGCACTTGAAGAAGTGAGCTGCAAGCAAGCAAATCAAATACATCAAGTAATGGTTAATGATAGATTAATGAATGATTTTCGGTACTTAGGCACAATCATAAATAATAAGATAAAGGAAGAGATTAAAAATAGGATATGCGCCGTCCATGCATATTTCTATACTGTGAGTAAACTATTAAAATCGCCATTGTTATCAAAACACGTCAGAATAAAAATTTACAAAACGATAATAATGCTGGTAATTATGTACGGATATGAAATTTGGGCACTTACTAAAACGGAAAAACCGGGCTCAGAGTATTTGAAAATAAAGTTCTCAAATATCAATAGAATAATCAAAGCACGCAGATTAACATAAGTAGGGCACGCTGCTAGAAAACCCTGATGAAAGACGACCTCTCAACAGACCCCGATGTAAGTGAAAAGACTATGTCAAGTCAGGCCTCGAAGAAATTGGGTGAAATGGCACTTTTTCAATAGAGTCAGCACAAGATAGGGATTCATGGCGGTCTTAGGTAGATGAAGCAATGAACTTTCGTGTTCCGAATAACAGTTAAAAAAGATGTTCATTTAAGAAGAGACTGTACTAGGATACAAAGCAAAATCCGCGTTTCCTCACTTTATTTGTTGAATTTTAAATTTTACAAATTTTTAAAAGTTATCCCCAATTCTATATAGTACAAATATTCGTTAATATTTTTTGTGCAATAATAGACATTCATTGAACTTTTAAGTACAGCTGTAGCTATATTAAACTTGACCACCCTTATATAATACCTTCTTTCCTCTATACATGATTTTCTTTCCAATATTACATTTAACAGGTATAGTTCTAGTTATTCTCAGAAAATTTGTATATTCATAAATAAAGTTTCAAAGTTAACGGCAATTGACTCGTAATACAGAAGAAATTAAAAATACATTTTTTACTATTACGATTTTTTTATTTATTTTTTTTCGGTTTTCTTGTGCCACCAGTTCTGAATATTCTTCATTTTTTTCTATATACAATTTTCATTTCTCTGTATAGACATCAATTTTTTTTAAAATCAAGTTTGCGTCAAATTTTATTTATTTAAGCAGGTCTCTTTAATATAAAAATTGAAAACAGCACAATGTATAATATAGTTCACTATTAAAAGCAATGTAACATTAGTATATTTAAGGTAGAAATTCCGTAAAAATCTGGGAAATACAGAAAATAAATTATTTCACTCTTACAAAATATTATGTGTAAAATAACTATACATCATTGATAAGATAAAACCTGTCTAATTGCGAAAAAAAATTAATTAGCCAAAAAATAAAAACAAATGTGCTTCTATCTAGAGTATGAAAAAATTTACGCGCGTATACAACCCAATAAATATTTATTTTCAAACTTATGATTTTTTTAGATGATTTTTAGAATCCTTAGACAATTTACAAGACTTCCGCTGTTTCAATTTTAAAAAAATATTATTTAGTGAAGAGCAATGTACATTTTTTTTATAAAATATGACGCACGATAATGAGAACTTCAATCAAAAGTATTATAAACAAATGCATATTGTTCTTCACTGATTAAGTATGTTTTAAAAATTGAAACGATCGAGGTCTTATAACTTGACTAAAGATTCGATATAGCATGTGAAAAAAATCACAAGTTTGAAAATAAAAGTTTGTTGGGTTGTAAGTGCGCATAAATTACTTCTTACTCTAGGTAGAAACACATTTGTTGTTATTTTTTATATTAATTTTTTTTTCGTAAATAGAAAAAATTTATATCATCAATGCTGTGTCGATATTTTGCATATCATATATCTATTACAGAAGAATAATTTTTTTCTGTATTTTCATTATTTTCACGGAATTTGCTCTTTAAAACAAATCTTTGTTCTGAGGAAAACTCAAGTTCATTTGAAAACGGCTAATAATTTTCTTCATTTTATCTTCTTATTTTATGAGCTTCTTTCTACTAATTATTGTTAACATATTATTGATTCACGGGCAATTTATTGTTACTTAAATATTGCTTTCTAAGTGAACTGAATAATTCACCTAAACGAAATTGCAGTATTCCCGGTGAAATAAATGAAGTTCTTTTTTGTCTACAATCTACACCAAGAAAACTACGAATTTAGATTAATATATATATATATATATTTATAGTTAGTACTTTCTCTATACTAATTTTAATATCAAAGCATTCTGATTCATCTGATCAAGCTATGTCGAGTTTGTATCTGTTCCTAAATCAACAACTTATTTCTAAATTGGTCAGGGCGAATTTGCAACAGACACCTAAGCCCGACTAAACGCAGAACTTTTATTTATAGGTAGAAGTGAGCTAAGAAAATGTTTAAGGTAGCGTTCACTAATATTTAATAGTGATGAACAAAAGTTCACTGTAATTGAAAATCCTCATTAATCATAATTAAATATATACTAAAATTATGATGATTTCAAAAATGTGTACCTTATATCAGTTATATCAGATACTTTTTTTTAATTTAAACGCTTTAGAAATACTTATATTCTAATTTTCATTTATGCTTTTTATGTAAAATATTATCTAATATATAATAATTATACAAAGTTAAAACCAATAGTATATACAAAAATCTAAGTTAGGGGCATCAACATTAATTATTAGTTATAATTACATCTTTTTTTTATTGAAAAACGTATGATGCATTCGAGTAACGCTTTTTATAATTATATGAAAATAAATTTTCTTCAGTAAGCTATAAACGCTGCTTTTTTGTAAGTTCGAAACTCTGCTGTATAAGGGGGTCAGCCAGAGATAACTAAAAAAATGTTTCTTTATTAAAGTGAGTTAGTAAATGAAGGGATAAAAACTGATACAAACTTAAGTTGATAAAAACAGATAAAAAGTTAGTTGATAAAAACTTTATATTCGAAAGCAATCATTCTAAAAATGTATCTATCGTACATTTCATATTTATTGGAGGAACTTTGCGGCATACACTAGATTCTAAGTGACAATGATTGACAGTTTTTCAATGGTTATTGGACTCTTTTTTGTTATTGTACTAAAACGTTTTTTTTTAACGTTGCCATATTTGGTCTCATATGGTGCTAATCAACGATGGGGTCTGCGATGTGTTTGTAAACAAAGCATATGCGATTTTTACAGAAGTGCTTGTATGAATCGGCAGAGACTAGGATTCGAACTTGGGTCACCGGCGTGGGAATCCGACACTCTACCGTCTGAGCCACCGCAGACCACAATACTAAAACTTAAAGTGTGCACTTTTTCGTTAAATATTGTCGATAGTATTTTTTAGTTACGGAATAAACTGATTTTTATAAAATTATTTATACAAATATTTTAATACGATATGATGGGACATACACATATACACACAAACACGCACACGTATACACACACGCACGTACACACACACACACACCTAACTCCACCTTATGCAGTTTTTCCATGACTTCATAGATTTCGCAATAGAAAATTCACTCGAAAAACATTAATCGCATTCCCTCTCAAAAACGAGCCACCACATCGCTCGGTCAACTCCATTTCGTTACAAACAAAATCCAATCAACGCCAAACACTCGGCCACCCCCTACACGGTATTCATCGAACGACCATATTCCTCGAATCACCCGCACGACCATCTGGTTCTCGCTCCGCGCGGAACAACCATGAAACCATTAAAAGCCACCGCGACCCCCTCCCCGCAATCACCTTAACGCGAGACTCTCCCGTTCCCTCTCACGCGCTGAGAGACTAAATCTCGGTAGAAGCTCCTCTCGAGCATCTGCAATGCAAGTGAGACAGGCGCGCGCGCGCAGTACAAGACGAACACGATGGGTGCGACGACAGGCCTGGCGCGACGAGGACGAGGGTATACAGCGCCGCGAAATATACGTACAGAGCGGGACAGAGCGGGGCAGAGAGGGATTCCAATAAAATCAATTCCATCCAATTCCAGGGGGCGACAATACACATTAACCGGCCAGGAATTGCAAATAACGATAACGCGCGTGTACGTCCGCAGCGAGAGAGAGAGAGAGAGATGGAGAGAATGAAAAAAGCCCCCCATCCCTGCAGCCAGCCGATATCCGAGGCTGTATATATGTATATGCACATCTCATTCGGATATGCGCTGCGGAAAATCCGTCGAACGAAATAACGCGAAACAGCGCTTGGCGCGCCCGCGCGCGCGTGTGTGTGTGTGTGCGCGTTTCGACGAGCCAAACTGACAGCAGTTCAACGTCGATCGAATGCCGGGTATTTCTTAATTTTAATGCCCGCGTTGGACGCGCGGTCGTATTTTAATGAACTGCTTTTTTTCTTGTTTATTTTTTATTTACTTCCGATTTGCGTTTTATGGTATTATGTAGTCAGCGGAATGAATGCGGGTGTATTTAAATACGTCAAAATGCGTGAATGTTCGAGTGTGCGAATTGTATTGTACTGTGGACAGTTACAACATCGCCCGTCTACAAAAGCATTATAGTAACTCCAAATTTCATGCTTTTGTAAAACCAAGCATGTAACGTAAAATTGACACAAAATAATTCTTTTTTAAATGTTCAACACTATGCAAGCTTTTTGTGCAATGTTTCTTATAATAAGCTTAAAGTAATTTTCCAAGTGGATGAGGTAATTTAGTGTTACTTTTATGGGTTTTTTGATACCGTATAAATAGTATCATCGATTGAGTGATAATGCATTTGAAAGAGTATAAAATTACCTATCTTATTTCACTCGAAATTTTGAATAACCTATTTCCCTTGTTATTCACGAAATCGTCTTCTTTATTTTCAAACGGTTATATCTGTGAAATCTAACGAGGAAAATTTTTGAAAAAAATTGAGATAATTAGGAATATGCAGAAGAATATTTTTTAAACTTTTTGAGGCTTTATCTTATTCTTTTGAAAAGAGAAAAATTTTTGTAAAAAAATCGATTTTTATTCAGTAGCGAATTCTGAAGAAAATGAACAACATTTGATGTGAAACTTTCCAAAACGGTAGCTCTTTAGTATCTCTTGAACGAGTTCTAAGCCCACATTACAACGACCTTCATATTTTGAGATATTTGAGGTTATGTGTTTTGAAATTTTCTTTTTTAATGGAGTATATCTCGAGAATGGCATTGTGATTTTTTCCAAGCAGGATTCAAATTTTCGTTTTTTAATGAAGATTTATCGACTCGTTTTTCTTTTATAATAAGATTTTGGATTTTAGGATCTTTGATTTTGAAGTTTTAGTTTTTTGAGTTTTTTGGTATGCTGGAAATATTGCGATCAATTTAGTGTAATTGCATTAAATATAGCATAAGATTGCCTATATTTTACAACCGCAAATTTTAGATAGGCTCTTTCCCTTCTTTTATACACGAAAAATGTCGTATTTAATTTAAACGGTTATATCTCGAAAATCTATTGTGACATATCGTTCACAAAATGTTAGATGATTAGGGATTCGGTGAATCTACGTACTGACATCTGATTGCAGTTAATTTAAATATTTAAATAATTTTAATAAATTACGTACAGAAAAAAAATTGCTGTGATAAGGATTATTACTTGTACCTATCGTTCTGTAATTTTAGGAAGCAAATATTTTTTGTCAAACCATCAATGATAAAAAGCACACTCTTTTTGAGATATTATTTAGAAAGGGTTATAGCAATTTAAAATTAATTTATTAGAACAAAGAGTTTCATATTGGAACAATTAATTTAGTTTAAGGAAGCTAAGTGCCAATGAATTGGCAGCGGCTTTTTAAGGGTTTTTCGGTGTTTGGGTTTTAATTTTCGGATCTTTTTAGTATGTTAAAAATAATAGTATTATTTAACTGTAAATGAATTTGAAAGAACATAAAATTACGTATATTTTGCGATCTGAAATTATACAATAAACGTATTCCTTCTCTCGTTATACAGGAAAATGTCATATTTTTTTCAAACAGTTATATCTCAAAAACATATGATGGAAAATCATTGAAAAAATTTTAGGTAATTAGTAATATCGAAAAGAATACGTATTCAGTTAAATTTTTGAGTTATGTCATTCTTCTCTACTTGAGAAAAAAATCATTTTGTAAAAAAAAATCGATTTTCTTTCCCCCCGATAACTGAAGTAAAACCGTATGAATCTTACTAAATATTTACAGATAGGTAACTTTTTAGTATCTCTTGTCTGTGTTCGATGCCCAGATTATAAGGATCTTCTGTCAGGACGTGTTGCAGAATGAGTTTTCGTGTACAGCAGAGTAGAGATAAAACGACGCACGCGCTTGTAAAATCACCCTTCTTGCTACCCAAACTCCCTACACCGTCCTTGGACCAGTCGAACGATATTGATGACTTTGCAATAAATAAGTAAAAAATGGGTAATGGGGAGAACATCACATTCATATTAAAATAATTTTAAATGGGAATGAATAACTACACAGAGACAATTTAACTAAGTACCAATGACTTGGCAGCGGGTTTTTTCTCATTTTGCTCAATTTTAATTATATTAAAATGAATAACATTATTTAGATTATGTAAATATATTCGATTGTCCAATAATGTTTTTCGATATCGTAGATCAGATACATGGTTTGTAAAACCAATTGTCATTATTAGGCTTATTATATTATAGAAACTGCAGGTTATAGCTTTCTAGTGAATTTATTATAAATACAGAAATATAATACAAAGCTTTACAAAGAATTTAGAATAATATTATTACTAAGTTATTTGTTGTGAGTAACGCGGTAAACTCAATAAAAGCTCAGACAGAATTACGACTACTACAACTATGCACTACGAGTGCAGAATATCAAAGGTACATAGTACATCACAATAAGAAAAAGGTTGATTCTTAGAATAACGGTGACATTCACATGCACGTTTAAACAAGCAAACCGTACAAAATATAATACAGCGACTTGTAAATCTACCTTGTCTCGATTTGTGCAGAAATCTAACAATAAAATTTTGCTCGTCATATTTGATTTTTTCAAATGGAAACATCCAATTTTCAAACTGTCTATCATAAAAGAAAGTTAGCTTACGTTATAATATGTGGTTATGATCCTGGGTCAATTTGATCTCAAAGGTACGAATAAGATAAAATCAATTTGATCCCGAGGGTACAAATAAGGTCAATTAAATTTTATCCCAAGGATACATATTAGGTCAAGTCATATTTGACCAGTAAGGATACTATATCCGACAACTGAAATTGAAAGATACAATATTTTTTTTCCGATTTATGTCTTTTGAAACTATTCTTAAGCTTTATTAAGATAAAACGCCATTTTGAAGAATGTATCCATTTTTTCAATAAACAGCTATTTTAGCATATCGAATTCATTTTGTTTAGCATTGCTTCCTAAAATATATAAAATAAACGTAAATATTCACAAAATACGCGTCAGTTATATTTGAAATATGCCTTTCAAGGCTATTTTGAAGCCTGAGATCATAAATTAATTTTAATCTTAATTTATTTAATGCGAATTTATATTATAAGATTCTATAAATCGACTAATCAGGACCTCTATTCTGCTAAGGCAGTTAGCAGCAGCTTTTTGTTATTACTCTGAGTGTGAATTCCATTTTCAATGGACTCAGAAAATACCTAGAATTATTTAATAACAAAGTAGGACTGAAATATCAATTTACTGCATTAACCCACATATTAAACTTAATTTTGTTATGGTTAATTAAGTTCTAATTTGGTAAACGAATAGTCCTTGTATGTTAAAATTGTAGTTCGTATTCGCAGTATATGATTTCAGTATATTAGGTTAGCTTTGATGTTCACATAATAAATTGATTAAGCATTAAATGACAAAGAGGAAGAACATTAATTTCCAATATATAGTGATTCAAATCAATTATGAACTTAAAAATCGTTTATTTGAATATTTTGATCTGTAATATTACCAGAAAAGCTCTTTATTGAATCAAAAGCCTCATTTTTATTTTCATTATTTTGTTCGACTAGTGGGCATAAAAGTTATAGCTCAGACATTCCAATAGAAAACTTTTTTTTAACGAAAAATGTATCATTCCTCTACTTATTATTAAATTCGACCAAAGGTAATCAAAGTAAGCTTTTGCGCACTCTTGACCCTACATCACCATTATCATTACCCCCACCGCCGAAGCACCACCATCATCATCATCATCATCACCATTACGATCCGTCTCATCTTTATTACATGAGATCGATACCGCTACAGGCCGCATAAATATTCATCGATTTAACCGCACGCGCGCGTGCAGCAAAAGCAAAACAGCCTCGTCGCAAAAGAAATTCGCAGCGATCGTGGACATTCACATTCGCTTTACCCTGTATCCTTCTCTCTTCTCTCTGTCTTGCTCTCGCGTGTTTCCCAATGCATCTGACAGGCTGCACACTAAAAGAACGAAGGAAACGTTCGAGGAACGAGAGATAAACCCCCCGTAGAAAAAGGAGAGTCAACCACCTCTCCCTCGCGCACGTACGCACACACGGCTTTGGTAGATCCACAACCACGGTGGGTCTGAACTAACTTTAACCCGAAAGTGTTTCGAAACGAGATTTTTTTGTTGAATATAGTAATGTGACACCTCATGAAGCTTTTAAGGTCAAAATCAAAATCATTGATCAGGCCCTTTTTAAATAAATTCGATTTTTGCACTTAAATTACAAGAGCACAAAAATGGCATAAATGAGCTTTATGAAAATTGTTTACGATTTTTTAAAAATAACTTATTAGACTAATTATAGACGTTAGTCTTCTTTAAATATTTCAGGATCATTATAAAAAAATTCGTATCACAAGTAACCCAAATATTATCCAATTACCACTAGTATGCCAGCTACTAGGATAGTGTTACAAATTCAAGAAACGAAATTTTATGAGGCTTTGCGAGATGTTTTCTAGCACCTAAAAATGAAGAGTAGCGCCCTTAATTTGTTGCAATGGGCCTTTGTTCTCGAGATACAAGCCAATTTATCGGCATTCGCGTTTATTGTTAAGCGCCTAAGCCAAAGTGTATTTCTTTTTGCATATCAATTTACAAAAGTAATATCTTGTTAAAGAACATTTAATTGACGTCACATGGTTAAAAAATGAAAAGTTATGCCTGCATCTTCAATTTTAAAAATATCGTAAGAAGTTCACAATTTCGCAAAAAAAGACGGTATCTTGATCTACAAGAATACACTGTTAACTGATTACTATTATTACAGGTATTTTTCCCTATTGTGCGATATTTTTGTGAAAAATGGTACACTCAGCGTGTATTAATTCTGATGTTATTTGACGTTGCTCGACTCTGTATTTGACGGTATCTACACTACGAAGAATATGTAAATGTGACGTCAGATATCGTCAGCTAACATCATAAATAATACACGCTTAGCGTACTTTTACACGCTACGTAAATAAATGATCTATAAGTATATGCAAGTAAACGAAAAGATCTTTATTTCCAGCCTTCTTTCGTATAAAAATAATAAACTGTTCCAAAGTTGTTAACAAATAAAGATGATGACTAAAAATTTATAAATATTTGAGACCAACCTCTTTTAAATTTGTTTGTTTTTAATGCATTTTCAGTCACCATCTTTAATGGTTAATAACTATAGATCAAATTAATATTTTTATACGAAACAAAGGTGAAATTAAAGATTTTATCGTTTACTTGTATTTATTAATGAATCATTTTTATAGCGTAAAGGAACTTGCAGAGGTATAATTAGAAGTGAAGGTACAATTTGGTACTTATATATTGCACAATAGGAAGAATACCGATAATCAGTTAAAAGTATATTCTTGTATATATGTTGATATAGTTTTTTTTGCGAAATTATGAACTTCTTATGATATTTTTAAAATTTAAGATAAATGCAAAACTTTTGTTTTTTTAACCATGGACGTTAATTAATTGTTCTTTAGCAAGGTATAACTTTTGTAAATTGATATACAAAGAGGAACACCTTAGGCTCTTAACTATATACGCGTATATCGATAAATCGGTTTGTATCTCGAGAACAAAGGCTCATTGCAACAAACTAAGGGCACTACACTTCATTTTTAGGTGCTAGAAAACATCTCGCAAAGCATCATAAAATTTCGTTTCCTGAATCTGTAACACTGTCTTAGTTAGCTGACTTACTAGTGATAATTGGGTAATTATTGGGTTACTTGTGATACGGATTTTTTAATATTTTGTACTCTTGTAATTTAAGTGAAACAATCAAATTTATTTAAAAAAGGCCGGATCGATGCTATTGATTTTGAACTTAAAAGCTTCACGGGGTGTCAAATTACTATATCTGATAAAAAAATCTCGTTTCGGTACACTTTCTGATTAAAATTAGTTAAAACCCACCGTGCAACAAGTGCACGTTCGCGCACAGGGGAGCTCGGGCGAGATGAGCACAGAAGGAAAACTGGCACTTTCAGTTGTATTTGCATAAGTTACCTTTTTCTGTATTTTTTAAACTTATTGATAATTTGTATTTTTTAATATGTGAAAGCAAGACAATTATTTACAAAATTAGAATTTTGAAATTCTCGATATCCACCACTATGATCTTTACCGTAAACTAAAGAAAATATAACTAAGAAAGAGTAGTTAAGTTCTTATTTTCGAAAGAAAAAAGATAAAGAATAGACCCTGGTATTCAAGATATGGCGTGTTATTTTGAATAAAATATATTACTTTATCTCTGTGCTGATTAAGATGTAAAAATTATTTTCCTAAGTATTTATTTATAGAAGCATATATGCTTTGTTTAAAATAAACGCATTGCTAGAAATATATTTCTAACAATGCGTTTGTTTTAAACAACTATTTTTTACTATTGCGTTAACTATATTATTGCTTGCTTTTTAAATGATAACATAGACGAGATTATAAACGATTTTATTTCATACAACGATAGACTCCAATGATCTTAGGAAAAAGAGACAAACTGCTCTATAAGTTTCTTGGGTTTATTATTAATTAGAAACAAAAGTAAAATCATCACTGACTGGTTCACAAAACCAACATTCTAAGGTAGATACTTAAACTTTCACTCTCAATGACCCATTGCATAAAAAATGCATTGATTTATAATCTAGTTGACAGAGCAATACAACTAGCTAACAAGATATTTCACATAAAAGCATTGAAATAATAAAAATTATTTCTTCATGATAACGACAAATATATAAAAACCGATTTGCTACTATATGGTCAAATGAACTACGCATCAGACATTAAAATAGAAATAGTAACAAAATCATTAGTCTACCTTATACAAAACGAACAATACCGTTTTTTTGTAAAGTTTCATAAAAATATAAATCAATTCCCAAAATAATAAGGAATATGAGCAAGACAATCAAAATAAACGACATAGTATATAGACAAAAAGGTTAAAAACTGCACAGCATCATACCGTAGGTAAAATAAAAAGAGCAGGCGAAGTACGGGTTGATGAACATAAAAATGCATAAGATTCTGTTATAGCCATAGATACAAACAAGTCCATGAAAATCGTGACTTTGACTAGACCAACTTCGATATTTTGACGGCTCCAATTCAAAAAGTCGTATTTCGTAAGAAAAGATGAAAAAGACGTATCTCGCAGACTACGGTACTATTCGGATGATACCGCATGTTTTACGCAAGCCTGGCATAGTTAACGTTTGTACTACTGATTTTGTCAAACGGCGAGATACATCTTTTCACAAATGTACTCCGAGATAAGTATATTCCAACCATGTTTGCGAGATACGTCTTTTCCAACTTTTCCCGCGAGATTCGTCTTTTTCTATTGGAGCCATCGACTTTAGATAAATAATATAATTGTGGAAAACGTTTCGTATCTGAAATGATACATAAACAGTTACACAAAAAGGCTCAACAAATAAAAAAGAGCATAAGGAATAATTTAATTCCCGATATATATAATTGTTATGAAATGAGAGCGTTAAATAGAAATAATATCAAATACTCAAATGTATACAAACATGACGTTAGAGAGACTCGAATTTGCGTTTTCTCATTTACCACCTAATTCTTTTATAAATTTTAATTGAGCATAACTTTTCACCAGAATATCGTTAAAAGTGCTCCAACCACGCAAATTAAAGGTCTCAATATCAGCTGTTGTATAAATTTTCATAAAACTATCTATAACGTAAATTACCTGCAGTACATTATATCAAACTATAACAGAACCCATTAAAAATGTTAATAGAACTGTAAATCACTTAGACTGTAATAGTTTCTATATTTTAATATCTCAATATTTTACAATTTTTTTACAGATTCTATTCTATACCAAGATTAAAAATAATTTTCGTTTTTGAAAACTGATAAAATACTGACCTGATGAAAAGTGTCCAAATGCAGCTGATTTTAGGTTAAATTTTACATATTATGACGGTTTTCTAGAAGAAAAAAATATTCTGGTGGCAAAAATGCACTTGAATTTTCATTAAAGGGCTATGATGGATAGTCAAAACGCTTTTCTATCTTGATTAAATAAAATTAAGTCATTCATTTCAGAAAATTACGTAAAAGTCTAAAATATCAAATTTTTAAATGTATTTTAGAAGGTATAGACCTCTAATGTTAACGTCATGTGATCAGCGGACAATATATCTCATTTTTAAGCTAATTACAACATATTAAAGGGTTTAAAAGAAGAAATTCCGAAATTTAAGTAATTTTGGTCCGCCGTAACACATACACACAAAACATACACATAGTGTAAACACAGGATCGTGATTAAGTCAGGAAGACTACGTAGGATACTCAACGGATATTTTATAGATATTATTTTTAATGTTTCAGTATGTCTAAAGTGATCTATCTGAAATTCGGTCATCACAATCAAAGTTTAATAGGATGATTTAAACAAACACGCTATAAATGCACGTTAATTTTTCTAAGGTAATGCTCATTGTTCTACATCTATATATATATATATATATATATATATATATATATATATATATATATATATATATATATATATATATATATATATATATATAGCATTAAAGTCAACTGCGTCTGTCTCGCCCCAATCTCCCCTAGGCAGTTTACCCATCGGCGAAAAAAGCAGAGGCGCGGATCGAGAAACCCCAGTAGAAATCGAGACCGAGAAAGAAAGAGAGAAACAAAAAGAAGGCGCAGATAGCATGCAGCACTATATAGTAGTGGTGCTGTATACGGCCGGTACAGGGTGAGGGTGAGAGAGAGAGAGAGAGCCGCCGCGGCGACCGAAGCATGAATTTTCATCGGACTCGCGCGCGTAGGTATGTATGGCGTGTCGCTCTGCTCTCCCTCTTCCTTTCTCTTTCTCTCTCTCTCTCCCTCTCTATCTCTCTCTCTCACCCTCACTCCATACAGCCCTATAGTGGCACTGCAGACTACTGGTGGTGGTGGACACCTAACAGGCGTTTCCGTGCGATTTGCATAAAATGAGGCCGACCCCTATGTGTCCCCTCACGGGACAGAGCGAGCTAGCGAGCGACCACCTGACACATACATATGCACGCATTCGGTATACGTCGGCCCGTATAATGTCCCACTGGCTTCTCTCCGATTCTGCCGCCGCCGCCGCCTCTACTCTCGCCCCGTCCTAAGTCCGAGGGAGAGATGACTCTCGGGGACGCTCTATGTCTGCCTCCTCCTATCTCTCTTACGATTTCACTGTCTCTCTCTCTCTCTCTCAGCGTCCATCTCCTCTCCGGACTTCGATCTACTACGTATACGTGAGAAGTTGTCTCTGTGGCGTGCATTTTTGACGCCGTGAAAAAGTGTGCGTATGCTGTATGTATGTATGTATGCATGTATGTATGACTGTATGTGTGTATGTCAGTGGGTATATGTGTGCGTGTCTGTATGAATATGTACGTTTGCATGTATGAGTGTATATATATGTACGTATAAATATGTGTATGTAATATGTGTATACGTATGTGGTATGAATATATGTACGTATGTATTTATTTATGTATTCGCGTATGTAGTACAATGTATGTACGTAACATCTATATGTGTGTAAGTGTATGCGTATGTGTATGCGTATGTGTATACGTATGTGTATGTGTATGTGTATGTATTATGTGTATGTGTATGTATATATGTGTACGTGTACGTATTATGTGTATGTATTGTGTGTATGTATTATGTATATGTATTATGTGTGTGTATGTATATGCGTATGTATATGTATATATGTGTACATGTATGTATATATGTGCATGTGTACGTATATATGTATATGTGTATGTATATATGTGCATGTGTATGTATATATGTGTATGTGTATGTATATATGTGTATGTGCATGTATATATGTGTATGTGTATGTATATATGTGTATGTGTATGTGTATGTATATATGTTTATGTGTATGTATATATGCGTATGTGCATGTATATATGTGTATGTATATATGTGTATGTATATATGTTTATGTGTATGTATATATGCGTATGTGCATGTATATATGTGTATGTATATATGTGTATGTGTATGTATTATGTGTATGTATGTGTATGTGTATGTATTATGTGTATGTATGTGTATGTGTATGTATTATGTGTATGTATGTGTATGTGTATGTATTATGTGTATGTATGTGTATGTGTATGTATTATGTGTATGTATGTGTATGTGTATGTATTATGTGTATGTATGTGTATGTGTATGTATTATGTGTATGTATGTGTATGTATTATGTGTATGTATGTGTATGTGTATGTATTATGTGTATGTATGTGTATGTGTATGTTGATGGGAGTAGACTAACATCGCCATCTCTTTCCCAGTGCTTTTTGATATGTCGCGTCGACGCGTCGCGACGCAGCGAGAGAGAATCCACAGCCATCGTCTTTCTCTCTTTCTTCCTCTCTCTTTCTCTCTCTTTGGTTTATAGAGCGAGCAGCGAAATATATACTATGTTGGAGGATTTCATTATACGATGGCTCGCTGCTGCTGCTGCTTCTGAACCCTCCTTCCTTCCTTTCCCTCTTTCTGTTCACGAACTACCTATCTATCCATCAGTCCATCCATCTATTCGCTCGCGCAGCTCAGTGTATTTTCTCTCTCACTCGCTGCCTTTTTCTTCATTCGCGTTTAGACCTCTCTCTGTCTTTTAAATTCACTCTATCCCGACTATTCACTCTGTCTCTCTTTCTCTCTCTCTTTCTCTTGCGATGCTCTCTTTTTCGTGCAGCGTGCAGATGCAAGCGCGTATTAATCCTCCTCCTTTTGACCGCTTTCCTCTCGATTCGCGCGGATATAGCCACGTGCGCGCCGTAGTTCTGTGTTTTTGTTGCTTCGCTTTTCTTCGCCAGCGCGATTCTCGCCTGGAGCACGCCGCTTTATCTGCGCGCAGTCGGGCTCCGGCCCTCTTTTTACCCCCGCCCCTCCCTCACGTATCCTTGGTTTCCTTCCTTTCGCACTATTTTATTCCCATTTTTTGCCCTTCGTCGTGTGTGTAGCCGTTGCTTTTTCACTGTCCTACTACTGCTACTATCACCCTTTTATTGCTATCTATTCATATGTATTTTTTCTCCATTTTCGCTCTATTAATGTGTCTGTTTTTCCACCCTGCTCCCTAACGTAAACTGCTTAGAGTCGCAGAGTCTATATATATATATTCTGTCGTCGAGCAGCTTCGCCCTCTTCTTTTTCGTCGTGACTTTGCTCTCGTTTGTGGTTTACGCAGGGTTATAGTATTGCGCTTATCTATTCAGATTTATGATAATGATTGCTAAAATGCAACGCGAGGGCTGCGATAGACTCTCGCGCTGGCTTTAAAACGCAAATTAATGTATCTAATGTTTGAATATGGATAAATGTTTGGTGTGGATGAACTCTGCTTGAAGAAATTGTTGAGGGTTCGTAAATAGCTTTACTCTGCGGAATATTAATCGTTTGAAAGCACGCTAATCAAATTTTGAAATTTTATTGTATAATAATAGTTTTAGTAGAAACAAAATTTGTATCTATTTATGACTTTTAAAGCGGATTCTAGCAAAACATTCTAAAATTTATTCACTCTTTCTGATAATCCAAAATTTCAGTATAACATGTTCAATAAAGAATTTTCAGAATATTTCAGTATAAATAACTAAATATAAATGAATTTGATTATAGTTTTTCAGTTAAAAATAGATTATAACTTTCTATTGATTTTAAAATGCTCCCAAGATGTAAACAATACCCTGTATAAGAAGTTAACTAATTTACTTAAAACTTTATACGAATATTTAAACTAAAATTTACAACTTTTTGTATTAGATTATACCTTGAGTCTTCAGATAAGGTTTCAAATGAATTGACTAATTTATCTTGCGCTGAGAGCAATTCATGTATAATTTTTGGACTTCAAATAGGATCATTGTCCAAAGAGCATTTTAGTCTCTTTAAATAGATTACATTAAATTCACTTTACATGGATAATCATAATCTTTTATGAATAAAACAAGATGGAATAATAATATAAATTTATTCTATCTTAAAAATCGGTAATAATATAAATATTTCTCATCGTTAAAAACTATTACAGCATTCTGAAATAGTCAAAAAGAGAATACTTACTTTTACCTAATTACGCACTAATAACGTCATAAAATGCTAAGTGGGTTATGGTGAAGCTAGAGTTCCGAGCGGTATCAAAGTTTTAGTTGACCTGTTCCAGTTAGAATACCAAAATACCGAGAACGCCGAATGCACAACGAATAGTATGCTGCGAACAAATTCATCATTTCCTTTAATTTAATTCATTTCCATGTTTATTCTGAACTCGAAAAAGTCATCAAAACTTATTTTTACGCTCGCTCAACTTTGACTTTCATTGAACCGAGCACCAACAAAACATCCACATTTACTTCGCATTCAATTTCCATCCGGTCGCGCGATCAACATTCCAAAATACCTTCCGCCCGGGATTTTCCTGCCAACGTCACCCGCTCCAAAGAAAAAAAGAAATCGATCGCCTAGCGGAGCAAAAAGAAAACATGCGATGGCGATCAAACGTTGATCCCTTTTAAGATCGTACACCAATTTCGCCTTGATCTCCCGCATAACCACGTCCTGATCTTCCTTCCGCTTACTCTCTCCCTCTCTCCATCTATTTCTCTCTGTCCATCCACACTCATTCGATCCTCTCCCCCTCTCTCTCTGTCTCTCTCTCTCTCTCTCTCACTTATTCACTTTTTCCCCTATTCCTTCTCTATTTCTCTACTAGACTATCTATTTCGTCTTGCTGGTGTGTTCACAAGTATATCATGTATATTCATATACATATATATATACACATGTGTGTATGTGTATATATATATATGTATGTTTGTGTATGTATATATCTGTATGTGCATCTAATATGTGTATGTATGTGTGTGTCTGCGCGCACGTGTGTATGTGTACGATAGCGTGAATATATGTATGTAATATGTATATGAGAGTGTAGGTGTGTAAGTAAAAAGTGAAAATGTATATGTGTGTGTATGCATGTGAGTATGTGTAGGTATATATATATGTGTATGAGGACGTGTATGTGTGTGTTTATATCTATGTAGGAGATGTGCGGAGAGATCGAAATTTCCATTTGCCACCCATGGAGAGAGAGGGAGAGAGAGAGAGAGATATATATAGATAGAAGAGAGAGAGAGAGAGACTCAGGACTGCCAGGAGCTCTTTACGGCCAGTCGAACTTCTTTGGACGGTACTCAGAGCATACAGAGAGAGAGGGAGTGAGAGAGAGGGAGAGGGGGGGGGGGGAAGCTAGAGACAGCGAGCGAACGAGTTGAAGCTGGTGGATTTTCCGTAGGATTTTCCTCGGCCAGAAGAGGATGGTGATTGCGCGCCGCCCTTTCATACCACCCCTCCCTCCCTCCCATACGAGTGTGCGAGAGGTATGTTTATTGCTGTTTGACTCTTGTTTCGTTTTATCCGAGTGGGGGCGGAACGGTTAGCTGGTGGTGGGGGGAAATAATTTAGTCCAGAGAGGTTTTATGTACGCGCGATGGCTTGTACACCGGAATGAAGGGGGAATAACGAACGAGTGCTTCATGCTGGCTTCCTCGTTCTCTTCTATTTTTTTTTGTGTGTAGCGCGTTTTTATACATGTGTGTATGCGCGCGCGTGTGTGTGTTTGCTCTTTGAACTGGGTGAAACTAATAAAAAAGCAGCGCGCAATTTTTGCCTCGATCGATCGATCGCTTGAGCGCCGAACGATAATACAGTTTCATTTTATGTACGCGCGCTAGCGGGTGTATATTTTTTTTGGCTGCTGCAGGAGCTCTCCCTTTATTTTAGCGATGCGACAAATAGAATTTTGACGAAGGGCAAGCGGAAAGGGCGGATGTTGATTTAGGCGCTTTAGCGAAAAAGTCGCTTCCGTTTTATTCGCACTTTAATAAAACATAGTTTCACTCTCGTGTGCGTATGTATATGCTACGTAAAATTTCGTCGGGGTGTATCGACAATCGAGTGCACGAGGTCATGGGTTTTGGAAATTGTATCGCTGCTGCGTTGGTATGAATTTTGGGAAATATGTGATTTATAATTGAAATTTTATGGATAATTTTGTTGTTGAATTCAGGGAAATGTAAAGCGATCGACTAGCTGTCAATGTATATATATATAAATATTTGTTTTTTAATATAAAAATAAAAATAAAAGTAAATTGTATTTGTATTGATTTGTGTAAATGAATATTTTATCTACCGAATCATCGAACATTTTCTCATACTAATATTATAGTAGAGTTACTTATTTTAACATTTAAATTTAAACCGATAAACAATAAATTAAGTTTGGATTATCTGGTTATATGTTGGGATTATATAGCTATTAGCTTTTAGTAAATAATAGTTAATGCATATTATCAATGCTCTAGTAAGTATATGTAGATTCGTAAATGATACAGGATAAATATTTGTTGAAACAGTCAGTAAGCTAATTATTATTATAATTAATTAAAATTTTTCAATGAAATTTAATAAGTTTTATTGTCGTCCATAATTAATATTTCAAAATTCTTTGAAAAATTATTGCGCAACATAAAAACTGATATTTAAATTTTATTTTCGTTATCATCATTATTATTTGAACAAGCTGAACATATTTTATCAATAAGTTTCATGCATAAAATATGAAAATAAGATATTCATAATTATGGAATACATTTCAATTCTTGAATGCCCTCTGGTGTTTTACTGCGTACGTGATTCCGGGTACGCGGAGCTTCTGAAATAAAAAAAAAAACTAAATGGATTTGTGTTAGTAATGGTTATGGCTACCTGCTGAATTACAATGGTTAGAATTTTTGAGAGTCGTAAAGAAGGTGACCGTTTTTAATTTTCTGGCAATTCATTGAAATTGGAAAGCTGCGCGTTATTACACAATACGGTATTGAATTTTCATTCATATATATGCATGGTAACGTAGGTATTCTCTGTTAAATTCGACAATTAAAAATTTGAATATTACACGACAGTATGTGAGATTAATAACTTCAATAAAATACTGCTGAAATTGCGTTTAAATTAATTCTGATAAAAGAATTATGTTTTATGAGTAAAAATATATTCGATTCACTTATATTATACTAAATTAAATTTCGTCGTAAATTTGATGTACCAGCTAGAATATTAGTTCCACAAGAATTATGTAGGTATTTAAGCATATGTATCTATAGGTTTATGATAGTAACTATAATTTCAGAAGATTGAAATCTCAGTTAAATGAGGAATTATAAAAGTAGTAAACAAAAAACAAAATTTTCATACTACATTAAGGCGCCATTGATCACACATTATACTTTCTAATAATTAAAACTGAAATGTATACATTTTTTTATCTAGGACAGTATATACCTGCAGTGATTTTATAGAAATATTGAGTCAGTACCGGGCCAGTACTGGTCATTTACAAATATTATAAGTCATAATCATCATTGCTTTATTGATTTTATTGATTTAATCGGATTGTTGTTAACCGAAATTTAGTCTAAAAATTTTAAGTACTGTATATTATAACCTACCTATAATTGAAAATGAATATATACGTAATTAAAAACACTCAAAAAAAAAAAATAAAATTTTTTGTAAAAAAATAGAAACGAATTAAAAAATTTGCGCTCTAAAAAGTCAAATATAATACATCTTTTCCCCGATGTTCACTAACTTAAATTTCACGATTTTTTGAGAATCTCTATATAATATTGTTATTTTGTGTTTTATATTATATCAATGAAATATATTGAGATTAAAAGTATCGGATGATTATAATTATTTGATCGTTGCAGTAAACATGAAATTAACCGACTGCAAAAGGATTCACGTATTCACGTATTCACTTATGAAGTATATGGAAATTACTAGAGAATGTACTAAAATATGTGAAATTCCACGATATTTTACGTTTCCAAAATGAAACTCTGCTATAAAATGTCATCATATTATAAGTGTGTGTTCACATCAATATATCAGATTATGCGTAGTTTACATATAAATGCATTTATGTAGGCCATGGATATGATCTGATGAAAATTAATGTAGGATATACTCGTCCATCGAAGAATGTAGTGTTTCCAGTAAATTAAGAAAAACAAAAACTAATTTTTACCCACAAAATATTTGTTAAATACTAAAAAAAAGAAACAGAAAAATACTATCGAAAACAGAAAGATTACAAGTTTTATAATTGTGTTAAATAGAAACTAATTGTATATTCATTGTAATGAAAATTCTGTAGGTTGTTATCATGAAAATTATTTTTCATTATAACGAATGCGACGAAATTGTTATTCAACAGAACGCAACTGTTCAATAATTGAACAGAAAATGCATTGAATAAAAGAAGATTTCGTGTGGATATAATCTCTTGAATGAGTTTTAAGCCCATGAATTTTTCAATTCAGTTGCATGGATTTATGACATGAAGTATTGGAACAAAATTCAGTAGTATCCAAAAGTGGAATAAACCTTCAAATTTTTCCGGTTACCGAATATATAAAGCGGCAATAAACTTTTTTCTTTCAGAAGCGCGTACGTGCTCTTTATTTTCACACTAAAATGAACCAATAAAATTATGGTGACATAGTTATATGTATAAATATTTTTAAGTGCATTAGAGGTTTCAATCTAAAACATGAGTTTTGGGTAAAGTAAAAGCATAATTTGGATATTTTTTAAATCGTTGTGTACAATAAAAATATCAAAAATAAATAATTTACATACTTTTAAGCTTTCGATCAACACTTAAATCTTTTCCCTTTTTTAAGTTTCGAGGCATTTAATACAACTTTTCTTTTTATTCAAGTTTTTTGTTTACTATACAGCCTTCATAATGAAGCTTCGAAGTTCATCTATCGTTTTTAATTGTTTAATTAATTTTTTGTTTAAACCAATTAAAGAGCATTTAATTTATTGAAAAATTAACCACAGTGATCAATTATATTGAAACAATGATTAAATAAATGATTGTTACTTTTATATTTGTCTTGGATCAGATAATTTTTAGATCAGAATAAGCAGATAATATGTTAGTATATGAACTATTGTGCAAAAATTAGTGCTATAACCTTAAGTAAGTCAGACATTGGTTTTTATAATGAATAATGAATACTAGTATTAATATTTTTATATTTAATATATTATAATAATAAATCCAAGAGTAAGTGTAGCAGTCAATTATTCTTTTACTTAATTCCTTCGATACCTTAAATACGTCTTTATTAATTCGAAACATGTTTTTAGTAAAACTTTTTTTTTACTATCACAAAGTTTCCTCTTTGAGAAAGCAATTATTTATAGTTTGTTTATCATTAGCAATACATTTCAAACTATTTAAGATAACTAAATATTTTGTTATACATATATTTACATGTATTTATAAATATCTCAGTAATGTAAAACAGCATTAAGTTCCTCAAAAATTTACCATAAATTACTTAAAAGCTATACAAAATGAAAACAATGGAGTGGTATTTTATAATACGACTGTGTTTGAAAGGTTTAATGCATGTAATATGTTTCTGTATGAGTAAGTTTGGCAACATCGAATTCAACATACTTGGATCGCTATGAAAGTGGATAAATTACGTCAAGAATTTACTCTGTTGCTATTATGTTATTATATTTTGCACTTTGTTTGAAAATTTTTGTTTTATTTATACGTTTTATGCTAGGCGAAAAGTGTAAACAATATCGTTGAAGAACTCAAGATTTTAAGCAACGTCTCCCTTGGTGGATAATACTTGAACTTTGAGAATATTCAAAAGTGTCGTTTTAAAATTACCGCAAAGTTAAATGTATAAAATGTAATAATTTGCAGTGAATTACTGCAATTCAGAGAAGAAAGATATAGAAAATATGTAGCAAGAAAATATATTATATTATAGATATTCTTTCTTTGATGACAGGAACTAAAGGTAGCTTATTCAGGGAATGACACACAAAAGATAGATATTTTACATAGATGATTTATATTTGTTGTAAATAAAAGATAACAAAATTTAAATACATAATTATTATTCTTTTAAACAAAATTGATGTTTTCTCAACCCTTAGTTTTAATTATTCAAATAAGATTTGGCATCAAGATTATCCATGAGTCAGGCTAAAATGTTTAAGGGATATTTGTAAAGGTGTTATACTCAAAAGTAGGTTTTTAAAATATTTACATGTACCCTGGTAGAAATTTATCCCATCCACTTCATAGATCTATGTAGAATAATCTCGCGCTGTATAGATCTATGTAGGCAAACTAGATAGTTACTATAAAGGCGTGTAACGGTCGATCCTTCTAGTTTCCCATATTATTTGCCCCGATAAAACTAGATAAGCAAAATTATGACAATAACAACTACTTAAAGATTATGTTTTAAGAAACAGAGGCATAATCCATTATTCTTATTATGTATTACTTTGATTTAAAGGTATTTACTTGTTATTGTTCACCTATTACCAATGTACGTAAATGTAAATAACCTCTAAAGTGTACGGTTATAAAATTTTAGATGCCTCGAGTTTTTGTATTTAAGAAATCAATAACAATATTATGTTACACATATATATTAAACAATCAAAATAAGAAAATAATCTAAATATCCAAATAACTATATGAAGTATTAGTGCATATATTTATTTTGTTTATGTAAAATCAGTTTCCTTACATTTGATTATGTTCCATCCTAAGTACAGGCTTGGTTTCGAAACCTGTATGGTTTATGTAAGGAAAACTATTTTCACACACATTTATTATCAACTGATTAATTTTTATTTTTAAAAATAAATAACGTATTTGAGTTATTATATATGTTACGTTTTTATATTTCCTACTGTGATTAATTTATAATCAAACACTTTCATTTGACATCTATGGCCAGTTAAAACATAGTAATTTGTTACTTATAAAGAAAATTATCATCTACATGTATTCGACTAATGTGTTTGTCTTTGAAAATGTTGTCACGGATGAGCAGTTTATGTATTATAAGAACTCGCATATGGATACAAAATTATTTGCAGTACTGAAATTAAAATTCAAGTTTTTAAATAAAGCATGTCATAAAGTACATATTTGTACATATGATATTATTATTATTTATATATTACTTTTCAAGAAACAACTACATCAATCAGAACATTATTTTGTGATCACTGATTTTCATATGCAAGGAACATTATTTCTAAATTTTCATTTTTTAGGTTAGATATGCTTTCTGACTACTTTTATATCTAAATAGTATGAATAGAAATGTAGATCTTATTATTATAATTGAAAACTTGCATGTTAAACTTTTTTAACATTAATGTTCACAATAAAAGTTCTGTTCAATAAATAATATATAACCTCACAGATTTTATACGTACATATTATTAGCGAGAAAACTATGTAGATCTCTGTGGATTTATACTATCTAGTTTGCCTATAAAGGCCGTTATAGTGAATACGGGCGCCACGATAAGATTTCTACCAGGGTAGCATAGTATTATAAGAATTAAATAACTTTGAAAAACAGCTGTTTTCAGCTTTTTTTATTTTTAAAAATCTTACATTTATTAGACTGAGAAATGTGAGCTGCGTAGAAAAAAATAAATGAACTTTTATATGATTTCATACGAAAATAGCCTATACATTTTTTGGAGTAAATTTATCCAGGGACTTAAAGCCAAGTCTCTTTTGTAAACCGGTTAATTTTTATGGATTTTAATGTAATTTTATTTAATACTGCAATACTTGGGTGTGAAATCTCTTAAAATGTTTCGAAAAATTCCATTTTTACATAACTAACAAATTAGTGACAAAAATTTTGAACTCCAAATCTAAGACCTACAAAAATATTTGAAAATCAATGTCCTCTCACTTTAATTCTTCATCATTTGTTACATCTAAGCATATATAATATTTATGTTACATCTGACAATCCTAAACTATTCTTTCGAGACGAAACAAATAGCCCTCTGCAGCGCGTCACTCGGACGCAATAAGCAAGCCCATGATTGAGCGCAACGCGTGTGTTCTGTATAATATACGTGGACCGTCGGTCGGTCGAAACCGCACAAGAGGAGAACGCGCGCAAGCGGCGGCAGCGCTTATCGGCAACTTATTTCATCAACGTCCAATTTGCGCTTAAGGCCCCTACACCTATGTGCAATTCCGCGCGCGGCGCTTCTTAACTGCTATACACGCCTAACTAGAGAGGGAGAGAGAGAGAAGAGAGAGAGCGAGAGAGAGAGAGAGAGATAGGGGAGAGAGAGAGAGAGAGAGAAGAGAGAGAGAGAGAGAGATAGAGAGAGAGAGAGAGAGCGACCACAGCAGCAGAGGCACTTGGAGTGTATATATACGTAGCGAGCTCGGAGTCGATATTCCCTCGCGCTGTACACGTCGTTCACACTAATAACTAACCAATAATATTGCTTCAAAGATTCTCTTTGCCAACTATGCAGCCCTGCATGCTTATATACTATACATACCTACGCGTTTATATAATACGCACGCTTAATCTACTTCGACAAGTATTATACGGGTCTTTAAAGCTGTATACATCATTAGTAGTGTGACAACGAGCTATGCTTCTGAAACATTGAAATCTTAAATATATTAGGAATTATAAGAGAGATATGAAAGAAAAAGAGAGAAATATTCAACGAAAAATGTGTAACCTTTTTCCGGTTATGTATTTCTTGAATTGAACTTTCTAATAATGAAGCTGGCATGCACAATCTTTAATAAATTCTACTGACGAAATCTGTTTGAAATTTTGTAATATCATTCAAACCATAAGTGTTAAACAAAGACAATGAACGAATGTAATCAATTACATTATTTCATTTAAAAGAAAAAGTTGAATGTAGTACAAATGTCAGTCGATTTCATCGGGGAGTAGATATGTATGACGTATTCAATAACTTCTTCAAGGCGTTTTTTGTTCTTGAAGACTGTACCACAAAGAAACCAATGGAAATGATCCAAGCCAATAAAATTCATTAAAAAATGTTTTAAATTGCACTTATAATATGTTTCTAAGTTTTGAATCGAGAGCCTGCTCACACTATATGATTAGCACTAATTATTTTTTCATACGAATAGATTGTTTATGCAGATATTGACCTTCTAACCTTAAAATATATGACAGTTGTTAGATAACCTACGCGTTGGGAACTTTGGGTAGAATTTTACTGTATAGAAATGGATATTCTAATTATACTTTAGTCTTTTATTCACTTCAAAGAAAGTGTTCATGATTGTCTATCTGTATCTTCTCAAAAGAGGATGCCCATGGATGGTATGTGCTGGTTTTAGCTAAAATATTGATAGGGGACCTATAAAACTAATATGAGCATGAAAGATTTATAAGAATTTAAGCATTTAAACAAAAATTTCCTTCTGTATAACGTGAGAAACATAAAAATAAATTCTTTTAATTTTTACTACTGAATGTCTGATAGAATCTTGATTTTTTCACTTATTTTATCGGATTTGACCCTCAATTTTTAAAAGTAAGTGTTACTTACTATTCACCCGTGGGCATCCTCCCTTTACTTTAAAATTTTTAATTTAGATACTGCTTGATAACCTACTAAGTTGAAGATTTTATGATAGATATTTAGGATGGATGACATTATATTTTAAAAATATTGCTTTAGCCTATTTTGTATCCCAAATCAATTTATCTATATTAAAAGTTTGTGTATGTTTATGTGTATGCGACTATGTGCGAGTGCAATTAAGCGCATACTTCGAGTGGAATTTTAGTCTAACACGTTCAGCATAGTATTGGAACTTTAATACAACGAAAACTTTCATATGCGGTTGAAAAATGCCGGTCCATTCAATAAGCCTCGATATTTTCAAGTGTGTTATTGCTAATTTTCCACTTGCTTCCGCGTAATTATCTTATGCATACATGGCTCAAATCTAATAATAACACACATGCAAGTATAGAAATTGGCAATAGGCAGCATCTCTGATTTTATACACTTGAATGCGTTGACGTAACAGAATTGGATTCGTAGTGCTTCTACAAAACCTTTACAAAAAAGTAAGTAAAGCTAAACCGCCACACAACGAGGTCTGCTATTTATAGAATCTCTATACAGCGTAAAAATTTATAAAAGAATGGATGGCACAAATACTGTATATCCATCAATATCGTTCGATTTTCACCATTTGCAAGTTCCTTGATATTCATTATGAGTTGTAAGAGGCACTACAGAAAACAACATTACAGCTTATTTCTTAAAATAATTCAACAAAGACATTGATTTTTATTTTACATAAACATATTAAGACTTTTATATGAAATTTTGTACGATTTTCATTTTTAGACCCAGTAGAACCGATAGAAAGAATAATCTTTCTAATACTAGAAAACGAACAATACTATTTACTGAAAACAATGCCAATTTCTAAAAGGAATAGCTCCTTTTTTCATACAGCATTTTAAAGATAATATTTTTTACATTCAATTCACTATCCTAGAATTCTTATTCGTTAACTTTTATTACTTTGTACGAACTTTAGAAACAAAGTTTGACTTTCAAAAACATTTACATTCTTCATATAAATTATTAAGTTCTAGATTATAAATCATTAAAAAAGAGAGCAGTTTAAAGTAGACTTCACAAACTTAAAAAATAAACTTAATATTTTCAGATATAACTGTTTTTAGCTGCCTTGCAACGTTTTAAATATTTTAATCAAATATTATTATTTAATTATTTAATGAAAAAACTTTTTGAACAGATTCAACTTTATTTTGATGATAAGTCGATAGTACAACATGCAAAAAGAAATACAATATACAATATATATTTACTTTTAAAGAAATGGGACTAACGAATATTTTTCTTGGTCCCATGGAGTTTCGTTGTATCGATGTTCCACTGTACAGTATATAGGTGAGGCGGCACAAATAAACGCAAACGTATAGATACTTGTGTAGAAGTACTTTGTATGTATATATATACGCACTGACACGAGACAGAGGTCGAAGAGAAAACCAAGCAACTATCGCGTACAGTGATTAAATCCGCCGTAAGTTCGTCCAATCATCACAAGGCTCTCCTCTCTCTCTCTCTCTCTCTCTCTCTCTCTCTCACTATCTCTCTCTTTAGGGCTTTGAACCATATAGGCAAAACTCAAACTTGTACTGCTACGAGTAAGAGAGAGAGAGCGAGAGAGAGAGAGAGAGATAGAGAGAGAGAGAGAGAAAAGAGAAATTCGCGGCTTTGGCAAAGATTGACTGTTGAATATAATTCCCTTCGTGCAAACGACTATGCAGCGGCAGCGCCAGCGCTTGTATTTCCAAGTTTCGACTGCTTTCAACGGGTTCGCTTTACCGCGCCCTCGATAACGACTGTTATTAATTATAATTATGACGTTGCGCCGATTTTATTTCGCGAGGGAGTTAATTAAGGCGCGGGACGGCTAAGGCTCTCTGTGCCTTTATTGTTGCTTTGATTTATCGTCCGAGATGCGCGCGTAATTGTCGGCATGTCCGCGTATACGTATAACGAGGAGTTCTGCCGCTTTTTCGTGCGTGAGCGCGAGTGTGCTAGGTTTTTATATGTAAGGGAATATAAGGTTTGGAGTTTTAGTGCGAAGAGGCGAGTCGTAAAATGTTTGTACTGTCTGCGTTAAATTGGTGGGCGAGAGACTTGAAATATAGTGCGTGTACTTCAAAAATGGGAATTATACCATCTTGTTTGTCGGTATCTGTTTGTTAAAGCTTGGAGAGATACGTGGTTGTTTTAAGATACAATCATATTGATTTAAAATAGTGGATAAATCAATTATATAGTAAGATTTTTTTTTAAATTACATTAAATGTCCGTAGAAAATTTACGCATTTTTTAAAATGTATTGATACGTTTTTTATTATGGTGTAATAATTCGATTTCTGAAATTCGATTTTATGTATCCCATTTTCGAGTTGGGTATTGACAGCAGATTTTTTTTACAAATAGAGAATGAAAGTAGACATCGAAACCTTAAAATGTTTTGTTATATGATTTTTTATTTTATTATTATTAGCTATCACTTTTCTGTTAATACTAATTAACTATTCTTCGTAACTGCGATTTTTTTAATGGTAAGTGATTGTTTTGAAATGAAATTTAATGTTTAGGGATATTTTCAGCTTTAAAGTCTAAAAAGTAGAATTATAGTAAAACGAGCAAGAACTTTCGAGGTCCTTCAGTTAGTAACACTATGAGTTTTTTTAATTTTCGGAATTTTATATTGTATACTTTTGTACACAATGACGAGCTACATAATTTGTACGCGTCACCAAATATTAACAGAATAATAAAATCACGGAGACTAAGATGGGCAGGGCACGTGGCAAGAATGGCCGATGATCGTACGGCAGCGCGCATAATGAAAGGAAAACCGGAAGCAACGCGATGTCTAGGTAGACCTAGACGCAGATGGGAGGATAACGTAAAAGCAGACGTAACTGAAATTGGGCGGGAGGGCGCAAAATGGATGGGGCTGGCACAAAATAGGGAAACGTGGAAAGCTTGCATAGTTGAGGCGATGAACTTTCGAGTTCAAAATGCCATTTAAGAAAAAAAAAATACTTTTGTATGTCTAAAGTGCATATTTGACCTAAAGTTTGACTGCTTTTGTAACAAAATTTAGTTTACGTCCTAATAAAAAACGATTACTGCTTTGATAAAAGACTAACTCTGGTAAGATTGACATTTTAAAAATTTGTAATTACTTCGTCCATACATCAAAACATATAATAAACATGACAATCTATTTACGTAAAAACATACGTACAATAAATTACAAAAAAGAGAATTTGTAATTTCAAACATTTTTTTTCAGTCAAAAGCTACAACTTTTATAATATACTTTTTTAAACGAAGCAAAAGTTTTAGCATCTTATTATTACATTAGTCAAATATCACAGTTAAAAGCTAAAAATTAAATCCTTTGAAAAGTCCACGGTGACTGAAAGGTTGTAAAAATACTTTTTACTATGAAAAATTAGTACCCGTGCATTTAATTTAAACATCGAGAACGTCGAGCACGAAAACAAAAAATTATCCGGTCCACGAATAATCTTCACGAGGACAAGATTATACAGCGTATGCAAAACTTTACAATTGCGATTCGAAGATTCGTGCGGTTTAATCCCGCGCGCTTTATTCTAAAAATTTCATCTTTTTTCCGTCTCCGCTCGCCGGCCCGTGGCGTATAATCGGGGCATAAATTCCCGAAGCGAGACTCAATTGAAATAAAGCCCGCAATAAAGTTTTTCACTTCGTAATTTCAGCGCGAGCGCGCGGCTGCGAAAATCACTGCGTATAAGGGAGAAAAAGAAAGAGAGAGAGAGAGAGAGAGAGAGAGAGAGAGAGAGAGAGAGAGAGAGAGAGTAAAAAGAGAGAAGAGAATACGGGGGTAGGAGAGAAGGGAAGCTGCGGGTGAAAGAGGCGCTCGACCGTAAAATGCGTTTAAAAAACTACAAGCATTCGATTCCGCGGTTTAATCCGCCGCCGTCGCCGCGTGCGCGCGTCAGTTTTGCTTACAAAAGAGTCATTTAAAGTTCAAAGCCATCTTGGCGAGTCCGGCCGGGCCCTTCGGTATTAAAACTCCCCGGGAATGAAATATTCATTACCGGGCTCTGGTTAAATATTCATGCGAAAAGATTGATAACGAAAAAAGAGGGAAAGGAAGAGGGAGAAGGAAAATATTAATCAGAACAGTATTATACGTACGTATATAAACGTCCCTTTTTATGGGGATCAAGTTTTCGCAAGAAAAATTACCTTATGTAGCAATTTCCATTTTACGGAATCAAGTATTTAAAATCTTTTAATAATTCTGGGTTATGCTTCACTCGCGGACTTCTCGAAGCTTGTAATTAATTCTACGAAGCTGACATATATCATTCGGCTCGCACGATTTCCAAGTAAAACATTAACATTCGATCACGTGGATATCTTGAGGAATGATAATTTGTAATTTGCATTGCAAAGATTACCCTGGTAATCAAACATAAAAATACATAACTAATAATGTATTAGTAATTAACATAAATAAATTGTAATTAAAATTACCAAGTATTTTTTTAAAATAAAATTAAAATGTACAAATTTTCAATTTTAACATACAATTTAAAATTTTAAAATTAATTAATTTTTTTGTTGATATTTACAATTTTATAATAGTGTAACAGTAAGTGTAAAAAATCTATATATTATTTAATATCAATCAATATTTTAATTTTACTAGAAACATCGATGCGCGCTATAATGCGTTCATATACATATATTCTTATATTAGTCGTTTGATATCAAAACATTGTAAATAAATACATTTTTAATATTATTTTTATTTGAAGCTGAATTTTATTTTCAATTTGATTTTAAAATACTTTGACCAGCATAAATAATAAGTTTCATTTATTTTGCAATTTTTTTTTCATGTGAATAAAGTTACCTGTGCTTTTAAATATTTTTTTGAAAAATATACTCTTTGGTACGCGTTTCGTTTCGTTTAAACTCAATGAAGCTTTCAGAAGCTTATGTACGTTTAAATTTGTTCACTACAGCGCGGCTAATGTGGGCGTCCGTGATGCGGGCTTAATAATTTGCCTCTACTATTTGCCGAAATGAATTATTTGAATACAATTTTTTCTGAAAGACGTTAAAATTTTTATTTCCATATTAAGCGTATTATTTAAATCTAACTCTATCGCATGTAAACACTTTGACTGTCATTGTTATATTTTAGATAGATGAATTGCAATAGTATATTATGCAACAAGAGCGTATCGTGAGAAACTCACTTTATTTGTTGCAAATCCTATTTTTAAGCAAGACTTTAAATTTTACGCATAGTGTGCAAGAAAGTACCACTTAAGACACCAAAACTAGGGCGTAAAATCGCACGTTATGCCCTCAAGTGTAAAATGATTCTTCTTGCTTTATAAATAATTATTTTACATTTAGGAAGCCACGTTTTTAAGTTCGGTGTAGATATATCACACTGGTAGCAAGTCGAATATGGTGGCTTTCTATTGCGCAGTAGACATGCAGAATACATGTGCGAACGGTATTTTTGTAAGTTTGAATTTATTTGTTTCATTAAAAATAGAATTTTTTAATTTGTTTTACAAGAATGATCGATACAGCTGCAACAACACTTTTTACAACTTACAAGGAGAGTGCCTGACCTTCGCGAAACGACATTTATTGGTATTGAGAAAATAGTTGTCGATTATTTAAAAATGAAAGCCAGCATCCTTAGTTTGATTTAATAGGCCGTAGAACCTGAGATACAACTAAAAACGTTAGTATTACTCATATTCCCCATGCTAAAAATCTTGTCTATTAATTATAGATATACTTATAGATATACTTACAATATTAATAAAATATGCTGCATCTACTATTCAGAGGTCCATTCGATAAAACTACGGGTACTAGTCTTTATTTTTACGAACGTCTGGCAGTCTCCCTGTTAGACGCTATTTCTTCATCATAGTTTATTAAAAATCTTACATTAAAATATCCGTTAGCTCGGTATTGTCAGGCCTATTCAAGTTGCCATCGATTGACAGATTCGCAGCTATATTTTGTATTGTTCATTTTTAACTAAAGGGCAAGTATTAACATCGGCGTAACATCATTCCTAAGAATCTTAGAATCTTGTTTTATAAAAAAAGTACGTATTTAATTTATTTTTTAATGGTAGGATTTAAAAAAAACGACGAAACCACCTAAACGGTCACACGAATATAGCAAACGATAAAACTGCAATTATCCGCCACGAAATGAGTATCTATCTGTTTTACCGTACAATCCAGAATAGTATCCGCTTGCAGGTGTGCGCTTGCTCGCAACTCCGCGGAGAATCGCCGCTCGCTCGCTTGCTTCGTCTGTAAATAAAAACCTTCTCACCAATACTTACATCCAACTCTTTCTCTTCTTCCTATTTACGCGCATACACACTTATACACAAACGCACACGTACACACATACACACTCATGTACACACGTATACATGCACACGCATGCACACACACACACACACACACACACACACGCACACACACACACAACGGAACTTCACAGCGTGTTCCATAAAATAAAGTCGACAGAAGGTATAGCCCTCGCTGGAACTCCCCGATGAACTGGAAGAAGAAGAAGAAGAAGAAGACGAAAAGTAACTTACTTTCTCCGCGCGAACGCGCGCGTGGGAGATTCTTCGCCAAAGTGTAAGAACTTGATCAGCGCCGCGCTGCCGTTGCGGCGCGCATTCCGAAATCAAGGAACCGATCGAGTCTCCCGGCGGCGATTGCTCCACCCCCACCCCGTATATAGTACATATAACTTTCTTCGTTCGCTTCGTTCGGTTCGCGACGAGGAGGCAGAAGGCAAAAAAAAATATATATATAGGAGTGCCAGGGGAAGTTGCAGACTTCTCCAACTTACATCCATCATATTTCGCGCGGCGGTGGTGGCGCTGCTGCTGCTGCTGCTGCGACGTGCCCCTGGCGAAAATCCGCAACACGTGTGATCGCGGTAGGAGTGTGTTTTCTTTTCGCGCGCGCGCGAGAGAGGGAGACGGTTAGCGCGTGTACGCGTGTATGGGTCGCAGTCTATTGACTGGTGTTTATTTTTGGGGTGGTGGTGGTGGTGTGTACAGATGGGGCTATTTGAAGAGTTTAGGGATGGATGGAAGATGCGTCTATATTTTTGACAGCGAGAGAGGGATTTCGTTGTTATTGGGTAAATTGATGCCTTTGGATTGTTATGAATAAAGCATTCTATTTTGAATCAGTTTGATTGATTATTAAGAAATCTGCGTATAACTGTCAACTAATAATCATATATGATTATATATCATTAGTTGTATATGGTTAATTCATTATATATAGTTGTATAATTGTATATGAATTTATATATTTAATTATATATAAAATCATTTTTACTTGGGGAGAGGGGGAGGGGCGTGGTGTGTTATAATCAGGTAGGTTTTCTACACGTTCATAGAAACAGACATTGTTATCATTGTTAATTGCATGTATTCGTATAGTGCTGATCTTAATATAGTATTTTCTGTTCAATGATCTCTATACAAATTCTACTTCACAATTATCAAGTTATTTAAGTAGTAACGATCATGTTTAGACAGACATCTATGTTTACAAAGGTATCGTAAAGTGAGATCTCTTGGGCTGGTGGAGTCTCTTGGGCCACTTCATTAAAATAAATTTGAATGAGCTCACCAAGCTACTGAGGATAGATTAATCGATTTTGATCGAAATAAATGTTACGTTGAACTATTTTAATGGATTAATTTATCCTTAGTAGCCTGCCACGGTCATAGACACCTAAGATACCGTAATAGTCCAAGAGACCCCAGGTTCTTGTAGTATTTTAATTGTAAGTAATTCTGAAGCTTTCGGTTTAAAATTTGTAAGTAATACCGCAAATTTTTTTGCAATGATTAATAATATATAAATTACTACTTTTCCAAGAATTAAAACAGTAGTACAGCAGAGTGATCAGTAGTTTATTACAATAAGTTATAGTTTTTAACAGGAAAAAATGTTTTTTTCCGTATTTTTTAGTACGTAGTTCAAAAAATAATTATTGTAAATTGTAATTTTTTTCAGTAAAGTGTTTTTTTTTAATTTATAGAAATATATTAAATGTATATGAATTTAAAGCTAAAAGAATTTAATATTCCGGTTAAACATCGAAAATTCTATTTTCTTTGCCATTGCAGAAGTTGCATTTAAAAAATCTAACATAGTAAATGTTCCAATAAAATTCTACTCCAAATATGCACTTTTGACTTTACGATAAAACCCAAAATCAATTTCCCCGAATTAATATATCGTAGCTGAAAAGCTATAGAGAACGTTTTCTTCTATCTAAATAACGAAGTTCAGTGTTCTCATTTCAGAAACAAGTGTTTTGTCTACTTTCAATACTATAAAGAAACCGAATTTTTAATTTAGAATATCTTCCGAAAAACCTGAATAAGAACTATCATCGCAAAATCCACTGGAATATATCTGAGATTCTTTAACTCTCAAACCGCACACTCAATTTTCCAAAACAGTCATACAATATTCAGCTCCGCAGAAATCCCACGCCGTTCTCCAAATCTCTCCAACCCAAACATTCCTTCATTCATATTTCCCTCTCCCCCCCCCACACACGTACAGCCACGCACACACGCTCATCCCTTAAATTCGCATAAAACGACCGAAACCTTCATATCACCGAAAACTGCCGGGCAACTCGACCTTTCCCCTCCGGTGCACCCCCGGCGCTCGGCTGCACTGCTGTCCGCGCGATTATTACGTATATACGACGTTAATTCCCTCTCCACCCTCAAGAATCTCTCGCCGCGCGCTCGCTGATGTAAATGCTGCACGATATTTTGCATGAATATGTGCGCGCGCAGCCGCATTGTCCAGCTGCAGCGGCAGCCACGGTCCATCCGCACACATGTGTGCACGCCTATGTACGCTCGTGTGATTTGCTACTCTGTAGCGAGCTCGTGCAGCTGTGCGTGCAATTACTTGTATGAGACGGGGCTCCACCACCACCGTAACCATACATATCTTCCTAATACACACGCATGTCTGAGTATATGTGTGTACAAGTGTATGTGTGCATATATTTGTGCATGTGTATCTATGTGTATATATATATGTGTATGTATGTGTATGTATGTGTATATGTATATATAAATATATGTGTGTATGTATGTGTATATGTATATATATGTGTGTGTGTGTGTATGTATGTGTATGTTTGTGTATGACTCTGTATGTGTGTGTTTATGTGTATGGGTACGTTCCTGTCTGTATGTACAGGAACGTGTCATTGTGAGCGTATATGTGTGTTAATCTATAGAGGTATGCATGCATGTGTATGGGTATGTATGTGTATGAGTATCTATGTAAATGTGTACGTCTGTGTATGGGTTATATGGATATGTGTGTATGTGTATGAGTATCTACGTATACGTATACATCTGTGTATGTGGATATGGATATGTGAGTATGTGTGTGTGTGTGTGTGTGCGCGCGCGTGCGTGTGAATGTGTATGTACATGCATGTGTACTTGCATGTATCAGTGTTTTATAGGAGGGGGTGGGTGGGAGACGGAGGCGACCGCGGGCTGAGTGGCCAAATAACGGCGGCGGCGAAGTAAATTTCTAGGGCGTCGAGCTCGAGCTGCTGCTGCTGCTGCTGCTGCTACTGCTGCCTAGTCTCCACCGCCGCTGCCGCCGCCACCGGTACGTGATTTAGTGCTTTTATGAGCGCAACGCGCGTCGCGGATAAACCCGAGCTTGCACGGCGCCGCTCTCTCTCTCTCTCTCTCTCGCTCTCTCTCTATACGCCGGAAGCTCGTCAGACGTCACGTAAGCGTCTACGCGAAGCGAGGCAAGTTGAATTATACGAGGAATGCACTATACACGCAAATGCCGCCACCGCGCGCCGTATAGTCGTATAGTCGTAGTCGCAGTCGCGCTACTGGCTCTGGGCTTTATTGAGGAGAGTCGTGAGAGAGAGAGCGAGAGAGAGAGAGAGAGAGAGAGAGAAAGGGCGTTCGTACGTCCGCTTCGCTAGCAGCTCTCGCTCTATGTATGCTAAGACTTTTCACAGTCGTATAGCTATTTCCCTCTCTCGCTCGGTCGTCTAGTTGTCGAGCTTCTCTATGCTTCGCTTCTTTCTCGATTTCTCGCGAACAACTGGATGCTGCGTTCTTTGGTTTCCCGCGGACTCGTGCAGAGTGTGTGTGTGTGTGGTGCACGCGTGCGTATGTGTGTGTCCGTGTCTCTGGGATCCTTTTTGTCCTCTTGGCCTTTCCTCGATCTCTTTCTGCATTGGTATTTTTCAGCTCTTTGGCGTAGTTACACTTGGAATTTATCGACTGAATATCTAGAATTGTTGCGTGAAAAGCGAATCTGGGGAAAAAGTTCGCTGTGTTTTACCTGGAATTCGTTTGTTCGACTGCGCAGGAAAGTTTTTACGCGGACTTCATTGTGCTCAGTGTATTTGACAACGGTTGATAACTTACGTTTCAGGGTTAAGCTTTCAATTCAATTAAAGAATTAGAAGGTAATTTTAATTGTAATTGAAGTTACAATTGAATTTGCTATTTTTATATAATCAGCTTGATGAGACTAAAAAGAAAGTTTTAAATAACAACTATTAATATTCCTAGATTTGTATAGTATAGCAATTCGAGTTTTACCCGTGGCTTCGCTCACTTCAATAAATAACGCAAAGAAATACATGGAACAGAATTTTAAACCAGTAGTTATGAACTGCTAACTATCTTAGCAGATTTCATTCTCAAAATATTCTTAAAAATTAAATTCCAACTTTTTAAATACACACGAAAAAATTGTAATGGATTGGTTTTATGAAAATATATTCATCAATAAAATGAACCCAGCAAAATTAAAATCGATTCAGAAATTGAGTCAGAATCGGTAATGAAATAGAGAAAATGAATGAAAGTTATTTTGTTATATATATTCCCTACATCTATACTACAAAATGATAAAAAATTATTTTCGATCTATTAAAATAGCCAGTTATTAAAAAATATGTATATAAATTTGAAATCGTATTTCCGTCTTGAAAATTGCTTTAAAGTAATTCATACGTAGTTAAATATCAAAATTAAATCAAATTATGTATATTATAAGCATACGTACATATTTTGAGCATATCTACAGTGCAAAGTATTAAAATTATTATAATTTATAATTTGTATATTTTTAATATTATTTAATTAAACGTCGGTACAGATAATAAAATTCGCTCGTGGAGATCAATAGTTGTTCAATCTTTCTATATTAAAATTATTACTTTATTTGTTAAAATGACCATTTTTTCATAAAGATGTATTAGAAATTGAAAACCATGTAGTACTTAAATGTTCTTTTTGGGAATGAAACCAAGAACAATTTTCTAGGTTCATTAAGATCGATGTAGTATATGTTATGTGATTACATAATAAACACACAAACAAACAAACAATTTTTACATTTGTATGTTAGAAAGGACAAGGATAAATATAAGAGTGAGAATTTCCTTTATATCATTGCAGTACAAATATATTTGCTACATTCACTTGGTGGTGTTCCTAAAATAAGTGGATAAGTTTATTAGGTAAGTTTTACCTGAAAATAAACCTAGCAAATAAAATACAATTAACAGTAAAAAGTGGTTACAAAAGATTTTATCATCTATCGTAATATTCAAAATAGCGTTGCTAAAACAATAAAACAATGAGTATGGAAAAAGCAATGCGTATGGCATTACTCATTCTTCCTTAAAACTTCGAAGCATAGTTATTAAAATTTATAAAATTTAAGAGCAGGAGAGCACATTTGATGTATTTTTTCGATTGAATAATTTACCTTGGGTACTAGCTAGAGGCTTTATTATCGATCATTCACTCATTAATAAATTTAAAAAATATTTTTAAATGAAATTCTAACACACAAATTGAGAAAATCTGTTATTATATAAGATTTAAGCTTTCTCAACTATTTTTTAAAAATTTATAATACCTCACCTTTTTAATTTGTTTGCTCCATCTAGTCTATGACTCTCCACCTTGGCGCACTCTGCAACTTCATATACGACGCCGCTCGCGTTTATACGATCGCAGCATGAAGCGCCTTATATATATTTTCCCGAATAAAACGAAAGCCACGGACTTAGTTTTCCGCGCGCTCCTTTTTTCTCCTGCCTCTCTCTCTCTCTCTCTCCCTCTCACTACCGGCTGCATATTACACCAGAGCCCCAGGCTTTTTTGCATAGAAATCTTCAATGCAAAGCCCCCCGACATGCGCGCGAACTTGCCGCAAACTGCCTGTGACGTGCGTTCCGCTGCACTGGAAAAACTGCGGAAAAAAACAGCAGCAGCAGCAGGTGTCTTCGGAACGTCAAGATTTAGACGTCAATCCTGTGTGTATGTGTATGTGTTTGTACGTGAGAGAGACAGAGCGCGAGAGAGAGAGAGAGGGGAGAGAGAGAGAGGGGGGGGGGAGAGTTCTTAGAAGTAGCGCAGCGGCAGCTGCTGCTGTGTTGCGGCACTCAATTTCGACGCCGCTGCGAATAGCTTTCGAATTGTTGCTCGGGCGTAGGAGAAGAGAATCGAGAGACTCGAGAGTATTGACTGACTTGTGGGGGATGTGCGCGCGATGAAGTTGGAAAGAGAGCAATTTTGCTCGGCAAGTTCGTTGGATTTGAGTTTGTTTTTTGAGGAATTACAGTGAGACTCTTCGACAAATTTCAACATTTTAATTATTTTTTTTGTTCGAGTTTTGTTTTTCATGTTTTTTAGAGTAAAACATTCGTAAGTTAATTTTGAAATGTTAAAAATTTGTAGAATTTTTTTGACTACTGGAAAATTTCAATATTTTGATTATTTTTTTGTTCAAATTTTTAATATGTTCTTGAGCCAAAACATTTGTAAATTAATTTTGAAATGTTTACAATTTTTCATCAACATTTTTATGATGAAATAAAAGAAATGGTTTTTAATTAGTGCAGTTATTTCTATGTATATTCTTACTAAATACAGGGATAGAATAGAACTTAATTAATCATTATTAAACATTGAAGTTCTTGTTTTTGGAGTCTCGAAAATTTAATTTGCCTAATTGCTTGTATAGGCATTATAAATGCAAAATAATGCTCTTTCTGAAATGACAGTAGTAACAGTCAACGCATGTCAGACTTCTAGGAGGGCTTTATAACGAAGAAACTTCCTTTAAGTTATGGTGCCTATAAATGTATTAACTTTGTCGTAATATTTTGTGCGAACTACGTCATATAATGTTAAATCAGTAAAAAATATGGAGATTAGCAATTTCGGATAAAATGAAATGATAGTTACATTAAGAAAAAAAAATTCTGACTGAGTATATCCCTTTAAAACCGGAAAAATGCTTCACCTACACTTACCGCATGCACCTGCTCATATTCCACGTCCTTTGTCAAGCTGTCTCAATATCTCTTACTTTATCCTGCATACGTTCTTTTTAGATAAAGATAGGATAATTTACACCTGCGGATATAATTTTACACGTTTGAAAATACATCTACTTGAAAATTGCAATTTTACGACTAATCTTAGAATGAAATGTTTTATTTAAATTTATTTATTAAAAGTAAAATGCCGCATCACATAATAAGTCATTAAAAAATGTATAAGAATAAATCAATGGAATATGCATAGTTTATTAATGCTTGGATCTATATAATATTCCAAAAGTACGTTATTGTGGGTTATTAATAAATAATAATTTATAGGAATATACTGAAGCACTCATTGCGCAGCATTATAGAAATACGTAGCTATTTTGACTGATATTGATTGCTGAGTGTAAAGCAAAATTTCAAATACAAATATGGTATGTGAACATAGCTTTATGAATTAAATTAGTCTGGGTCAAATTGAATTGTGAGAATTAAATGTGAATGAAAATTAAAATTGAGAATTGGGGTATCAAAAATAAATCCATAGTTTTTAGTACAGCTTTATGGTCAATGCTTAATAATGATAGTTATTAAATATGTGTAATCTAAAAGTTATAAAGCTGTATGTTTATTAAAAAAATGTAGTTTAACTTATATTACAGAAAATTATTAGTATTCAGCATGTGACTGAATATGTGCTTAATATTCGGATATAACTTTTGGCAAAGAATATGGGCTTGATAGTTATGCTAATAAGAATTTTTTAAGTACTGTATTTAAATTAACCACCGTGGATTATGTTTGATAGAAATGCATCATGTATTTTGTTCAGCATGTAAATTTCTACCATTTAGTGGTAATAATTAAAAATATTTTACATATAGTTAGATGATATATCCTATTTCCAATAGTTCATTTCACCTCATTTGAATCTGGGTTAATAGAGTCTTGCATTAATTTTCATCGTCAAATAATATTGATTCTATTGATAGAAATATATTTTATGTGATCTGTAATAATATAGGAAAATATTTTTTATTCATTTGACTTATTAAAATTTATGTGTCTCTAAATTCATTAATTTTATTTTATATTAAAAGTTAAAGCAATTAAACTTTAAATTATTAAATTATGTCTGGACAAAGCCTTATCAATTCTACTTATCTAGTATCAATATATCAGTAAAACTTTGGTCACTCAATGCATACATTGATAATGAGCGTAACAACTGAAACTTTCTAAAATAATAAAATAGTGAAAGGTATGTCACTATTATTGAAGTAGTAATAAAATTCACTAATTCAACACTACCCTGGTAAAAGTTATTTCTGTAAAGAAGTGTAAAAAGTTATAAGAAAGTGTAAAGAAAATGTAAGAGAGTATAAACAATGTATTGAATAATGTAAAAATGGTAAAAAAGTATAACAATGTGTAAGAAATGTCTAACTTTGGATCTATATTTACGTAACTTTATACTATCTAACACTTATTTACAGTTTATATCTTTCTTAAAGTTTATTACATATTATTTTTTGTAAAAAAGTATTAAAAGATCATGTTAGAAATATGCTTTTGGATACTTGTAATCAAAATACACAATTAAAAAAAATCTCCGTATGGATGAGTGTAGTGTCAAGTGTGTGCATGCGTACGTGCGTACGTGCGTGAGTGTGTGTGTATGTGTGTGCTGTGTAATATGTGTGCGTGTGTGCGTACGTACGTGCGTGTATGTCCCTCGATATCTCGAGTAATGGTCAAATTTAATATTTCATGGCTCATTTTTCTGTTCTTTTGTACGCTCTGATGTCACAAACATAGTTATTCCAGATTTTTGGATTCGTTTTGATTTTTTCACGGTTTTTCTATTTTGTGTTTAAGTTTTTCGAGTTTATGGTACGTTAAAAATATTATCATTAATATAGTATAAATGCATTTGAAATGCATACAATTACCTATTTTTTCCAATCCGAAATTTTTGATAATACTGTTCACTTCGCTTGTTATAAATAAAAACGTGTCTTTTTCAAACTGTTATATATTGAAAACAAAATATGACAATTCAGTGAAACAAATTAAGATGATCAGTACAAGGAGTACGGTTTTCAGTAAAGTTTTATGCCATTTTATTTTTCTCTTGCTGAGAAAAAAATCATTTTGTAAAAAAAACGATTTTGAATGGCCCACGATAACTCAAGTAAAACGGCACGATTTCCTCTAATAATTTCTAGAAAAATAGTTTTTTATTATCCCTTATTGCTGAGTCCTTTTTTAAACCAAATTTCCTTATTGTAAAAGTATAAATATCTTCGAATACAGAAAGATTCGACGAAACGCTGGAGACTTTTTTACTTTCTATTCGATTTTAATCCTGAAAATCTCATTTTGTTCCTTGAAAGATTTCAGTGGACTTAGCGGTATAAAAATTCGATAAGCTGGAAAAGTTACAACCAGTTGTTTATAAGTCAATACTCGTCATTTTATAAGTTTGTAGGTGTACAAGTATAGACTATAGTCTGTAACTTTGCAGGTTCATCGGTTTTTTTCAATTTTTATATTGCTAAGTCCCCCTGAAATCTTTCAAGGAACAAAATGAGATCTTCAGAATTAAAATCGGATAGAAAGTAAAAAAGTCTCTAGTGTCTTATCTAATCTTTCTCAAGTTGACGATATTTACACTTTTGCAATATGAAGATTTTGTTGAAAAAAATATTATTACGTTGCTTAAAATGTATTTTTTTATATTATATCGTTTCTCATATTGTAATATGAAAACAATTTATTATATACATTTATATATTTTAGGTACATATTGACGCATGAACTACTTTAAGTACATTTCACAAGTTATATTATAGGACTTTCATAAACTCTCATATAATTTTTTCTTCATCCCCCGGCCGAAAGTACGTACCTGCGGCGAGCCTCTGATTGGCTGCGAGATTTCTGTGGCTCGCTGGGTAAAAGCACCCACCGCAGCGTCTCTCGGTGCCTGTGCTATAACCTAAAACGTATGCGTCATCTCGTGTTATCTAGAGAGGTGCTACGAAGCTTGTCACGAGCCGTTTGCTCGCTCAGACAACGACGCGTTTATGCACCAAGCCAAGAGTACCACGTTGCTTCATAGTGTCGAAGTCTACTAAGAGAACTCGCAGAAATTCTTCTTTTATATGTAATCGCGATCAGCTATCGTTTCATCGTTTGTCCTCGGGGAGAAAGGCATCGCAGCACATCCTCAGAGAATGTGTCTTAATTGTGTATGCGCTAGGTAGAAGCGCCCGCCGCAGCGCCCTAAAAATATAACCTAAAACGTGCGTTAACTCATATTGTAAATGCAATCAAAATGAACCAAATGTATTCATCTGATGATCCGCAGACGAGGAGGAAGTCTTTAGAAATTTTGATGATGAAGCAAGAATAATTGTGCAAACAGAAACTTTACCAAAAAAGTCTAGTAAACGGTATCTACTAGTCTATAAAACTTAGAAAAACTGGAAAATGGAACATAAAAGTTTACTATCCAGCTCTGATAAAAATAATTTAATTGTTTATTTTAATCAACTCAAAGAAAAATTAAAACCACAAACTTTGTGGAGAGTATGGAGTATGCTGCGAAAATTTTTAGTACAAATGACAATGTTGATATCAGCAATTTTTTAAACATAAAGAGTCTGATCAAGAATAATGCCAAAGGATACAACCTAAAAAGGCTTTTGCTCTAAAGTGGGATCAAGTTATAAAATTTATCACAGAAGCATCGGATTATGTATACTTAGCTGCAAAGGTAATAATTATTATATATATTTACCAATTAATACTCTACTTCTTATGGCGGTTCCATTGCATTCTTACATTTATAATGATTGTAGGTTATACTTATATTTAGAATTTGTCGTGCTTTTCGCTGTGATAAAATTACTAATATGAAGTTCAAAGATGTTGAAGCCTTAAGTGATAAGTTTTTGGTGTCAATCCAGTATAACAAGAATGATTATCCTGGCCAGTTTATTATTGGAAATCTTTTCTATGACAAAGTAAAACAATATATATCGTTAAGACCAACTGCCGAATTTAGTGACAGATTTTTCATCCAATATCAGAAGTGTAAATGTACTCGCCAACCTATTGGAAGGCATAAGATAGATGAAGTACCGGAAAATATTGACACCTACTTGAATTTGGAAAATGCAAAAAGGTATACCGGTCACTGCTTTCGACGAAAAGCAGCAACAGTTCTTTCCGAATCTGGCGCAAATATGCAAATGATTAAACAGCTGGGAAGGTGGCGTTCAGATATTATAGCACAAGGTTATATAGAAAATTCCATACATAATAGACAAATGATTTTTTATGGTATTAGTCATGGAGCTGCAACAACTAATACTTCTTCAAGATCATCTACAAACACAGAGACTGCGAATAATTATTCAATACCATCTTCGAGTTCAGATGTAACCATTACGCACAAGGAAACTGAATCAACAACTAATTACAATTTGGATTGGGAAGATTTTTTTGAAAATTTCACAACAAACAACCTTAATTCAATTCAAAGTAAGCATAAAAATTACTAACGTTACCACTAAAAGTAAAAAAAAAGAAGACTTGTACTAGAGTCAATAATGCCTATGCCACTTTTCATTGATTGCTAACTTTTTTCAGGTGGAGTCAAAGAAGCTGGTTTTGTCAGTGCAAATAGCAAAATAATTCTAATACCTCAATCAAATAAAACTGAATCCTCATCACTTTTCAGTAATAGTAAGCTGTTTTTCTCAAAACTACCGGTGAAAGTAAATTTCATTCAATCAACTGCTTAACCACCTCCATATAATTTAATTCAACCAACTGTTCAGTCACCTCCAAGTAATAGAAAAAAATGACTTGAAAAAAATTAATTAGATAATAAAAATGAAAATCCTAATAACATTAATACAGGAACCTTGGGTATGGAGGGGACGTATTAGGGGGCTAAATACAAGCGGGGAACTGTTTGTAGGAACAAATAATGGAAATGCACGCGCGTGCATCTGCATTAAGGGTATTAACGGTTTTACGTTACAGGAACTGAGCTCAAGGGATTGCACGACCGTCAGAGTGGATATCAAGGACGAGGAAGGCCGAGGGAGAACATTCATATCACTTCAGCATACCTTCCTCACGACGAGGGAATACCAACAACAGGTATGAGGAAAGTAATAGAATACTGCAGAGATAAAAAGCTCGACTGGATCATCGGCTGCAACGCCAATGCTCACCATGAAGTATGGGGCTGTACAGATATCAACGAGAGGGGTGAAAATCTGCTGAAATATATTACTGGTACACAAATGGACATAATGAATCAGGGTGATGAGCCGATTTTTGTTACTAGTAACAGAAGAGAGGTTCTAGACCTCACCCTGGCCAGTATGAACATTAGAAACCATATACATGGATGGAGAGTGGAGGATGAACCATCTATGTCGGATCATAGGACCATTTCATTCTGGATGAAGATCCAGAAATTATGGAGTGAGCCCGAGAGAAATCTCAAGGATACAGCCTGGAAAAACTATAAAGAAGAACTAAACGAACGTTTAATACACCTTAAAGGGACATATGGGACGGAATATGGACTGGAATGGACACTGGAATAGGTCTAGACAGCCATTACCAGAGCATATGAAAACAACTGCCCGTTAAAGCCGAAGGGACAACCAAACGGTGCCTCCTGGTGGAACAGACACCTAGAGGCGCTGAAAAGGAAGACCCGAAAGGCCTTTAACAGAGCAAAGAAAACAAGGAACCCAGAAGGGTGGAATACGTATAAGGATACGCTAAATGACTTCAAAAGGGAACTAGATAAAGCCAAAAGGGAGAAATAGCAGAATTTCTGTTCAAGTACAGAAGGCTTAACAGAAACGGTTAAACTAGCCAGACTTCTAACCAAGGATAATAGTATTCGTTTACAAAGCCTTAAAGAAAAGTCCGGATACTACACGGAAACAGAAGAGGAAACAATGGAACTACTTCTGAGAGCGAACTTCCCGGACTTCACTAAAAATTAGAACGGGAAGGGACAGATACATATACCTGGGAGAACTAGGACACGAGGAAATGCAGATTGGGCGTTGGCGGCACAGATCGTCACAATAGAAAGAGTCAAATGGGCGATCAACACCTTCGAACCGTACAAAACACCGGGACCGGACGGCATTTTCCCCAAACTTTTGCAGGAAGGGTGCGATGCTGTACTGAGACTGGTCACGGGGATCTTTAGAGGGAGTATCGCTATTGGATATATTCCGGGAAGCTGGAAACGTACACGGGTTTCGTTCATACCGAAACCCGGAAAGAAGAGTTACACGTCTGTGAAGGATTTTAGACCTATTAGCCTTGCCTCCTTCATGCTGAAAGCGCTGGAGAGGCTGGTGGACAGGTATATAAGGGAAACGATCCTGGGAAGTTCACCATTGTAGCAGGAACAAGATGCATATTCGGTGGGTAAATTCACGGAAACGGTTTTACACTCTGTTGTAGGACATATTGAAAAGGCAAAAAGCGTCAAGGAAACGGTACTTGGCGCCTTTGTGGACATAGAAGGAGCTTTTAACAGCACCTCTAGGAAAACCATTGACACAGCTCTGGCGAAGCATGGTGTACCTCCATTAATTGTGAATGGAAGGGGAAACAGTAAAAGGGGAGGTCAACGAGGGATGTTCGCATAGGGGGGGGGGGGGGTCATATCACCTCCCTTATGGTCATTCGTAGCTGACGAACTCCTACGCATACTTGACAGGGAAGGAATCTTTGCTATCGGCTATGCGGACGACTTTACCATACTCCTTAGTGGTAAGTATGAGGATCTCGCTCAAAGAGCAGTGAGCAAGATCAGGGAGTGGTGTCAGATGGTATCTCTGGGGGTAAATACAGAAAAAACAGAGATTGTAGTCTTCACCACTATTTAGTGTTTAGCATATATTGATAAAACTAAAATCAACAGAAAGGTTAACTTCTACGGGAAAGAAATACCGTATGCAGAAGGAGTTACATATCTAGGGATATATCTAGATAAGAAACTAACCTGGAAGCAGCATGTTAAACAGTAATGCGGAAAGGTGCTAAACATATTCATGCAGTGTAGAGCGGCTATTGGCATAGGATGGGGACTAGAACCCCAGAAGGCCTTATGGATATATGAGGCGATACTGAAACCGAAGCTCACCTACGCTGCAGTAATATGGTGAAAAGCAACCGAAAATAAAACCACAAAGAGAAGCCTGGACCATGTACAGGCGGTCATATTGAGGGGAATTTTCGGGTTGCGAAGAAGTACCTCACAGCCGCTGTCAGAATGGTGCTGGGCATGGATGGCCTTGACCTAAATATTAAGGAGGCGGGCGTCAGGTCGGCATATAGACTGATGTGCGACGGAGGGTGATCAGAGAAAGGAAACGGACATACTACAATCCGGAGAGAAATGCTAGGCGATTCAATCTTTGGAAAGCCTCCGGATAGAATTAATAAAATCTTTCAATTCGGGCAACGTTACAAAACGAAAATACCGAATAGAGAGGAGTGGAACAATCAAAACTTTGGACATGGAGATATCTGGTTTAGAGAGGGATCTAAAATGGACAAAGGTATGGGATTTGGAATCTGTAGTCCCAAGCGACGGGAGGATACAGGCCACAGCCTGGGAAGACACAACACGGTACTACAAGCGGAACTAACAGCTATAGAGACCTGTGCGAGAAACTTGATGCAAAAAGGGGTCGGAGGTAGATACATCCAAATCTGTGCCGACAGCCAAGCAGCTATCTTAGCTCTGGGGAAACCTAGCACCACATCAGTCTTGGTCAGAGATACGCAAAACACCCTAAACGAACTGGCCAGAGTTAATAGGGTCTGCATCACCTGGATTCCTGGACACTCGGGAATAAAAGGGAACGAAAGAGCAGAACAGCTTGCAAGGGAAGCAGCAAATAAAAATGGACAGCCAGAAAGGAAGGTAGAAGTACCATACCAGGAAGGCCGTGACGATCAGGAAAAAATTAGTAAAAGAAGGATGGAGTATATGGAAAAACTCCATAGAATATAGATGGTCCAAAGAACTACTGGGGGAGCATATCGCCGAGTGGGGAAAATAAATTATCAGATTGGAGAAACGGAGGGCACGCATCGTACTGGGCCTGTTAACTGGACACTGCGACCTGCGGTGCTATTTATACAAAACACAGGGAACAAGCAACCTGTGTAGATGGTGCAACCAAGAAGAGGAGACTCCCAGCCATTTCCTCTGCAAATGCCCCAACCTAGCCGGACATCGACAGAGGTGGCTTGGGAACGGGATCTTGGATCCCGAGACTTTTAAGGTGGTAAACACGAACAACCTACTAGCTTATTGTAAAGCTGTGGGTTTCATGGAGCCTTCTAAGGTCCAACCCGGGGGGATAGGGATACAAAGGAGAAAACTAAGTGTCCTTAGGTACTAAGTACCCCGGCACCTTTTAATAATAATAATAAAAATAATAATATAAATACAACTTTGACCAAACATGATGTAAACTTTGAAAACAATACTTTCAATAGCTGTGCTTTTAATATCACTTAATGTAAATGTGAAAATAATAAAGAAAACCATTCTTAATACTTAATACTTAGTATTCATTTCATTTATAGAAAACTTTCTAGTTTCATTAGCTTGTGCTTGTGTTTTTAATGCCCGCCCCCGATCAGCAAAACCTCGGCTTCGCCTAGGTTTTATAAAAGTCGGGCGGGCATCAAACCTCCATCCAACTCACTTAACTAACAAGGAAACTACCCGAGGTGTACCTCACCGATATACTTGATATTGTGATTTGTTTTTGTACATCAAAAAGTATTAGACACATATGGTTTTTACGTGCTAATTCGGCGATTTAAGGAGTGAAAACCACCCTTAAAATTTACTCCCAAAAATATTTTTTTTAATATCTCTAAAACGAATTGAAAATTTCGGATGAAATTAACGCCAATTTGTTTCTTATCAAAACGCACTTCTGTGGTAATCGCTTTTACTCTGTAGGGTTGCGTCCCTTATTTTTTATAAGGGTATATATGACTTTTTTTTCTTTTTTTCTTTCTTCAGAAATTTCTTAATTAACCGAATCTTATAAAAAATCGTTATATTATAAACAATATTAAAATTAAAAGTTGACTGGTCCCGAGAGTTATCAAAAAAAATTATTTAATGGGGTAACTACCCCCTAACACGAGTTTCCTGGCATAGGCCTTAATAATTTACTTAATTTTGTAATTTATTGTATAACATGAAAAAAACATAACAAATATATACATACATACTTATACGACCATTTTAGAGACGAAAATCACCCTTATACTTCACCCCTGAAAATCTTCTTTTTTTTTTAATATCTCAAATACAAATTGAAATTTTCCAATTAACCTATAGCCAATTTATTTCTCTTAAAAATGCGCTTCTGTCGTAATTGCTTTTACTCTCTAGGGTTGCATCCCTTGTTTTTTATAAAGGTAGAAATGACTATTTTTTTCTCCAGAAATTTTTTAGTTTGTTCAATCTTATTAAAAGTCTGTGTACTATAAACGATATTGATGTTTAATATTGAAAAGGAGAGAATGGTAGAAGAGAAAAAGTCACAGGCATAACTACCGCTAAACGTGGCATCTGACATACACTATTAAAATTTTCTTAATTTTGTGATATATTGCAGAGTATAAAAATAATTAGAGATGTTTTTACGTACTCCTATGTTGATTTAAGAAAAGAATTGCACCCGTACAGTTTACCCTCAGAAAACACTTTTTAATTAATTTCGTAAAAACAAAGTGCAATTTCTTATTAAACATAAATTTATTTTTTAAACAAAACTTATGTTGACATTGGTCGTATTCTGATTGGTCTCTTTCATTTTTAGGAGTATAAATAACATTGTATAGTTGTAATTTCAATTTTGTATTATTTCAACTGCACCTTTATTTTTGTTCTTGACCCTCGGTAAGGGTCTTTCTACTATAAGTAAATATATTGAATTTCAATAAATCAAATTTAAAATTTAACGCGAATGGCAGTTAAAAAAAGGAGAGTAAAATATTTTTCGACGTTTTCTTTGACTTAAATATATGCTATTTTATTATAAAATAAAAATATATTTCATAAATGCATGTAATAAAAAAAATTTTTAAATGTTATACCTTTTAAGTTTATTTAATATACAAGTAATGTATGAAAGCTAAGAATATTTTGATGCACAGTTTGTTCTGTTATTAAGTCATCGAATATCAAACATTTATTTTTAACCAGCATTCGAATCAGCAGCGATAACAATACGCAATCGTTGTTTTTAAGCAGTTACATTTCGCATCTTTTTCAGTTCGCATGTGCCAGTGATCAGTGAAATAAAATTTTATTATAGTTTTACGAATTTAAAACGAAATAGTTGTTTTTTGTTAATTATAAGAACCTAAGGAATGCATATTATTTATTAAGCATTACATAAATGCAAAATACCCTAGTGGAAATCAAACATGTATATATAAATGTACAAGAGTGTACTTTTTATATTAACATAAACTTTTCATAGAGAAAATATTTAGTATAATTTAGCGATTTCATTTTGGATTTGCCACACTAGTTTATATTTTTATACGTATATATACACTATCTTATAGAATTTCGTAAAAAATGTACACTTTTGTACATTTATTTACACTATTATACACAGATTATGTGATAATTAGAGTTAAAAACCTATTATTTTATGTACATTTGATATTATTGAGTCATTATATATTTTTCGATGCTATTATTTATTATTTGTTGTATATTTATTATCAATGTTAGCTCATATACTTCATTTTATTGTAGAATTAAAATAGATATAGACACTTTTATACACTTTTGTACATTTTTATACATTTGTATACACTTATATACAGTTATATATACTTTTTTTATTTTCACAAGGGTATTAAGGTCGATATATTAAATTTCTAAAAATAGTTGAATGCTCACAGATGTTTGTAAAATTCATTTAAATATTTTTCTTTTTTTTAATCAAATACTAATACATTAATTTATAAAACAGTTTTAAATATCTCTAACAGAACTAGTTAATTTTATTACACGTTGAAAAACTTTTTTTACAGAATATTATATAATCATCTTAGTCATTCTCATAATAGAATGCAAATTCTTCATTTATTTTAAATTTCAAATTTTTTTGGATTGCCTGTGTATGTTTCGGATATTAAGAATGACTATCAATCCGATGAACGCTATAAATATGCTTCTAATAACATTTCAAGCTTTAAACTTACCAAAAACTCCAGAAACACATCAAGAGATTAGTTTAAAAAATAGTATTGAGAATATTCTATGGAATGCTATAAAGGAATGTCACGATGTAGAGATGGTTGAATATGAAACATTAGATTTTCAAGAACCGTGTAAAGATGTTGATATGAAAATTATAGAAGAAGATGGTAAAATATTTACAATTGATGAAGATTTACAACAATGTACAGAAGATACAGAAGAATTAGATGCTGACTATAAAGCAAGAGCCGTGGAATTCTGGAGAAGTGGTTTGACAAAGAATTTAGCATTAAAAACGGTACAAAATCGTTTTCGCAAGGTTCAGTCCATAACCCAATTAAAACGTTGGGCAAAAACATTAATTAAAGGAGGAACGTATAAAGAGAAAATAGGAAGAATATGTTCATTTTTTTTTGAAAATTTAAAAACTGCTGTTGATGCTGGTTATCCGGTTCATGACAAGGATTTACAAAAATGGGCGTTACAGGCTCAAAATCATATTGGAAACGAAGATTTTCATTTTAAAGCATCTAATCCTTGGTTATCTTAAAAAAGCTCACAGAACTGTTAGTAGAAAAATTAACAAATTTGTAACCAAAAAAACATTTAAAATTTTAATAGTGTACCTGTGACTTTTTCTCTTCTACCATTCTCTCCTTTTCAATATTAAACATCAATATCGTTTATAGTACACAGACTTTTAATAAGATTGAACAAACTAAAAAATTTCTGGAGAAAAAAATAGTCATTTCTACCTTTATAAAAAACAAGGGATGCAACCCTAGAGAGTAAAAGCAATTACGACAGAAGCGCATTTTTAAGAGAAATAAATTGGCTATAGGTTAATTGGAAAATTTCAATTTGTATTTGAGATATTAAAAAAAAAAAGATTTTCAGGGGTGAAGTATAAGGGTGATTTTCGTCTCTAAAATGGTCGTATAAGTATGTATGTATATATTTGTCATGTTTTTTTTCATGTTATACAATAAATTACAAAATTAAGTAAATTATTAAGGCCTATGCCAGGGAACTCGTGTTAGGGGGTAGTTACCCCATTAAATAATTTTTTTTTGATAACTCCCGGGACCAGTAAACTTTTAATTTTAATATTGTTTATAATATAACAATTTTTTATAAGATTCGGTTAATTAAGAAATTTCTGAAGAAAGAAAAATCGAAAAAGAGTTATATATACCCTTATAAAATATAAGGGATGCAACCCTTCAGAGTAAAAGCGATTACCACAGAAGCGCATTTTGATAAGAAACAAATTGGCGTTGATTTCAATCGAAAATTTCAATTCATTTTTGAGATATTAAAAAAATGTTTTGGGGGTAAATTTTAAGGGTGGTTTTCACCCTTTAAGTCGCCGAATTAGCACGTAAAAAGAAATACGTGTCTAATACTTTTTGATGTACAACAACATATCATAATATCAAGAAAATCAGTGAGGTACACCTCGGATAGTTTCCTTATAGTAGTCAGCTGACGTGGAGTAGCAGATGCTAAGAACTGCTGCACCGCGCTACGCGAGGTGGTCGGGAGAGCGCGCTGACGCAGACCACAAAAGTTTTAGTGGAATTCACATGTGGCCTCGCGTGAGCTAGCAGCCAAAAACGTTATTTAATCAATTAAATATTAATTATTGAACGTACCTTCGGCCAGGGATGAAAAAAAATAGTATACGATACACGGCCAGACAATGGTATACCGTAGCGTGCGTTATATGACCACGCACGCCAGGAGATTCCACTTTCTGGCCTAGTATCGTAATATACTATTTTGTTATGAAATCACGCGCCCTTTAAGAATTTATGTATATCTTCAATACAAACTTCGGAAAAGGTTTTATTTATTTTAACATTTTTAGGCACGATTGCTGTAAGGCAGAACCTTATATGTTCATCATCACAAAAAGTGTAATACCTTCAAAACTAACAGATTATTACATAAAAACATGTTCAACACTGTAAGAACATATTTCAAGCAGTCCATTAAATATAGGTATAGATGTTTGTATGGATGTAATCAAGTTTATCGATTAACTCAACAAAACTGCAGTCAAACCAGCTGAAATTTGTAGAGTTTACTTGTCTTATCATAGTAAGCTAACGTATCTATTTTGAGCCATATTCGTCGACTATATTTCCATATAGGACTAGTATTATGTATATTGAATCATCTTGAGTAGATTTTATTTTTACTACATTGTTCAGGGTAAAGTTGTAAATCTAAAAAAAAAACTGTTTTGTATGTAAGATTTTTTACTAAAACGTCATTTACATGAAGTTTATCGATAAGAACGAAGAATAAAGCGCAAAATGGCAGAAAAAAATTGATTTTTAGGCCACAATTCGATTGTATCTGATTGTACGCAAAAAAATTTTCACGGTAAAATTGTAAATCTCAAAAAAACATTTTTTAAGACAATGTCATTTAAATAAAGTTTATCGAGAAAACGAAACATAAAACGCAAAAAAGTTGACCCTCTGGGATATCATGAAAATTTTCTTCAATGGCAGTCCCATTAGTTTTCTTCTCGACTTCTTCTCAACAGATGTGACCCTTGCAGACGTCCAGGACCACTGCAACCGCAATCTGCTTCATATCGGGGTCGAGTACGACAACATCGATATGGCTCAATTCCTAATCCAGGTCTGTTGTGATATCAACACCAAAGACGACAACGACGACACTCCGGTGATCTACGCGTTTTGCTTCTCTGATAATGAGCCATTCCAGGTGGCCGTGCTCCTGTTAAATGTAAACGGAAGCAAACCTCAACGCAATGAACGCTGATTATCAGAGTCCCACTGTCCTTGGCCAAGTTCCATCCTGATTCGTTGATGAGCAAGGTCCTCGTGGATATCATCAGGAGAATCAAAATCCACTCGGAGGACTTGACCACAATGCTGCTGAAGACTTAATGCGATATCAACCTCACCAAGTCTATAATCAAATGCAGAGCGGACGTGAATCAGGCCTACAACGACGAGATTGCACTGCATAGAGCAGCCGCATTCGGCAATCCAGCCCAGGTTCGACTACTTCTAAAGTGCGACGCTTGTTAAAGGACGCACGGTTCTGCACGAGCTCGCGAGCACCCCTGCGCTCGTCAGAACAGAGTCCCGCCACATTTGTGCTATATTTCAACGATAGCCAACTTTGAGTTTGGACAGCACCTTTCTATGGCCAAGCGTCCGTGAAGGAAAATCTCAGTTCTTCAATTAATAAATGCTGCATCGAAACGCCTATCCGCGAAAACACGTCCAGACTCCCGATCTACTCGCAATTCGCCACGGGCTTTTCGTACATGTAGATTGAATGTCGCATCTACTTATTTGCCCCGACGATGCGCGTAATAAAAAAGTATTCGGTGTTAATGCCTTCTCGTCTTGCGGATCTACAGTCACATGAGTGAGAGGACGAGTATTTACGCTATGTTCAATCTCATAAAGTCAAAAGGACTTCCTCTCTCGGCACTTGCTCATTCAGTACAGTCGCTAATGCAGTTTTAACGTCATATTAGTCTCCCCTATGGATTAAATTAACAGTAGATCTGCCATTTTTGGATTCGCCAGTTGTGCTCGATGCATTTTACAAATACCACATTTTGCTACTAAATGACTTCAATTCATTGCAAAATGACTCTGACTGGCTTAATTTAAAACAAATTTCTTCTGCTGCCAATTTTTGATCTAAAGCAAAGGGATTATTTTTCTTTCTGAACATATCTGCTTTAACACACAAACTAACGTTTTCATGAGCCTATTTAAAGTTGAAAAACACAAAAAATCAATTTATAGAGGTTCATTTTCTACTGCATATACAACCCGAGTTTCTGTTTTTAAATGCTCGACTTGATCTTCGTGGCGCATTGTTTGAGCCTTCTCTTTTGGCTATTGCGATTCGGGTTCGCGTAAAAAAGGTGGTCCTGATAACCATCTGCTGTATTTATGTAGAGCATACAGCGCTGGCATTCTAGTGTCGTCATCGGCGGAATTTCCTTTCTTGTTAAGGAATAACACCACTCTAGCGGCTCGAAAAAATGCCTAATTTGTACGATTTTTTACAAGAGTAGGAAATTGCTAGTTATTGGCGAATGGAGGACTTGCGTAAAATGAAGTAAAATGCTGTTCTACGAAATAATTATTGATAAACACTGTTATTAACAATTGTATAATTTTAACTGTTTTTGAATAATTATATTATATGTATATAATATTTGACATTCTCAAGTGTGCTTTCAATAAATTGTTTTCCCATAAAAAATGTACTATTAATATATAAACACATATACATTTCTATTATCATTAATTTAAACAATGAAATTTGTCTATAACCAAATGCATATAATACACGATATGAATTAAAAATAATTTGTTATTTTATATTTTGTATATATAAAATTAATATTTATATTCTTAATGTGCACTTAATTTCAATTAAATATTATATGTCAAATTTTATATTTTACAAAATATTGCAATACCTATAAAAAATTTAATTCTTTTTGAAAGTTAACATTTAAATACTAATTGTTCCAATATGAAACTCTTTGCTCTAATACATTAATTTTAAATTACTATATCTCTTTCTAATTAATAGCTCAAAAAGGTACTTTTTTATCATTGATGGTTTGTCAGAAGATAATATTTTATTAAAGTTTTGCAACGATAGGTAATCATCCTTATCATAGCAATTTTTTCTTTGTACGTAATTTATTATTATTAAATATTTAAATTATATGTAATCATATGTTAGTACGTAGATTCACTGAATGTCTAATCATCTAAAAATTTTTGAACGATTATCCATTATAGATTTCCGAAATATAACCGTTTAATTTAAATATGACTTTTTTCATGTATAACAAAAGAAAGGAAGGAGCCTATCCAAAATTTGCGGTTGTAGAAGATAGATAACTTTATGTTCTTTTTAATGCATTTACTTAAAATTGATCATAATATTTCTAAAATAATAAAAAATTCAAAAAACTAAAATTCAAAAATCGAAAAATTAAAAAATCATTACAAAACAATGAGAATTTGATGAGTCTTGAAATTTCTTTCTAATTATGAATCTTCATTGTAAAACAAAAAAATGAGCCTTTTATGGTAAAAAATGACTGCGCTGTTCTCGAGATATAAGCGGCAAAAAAGAATTTCACAAAACACTCAACTTCAATATCTTAGAAAATAAAATGATCAGAAAAAATATACAGGTCATGGATAGTAAAAAGCTACCTTTTTGTAAAGTTTCAGATAAAGTGCTGTCGATTTACTTGAGTTATCGTCGGAGAATGAAAATCGATTTAATCAAGTCGAAAGAAAAATGAATCAATAATTATAGTGTTGTAAAATTTATTATTGTCAACTGAAAGAATGTTACTTCATATGCAAAATCTTTTATATTATTCAAAAGTTGCAATATTTTGCACAAATTAAATATTTTTTCATAATCTATATTATACTTTTGCATCGGTTTAAATGGCAACTTAAAATTTTAAATCTATATATCTCGAAATTTAAAATCGTGGACTTGTTTTTACTTTTTACCGCAGAATTAAATAGAATAAATCATTTTATATTGGAACAATTAATAAGGTTTGAGGAAACTAAGTGTCAAAGTAAAACTGTAAAAGAATCTAAAAAACTTTAAAAATATGTTGAAAAATAGTGTAAGAAATGTAAGCAAATGTAAAAAAGTGCAAAAGAGTATAAGAAAGTGTAAAAAAGTGCAAGAAAATGTAAGGAAATGTAAAAAAGTGCAATAAAACGTAACAAAATATATAATTATGTAAATCATTCCACATTTTTTAAAATTTTTTAATACCTTTAATAAGCTTGTTAAGACTTTTTCACAGTTTCTCACACTGTTTTACATATTTTGCATTGTTTTTCCGAAAATCACACTCTTTTACAAAAATAATTTTAACCGGGGTAAATATCAAAATTTTCTCTACAACCAAGTAATCATCAGTGGATTATTCATTAATCCACTGGCAGTGACATTACTGTTCACTGTTCCTCTTTTATAGAATAAGTTACAACACAGAAGACAGCTACAAATACTTATCGCATTATGTGCACAACGCAAGAGAACCTATCGCTCTCGCAAAACGCCGACTACACGCCAACTGCACGAAAAACACAATAATCTTTAATGACGCAACTCTCAACGACGCGGCTCCCGCTCGCCTCCGCCGTTACACATATATACACGCGCGCCTCCGCGCTCGCCCATTAAAGCGCCTTAACTGCTCGTGCGGTGCGCGCGCTACTACGAAAAATACATACATTCAAATGCAACACGTCTCTTTCATTCGCATCAGCTCTGCAACCGCAGCTCCGGCAACTGGCGTTGCAACTCATATTCCGCGTGCGGTATATTGTCGTCCTTTGTCGGGAGGGGGGGGGGGGGGGGGGACTCGCGCCTCCTTTATCTCTTTTACCGCCTTCCTCGAAGAGCGAGAGAGAGATGCTTATAAACGAAGCCGCAGCCGCGAACGCGCAATAAACGTGTATATAATGGTGCAGTCGACTTTGTGAAGACAGAGTGAGGTTGTGGGTTGTATATATATGCGCTTCGATAAAAGCCGCTGACGGCAAGCTCCTTGAAAGTCCCTGCCGCTGCAGTCGATTCGTCGCCCTTTCCGCAGTGTGTACTATGCAACTCGCTCCTTCTCTCTCTCTTTATTTCTTGTGCCACGCTACTTTGAAGCGAGCTTGACGACGTAGACTGGCAAGCGCCGGCCGCGAATCTGAATAGACTCACACGCGCGCGCAAACTCGGGGCTTTCATTTTTCTTGCTGTCCTGTGTGTAGCCGCCGCGCCTCTGTGGGTCTTGTTTATACGGTGGAGTCTGCGCTTTCGTCTCCAGGTGTATAAGGGAGACCGAGACCAAATTGAGTACTTTATTTCCCTGGATCGTACATTTCTAGAATTTTAAGTATGTAATTAGTAAATTGTCTCTGACGTATCGATACAATTTTTGTTATTGTATTTTCATAATTAGGTAAGTGCAGTCTTGTCACATTATAGCAAACACTGCGGGAATACGTTCAAATTTGCTGTACTTATTTTTAATAAAAGTATGCATGATCAAAAACTGTTATCGTGAATTGTAATTTATTTGACCAGGATACAATTTTGGAGAGTTTGAAAAATACAAGAAACTTGTGAAGCAAATAACGTTTCATATTTTATAATTTTAAATTCTTTTAATAAACAAATACACATGATTTTTCATTTTTTTAAGGTTATTTTTGATAATTTCATAGCTTTCATCAGTGATTTCTATCAACAATAGTACAAATTGTTGTGTAACTTTATATAATAGTAACGAATATTCCACGCGAGCCCCAGATTTTTTTAATTTAACAGAGTTTTTAGAAATTTTACCAAGGAGCCAACTTAATCATTTCCCCGTACTAAAGTTACAAAATTCTAAGATCATAAAGTCACAAATCGACCGACCAATAGGAATAGTTTCGAATAAAATTCTCACAAAATTCAAAATCACTAATACTTATTTTTTACAATAAATTCGAGTTGGAAAAATTATGAAAAATACTTTATATCAATGATGAACAATTTTCTAACTCATTTATGTATTTTTGAAAATTGGGCAATATCCTAATTGTTACCTTTCCTAAATGATATAACCATCCTAATGACCTTTTTAAATACTTATTGCTCGCTACGGCTTATTAAGCCTGAAATATTAATGTTCATTTTTAAAACTAAACCCAATCCTCAATTTAAAAATATTCACGCTATTTCAACTGGTTTCTGCATTCAGTCTCCCCTACCTTATATACCTATTCTATGCGTGCACGCGCGCCCTCGACTATCTCAGCATCGCTCGGCAAAAAGGAGTATTACGCCGCGGTTGAAGAGGCGTTCTCGAGGAAAGTCCGTTTTCTGGAAAAATTGCTCGCCACGACGACGAGTCATACCTTATATACACACTCCTCCCTTTCTCCTCCTAACTGCGGGCAGAGATACACTTCTATCCTTCTCTTGTGGGCTTCGCGTCAGTATCCACGCGGTACATATATGCATAAAAGCCCAACCGATCGCGTATACCGACACACGCCCACACACACGCGCGCACTCTTTTGCCATTCTCCGCTGCTTATTTGCGAGTTTTCTCCGTTCCTGCACTTCCGCTTCTCGCGTCCTTCCGGAGATAGAGAAAGAGAGAAAGAGAGAGAGAGAGAGCTAGAGGGAGAAGGATGGAGGTACAGTGGTTCGCTTGACTTCTTCTTCTTCGCTCGTTGTTTTATGCCCCGCGACGTCGGCTGCGCCGTCGAAGAGGCGGAGACGAGGACGCGAGTTATATTGCTTATTGGCCTTTTATTGCTTCGTGTATTGTACAAATTGACGTCATTTCTGGGACTCTGAGTTACTATAGTAACGTTCATAAGTTTCAATGCCCGGTGCCGGGGAATTTTCTATTCCGCGCGCGGGATACTTTTTCTCTGCTTCCCACTGCTGCTGGAGAGGGCTTCGAGTTCGAAGAGAGGGATGCTTTAATTTTATGGTTGGCGCGTTAGCGAGAGTTGTGTACGATGCAGTATTTCGATTCTCGAGCGTTGTCGAGTTTACAAAAGTGGATGGTGATGCTGGTTTTTGAAATGTTTGATTGTACAAATGTGTTATAGTGAATGCGTAGTGGAGAAAATTAAAAAGTATCCGTTACTGAGAAATTGTTCTACTTTTTAGAATAAAATTGGTACAGTTAAATTTTTTTAGTAACGTAAAATTCAGGTACAACTGGCCTATACTAAAAGAAGTATTATTATGCAAGATAATAATCGTGCACAATTAAATTTACTTTAAAATTATCATGTTGCTATAATAAATAAGTAACATTAAGAGCATTAATTAACATTACAATAAAGTACAAAATATGACTAATAGAGACCTAGTAATTGTCATTAATTATGTTTTACTAGAGTGAAGAAAAAATAGACATAAACAACTTTAATAAAAATTGTGTTTCAATTTTTTTTAGTAAGTATCGCTAATGGATTCTATAAGTATAACAAAATTACGTTTTCGTCTTCTATCTAATATACAAGAATGTTGCGTTGTTGTATTATTGTATTCTAAATACATTATGAATATGTATATAAGAAATTTTCTCAAAGTTGCCTGGAACTTGACGAAATACGATCAGCACCGAATACCAGTAGTAACAGTCAATTTGTGTCAGCCTCCTTACGAAGTTTTAAGATACAGAAAGTGTTATTCAATCTATGATTGATCGAAACTTTTTCGTATAACATACTTGTTATAATGTACCTAATGCGATTTCCATAATAGAATAAAAGTAAACTTTTCGATAACACAATACGTGGGGGAGACCGGCAGGGCTATATTGGACGTGGAGCGAAATTGAATAAGGTCGGTATGAAGAAATAAAGATATCAGCAGGAACAATCTTTCGAAAAAAATTACGATCGTTAGAGTCAACTACACTGGATTTCGTAGACCATTGTTACATCGATTTATTTTATGAAAAAAAAATAATGCCGACCCTTTTCAATCTATATTGATGAAGAACAAAAGTTCATAATTTTACAGCTTTTTATAAATTAAGGAATTACTTACAAGCCATTTATGTTTTGATGGACATGATGAAAAAGTTAGTTATCAGAATTAACTATCAGAATATACGTTTTCACTTAACTCAAGAAAACTTTGGATGTTAAATAATTTAATAAAGAGTTTAATTAACAATTCAATTAAGAATTGATTAGATTTAAAATAATTAAATTGTATGATTCCTGTGATTCCTTTGAATTCTAACACACGAAATTATAACGATTATTTCATTTTGCAGGTGATTAAATGCAGTCATAAATAGAGCAATAACTGTTCGCTTTTACAATATCAATTTGTATTTTATATTTTGAAATAATTATTGCTACATCTGAAATACATTATTAATTAATTAATAATTTCTGTGATAAAAAATGTTAAATTTTTAATAATGTATAATACATTTTCAAATAAGATTCCTTTTGTCCCATGATAAAACCTTTGTCAGCAACTGTATTTTTCATCCGTGTGTCTCCTATGTCTTTGGCTTATTTTTTATTTCTGATTTCTTCATAGGTCGATTGGAAATGATGAGATTTTCTTTAAGGTCCAGACTGTATGTGCGTGTATACCTTTCATGAAGATCTTTATTACTCTTCGGAAAGTAAGCGATCGTAAAAATTATATGGAATGATTGTTTGCGAGACAGAAATGGTTAAACTTTTTCCAGACCATAAAGTGTCTTTTCGATTTCGAGATATGATCGCCTTTTGAGTAACCACGTTTTCTTTTTCTCTTTCTGTGTCTCTCTCCCACTCTCTCTTTCTCTATCTCTCTCTCTCTCACTCGCGGGGGCGTTTTTTTACAACTGTTTGCTAACTTTCCAATTTTTACAGGGGAACAAACTTGTTCGTCGGTTACAAAGAATTTGTACTTGCAATCGGAGCTGTAAATTATCTTACTTTTTGCTTGCTCTATCGTTAGTTTTGAATCGAATAAAAATGTTAGACTACTGCGTATTCTGAATAGAATAAAATTATTGTTATTGTATAATTTGAATTTTATGAATTCTTTTATTTTTTACTTTAAGAAGTAATTCTAGGATGTAATAAAAATAATAAACTTTTTCTTCAAGATAAATATAAAATTAGTTAGTATTCAAAAGCAACATAATTGTCCGCAAAGTGAAAATTATGATCCAGATCATGCAAAGTCGTTCGAATAATGCACAAAGGCGTGAACGATGGAAATATTCGAGCGCGAAGGTGGATATGAGGGTTTTAGGTTAAACTGGGATAAAATGGAATGAGTTACGTCATTTGGGTGCGATTAGAAGAGCAATGTGGCATTAGAGGCGCGGATGATTAGAGACAAAACGATCGTGTAAAGTGCGCCTCGAAAATGCCGTAAAAGCGGAATTCTGCTGAGGACAATTAATTGCTATTGATGTAAAATAAATTGGTCGTTTTAAGGATCATTATTTAAAATCTAAACATGAGATATTTCGTTAATGACAATTGGAAAGCTTACTGGTCTTTAATTAGCAGAGAAAAATCAAATGCAAGTATATAATTATTAACAGTATACCGGCGAACTTGCGAAATATAGTTTACATAAGAGCAATATAATCGAAATGATGAAACACACCAATTAACAAGGATTAAACTAGAAACTGCTTGTAATTATCATGTTTCGGAGAAAATGTTATGTAGGTTATATTAATTATACAATTCGTGTACTTTTCCAATTACTGGCTTAGTGAGTTGATGAAAAATACTTTGTTGAACAATATGAACCAACAGAAAAAAATGTTCATTATTTTATTTTATAATTGCAATTTTTACTATTGATTCAGTTTGATTACATGGCTCAATATTCTTAAGTTTAGTATTTGCTATTGATTAAGTCTTAAATGAAAAATTAACTCTTGACACAACTCTTGACTCAAATAAATAGTGAAAAACTGGAATAAACAAAGGGAAAGATATCATCTCCTAGTACTAACAATACAATTTATTTAAATAATAATTTGTGTAAGAAATAATTTGAGTGTTAGAAATTACTTAACTTTGAATTACAAAGCATAATTGCCTCCGATTCTTGTATTCGATAGTTTCCTAAAAAACGAAACAATGTGATAACTATTTTACCACCACTCAAAATATTCATTATTTTTAGGCAAAGCTAGGACAAGCCCCAGATTTTAATAAAAAAAACCGACTATTTCAAATAAATAGCGAAAAAAATAGATTAGACGAATACATCGATATCTGCCGCCTCCTCAAATCCACACTCCCGCCGAACTCATCCAACGCCGACAGAATCAATATTATTCGTCCGCCTCCAACCTTCAAACCATCGTCCACATTCATTTTCCTCTCCCACAAATCTACCAGTCGCATCTCATCCCTCCCCCCCGGCAAAAAAAATCCCCGACAATCAAACCAAAGAGATCCAAAGCTCAGCCGGAAAAACCGATAACTAATAACGCGCAAAAACCACGCGCGACAAATCGTCCTCCTGAGAATATTGTTTTTCGAGCGTTCATTCGATAAGAATCGGGCCCAGTCGAGGGGAAAAACAGGCGAGAATCACCAAAAGCACCGCGGCATCAGGACGACGACGACGGAGCTGCAGATTCGAGCGCGGGACGCGCGCGCTGACTCAATAAAGCCGTAATCCTCGAGTCTTCATCCGACATTCATTACGGGCGCCTAACAATGGCGAGCGCTCGCGTCGCCGCATCTCCTTCCCCTTCCCGCTCGTTCCTCCCGATGTCGGTATTACAAAATCCCTGCCTCGGAACTACTCCGGCTCTCCGCGCTGCATCGACTCTTCTCCTCATCCTCCTTCTGCCACGGTGGAGCGTTGGCGCTGAAAAGACACAAGCTGATTACACGCTCTCTCTCTCTCTCTCTCTCTCTCTCTCTTGCTGTGCGCTCCCGGTAGGTGGCCCATTTGACTTTGCGCCGGTGAGGGTCTAACGCGAGGAGACGTAGGTACGTATTGACAGGTAGAGGTTGGGGAGGATGGGATTGTATAGCGGAGAGTGGTACACGTTGGATATTGTAAAGATCAGAAGGTTCACAATTTGGTATTTTATATAAAATACTTACGAAGAAAGTGCATGTAGATAGATAGTTACCCATAGAACATTGTGTAATTCATATAAGCTGTAATAGACTTGGTGAATTGGAACAATTAACATTGATAAGAAATGGTACACTATGAACTTTTTGCACTTATCGTCTACACAGTGAACCATTGTCTCAATCTACTATAAATAATAATTTTATAATAGGTTTTCTCGGTTGAATTTTAAGAAAATGACATAAGGTATTGATTAAAATGGATTTCCTGAAATAATTATTGATTTTATCGGAAAAAGATGGATTGAGTTAAAAAGGACTTACTTAGCGCTTTGTCGTTGAAAAATATCAATGAGAAATCGTACGCATGAGTACACGGCAATTTAGGAGCTTAAAAATTAGTCACTTTTAAGTACTCAAAAAGATTTTAGTAAATTTTCAGTGCTATCAACTTTATCCACGCTCTTTTGATACTATTTATTGTGTACTTTGTATATATAACCACTGTTAACAGAGATTTCATTATCTTATACTAATTTATAAATGCTAAGCAGTACGTAAATTAACATAGAATATTGAAGAACGATTCATAAGGATTATTGTTTATACATTCTCACGTGATATTAAGTTTCGATTTACATAATTCGGGCATGGAATATCATTCGCAATATGATTACTGAAACTCAATGATTTTTACACTTAAAATATTTCGAAATAAAAATAAATCAGATTTTCCATCGTGTACGCTGATTTAACGTGTACTACTCTTTCCGATGGATTATAAGGTTTTTGACGAATTGAAGGACTTTTTATTCTGAAGATCTCTGTAAGTTGTGTTATACTCAATATTGATATATTAACTCTGAATATTAAGTATTTACTCTGAATAGTTAACACTTAAAGTTGGGTGTGTACTCTCAAAAATCAGTGTTTCCTCTCAATTGTGATAACAAGACTCAAGATTGAGTACAACACTCAATATTTAAATCTTGAATATTGCCTGTTCATGCTTGATATTGAGAGTAACACTCAATATTGAGCGTATCATTCAATGTTTAATACATACTCTAATTTTATTGATTTACAAAAGTATTCACTTAAATGTTAGTTTCAGTGTCATTCTAAATTTCCGCGATAAACTCAACTCTGACACACAAGTTAAGGATAATTCTTAAGTTAACAGTAACACTTAACTCTAAAACTCAAGTTACTACTCATATAAAATATATAAATAAAAACTGAGCCGATAAATGCAGCCGGGTCGGGTCGGCTCAGTTGTTTTCTTTTTTTTTTAGTTTGGATCGGGTACTCAATTTTTTTGGGAATTAAAAAATGATCGGGGTACCAGAGAAAATCGGGCTACCTGAATAAATCAAGTAGTTTGTAAAAAGTCATGCGGTGAGGAATTGCGTATAGTCCTAGACTTCTTGGGAAACTGATGAAATATTTATAGTCGTTTTCACACACCTCGAAAAATCATATTTCGTACATGTTTTTCTTTTAATAAACTATGCGATACAGTCAGTAGATCCATTTTATATATGTATATCAAACCACTTCCCACATATTTTTTGGATCGAACAAGCACCTTGTTTACCAGAATACCAAGGGCGTTTAATACAAATGTTTTATGCGACGTCTCATCGACTAGAGAGCCACGCACGAGCCATCTTAAAGAGTGTTCTTACACAAACACGTCCATATAAAATATTATTTCATAAAAAGCGCCGAGTTACGTGCGCACAGCGTTAAAGAGACACCCATACCACCTCGCGTTCTCCTACACGCGCACTAAGAGAAGAGAAAGAGAGAGAGAGAAAGCGAGAGGTGAAGAGGGTACTTAATAAGCTTGGCAGGGAATTTCAGCGCTCTCTCTCTCTCTCTCTCTCTCTCTTGCGACGCTGCTCACTCCACCCATTGATCGTTTCCGCAAGAGCGAGCGAGTCAACGCTGCGCCTCCGCCGCGGCGCTATATACCTATTGCTTCCCCTTTATGGGGCCGGGGTCCAAAGATGGAGATTGTGTATATAGGGAATCCCTTGCGTACTTTGAAGTACTCGCTGCACTCGGGGAGTTTTGCTTTTCTCTTGCGGCGGGCGCACATGCGCGTCTTGAAAGGGAGCACGTCCTCGCGTTCCGGATGGGTCGAAAGATGAAGGAGCGAAGAGTTGTGTATAGGCGCGTAGGTGTGTGTGTGTGTAGGGTTTAGTGGGAGTTTGGTGCAAGGTTATGGTGGATGAAAGAAAAAGGTGGGCGGTAGCGGTATCGATAGGGTATGATCTAGGTCAAAATGAGATAAGGGGTTAGGGCTGTGGTGATAGAATTGAAAAGATGTTGAATTTTGGATTTGTTTTTAAATAAATCGATAGATGTTAATTGGAATGTTTATTTAGGCATTCATTGAACAAGATTTATTTAAAAGATTTTCAATATACTTTCTGATTGATTGTCTTGAAAGACACGAAATTTTCTTCTAGTTTCCTCTTGTTGCCAGATAATCTATCAAGGAATATTCTGTAAACATTTTAAGCTGATTCGATGAAAATTTTAGCTGCCGTACAACCGATCTATTTAAACACGATATTTTTAAAAACAGTTCTAGAGCTGCTATTTAGAAATTTAAAATAAGTTGATTTGGTTCGGGACATTGTTTAATAAATGTCTTTCATTGCATTTTCCATTTATTCTATTGTTTACTTAACGAAAATTCACAAAATTTTTACCATTACTTACTTGGATTTCGAAGTACCGTTACAAAAAAGAGAAAAATCAGCGGTGCCTAAGATAACTCGATATAGGATTTTCTGAAATCAAAAAAGACATAACAATTCTTGAGGTGGTAAGATTCGGTGCACGTTTTTATGAAAATATGAAAAAATGCAAGTACTGCAATATACACAATATACACAATCTAATGAAAGAGAAATGGAGAGAAAGAGAGAGAGAGAGAGAGAGAGACAGAGCGAGAGAGAGAGAGAGAGAGAGCGAGAGAGAGAGAGAGAGATAGAGAGAGGGATTTTTCAGTCCTTTTTACTTCGATGAACTCGTCACGGATCGACGGCTTTAGGTGACTTGAAGTAAATACTGGCCAGGCAGCCCCGAGAGTGCTGGCGAAGCTGGAATTTCCTCTCTCTCTCTTTCTCGGTCTCTCTCGCTCTTGCTAGTTATTGTTTCTCTATCTAGTGTTGTAATATCCTACTCTACAAGTTTTAGTTGATACTTCGCAAGACTACGAAAAGTAATATCAATATGTTAGAGCATACAGATTTTGACATCATTTTACACCTTATGTTTAGTTAATAAGATAATGAATTGAAAAATATAAATCAAGACAACTTCTATAATTGTTCTTGATATCATAATATGTTAAAAAATTCTGAATACTTGAACTCACGTGGCTGACAATAGGATATATTATATGAGTAGGTGTGTTAAATTTATTTTAATTCATAGCATATATATATTAATGAATTTTCTAAAACTTACAAAAACCATATTTTGATATTGAATTCACCATAATATTATTAGACCCTTCAAGGAATTTCTTTTAGATTTTTTAATAAAGCTTGAACTCCATCTCAAGGTAACACTTTCATAATGTAATTTTGTCATATTCCAATATTACATCAGAACATTTTGTAAAATATTTCAAACTTTTCCCAGTCTCAAAATGAAACGCGAACCGACGAACAATAACAAAAAATGAAAAAACAATCGCCCGTCGCTGTTGACGTAACGTTTTTTCAAGAGATACGTGCATCGACGCAGGAGGAGAGTCCAGCGGCAAAAAAAGCGTACAGTCATGGTCATTATTATCGAACGTAAAAACAAGCCATAATAGAGCTGGCGAGCGAGAGCCACCTTCGCTCGCTGGGGGGAAAATGACACAGCGTGTCGTTTACGCCGTACTTTCATGTTTACACAATGGATTTTACCTCGTCGTTCCCTGTGCAGTGAATGCGTCTAGCCATTATCAACCGATAAGTTGACAAACAGAGCAAGAGTTGTTGCCGGGCTGACGGGTGAAGGTTGGGTATTTCTTTCTTCGCAGTGGCGAGGTAGCGGTTGATTTTTACTGTAATTTAATGATAAAAATGAACGGCCCTTGTTGCGTTACTTGTTATAATTAATAGTTGTGTGACAATTGTTATTTATGGTGATGTATGGTTTTAATAAAGGTGTATTTGAATAACAAGCACTGATCGATACAAATGTCAATCTGATTCTCAAATACTTTATGTATACAAGTATAGAATACATTCTGAAGTTTCATTGGAATCTAGATTTCGAGGTAGATTTATTTGTATACTTAATAATCGATATTTTTTAATATAATCGAATAAGTGTATTTATAAAACTATACGTCCTAAAAAATGCTATTCGGATAAAAAGTATACATGCAGTACATCTTTATTTTAAATTTAGACTTGAAACGATCTCATAAAATAAAAAGCTCGGTTTTAGATCCTTGGAAAGTCTGAATATTACCGAACAATAAAAAACTTAACTTCTTTAATATTTAAAAATCTAGTATAAACGTTGATGATCGTTAAAATGTTAATGCAAATGATCATCTATAATGAGGTAAATCTTCTCTTGATGAATCTAGACACGTAGGATGTAAGATTATGGGTTACATGAATAAAACAAAAGCGTTAATTAAACTTTTAGAAAGTTTGCATGCTTTTGAACAGTCACCGTAGAGCTTCAATATATCTGATATGATAATTTATTAGGAAATTTATGACTTTCAGAGAATGTGTATAAGGGATATAAATTATCAACTTGAACTACCAAGTAATTTCAAAATTTCAAATTATTCAAATATATTCTGTATTATTACGCGTAATGAAAACCGTTATTTTTTACATAATTGTTTGGAAGTTGAAAATACAGTGATAAATAATAATTTCTTTTTCGCTTTATCTTTTCTGTCTTTTTGCAGGTATCATATTAAAGCAGTATTTTTATTTTTGAAACTATATACGTGAATAACGTAATAAAATAAATTAATAATTTCGAATTTGTCGTAAATTTAGCAATCAATTAATAGCATCAACAACCTATTCATTAAAATTTCATTTACAACCAGTGAAATATGCCAATTATTCTGCGATACACTACATCACTGAGTAATTAATTTTGACCGTTCTTCACAATAAATACGAAATATGAGAATTCAAGCATAAATTTTGAAACACGAGCATTATCAATTTTCATAATACGGAAGAATATAAAATTAATTTTTTTATCCGTATTCGTGTAAATTGTAAAGAGGCTGGAAAAATGTGAGTTTTTTTTTGTATTAAAAAAACTGAATTCATGAAAGTTATAGCTTTATTAAAAGTCCTTTGAATCATGTCACACCGGCAAAACGTAAAAATATGACGTTACGTAGTTTTACAAGTTTTGTTCAAGTCTTCATCAGTTTTGAAGATATCGTGAAAATTCTTCTTTACAAAGAAACTATATCCCACTACTACATCGCACACTATCATTTATAAAATGTTAAAAGTACCTGAGTGCTCAAGTGAGCAGTGAAACATATGTGCAGTAGAAGCGCAGAACGTAAAAAATTAGTACTTGTCCTACCTTGCAATGTTGCACGCATCTACTGCTCATATATTCCGCTGTTCACTTAATTACTCAAGCAGTTTCAATCTAATATTTTCCCCTTAAATTCTTTCTTATTAAAAGCTCTCAATACTCAAACTTTCGATGTATGGAAATCTTAAAGCGCGATTGTACCCACGTCGCGCCAAAAATGCAAAAACTTTGCAAGTCAAGAATTCACACAATATCAAACAGGTCATTTTTTGCTGCTGCCTTATTAACCATTGGAAAAGAGCCGAGCGCATAGTCGGATGATTTAGTGTTCAAGTTTCGGGGGGCCGCTCTGATTAGTCGCATCGAATCCAGGGCGAATTTAAGTGCGCGAACGGCTCCCCCGAGCATCTTCGCGTGCTCCAGTCTCCCTCTTTCTCTCTCTCACGCGCTTGAGGGGGGCGGGGGGCGACTCGTTTGCCGATGTTTTTGAAGCCGGCGGCGTCTTCGTTTTCATCGAGTTTTATATAGATATATGCGAGATGGACATTCGCGAGTTCGGGAGAATGCATTGATCTCCATTCTCGGGTTTTGAAATTGGCTCTTTCGGGTTGTGTTTCTTCATATTTTCGTTGTGGCTTTGTTTACTTGCAAAACTTTAAATTTTATCTTATTGTCAACGAAAATAAATGAAATTCTTAGAAGAGATTTTAGCCTTTCAAGCTTGTGTTCAGAAAAACCACTTTTATTTTTAAAATTGGAAATTGGTCATTTATAAGAGGGTGGAAATTCACGAGGAATATGTTGCCTTATGATGCAAGGCTTCAGACCAAAGAGTTTATCATATTCTTTTGTTATATATAGTATTCTTTAAATTTTCAACCTGTCATACATGCTTGTATAATGAATCTGTGCATACTTGCCGAAAATCTAAAGCACCGCGAGACCGCACAAAAGGAAATAAAATTCGATTTCGTATACGATAACTAATGTAAAATTGCATTAAATAAACCTTTTCGGAACTCATGAATAATTAAAATTTAATGAATATTAAAACCGAGTTTAGTAGATAATGTCGAGAGGTAAAAATGTAAAGCCGACAAAGTGAAAATACATGGTCCCGATGTTTTGCGTGGTGTTTGCTAATTTAGAATACTAAAAACCGGGCTCCAGCTCCGCGGTTAAAATATGTGCCTCGCAGCCCATACGTTATCAACTATTTTTACATATTAAAGTCGTAAATACCCTTCGTGCCATTGCATCCTGAAGTAGTCCGCGAATAAAAAGCAAATAGGAGAACTTTTCAAGAACTCATGCTTTCCAAAATATAAAACTTCACATCCTAAAGTACTTATACGATCTACAAAACAATCAAAATAAAGTTATTACCCTATTCAACATACAAGAAACAAACAATCTTTTGCTCGATTTGCGATGCACCGATTTACAAGTGAATTGCTCACAAACGTCAATCAGCAGCGTCGCAGAAAAGAGTAACCAACCGATCAGTTTAATAGCAATCAACCAGGTCAAATAAAAACTACACTACACTACACCGCACTGTCAACTCTGCACACTCATGCATAAAAGCATTTATTATATAAAGCGCGCGTGCGCGCATCTGCATAAAAGTACAGCGCGCGCGCGCGGGTGTGCGCATCCTTTCAGAAGTCGTAAGAAATTAATAAAACAATTTTTTGTTCCGCGCGCGCGCTCTGGCTTTGCATTTCGCCGGGCTCGCGCGACAAAGAAGACAGCGCTGAAAATTTACGATTCACGCGGATAACTCGGTTGAAAGTGCAGCGCGCTCTAATTTTTTCCGCCATGCTCTTCGCTCTCCCTCTCTGTCATCTTTCTCCCTCTCTCTCTCTCCCTCTCTCTCTTTTAAGCATTTGACATTTGTTTCGCGGAAAAGTGCACGCGCGCGCTTGCATTAATTGCCACATCGCAGGAAAAGAGAGGCAACAAAAAGGAGCCGAGAGAGCGCGTCCGAAAAATTTCGCTTTCGAGCGAGCATTTAACTCTCTTCTCTGCTGCCTGCGCCGCCGCGCGTTCTTTTTCAGCTCTCCCTTCTTCTCTTTTTTATATACACATCTCCTCTCTCTCTCTCTGTGCTCCCAGCGGCAAACTCTCTCGAATACTATAGAGCGCGCGCGCGCGCCAGCAGTAGCGGCAAAACACAAGTCGCGCGAGCGCGCGCTCTCTAGTTTTGCAATAAAACGTCGGCTAGCGGCGGATTACCAAAGTTCGGCGCTCACGCGAGAGAGAGAGAGAGAGAGCGAGAGAGAGATAGAGAGAGAGAGAGAGAGAGAGCGAGAGAGAGATAGAGAGAGAGAGAGAGAGAGAGAGTACAAAACGAAGGCCGAGAGACGTTCGGTGGCTGCGGAGAGGACAATGAGAGCAAACGGAATGAAGAGAGAGAAATGGAGAAAGCGAGAGAGAGTGAGAGAGAGAGAGAGCGAGAAAAGCGGGTGGCAACCAGAGACACCACGGGAATGTTTGGCGTTCATAGGTGAGAGAGAGAGAGAGAAAGAGAGATATGCTTGCAATCGTATGTGTACTCGCACCGTAACGCGCAATTAAGGTAGTCGGTGCCATAAACGACTTTTCTTGCAGATATCTCATAATTAGGATGCGCTTGAACCATTTTTGTATTTTGTGTTTTCGTTGTTTATGTAGAGCAACAGCAGCTAATTGCCTTGGCAGAATGCTCAAAGAGGACTTGATGCAGAATTTTTTTATTTAAAAATTTTCAATATATATTATTATACTAAGTCAAAAACAATTATACTACTGTTTAATAAGTAAGTATTTATTAAACGTTCATTTATTCTATAAGTTTTGAGAATATGTATATTTTTTGCTAAGTAAAATTTTTTTTAATATTTTTCTTTAAATAAAAAAGTCTAGAGTATACATATACACTATGCATATATTTGCATTGCGGTAGAAATTCAATTTTGCTTTTTAATAAATGTTTAATAAAGTAAAGCTTTTTGGGGAGCGCATTTTTTATATAATAAAGTACACTCGACGTTAAAAATATTTGATCGAATTTGATTAAATTTTTTTGAAATGCTGCAATTTCATTGATTTGAATACCCGCTCTCGTTAACCTCATTGGTGGATTTCTAAAATTTAAAATAAATTCGACCAGATATTTTTAACGTCAAGAGTATTTAATCATTCATTTTGAAACCAGAAGCCATGTAACATAATAGCTTTTACTTATTATATTGATAAATTGTGATAAGCAATTTCTTTTTAAATCTCTTCGCAGAGAGAATTTTCTAATAAAAATGAATAAAAATCATTGTAGACGTGGGACGGTAAAAATTAACATTATTTATTATAATTTTTATCATTCGGTACGGTAAATTTTATCGTGAATCAGGGCAATTGTTTCCGTTTCGTAATGTAATAATTACCATTCATCAGGGTTATGTTTACAAAGATTTTTACGGTAATTTTTATCTTACTGTTGTTACGGAGCGGAGAAAATGTCGAAACTCGGGCGCGAACCGACCGCTGACTTCGGAGGTAGTCATTCTAGGCATCAAGGTGAGGCTACCACCACGGACTCGTGATACTGTGTATAACTCGAAAAAACTGTAAGATGTAATTCAATTAGATTTTTATTAACTAGTAGTTTCATTTAAAAGTATATTTCTGCACATTTTAAAAGCATTAGATTTATTTCGATGATTGCTTCTAACAGCAAATTGTACACGAGATTTTTAGAGTGTCTCATACACCACGAAAAATGTTTGAATTTTCAATACTAATTACATTTACGTATATTATAAATTAACAGTTTAATTCAATGCTGGGAGGGGTATTTGCCCGCAGAATAGTTGTTTTTGTTGTTTTAAAAAATATAGTAGATTTTTTGTTAAAGAGTGTAAGAGACACTCTAAAAATCTCGTCTACAATTTGCTGTTAGAAGAAACCATCGAAATTTTATCAAAGATAGACGTTCAAATCATTTTTAAGAAACGAATATTAGTATTAACATCATACAAACATTCCTATCATTAGATTTATTGCTACTTAAAAAAAGAAAGATTTTACAGAATTTGAATCTTTTTATTTTAAATTGTATGTAACCCATTTATTTGAAATATTTTTATTACCTCTGTTATTCTACCCGTTAAATAATTAAGATTACGCGTTGTGTACACCCTACCCATTGTAGCCGTCTCCCATCGGTTCAAAAAGGCTCTCTTGCTCTCTCTCTCTCTCTCTCGCTCTCTCTTTCTCTCTTTTTCTCGCGTGTTTGCGTACAAGTGCAACTTCAGAAAGCAGTAAGAGAGAACTAGTTGGTTTAGAAAAGAGCGTGTAAAGAGGGAGCGAGAGTGGAAGGTAGCCAAGGGGTGGCTATAAACGAAACACAGCGAGAGAGACAGAGAACCCAGAGCTACAAAGAGAGAAAGAGAGATAGAGTTTAAGGCGTTCCGAGGCTTAAGGGCTATCGGGGATGTGGCTTGCGCGCGAGCGTTTGAATACCCAATGCGTTCGGGGTATTTCGAGCTCATTAGCGCGGATGTCACGCTGAAAATAGCCACCCATCCCCCGTTTAATGTTAGCCTCCGACGACACGGCGCTATACGGCTAACTTTTAAAAGCGACGGACTTTTACGTGACCGGCTTTCCGAAGGGTACACAACTCGCCGCTCGTGTGTACCGCTTTTTCTCGCTCTTTCACGTTTTTTGCGCACGTTCATCGCCTGCATGCGAGGGTGTATAGGTGTATACGGTAGTGCAGTTTTTGCGAGGTTGGAAGGATCGAGTGGATGTGTATTGTTTATTGATGGGTGCAATTAGGGACATGTATGCTGCGCGTTTGATGGATTAATTAGATGGGGATCGATGCCTTATGAGAAGGGATATGAATTGATAGCGGAATTGTGGGTTACGGAGGGAAATGAGATTTTCGAGATGTACGAAAATATGGTACGCGCTTGTTCATTGAAAATTCGGTTTTTAACGAGCGAACTTTTGGCAGAACTTTTGATGAATGAATTCAATTCAGCGGTAACTCAATATTAATGAAATCGAACTCAAGTTGCCTGTCGTATTCTTGGGAAAGCGCCATTCGAGCTTTACGTAATGTTTTTACTAATTTCAGGTAAAAATGCGTAGTACTTGATATTTTCTATTGGTCGTGTACTGATGGTTTTGAATTTATTTGGTTTATCAATTTAGAATTCAGGATAAAATTCAGTGTGTATCTTTCAAATAAAATTTTATGCGAACAATCTCAACATTGAAAAAGAAAAATGTCCGAGGCATCGGAAATTTCTTTCAGCAAGATGAATGTCAGAGGCATGCACCTGCATACAAGATACGGAATTTCAAAAATTCAAAAAATATTCCACCCCCTTTGGGGACTAACGTATGCAGTATAAGTAGATATATGTCAAGCCTGTTGCTTACATGAACATAATGAGGATACTAAGGTACTATAGTGTGTAAATCTTCCGGACTTTTAAAATTCTGTCTTAAGAACAGTTTTTAAAATATTTCTCAGCACATCCTCTGGAAGTATTTTTTCTCCTTTGCATATACGAAATATTGTTGAAAAGGTACCGTTACTAATATTTTAAAAGGAATTTCTGTAAAATAGAAAAATTGTTTAAAGAACATCGAAGTAAAAAAAAATTAATTTTGAGTTTAAACGAAATTTTACTTAATTGTTAAATTAATTTTGAGCTAAAAATGCCGATATAATTCTTTGCGTGTTACCTTCTGTTTTCGATAAAAAAATCCCAAAGTCCCTAAAAATCACAGAAATCAATCTTCATAATATCATATAACTTATTTAACATTGATTTTTGTAATATGGACCTTAGAACATTCTTTACTTAACCTTAACTTAACCTTAACTTAACCTTCGGATGGCTACAATTAGAATTACGACGTGGACGGCCACGTGGGGTCTTTTTTGAGCCCAGGCTTATCAATAACAAATTAAGCAAAAATGTGTATATTGAGGTATTCATGGTATAGATTACGATTCCGTAGGCAAAAGTTTAAAAAAAATGGTGAAGCTACAATGACTGTATCAAGAGAAAGTTATTAACTTTTCATCCACTTTTTCTCAAATTATTTATAAATTAAAGTGACTTATTTATGAGCTACCCAGTCAGCTAATAATCATGTCGAAACAAGTCAAATGTCGACTGTTTATCTTTGAAGTCGGATAAAATTATTAATAAAAGTGTATACTTATCGGCTATATACAAATAGTTTGATTCGTTATGCTAAAATAAATAATTCGGTGTACCTGTCTACCTTCGAGAATTTTTATTATCATATGTACCTCCTATGACTCGTTATTGTATTTTAAAATAAGAAGCCATCACCCACTAACACTAATTTGAAACTTTCAGGATATTCCCACACATATACATTTTGAAATTCTACACTTTCGCAAATTGATATATTTACTACTTTTCGTATCGCGAACCAGTTCGTGCACAAAAGAACTTGCCCGACATCCCGTCACCGACCTCATCCGCATTATCCGCAAGCATTCAACAAAGCCCTTCACATTTTAAATTAAATCATTGTTGTTGATGGTATATATTTTTAAACCCGTCACACTGAGCCATGTATACATTCTTTCCGTATAATCGACGCGAGCGTGGGGTTTATTTTTCGCGAGAATATCCGCGCACACGAGGTCGGGACTTTAAATGCGCGAGGAAAACGAGCAAATAAAAAGGATCGCCGCTGCGCATTCGAGTTTTCGTTTTCTCCTCGTTTTCCGCCACAAATCAAAGTCAGATGTATCCCTCATGAATTCACGTGTGTGTAACACACACATACATATACAAACACGCACGCACACACATACACACACATACAAACACGCACGCACACACACACACACACATACACTAATACACAAGCCACATACACTAATACACAAGCACACACACACATACATATTATACTCTCGGCCTTGCTTCTCTCTATATGTACACAGAGCTCGCATGAACTTCATTCCTGCATGACTTATTCATCGACAGATACACGGCTGCTTTAGGCACGAAGACTCCGCGATTCCGAGCTTAATCTTCGGATCACCTGATTGCGCAACTTGACATCTGCGTCTGTAGACACATACACACGGGTCTGGTTCGCTCCTCTTCAAGGGATAAGAGGGGTTTATATAGTGTTGGCAAGGTAACTCGACGCTGTCAGGTGAAAGACTATACCACCACCACTGCCGGTAGTATCACCGGGCTTGATTAAATGTGGATATTCAATACATATATAATGACGCGGCAGATTACGTAAATATTATCTTCTTCATGGGGTATGATGATGGATATCGCGTTTCGTTATGAGCGCTCGCGCGCGGAATTATATCTCGGAGAATTACGTATTATGTGGGCGCTGCAGTATATTTTCTCGATATTATGTGTATACGACGCTTTCCTTTGGTAATTTTATAGTTTTAAGGATAATTCGGAGGATGTGTGCTGTTGCTTTACTTTGTGTGTACGACGAATTTTCAGAATATGCAACTTTCATAAAAACAGGTCAACAAAGAATGTTTGTCTAAACAGCCTGGTTTGAAATCTATTTGTAAAGTTGAAACTCTCAGGCGGAGCATAGATTATTTTAAATGCCAACTAAGGATTATATTTGTAATTACAAGAATAAGTAAAAAAAAAATTAAAAAATTAAAAAAAATTGTCATTTCAAATTTCCAACAATTGATCGGTTTCTTACAAATAATAATAAGAAAACCGCTGTCAATACATTGGTACTTAACTTCCTCAAACTTTAAAAAATTTTCCAATGTGAAATTATTTATTCTATTTAATACTGGGGTGAAAAATAAAAATGACAAATCTATTGCTTTTTAATATGTCGACATATATATACATATATATATATATATATATATATATATATATATATATATATATATATATATATATATATATATATATATATATATATATATATATATGGATGGTTCTATGTCAAGTGAGCATGTTCAAAAATAAAAATGTCTGAAACTCTACAAAAATGTTGGTATGTGTACCCAGAGTATGTAAAAAGATTTTCAGATCCTAAGGTGTTATATATGTCAAGGGTAATTAAAGGTTGAAAATGCGTTTTAGGGACTTTTGAGAAAAAAGTGTACGAACATTTTTTGGTCAAAATAAGGTAAGAAATATAAAAAAAAATTATTAGACCCTATTGTGATATTTTGTGATCTCATGCATTGTGATATATTGTGATATTAAGATTCTAGAAAAACGCCACAAATTTATTGAAAATAAAAAATCTTAAAATTTAGTTTTTCATATTTCCTTTAATTCTAGACGGTTCCTTTAACATTTTTCAGTATTTGTTCTTTATAAACCCATCACCTTTCTCAAAGTAAAAAATCATAAAATTTAATATTTCATGTCAGCTTTCATTCTAGACCTTGTGCAAAATGATCTCAAGCTAAATATAATTCCTGCAGAGCTATTAAATGATGACTCTTTATTACAGTCACAAAATGGAAATGCCGAAAAAAGTGCCCTATTTAAAAATTCTACAAAAATTATATTAAGCTTCAGACCATATTCTAACTAGTCTAGAATTAAATGAAATATGAAAAACTAAATTTTAAGATTTTTTATATTGAAAAAAATTATGGCGTTTTTCTACAATCTTTATATAACAATATATCACAATGAATAAGATCACAAAATATCTTAATAGGATATAATAATTATTTTTTTTATTTCTTACCGTATTTTGACCAAAAAATGTTCCTACACTTTTTTCTCAAAAATCCCTAGTATTCGAGTTAAAAATCAAACAATATTGGCAATATCTCAAAATATTAAGAAAAACGCATTTTTCAACCTTTAATTGCACTTTACATATAACACCTTAGGGTCTAAATTTATATATATATATATATATATATATTTAGTAATGTAGTAATTTAAACTTATGCAAAAATATAGCATAAATTATGAAAAAGTATTGTTGTTTAATATATTCTTTAATATATATGGGGAAATCTCCAGAACTTTTAACTTTCAAATGTTCAAAATGAGGTCAACTTAACTTAGGAACACAGCTCTAGTTTTTTTCACACAACTTCTCCAGATTATAAACAATGAATGTTTGCCCATGAACAAGCCCGAAATGTGCCTATCGAATCTAAAATGATTTATCAAATACGGCAGGTTAGAATTTCCATGTATATATTTTTTCTTGAAAACAGTTCTAAAATATTTGTGCAGCTATTTTTAGTTTTATTTTTGATACTTAAATAAAACATTTATAATGCATTAATGTTATTTTACAAATTACGTTGATCTTAATGATTTGCTTAAAGTGATTGGTAATAGTTCGGTCGAAGGTACAACGAAAGACAAGCATGCGTGACTACTCACTTCTGATTCCGAAAGATCCTTTGAGGAGGATGAGGATTCAAATGAGGTAAAAGAATTACATTCCCTAAGGGACAACAAAAATTGTATGCTTTAATTGAGGGATTTTATTATAGTTCGTTTATAGTAAAAAGACCGGAAGTGTAATATTATTTTAATACAAATTCAATTTTTTATGCATTGATTAAATTTAAATTATAAATTTTTCTTATTGAAATTAACATTTTAAACGTTTAAATTGACTAATTTTACCTTTTTAGACGACGAAAACACTGTTTTTTCATTATATTTCTTTCTCTGTTCACTCCTCTTTTTCCGTTTTTTTAACTCTTCAATTCATTTGTACTTTACGTACTCTGACTTCTTTCTCACTTTTACTTCACTGAAAACAAGTCTCATGATTGTAAAATGCAAAGAAACTTTTTCTCATATTTGTATTATTCAGTTTTCCTAGTATCAATAAGAGGTTATGATGTTTAAACAAACGTGCGTTGTGGATGCGACATTTTTTTGTTCGTTTTTTAATCGGCTCACTTAGGTGTTATTTAAATTTTGGGCATCATGTTTAATAAATTAACAAAAAGGGATTATAATACAACATAATAACTGTTGATGAATTTCACCCATATTAAATACTTTTTAAGGTAATGCAATTACTATTTATTGAATTATTCTTCGTGTTGTGGATGTGACACCAAAAACCCACGACAATTTTCAAATGTATTGAACTCCGACTTTATGAATAAAATGAAGATATTATCAAAATTATCTTATTCTTTGATTATTTCTTAGTAAGAAATATTTTTTTAATATTTTTATTAGGTCAATTTTAAACACATTAAAGAAACTATCATTGAAATCGGGAATACGACATACGAGAAATGTGACAGTTTAGACATTTGATTGATAAATTTAATTAATTTATGACAGAAAGTAAACATAAAAATGTAATAAACAATAAGCTTAAGCTATAAACGATAACATAAGCCTATGTGAAACAGTTTAATACAGTTAAAATATAAGAAAAAACTGATTGAAACCTCGAGTCATATAGATTAAAGGTTTGGGAGATAATACATACCATTTTAACAAAAAATTTAAAATATGAAAATAATATATAACTAAGAAAATCTTAAAAATGTTCATTAAGTGTAATTATTCGAGTTAATTATTCAAAATAGTTTATTCAAACTCATTTTAACTGTGAACCCAAATTTTAACTCTATTAAAATTTATTCCTATCAAATTCTATTGGAACATCAAAAATGTATTGATTAACTAAAAAATACTCTACAGTCTTCTTTTATTTTGAAACTATTCAATACAAAAATTTTGTTTACAAGTTATGGGAGTATACGCATATTTTTGTAATTAAAAACATTCAATAAATATTTTTTTTACAACTTATTGGAATATAAGGAAAAAGCAACTTAAAAAGTTTTGGATATCAAGTTAAATTTTTTTCCAATTGACAATAATAAATATTGCAACACTATAATTGTTGATTACATTTTATTTGTAAATACAGTAAATGCATTCTACTTTTAAAAATAAATTGTTTTCGTAATTTTGTTCGAGTTTATGAACAGCGGATTTATCCATCTATTATAAAAATGAAAAGCGGTATAAAACAAAAACAAAACCATCAATCATACATTTTTTTTATTTCAAATCTTCATAAAGTTTGAATAAACTAAGTATTTTAAATAATTAACTCGAATAATTACTCTTAATGAACATTTTTAAGATTTTCTTAGTTACACGTTATCATCTTATCTTAAATTAATTTGCGAATATGATATTCATTATATATAATGTATTAAAAAATATTTTAAACAATGATACTTTTTCATAATCTATGGTATTCTTTTGCATAAATTTAAATTACAAAATTTAAATATATGCATATATCTCTACATATTAAAAAGTAATAGACTTGACATTTTTATTTTTCATCACAGCATTAAATAGAATAAATAATTTGATATTGGAACAATTTATAAAGTTTGAGGAAGCTAAGTGCCAATGAATTGGCAGCGGTTTTTTATATATATCAAAAGGAGTCGAATTACAATGGAAAGAAAAATTTGTTAATCATATCACCTAGAATAGTGCACAATGGAAAGCTTTTCAAATAAAAATGGCACTTTGACAATGGTAATTTATTGCGACGTAAAGGATCAAGATTATGAGAATTTACATCGGTAAATATAAAGGTATTATTACTAAGTATTTATTGGGAGTTTAAATTTACCATGCGACCTCTGGCGGGTACACAGACGTCGGCCATTGTTCATACATATAGATATAGTTTTTCCATGTTAAGATACAAAACATGGTGCAGATGGGTAAACCTTTTCACTAGCAGCACCGCTACCGCGGTGATAGTTTTTTTCTCCAATAGCCAAAACATTTCCAGAATGGTTACTTATAAATCAAAAACTTTTGATGGCTTTGTGAAGAAAACAATTTTTTAAAGTTTAACCTACGCCAGCCCCATTAACAAAGTTAAGAAAGTCTAGTAAAATAAAAAAATTTACATTTCATAGCATGCATGATTGAAACTTTAAACATATTCCTCTAGAAACTAATCTTTAAAGAGTGTTATCCGCAAAAAGTTCTTTATTTATATGACTACAATTAAATTTTTTCTTCTGTTCAGTGAGAGTATAAGAAGCGCGATTTTCTAAAGCAAAGTAAATAGAATTTTGGATCATAGAAAGTACTAAAAATTCGAATAAACACCTTAGAGGTATTTTTTAAAGGTAATAATTCTGTAGAGTATCTCATATAAAGTTTTCTTTTGATAATTCTCGAAATAACTTAACAATTGCATAAATTTTACATAGGTAGCTCTCACAATGTTATTAAATTCTATGTAGTGTGCAATTTATTTCGTATTTTCTCTTTAGCATCAATTCGGAGAAAAATTAGTACAATATAAATAAAAAGTGACCAGGTTGTAGTCATAAGTAGGTCATAAGCCTGATTAATAACTACAAAATTAGTCGTTATTCAAACATCGCAGTCGTTGTTCACTAACTTGATTTTCGAAATAACAGAAATGTATTAGCTATATGATTATTGTAATATATGATTACTGATATGTTATGTATATTTATAAACTTCCAATAAAAAAGTTTTATTTTCTAAGATGCTCAAAAACAGCTAAACATGCCAAATTAAGCACAGATACATCAATAGTTCCCCTCGAAACAAAACGTAAGTTCCGGAAGAATGCATATGCACGAGATCAAAAAAACTTTCTTCCACCGCACGACTTATCGCGCAATCACGCGATAATAACACCTCCCCCCCCCCCGCTTGTTATGCGATTAAGAAAACTCTTGATGAAGAGAAACGAGCGGAATTCCCGACTAGTAATTCGCATTCGAGTTTTTATTAATATTTCTTTCGGAATTCAATTTCCCGGGGAATACTTCTGGAACACTTCGAACACAAACTCATCGGTCTTTTCGTGTGCTGATTTGTTTTCTGCGCGGCGCGCTCGCCCCGGAGTTTCGGGCCATATGAAAATGAGAAAAAGAGAACTGCCGGTCGGAGACCGGGCGTGCGCGCGGGAAATACATTGTGTGTTGCTGCTGCTGCTGCTGCTACCGCTGCTGCTACGAGTAGACTGAAAAAAGTTCATGCGCGCACACCGCGCGACGACAGAGTGATATTTTTTCGAATTCACTACGTGTATGCGGTAAACATCTTTCAAAAACTTTCAACGAGTCGCCGCCGAGAGAAAAGTTGCAAGCCCCGGCCTAGGTATGCTTATGCGTTTACGTTTTTCTCTCTCTGTCTCGCTCTGCCGCTCTTTTGCTCTGGCCTTTGCCCAGTTGCCCATCGAGTATGTATACATTTGGCGTTCATATTAAATTGCAAACAGTTCCATTTATTTTGTTTTCTTTCAGGTTAAAAAGCTGGGAAAACCTAATGTAATTAAATATATGTGATTAAAAATAAATGATTGCATAAATATTATGTTAAAAATAAAAATTATTACGGTCTCTTAACTATCGGAGATTGAAGGGACATATCTTTATAAAAATCCTGTACACATATTTTATAATACATGCAGCTATAAAAAAATTATGAGGGTCGTAATTTAATGCTATATAAATATGAAAAAAGAAGAAAAGTTGTTGTAAAAAGTCTAAGATATATATAGACTCGCTGTAAGATATTCGCGTCGAACGTTTTTTGAAATGCTCCAATGAGATTTTCCGATTTACAGGAATTAACCAATAAGGTCGCTCTATTTCAAAAACATTCGATGCGAATATCTGTCCAGCGAGTTTACTTAAGGGAAGAAGCTACCGATTTTTGGTAAAGAAATCGATTTTCTTTTAAAGTGGTAAAACACTTTTTCAATCATTTTTCTTCAAAAGGTAAAACGTTTTACACAAAAACTAATTTTTTTTCGATTTATTTGACGCTGTACAATTTTTTTACACTTATCAAAATTTCAAAATTTTTGTCATTGTTTTAATGTTTTTTCGGTACGTTATACCTATAAATTATAAAAAAATATTATTATATCATTTTTATTTGTAGGGTATCTTGTACTTAAAAATAAGATTTTAAGAACCATTATATAAACAAAAATATAAAAGTTAGAGATCTTAAATTATTCTTTTACTAGTACCACCATTTAAAAATTTCGCGCGTGTTCCTTTTCAAATCTCAGTATAGTATGTCTTGTATAGGATGATATCTATTTTACCGACGGAGCAATAATCGCATGGTTACTATTATGAGGAAGATATTTTGTCTTGACAGTATAAACAGTAGATCAAAAATATTATTCTACCTATTACAAATTGTTTAAATCAGGGAAGTATTATAGTTTTATAAGTAATTTGACTGTTAGAAAGAGTTGATTTCTTTGTGTCTTCTTTTCTTTTTTAGTAAAACCAGCATATACAATCAACAGACTAACAGTAAACAATATTGATTTTTAGAGAAATGTTGAATGTGAAGGCACTTTACCAATTGTCTGGTAAATTACATAATTCTGAAAGATAAGTCTTTAATTGTTGTACATAATGTTTAAATTGTTTACACTTTGCAAGTATAGTTTTGTGTAAATTTTACTTTAGTGACATCTTTTCAGGTTATATGAGTGACATATTTAATGTCAAAATAGTTACTTCGATAAATAAAAAAGTCATAGATTTGACGCTTGTAAGCTATTTAAACGTACCAGTAAATTAAGGAATTGTCTCGTTTGACGAATATAAGCTTAGCACGATGTTACTCAACTTTGTATTTTCAGCTCCTGTGCGTGGTCTGGGTATCCAAATCAATGAAGTAAGATTTTACAAGGTAAATACATATCCTCTTTTTATGTATTACAATATGACAGTGGTGAACATTAATATCCATAAGTTGAAGGTAAATAGATAAATGATTAGTACAATATAAATAAAAAGTCATTATATATAATGTATTGTATGTATTTATCAAATAAAAATGGCACTTTGACAATGGTAATTTATTGCGACGTAAAGGATCAAGATTATGAGAATTTACATCGGTAAATATAAAGGTATTAGTACTAAGTATTTATTGGGAGTTTAAATTTACCATGCGACCTCTGGCGGGTACACAGACGTCGGCCATTGTTCATACATATAGATATAGTTTTTCCATGTTAAGATACAAAACATGGTGCAGATGGGTAAACCTTTTCACTAGCAGCACCGCTACCGCTATCAATATCAATAAAAATTATGCTATTTTTATTGATATTTATTCATGAATCAGGCTGAAAGTTTTTGTGCTATCTTTTAAACATATTTTGAACAAATTTAAAGAGAGTTCTATTTTATTATTATATAAAATATCATTTTTTTAAATATAAGTTATTACTGAAGTACTGCTTATATCGCAAACAATAAATTGTTCATATAGAATAGTACCTCAGAATAGTTAAAAAATTTTATTTGAAAATATTGCTCTTTAAATGTTTCAATTTTAGCAAAGTACAGAAAATTATTTTTATATCAATCCATCGTAACCCTTTGCGCATAGTGATAATCAAACATATTTTACAGGTTTTTTCAAAATGGCTACTTCAAAGGGTGGTGAATTTGAACAAAACCAGTTTAAAATGTTATATTTTTCTATATTATAACATGTTTTGTACAAGAAACATTTTTTTCTTAAATTAAATAATTTTAGTGTTTGCTGTATCTTCTTCTCTTAATCGAAAACATTTTGTAGAGACGTCTACTTTATAATAATAATCTTTTTCACATAAAATAATCTTTGCGATTTTAGGATTTTTTTATATTGTGCAATGTACAAAATCGGCTGGAAGTGTAGAATAGTAAACATAACAAGTATCATACATAATAATACATAATGTCTACAAAAAATTCATATTGATGGAGCTTATATATGTTTCGACATACAGGGTAAACAAATATTTTTTTAATTGAATAATCTGTAGTATCTTAAAAGATTATGAACCAAATAAGCTTAAAATATTTAGTCAATAACGTACATCTGACAACTATTTACTGAAATATTCAAGATATTATATCAAGTATTATGCAAGTAATCGCCAAAAAGATACATTTTTTACATATTATTTTGTTTTACTCAAAAACAAAAAGTCTTATAAATTGAAAATTTACAAGAATATACCTTTATATAAAACTAATATTCACTAACAATTTCACTGACTTTTATCATATAGTTTTTAAGTTATAGATGAAAAAAAAATAATTACACAGTATAACAAATGATAACGACAAATATTAAATCGTTTCTGATTCTAAAATAATGGATCGTATGAGTACTTAATTATGTAACAAAATTGTTTCCCAAAAACCATTCTTGCATCAAAAAATGTTCTAAAATCCAAAATTTGTAAGTCATTACAATGACCGAAAAATTACCAAACAATAACTTTATTGACTAATTTCATTGAAACTTTCAAGTGCAATACCGGGTGATGATAGCAAACATCTGTGTGAAATTGGGCATGCACGCACATGCTCACGTACACATATAAACGTGCAATTCTTTTTTTAAAACTAGTATATGTGGTCTCCCCAAAGCGTAAACTTGTTTACGCGTTGAAAAACCCCAAAAAAAAAAAATTTTATTGTCATAACGCTTTCTTTTCGAGAAAGTAAAATAGATGCTCAACCTAGGCTGGCTTCTAGAAAAAAAAGTAAAATAAAATAGTGTGATTAATGCAAGATACATTCTGCAGTCCAATAATATGGTTCAGTGTGATAAAGAAAGTTATTTCAACGTTCAGCATTATTTACGCTTAATAGGTCTGCTATGCAAAATTGCACGCTGATTAAGCAGTAGTGAAAAGAAAATAGGAAATTGCGCGGTATATTTCGTTCATCAAACAAAATGATTCATGGAAGGAAATAATAAGTCGACTTGTAAATAAACTGGAATGTACAAGGAAGTGAATATGAGCAAAAATATCTGCTTTACTAGTCTTGAACTCATTATGAAGAATTGCTATATAAAACATACTTATTTTCATACGTTTTATGTTACATAAAAATGATGAACATGATATATGGAGAAATAAATCCCAGGAACTTTTGATTTTTGAATTACTGTAGATCTTTCATTATTAACCTTCATTTCACTTTCCTGCAATACTACTAAATGACTAGTGATACAAAACAAAATAACGGAACAAAATAATATTGAAAACGCATAATTCACTTTGGAGTTTTATAAATTTTCTCTAATTTAAGCTTCTAAAACGGTAGCGTTTATTACAACACTTTGAAATTTGGTAAATTTAGTTGAATCAAATGTGAAATGATAAGAATGTGAACAAAAAAAATACGCAGTTTTAAAAACTTATTGCTTTTATTGAATCTGTTGATCATAACATGCTTGAAATTCATTTAACTAGGAGAATATTATACCTCCAGATCGCGGATTATAACGAGGCTTTGGGATATGTCACTTCTAGGTACCAAAAAACATATCCTAAAGTGTCGTTAAAGTACGTGGTCTGGAGGTCTGATCTATGATATGGATCATATCCCAGATAGCGCATCTTGTTGTGGCAATGTTGCCGCAACGAGTTTTTGACTAATTGGGCACATAACCAACTAAGGTACCAGAAGCGTTGCGGCAACGTTTCGTCAACGTAGAAAATGTCCGCATTTGTGTTAATGTCAGATCGTAGACGGTACATCGTAGAAACGTTGAGGCAACGTGGATTCCTGCATGTCTAGGATGTTCATAGATTCTGGAATAACTCTGATAAACCATGAATTGACTTGGGTTCTCTTTTTACGTTGTAAGAACGTAGCCAGGATGTTACCACAGTGACGTATAAAAATGAAATAAAAAGTGATATTAATGGAGGGAGTAGTAGTAACATTAGTAGTATCATTTTGGTTGTATCATCCGGATGATACTTCTCAATTTAGAAGTCTCGCCAAGCGGCTTGCCAAATTATAATTGTTAATTTAAAATTTTCAATAACATATTCCAGTTTTGTTTGGGAACGTTCTAGCGACGTGTCTAAGACGCTCCAGAAATGCCCTAGACATGGGTTTAAGGAACGTTGTAGGTACGTTACAGACTGTCGTAGACACATTGCCTCAACGTTTGTGCAACGTACCTTACACACACACCGATATTTTCTACGTTGGCGTAACGTTACGGCAACGTTTCTGGCACCTTATTTGGTTACGTGACCATGTAGTCAAAAACTCATTGCCGTAAAGTTGCCGCAATGAGATGTGCTATCTGGGATCCTTGGGCTTAAAACGCAAACCTAGACATATAACAAGTATGTATATTCCTATATAGAAAGTTGATCGAATTGACGTTTACTTTTAGTCAGATCAAACGTGGATGATACAAAAAAATACATATTTTGTGATAGCATTTAGTGAGCAATATAGTTAAAACCTCATGTGCTTTATTTATTAATACACATAATACATCACGGTAAAAATTACACTGATTCTCGGTAAAATTTACTTTCTGTGTGTAAAATTATGATTTATAACGTTTAGTTTTATTTTGCACCAATGTAATTTTCACGGTAAACCAGATTATCCCACGCCTATCGTATTTATCATGGTCATACTTATCCTGAAAGTGTATAATTCAGGAGCATCTCCTTCAACTTTAGAGTAGAAAAATTCAAAAAAATATTACGAATTTATTACTATAAGTATTTAAAATAAAATATAAACTTTTTTATGCAAAGTAAACATTTTATACTCTCATATCCACATTAAATAAGACAAATATCACCATTAATTAGAATTTGAAAATGCACTTCAAAGCAGTTATTGAAAACGAAATAGTTAACATTTTTTAAAGATTTCCAAACAAAATTCTTCCAGATACCTTAATATCCCTCAATAATCAAACAACGAGCGCGGCACTAAATCACCAGACCGAATCCCCCAGTATCCAGCAAAGTGCAAAATTATTAAACAAACGCCGGGGCTCTACTCCATGGCCTCCGCTGCATCCGTATCTCATTTGCGCGGAGTGCACGGCACAGCAATTCCCGCGTGCTCGGCAGAAAATCCTTTCCGTCCGACCAAACGCCGCGCCGCGCCGCCGTTGCGCCTGTTATCACTTATATATAAGGCAGTGCGCGAGCATGCAAACGGCTGAAGTTGCGTTTCTCGTTTTACTACATTACGCAAAAAACTTGCAGCAAGGAGCGCAGCGGCGAGCGAGCCTCGTTATCGCTGCTGCTTTTATTTCAACCTTTTTCCTGCGTGCGCGGGTAGGCTGAAAATAAAGCTTATTTCGGACTGTAATTAACCAAGGCTACGAACCTCTGATTTTTCTTACTGAAAACGGATTCAGTAGGGAAGGTATTTTTTTTAGTCTAGTGTTAGTGGCTAGTCCAAGTTTCAAAAGTTTATTTTATTATTTATTTCTGTTATGCAAATTATTAATTTACAAAATTGAGGAATATATAGTATACAATGTATAAAATGTAATATAATATAATGTATACAAAAAAAATAGAATATATTTTTTATGTTGATAAATTGTTACGTGTGATAACAATTTGTTTACATATATATATAAAAATTTAACTTTTTCAAAGAATTTAACAAAACGACCTTCAAACAATATTGAAAAACCTTAACCCAAATGGGCAATACTCCAAACAAAAACCGTTGCTAACTCATTGGTACTTAGCTTCCTCAAACTAAATTAATTGTTCCAATATGAAATTCTTTGCTCTAATAAATTAATTTTAAATTGTTATATCTCTTTCTAAATAATACCTAAAAGAGGGTGTGCTTTTTTATCATTGATGGTTTGACAAAAGATAATTTTTTACTGAAATTACACAATGATAGGTAATAATTCTTATCACAGCAATTTTTTCTCTCCACGTAATTTATTGAAATTATTTAAATATTTAAATTAATCGTAATCAGATGTTAGTACGTAGATCCACTGAATTCCTAATCGTCTAAAATTTTGTGAACGATTTGCCGGCATAGATTTCCGACGTATAATGTTTAAACTAAACATGACTTTTTTCGTGTATAACAAAAGAGGGGAAAGAGCCTATCTAAAATTTGCGATTGTAAAAGATAGGTAATTGGAATGTACGCAGTCTACACAGAGCAGGCGCGTTCCGGGAAATCATAACTGAAACTGAGAGGTACAATTTAGATTTGGTAGCAATACAAGAAACCCGATGGAAAGATAACGCGATGCTAGGATCCGGTAACTTCACCTTTTTATATGGGGGCGCGAGCGGGCATTCTCTAGGCACCGGATTTCTTGTTAACAAAAGCATCATACATTCCGTTAAAAGTTGCAATTTCGTGAATGACCGACTCTCGTATATCATCATCGAAGGAGCGTGGTATAATTACGTGGTTATTAACGTCCACTGTCCCACGGAGGACAAAGAGGAAGAAGTAAAAAATCTTTATTATGAAACTTTAGAGCGATTAATCGACCAATTCGCGTCTTACGACACCAAAATAGTAGTGGGGGATTTCAATGCTAAAATAGGGAGAGAGGAAATGTTTAGGCCCACCATAGGCAAAGAAAGTCTGCACGAAACCAGCAATGATAACGGTATTATGGTCATAAATTTCGCAGCCGCAAAAGATCTTATAGTCAAGACCACGTGCTTCAAGCACAAGGATATACACAAGGCAACGTGGACATCGCCGGATGGGGCCACGCACAATCAAATCGATCATTTTCTTATTGATAAGAGGCGCCACACGAATGTACTCGACGTAAGGACCTATAGGGGGGCGGATTGCGACTCAGATCATTATCTAGTAGTGGCCAAATTAAGAGCCAGATTAGTAGTCGGTCAAAATAGTAAGCGAGCGAACAAAGTAGAAACCTTTGATATTGGAAAACTACGAAGCGGGATAGAGCGAATCAAGTACCAAGTAGAAGTTAGCAACCGATTTCAGGCGCTCGAGGAAACGGAGGAACAGACGGGAGTAGATGACGATCCGAACAGGTTGTGGGGGGCTATCGAAAAAACTATAAAAGGGGCCGCGAACAATGTACTGGGTAAGAACTAAAGGCCGAAGAGCAAACCATGGTTTGACGAAGAGTGCGAACTCTGGTTTGAAAGGCGCAAGAAGGCTAAATTAGATAGTGTACACAATGAAAGCGGTAGGGACGTAGAAGAATACCATGAAATAAGAAAGCAAGTACGTGTGATTTACAGAAACAAGAAGCGCGAGTATCAGAAAAATGAAATTAGAAAAATAGAAACTAATAGTAGGGAAAATAACCCGCGCGAGATGTACAAAGGAATAAACGCTATTAGGAAGGGTTTTCAGAGTAGATTGCAGTTAATGAAAGATAAGGACGGGAACCTCGTGACAAGCGAAAATGAACTATTGAAATTATGGAAAGATTATTTCGATAAGTTATTAAACGTGCATGAAAACTCCGAGGAAATGGGAGACGAAATCCACACTGCTGAACTCCATATGGACGAAACGACCTACTAAGAAGTAGAGGCCGCGATCAAAAAGCTAAAAAACAATAAGGCCGCAGGAAATGATTCTATACCAGCTGAACTACTTAAATATGGAGGCACCGCGCTTACATCTAAAATTTTTTATCTAGTATGTGCTATTTGGAGAAATGAAACAATACCAGAAAATTGGAAAGAATCCATCATCATACCGATCTTTAAAACGGGAGATAAAACAGACTGCAATAACTATCGGGGAATCTCACTTTTAGCTACCTGCTACAAAGTTCTGTCAAACGTAATACAGGCCATACTCACACCATTCGCGGAAGATATAATAGGAGATTATCAGTGTGGATTCCGGCGCAACAGGTCAACGAGCGATCAAATGTTTACCATAAGACAATTATTAGAGAAAAAGTGGGAATATTGCGAAACTATACACCAGCTATTTGTGGACTTTAAGAAAGCGTACGACTCTGTCAATCGAAGCAAAATGTATGAAATCCTAGTGCTCCTTGGCGTACCAAAAAAACTCGTAAAATTAATTCAAATATGTCTCAACGGAAGCACTGGAAAGGTCCGAGTAGGCGGTAATGTATCCGAATCGTTCATGATACGCGATGGTTTGAAGCAAGGTAACGGGCTTTCAACGGTACTCTTTAACCTGACGCTAGAGCATGTTGTTAGAAAAATGCAGGCTAGCGAGCTAGGCGCAACACTCAACGGAACAACGCAAATTTTAGGCTATGCGGATGACTTGGATATAGTGGGAGATAATGGTGAAACGGTGGCGAAAAATGCGGAAATCCTTATAAATGCGGCTAAAAACACGGGGTTAGAAGTGAGCGAATCGAAAACGAAATATATGATCATGGAGAAACTGGGCATTCGTGAAGCAGAGGGGGATCTCAGAGTCGGAAATTTCACTTTTGAAAAGGTTAGCGAATTCAGATATTTAGGTACAACTATAAATGATCGAAACGAAATTAAAGCCGAGATTAATAAGAGACTTCATTCGGGTAATGCCTGCTTCTACGATGTGAACAGATTACTTAAGTCAAAGCTACTGTCGAAAAATGTCAAAATAAGGATATATAGGACTATAATAATGCCGGTAATCTTGTATGGGTGCGAAACCTGGGCGCTCACTAAAGAGGAAGAAAATCGTTTTAGGGTATTTGAAAATAAGGTTCTGCCGAAAATATACGGGCCAAAGAAAGATGAGGAAACTGGGGAGTGGAGGAAACTGCACAATGGCGAGCTACATAATTTGTACGCGTCACCAAATATTAACAGAATAATAAAATCACGGAGACTAAGATGGGCAGGGCACGTGGCAAGAATGGGCGATGATCGTACAGCAGCGCGCATAATGAAAGGAAAACCGAAAGCAACGCGACCTCTTGGTAGACCTAGACGCAGATGGGAGGATAACGTAAAATCAGACGTAACTGAAATTGGGCGGGAAGGCGCGAAATGGATGGGGTTGGCACAAAATAGGGAAACGTGGAAGGCTTGCGTAGATGAGGCGATGAACTTTCGAGTTCGAAATGCCATTTAAAAAAAAAAAAAAAAAAAAAGATAGGTAATTTTATGTTCTGTTTAATGCATTTACATTAAATTGATCATAATATTTCTAACATACCAAAAAACTCGAAAAACTAAAACTCAAGAATCGAAAAATTGTTATATCAAAACGAGTCGATGAATCTTTAAATTTCTTTCAATTTCGAACATCATTAAAAACCGAAAAAAATTAGCTCTGTTTGGTAAAATATGGCCATGCCATTCTCGAGATATAAGCGATCAAAAAATAGTTTAAAATATTACATAACCTTAAATATCTTGAGATATAGAGGTCGTTGTGGTCTGGACATAGAACTTGTTCAAGAGATTGTAAAATGCTATTGTTTTGGAAAGTTTCAGATCAAATGCTGCCGATATACTCCAGTATTCACTACTAAAAAGAAATCGATTTTTTTACAAAAATATTTTTTTCCCTTCAAAAGAAATAGATAAAGCCTAAAAAATTTTACAGAATATTCTTATTCATATTCCTAATCATATCAATTTTTTTCAAAAATTTTTATTCTTATATTTCACAGATATAACCGATTGAAAAAAAATGACGATTTCGCGAATACCAAAACAAGGGAAATAGCTTATTCAAAATTTCGGGTGGTAATAGATAGGTAATTTTATGCTCTTTCAAATGCATTATCACTCAATCGATGATATCATTTCTAAGGTATAAAAAACCTAAAATAATGAAACTCAAAAATCGAAAAGCCGCTAGTAACAAAAACGCATCGCAAACAAAAAAAAATTTTTGAGTTGCCCTCCTTAAAGAAAATAAGAAAAAATGAGCCCTCAACATTAATTTTCACAGTGTGTATTCAGAGGGACGTTGAGCCACATCCACACATATATACACACTCACGCATGCACGCAGACACACACATCCATAGACATTTTCGAAGAATAGTGTAGTTTGATTCTCAGTATCTCAAAACATGTTTCTAACATGTTTTTAGCAAAACCTTTTTTTATTATTACAAAGCTTTCTCTATGAGGAAGAAAAAAAGCTTTTATTCATATTCTACATTGCTTTCTGAATGTTCAATAATATTTTTACCTAAAAAATTACTCTATTTGGACATGGCTGCTGTTACTGACAGAAACAATGATAATTATTGTAAAATAAAATTGACGTCGAATATAATAATGTTAAATTGCTAAAGTGATGCAATGTATTAACTACAGCGTTATGAAAGAAAGAGAACCAAATGAAATCGGCTATTCGTAAAGGTTGAGTATGTGTTCTTTGTCTTAAGTGCATTTCCCGAAAGAAGGTCGTAAAAAAGGGCCAACGTTGGCACTCTCGACAACAACGAGGCAGTGCAGTTTAGACTCTCGTATGGTTCACATCGTGTGACTATTAGGAAAAGCATAGGCTTTTTAGCGTAAATGCGTCATAGGAATATATTGTCCAGGCATTTAAATAAATATAATTTTAAAAGTTTAAACTGTGATTGAATTATTAATTTCTTCTCTCGTGAATCCTGCTATGTGCCGGAACAGCTGCTATTTAAAGCTGTTGAAATTCCCTACAGACCGTTTGACCACTCAGGGTTAATAATTACCTTTATTGTGAGCATTATTAGAAAAACGTACATGTAATAGTTTTTGCTTGTTTCTCCTTGACTTTTCTCTAGATCTAAGAATATAGCTAATATTTCCTTACATATTTTCTTTGATCAAAAATTTAATAAAAAATTCTAAAGCATATAAAAATGTACAAATAATAAAATTAAAACTTTTATTTTATAAATATATATGTTCTATGTTATTTTTCAAAAGTTAATTTTGGTTGTGCTAAAATCAATCTAAATGTTCAGACAATAAATTTGAATCTCCTATTATTTATTCAAACTGAATTTGAATTCACCGTCAGTAAATTAATAAAGTTTACTATGGAGTAAAGTTTAGTAGAAAGTAAAATTTAAGAAGGACCTATATTTAAGTTTGAAGAAGGATCGATTTCCTCTCATCGAAAGGAATAGTTAAGTAAATATTACATAAATCATAAATAGTTTTAAGGATACAAAAGTAATACAAAAATATTTACCGAAATAAACTTATATTTAATTTATAAATATTTTATAAATATAACGCAGATAAATATATATGATTCATTATTAAAATACCTCGAAATTATTTTCATTAAATTTTAATTTTATATTTCAATACATGTATTGTTTTACTGTGTTTTATTATTTTATATTGTACATGTGTCCCATTGAAATATTTTCATTAATTAAATCTTTATATTTCAATACCTGTAATTATTGAAATTACATTGAAATTATTAATAATTATCAAATTAGAATTTTTATTTCGTATTTTATTAATTTATTTACTTACGCAATCTATTGACCGTTTATGAACTCTTTTATAAAAATTTGTGAATTGGGGCAATATATAACATAATAAAATATATTTATATAGTAAGAAGCTTAAACTGTGATCGAATTATTACTATCTCATTTAAGATATTTGAAGAAAACATATTTATATAGTATTTTATATATTATATGTTTTCTTCAAATATCTTAAATGAGATAGTAATAATTCGATCACAGTTTAAGCTTCCCAAAATTATATTTATTCAATTGCCTAACCGATATATTCCTGTGACGCATTTACGCTACAGGCAGATGCTTATTCCTGCTAGTCACACGTCTGAACTTATCGAGAGTCAAAGCTGCACTAACTGCTGTTGCCGAGAGTGCCAACGCTGGGCCTCTTTTTACGAGCTTCTTTCGGGAAAACGCAATTGACGCAAAAACGCATGCTCAACTTAGCATCATTATATTTGCCGCTAATTCTATTTTACTATAATTAACATTACTTCTGTTTGTAACAAATAATAAGAAGCCAAAATGTATCTAACTTTTATATAGGTAGCCTATATCCACACATAGCAGGAAATAGACATTCTAAGGTTTCTGCAACGTTCGTGCAAAGTTTGTTAAACTTTATAGGAACGTACCTAAGTTTTCAAAAATACATGGGAGAAACGTTTCAGCAACGTTTCCTGCTATGTGGGTTACAATCAATTACATAAATACATTTATTGTCATCACATTCCATGTTACATAAAATTGAGGAGGGGGTGAACAAATTCGGATAATTCCACTTTTTGAGAAAGTTGATTTTATGTGTTTTTCTCGTCACATTACATAGTTGTATTCACATTTATGTTGTAATTATTTATCTAAATTCAAATTCAAGCCTTTAACAAAGTATCTAAAACATATTATTCCATTTAAACTAATAGAAAAAATACAGTTTTTCTTAATTCTCTCACAATCAGAAAAAATTAAATCATTTGGTTTTCTTCACCCACTACTTAATTACTGATTCAATGAGATTTGGAAAAATAAATTTCAAGTAATCCCTACAAAAATCAAATAATTTATTTCAACCTAACCTTAAGCATCCAACCCACATTTCTCAACTGAAGAAATCAATATCCGCTCACTTTCCATTTACAAGCAAGAAAAAAAATAAAGCTCGTCGCGCGCTCCCTCGGTTACGACGAAGCGCGCGCAGTATAGTAGTACCCGCGCGCCGTTCAATCACAACGACACGATCGGTAATTATTTTTCCCCGATAACGCTCGCGCGCGTATTTGTTTCTCCGCGCAGCGGTGACCGATTGACAGCAGCTGCAGCTGCAGCGGCAAACTTTACAGCCGTGAATGGTCCGCTTTCATCGAGACAGATTTAAAAAAAAAATACATAGTAGGAACTAAAAAATAGAGAGGTGTACAATCTTCGCAGCTATGTATTTATTTAGGCCTCCGCTGCTGTACCAGTCCCTATTCTTTTTCTCTCGGTGTTTAGCATGCGTGCGAGGAAGACGGAAGGCACTCGCTAATTAGCGAACGTTTGTCCGTCTTTTTTCTGGTATTGTTCTCTCCATTTATTTTTGTACGTGAGTAGGAAGGTTGGTTCACTTTTGGAACAATGATTTTCATCTTAAGTATGAGAATATACTGATCGATAGAAATGAGTATTGATTCATAAAGTCCTTATCGTCAAAAGTATTTTAGATGTTTTTTTTAACCTCTGCAACTATCCTACGCAATGACGCTATTTACGCCGCGCTAACTTGCTTTCTTCTGGCTGAATTGCTCGCTCGTGCAGTTCGGTACGTGTATCGAACGAACGCTTTCTTGTACTTTTAGCACACGCACGCACATCGTAATGTTAAAATTCTAGGTTAAATAATAATATTAATTAAGATCAATGAAAATATATTTTACGTGAGTACTTTATTTGCATTAGTAATTTCATCGTATTAAAAATAATTAACACTTAACCAATTCCAAAACTATAACACTCATACACATGCACACTCTTTAATGATGTATATATCTTGATGTCATTTTTTCTGATTGTTATTGATAAAATTAAAGATTCTTGATACGAATCTGGATCTTCCATAATATTTGATTTTATTAAGTACACTTGCAATTCAATACGTATTGATTTAATATAGTATTCTTCTGCCATGATTAGTGGGCATACAAAATCGGAATGTTCAGTGGCTCGAACTTACAGTCAAAATTGAGAGGCATGTTGATACCTCTGTGACTAGATAAGTGCTAAATGTTTCCGTACTACTTAGTCATTTTCTTACTTTTCATATCGTGTTTAGTATGTATACCGTAAGCATTCCAAGAATAGTACATTACAACACTTACTCATACACACGCATGTAAGTATGCACACGAAGTGTTCTGTCTTACTATCTAACTCTCTCCGATTGCTATTCTCATGCACATGTGTTCGCTAAAGTTACAGTGCCTTGCTGTCCTCTTACCGACGCTGGAACCGCGCCTAAATTATTACTGTTAATTTAGTTTGTTTATTAGCCGACTAGTGCGCGAACAACCTGAAAAAATGAACACTACAATTGCGCAGCTTCATAATTGCCTTATTTATTGATATTTTGTTCTATAAACAAATTTTTATTTATATCTTTATATATTAAATTTGAAATCTTTGAATTTGTATAAACATTCTAGAACTGGTTTTTCTTTTAGTAATAAATTCACAAGAAACACTATGATGTTTAATCATATAAGCAAATGCATAATTTATTAGAAAATAAAGAACACGTTGTGCTTTAAAATTTGTTCAATTTGTCAATATTGAAATGTAATGAACGATATTTATAATAGTATAGAAATACACGAAAATCGATTTACTTGAATATAAATTTTAAAAGTTTATCTTTAAATATTGAACATTCAAATTTTGAATGCCGTGCTTTGCTCCATAGCGGTTGGAATTAAACAGATGCCAAGCAAATATTTAATCGACATGCAAATTCATATATGGTCGAGAGTCTGACCTGATTATTATGCTGCAAAACTGTAAGGTATACCTATATATTGTTATCTATGCCATTTACAATTTGGACAGTTATTTAGTCTGTTAAAGTGATTAGTAGATCTCAAAATAATCAATGAAAACTTTTTATATTATTCGTTGCAGTCAAGTAACTATAATTGAAATAAATAAAGCTGACAAACTATCTTTGCTTTGTTTACTCAACGTCGTTTGTTTCATTAAAAGTAATGCTTAATTTCCTGATAATACATTTATTTGCTACAATCATAATCCATTAATAATAAACAATCTTGCATATTCAAACATTTTATGCAGCTCATGTATTTTCAAGAGAAATTTTGTGGGTGCAATTTTTTATCACGTATGATAGCAAATACTGGTTTTTATACTGTTACGGCCCTATATCTACGCTCCTGGGAATCGACTCATTTAAATATTTATAAATACTTTTTGTGCGCACGATCGCTCCTTACGTATCCACTCGGCAACTTCGCGTATATACATATGCTTAAGTAAATATCGACTACGTGGGAATTTGCATTAACCCTTTGAGGATAGTGTATACGAGGTATCGGCTAACAAAAAATAAACTTTTTTCCCATCTTTGGGGAAGTGCAATGTATATGGAAATTGGAAGCGGCAATTTTTTTTAGTTATGTTGAATAGAAATCTGATGTCGATATTGTTGACTTTACCGGTGTACCTGATACTCTTACACTAAACTCTGAAAAATGAAGTTGCATCCGGCATTTTATAAGTATTTAAATAGTATGGATTTCATTCCGAATATCAAAAGATTAAAGATATGGCTTACCTATTCACTTGCGTTGAAATTATAGTCTAAATATATTTGTGTCGATATTGTTGACTTAAGGGAGTACTATTGATACTTCGAGAGTCAAATGCGTGTTCGGTCGTTTTTGACTTCCATGGTATGCCAAATCGTGTGCATAAATGGTTGAGCGAGCGTGAAAATTTGTATTCATTTGTTTATATTGGCTCACAAAATTGGTGAATTATCATTTGGATTTTTGCATTATGTTTATGAGATATTAAATATATATTTCTCAAAGTTACGTCATTATATTTCATGATTGCAACGGTCAAATACGTGAGTTCCAATAAGGCTACGTATTAAAAAATAAATATAAAATGCTTAATACCTTTTTTCTAGATTGGTGTAGCTTTTTAAAAATTTATATCGGTAAGTTTGAGGTCAAAGCATACAAGTATACCAAATTTCAGAATTTTCTGAACCATAATTCGAAACCGATAGAACTCCCTTAACCAGTGTACCTTACGCTAAAGTAGCATCGCATATTTTATACGTATTTAAATAGAATAGATTTCATTCACAATATCGAAAATTAAAACTTGTTTTAAAAATTGTTACGGACAGGAAAGGCGCTCCGTGACAAAAGCAATGGCTTACCTATTCGCTTGCGTTTACTTTTAAATATAAAATTTCTGCTTTTAAATATAAAAAGTTTTATAGCTCATAAAAAAAATCTTTTTCCCAACGCAGGAATGAAATGGGCCCTTTTTCATGTCTAAAAGTAGCTCAGAACATAGCGCATTTCGAGCGTGTTTGTAAAAAGGGCGAATAAATGTCCATTTAGCGAGGAAAAATAACTACTCTTAATGCAGACATGAAATAGGCCTTTTTTATGCCGAAAAGTAAAGTAGAAAATCGATCATTTCGAGTGTGCGTAGAAAAAATGTAAAAGATTTCATTTTTCTCCGCTTCTTAAAAATCGAAAGTACAAAAATTTTCAATTGCATTGTGCACGACTCAAAATTTGCGATCACCTACTCAACTTTTATGCGTAGAAAAAGGCCCTGTCATGCCTTTGCGAAAAAAAAATAGATTTTCTAAATTTGCTTTAATTCTGGTTAAAGAATTAGTTACAAATCAGTTAAAAACGACATGCTTTTTAGCTAACTAGTTTTATAAAAATCGAAGTAATAGGCACTTTTAATCATACTACATTAAGGTGATCCTATAGTACATTTTGAAAAATTTGCTAGTTACATGATAACATATTTTTAAATTGGTGGTTATATTTGTTACCTAAAAAGAAAGTTTTTTGTAAAGTTTCATAAATTTTTAGACAGCTTACCCATAATTATGTACGAAAAACTAGCAATTTTCTAGCAACAAATTTTTAGAGAATAAATGGTAAACATTTTAAAAACAACAATAGACACAGTATAATGTAAGATTTGAAGAATTTTTAGAGAATAATTGGTAAACAAATATTTGTTATTTTACAATGAACTTTTATTACAAAATTTTTTGGTTTTCGGCATCAATTACAAAATTTTTGTTGACTAAGTTATAATTGACGTATTTTCGAAAGGGAAATTGTTAGTTATCAAATACTTTTAATATTGCATATGCATATGTCTATATGCTCGTAAGTTGTTATTTGTTGATAAAAATATGAATATTGCCGACATACTATATAGAACATTCAATAAAGTATACATTTTTTTAACGAAGCCATATTTGTGCTCCCATGTGGTGCTAATCGACGACGGGGGTCTGCGGTGTGTTTGTATACAAAACACATTTAATTTTTACAGAGGTGCTTGTATCAATCGGCAAAGACTAGGAATGGAACCCGGGTCATCGGCGTGGGAATCCGACACTCTACCGACTGAGCCACCGTAGGCCCCTAACAAATAATAAAGTATAATAATGTATATTTTTAAAAACTAATAAATTGTAGAAACAAAATATAAGTAGGTTAGATTTGCAGTCAAAATACGTACGTGCTTAAAGCATATTCTAGATATTAGCTATAATTTGGCTTATTGATAGCTTAATAATCTGGCTAATAATTAATAAGCTGGAGCCTACGGTGGCTCAGTTGGTAGAGTGTCGGATTCCCACACCTCTGTAAAAATTGCATGTGCTTTGTTTACAAACACATCGCAGACCCTCGTCATTGATTAGCACCATATGGGAGCACAAATATGGCGACGTTAAATAAAAAAAAATTAATAAGCTACCGAGACATTCTAGCTTACTTACTACCAGGGTGTATACATAATTATATATAATTAAATAAAGTTATATATAATCATATATACTTATATATAAGTACATACATTTTTATACACAATTATATATACTCGTATATATATATATATATATATATATATATACCATATACAAGTTTATAAGTAGCTTTATATAACAATATATATTCATATAAACTTGTATGTATGTCATTCTTATAGTATTCGAACAAGTCTTACGCACTCATGTCATGGATTTTGCCGGCGACTTTTTATATGAAAGTACTACAAAATAAGCTCTCAATTTTTTTTAGCACCTAAGGTCCTTTGTTCGGCCAAGTAGAGTGTTCTAAATTTTCAATACTGGCCAAAAAACGGCTATTTTCATAAAATTCGTGAGAGATCTCATAGATACCAATTTGAGCGTATCAAAAAGAAAAACAATTCTTTTTTTACGTACGTAAACTTAAAATTTTGCGTTTTTTAGAATGCAACGATTTTAAAACAAAGTTTATCGAGAAAAATAAACAATAAAGCACAAATCGGCATATAAAATTTTTTATTTATTGAATTTTTGAATTTTTTTTCGTTAAACTTTGTTCAAAAAACGTTTTTGTAAAAAATGTTACATACATCAAAGTTGTATTTTTTCGAGATCTACAACTTTACCGTGGAAAATGTTTGCGTATAATCTTATATAATCCAATTGTGGCCCAAAAATCGATTTTTATGCCTTTTTTACCATTTATTTTTCGTTTTTATCGTCAAACTTTATTTAAATGACGTTTACGTAAAAAATGTTAAGTATAAAAAAGTTGTATTTTATTTAGATCTACAACTTTACCATAGACAAATTAGGAAAAAAAATAAAATCTATTTAAGATACAGGATAGAATTCAATTAGAAAAGGCCTGCATTGATTATTCATACTCTAAATAAATAGATAGATACTCAACCTGGAACATCTTGCATTCTTTTCTACTACAAAAATATTATCTTTTTGGCTAGTTTCGTAAAAAAAAAATTTGGTAGACTAGAGTTACAGTGGTGTCAACTTAGCGAATTTTTAAAAAACCATTAACATCAAACAGCTGTAATTCTAGCCAAAAGCATCTTTTTCAAAATGTTAAACAGGAGAATTAAAGGTTTTTTCCAGACGAAGAAAATGAGATGTCACAGGATTGATAAGACTGAAATTTGTAGAAATGGCAAAAGTTTGAACATAGCCTAAGAATTAGAATAATGCGCATGCGCATTGGTGCTCACCAAAATGAGCCTTCAAGTATTTTCGGACCGTACAGATTTTTGCCTGAAAGTTGGTCAAAAGACGAAGAAATACTTTTTTAAAAGTTAAACAGTAGTTAAGATTGAAGCTCTTTGGAGTTTTATAAAAATATCATATTTTTGGCCTATTTAAAAAATTCCAGGGGGTACCATAATGAATAAAAATTGCTAAAAATTTTTTGGGGGCTGCTTTGAACATGCACTTTCATAGAAAAAATTGGCGAAAATTTTCTAGAATCTCGGCAACTTTGAAACTGGTTTTAATACATTAATTACACAAATTAATACAAAAAAATTAAAAAAAAAGATAAACCGATTTTGAAAAAGACGATCTGAAAAGTATGAAATAATCTATAAAAAGTATAAATAATCGATAAAAATCTTTTCGAAGTGGTCGCCGAATATCAAACGGATGTATCTTTCTTATGGATATGATTTAGAACTTATACTGGATTTGGTTTAAACACATATACTTATAATGCCTCTGAAGCCAGATCACCGTAACTCGGTGAAATTCGGCGCCGACTTCGAAAAGGTTTTTATCAATTATTCATACTTTTTATCGATTATTTCATACTTTTTAGAGCGCTTTTTCAAAGACGGTTTTATTAAAATTCTTTTTATGTTATAATTTTTAGTTGTACCGACCAAATTTCATTTTATTTATCCAAATCCAAAAGTTTATCCAAATCGGTTCAGTAATATCGCAGTATTGCGCGAACAAACATAGAAAAAAAAGAAAAGAAAAACTATACAGATCGATTAGAGAACCTGCTTCTTTTTCGAAGTCGATTAAAAAGCGTTTATTTATTGTAATAATCAAAAATTTATTTTAGCTACAGCAGATTTTTATTTATTTATTCTTAAAAGTGAATTTGCTCAATATCAGACCAAAATTATCGCTTATTTTTGAAAATCAAAATTTGCACTTAATAAGGATTTTTTTATGTTGAATGTACAAATTTTTATTACTAAGTTTCATTATTCAGTTTTATTATTTTCCTTATATTATTATTACAGTGTTTGACAGTCGTAAATCTTACCAAAATCAGTTTGCAAAATTGTATTTCATCAAGAAATGTAATCTTTATATTAAAAAACTTCAGTTTCTAATATTGAGAAAAATGTTAAAATCGTTGAATATATAAGTTCATCTCCTACATTTAATTGTACCTAACTATGCTTTACTTAATTTAATTAAACCCAGTGTATAAGTATAGTATATCGCAGTTCTAACCCATTCTCAAATAAATATCTTTAAACCAAATTTGTTCATAAAATGCCGCTTTTTTACGCCCGAAAGTCTTACGCACGTCCAATACCGTGAAAATGTTCCCTACTCTGATTTCAAGCTCGTAACCAAGAGAAGACGAAAAAAAGCAGCCTGCAAAAAAATAACTCGCGAAGGGTGAAAAAGAAGAAAGATTCAGGAAGAGCGCGGGAGCATCAAACGCTCTGCCAGGATGTACTTTAAATCTTCGCCGCGTGTACGCTTGCACACACGACCGCAGCGTGCGCGCATTTATATCTCCTCGTCCCTTCTTCACCCGCGTTTTATCGAACGTCCTTAACTGCGCTCTTCGCTCGCTCTCCCTTTTTATCAGCGCGCGGGTGCGCGCGCGAAGCGCATTCGTTCCACCCGCTACTCTTCACGCACTCTGTCCTTTCAAACACACACTCGCACGCACACTTACACAAACGCATACACATATATATACACATATACATTCATACGTATGCATTCGCACATACAAACCTATGCATTCACACATACAAATCTATACATTCAAACATACATATACATACAATCATATATTTATGCATACACGCATACATTCATATACATACTCATACATTCATATACATACTCATAGATTCATATACATACTCATAGATTCATATACATACTCATAGATTCAAATACATACTCATACATACACGTGCACGCATATACACATATACATACTCATAGATTCATGTACATACTCATACATTAATATACATACACATACATTCCTATACATACTCATACATTCATATATACATACACATACTTTCCTATACATACTCATACATTCATATATCTATACTCATACATTCATATACATACTCATACATTTATATACATACTCATACATTCATATACATACTCATACATTCATATACATACTCATACATACACGTGCGCGCATATACACATACACATACTTATCATTCGCATATTTACACATACATACACACTGCTCATATATTCATAAATACACACACTCATACGCACATACTCATACATACATATACGCAAACACTCATACACGTACTCATGCACGTACACAAGCATACTCACATACACATACTCATACAAGCACACAAGCATACTCACATATAGATACTCATAAATACATATACGCACATACACTCACACGCACACACATGCACACATACATATCTATTCATACATACACACATTCAAATATATGTTCTTAAACACATACACATAACACATGCATATACATATACACACTTACTCATATACACATGCATATGAGCACACATACCCGTATACACACATAGTACAAGTCGTCGACGTCTTTACCGGTGACATCGTCACCATCGTCGTCGTTGCACTTCGCGCTTTGCTACTCCACACGCTGCTTCTACACTGTCTCTCTCTCTCACTCTCTCTTACCCACCCTCGCGCGCACTTTAAAAGCGTGCGTTTCCTCTCACTCCTGTCGTTCGCGCTCTGCTCCTCGACCTTTTACATCTTTCGTAATTGGCTGCGCCATCTTCCCATTACTGCGGCCACGAACACAGCGAAAAAGTGAAGGTATGAAAGAGAGAGAAGAGAGAGAGAGAGAGAGAGAGAGAGAGAGAGAGAAGAGAGAGAGAGAGAAGAGAGAGAGAGAGAGAGTGAGAGTAAGAGTATGAGTAAGAGAGTGCGAGAGAGGAGTGACAACGAGAGAGTCTACGACAGACACAAAAGATGAGAGATAAAAAGGCTCGCCGTGTAAAAATTGCGAGATCGCGGCGTTAAGGAAGAGCGAGAGCGAGAGAGAGAGAGAGAGAGAGAGAGAGAGAGAGAGAGAGAGAGAGGAAGCGAGAGTGAGAGAGAAAGAAAGAGAGAGCGAGAGAGAGAGAGTGGGAAGGAGCGAGCTAGAGAGAGAGAGAAAGAGAGATCGAGAGAGAGAGAGAGAAAGAGAGAGCGAGAGAGAGAGCGAACGAGTGAGTAAAAGAGTCTAGAAAGAGGTTGGGAGGTAGGAATATTGATAGGGCTGGGCAAGTATATGATAATGGATAAAGAGAATGGGGCGAGGAGGAGGAGATGGGGAGGAGGTGCACAGGCTTGTATGGATTGGTGGCTGTTGAAGTTGATTAGATGGCGTCCCGTGTGCCTCGGTGTTTCGCGTCTAGCGTTAAGGGCCAATTGTTTCGCCAATCTTGAGAGTAGTGTCTGAGGGGTGACACGAAATTTTCTCGACACGTAGTTTTTATTCATGGATACGTGGCTTGTAAGTGTGCTTTTGATCTGATTTTTTATATGTTTGGCAAAATATACGTTGAGATATTTCTTTGTAATCGATTATTTTTTTACCTCGGTAAATAAACAGTGAAATAATTCATTGGTACTATAATTATTCTTGATGATTTTACTTTAACTGAAGTTAATTATTAATAATACAGTAATGAATTTGGTTGCTTAACTTGTAATTTTGTTGTACATATGTATATGTTTTATAAACATCAAGCATTAATATTATCGACTGGCATTTGAATAAACAGAAAATAATATTTATTATTATTATTATTAAACAACACATTAAAATAAATTATTGAATAGTACTACATTTATGTAAATAAAACTTATCAATATTATTGTATTATAATCAATTTAGATGTATCATACTTTTATTAAATAAACTGATTCTTCTGATATGTGGCCACAAGATAATATTAATTTAAAATAAAATCTAATTACAGAAATGATTTCTCAAACCAATGTATTACTTTAAAATAGAAAGTAATATTTTATTCTAGCTCATCGACCACGCTAGCCAATAAAAAAATCCGGAAAATGTGAGGGAGCGAAAAGGTAGAGAAAAGAAAAATGTAAAAGTGATGTGGGGGGACGACGTCGCAACATTAAGGAACATCACAGATAAGGGCGTACAGGGGATACCAAGTGGATGATAGCAGATAAAGAGAATAGGGTGGATAGATATAGATTGGTTGTTGAAATAGATTAGAAGATAGCGAGATGGCAATCTTTATCGCTGCGGGTCTACCGTTTACCCCAGAAACAAACAACTCGTGTACCGAATATCATGATTTATCCGAATGATAGAATTGGAACCGGGAAGCTGAGTGAAATTTAAGTGAAAAGGGAAATCTTTCAATTTATAATATATAAGAAAAATTTTTTTTTGACTATGTAAAAAATATTAAAATAAGTTTATGAAGCGTGTATTACAATTATGATAATAACATCTCTAATGTGGGAAAAAGGCAAAAAATAAAAATATATTAAAAAATAATTGGAGCATAGTAGATTCTTCATTTTTGTTCGTTTTATAAACATTTTTATATTAGTGATATCGTTATATTACGAAAATTCATAAAGGAACGTTGCATACTCATTTGACACATTATCTTTTATTTTATGAAAAATGTATAAAGATGGTAAAAAATAAATCATCCTTAATATATATTACTTCACTAAATTTCTAATAAATATTTAGGAGTTTTCAAACATTTTATGCATTTTTATTAAAGCGTTTCATAAATTTTTCATAATGTTATTTTTGAGCTTCGATAATAAACCAATAAAATGTTCAATAATGTGCAGTAAATGTACATAATTAATTTTTAACTTCAAAATAATTTTTAAAATATTTTAAAACAAAAACAGTGAATACAAACTAAATCTAATTTAATAAAGATTTTTAATCAAAGTGTACTTTGAGTTCATTCGAATTCAAAATATTCACGAACAAATTTGCAATCTGGTTGTAACTTATCAAAATTGATTCTGTGATTGAAAAATATATGAAAAAATTTTACCCTGTTGTTTGAAACACGCAAAAATTGAAAGTTTGATTTTTTAACTGTTCCAATATTCATAGATAGAATGATAAACTACTTTAGCCTTTTTCCAAATAATACCAATTTTGATGAGTTGACTGAAATATCAATTACGTCATTCAATATACTCTTATTAAAATATCCAGATTCATTTCTTAGCTTCAAAATTGAAAATGTAAGCCCTGGTTCAGTGTTCTGTCTCATTATAAAACCAAATCAAATTACATCCTTTAGAAAACGAAGAAAACGAAAGTTTTGTATTTGCCTACATTGATATAATACCCGATTAATCAAGGATGCGCCACGTTACTCGCCGTGTCCTAGTCATGACAGCGCTTTACTAATAAAATTAATTGGGTACTACAATGATTTCGTAACCTCATCATATTATATTATCATATATTTCTGTCCGCATTTTAAAAAGAGAAAAGGTTTAGAAAAGTTACTTGATGATCCCCTGAGTCACACCAATAGAATATAAAAAGATGACCGCTGATGCGACGATACATTGTTTTATCTATATCTTCTTCAATTTTGGAGATGTCGTAAATTTAAAAATTTACAATAAGAAACTATACCACGATCTAAAAGAATATATTGTTTATTGAAAATTGGTATTTTTCTTATTCTACCCTGACCCATTTCTCGTTATTGCTAAATAATTTCAAACACATTGCTTATTATTTACCAAACTTTCTCTCAAACTTTAAAGAAAACACTGTCTACCACGCAACTCGCACACACGCGGCTAAAACTTCGGCGTAGAATCCTGCTCACTGACAAAAACGACACGGCTTTCCGTCCCGCGCCCGCGTCCACAATAAATAAAGCGAGAGAGAGAAACAGAGAGAGAGGGAGAGAGAGAGAGAGAGAGAGAGAGCGCCGAGCGCGAGAATCGCGAAGATATGAAGATTTCGATAACGCTCGAGCAGACGCGGATAGATTGCGCGGCGCCCGCGCAGTTACAAGAAAATATGCAAGAAGCGACGGCGCGGCGCTGCGGATACGGCGCGCGAAGCCCGCTGAGAGAAAAGACAAATGTGTAAGGGAACGAGGTAAGAAGCTTTCGAAAGAACGCGGAAAATGAGAATGAATGCCAAAGAGTGCAAAAAAAGCAACGCGCGCGCGCGCGACGAAACAAAGGAAGACAAAAGGAAACGCGATAAGACACTTGCGCGCGCGCTTCGGCTCGCTCTTCCTTTTTCCACCTCTCTTCCTCTTTCTCTCGCTCTTCTCGGCTCTTTCTCACGCCCCAAGAATTATAGAAATTGTTGACATTTCAACGAGGATGAAAGATCATTCCGAGGAATTCTGTAACTGAGATTGGGATTTCTTTTTTCTTCCTTGTAGTATCTTCTATGAAGATTCTTTTATTAATATGCTATTGTGGATTATTGACGTCAGTTGAACACTGAATTGAAACTATTTTTAATTACTCGCACCTTATATCATTGTATCATACAGCAAAAGATATTGTATAAAAATTGATTTAGCATAGACAAATTTGAAAATTGATATTCACATTAATTTAGTTTTTTTATTTTAATTTATAAAACGAAAAAAAGTTATCTATGCAATATTTATTTATTTATATATTTATTTACTCACTTACTTACTTCTTTATAAATGGAATAATACTGAGAATTGTTCAAATTTTTTTTTCATATACATACGTACACGTTAAATAACAATGTTAAATATTCTGTAAATTGAAAGCCAAGCATTATAAATATTTTAAATGGTACAAATTTGAATGTTAATCGACCTAAAAGCCCTCAACGTTAAAAGAGTTTCTATGTCCGATACTAGAATCATTTATCGACGTTCTGTGTTTTATTTAAATTTGCTTAAAGAGACTTCATTTAGAAGAGACGCATTAAAACATATAATATTTCTAAATTTGTTGATCGTTAATCAGACAAACTATAATTAAAAATAAATTATACACATTTAGAAATTTCAAACGAAGAAAATAATAAATATTGTGCTAAGTATTGTTCCTAGTTTGGTAAAGAAACTTACACTGTGTAAAAATATATATCCAGGAATTTTTCAATAGTTGGTTTTAAATTAAATTGTATATTTACATTGGTATAACCTATACCGAATAATTTTACTTTCTACCTAAATCTCGAAATGCAGAAGCAGAATAAGCACTCTTAGCAAAAAAATGTTCAAGAATCCTCAGCCAACGCAAAAGTATAAAAAAGCCTCCCAAACGCTCGGAATACGAGCGTCTTCGACTTCAAAGACGCAAACAAAGTGCGTCTGCCACCTTCATAATCCACGACATTAAAAATTTTCGCCACTTTCCATCAAAAGATTACTCTGAAAATCTCTTTCTGGGAAGGCGTAGCGCAAAAAAACGGGCGACAAGAAGATCCTAAAGTAAACTCTCTCTCTCTCTCTCTCTCTCTCTCTCTCTCTCTCTCTCTCTCTCTTTCTCTCTCTCTCCTCTCTCTCTCTATAAAAGTTCGAACGCAAAAACTCAGTGCGAGAGCAGAAGAAGAAAAAAAAGGGGTTGGGCAAAGTGGGAGAAAAGAGAGAAAGTAGGAGTGACACCAGAGACAGCGGCCGCGTAAAGCAACGGAATGCTTCAAAAATTAAAGAAGTGCGAGAACGACCCTGAATAAGATAGAAGCTTGCGAGCTAGAACAGAGCTAGATAAGCAAGAAAAGTAGAAGTTACAGTGGTAGAAGAATAGGTGGTTCGATACCCTTGTCCATAGGCCAATTTATTGTAAAAATTTGGTTTTGGTTGAACACCTACAATATACACGATATTTTTAATGAAATATCAACCATTTGGTTATATTTTAATTCAAATCACAACTTATTGAAGTTGGCACCCGAAAAGATAATTATGTTCAATCAAAAAGTAATTATAAAAGAATTCACCCCGTTCAATTTGTTGCATAAGAAGTTTGGTAATTGCTTATTGCTTACATGTTTGGCACCAACTCCAAAAAGTTGCAGTGAGTTCAAGTAACTAATAAGGAACTTGCATGAAAAAATCTATTCGGTCCGTCAGATAGATTATCGAAAAATAATCAACACATATGTTTTCTTTTTTTTAAATAAATGAATATTAACAAATATACAAGAAGTTTAAATGTCGTGTGACGTCATAATTCCCCATATATATATATATATATATATATATATATATATATATATATATATATATATATATATATATATATATATATATATATATACTACAACGAGGAATCGTGACGTCACACGACAGTACAACCTGCTGTATCTTTGTTAATATTCATTTATTTAATAAAAGAAAAAATACATGTCGATTATTTTTCGATAATTTATTTGACGGTTCTAATAGATTTTTTCATGCAAGTTCCCTATTCGTTGACATTTCATTTGATAAAGTTAATAAAAATGTACCGGTGTTGTACTGATCCAGTACTTGAGAATTTTTATTTCGTGACTTAAAGTTAAACGATACCAAGATAAACACAACAAGTATTATAAAATATAGTCCAGTAGTACTTGAGATATTCGCGGACAAACATAAATATATATATACATACGCATTAAACTGCGATCCTCTTCTTTTAAAGTTTGATTTTGTTGTTTGTATTATATTAAATACCATTTAAACAGTAGTCCTGGATAAAATAATTCTTATTGATTTCCAAAAAAAAATAGATTTGTATATAGATATCCATAAGTGCTTATTGTGTCTTTTATTTATTATTTTCTTATTATTTATCTTTAGCTAAACTTAAGTCAAGTTAAGTAACGTATGTCAATTTTATAGACATTTTGGTGCTCCATATATAGGGGAAGGTGGGGCACGATGGGTTTGGCGGGTGGATTGGGCATTCAAATGTTCACTAAATAAATGAATATTCTAACATGATACGAGGGTAGTTCAATAAGTCTTTAGAATAAAGTATAAAAACAATTTTTTTTGGGTAAATTTTTTTTTATTTTTCAACATAATCTCCTTGGAGCTCTATACACTTGGTCAATCGCTTTTTAAGTTTTTTTAATCCTTCAGAAAAGTGTGTTTTCGGAAGTTCCTCAAAATAAGCACTTACAGAGGCAATGACGTCTTCGATGTCCGTAAATCTCTGTCCACCGAGCCATTTTTTAAAGTTTGGAAATAAGAAAAAGTCACTGGGGGCTAAATCTGGTGAATACGGTGGGTGTTCGACCAATTCGAATTTTAGTTCTTCAATTTTAGCCATTGAAACGAAGCATGTGTGAACTCGGGCGTTGTCGTGATGAAAGAGAATTTTTTTTCTCGCCAAATGTGCTCGTTTTTTTTTAATTTCTTCTTTCAGCTGCTCTAATAATGATGCATAATACTCACCAGTAATTGTTTTACCCTTTTCCAAGTAGTCAATAAGTATAATTCCACGTGCATCCCAAAAAACTGTAGCCATAACCTTACCAGCTGACTTTACGGTCTTTGCCTTCTTTGGAGCTGGTTCGCCTGTGGAAATCCACTGTTTGGATTGTTCCTTTGTCTCAGGAGTGTAGTGGTGTATCCATGTTTCATCCACAGTCACAAATCGACGAAAAAATTCCTCAGGATTCCGACTTATGCGCGCCAAAAGAGCCTCAGAGGCGACCACTCTATTGCGTTTATTCTCAGCTGAGAGCAAACGCGGCACCCATCTTGCCGATAGCTTTTTCATGCCTAATTTTTCATGTAGAATTGAAACAACTGCACCTATAGATATCCTTGTGGCCTCAGATAACTCACGCACTTTTAATCTTCTATCCTTCAACACCATATCGTGGATTTTATTGATGATTTCGGGAGTAGTTGCTTCTACGGGCCTTCCTGAACGTGGTTCGTCACTTATTGATGTACGACCACGCTTAAATTCATTTACCCAGTTATAAACCGTTGCTAAGGCAGGGGCAGATGTGCCATGAACTGAGTCCAATTCATTTTTTATCTCATATGGAGTTAAACCCTTTAAATGAAAATGTTTAATTACCGCTCTGAACTCGTTTTTTCCATTTTTTTTAACAAGCAATTTTTTTTTTTTCAATTGGTTATAAAAACACGTAAACTCAGAAGATGTGGACTGTGACTGCACCATATATCTAGTCGGGAGTGGTGCTGACTGAAAACAGATGATTTGGAGCGATTCGCGCGCCATCTGTTGGTCATTCTAAAGACTTATTGAACTACCCTCGTAGTATTTTTTATATGTTGTAAATAGCTTTTACTTTTTCCCTCTGCAAATCCTAAATGAAAAAAATTAATACAAATCGTATGAGAATTATTAGAAATTGAGGACTTCAAAACGGTGTTTTTTCCATAATTCTAATCTATTTCTCAAGAACAAATAAATCATATGAGCTTCGAAAGGGAATTACTTTTACAGTTTAAATCGTAAATTTTTAATAGTATTTTTAATTGATGATCTCCGATGCTCAGGAAAAAAGTAATATTACATATAAAAATACTCTAAAATGGGGCACGACTGGCACCACTAGCGGGGCACGATTGGCATACGTGAGTCGTCAATTTATTTCCGCCGAGTTTAACAGCTGATTTTCTTAACCTTACTTTTGCGTCCTTAACATTTCGGAGTCGGAGTCTTAGATGTTGGTGAAAGAGTCAGTGTTAATGAAATGGTCTGGTTTTTAGTTTTGATCCTCAATCCTATAAAATGCAAATTTAATAGTAACGTCCAATATTTTTTTTAAATAAATTTTTCATTAATTCACCGTGCCAATCGTGCCCCACCTCCATGCCAATCGTGCCCCACGGGTGGGGAAAATGGGCAGTTTTAGCGGTATTGTACTTTGCATTATAAAAAACAATGCAATATATATTTTATAATAAAAAATAATGTATCTAAATCTTGAGATATTCTACTTTAAGAAGCACTTTTAATAATTTGTATTGGTACAAAATAGAAAGTACAGGATTCTTTTGAAGTTAGGGTGCCCGTACTGCCCCACCTTCCCCTACTGTCGAGCAAAAAGATTGGTAACTTCAAAATATCGCATTCTGCTTTGATGCAAAGTTTGTAAATTAGCAAAACAATATATTTTATCAGAATAAGTTCATTTCTTCATAATTTTCTATTTTCTATACGATTAAAAGCATAGAATACCAATAAAATTAAGCTTTCATATAAAATATATAGTGGAACCATAAGCAAGAAGGTCATAATATGCAATAAAAAAGAACAATTTTATTAATGTTATTACTTAAGAATTAAAATTTCAAAAGTCAGTAATTTTATTAAATTAAAAATAAATTTTATTTTATTAAATAATTATTATTCTCATAGAAAATGAATTAAAAAATCACCTACAAAAGCTTTTCTATTTTTATTTTATTTCATATTTTGGTGGATTATAGAAAAAAGACTGTACCTTCATTCATTTTTAACCGGAAAACAGAGCCTTTATGGCGTTTTTGCTTAGGAAAATGCTAAATATGAACAAAGATGAAACTTTAAATATTGCACTATTATAATAAATATCAGATTTTTAAGTTATAAAAATCTTTTATTATAGAAGCGATACAAAGGAATCAAAATAGCCCAAAATATCATTTTCGAATTTTTTGAATTATTTTACCGCGTTTTAAAATATTAATTTAATATCCCCATATCCGAAAAATATTATGATCTGTAATAATACTTCAAATCAATACTTACAATAGATACTACGGAAATAACATTTTGAGTACACTATTATATCTTTTTCATCAATATTATTATTATACAATTACTTCATTTTAGTAATGAAAATTTTGGAAAATACTGCAATTGTATAAATAATATTCGAGCTGAGATATTATAATTAAATTTCATACGTTATATTCTCTGTACTCAAATATCAAAATATTAATTATATCTTTTGCAAAAAAAAATAAATAAAATTGTAAATGTTAATATAGATTAAATGATTAAAAAAGTATTATAATGAAATTTAATAAAATTGCATTTTATAAGATTCGATAATTCGCTTCCTCAAAACTACTGAGTTTTCAATAAAATTTTGAAAATTTCACGGGAGAGACAATTGAAAATTTCATCCCGAGTATTGTAAAATAATGTAATAATAAAGTATAACGTATCACATTAAAGTTCAAATATTATATTAGAAGTGAGTCTGACCTTGGAAGCCTTTAGAATATCTTAACATGAATTATAAAATGTAAAGATAGATCTTTTGAGCTATAACTTTTAATAAAATATATAGGTTAATATATTTTAGGACCTAAAAGCCCATTAATGCCAACGTTTAAGGATGCAAAGCTTCTTTGTCAACACAAAAAATATGCTATATTAATAGCAATGCCACCAGAATATTTTTATTTAAAGTTACATATAAATTATAATTCACGAAATAAAGAATTTTGTTTATTGCAATTGAAATTAAAATTGGTAAATAAATATAATTATTATTAACGCTTATTTAAAGAGAATTTAGTTAAATATTCAAAGTTATTGAGAATATTTAATACCATTGTACACACAATGAATATTTAAAAGTTTTATATAACTGCTAATTTAAACTTTTATGACACTCGCTATTTCCAGGACTTACATCTAGAGACAGTAGAGACCAACTTCAAAATGACAAAATCTATCAACAGTGGTTGGGGCTAGATTCTTTTATCTTAACGTAGAGCGATAAAAAGGCGAAATAGATTGATAACGGATGAATAATCAATAATAAAGTATTAATAGCGCTTAAAAGTGCGTACTAAACTGTTCTTCAATTTGAAAACAATTCTTCTAATAACTTTCCTACACAATAGATGTTTAAGCAAATTGCTAAATAACATTGTTTCATGTTTAATTACACAGCTTAATCTTAATCCCACGTCCTCTGTCCAACCGTCACTTTCACCTTAAACCTTATAATCTAATCATCACAAGCATTAACGAGTTAAACTCGACATTCGCAAGACTCGCAACTTCTTGCCACCCCACGGCCCACACACACACACGCGACGCGCGCGTTCCTCAACTTTTTCCAACCTCCGCCGCGCCTTTCAGACCACAGCCGCAGCCGCATTCAGACCTCATCCATCACCGCACGCGACTTTTCTCTCGCTCTCGAAAAAAACCAAAAAAAGGAAAAATTCCGGAGTGTGTATATATAGCCGGCCTACACCCGCGCTACGCGGGCGGCGAATTCTCTGCTCTTCTCCCTCCCGAGCGAAAAATATCTCGAGGTACACACCGGCGGCACGCGAGCGGTAATACCCGAGGAGAAAGAGGAAAGTTGGCGGCCGCGGAGGCGGGAAGAGCGAGCGCGAGTAACGGAGGAAAGAAAAAAAGGGTGTACAAGAGTTCGAGAGCGAAGGGAGAAAAAAGGTAGGAATAAAGACGAAGAGAGAGAGAGAGAGAGAGAGGTTAAGTGGCCCGCCTGGATTTTCCGCGCTCTCTTCGAGGACGGCTTTTAATTTTTGGTATTCGAGGCGAGGGGCGAGAGGCGCAGCCGAGTGGCTGAAGCGCTCGGGGGATTTCAAGGCGGCGGGGGGTTCATTAGGTGAAAGTGGGTGTGATGCTTGGGGCTTTTAAGGGGGGGGGGGGGGTCGCTTGAGTGGTTGACGATGTGGTTGGAGTATAGGTTATGGTGTGCGAGATTATTGGCTCACTGTAATTGTTTAGAATGTATATTATTGTTTGACGATAATTGCAATTGCACAAGCCGTACGTTTATTTATTTAGATGAATTGCACGATTTTTGTAGCGTTTTTATTGGGAATAAGTTTGTTTGTAAATTAATTTTTGAGCGTTATATTTTTATGATGTATTATTTAGCATTTCATTATAATTGCAGTGGCGAGAGTAATCTTTTTTTTATTAGCCAGGTATATTAAAAGATATATACATTCCCTGGTAGAAAATTATCTAGTTTTATCGAGGCCCTCGATTATTTCCTTGGCAAACTAGATAGATCTACATAGTTCTAGATTAATTTTCTACCAGGGTTTATGTAAATCATTTAAAAGATTACTACAGATATTTCATTTGACATAACTTTATTTATAAACGGGTTTTTTAGCATTGTGTTTTATATCGCTTTTATTAGAATGTTGATTTACTATTTTATGTTAATCGCTGTTTCACAAGTATTTTATTTATTTTAGTAAATAAATAGTATTTACCTTATTATTTCTTTGATAATCATAGTTGCAGAAGAATATTATTTATTGACATACATTATAAAATTATTACAGATATTTTATTTAAAATAAGTCTATTAATAAAAGATATTTAAGCATTAGTTACTATGAACGGCCGGATGTAATAAGGGGACTAGCGCTCGTAAACGCGTAAAATTATTGTCCAAGGAGAGAATTTTGAAAATAGATCAAATTGAAATTTTGACAATTGATACACATAGGAAATTTTATTAGGCATCTTTTTGTATTCAAACAAAATTTTCTTTTGTCTTCTAATTATTTAAGAAAAACGCAGTTTTTAGCTTGAAAAAAATTCAATACATTTTTATCTTCAACTCGTTGTAACTTGGCGTGGTTTTAATATTTTTTATTCAAAATTTAACCGAATAATCTTCAAAATATTCTACGTGTGTTAGAATATTTAAAAAAATGTGAAACGTATTAGAGTCATATAGTAAATTTTTGAAAATACTACTGTTAAAATCTGTCAATGATATGTGACAAGATGCGTCGGCTGCGTCGAGCGCACCGAAATCGGATGCAATTTGTAAATCGCTCATACTTTTTCACCATTATCAATCAAGGTTGAGAACTTTCCAATAAATTTCCTCGGTATATAATGAACATTTTTCTCGCAGAAAGTTTTTACGATTCGAAATTTTGTACCACAACTTGTGTGAGTCATTGTATCAATGGCAGATTTTGAAAGTAATAGTTAAAAAAATTTACTATAAGTCTCTAAACTGCTTAAATTTTTTATAAATGTTCTAACACACGTAGACCATATTGAAGATTATTGTTAAAGTTTGAATAAAAGATATTAAAACAACGCGAAATTACAACGAGTTGAAGAGAAAAATGTATTGAATTTTTTTCAAGATAAAAATTGCGTTTTTCTTAAATAATTAGAAAACAAAAGAAGATCAAAATTTGGTTTTAATACAAAAAGATGCTGAATAAAATTGTCTATGTGTATCAATTGTCAAAATTTCAATTTGATCAATTTTGAAAATTCTCTCCTTGGACAATTACGCGTTTTCATGCGCTAATCCCCTTATTGGATGCGGCCCTTCAATTTCGGTTCGCATGAATAAAAAGCACTGCTCAAAGCAAGCTATTTAAAATTGCAAAATTGTGCATGATTGAATTCTGCCGGTACAAAATATTTCATAAATTCAAACTTTTATTTTAACTTTTTTGAAGACAACGTAAAATCCCTTTTATTAAAAATTTTATTAAAATTCAATTACACAAGGACGAATTTTCAACATTTTTACTATACACAAAACTCGCTCTAGAACATCGCTTGAATATTACTCATCTCAATCAACATATTTCGTATTTATTAAAAAATTTCCGACAAATTCCACTCCATAGTGTCCCGAACAACGACAAACAAAAATACCGCGCGCACCCGTTCGCAGCGTCACACGCAAATTATAATCGCGAGCGTGCAATTTCAACTTAGACACTCCGCGATACTTACTTTGACAGCGTATCGCCTATGGCAATGCGCGCACGCGCGTGCGTTCTCTTTAGTTTTGCAGTCACGTAGACAGGCAAATTGCGGCTGATGTAGCTGTGCAATTGTATTTCGGCATATAGGGAGAGCGCACCGCGCAGAATTTCGGCGCGCAGTACAGGTCAGCTTTCCGAGCGCGTGTGCATATAGCGAAGACAGGTATATATGCGCACGCGGCCCCCGTGACAATGTGTGAAATCAGGACTTTGATAGCTTATTTCATCGCCTCGCGTTGATAGTTCCATGGAGAATTAAATTGTTCCCGATTGCCAGAGCCGAAATGGACTGAGGGAATTTTGCGGGAGTATGCGTGGATTTCGTAACGATGGCGAAAGCGAGTTTCTGGTTAAACTTATGTGATTTTGAACCTGATTTTTAGTAATTGCGTAAGCAAAATTCTGTACTTCCTAATATATATATACTTACTGATGTAAAGTTAATTTAATGTACACTTGAAAAATAATAACAAAGATTAAGCTCTGAATGTCTAGTCACATCCAGATTTCGAATCACTTATAAGGAGAGTATCTCACCTACGGGTCACGGACTTTGATGAACATTTTTTGTATACAGTGTATTCTATATTTCCATAATTCCACTTACAAAAAGAAGCCCTTTAATTACTTATTCTCCATAAGGCAAAATTCTACTCATAGTTTAGTACTAAATAGAAATATAATACAAAGATGTTAACGAGATCATAGATACATAGCTATTTTCATTTAGGACATTTCATCTTATGTATTGAAGTTACTTCAATTATTTTATTTAATAGCTTAGCTTATTTCATCAAAGCTACATTATCGCTCTCAATAAAGAAAAAAAAACAAGCACAAACAAGAACTGCATCCTAATCTACGAAAATAAATTTTGCCCCAATCCCTCGTTCTATCTCTCACAAGCTCGTCTTAAGCTCAAGCAAATCTTAAATCCTCATTTTCGCGCAATAAATCGCGTCTCTAATTCATTCTCGAATTTTAAAGACGGAAATTTTCGAATGTTTGTCAAAAATCTTTTATAAAATTCTTTTAAATGAATTATTCTTTTTTATTCGTTAAGGCGTCTCGATAGCATAGATATGTCAACAATAAACGAGAAAAAAATTAGTACCTTTCCACGATTTATTTAAAATAAACAAGCCATATCGTTCAGGAAATCCATTTTCGTAAATAATTATTAAACATTATCTATCATATTCAGGCGTCTTAATCTAATTAACAGCGACGTTGTAGTTATCTAAAATATTAGACGCTCCCACTGAATCTTGATTGAAATAACTAATGGGGCATTAATTTATTTTTAATACTTTTACTACATCACTTAACTTTTCCAAATCAATCGCGTAAATATGGTACTAATTTTCAACGTTTACTGTTAATATATCATTAGCAACAATACCTTGGTCGATGACGCTCCCTCGGTTAATTTTAACTATCCATCCATCCATCCATCCATCAATTCACCCAGCCCACAGCGAGACTATCAAGGGGCATGACGGATCTGAAATTTTTGAACGGTTGGAGTTTAATATAATAAATATATGTATATATGTAATATATCTATATGCATTATCTATATGCTCACACATTGATAATAATAATTTCTACATCAGCATAATAATATAGAGAACATCATGATACTAATTAATAATGTTTAGTAGGTACATTAAGTTAAGCACTTATACTTACATCTTTAATAAATAACTAACAGCAGAAACAGAATATTAATGAATTCATTAACGAGATTTGCATTAACAATTCGTCTGATTCAGACTCTGGCAAGAGATTAGTTTTTATTTGCTTTCTTTTCAACTTGTTAATCTGGCTATTAATTTATAATCTAAAGATAGTTTCGCGAATTTTCTACCAGGACATTAAAAATATAAAGCTACTTAATATTGTCCCTGAATATATATTTGAATAAACAGGAAAATAATTATCATGTAAGAATACATTTATATAACAAAATATATATTTAAATGAAAAAAGCTAATTTAATAATATTACGTTTGATTAAATTAAGTGAGATGTATTCTTTAATTAACAATACTGAAAATGGACCATAAAAGAAACAATATTAATAAATTAAAAGAAACTAAATTACAATTATTCTTCCTAAGTAACTTCGCGTACTTTAGTAAAGCTGCATTATCCCCCAAAAAACAAACCCAAAAGAAACTACACCCTAATCTACGAAAACAAATTCCACCCCAATCCCTTGCTCTACCACTCTCTCTCTCTATCTCTTTCTCTCTCTCTCGCTCTCTCTCGGTCTCTCTCTCTCGCTCTCTCTCTCTCTCTCTCTCAATCTGCATCTCAAGCTCAAGCAATTCTCAAATCCTCATTTTCGCGCAATAATACGCGTCCTCTAATCCCCTCCTTCTCTCGAATTTCGAGGCGACAATTTCTCACCAAACTTTGCACTTCCACAGATCTTCCCTTCGACATCAGCTCCAGCATCTGCAGCAGCCTTCCGAAATCTCGCTGAAAAATTCTAAGAAGAAATAACATCATCCCTCTCTCTCTATCTTTTAGAAGCAGGCAAGAAGAGGTTAAGAGGTTAGTCGTGTTAATTCGTTATCTTACAATTTTTTTAAAACTTTGACTATCTGTTAATGGTTGAATTATCTATCGTCGGTCAAAATTACAGAAAGTTTGGCGTCATGCCAAGCGAGGTATTTAGACTCAAAGTTTTCGTATTTAGGGTAAGGTCTATATACGATGGATTCATTTATATTTTTTTTATTTAAAATTTGTTTAAAAAACCAATATGTTATACGGAATAACCATACCCATTGGGTAAAATAAGAAAAACAGCGTCTAACCATCCTATTTGAATAACACAGCCATCATAAGTATGCGCCCAATATTCTCACTATATCTATATTAGTACTACAATCCCATTCAAAAGTTTACATTCCCCTTCTATTTCAACCTTCTCACATGATTGACACACCTCTCGCATTCCAACCAGCCCCAAACAGCCCACTCACCCCAAAAATAAACTTTCCATCCCGATTGTAGCCCATCGCCTCTCCTCCGCAGCGAAGACAGAAGCTCAGAGTAAAAAAAGAAAAGAAGAAGAAAAAAATCCAAGAAATCTCCTCGGGAAAGCGCCTCGGATGTCTGCGAGGCGGTAATCCGGATGAGCCTCTGCAGCGCCGTAGAAATCGACAGCCCGGAACGCTAAAGTCCCTAAGACGTGACGGACGCCGGCGCTGCTGCTGCTTCTGCTGCAAAAAAGCATATATACGCAGGAAGATAAGAGCGCGGGCGCGATGGTGCCGAAGAGGATCAAGTACGCGCGGATGCACCTCACGCGGCGCGGCCACGTTGCGCTCCTGGCCAGGCCGGTCTTCAGGCGCAGCTACCTCAGCACCGACTCCAACTGCCTGGTAAGCGGCGAATTTTTGCTTGGATAAATCGGTATAGTAGAGAGAAAGAGCGAGAGAGAGAATGGGAGTGGGGGGCTTTTATGGGAGGAGGTGGGATGCGCTCGGTCGCATTGAATGATGACGCGGAAATCCGATAAGTGTTACGATGGGGGAGGAGGCGATGCGCTTCTTTTGTTTCTTTGGGGCCTTTCTGTTTTTTTCTTCAGAGGAGGCTGCAGGGGAATTGGGGTAGAAGTGCACAGGGTGGGGTAGATTGCAGCTTGACTTGTAGCGAATTTGGGGAAGGGGTTGCACGTGTGTTTAGAAGAATACTCTTTTGTTTTAGCGTAAACAATTTTACTGAAAATTGATTTGTGCATGAAAATTGGCGTTTTTTAAAAGTAAGCCATCAAAAACTCGCGTATTTGTTATTGTAAGTAAAGCTTTACTAATTATAAAGACCTATCTTCTTAAAATGATAACAAAATTATCATTATAAGAAACGCATTTCTTAAAGGAAAAGGAACGGCCTTACTGATTCTTATAAAAGTATAATGTTTCTCAAGAAAAAAAAAATTAAATAAAAAACGGGTATATTACATTTTAAGATGCGAAACTGAAAATAAGAACAAACGCTGCTGAATTTGATCTACAAACATAAAAAATCTCGGAACTTTGATTATAAATATTTACTTTTGGAATTTCTTATCCTCAGAACCCAGCATTTCTTAAATTTATTCCAGTATTTTTTTAGTATGAACTGTTTCTTAAAGTGAGTAATAGTATATTACGCATCTAGGGAGGTAAAGAATTGGCGAGTCCATAGCACGTGTAAAATGCCACCCGAGCCAAAGGCGAGGGTGGCAAACATGTTCTATAGGGTCGCCATTTTACCTCCCATGGTGCGTATACTATTTTTCCTCACACCAGCACCGAAAATACACATTTCTCTCCAGGCGCCCGGGAGGAAAAGTGGTACTTTCGGTGCAGGTGTGGGGAAAAATTATTTGTAGTGTTTGCAAATATTTTGTTCATATTTACGGCCAATATGACTAGTATTTTTCATTGTTTCCAACGAAGACTAACATTTTGCACGAGTTTCCCACGAAGACTAACACTTTTCAGAAATTTTCCACGAAGACTAGTACTTTTCGAATTAAATATATAAATTAGTGTTGTACCGATAAACTCTCGAAGAGTCTGATCGATTCTTTATCGAGTTAAGGTCGGGTAAAAGACTCTTTGGTAATCGAAACATGATCGAGTTCGCATACAAAATTGGACTAACCGAATAAATAAAAGTAGCCCGAAAAAGTCAGGCGGTGGGAAATCGCCATATGTGCTAGTCTTCGTGGAAAAATCATGACAAGTGCCAGTCTTGGTGGTGTAAATCGAAATATGTTACTCTTCGTGGGAAACGCAATAGACATGCTAGTTTTCGTAAGGATCATATATATTGCCTTTTTTGGTTTTAACATTTTCTCAATTTTTGAAATCAGAGAGCATTTGTTTGCTGTATCTTGAGTAATCGTTGATGAATTTAGTATCTAGTAAAAGCGTTATAATGAAATTCTTTCGTAATTTGTGTGTATACAATTTTTATAATAGAGGAATAAGATGCAACTCTGTTAGAAGATACAAACATTTTATTAACATAAGGTTGTACCAATTTTTAAAACTTTGCAAAATTTTATCTTGGGCTACACAAATCTTTCTCACAATTTAGTATTACTAAAATCTACTATTTCAGAAAATTGCAATTAATTTTAATTTATGTATTTCTACAAAATTATCTTAGGTAAATTTGTTATTTCCAAAAAAATAAAACAAGCATTCTATCATATTGTCATTACTGAAACCATTTTAACGAACAAAATTTAAACCAATTTTAAAGAAATTAGAGCATAATAAAGAAATGATTAAGTGTTTTTTAAACATTTAAATGTATTCATATTTAAATTATAACTGATATCTAGGGGCGCGGTGGCGCCACAATGGCAAGTATAAGTACTAGTTAAATATATAAGTAAAAAAGTTAAGAAAATCCGCATATACATATACACACACACTTTTTTAACTATTTATTTCTATATTTAATATAAATTTTCAATAAGTTCTAGTTTTTTTCGTGGATCCCACTTCTGTAGTCAATAAAGAGGTCACAGTTAAGTCGGAAATAAAGTTCTATATGCAACATGGGAATAAAGTCGATTGTTCCCTTGTTACATAATGTACTATTCTTCTCTCTGAGAGAAGGAAGAAAATATTTACTGCCTTCTGTTCATAGATGCTCGGATTTCTCTATTCTCCATTGGGTCATGAATTTGTTAGAAAAATACGGTGTGTAACAAGGGGAGAAAGGGTTTTCGAGACTCGGATGATAATTTTGAGCACTCGTGCTCAACCATCATCCTCTTATAGGAAAACTTGATTTTCTACCCATGTTGTAAATACTATTCCTCCCGTTACTCGAAGACGCTCGACAATTTCAATTTTTCTTCGGTTTACAGGCATAGAAAAGAACCTCAAAATCTCACTAAAATATTGTGAAATCTTTCGTGATTATCGCTAAAAGATACAGTATGATAGCATCTGGACGCATAAAGTCGTTTCAAATTGCCTTTCCGTATGAGTACATGCGACCTATATTTGCTCCGAGTTATACGACGAGTTTGCCGAAGTCAGAACAAAAAATACTGGATGCTACGAGAGAAAAACGTACTATAAAAAATTGTGAAAATTGTATATTAATAGCGTATAAAATCATCCTTGCATCAACGACTAAAATAATACAAATGAGGTTTGAAGAATTGTGTTAGTAAGAAATTAATTTCTTAGAATAAAATCTTTGTGTAAATAATTCTGTGAAAGATAAATTAAAAAAGCATTATGCACGTCCAATTTAGTTTTATGTATTTCATGTTAACACTGCGTTTTCAAAATATAATAATAAAAAGTATCATAAACAATATTCTTTTATATTACTTTCAATGAAGAAAACTAATAAAAGGGCTTATAAATATGAATTTCTGCAATTGTAGCACATTATTACGTTTCTCAGAAAAATGTGACTTAAGTCTGTACTACGAGCTCAGACGAAACAAAAACCACCAGACTCTAGAACGCAAATAATAAATTACAAACATAATAATGCACTAAGAATAATAAAAGTAGGCAAGGTACACTTGACGGTAAAATTAACTTTAAATCGCGCGAAGCTAAATCATGGTGGCGTCGCGGTGGCAGTAACTTGAAGGTCTCTTAAAGTCATCTTAAGGTACCTTTAAGACGAGTTTAAGTTGTTGCCATAGTGACGCTGCCATGATTTTAGACCGTGCGATTTAATGTTATTTTTACCGTCAAGTAAAAGTGTACCTTAAATGATAAAAAAAATTTAAACAATAATAATGCCCAACCTCTACAGTCAAATTCTACTTAACGAGAATGTGCAAACATACGTTCCCCATTATTATTCTCTAGGCTTCTCTGATCTTCAGTCTTATTTATCTTCGCTGTTTTCTATTAGGCAATAACCTACATTTCTACAAACAACATAATAATAACCATAACCGTGTCTTCAACTTCCGTTAGCTCTTTTCCAAAAAATAACCAACCTCCTTTCACGAGTTATCTCACCCTATCAAAACTTCCATCCCCCGTCGAAAATCGCAAACGTCTCTCGCATCAATCCTTATCGGCGCGTCGACTTGTAAAACCCGCGGCAAGTCAATACCCACCCCGTAAATAAGTCACGGCCGTCGAATCAGACTCTCCGCATCCTCGGCGCACTTCGCATCCTCGCATCCGCCATGCAGATTATCAAGTATACACCGACGCGGTATATCCGGCGTTTTTCCTCCCTTCGAATCTCATCCCTCGTCTCGTCTTCGTGTACCTCGCGCTCGCGCGCGCAGGCGCTCTTTCCGATATTTTCACCGCAGCGGAAACGAATCTCAGAGGAAGAGAGAGAGAGGAGAATTTTTATACCCGCCGCTCACATTCGCTCGAAGAGCTCCCGACGCGCGTGTATATGTGTATGTAGATATACGTGTATGTACACACATGTGTACGCGAGCGCGCTCGTTCGCGAGGGCTTGATTGCGCGCATTTGCGAATCGACGGGGAAATTTACTTATGGCCGCTGCACGCGAACGAGGGAGAGAGATAGAGAGGGAGAGAGACGTGCATCGCTGAGGATTTTTTCGAAAAAATGAGGACTCGACGAGTGGTGTATAAAGAGCGAAATTGTTTCTCGCGAGCGCAGGTGGAAGTTCTGGTCGATCGCGATGGGGCGAGAGGGGCTTTAAAATCGGTAAAGCGGTGGGTTGATTTTCTTTTGAATTTGTTCTTTTTTATTTGGGTGAGGGGAAGGGGGTCGAATTTAATGGCGGGATTTGTTGAGGAAAAGTTTATTTATTAATAGTAATTATTTACACATAATGAACTAATCGGATAGTGCACTGAAAGATAGGATTAGTAATGGACTAATGGTTACTAATCGGTCCGGTAAATTGGAGTCAATGGAAATAATCCGCACTCATTACTTATCCGATTAGGGACTGATAATGAGTACTCGGGAATAAGTGGGTGTTTCTCTCATAACCTTACAATTTTGTTCATTATACGCTTATTTTTAATTAAATGTACTTAGCTAATGGTTTTGGCATTATGTACATAATAATTAAAGTATTTTACATTATATGTGTACTTACTGTATGTATATAAAGTAAAATATTCAGTAAATATTCATACTTTTTTAATTCGAAGATTAGTATTCAGTACTAATCGGATGAATAATGAGAGCGAATTTTTTCCATTGGCTACAAGTTACCTAATCGGTAAGGTAACCATTACTAACTTCTATTAGTAGCCATAACGCCTTTTTTCTCTGTGTAGATAGATGCAATACCTTAGGCTTTCCAAGAATACAAGCAAACGTAACTTAAAGTAAGAGAATTTTTCATGAAATAAACGTACTTGACGATTTCAGAGAATTGCTCATCAAGAATCGTATAAGTTAATAAAAGTAAACTTCGATTTCGATAAAATGTATATGTTTAGAGCAATTCTTATTAAGGTGATGTACCTAGTTAACAAGCCGATACATTTATCAAATAGTTACTTTTTTAACAAACAAATTTATTTTTCAGGGATGTTTTATTTATTAAAAATGAAGTGCGAAATAGTAAAACTTTTGTCAGACCTTAAAATGATCAAAATTTCGGGATTATGCTAGTTTTCGATTATGTTAAGAATAAAAGTATTCCGCTTTTTCTTTTCAATAAATACTTTTCAAACATTCAATTTTTTGCACACGTTAGAAATCGAAAATTCTATATACCTACCGTAATTCGATATTTCGCGCTGGAGTTTAATATAAGAGAATTAATCCAGAAAAGGAAATTTAGTTCTGATGCGCATTTTTTGAAAAGCAGTTTTATTTAATTTTTTATTTACAATAATAAATAAATAAATTAAACAAATTATATTTAGTTTCTAGTCCACTAAGAAATTTCAAAATAATGACAACTTTTTTTCCTCGCTTAGAAAAAGCCCATTTCCCCCCTAGCTGTACAATGTACTATTCTTTTCTAATTTATATTTTATCTTATTATTCTTATTTCAATTCAATGTATTTAAATGAAAATGGATACTATCACCCTTTTTGACAAGCCATGCAGCTAAGCACCCGCCAGAATGAGTATCGAGCCAATAAATAACACTCTATTATGAATACACATTCGCATTGGTCCAACTTCATTTTCAGCCTGGCAAAAAGACTCACTTCGCCACGACTGCTCCGAACGAATGCGACGCACATTTTTCATTCGTTATTCACGACTTAAAGAAACTAATACCGCGCGGCGAGAAACAACCAAAGCGCGAGATATTAATTTGAGATTATGGGCCGCGCCCCATGTTTCACAGATCGTGGCAGGCAATCAAATGATCGCGCCTCTCGATTATATTTTTTCGTGAACGCGAGTGCGCGACTGCTATTGGCTTTTCGCTCGCTGTGTTTCTTTGCGCAATGCAAAGAAAAAAAAAGAAGCAGGGGCAAAACAATGCGAGCCAATTCACGCGCGAGGGCGAAAAAAACCGTGTGTGCCTTTGCATAAAAGTCAATACGTGTACACGCGCGCGGCAAAGAAAACGTATATACTGCCGCCGTCACTGCTGCACTGTGACCTCGCGACTGCTTGTAAAGTCCCTTTTGAGCGTGAGTCGTTGTTCTTTTCATCTTTTTTTTTTAAATTACTTTGCAATTTGTGAGCCGAGAGTTGAAGGTACTGCTTTGCTTGCGTTGCTAATTATCGAGAAGATGTAGTGTAGTTCATAGTTGAGTATTGCCTGCGCGAGGCAGCAAAGAAATTAATTAAATTTTATAATTTTTAACAGAGCCTTTGTTACCATGCTATAAAATAATATTCTTCTTTAATTAATATATTATTATTTTTCAATTACCAATTGAGGTTGGTGTTCGGGTTTTAAATTCTTTGATGTAATCATTTATTTTACTTGTTTCATGTTAAAGTAGAATTTTTTTCATCGCTAAAGCACTTTGGCGTGGAAAAATATTAAGACCGAAATTTTAAAACTTCAGTAGATGATTAAAATCCGTTGTAGACAAGATGCATCATATATGATATATTACAGTTCAAGTAGTTAAATTAAAACTAGCATATAACTAGAAATCAAAAATATTCGTCATTTCTTTCATCATGGATTCAATCCCTCCCCCATTCTAAAAAATGTTTTCATTGATGCACGGCAAATATACATCCGATGCAATCCTCCCACGGAATAGAGTAGACTTGGATGATATGGGTACACAGATGGACACCGCTTATATTTTTCTAAGCATTCATTTATCTGATTATATAATATCTGCTAATTTGAAATCGGACGATAGATTATTGAAATTCAAAGTGGCAGATCGAGTTAATATATGACGGATGAAATAAGGTGGACAAAAATCTTAAAAATGAATTCGCCATTTTGAATTTAAAAAAATTAATATCATTGTCTAACTCAACATATTAAACATCTCAAGGTACATTGATGTGCTTTCTTTTATAACAGAAACAGCTGATAAATTATTCGAGAAGTTATATAGATTTCGGGATGTATGAGCATCAATATTTTCAGTCCTAGGCCAGAATCCTCGTATATGACGATGAGCACGGTGCAGTCCGACTTTCGAAAATGACCGAGCCGAGCGATCCTGCTCTATAAGCTGGAGAAAATATCAGTGCTCATGCATTGCGAACGATGTTACTGGTACGTTACGGTGAATCAGAACTGACACATATGGTTTTGCTGAACCACGTTTAATTCAGTGAATGGGGCTTTTCGTGCAGTTCTATTTTTTAAAAGAAATTCTGAAAAATAATTTGTGTCCAAGTAGATTATTTGAAATTATTTCAAGATTTAAAGAATTTTTTAAGTCTAACAAAAATAGTTAAAGATTAAGGCGTCACAAAAGCATATATATATATATATATATATATATATATATATATATATATATATATATATATATATATATATATATATATATATATATATATATATATATATATATATATATGTGGAAACGTTGCTTTTAATACCGTCTTATTACCTCATGAAAATATACTGTGATCCTAACCTCTATTTGCGCTTCTCCCATTTAAATACACGCTTATCACAATGATCCCATTTCAACATACGATTTCAAAATTATTTATAAATTTATGAATATCATTAGGGAACTAAAATTAAATTTAAAAGTTTCAATGCTTGATTTGTCATATACGGAACTAAAACGCTCCAATACTCAAATGATAAAATTGTAAAAATGACGTAAGGCAAATTTTCTTTAGATGAAAAGTAGAGGAAACCTATCGTTGTGAATATTTCATCCAGATATTCTATCCTTTCACTGGATGCTTTTAAGCATTGATTAAGTTTTAACATACTTACTTATATAATTATAATTATATAAAAAATATTTTTTATTCGAGAACGATTTACTAATCAGTATAGTTATTTTTACCACGCTACTTTTCTCAGCATAGCGTAAGAACATAAATGCCTGGCCTTGATTCCGTTACACGTAAATATAAACATCGAAATATCCAGTTCTAAAATAACCTGTACCCCGTCTCGCCCCAGCCACCCCTAACAACCACTTCTCTCACTCTCTATCTCTCTCTGTCTTACGCGATTGTCATCGCTCCCTCTTACTCTCCCTTGCAACTGCTTGGCTTAGGCGAAAGTGTCGGCACTTTGCTCGCGCATACACACGCTGTTTGCCGTGGGCAATCGGCGAGACGCGCGCGCGCCGCGTCGGCTAAACACTTCCTCGGCGCCGCGCGTATTTCCGCGGCTCGTCGTCGTCGCGGTCGTCGTCGCGTTATCGCGCTCGCGCGCAGCGTTTCCCTTATTATGTGCGGGGAATTCGCGGGGCCAGATAAGGCGGAGAGACAGTCGAGGCAAAAATCGCGCTCGTGCACAATCTTCAACTGCTCGCGCGCGCTGATTTGCTTTTATTAATCTGCGACTGCGTTGCGGGTCGAGGGGGAGAGAGAGAGTGAGAGAGAGAGAGTTTGAAACTGCGATTAAATTTCGCGGAATGAAATGTAATATGCAGATTTCGGAAATTCGCGTAAGTTCGTTGCCTATGTGGGGCGCACGCGCGTTAGGACGAGATAGCGGGCGACCGAGGTTGGAGGAATTTTCGATGGAGACTTGTATACACGTCTTGTCGATTAAGACACTTTGGAATGGATTATTATTTTAGATTTTTATGTGGTTGGAAATAAAAATGATTTTATATATATAATCAACAATCACTTGTCACGAAGTGACTGAAGAGAATAAAATGACAAAAAAACAATCACTTGTCACGAAGTGACTGAAGAGAATAAAACGAAAACAAACACAGAGAAAGAATATAAAGTTATAGAAGATACATATTTTCTCTTTAAGAAATTTTAACATCCGAACCAAAGACTTCGTCAGATGTAGAAATTATATCTAATTTTATATGATTATATATGGTTATATTTGGGTTTTGAATATATATAATTGTATATGTTCATATATAGCTACATTTCTATGGCATGGTGTTGAATTCTATACAACCGCATACAGCTATATTCAATTATATTTGGGTATATATGAAAATATTCAGGTATGTATATTCAAAATCCAAATATAATCATATTTAATTATATGTAATGTATATATAACGTTGTGTAATTGATATATAATTATATATAATATAATATATATGAAAAGACTTTGTTGATCTTCCCGAGGCAAGTTTATACAAAAAAATTAAAACGTTTTTTTCTTTGACGTTTCGGTGGTCGTTGCCACCCTCATCAGAAACTAAACTAAACTAAACTATATATATATATATATATATATATATATAATATGTAATCATATATTTTATAATACATAGTAATATTCAATTATATATAAAATCATTTACTTGGGATTCTTCAACATTAAGTAGTAAGCACCGATTATAATCAGACATGTCATATCTAACTCTTTTTAGATAATGTGAGAAAAATTTGTTTTTTTTACATCTTCAAATTATAGTTTAGATAAAGTAAAGCTGTATTATAGAAGAATTCAAAGTCATAACTTTTCTACAGCCATGTTAGAGGTTTTAGATTACACTGAGAGAAATGATATAGCATAGTATACTGTTTCTGTTTACAAACGAAACATCAGAAATCTCAACTTGTAAAAGAGAATTTAATCGATAGTCAATTTCCAATAAGTGTGCGCTTTAATGATTCACAAATGCCGATTGAAGTTCGGAAACTAAACTAAACTCTTCGTGAATTTAGGTAGAAATGTACCCAGTCTAATTAGACATCAACGTCTGTATCTATTCACATGTGAAAAGATATTTAATTGAAACGTAACTAAATAATAAACGATGCAAATAACAATGTTCCACTTTTATTTAAAGTATGAGTGACTGAAATTACGTATACTCATTTGCGGCATTGCTTCTTAAAGTAAACAAACGGTGTGTACCTGATTTATTATTGGTTCTATTAATGGATTCTGGTTTTCGAAAAACAAATTTCGCAGTACACTCGGTGATTCGTTATCATTTGCCAAATTGCACAATTTTGTAATTCAATTTTTTAAAGAGTTTCTGGAAGAGTTATTTGCTCTTAATCATTAAATGGCAACTACAGAATTCCTAATAATATTTAACTACCCATAAATCGTATGTTATTATAAATATTCCATTACATTAAGTAGTCATCGTTGAGAGTAGTCAGGCGATTCATATTTCATGATAATTCATAATAATTCAAGATGATTCATGAACCCACCTGAAATCCATATTTACCCGGGAAATAATATAAAATATGACCCTGGTAGAAATCTTATCGTAGCGCCCGTATAAGCTATAAAGGCAGACTAGATAGTACTAGACTACACAAAACTCGATAAATCTGTATAGATCTACATAGGTTCTTCAATAATAATATACCTACGTAAAATCTGTGAGGTTATATTGTTTAGCATATAGAACTTATAATGTAATTAGTATTAAAAAACAAAAGTATATAAATGAAAATTTCGAAGTCGTACACTATGGAGAGCAAAACCACAATTTTTTAATTAAAAATAACTTGAAAATCCATTCCCGTATAAAGACGGTATTTGTTAACTTTATTTGAATGAATGGAATTTGAGTATTATTATAAAAGGGGTTAAATCGTTAATTAATTTAATTATTACCTCGATCAAAAGTCAATAAGTAATACATAGCAAACAACGCGAAATTACGTGCTCTAATAAGATCTAATACGCGCCAACGTGTGAACGCCGGCGACGAGTGCGAATTCAGCGAATACCAATTCAGAGTAGAGGGGAATGATTAAGGAGAAAAGTATTGGGATATGAGAGTGAGAGTGAAAGGTGCGCGACTCGCTTACATATAGGCAGGTGAGTCGTGAACTCGTAGTCAGTCTTCTCGAGATCTCCGGCGTCGGCGGTCAACCGTATATTCTGTATATATGTGTTGCCGGAGCTAACAAGCTTAGATTCACATACGTATGTTTCACCTTAATCGCTCTTTCATGCTCCCGTTAAATATGCTAACGTCAATCTATTTAAATAAAAACTAATATAAGCCATTTTGGTAAGGTGCACCCTCGAAGCCGTCACCGTGCTGCTCGAGTGTCTGCTCTTTGGGGTTTTACTCGAAGAAACGCACACGCGTTTTTCGAGTTTTTGCCTACTCGTCTCGCTCGAGCGCCAACGCGCGCTCTTGCCGGACCGAGCTAAGTAATCAAAAGACAAAACTGCATTTACGGAGCTCCTAACTAGGCGGCTCCGAGAACGTAGTGGAGCTTTTATCGAACTATTGGGAGCGCAATTCGCTTTTCGAGATCACTTTCTCTCGGGTCAACGCGCGAACCGTGTATATATTAAGTTTATTTTTTACATAAACGACCAAGACCGTAACAAAGTGTTTTAATAAATCTCATTAAGCAACAATTTTTCTTGCGGAAGAGCGCTCTTTCACGAGCACATTTTCCCGCAAAATCCCTCATATTAATTCAAACACGCCTGTTGACATTCCATTAAAAAAAAAGAATGAAATTAAAACCGACGCGATAAATCCAGCTCAATCCTCGGGGTTGAAAGACCTCCATCAAATCAGCCATTATAACCCTTCGTCACAGCCCTTAAAATCCGAGTCAACATCGCGCCATCCCTCCTCTTCACCCGAAAACTGCAATCACACTTAAGATTCGAAAGCCAGATCATCTAACCGCATCAGCGTCCGCAAACACAAGAGACACGCGCGCGCGCACACACCTTCGAGAGAGAATTTTCCTCTTCCTCGTATATATACACATGCACGTCGTAATATCCTGAGAGGGAGGCTTTGGTTTCGAAGGGACGACTCGGGCTGTGTATGTGTGTGTGTGCGAGTGTACGCGATTATACGCGAGGGGTAGAGGGCTGAGCTTAATTCGTCCCTGGGGGGACAGGGGGAGGTAAAGGCATCAGCTCAGCGAGCTTTAAGCTGTTTGAAATTCATTTCGCAGCCGCGGCCGTTCTCGGTGTCGCGCGCTGCGCTTCAGGCCCGGCCCAGCAAGCGCATCAAGATGATGGCCCAGCCGAAGAGCGTCCAGAGGAAATTCGACAGGGCCAGCGCCAGTCAGTCGTGAGTTACTTGCTCTATGTGTATTTCTATCTCTATTTTTAATTTGTATACACGGGAAAAATTCAGCTGGATTCAATATAGTTGACTTCAGTAAATATTTATAAAAATTAAATACATATTCTTTTGAAAAAAAACAAATATTTATTTGAATTAAAGAACTGTTTGTTTGATTCAAAGTATATCATATTTTCTAGGGAGTATTGATCCAAATTATTTACGCAAATCAAATAAAATTTATTTGGATGACTATATTTTGTTGATCAAAGAAATTTTATTCCATTTCAATAAGTAATTTTATTTAATACTCCTTATATAATAGTACTTTTCGGTACTAGTGCGATAAAAATGATTCTTGTACGAGTGTGAGAATCATTTTTATCACGTGTATCGAACATTATTTTTTAACACTCCGTGCGATAAATGTCACGTTTGCGCACTCTTGTGTTAGCAAAAAGAGGCACTTATCGCACGGAGTGTCAAAAAATATTTATTTTAATCAAAGAGAAAAATTCGTTGAGTATAGTTAAAACAGTAGAAACAAATAAATATTTATTCTATTTAATTAAGTGTGTAGTTATTCAACTTGAAGAAATTTTTTATTTATATGTAGTAAATCAAATCTAACTAAATTTTTTATTAATATATCGACGGCTCCAATTGAAAAAGACTTATTTCGCGAAAAAAGTTGGAAAAGACGTATATCGTGGAAAGAGTAGGAAAAGACGTATCTCGCAGAAAAAGTTGGAAAAGACGTATCTCGCGGAAAGAGTTGGAAAATACGTATCTTGCGGAAGAAGTTGGAAAAGAAGTATTTCGCGGAATAAATTATAGAATATGTACCTCGCGGAAAAGAGATACGTCTTTTCCAACCACTTCTGTGAGATACGACTTTTCCAACTTTTTTTGTGAGATTCGTCTTTTACAATTGGAGCCGTCTATATCTTTCATTATCACCTCGTGCAGGAGGTTTCAATGAGTCTATCTCAAACTAAATTTACTCTTTCTTAATGATAAAAAAAGAAATACTGAAAAATATTTTGATAAATGCCCTTTATGTGTAATAACAATTTTTTCATGTAATTAATTTGGAGTCTTCAAAGAAAAACTATATTTTGATACAATGATGCTCGGCCAAATTTGTATTTCATGACGTAACCTTTAAAGTCCCTTTTTGAATGTGTCAAAAGCATATTTCAGTAAATAAGTTCAAAGTTTTAGATTAATGCACTACAATAAGCAGTTTTCAGTAAAAATGATTAGAAAAATAAATTAGATAAAATATAAATTCATACTACGTGACGCTTATCGCAGGTAAAGTGTTGTTAATACTGACCCTTCGATGCTTACAGAATCTCCTCGCAGAAATGCTCTCAAGACCAAATCTATGTTCTTTTCGCGCGATGTCATTTTCTCAAACTTTTCTAGCTATCGTATTGTACATCTATACGCTAAATTATTCAATTATTTTTAAATTAATATTATTTAATTCACTGTTACTCATTTTCATAAACAAACACTATTTTAGTCCGTAACATACTGTTTTGACAAAAAGAAATATACAACTAATCTTTTTTTATTGAAAATTCACTCACTAAAAGAGGAAAATTTATAATGTAATTGCGTATGTGTAAGTTTACATCATCACTTTATTCCAATAAAGTATCTTTGAATAACTTATTCTTCTTCGAGTGAAACACAAAAATTCAAACAAGTACCCTTTTTGGGAGTAGGATATTCACTCGGCAAAATTTAATGTAATATGTATGTTTAGATTCTTAATGGGTTGCTCGAGATCTGTGTCAAGTACTTCTAGTGTAGAATAGAATGGTGCTTTGTGCTCTGTTAGGGGGAGCCTCTTCAATTCTGTATTCGTGTGCTTCTTTGAGTCTAGGACGAAAAGTAATGAAATTTCTGGGTATAACAGAAAAATTTAACATAAAACATGCCTTTGTTCAATTTATTACTTTGTACTTGCATTATTTCTTGAAATTAATATCATTTTTAAAACTTATTCATAGAAAATTCCTAACCCGAGCCAAAATGGATTTCAGGGTTCGTGAACCATCTTGAATTATTATGAATTATCATGAATGTTCATCCATAATCATACAAGATGATGCTTAAAATGTTTTCAATTAGTACATGTTTGTGCAGAATCATGCATCATTATGTCTGAAAAATGACCAGGGATATACAGATATGATCATAGACATTCATACGTTTTTATAAAAGTTCATGATTAATAATTCATTAAATTTCATAAAAATACATAAATGACCATGACCATGCCTGTATATCCCCGGTCAAGTTTCAGGGATAATGATGCATAATTCTGCAGAAAAATGTACAAATTGAAAAAAAATTGAGCATTATCTTGTATGATCATAGATGAACATTTATGATAATTCATATTAATTCAAGATGGTTCACGAACCTACCTGAAATCCATATTTATCCGGGACATAATATAAAACATGACCCTGGTAGAAATTTTATCGTAGCGCCCGTAAAAGCTATAAAGGCAGACTAGATAGTACTAGACTACACAAAACTCGATAAATCTGTATAGATCTACATAGATTCTTCAATAATAATATACATACGTAAAATCTGTGAGGTTATATTGTTTAGCGTACATAACTTTTAATGTAATTAATGTTAAAAAACAAGCTTAACATGATGATTCTCATTTATAATGATAATAAATTACAGTCTTATTTGTACCAGTTACATGTAAGAGTAGCCAATAAAAGCATTTTTAACCGAAAAAGGGAGAATTTAGAAATAATTTTTTTTATAGAAGAAAAACAAACAATGACCACATAATATGTGATTATGAATGATTAATTTGTGGATGGTCTTACGCTAGATGTAGGGCATAAAGCAAAAAATCGTATGAGAGTTTATAAAGGTCCTATGATAAAAACTAATGCTATGTACTTAATAATAGTCCAAAACTACATGTTAATATAAATATTCCTTTAATATTCCTTGAAATGTTCCAAGAAAATCGCGTCGTTACAAGTGTAAATATGTCAATTTAAAAAATATTTAGTTAAACCCCAATTTTTTTTTATTTCTTAACCAATTTGAATGTTTTGGGGCTTATTTTTTTCCTTAAACATTTCTCTACAAAGTTAACGAAAGAACATTTTAACATAATATATCTGTAATAAGAGAAAGCTAATTATTTATAAGTAAAGGCATAACATTTTATAAACAATTGGCTTTCTCTAATCATAGATATATTATTTTAAAATTTTCTTTCATTAACTTTGTAGAGAAATGTTCAAGAAAAAGAATAAGCCAAGAAACATTAAAATGGGTTAAGAAATAAAAAAAAGAAATTGGGGTTCAATTAAATATTTTTTAAATCGACAATATTTACACTTGTTACTTGTGTAGTTTTGGACTGTTATTAAGTACATATGATTATTTTTATCAGAGGACCTTTATAAACTCTCATACGATTTTTTGTTTTATGCCCTATATCTAGCGAAAGACCCTCCTTCAAGAGCGACTTAAATGCAATTCACAACATTAAGGTGATGCTAAACCCCCTGTCACCGTAAAATACGGTGAACCACGTATTTCATTCAATTTTCAATTTTGAGCAAATATCTCTCTGGAAAGTTGTTGTTTTTGATTAGAACAATAACGTTTCATAAAGATATTTGCTAAAAATTGAAAATTAAATGAGTAAAGTGGTTCCTCGTATTGGTCGGTGATAGGTGGCTTTAGCATCACTTTAATAGTATATGCCAAATTATTTTATTCAATTTTATGAACAATTTATAAACTATTATTTTATTGTATCTGCTAATACAGACAGGGTATATATTTTGATTTTAGTAAGAAAATTCTCTGATTTATTGAAACAAGTTTATAATATTTAAATATGTACTTTATGACAATAATAGTAATAGTTTTTCTTATGCAAAACAGACAGGTTTTAAATCCAAGTCTGTATTTAGGATGAAATAGAATCAAATATAAGGAAATTGATTTTATATAAACACAATAAATGGTATGCACTAAAACTAGATGTAGTTATTTAAATATCGAGATTATTTACTACTTTTAGTTGTTCAAACGTTTAACATATACTTGTAACATATGTTATTTATTTCATAAATCAGAAATTTCTCAAATAAGCACACTTAAAAAACAAAAAATTTTGTATGAACTCACGAATGTCCGCATATATGAAATGTATTAATAAAGTATTCTTTGTAACATTGAATTAATGAAGGATCTTTATATGTTTTTATAAAAAGAATCCCAGAAGTATTCTTTAAATAGTCATATAGAGTTAAAAAAGTTATGTTTTAAATAATTTTTGTTTACTCATAATAAACATGATAAAGTCACGAATGTATGTCTAAAGATTACTTATAGTACTAAGAAAGTAATATTAAAGTACTCTTTATACGTACTTTATAAAAATTAAAAAAATATTTTTTATTTGAATGGTAATAAAGAAGTCATTAATGTAAATATTTATTTGTTGAATTTGATTACTTACTATAAATATATTTTTGTGGCATAGTTAAACACAGTATGGCATATAAATACATTTATATAGGCCAAATAGATCTAATATTAAGGTTACATAAAATATTTTGACTTGAACGAACGTATAACAAACAAAATGGTTACTGATAAGCTGGAGGTCGAGAGTTTGATACCGAGTATAATTTTTGTTTTTTTAATAATATTTACCTGAATAAGACCAGTGTTTAAGAGCGCTTTGTGTGCCTAATCAACTAAGTTGACCTGTTTCATACTATATACTGATCTATGACAAAACGTGCCGTTTTATGCATAAATTGATTAATTAAAATAATTCTTTAAGAACGCTTTAAAAGTTAAATAGACCGGACCACCATCTTATAAACTATATGTATGATATGATTATTTGATATATATAGTTATGTTCCCTGGTAGAAATTTATCTCGTCCGCTTTATAGATCTATGTAGAATAATCTCGCGCTATGTAAATCTATGTAGGCAAACTAGATAGTTACTATAAAGGCGTGTAACGGTCGTCCCTTCTAGTTTCCCATATTATTTGCCCCGATAAAACTAGATAAGCAAAATTATGACAATAACAGCCACTTCAAGGTTATGTTTTAAGAAACATAAGCATAATCTATTATGATTATTATGTATTATTTTGATTTAAAGGTATTTACATGCTATTGTTCACCTATTACCAATGTAAGTAAATGTAAATAACCTCTAAAGTGTAAGGTTATCAAATTTTAGATGCATCGAGTTTTTGTATTTAAGAACTCAATAATAATATTATGTTACACACATATATTAAACAATCAAAATAAGAAAATAATCTGATTATTCAAATAACTATGTGAAGTATTCGTGCATATATTTATTTTGTTAATGTAAAATTAATTGCCTTACATTTGATTATGTTCCATCCTAAATACAGGCTTGGTTTCAAAACCTGTATGGTTTATGTAAGGAAAACTATTTTCACACACATTTATTATCAACCGATTAATTTTCTATTTAAAAAAAAAAAAATAATGTATTTGAGTTATTATATGTACGAGGGTAGTTCAATAAGTCTTTAGAATGACCAACAGATGGCGCGCGAATCGCTCCAAATCATCTGTTTTCAGTCAGCACCACTCCCGACTAGATATATGGTGCAGTCACAGTCCACATCTTCTGAGTTTACGTGTTTTTATAACCAATTGAAAAAAAAATTGCTTGTTAAGAAAAATGGAAAAAAAAGTGGTCAGAGCGGTAATTAAACATTTTCATTTAAAGGGTTTAACTCCATATGAGATAAAAAATGAATTGGACTCAGTTCATGGCACATCTGCCCCTGCCTTAGCAACGGTTTATAACTGGGTAAATGAATTTAAGCGTGGTCGTACATCAATAAGTGACGAACCACGTTCAGGAAGGCCCGTAGAAGCAACTACTCCCGAAATCATCAATAAAATCCACGATATGGTGTTGAAGGATAGAAGATTAAAAGTGCGTGAGTTAGCTGAGGCCACAAGGATATCTATAGGTGCAGTTGTTTCAATTGTACATGAAAAATTAGGCATGAAAAAGCTATCGGCAAGATGGGTGCCGCGTTTACTCTCAGCTGAGAATAAACGCAATAGAGTGGTCGCCTCTGAGGCTCTTTTGGCGCGCATAAGTCGGAATCCTGAGGAATTTTTTCGCCGATTTGTGACTGTGGATGAAACATGGATACACCACTACACTCCTGAGACAAAGGAACAATCCAAACAGTGGATTTCCACAGGCGAACCAGCTCCAAAGAAGGCAAAGACCGTAAAGTCAGCTGGTAAGGTTATGGCTACAGTTTTTTGGGATGCACGTGGAATTATACTTATTGACTACTTGGAAAAGGGTAAAACAATTACTGGTGAGTATTATGCATCATTATTAGAGCAGCTGAAAGAAGAAATTAAAAAAAAACGACCACATTTGGCGAGAAAAAAAATTCTCTTTCATCACGACAACGCCCGAGTTCACACATGCTTCGTTTCAATGGCTAAAATTGAAGAACTAAAATTCGAATTGGTCGAACACCCACCGTATTCACCAGATTTAGCCCCCAGTGACTTTTTCTTATTTCCAAACTTGAAAAAATGGCTCGGTGGACAGAGATTTACGGACAACGAAGACGTCATTGCCTCTGTAAGTGCTTATTTTGAGGAACTTCCGAAAACGCACTTTTCTGAAGGATTAAAAAAACTTAAAAAGCGATTGACCAAGTGTATAGAGCTCCAAGGAGATTATGTTGAAAAATAAAAAAAAATTTACCAAAAAAAATTGTTTTTATACTTTATTCTAAAGACTTATTGAACTACCCTCGTATGTTCTATTTTTGTATTTCCTACTGTGATTAATTTATAATCAAACACTTTAATTTGACATCTATGGCCAGCTAAAATATAGTAATTTGTTACTTATAAAGAAAATTATCGTCTACATGTGTTCGACTATTGTGTTTGTCTTTGAAAATGTTGTCACGGATGAGCAGTTTATGTATTATAAGAACTCACATATGGATACAAAATTATTTGCAATTCTGAAATTAAAATTCTAGTTTTTAAATAAAGGTTGTCATAAAGTACATATTTGTACATATGATATTATTATTATTTATATATTACTTTTCAAGAAACAACTACATCAATCAATAACATTATTTTGTGATCACTGTTTTTCATATGCAAGGAACATTATTTCTAAATTTTCATTCTTACGTTAGATATGCTTTCTGACTACCTTTATATGTAAATAGTATGAATAGAAATATAGATCTAATTATTATAATTTCAAACTTGCATGTTAAACTTTTTTTAACATTAATTTTTACAATAAAAGTTCTGTTCAATAAATAATATATAACCTCACAGATTTTATACGTACATATTATTATTGAGAAAAGTATGTAGATCTGTGTGGATTTATCGAGTTTTGTACATTCTAGTACTATCTAGTTTGCCTATAAAGGCCTATATAGCGAATGTGGGCGCCACGATAAGATTTCTACCAGGGTTTATATGATTCTTTAGAAACGCTTTAAAAATTAAATAGACAGGATCACGATCTTATAAACTACATAAATGATATGATTATATGATACGTATATATAGTAATGTTTATATGATATATATATATATATATATATATATATATATATATATATATATATATATCATATAAACATTTGTTATATATATATATATATATATATATATATATATATATATGATATTATATGATATATATTATTATGTTTATATGATTGTGGGCCGGACGTTCCTGACTCTTAAAAGTAGTCTCAAAGAATTCTTTTTATACGCTTTTCTGAAAAAAGAGTTCATAAGGAATTCTATAAGTAAAATAAAAAAATCCTTTTTGCTTATTGGGTCATTACATATAAAACTTCATAACCTTACACTTTTGAAATCATTATTATTGACTTAAATTGATATAATGTGAACAAAAACATGTAAATATTTATAAATCAAAACATTACTCAGTAAATTATTCTTCAGTTTCTTAAAAAATAATCTTTAAGTGGTTGTTGCTATCAAAATATTTCTTATCTAGTATTATCTGGGAAAATAATACGGGAAACTAGAAGGGACAACCGTTACACGCCTTTATAGTAATTATCTAGTTTGCCTATATAGATCTACACAGCAAGGGATTATTCTACGTAGATCCATAAAGGGGAAGGGATAAGTTTCTATCAGGGGAAATATGCCTTTATTCAATTAATTATTTTGTACTTTCATTCTTTCATACAACAAACATCATTATTACAACTTAAAGATTAAAAATTCCTTGATAATATAAACAATAAAATATGCCTTTATTTAATTTGTTGTTTTGCACATTTATTCTTAGAAACATAAATTATATATTAAAAAGTTATAGATTTAAAATTGCTGGAAAATCTAAAACAAAATAACATGTCTTTATTTAATCTATTATTTCATGCATTCAATTCATCTTTTCATAAAGTAGACTTTATTTTCAAAACATTTCAAGTTAAATATTAGAGAAATTTACAGCGAATCCGTCATACGTCATTTTGACCGACATTTCGGTAAATACGCTCTAGATTACGCAATTTCTACTCTGACAGCTTTTCCCATTTATCTATTTTTTGACTTTTGCATTTTCGATTTGCTGATGTAATTATACGTGAAATTGAATTTTGCGGAAATGTAAATTTAAATCGAAACTAATTGTACGTATTACTTCAGATATATATGTGCACTAATAATAGACCTGAATATTGTAAAGTATTGGCATTTTCAAACATGTTTAATGTAAAAATTTGAAGAATTAGTTTGCTAAAAAATAATATTCATACACTTACATAATAAAATATAGTTATTTTGCAGAAAAATGGAGTTAACTATTATGTAAAGTATTATTAAATTAAATAGTTCTTGTATCAGAATTTTAAATGTTTCAGTGTAAAATTCACAAGCATAACATATGACGTAAAATATTTAATTAATTGCAAATTTAAACAATAATTGTATAATAAATAAATTTTCAAGTATAAATTAACAAAAAAAACCAAGCGACTTTTTGTTAAAAAAATATATATATATTTATATATAAATATATAAATAAACAATATTTCTCTAAGTTAAAATTAAATTCCTGATTTGGTATCCGTAAGAATATCATTATATGTCCAATTTCTGAATATCAATCACACCATTATTGATCTAATCGTGCCCATGACTTTCAAAAATACTTTTAATGTCGACGGTTTGAACTAATAAGCAGTTATCTGCTATCTATAACATTAAATATCTCAAAAAAGCTACCTGATAAGTGAATTTTTCTTCTTTTTTCCTTTTTTCTTCTCTTAACTATGGCGTCCTAAAAAAAGAGTGTGAAACATGAGTGTGAGTGTGATAGCTCCTCGCGAATTTTTTTATAATGAGAAAACCAAAAGGATTTTTTTATCTTCTTTAAAGATCCATCTTTAAGCATCAATATAAAACACACAAAAATAAAAATGATCACTTTAAGGGAAGAAAATACAGGATTTTGGTCAAAAATCCGATTTTATTTTTATTTTTTTATACTAATTCTTATAACTAATTCTATTAATATTTTCGTTTTTATCTAAAATTCACTGTTTTTCAATACTTTCGTGTCAAAAGAAGATAAATAAGTGCGCCTTAAGCAAGGCTAAATGTCAGTAAAAGTCAAATAAGTCCCTATGTCATTGGTGGACAAAAAAGATTTATCCAATAAAACAAAAAAGGAATCATAAATAATTACCAATTTACTTTTATTTAATTATTACTACTACCTATTTTACTTTAAAGTAGTTTTTCTCAATTCTTTATTTTCATAACTTGCAGTTGCGTTTTGCGCACCAGATTTTATTTTTCTATTTTAAATGTATGGTAATCTCCTTTTTAGATACTCATTTTATAAATCTACTCGTATGTTGAGACTTAATGATAAAAGTTTAAATACAAATTTTGGCTCGGCAATAATTATAATAAAATACATAAGTTATGTGGAAATAAAAAATTAAAAACTTAATTTAATAACTATAGAATTTTGTTAGAAACAAAAATAAAATAATATTATAATATAGAGTTCTAAGTTTTACTTTACTAAGAATACATACATTCAATGATTTTTATAAGGTGGATTAGGGGGATTTTAACTAGTGTAAATATGTTCTTTTGACGTATTATTATATATAAAAAAAGAAATAAATATATTTGTCAAAGCTTAACAAATTTTGTGTTTTTCTGTAGCTTCTTCCCTTAAAAACATTTTCATACGTATTATTAATATAATACAAAATTTTATATATTTAATTTATTTCATTAAGAAAAAACACTAGTAAACATCAACGGTTTCTCCGTTTTTTAAAGTGAGCACCCCTTAAACCGAACAAAATTATTTAAAAATATCTCACAAATATTTAAAACAAAAAAAGCAAATAAAAGAGAAGTCACCTTGCACACGCACACGACACACCCCCATCAATAAAGGAGAATTTCCGGCACAGTCTTCTCTCGAGACGGGCGGGCGCGCTCGTTCTGTTTACCAATCCTCTAGGATTCCTATCTCTTAACTGGACCACTTGACACCGAGCCTCGCTATACATACCCTCGCATCCTCTTCCTCCTGTATACCTACGTATATGATCCCACGGTCGCGCACGGCCTTGCCCGCGGCGGCTCTCGATGGAGTCTGCGAAAATTGCTTTCTTCCCGGACCCTTTAAAGCTTCGACTGACTAGATGTGACACCCTAGTTTTTGTAAGTTGGGATTCTGGTGATTTTTGGTTAAATAAAAACATTTTTTTTATAGTAGGAAATTATTTTAATTTTTTTAAATTGAAGAATTTTTAAACTTCTTGGTTCGCTTTTTGAGTCTTGAAATATTTAAAACATTGATAAAGTAATAAGAATTTTAATAAACTTTAAAAAATATCTTGCGTGAAGGATTTGAATTTTATAGCGTTTGGAGCAGAAATAACTACCTTTGGTGATTCAGACGAAAATGAAAGTGCCTCTTTAGTGAATAAATACAAAATATCCAGTTTTCATCTATATGATCTAAGACTTTGCAAATACAGTTTTAGTATAAATACGAGCATATACAACAAGCATCATTCATTTTAAATCATTTTCAGTGTTCACAAAATAGTATGCATTTCACTTTATTTAACTATACCTACTATATGTTTCAAATAAAATTGAAATTGCTTATATCAAGATTTGTTTAAAAAATAGTATAGTTCTATATGTAAGGATCATTATAAAGAGATTTCAATTAAAAAATTTACAAACATCGGATGCACGCTTTTTTGTGTAAATACTTTTAAAAACATTTCCTGGAAATTTTATTAATATCAATTTCAAATTCTAGGCTTTGATGAATTATGAATTATATACATAAAATTGTTTTAGATGTAAAATGTAAATAATATGAATATTGTGAATAGAAAGATAAAATTATTAAAAATTAAAAAAATGACCTGATTTTATACTACGTAAAAGTGATAATTACTAAACACTGTATAACTTTGATATTGTAAGTGTAATGCTAAATGATCAATTATTTTTATTTAAAAATATAAAAAGAGGACAATAACTTGAGAGGTTGCAAAATCCACCCTAACGCTAACGCTCGGTGACTGTTGAAAGAATATAACGTACTTAGTCAAAATAAAATTTTTAATCATAGTTCTTTAAAATATGTTTCTTCGTTGATTAAGTGTCAGACTTATTTAAGAAGTTAAAAAATTGAAAATTAAACAAAAAGACATTATTTAACTTTTTAAAGTATATAATCAATGAAAAGAAATCTGCGATAAGTATATTTTAAATAAATACGTACTCTATCTTATATTTCGAATAGTATTAGAATATTCCTTAGGTATATTTTTAGGTATATTTGCTTCACAATTTCTCAAATCATTATATTTTTCGACATCCTTATTAACCACACCCACTCAGAAATGACAAATTCTGAGGTCGAAGCTTCTAATTTCTAATTAGCATCGTATGTGTCCATAAAATCAATTTCTTGATATATCACAACTACAATATAAAATGCTACAATATTAAATGATTTTCGCTTTTTCAGGCTTCAACATACAAACTTATCTCCTCAATTTTTAAACTGACTTGTAAAGACACTTGCACAACAACTGATGTCGATGTCGTATGGCAGTCCAACCATACATTTAGAATAAGCTTAAAAATGCAGCATGTAAATATATGAACCTTCGCTTCCATCACACATCAATTCGTGTGCGTTGTCTCCGTCAACGTCGTACGACACCTACAACCCTGACATTCGACATCCACATCAGTTGTAACACCAAAGCCTTTAATGCCACCGTCCAACTGTCCTTGTACGTCCTTAACGCCGATCTCTCATTCCTTGCAGGCGAGTGTCGCTGCAATATCCGCGAGCTCAAGGGGAGATCCTGATGCTGAGCCCCGAGACGGCCAAGCGGCTCTTTGATCTGTCCTTGCCGAAAAAAAGGTTGGTCATACTCCCCTTTCTTTCCAGACCATCCTTCTATCATCTCGTCGCACGGACACTCCCTGGCCTCCTTTGCCTAACGGCGTAGCAGAGTGTATCTCCCCCCTATTTTCCGAATAGAAGATCGTTTCTTTCGGCCGATGCGGCTACGACTTTTCCCACTACAACGGGTACAGCCGTTCCTTTTGAATCGGCAAAGTAAATTTGTCGAGAGCGCTAGTGTGCACTATTTTTAGAATGCCTCGGCGACGGATCGAGAGGCGAGATGCGAGTTTCGCAGCGGTATAAAGGGATCCGTCCTCTACTTCTGTACAGCGCGGTGGCACGAGGCTGTACGGCTGGTGGCTCGAAATTTTTCGTCGAGATAGATGGGGATGTAGCGTGGCGCTGATACGTTGCGGACATTTCGTTAACCGACGTTGAGACGGGAAATACGTTTTGGGGGAACAAAGGAGCGAGATTATTTCTGATTGATTCGATTGATATTGTGATTTTAATGCTTTTGTGCGGGGGAACTACGCGAGAATATTAGTATTATATGCGATTCTTTTTTTACAAAAGGCTTTTTATATTCAAAGTACAATAAATTAATAAACATACAGCTCCTCCTAAGTCCGTCCTCGCCTTATTTACATTTTTTATTATCAAAGAAACATAGTTGGGTTATTGGGTTACTATTTTCTTACCCTTACAGAAAACTTTTATATATTCCAATTATAAACACAGTGTATATGTGTCGATTGCCCACACTTCGACGGGTCCTAATACAAAAGACGTATCTCGCAAGCTCTGCTTAAAAAAGAAGTATCTTTTTTCAGTTGATTTTTGCCACTTTTTAATACTGAAAATTGTGAAAACATTGGTTGGAATATCACGTTTAATATCACAAAAATAATAATCGTAAATCAATTAGTATTAATAAATAAAATTTATATTTTAAATTGTCTTGTAATAGTTTTATGTCCTAGAAGTTGGCGTAACTTATTAATAACCTTGAAAAAGATACGTCTTTTCTAATCGGAGTTCACGAGGTACTTTTTTCTTATTAGATCCATCGACTTATATCCATAATTTAGACAAATATATGCATTATAAGATAAATATAAACTTTATGTTTATATAACTACTCATTAATATTGATATCAATATTATTTATATTAATTAATATTTTTATGTTACTTTATAACAAAAAAATAAAAACTTCCTTTTTTATTATTTATGTAAAACAAATTAAAACTTCATAAAAAATCTACATGTCTACACGGATTTAGTAAATAAATGAGACCTTGCAGTATTCGACTTGTAAAAGAGAAGTTAATCGATTTTCGATTTACAAGAAGAGAGCATGTGCACTAGTGATTGACAGATGCTGATTAAAGTTCGATTGAAGTATACTGGACTCTACATCTACTTAAATAGAAACGTACCGAGTCGAGTAAGATATTGGCGCGACATCTGTATCCATTCACATGTAAAAAGATATTAATATCGTATTTTCATTAACTAAATAAAAATAGCGAAAATGATGTCATTGTTACAGAATTAGTGGAATTCAGTACTGAGCCAATGAATTATTCACTGATTCCGTGACAGAGACAAACTTTTCAGTTTTTTATTTTTCGAGAGTATGCTGGTAAATTTTAATATTACTAAATAATGAACAACGAAAATGATGTTGTTGCAGTTTCATTTAAAATATATATAACTAAAATGAGATGTAACTGAGGAAATCCACAAAAACATTCAGTTAGAGCGTTCTAAAATTAAAAAGAAAAAATTTAGGGCTACATCTCTGGGACAACTGTTTTATTGTTCTTTAGGGCATGCAGAACACGGCAAAAATAGTGTCTCCACGAATTCGGTCTCGGCCCACTGTTTTTTCGGCTACCCAAATTCTCTTATGGGAATTTAACACAGGGAAAAGTGGATGGGGATAAATATACCGAAAGATAAATTTTCAGAAGGATACATTTACCAAACGACTGAAATTGTCAAAATAATCAATACCTATGGATAGATATGCCGAAAGTTAAAAATGCCGAATACAAGAATTTCAAAAAGAAAATGCCGAAAGTTAAAAAATTTTGCCGTGTCCTGTATGCTCTAAAGAACAATACAAAAGTTACCTCAGAGATGTAGCCCTAAATTTTTTTTTTTTTAATCTTTGAACGCCCCAACTGAATGTTTTTTGTGGATTTCCTCATCTACATAGTTACAGGATCGGTTATTCAAATAATTTCACGGTCTGTGTACCTGATTTATTATTGCTATTTACTCTGGGTTTCGAAAAACAATTTCTCAATACACTCTATAATTCATTTCTGCTAATCGCTGGAAAAATTCGCGCATTCTGCGCCGCTGCTACCAACACATATCTATTTCACACAGATTCATGTGCTTAGCCCCTCCCCTGCTATGCGCTGTTAGAGCGAGCAAACCTTAAACCAGTTAAAAACGACTTATTACTAAACCCCCTTCATATTATAATTGTTATTGATTATTAACTTATATAATAAAATTAACAATTCACTTAATTATGCCTCATCATAAATTTATCATTAAATTACTTTTTAATTCTGTACAAATATAGCAGGTGTACAGAACCGTTGCAAAAGGTTTAAGAAAATTCTAAAATTTATTGAGTTCAATCCTCTTATATAATAAACTCATAATTTCCTGAATTACTAAAACCAAAACTTCATTTAATAGAAAACAACTTCAACATTTTAAGTTAAGGTTTAAATAGTAGCCGTAAAATATATTAAAACGACATTTTACACATAAAATAAGAGTTATTGTTAACATTTCAAATGTGTCAGACTAAATTCGTTTACATTATTTTGCATGCCAATCTAAAAAATATTATTTAAAGAAAGATGCGTTTCAAGTTTTAAGTAAAATTGTTTTCTATTTAAGGGGGTATGCCTGGGTTAAACTCAAAAATAGATTTCTTTTTATGAGTCTAGAAAGATATTATTAAGTGTTTATAGCATAAAAAGTTGCGGAATAAATGCTTTTAAACATAAAAAGTTTTCAGTATTCATAAAAAAAATCATTTTTTGGGTTTAATTCAGGCCTGCCCCCTTAATTATTCAATTTTTTAACTCAACATTTTGCACTTCAGTGTAGCTCAAACACGACTACACAATCTGAAACAAGAAAATTAAAATCATACGAAATGACATTTCTCGATATTCTCTGATGGCCTTAATGCTCAGAAAATGCTTCTAAAAATCACGATAATAAAGTGTCCAACTTATAATAGACTAAGACTAACTACTAAAATTCAATTCCACCCTCTCTCCTGTAATTTCCAATTAAAAGAAAGGAAAATCGCAATCAAGCCAGGAGGTTTGACGGACAGGCGAATAATCGAAAAGCCGCGCTTGCTCGGCGTTTGTTCTCTTAAAAATCGACATCTCCCCCTGTCATTCGAGGCACACCTGGCGATGACGCGCACGACCGCGGAACCACGGCCATCCCATGCCATTTCCTGCCGGACGCCTTTGTACCGGCGACGCGCGGCTCGCTCGGACGGATAATCAGATTATTTACATCTATACCTGTGTGATACCCGATATACCGCGGTGATGGGATTATTCTGCAGAGCCGTGTAATAGGTTATCTTTCTCCCTCTCTGACTCGGCATGCGCGCAGCGTGTATTTGCAAGTAATGCACGGAGTACAGGGATATTCGAGTAATAAGGACCTCCGAATGAGCACTTAGCTGGTTAAACTTAATTGAAATGAGGTAATAATTATATGAGGAATTATCGAAAAACACGCGATGAAATGGCACTCGAGGGGAGTCTAGAGAATGCACGGATATTTGGATTAAAATGACCAAGATAATGTGCTTGTCGTGATTCCAATTGAATTTTACTAAATCCTTCATGCTTCGTCTTGTTTCTGGATGTAATGTTCGTAATTTTAGTTGATTTTCTCATTGTTTATAATTATTTACAAGTTCAGGATCGTATGGTGTCTAAATCACACGATGAAATTTAGGCCAGCAATTAACTCAACTAAAAGTTGCGTGGCGATTAATATTAAAAAGAGGTCTAATTTATTGTTAGATGCATAAACTGCTCTTCAATTTGCGAAGCAAATAAGATAGTGAATCCACCCTATTAGCACACTTTTCTTATAGTTTCTATAGATGACTATTTCTCTAGAATATTTTACGTGTCTATAGAGAATCTTATTGTTCGCCATCTATTGATGGTTTCTAAAATTTTACAATCAGGGAGAGAAATTTTTTTTAATTACTTTAATGTTAGCAGTTTAGATGTATAATTAGGTATACACCTGTGCACGTGGAAAACATATTCCCAAAGTTATACACTGAAAGAAGAGAATCGCTAAGTAAATATAAAGTGTAAAGTTTTATCTATTAAATGTCGTTTAAAAAATTAAGCTACTCATTAAGGAGGTTCTATTGGCATATATATATATATATATGTCATAAAAAACAAACATTTTTTACTGCAATTTAATCTCCTATAATAATATGAAAGCCAATATATTAGAAAATAAAGATTTTTGTCGAACTAAAAAAAAATTTATTTCCGATTAAACCGTAATGGCTACTTTATTGACCTGAAAAACGGGACAAAAGTAGCATATGATTTCCCCAAATCTACTTTTTTCCCGCAAATCCACTTTTTTCCCGCAAATCTACATGCAAGTAAAATTTTATTTTTTTCCCGCATTTGGGGGAAAATACAAGATTTGCGGGAAGAAAGTAAAAAAAATTTTATCCGCAAATGCATGTTTCTTATTTCCCGCAAATACGAGGGTAGTTCAATAAGTCTTTAGAATAAAGTATAAAAACAATTTTTTTTGGGTAAATTCTTTTTTATTTTTCAACATAATCTCCTTGGAGCTCTATACACTTGGTCAATCGCTTTTTAAGTTTTCTTAATCCTTCAGAAAAGTGCGTTTTCGGAAGTTCCTCGAAATAAGCACTTACAGAGGCAATGACGTCTTCGTTGTCCGTAAATCTCTGTCCACCGAGCCATTTTTTCAAGTTTGGAAATAAGAAAAAGTCACTGGGGGCTAAATCTGGTTAATACGGTGGGTGTTCGACCAATTCGAATTTTAGTTCTTCAATTTTAGCCATTGAAACGAAGCATGTGTGAACTCGGGCGTTGTCGTGATGAAAGAGAATTTTTTTTCTCGCCAAATGTGGTCGTTTTTTTTTAATTTCTTCTTTCAGCTGCTCTAATAATGATGCATAATACTCACCAGTAATTGTTTTACCCTTTTCCAAGTAGTCAATAAGTATAATTCCACGTGCATCCCAAAAAACTGTAGCCATAACCTTACCAGCTGACTTTACGGTCTTTGCCTTCTTTGGAGCTGGTTCGCCTGTGGAAATCCACTGTTTGGATTGTTCCTTTGTCTCAGGAGTGTAGTGGTGTATCCATGTTTCATCCACAGTCACAAATCGACGAAAAAATTCCTCAGGATTCCGACTTATGCGCGCCAAAAGAGCCTCAGAGGCGACCATCCTATTGCGTTTATTCTCAGCTGAGAGCAAACGCGGCACCCATCTTGCCGATAGCTTTTTCATGCCTAATTTTTCATGTAGAATTGAAACAACTGCACCTATAGATATCCTTGTGGCCTCAGCTAACTCACGCACTTTTAATCTTCTATCCTTCAACACCATATCGTGGATTTTATTGATGATTTCGGGAGTAGTTGCTTCTACGGGCCTTCCTGAACGTGGTTCGTCACTTATTGATGTACGACCACGCTTAAATTCATTTACCCAGTTATAAACCGTTGCTAAGGCAGGGGCAGATGTGCCATGAACTGAGTCCAATTCATTTTTTATCTCATATGGAGTTAAACCCTTTAAATGAAAATGTTTAATTACCGCTCTGAACTCGTTTTTTTTCATTTTTCTTAACAAGCAATTTTTTTTTTCAATTGGTTATAAAAACACGTAAACTCAGAAGATGTGGACTGTGACTGCACCATATATCTAGTCGGGAGTGGTGCTGACTGAAAACAGATGATTTGGAGCGATTCGCGCGCCATCTGTTGGTCATTCTAAAGACTTATTGAACTACCCTCGTACATTTTTTTATTTCCCGCAAATGCTTTCTTTGTTTTTTTTCAATTTTGAGCTATTTCTTTTTCGATTCGTGGGTCCCACTCTTCAAATCAATAAAGTTGGCACAATTAAGTCGGAAATAAAGTTCTATACCTATGCAACGCGAGAATAAAGTTGACTATACCCTCGGCTGTTTACTGCCTCCGCTGCGCTCGGGCAGTAAATCCACCCTCGGGAACAATCTTTTCCTTCATTCCCTTGCTGCATAATGTACTATTTTCATCGAAATTCCATTATTGAAAAAATAATTATTAGTAACCGTTATCTCTCTCGTGTATGAACTTGTATGGAATCAGAATACAAGTAAGGATTGTAAATAAAAGGACAATTCAACACTTAGATATTTTTCGTATGCGTAAATTCGACCAAAGAAAACCCTAAGCACGTATGAAGCTTACGGCTTCGTATCCAGATAGAAACTGCTACCAGTGCGACCAGCCCTCCGCCGTTTCCGCCGATCGTCGGAAAAATGACTACCCTTTTTTTTTCCCACTCTTTCCTATTTCTCTTTCGCCGCATGACGAAGTGTATGACGCACACTTCGAGCCCTCGTAGAGCCCGACACAATCTCAGACTCACGCATACAATCAAGTCCCAGCAGCTCTCAACGACACTGGGACCAGCGTTAATCCTCGCGAAGCCATAAAAAAGGGTCCTCGCCGGCCCAATTATGTGCATGCGCGCTGGCTAACAAATATTTCGCCGTCCGCTAGCTTGCTCGCTCGTTCGACCCTGCTCTCGGCACAGGGTCATAAAATCACAAAACAATGCTCGCTTGTCCGGTAATCCTAATACGCGCGCCTTCTTTAGAGCTGCTCTCGCTCGAGCAACACATTTTCTCAAGTGGCAAAAATATAGCCGAACATACGACTTGCCTGGAAAAATACACATTTATTCTCGCGTTTGCCCAGGCCGTCGCCTGTGACGCAGGGAGAACTCTCGTGAGAGAAAACCCACGTCAAGTGTATTTATGTATTTCCTGTACACGCCAAAATCCTAATACTGTACATCTAAAGTGACGCGACGCGACAGGTTGTCGACCATCGAAACTAACGCGTAGAATTAAACTAACGCATCGGCTCGTCTAGAGCTGCATTCGACCGGCTGTGGTCACGAAGAAAGTCCACTCGACTGGGGGAGAGGAAAAGCGGCCCCGAAACGATCCTCCCGATCGCCGTGCACGCAGCCTACGCAGCAGTTCTTTAACTGCTACGCTGGAACGTCTGACTTACGGAGTTTGCAACTCTAAACCGACCCCCGGTGTGTGTCAGTAACAGCAACTAAAGAAAGATTCGACAGAACAGTGGAGACTTTTTTGTTTGTTATACCTATATAAACAATCGGACGTAACTTTGCAGGTTATGCAATGATAAACAATTTTTATATGGGTAAGTCTTCCTGAAATTGTTCAAGTAACAAAGTGAGACCTTCAAAATTCAAATCGGATAGCAAGAAAGAGTCTCCACTGTTTTGTAGAATCTTTCTTTAGTTGATAATAACTACTTTTGAAGAATATCTTGTTTTATAATATATTGACTTAAATATCAATATATGTTTTAGTATTAAATGTCAAAGTTTTAATGAGATTTTCATAAACCTTGTAAATAAGCCAAAACATGCTTTATAATTATCAATAAAATATATAAATCTATCCCTTATTCAAGGAAAATATTAAGAAAATTAAGTAGTAAAATTAAGATTTTATATTAAAATTCAAATCAGGTATTTTAAATCCAACGTCACCATCGATAGTTCAAAGCCGTGCATTAATAATTAATAACTTCGCCGACAGATTCCGTAATCAAAACTTCTGTAAAGTTCAACTCCGTAAACGAATAATCAAGGCGCGAAATGATTAAAGAAGAAACCGCACTAAAAACGATTTTTCTTCAAAGTAATAATGAACTTAGTGGAAACAAAGTTTGTCAGAAGCTTTCCCACGAACTCATATATACGATCGTCCAGAAGTAACAAATTCACTTGTATGAACTGAAGATTCTCTAACCCAGTATAGACGGGGAGGAAGTATTTTCAACTTTGTAATCTTAATTTTGGAAGATTTAATTTCACTTTTAAGCAAAGTATTGTAGTGAGTATATTTTTATAACTAGATATTTTAACAGTTTTTTTAAATTACTGTCACAGGCCCACTTTTTTATCAACTAGAATTTATTACTTATCAACTCTTGTTCCAATAAAACTAATGCAACTGCAACAGATTCTATGACTTTAAGGGGGCATGTACCCTATAAACTAGGTGTATCCGTACGAATAAAAATGGTCGGACCTCGTGTGTGTGTGTACCTGTCTGTAATTGTGTATATGTGTGTGTATGTGTAGTAGGGTGGTTAAAATTTTTCAAAAGTTTTCAATTATCAAAAATAAGCCTCTAAAATGTTGTTTTTTGTCAAAAGCTGGGTGCTTAACGTTAACATTTAAAGGTGGCTACCTCGAATTTAAGGTTTCTAAAAGAGCACTTATGCCATTTTTCCGTATAATCGTGAATAAAATAAATAAAACTTCACGCTAGAAAAAGTTTTGGCAATTGTTTATACTACTAAAATTGAAAATCAGTTGCTCCTAACCAGTAAAAACAATTTTCTTCGAGTTAATAGAAGTATTGGTAAAAATTTTGACAAAACCGGATATTTTTGGACATTTTTAATAACCTCAATCTATGATGATTGTTCAAAAACTAAAATTATTTTGAATATTTGTTTTAAATAGTATCAATAGAAAAAATTGGTACACCATTTGATATCAAAATATGAAAGTTGAATCAATTGAAATTTCTGAACTAAATTGGGTGGTAAATGGGAGACTAAATACGAGCCGAACTTTCTTCAATATTTTGCAATCTCCCATTTACAACCTAATTTTTTTCATAAATTTTAATTGAGCATAACTTCTGATCAGAATGCCTTTAGAAGGCTGTGACAACGCAAATTAAAGGTCTTTATGACAACTCTCGCACAAAATTGCGTACAAGTACCTATGACGTATATTACCTCAAGTAAATTACATCAAACTGTAAGAGATCCAATTTAAAATGTTAGTAAAGCGATGCATTACAGGGACTGATATAACTTCCATATTTTGATATCCTATGGTGTCCAAAAACAGGCGGTTTTATGTCAAAATTTTGTCTCATACGAGTGTCATCTTGCAGAAATATTTTTGCTGGTTAGGACGCAACTGATTTTTAATTTTAGTAGTATAATCAATTGCCAAAACACTTTTTAGCATGAATAATTAAGTTTTAGTTATTGTATTCGCGACATTACGGAAAATTGCATAAATGCTGTTTAAAGAAACCTTAAATTCGAGGTAACCACCTTTCAATGTTAACGTTAAGCACCCAGCTTGCAGGAACTTATCTCTTTGACATATACCAACTTTTTAGAGGCTTACTTTTGATATTTGAAAACTTTAGGTTAGGTTGTTAACAGTGCACGTTTTGCTCGGTCCCGTCATTTCACAGTGCTCAGACTTTTACTGTATTAAATTTTTTTCCAGCTAAAAATTGCGTTTTTCTTAAATAATTAGAAAATAATAGATCAAAATTTTGTTTTAATACAAAAAGGTGCCGAATAAAATTTCCTATGGGTATCAATTGTCAAAATTTTAATTTAATCAATTGTCAAAATTTAAATTTGATCAATTGTCAAAATTTAAATTTGATCAATTGTCAAAATTTAAATTTGATCAATTGTCAAAATTTAAATTTGACTAATTGTCAAAATTTAAATTTGACTAATTGTCAAAATTTGAATTTGATCAATTGTCAAAATTTAAATTTGATCAATTATCAAAATTCTCTCCTTGGACAATACTTTTACGCGTTTTCGAGCGCTAATCCCCCTATTACATCCGGCCCTTCAATTGTAACTGTAGGGTGGGTATACCGTTTGTGGCCAATGCTCCAGTTTTGGCCATTTAACATAATTTTAATCATTTTAAAAGTTTTAACTGTCGAATTCCATACAACTTTGGAATTAACATAATTCTTAAGTACGTTAGAACATTATATAATAATGAAGGTATACTTAGCTCAGTATATTTTGACATTTTAGTTTGAGGTGTGTCGAAAATGTAAATTTCTTACGCAAATCGACAAGAGAAGTAGATGACTAAAACGTTCATATTACTTAGTAATATCATTTACGATAAAAAATAACTGCACAGGTACAATTAATTAGGTTAAAATATTAAGAATATATTAAGAAATTGCAAATAACTACAATTTTATAGAAAATTAAGGGTGGCCAGAAGTGGAACAACAAAAACGTTAATATACCAGTTCTGGCCATGGTACCTCAGTCATAAAAATACATCAGAATTACTTATTACACGATTATTTTAAGTTAGTAAGTCTAAGAAATGCATAATATGATTTCAAACGACGCTTTTAGCCAGTAAAAAGCTTGATTTAAGTAAAGTACTAGAGGCATCAAAAGCATGTTTCCTTCATCAAAATTTCTCCGAATTGAATCAATTTTAATGTAGAAACACATTTTGTAGAATTGTGATGAAATTAAAAACTGTTATAAGAAAGAAAAATGATAATTTTAATTATTCTTAGAATAATAAATGACTTTTACGTATATTTGTAATTTAGCATACAAAATCTGTATAATTTAACATTTTAAAAGAGATTAAATTCAAACAGTTACAAAAACTAACTGCTTCATTGTTAAATTTGTGTATTTTAATTGATAATAATTGATAATACGAAAATATTTTCATAGTAAACATCATTTTTGGTAGTGGCTATAACCGGTATACCACTATGGTCAAAACTAGTAATTATGTGACCAAAAACGGTGAAAAACGAGTTTTATATTAGGTTTTCTAATTATGAAATTTCCTCGTGGTTTTTCATAAAACAAACGATGAATTTATCAAATACATGTGTTTTACATTATGTGAAAATTTGTTGAACGATTAAACATTATATTTTACTGTAGTACATACGTTCTCGAAAGCCAAGAAAAGCTTAAGGTGGTCAGAAACGGTGCGTTCACCCTATAGATAGATATAGTGTATGTGTAAAAAGATAAATTAAAAAAATTAATATTTCTTAAATGGAACGACATAGAAATTTGGTTCAAGAGATATGCATTCTTGAAGTGGGTCTAGAGCATGTTTATAAATTTTTATTAAAATCGGTTGGTAGTTTCGGAGGAGTGTAATGCCAGAAATGTGCACTCTGTGGTGGATAGAGAGCCTCGCCCGGATCACTTTGCTCATCAGGCTCCGGCCGATTATAACAAAAAAACATTTTTTCTTGTAATGTATTCTTGATTTATAGGGTGTTTACTACGTAGAAGTGAAATCTTAGGCACTGATAAAGTAAAATAAAACAGTTATAGACCTTAAATTATCATTTTACTCGTACTACGGTTCAAAATTCGCGCGAGTTTCATATCAACTCTTATAATATAGACTGTTAAAGTAAAATATTGGCAAGTATACATTTTATTTCCCCCTTTCATAATTTTAAAAAATATGTTAATATTAAAGGAATACATTAAATATAATAATATAAAATTAGTGTAATTTTTTTTAAAAAAGATTTATATAATGTGACGTAATCGATAATCTGATTAATATTTTTTTAAATAATAGCAAATGTTTATATATGATATAACTAAACTATAATAAAAATAATTTATAAATAAACTATAAAATAACTACTTCAAATTATATAATAAAAGATTTCTACTATGATATATAGTTTTTGTTATTTCTGTTAATCACAAATGAAGGCTAAAGAAAGTAATCAAATCAATTAAGACGCTGTCAAGTATATTGTTGCAATTTTATTTGTAAATCAGATTCCTCAAAACTTTAACCTTCATTTGTGATTAACAGAAATAACAGAAACTACATATTGTAGTAGAAGTCTTTTATTATACAATTTGAAGTAGTTATTTTAAAGTTTGTTTATAAAATATTTTTATTATAGTTTAGACTGAGAAAATGGATTAGGTATTACATGAATTCTTTGAATGAAAACTGTGATTTATTGTGACATGGGTCAAGATTCTGAAGTTTTACAACGGTAAAATTTAAGATATTATTCTGCGTTATTAGTAACATAAAAATTTTCAGAATGATTGCTTTTAAACTAAAAAAACTTGTAGAAAGAAAGTCTTTTTTGGGTTTAACCCAGGCCTGTTCTCTTAAGGGGTCAAGCCTGAGTTAAATTTTATAAAAATCATTGTCCATTTTATAGTCGTCAAAGGTATTTTGACATAATCTAAGTTAATGCAAGTTTTTATTTCTTAAATATGTATATTATACATAATTTTGCCATGAATTGGACCCCTCTAAGTGGTCTTTAGAGTCCCTTGAAAATTTGCTAATCTATATTATTGACCTTTTAACCACTTACTACGTGTTTTTGAACCAGGCGGTGCATTTCTCATGGTCACCGAGGCTTTAAAGTATTTTACAGAAGCGTACTCACGGACTTGAGGAGCTACATTTTCGAAAAAGGATTATTTACAATTGTTAGAGACACTCATATCAATAATAATACTATGAAAATACTATAAAAATACTACTTATTATTGATACATACTGAATAATTATTATAATCGTCGATAGAGTGTCGGATTTTCACGCCGGTGACCCAGGTTCGATTCGTAGTCTCTGCCGATTGATACAATCTCTTCTGAAAAAATTGCATGTGGTTTCATTACAAACATACCGCAGGCCCCCGTCGATTAGCACCATATGGGAGCATAAATATGACGAGTAAATAGCATTAATTTAAAAAATGAAAATTTTACACTTTCCGGCAAGTTAAGTTTGAACCCATAGATTAAAAATTTTAAAAATCAGAGATTGGTTTTGTTCATATTACAAATCTAATGTGTTTCTTATCGCAGAATAGTTTGTATTTGTTAATGACATGAAAACCTAACCTCAAAACTAATTTATGTTTCAAAACATGTAATAAATTAGGTAATTGTTTATTTTGATTCTTAAAATTGCTTCATAATTGTTAAATTGTTGGGTTCAAGCCAACTTATTAGAAAACGTAAAATTTTCGATTTTTATTTTATTTTATTTTTGCCTTTGGCTCGGGTGGTATTTTACACGTGCTATGAACTCGCCAATTCTTTACCTCCCAAGATGCGTAATATACTATTTTTCCTACCGGTCGGAAAACACCTGGTTTGCGCCCGCTATAGAGGCACGAAAGAACGCGAAAATCGTGCGTGTATAACAAAAAATAAATTTTGTTCAATATTAAAAATTTCATCTTATCAAATATAATGAATGAGATTTATTCATTGCCGGGTGTATTAACGAAAATTAAGCACATGATGATACCCTTCCTGTCTGCGAACGAGAAAAGGAGATTATACGAAACCCTATATCTATATGATAGGCCAGACTAATGAACTAACGAGAACAAGGGTACGTAAACTCTATGTAAATAACTTGCCAGCGAAGTAAGCAAAAAATCAATATGTAACCAAGTAATTTACGTATTTAGAACGTTTATTATCTTAGAATATCATTTACTTAAATTAATATAGATAAAATTATTACAAAATACAAACTTAATTTTTCGCAAAGTTTAGACTAATTAAATTTCAAAATAGCTCAAATCTTTAATAGATAATAATATTTAATTATCCCAACATATTATCAAGGTACTCTTTATTTTAACTTTACATAAACGTATAAACGTAATTCAAATCACGCGAACACAAATCGTATCGTCAATAAACACGATCGCACGGATCATCTGTCTTTCTCTTGAGGGCACCCTCGTATTAAGTCCAATGGAAGTATAAGATCAGAGCCGGTATACATCTCTGCTAGAGCTGTAGCTTCGGTGGATGCATATTTAGAGGACCTGTAAGCTAAAGGAAACAGAGAAGCCAAACGATCCCAGTATTTTTGACTATCAAAGATGAATTTGGTCAAGCAGTTTAACATCGTTTAATGTTGTTTTTCGGTTTCATAATGATTTTGATAATTTATTAATTCATTGAGAATCGAAAATGTTTCCTTTATCAGTATTAATTTCGAAAAGAACACTATACCTACAAATAACCTAACTAACAAAAACTTCTTTAATATTTTTTTTTTTTATATTCGGAACAAGAAAATCTTAGATCTATTTTGTAAAACAATCTGTTATAACAAGAAGATATTTATTACCTAACGATGACATTGGAAACGATCCTAATATATCCATTTTTAGTCAGATGTTCTCTCGTTCGCGAGTAAAAACGTTTATTTTGTACACATTCTTCTACGATCGGCTTTCGGATAAAGTCCACATTTATCATAAAAACAACACTAGCGTGGGCATCACGTTACATTACGACGGAACGTTGTAGACTGTCTCCAGAAGGTCCAGTTTTATACTGTTTACAGTGCAATACTGTACCTGCTGGTCGCGCAACGCGACGTCGTACAAGTCAAAAGACCATATATCGCGGTCGTGCAACGCGACTGAAAGAGAATCAAACCCACGGTGGATTTTCTCTGATTCATACACAAATACGCACACACACATATGTACATATGTACATCTTAGACTCACCTTCTATACTACTTTTTTCTTATAAGTTAATTCTTTTTCATTTATCTTATTTTTCCTCCGCAGCTTGTATTCTCTTCCTTCGAGAGAGGTTTTATGCCGCAAAGCTATCCTCTCCGAGCCTAGTATATTCATTTTCTTTGTGGCTAAAAAAATCGAGTTATTTATTTAGTCACCTTTCCTTGTCTCTCTTAAAAACAAATTAACTATCGGGTATTTTCCATGTTGGAATATTCTCGACCTACAATTCATGGTGCCTCCTGTGAGGTGTGAGTCTTTTCCCCTATCTTACGAAACAAAAAGAAGAAGGTGTAGAGTCGAGAACGTCCAAAACGAGCTACAGCGGCTCAGCCATTCAACATCAAACGGAAACCTCAACCCATCCATCGTTTCCGAAAAGGACATCTTCCTCTCGGCTGCTGTTGCAGCATGGATCTTCAACCCTAGCAGGAAAAAAGATAAGTTTATCTGATTTTAGAATATACTTTTTTTTTGTTTAATCAACGTTAGATTTGGTTCTGTTAAATTATAAATTTTATTTTTAAAAGAAAGAGAATAGTACAGTTTATCTATACGCGTTTGCTTTTATATACATATACGTGTATATATACACGCATGCGAGATCAGTTAATTTTAGGTTTTATTTTGTTCTTTGCAAAATTTTATATCATATTTTATGCATGCGATTACGTGTGAAATTTAATGTGTCAGTTTTATTTTCTTAAAATCCGTGCTTAGGCGCGCGACGTGGTATATACGAGGGGAGAACGCATTTACTGTTTATCTTTTATCTAGAGATTAACATAATTCATTCGCAGTCGTGTGCTCACTTCCGAGAATACACTGCCCGTTATTTCTATCAAAGGCTTTCTAATTTTCAATTTAAGTGTGAAATCTCGATAAATAAATCATGGCTCCGCGCATTGCAATAATCACGCAGAAGCGTACAATTAATAAGCAAATTGCGAGACTGCACATGACTAGCGATCTTACGACGCAAGCGCGGCCAATTACAAAAATGCATTACTTACGAGAAGAAACGTATTCTCGTTTCTAAACATATTGACGTTATTTTAAATATTTCTCCTATAATAGCGACCTAGAAAGGTCTATCGAAAATTATTGATGATGTGCATCAACATTTAAACATGCAAGAATCTTTACAGATTGTGCTCGATCATAGAATCGTGATTTATATACTAGAGAGAGAGAGAGAGAGAGCCCTTCCTTCTGACATTCGTCAAAATTGGAAGAATCTCTCAGCTTAGACGCTTTTCCTAATCTCGATCAGTTTTATAAATTCACCAAAGAGACGTCCTATCGACTTTGCACATTGGAGGAAGACTCTGCTCGCGGAGATAGCGGAACGAGCGGCAAGCGGCGCGTAGTACGAGTATGTTACTACTCAGGCTATTACTTGCGCGCATTGTAAAAGCGATCATGTCAATTATAAATGCCCGACATTCGAAAAACTATGGTTACAACTACGATTGGACGCAGTTAAGGCGAAACAGCTGTAACTCGACCCGTTGCAGACGCTGCAACCGATTTCATCACACACTTCTACATTAAAATTCAAAACCCGGTCTCAATTAACAATGAGCGCAGTCGTGCGCGTTCACGGTAAAATTGTTGAGGCTAGGGCATTACTTGATACGCGCGCGACAGCTCATTTCATTACTGAGAATTTCGCGCGAGAATTAAAACTATCAATACTCAATTCCTATCGGAGCAATTAATGAAATGCATACCGTTTCAAAAATTAGTATTGATATGTGCTTTCGCTCACGCATTAATAATTTTCAAGCTAATTTACAACAGGGTTGGGAGTGTAACATACATCACGTACGATACGTATGCTTATTTACGTATGATACTCAGTATGATACGTCCAGGGTTTCATACGAACATTTGCGTATCATATGTATTTCTGCTAGCTTACAAAGTTAACGTATATAATGTTTGTTTATGTATATACATGTAATGTATATGTATAAGCCATACAAGTTATATAAATACCTCAAATAGAAAAATTTGCATTAGTTACAAATTTGAATAAAAGCTCGTTATCCATAAGATAAGTTATCGGTGCGAATTATTAATTTATAGATTACTGTCTAAATCAAAACATTTTCTAAAAAAGAATTCTAGAATTCACTTTATACCATCTACTAATTTTTCATCAAAAATAAGCAAAAGATTCCGACATCCGATAAAAATGGCTTTGCGCGCAAAAAATATCTACAAATCACCGAAATCATACAATTGGTGGTGACTGCAATTTTGACTGGTCTATTGTTGCATTAAAATGAGTGTAAGGTGACTAACAGAAACTGTTCTCGAATTATATTCTGAATCTATTTTAATGCTTGAAAATTAATAATTAAATCATGCGAAAACAACTTCAGTTACCATAAATACGTTCATTTTGAGGCAACAATAGGCAATGTAATATGAGAGCCCCCGCAGGTGTCATCACTCTTTTATAAACCGACGAGCGCGTTGGTTATTTAATAATTTTTTTTTAATTTCAAATCATTATTACGTGACAGTGACACGTCCCTCTTGAAAATTGGACCAGAAATGAAGGCTCACGTCGCGTGTATAATTTTCAAGCATTGAAATCATTTCACAAAATAAGGCGAAAACAGCGTCGGTGAGTCACAGTAGGTACGCTCACTTCAACGCAACAATAGGCAAGCCAAAATTACAGTACCCACCGCCTGTTTGCGTTAGTAAGCGTGCGTAAAAGTGGTACTTATCGCACGAAGTGTAAAAAATTAATTTATCAAATAACATTGCTCGGTTGGGTGATCGTCGGAGGAACAAGTGATAGAGAGGGAAAATGCGTAGTTTCGTGTAAGATAACTGAGCTAACCGAAAAATGGAGACGTTTTGGGAAATCGAAGAAACGAGTGATAAATCGACAAAAACATAGGAAGAATCGTTATGCAAAACTCAATCTCTGAAAATACGATGCGCGATGTGAGCGGTAGTTGCATCGTGCGTCTGCCATTTTGTAACGGCAACCCGGATTTCGGCGACTCTCGATTCTAGACACTCCGTCGTATTTATACTCTGGAAAGAAAGCTTAATGCTAATCAAAATTTCAAGGCTGATTATAATAAAGTCATGCAAGAGTACATAGATCTTGATCATATGTCTCTCGCTGATAATGAATTGACAGAAGGTTATTATTTGCCATAACCTCTGTAATAAAGACTTCTAGCGTTACTACCATCCTACTATTCAAGACAAATTCCTTGAACATCTCTTAACATTTTGTATACATCTTTACATCCTCATAGCCAACATTCCGAAAATGTATCGGCAAATTCTCATTCATTCAGACGATCGCCTATTTCAACGTATTTTTTGGTATCACGAAAATAAAGTCGCCATTTTTGAGTTGAGTACAGTAACTTTTGGAATGTCTTCTGCTCCATATCTCGCGATCCGCACGATGCAACAACTAGCGGATGCTATATAGACTTTTTTTATAATCTGCTCCGCTCATATTGTGAGGAAATGTATTAGAGATATCCTATAAAATTTTTAGCTTATGTCGATGGCTGGATGTTGAGAAAGTCTACGAGGCAGACCTAAAAATAATAAAAAACATTATTTTGAGATAATTGCATTTAAAGTTTGCAAACACAATAAACACATACAAACAATACTCACCTGAAGAAGAAAGTAGGAATGCTTCGTATTTTCTTGTTATATATTTCATTAATATATTTCAAACTATTGCATGTGTAATACGTCAACGATATGATCTCACGATAGCGCTGAAACAAAAAAAGAACGTTGAAAAATTTCCACAATACCGTCCAATACCAATACCTCCATTTTTCCAGCGTTGCCTTGATGATTTGACGTACACTGACTTTGATGCGATTAAATCCATTCTTCATAAGCTGGTGTGTCTTCTTTTCCTTCCCAGAAAAAGCAACTCTTACAAAAACTATTTTTTATACAAACATCAAGCACTTTTTCGGTAGAATTGCATATTACACTAGAAACACCTTGGAGTGAGGAATAACCTCTTTTTCTCCAAGAACCACCTCCCGATACAGAAAGTCCAGCACTATCTGAAGGCAACATACTCATTTCGTCTATCGCACCATTACACATAGATTATTCAGCAAATACTTCACAAGCTTCACTCGATTGATCGTTGATATTGTTAAAATTGCTGTGCGACGTTGTCTGTGGCAAATCCATAAATCCATAAAATGTTGAAAGTTCAGCATGTCCTTGACCATGAGAACGTATAGCCAAAACAGATCTTCTATTAGCTTCATATGCATTACTTTTTTGCCAATGAATCTACTTGAATTAATTGATGCAATTCTTGGATTTCTACAATTTGAACAAGAAATGTCAATTTTAAATCCAAGTCTTCGTACATCAGATTCATAGAAACTCAGTTTTCTATGACATATCTTGCAATATGCAATTTTTTGCAGTTCAGGAAATAGAATGTTAATGTCGACAATTCTATTCCTGATTTCACAGCCTTCACTTATAATGTTCTGAAATTTCTATTAGAAGTTGAACGTCTTGGCTTCTTTGGAGGAGGACTATCTCTTTTTATTTTATAAATATCTTCTTTCTTTTTTTCCCAAGTAAGTTGATCAGGGCCACCGGACACTCTACCTTAAACATCCCTTGATATTGCACTCGAAGACATTACACTTACACTGTATACTGATTTGACACAAAATGTATATATAAATATTTATACACAACCAACCACAAACGACTTTTCTTTCACTTTCTATAAAAACAAAACACTTATGCACTTTAAAACTTATACATACTTATATAATTATTCACTTACATACTTATACACTTTTACAGTATTACATAATAATTATAAAGCCTTGAAAAAGGCTGGTGAATATAAGTTTTAATTTAAAAATAATGTAGAATATTTTTATACAAAATTATTTAAAATCTGTACGCACTTCGATAGTTCTTATGTTGTAGAAGATAATGATTTTTTGTTTTTGTTCCAGGTCACACGGCTGTTAAAAGGAGCTGTTAAAAGAAGACTCGTAGTTGTATAGCTGTAGCACCGCCATTTCATTAAAATAAAATAAATAAAACATTGAATTTCACTCTTGATTATTTATATAATAAGGTCACAGATTTTGTATTAAGTTAATCAATTTAGAGTAAAACATTGCAGAAGATACCTATCGTTTTAACCTATTCAAGGTGGCGTCCCCTCTTGAAGCGATCTATGGAATAACGGTATAACTAAATGTATACTTAGAAGAAGAAAATAATAAATTAGTAATAGAAAGTTGTTAGTAATAATATAAGAAGTAAGAAAATTCCTCGTTTTTCTAAAAATGTCACTTTTCGAGTTATACAGTTATTCGTCGCATCCCTTCAGTTAGTGTTTTTAGTTTCTAAAGATTTCTTTCTCAAAAATGAAAAGTTTTGGAGAATTACTCATATACAGGAGACTCACACAGTGTAGAAGAATCGGCAGTATGGACTGCTATCTAGTTTTCGCTATTGTGCTAAAGATTTTGAATATCCTGAGAATTATAAAATTGTTGTATTGTCAACCTTACTATGCGCTGCATAATTATTATTGTAGTTCAAACTCTCGCAAGCTTATGAAAATTTAGATTGCTTTTGGCACTAGTGCTACCTTAACCAATACGAATCGCTCCCAATAAAGCGTCCATACTGCCTAATGACATTTTGGAAATCCAAAAATGTAGTAAGTTTTTCAGTTTTTTCTAAACTAACGTACTTGTAACAAATTTACAAAAGGTACCTACATAAACTATTTCGACGTACGCATTTCCAGCATTGAAGCCATCAGTAGCAAACAAGCAAAAAATCTAAGAATCCACTGTAATAGCGATCGATAAACCTCATTTTTAAAAATGAAAAAAAAAAAACAGAAGGCTGAAAACAGTCCATTCGTGCATTTTCCATTTCAACGCGACAATGATGGACAGACAGACGACGGGGAAAGCGCAAGCGAGTCATTAGGCGGCGAGAAAACAAGTTACACCAATGCAAGAAAGGAAAAGCCATTATTTTCTAACGACAACCCGGGGTTCCCTCTCCCTCATTCAAACGCAGCAGTTCCACGATGCACTGCTACCTGTATATAGTCGCGGGAGCAAAAAAAGAAGACACCAGTGTACAAGAAAAAAGAAACATCGTTGACAGAACGAGAGAGAGAGAGAGAGAGAGAGAGAGAGAGAGAGAGAGAGGGCGAGAGAGAGAGAGAGAGGGCGAGAGAGAGAGAGAGAGGGCGAGAGAGAGAGAGAGAGGGCGAGAGAGAGAGAGAGGGCGAGAGAGAGAGAGAGAGAGAGAGAGAGAGAGAGAGAGAGAGATTGATTGATTTCAAATTTATTCGCCAAGGCATAGGCCGAATGGCACAACAAAAATATACATATAAAAATTATAATATAAAATAATTGTTTGTATCACAACGTAGCAACGTAGTTCTAATTAAGAGTTTGAATAAGAGTTTTTTTTCTACAAATATACGCATAAAAGTATGAATGCAGAAAAATAAATGTTTGTGTAGCAAAATAACACTGATACAAAGATAAAAAAGAATTTAACATTTAATATAACGCTCGCAATATATTGATGAACATCGGTAATAAAAATATGAGAACACGTTTAACAAGATTAATTTATATTATTTACAGTTTTTCTCATTTTATACTTTTTTAAGACCAAAATGTTGCGGCAACAATGAAGAATTACTTTCTATGAGTTGCACTAATACTGTTTTGCACCAAAATTGCAGCATTTTGCAATCTCTCAGATCTACGGACATCCTTAAATATTCTCTGAAGTTCAGTATGTAAGTAAGCCGGGCGACCTGACTCAAGAATCTTGTAAATAAGGCAACCAAGGATAGTTTACGTCTATTTATGACAAGTATCCAATCAAGATGTTTTCTATGAAGAATTATAGAGGCATCACGTTTTAAGTTGAAAATGTACTGAATTCCCGCATTCATTAGGTGCTGAACCTTGGTGTTAAGATATTGAGAGATGTCATCATAAATCAGACATGCGTAAGAGAGAGAGAGAAAGAGAGATTGATAGATAGATAGATATACTATTTATTCATCAATGACGAAATTCTTACAATTGCATGTACATGTATAGTTAAAATAATTAAAGTATCAGTCAGTTTATACATTTGTTATCTCACAGTTAACATTCAATTATTGCGTTTCTTATATAAAAAATAACATTATTCGCTGTAACACAGTTCGTCAGTTTATAAAATCTAAATATAATGAACTAGTCATAGTCAAATGGTACATCACAGAATACGCTTCGTCAATACATAATAAAATAAATATAATAAAGATAACAAAATACGATAAAAATAAAAAGAATACCTACACACACTTTACCAAAAATTGTACGTAGATCTATCACGTCAAAAAATAAAAACACACACATTCCTATGACACTCTTACAATTCACGCTAATAAATACATTCATACTTAACACTTAACAGAGAGAGAGAGGGAGAAAGAGAGAGAGGGAGAGAGGGAGAGAGGGAGAGAGGGAAAGAGAGAGAGAGAGAGAGATGGTCAATTATTATCGAGTAATTTCCACGACAAATGAATTATTAAGCTCGTTAGCGCACGAAGAAAATGAGTCCTCGTCGTGCACAGCACAGCAAAGTCTCTCTGTGAAAGAGGCTGTCGCGGAATTTCAATTTCTCCCTCGTCGTCGGTATTAGTGACACTCCGACAAAAGTATGTACACTTTGCGGAGCACAGCGAGAAACAGAATGAGAGAGAGAGAGAGAGAGAGAAAGAGAGAGTGGGAGAGAGAGACTAGATGGGGTGAAATCTGCGCGCGAGCGCCACGTTTGATTGTTGACGCGTCTCGAGATTGCTTTCTTGCCTCCTCCTTCTCAATCCCTTCAGACTCTAATGCCTCTCACTCCTACTTCTCATACGTCGTCGTCGTCTGCGTCTTCGGCGCGACGTTTCAAATCTCATCCTCTATGTATGTATGTATGAAAACCTCACGTGTGTATGTGTGTATACGTGTATGTACTCGCGTGTCTTCTCGTTTTGTGTCGTTTAATTTATGTGCCCGTGCGCGACGCCTTTGCTTCATCCTGTTCTCTCTCTCCCTTTCTGCCTCTCTCTCTCTCCCCCCGTCTTTTGGCGAGCTTCTACTATCTCTCTCTTTCTCTGCGCGCGAGTACATCTCGGCGGCGTTTTGTCGTTTAATTTATGTGCGGCTCTCCGTCTCTCTCGCTTGTTAAGCTCTTTGCGCGTCGCGGCAGCTTCCAATTTATGGAGAAGGGGGGAGTAGGTGGAGGGGGTAGTAATAAGGGATGGGAAGAGACGGCAGACTGTCATTGGGGGGGGGGGGGGGGGGGGCGCCCGGGCTGTCATTGAAAATAACGCGCGCAGGCTTAAATCAATATTGCAAATTGGTGTTTCGTTTCGCAGTTTGCCGAGCGTAGTTTGCAAGTTCAATACACTCTGGTTTTAGATTTTCGAGAATTATGTGATTTGCGCGGGATTTGAATCTTGGATTTTTGCTCTGGCTAATCGTGGTTTATTTGTATATAAACTAGTTTATTTTACTGAGCTTTGCAGGGTTTTGTTAGTTACCGAAATTGGGAATCGAAGATTCGTTATAAATTCGATGTTCCGAGATGCGGATTAATATAATGATAAATGAAAGATTTTATATATCTGTGACTTCCCGGAAAAGCGACTCTAATCAACTTTTCATGTTTTCGGGATATTAATGTTCAAAGTTTTTAATTTCTATTTCAACTAATGTGAAAGATGCTCATTAATAGTACATATAGTTACTAATTTTTACACTCTCTTAATTTTTTGAATTTCTATCCAGAAAGGGATTATCCATAAATTACGTAAGGTCTTTTTTAATATTTTAGTCTTCTTTCCACTCCATTTAAGACATTTTCACTGATTTTCCTATATATTTAGTATAGACCGTAAAAATAAAAAAGACCCCCCCCCCTCCCATGTTGACAGATAGTGATGATGTGAAGTTTGTTCGTAAGCTTGCAACTGAATTTCAAAACAATTTTCAACCAACCTGGCCTAGCAAATACAACATCCTTGGCGTGGCCATAAATGTGAGGACAACCTTCTTATGATCTATTTACGTACAGGGATTGCAAGAAGATCGAATCGAAAGAACTACAATCTCTTTTGTCAGAATACGATTGGTCAGTCTGGAACAAATATCACTTCAACCTTGATGCAGCGTTGGACTGTCTTAACTCTAACTTACAATTCAACTCTTCTCTAGACAAGGGCTTATTCCCAAACCTTTGGAAGAAGGCACGAGTGGTGCCGCTGAACAAGTGTACTACACCAACATCAGTGTCCGGGTTTCGTTCGATTGCTCTACTGTGTTTTCTCTCAAAGATTTGGAAAAAATCGTGCATGACCAGATAATGGCGTACTTGACCAAAATTAAACAACTGGACCCTACGCAGTCTGGCTACAAAATAAATAATTCGACTCAGACTGGTCTATTGAGACTAACAGAAGACGCAAGAAGAGACATAAACAAGAGACTTGTACCTTTCTGTTACTGCTCGACTACAGCAAGGCTTTCGACACTATTTCGCCAGGCAAGCTTTTAGCAAAGTTGTTAGCCCTAGGATTCTCTAGGAACGCTTTAATTTGGATAAAATCATATATATTAGGCAGAAAACAAGCCGCTATAACGCGCTACGACACCATGTAATCTTGGATGTCTACTAATTTTGCAGTGTCTTAGGGGTTCATGTTGGTACCCTTGCTGTTCTGTCTTTACATCAATGACATCAAAGAACTTTTCGCCGAGTTCAACAAAGACCTAGAAGAAGAGGAAGACCCGAGATGCCTAAGTTTACTATGGTAAGCTTACCACAATTACTACGTGATATGAAATTTTATTACATTATTATTTCATGTGAAAACAAAATACAGTATCTAGCTATCTATCTGCCCCCCCCCCCCCTAAGGATACCTAAATCGTTAGAAATATGGCCTTAAGTCGTTTTTCCGAGAACCCACAGATATATATTCGATACCCTGCAATGCTGATTGATATAAGGGATATTTGTCGATAGTGTTGAATTGCTTACGTTCTGTTGGGAATTTGTAAAGTAAAAGTTCAGTTTTTACAAAGGTTCAATGACAACTTGATGCATAAATGTAATTAAGTCATACATGCTTCGAATGTATGTTTTTTTTTTTTTTTTTTTTAACGTCGCCATGTTTGTGCTCCCATGTGGTGCTAATCGACGACGGGGGTCTGCGGTGTGTTTGTAAACAAAGCACATGTAATTTTTACAGTGGTGCTTGTATCAATCGGCAGAGACTAGGATTCGAACCGGGTCACCGGCGTGGGAATCCGACACTCTACCGACTGAGCCGCCGCAGGCCCCCTTCGAATGTATGTGTTCAGGATAAAACGGAAAGGATCTTTTTATGAGTGATAATAAATGATTAGATAACACTTCAAATCAAATGGTTATATATTAAAAAATGTCTTCAACACTAAACGCACGATTTTAACAATTAAAGTACAGTAGATTTGTTTACTTTGTAATAAAATACGTAAAAATGATGTTAAAAATATATATAATAAAATAAAATATAAATAGACTGGCTAGAGCCGAGGACTAGAGCGAAGTGACGTTTTGCCATTCTCTTTTTTCTGCCCTACTATCGGCTCGACGCCGAATCTCGGAGATGCAGATACTTGACGCCACCGCCGATAGTTACCGAAGGGATACGAAGCAGACCGAGAGCACGGCTTTACTATAATTAATCATAGAAAACTACATACAAATGCATCAAAGCACGACGCCTCCCACTATCTCGCCTTTTTGCTTGACGGCCACATATCCACCAAATGGTTTCCCTGCGCACGAGGTAACCTTCAGCTACCATGAAGTCAGACTCCGAATGATGTCTATAATAGTCTCAGGATGACTACAAGTCGCGCCTAACTAAAGCTAGATAGCCACGAATCGCACTGCCAATTCGTGTAATGAAGGCTAGATCGCGGAGAAATGCCTACGATACTACAATTAATTCATAATTATGCTAATCCGAGCGCTCCACGCTCGCTTCGAGTTCCTTCCGTAATTAGCGATTTTCTGTCAGTAACAGTATGAAAGTATTTAAAGCTAAAATTCGATGACGTAATGACTCTTATTTTGACTTTAAATAGCTTATATCGGGCTTTCTTTTATAAACACGATAATAAGGATTTATTTATCAGATAATGATTCTAAAGTAGAGCATGATAGGGGTCGACATTTTTTTAATTGCAACTATTTGATCAGGTTCGGCAAACTTACCTTGAAATAATATATAATGTTATTTTCTTATAACTTTATTAAAAAGTTAATTGAGAGATTTTCCATATTTAATTTTTCATGGCTTTTAATAAGAAATACAATCGCGAAATTGCATTCACAATGGAAAATGCATGAAATGTAAAGACGTTACAGTTTATCATGAAATACTATTCCTTTTTATTAATAAAGCCATAGTATGCGACTACAAAGCAGATAATTTAGAGATCAACATTTTAATTGCAGCTTTTGAGTCTTGTGTGGTAATTCTTTTTCGTAAATTATTAAATTTGATCTCGAATTTTGTTACAGCTTGATTGAAATGTTTATTCAAGAATTGGTTTTATTCAATTCTTCTCACGTTCTAAGGAGAAACGCAATCACTTGAAATTGCGATTGCTGTAGAAAATACTGAAAATGCAAATATGTTACAGTTTACCAGGATACACAACCTCTTTTTGTTGTTATCAAAGCTATACTAAAAAGTCACAAGACATATTTTTCACGTTTATATTCGAAAGCATGAATTTTTCAGTGAGGAGATTCCAATGAAAATTGCAGACCTCAAAGGGATGCATCTTTTACGTCCTATGAATTTTTTGCCAGCAGTAGTCGTTTTCGCAGAAAAATCTCGTATATTATGGAGCAGGCAAAAACTAACTTCGTAGTCTGCCGTCTTTCTAAGAAAAACGGCTACATTCTAGAAATAAAGAAATGGAATGAAAGATACATTTTGTATATGCATAACTTGAACAGAGTTGAATGAGAATATGAGATGAATCCAATAGCGTATATATAATTATTTAAAAAAATGCATAAATAATTCACTTGGGATTATACGTGGTTACTTAATATATTTTGTTTGTTAAAAATAAAATAAATTACAGATATGCGTAGTGCCGTTTCTAAATCTAGTAATAAGGTGAATAACTGATCAAGAAAGCCTTAATGTTTTAGAAAGAAGTGCGTGCCGTGTGTACACTATATAGCTGTTATATAGCTGTTAATCTATCTTAACTTTAAAAATTAATCAACTATTTGCATATTTATTGACGGTAATTAACGTATTTACATGACACTTATATAGATTATTTTGTATTTTAGACAAAGATATTTGAATATTCTGCTATTAAAATTAATATTTATACCCAATTTATTTCACAAAAATTTTTTATAATAAAGTGCCTTTTATAATATGCCAATAGTGGCTAACTTTATTTCGAACTTTAGTGAATCTTGACCAGTTACACTACAGCTGGCCATAACAGTCTCTCGCTCTATCTCTAGGTGTAGAAACTATATAAACAATGTACAGAAAATGTTTGTTAATAGTTTACATACATTGATGTAAAATGACCGTCATTTATTTTTTGTCCTATGACACTATAAATGATAGTCAAGTGACAATCACGACCATCATAGGTAGATTATTTATTTTGAGATGGAAAATGACGGTAATCTTTTTAGTCATATGACCTGATCAGCTGTAACCACGTTTTTATTATAGAAATTATTTAGACGTTTTTTTTAAATATAACCATTTATTTTATAAAATATTATTTTTTTTAAATTAATTTATTTACTAATTTATTCTTGAACAAATTTACTTAGTTTAGAAATTTATCAAGGCGCACGGTTGCGCGCCGAAGGCAAAGTATTTTCATATTCAGTGCAAACTAAATTTAATCGATGAAATAAATAGATTAATAAAATATGTACCAAAGTAAAACTGAAACTTGTTTATAGTATAAAACTTTTCAACATTAAATTGCAATTTGTTTTTCTTTTAAAAATAAATAGTATTTTTCATTGAACGGATTATTTATTTATTTATTTATTTATTTATAATTCAAAAGGCTTAAAGTCCTATTAAATATAAAAAATATATTATACGATTATAATTTATAAGAACTTAACAATATAGCTCGAACGAGATTTGCGAAAATCGGTGAAAGTATAAATATTGTTCAATTGACAATTTTCTGGTATGTAATAATTTAACGTTACAAAACCACTTTTATAATTTCTTTGATAGTATTTTTTTAAGAGAATAATGTATCACTTTTTACAATCTAATTTGTTTAAACAAAATTATTTATACCTTTTTTTGATTTTATTATTTATAAATTTCAAACTGCATTTGGCTCGGAATTTTGAAATGAATTCTCTTCAAACGTTTTTTGCTAATTGCTGTATATATAATTAATAAATTTGTAGTACAATTTTTATTTACAGCTATTATTAAAATCATTAAAAAATCGACGTTTTTCAGAAGAAATTGTTTAAAAATTTGTAAAACATAAACTTTAGCGTATAAAAAAATTTGTACTACAAATTTTTTTTTTTGGTGTATATTTGTAATAAAAATATTGGTGATTAGAAAAATTAAAAAATGTCATCGCGAAACGTGCATCAAAGTATGTTAGTTTTTACCTATTTTTTGCCTATTTTTATCTTATAAAATGATATTTAATCATCATTTTGAGTTTCTAATATTGAATTAAACTATATATTTTTACATATTACATAACACTGCAAAATTTGCTTGAACTAGAAATTAAATTACTGAAGTTTGGTTCTCGACCGGTAAATAACCTTAAGATTAAAATGCCATTTTTTAAAACTATAAATCACAACCATAAAGCGAACAAATAAATTAATAATATATATATATATATATATATATATATATATGTGTATGTGTGCGTGTGTATATGGGTGTGTATGTGAGTGCGCGTGTGTGAGAGTGTGTGTGCGTGTGTGTGTGTATGAGAAATATCGTATGTGGGTGCGGGTGCGGGTAAGTACGCGCGTGTATGCGTGCATGTCATTTCAAGGTCATTTCATGGTCTACTTCAAAATTTAAAGAGACCCTTATATTGACCCAAGGAATAGATGGAACAAACTAGATATTTCACATTAAAATTACGTTTTAAAATTAAATTTAAGGTAGCTCCTGCATATGTATGTACCTTAAGTATAAATATTTGTATAATAATTTTTTCTTATATTATAATATAAGAAATTAAATAGTATAAAAGAAGGGTGGGTAGTTCAAGTGATGAAAAAAATTTTTTTTAAAAAAACTTTCATATTTTAAAAGTAATTATTGACAACTAAAGAAATATTAGTCATATGTTAATTAAATATAGAATATAGTTAGAAGGTAAGTCTTCCGGAAATCGTTCGAGCAACAAAATGAGATCTTTAAAATTAAACTCGAATAAGAAATAAAGTAATAAAGTCTGCAGCGTTATGTTGAATATTTCTCTAGTTGACGATAATCACTTTTAAAATATAGGAATTATGTTGAAATAATTTTTTTTTCGTTAGTTAAAGTATTCTAAGTGTCTTTCTATCATATTATATTATTTCTTATATTATAATATGAGAACAAATTATTATATAAATTTTTATACTTAAGGTACATATTTATGTAGGAGCTACCTTAAAATTACATAAAAATGATTTATTCTATTAAATTCTTATACAGGCAAATCCGTATGAAAACTTGTTTCATGCAGCCGCAAGGTGCCTGCTCTGACCCCGAATGTTTATTTCTCAAATATCTCGGGACTATTACCGACCAACACGCATAAAGCATCTCTGGCATAACCATACATCATACTACGATCCATTTATTACGGGATTTCGGATCCCGAGCAAATATCGTAACTTCAGCGCGCTTCAACAGCGAAAAACGCTTTACAGATCGAAGCCTTTAATCAGATATTAATGGCGTTTTTCACGCGTAATATGATCTTTCCAAGTCGAATTCATAATATTTGATATCCTAAAGTGTCAAATGATTTGCCATTAACTTTCATTGTTCGTATCTCTTAAATCATTGACACTTCAGTAACCGTCTATTACAAAGGAAATATATAAAATAAATATATGTTTTCTATATTAAAACTATATTTTTATAAATGTATTATTTGAAAAAAGTCTATTACATGTAAAGTATTTACTTAAGCTCTGCCTACCGCAATCAAATCAGCAACTATTTACATAAATTATGTAGTTTGCTTTTTTATAAAAATATTTATATTATACAGAACAAATGTTTAGACTACTATTATTTATCTTTACTTAAGTAGGTAGAATGAAATATGCAAATGCAAAATTGTACACTTTTAAAGAACTTGATTTTTTTTTAAAAAATCTATAAATTTCAATGATAGAAAATTATCCAGTTTTATCAAGGTTCCCGACTAGAATTAAAATGCATGGATATCGTTTCTACTATCGTAGCTAGTAGATTAAGGGAAAAGGATTCAACGTATCGCATTTAAAACGCATTAACAAATGTGTTGCTAACATTCATGTAATATTATATTTAATTTTTCTGTTAATGTCGACAATGTGCTGTACTACTATAAAATCAATATAAATATAAATTGAACGCAGCATAGTACTTGTATGATGTTAAGTATAATAAAATAACTTGCTGTGAATGTTATTGATAAACCTAAGATATAAATCCGCAGTAGCTGAATCCAGGATATACGTAAATAACTTTTCACTTAATTTAAAACGACAAACATGCGATTATAAATAACTCAATCAAAGGTATTATAAGAAAATGACCGTTAAAGCACGTTTAAGATTCTTAGAGCAGAGACTTTATAATATGATACAATAACTTTTCAGGATACACTTAATACGTTGGAAAACTGAATAACATGACTTAAACTTATTTTAAACCAAGCGAAGTACCTGAAATAGAGTTGGGCCACATTGCATGTTGCGCCAGATAGTACCGTTCTCCCCATACACTAGTAGGTGCTATTCATCTTTACCGCGTAATTTGAGGCCTACAAGACCCTCAATTGCATCAGTTAAAGCTAGAATTGGTTACGTATTCGCAGATGTAACCAACGTTACAGCCTCCGATCTCGTGCATCCAGTCATAACAAGCGTCGCTTTACATACACGATCTCTCTATCTCTCTCTCGCTCTGTCTCTCTCCATCACAGCTCAATTATTATTCACCTCTTTGCAAATACTCCACTTTTAAACAAACAGACAAACAAATAAATAAGAAAAACGTTACCTGCACAAAAAGGAAACCAAGTCAAGCAAATTAAAAGGCGAGTATATCGCACCCCCCTCAATCAAAAAAACTTCAAATTTGGTTTTCATAAAATCTAGAAAGTGACAATTAAAAATTCTCTTATTATTGAAAATTTCAAGAAACTTTTATTATTGTAGCGTATTTTTGTATAGTTTCCCAATTTTTTTAAACCATCTTTTTAATAAACTTTGTATACTTAATATCAAGTTAAAAAAAATGTTGAGTTGTCATATTCTTGTTCTGAAGGTGCGACATCTCCGCTGAAGACATAACCATTAACGTACATCTACATCTCATCCCGCAACGTTATAACGCGGTAGCGCGTATTTTCCACTCCTCCCTCCCACATCCATTTCTCGCCGTTTCTCCCTCTCTCTCACTCTCATCATCCCTCGTACTTCCTCGTTTACCCTCGCGCAGCACCTCCATTCGAATCCTACCCCCTTTCTCTCTATCTCTTTCTCTCTCTCTCTCTCACACTCCTCCTCATCCGCATGCATGCACACACGTCCCACGTGCGACTTATTCGGGCGCAAAGCCTCTCTCTCTGGCCTCTCTGTCTCCGCTGAAATTAAACGTGACACCGTCACGTAGAGAGGGAGAGAGGGAGAGAGAGAGAGAGAGAGAAAGAGAGAGAGAGAATGGGGAAAGCGAAAGAGATGCCTTGTTTCCATATATGAGAGAGGAGGGTAAAGTAAAATAGGAGCATTGTCCGAGGTTACAAGTCGCGCCACCTATCCAAGTTTCTTAATATATGTCCAGAACATAATAAAAATTAAGCGTAGATCGTTAATCATAGATTTTGTGTTGGGTTTTTAATTGCATTCGAAAATTCTATATTTGATTAGCATAATTATGATTATTCTAGATAAATTTAAGTAAACATTTTTGGTTTTATCTTAGAAATAGTACAAAATCACGAATATAATATAAACTAGCATGCTATGTAAAACTAACTTTCGTTACGATACAATATAACAACCATTTCCGCTTTACCATGTAGTTTTAACAAATCAGCTCTATATCTCAAAAGAGTTCTATATCTCATTTTGAATGAAAATTGCTTTTTGGTATAATTACTTAATTCAAAATGTTCTCTATAAAATGGTTGAAAATATTTTTGATAACTTGAAATATTTAGCTAACTTTTAACTTATGTAAAACACGCTTCATATCAAATTTGAGAACTCAAGGGTTTCATCTAGTCAACGTGCCTAAATTAAATAGGTATAAATTTGTCTATAAATTTTATTTTAAATTATAAAACACCAAATCCATTTATGGCGATAGTGTTTAGATTTGACTTTAAAGTTTAAACATATTATTTTGATTAGATCAAACATCATCTAATTCGATGTGTAAATTGGAATAAAAGCTTCCATATTGCCATATTTTATCAAAAAATTGAGCTTAGAGGTTCTATCTCTAAATTTCATAATTTACTTTAGGATAATCTAAGGATTTACATTCATAAGAGCTTATACATTTCTTTTATTCACTGTCAATATTTTATATCGAACCCTTTGTTACTGAGGTCACGAATTATAAAGTTAACGACTATATCGCATCCCCAGAACCAGATTCTGCTAACTCCAAACTTGATGCTTTTTTTTGTAAAACCAATCAGTAGAATCAACTTGTCAAAGATAAAAAATTTTTACCTGAATTTTATAATTCTATTATAGTTTCTCAACCTTTGTCAACTTATTGTTGCAGTGTATTATGAGCTTTTATTTTTTTATGGGATATTTTATGAACGAAAATTCAACTAACAAAATTTTGAGTTGGCATAGTTTTGTTTTGAGGGTGCACTATATGGTCAAAAGAGTATATATTTCTTCATTTTTTTAAGAGTAAAAGAGTTACTTTTGAATACCTAGGTCAAATATTATTTGATAACAAAAGTTAAATTCTCTGTTGATCAGTATTATGGAGACCGCTACAGAGCGAGAAAGAGAAAAAGAGAGAAAAAGAGAGAGAATGAGAGAGAAAGAGAGAGAGAGAGAGAGAGAAAGAGAGGCAGAGAGAGAAAGAGATAGAGAGAGAGAGAGAGAGAGAGAGAGAGAGAGAGAGAGAGAGAGAGAGAGAGAGAGAGTGCTCTTATGATATATAGAGAGAAAAGGGATGGGACCATACTCCGCGGGTCGAGCGCGTCACTTTTGGAGAAGAAGACGTGTAGCCCCTCGCAAGTACGTGTGTGTGTGAGCTGCAGTTGCATCGCGCGGGCGCTCGCTTTGCATAAGACACGAGCCAGGTACGTTCGGCGGATTTCAAAGCTTCATCCACCCTCCCCCATCTTTATCTCTATCTCTCTGTGTTGGCGCGAATTGCGAACTTTAGCATCATCGGCGCGGCTTCTCGCCCCCCGTGTCTCTCTCTCTGTTCCTATATATACGTACTCTTGACTTTGTTCGTCTCTCTGATATGCTAACTCGCCTCGCGCCTCTTTCTTGCACTCTCATCTCTTTCTCCTTTATCTCTATCAAAGTGTTTTTCGAAACGCTTTTCGTGGGGTGGTGGGTGGAGGGGGGGGGGGGTGTATATATATAGCGGGCGAAGAGAGCTGTAAACGCGAGCGCGAGCACAAAGGCCGTTACTACTGCTGGATGTTGACGACGGTTTTACTTCTCTTTGTCGGGTTTCCTTTTTTTTTTCATTGAATTATGCAGCGACTTGTGGATAAGTTTTTTTGTCTCTTTTATTATTGTGAAATTGATTTTTGGGAACAGCGTGACGATGTCGTTGAATCGTAGAGATACATTTTCTTCTGCATAGCGAGGGAATACGCTTTTGCGGAATAATGGCGCGAGTATTTGGGTTGGAAGTGTAAACAAGGGAAATTGAATGTAGAGACGTTTAAATAAACTACGTCAGGTTAAAGCTTTGCATCCGGGCAACAAGTTAGTTGCTGTTATCTTTGTCATTATTGCAAAAACAATAACAATGAACATTTTTCTTCTCAATTTTATGGGTAATGGACCGTAATGTCAATAACGTAAGACCTCACAGATTTTCTATACATAGAGGAAAATTATATACTTATTGTAAATTGTATAAATAGTGTTCGATTATTATGTTTAATATTTCCCCTGCAAGAGGTATTAAATTTGGGTAACGCTGTATGTGTAATACTTTCAATTTGCTCGAGCCTTCCCCCTCCCTAAAAATAGAGTATGTAAATACTATGTACTATATAAATACTGATATGTATGCCTCTATCATTGTATCTTCATACATTATATAGGTCATATCAGTATTAATATGTCTAATGAACATCTGCATTTACAGCATCATTAGCATCAGTTTATTATATACCCTGTCAGTATCTATATCAATATCTTGTTCGTATTTTATTACCATTTATATTTCCTTCATATTATTAAAAATATAATATTGATTTAAATATTACTGAGAAATTATATTCTCTCCATTTCTGAGCTGAGTTATTTAGGTGCATAATGAAACGCTCAACATAAATATAAAACATAAATATAAAACAAAAATTCTCTTTTGTAAACAAAAGCGTGAATAAAGAATATAAGATATAAAATGCCAAATATTCTCACCATTTCGTTGTCTTTATTATAATAGAATGACAAGCCTATTCATAATATAATAGATACATAACTATGTACATATATTTGTTTGTTTATTTCATATAATTTTATATATTTGGTTTTCTCAAAGAAAAAGCATTGTTTTGACAAACATAATTTTTTGTAATTTGTTAATATAAAAACATATCGATTTAGTAGTTTGAATAAGTCACTCCTAAAAAATGGCCGCTGTATGGATGTGTGTGTGTATGTTTGTGTGTGTGTGTGTGTGTGTTTGTGTATGTGTGTGAGTATGTGTGTGTATGGGTGTTTGTGTTTGTTCATGCGTATGCGCGTGCGTGAGCGTGAGCGTGTGAGTGCGCGTGTGCGTGTGCGTGTGCGTATGTATGTGTGTGTATGTATGAATGTGTGTGTGTGCATGTGTGTGTACGTGTGCATGTGTGTACGTGTGCGTGTGCGTGTGCGTATCCTTGTGCGTGTGTGCGTGAGCGTGTGTGTGTGCGTGAGTGTGTGCATGTGCGAGTACGTGAGCGTGTACGTATGCGTCTGCGTCTGCGTCAGCGTCTGTGTGTGCGTGTGACCTAACCAAACTTTGCATGCATGTTTGTTATCCATGTCTAGGAGGGGCTTGGATATTTCAGCGAATACAGTCGATTAATTTTTATTTTATAGCTGTTTTACGTAATTTGAAAATTAGAGTTTTGAAAAATTTTCAATGAAGGTAAGTTTTTTAGGGAAGTGAATTTCTTTCATAATAAAGTACTCATAAAATTCTTCATTTTTTGACGGAAACTATGAAAAATACACCGTCATTTATTATTATACAATATAATTAATAATTCTTTTAACCTCTATAACTCATAAACTAAAGTATATATATTAATGAAATTTTTTATTTAAAGGTATATGATAAATGATAAGTTGAACATCTGTTAATTTTAACCTCGACGTTTTAGCTAATACCTCACGATCAATTGGCGTAAATGTAATCAATGTAATTGTAGATTAAAATGAATTTAGTAAATTTTAATGAATTTTAATGAATTAAAAAAAAACTGATTTGGCACTCAGCTATCTCAAAAATGTATCAATCATGTCATACAGTATATTATATTATTATGCATTGGTCATTATCTGCTAATAGATTTGGCAAAATAAATAATATATTATACTACAAATTTACTTGAGAAGTTCATAAGTATTACCTATAAATTAGGTTTAAATTTTAACTGTAAATTAAGTTTTTGCACAGATTGATTATTGTATCAACTGGTTTTTGAACATGGATGAGCTATACATATATAAATAAACAAACATCAACCTCTCACACCCGCACACACATACACAAAAAAATTTTTTTAATTCATTAAAATTCATTAAAATTTACTAAATTCATTTTAATCTACAATTACATTGATTACATTTACGCCAATTGATCGTGAGGTATTAGCTAAAACGTCGAGGTTAAAATTAACAGATGTTCAACTTATCATTTATCATATACCTTTTCAAAAATGATTTCGATTCTATACTTACCGTGTAGACGTCGTTTTCTTGTAATTTCTACAAGAATAGACGCCCAACTATAAACATCACGAGATAAACGCTCATCAGTATTTCTGTCGAATTACTTAATTTAGAACTTCACAATTGATATGTGTCTAAGCTTGAAAGTTCCATTTCTAGAATCCTCCAAACTATATTCACTAAACAGCGCCATCAAAGACTTCACTGACACTTAAACTGCGCTTCTATCATTCCCATCAACCATTGACAGCTGCATCAGCGGCAGTGCTTGCTTCTCGTGCACGCCTCGAAGCCCGAAACTCTTCAATTAACCGATTTCGAAACAATAGCGCCTTGGGGATCATCACCAGACACTCAGGCTGCGTACTCCATTCAACAAGAGCGTAAGAACTGAATTCGAATTGCTCCGAATTCATCATCCTCTCATCGCAACAATCGCTTTGCTTGTACTTATTTGTATTATTGTACCAAAAAGGATATTCTTGATTTTTATTTTTGTTAATATTAATATTAATTTATACCTCGATGCAGCAGTTAATAATTTATGAAACTAATATAAATAGTAACCCATAAATTCCTTACTTATTTTTGACAACCTGATGAAACTAATGATACGTACTACCATTTCATGTTCAGCATTTCTTTATCAGCGTGACCGCTGTTTTTCTTAAAACTGCTAATAAACATCCCGATAACTAAATAGTTTTTAAAATCACAAATCTCAGAGATTCGGTCATATATATGAAGTTGGAACGAGATCATAGGTAGAGTCGCGTGCAAGTAATTTCTGGGATTTTAATCGCGGGGGCGAGACGACAGCATCCTCAGTAAGTAGAAAAACGACTCGATACACATGCAGTCTCATAGTGCTCGCAGACGAGTGAGTAGAGTGGAAAAAAGAGGAGGAGGAGGAGAGTACATGGGTCTCGGGTTGGCAGCGCGACAATGGCATCGATGGCTTTGATGACTGCGTAGCGCGCGCGCACGCCCTCGATGGGAGAAATGAATTTTCGCCTTTGCCTGTCGTGTATCTCGAATGAATCCGCCTCCGTCCTCCTTTTTTTTCTCTCTACTCTATAGTGCGTACGCGCCTGTGCGAGAGAAAAGCGACTGTTCGCGCTCTCTTTATGTCTGTCTGTCTCGCTTTTTCGTCTTTTATGACTCGCAGCTGCGGAAAGTGCATCGCTTATATCGACTATGCCGGAGAAGAATAGTCCCTCTCTTTATTTCTCCCTCGTTCGCTTTTCTCGTGATCATTTAAAGATATATGCGCGCGCGCCTTTTTTGAGAACAACTTTTCGAGTTGATTGTTTTTTTCAACGCCTTTTGTGCGCTGAGAAAGGCCGTAATGACGGCGCTTTTAGCATGACATAGGAGGGGTGTGCAGTGCATTACAGCATTTTAAGGATTCTGATTTTTGAATTAGAGTGGCCGAACAGTGGATAATTGAGTTGAGATTTGGATTGCAAACTACGTTTGTTAAATCCTGAGGTGTGTACTGTCGTCTTGATGAAGAAAGTAATTGTCAACATTTTTCGTAACAAATTAGTTCTTTAAATCGTTGGATTCGTCTTGAAATTCGCCTTAAAACTGTTACCATTCGATGTATTTGATACCAACTGTTACCAAATGATTTTTGCTCATTTTCTTGGAGTAAGTTGTAATACAGATAAATCTTTTCACTAGGATAACGATGTTAATGCTCTATGTATTTACTATTATGTATAGCTAAATCGTGGTGCAACTGGATGTATGTATATTAATATCTTAAAATTACAGTAAAGCATATTATAACAATAATACAAAATTATTATTTCAAATTAAATTTTCAAGTAAACCTAATTATGCTTATAAAAACTACTATTATCCCTTATTACCTTGAAATTTATTTCTGTTTCCAAACTTTGCTTAAGTTGTATGAGACAGAAATTTGATAAAATGAACGTGTCATAAATTAAAAAACACCTGCAATACATTTATACGACGGTTTGCAGGATTGCTGCACCAATGAATATAAATCTGTCTCAATTTCACCTCGCGTTCGTAATAATGTAAACCTGTCCCGCATTAGCATATTATTAACTGTCATGTTAATTATTAGATATCAATAATTAATATACGAAACCCGAACGAGATTGCGTTGTGCTATATTTGTCTTTTGTTTGATATTCAAAGAGAGGATACCTAGACAGGTAATTGATCGAATATAATGTAGATAAATCAAGGTTAAATAAAAGTAGAATAAGTTATAACGAACTATGAAATAGATAATATTTTTATAATATTAAAGTTTCCACACTATATTTTGACCAAAGTTTTTCTGTTTTTATAATTCACTATTTTCGGTTTTATTTAACAAGCCATTCAAATCAGTTCTATCCAGCGAAATAAAAGTCATATGTTTTAACATTAAATACAGATTTGTATTGCACTGTACCTTATAATTAGAAATATCAAAAAACCTCGTTCAAATACTAATCATTATACAGTCCACTCTCGCTAAGTCAGAACGCGATAACTCGAAAAAGGACCAGTCCCTTGGGAAAAACTCACTGACTCGAAGAAAGAAAATCATTAGCTAACTCGAAATTTTAATTTTCAACCTTTTACAAAATGTATCATTCCTTGAACTAAAAATGTTCTTTACTTTACTTACTGGAATTGATTCAGTAAATTCTAAAGGGTTTAAATCCTCTACATAACTTAAAACCTTTTGAATTTTCGAATATTCCATACCCTACCTACATATCCTATCTGCATACATTTCAAACGTTGCTTCCTTATTTCAAATATTTTGAAACGAATAAGAGGAGCATAGATGTCCAAATCGAACATTAATCTTCCGGATTTGCTTTGTGCGTGTCGATGTTGTATGAGTTTATTCTTGATGGCATCTTACAATATAAGGTTTGAATCTCGCGTGGTTATTAGATACTACGTTACTTAAAACTCTAAAGTCAATTAAGCTTATTGTTACGTAATCAAATGTAAAATCGACGCTATCGTTGCTCAATGAGTCTCTTGCACTATTCAAGAGTATGGTGGCATAAAAATCATCTTGTTACTAAGCAACTGTTGTATTTACTTAATCTCGCAATTGCTTACCTCCACCTGTTATAATCCTGAATGTTAGTGTCCAACTATATGTTATGGGCCCAGGTAGTGCGCATGCATAGTGATAAAGGTATTACAGTCAGAAGCAGTTTTAAGTTGAGTGAATCAGTTGTGCGAGGTCAGTAGAATTTTTTTCTCCGAAAAATAACAATATGGCGAGCCGGGGTCAGTCACGCGAACTGCAGTTAGTCGAACGATTATTAGACTGTGATAATTATTACTCGTGGAGTATTGCCATGTAGGCATACCTAATATCAGAAGAGCTATGGGATACATTAAAAGTTCCAGAAGGAAGTGCAATATCTACAGACGCTAAAAAAATTGAAAAAGTGCGCGCGAAGATTATTCTAGTGGTAGATCCGCTCGTCTATGTGCATATTTAAAGTTAAGACACAACAAAAGGCACATGGGATAAATTACAGGAAGCCTATGCTGACAAAGGCCTATCGCGCAAAGTTTGTCTGTTGGATATTTTATCAACAACCAAACTTCATGATTGTAAATCTGAAGAAGGTTATGTTAACAAAATCATAACCACCTCGCAGAAGTTGTAAGATATGACCATTCCTAATGAGTGGCTAGGGGCACTTCTGTTGGCGGGATTACCACTCGAGTACGCGCCTACTATAATGTAAGATTACGCCTACAAGATGTTAAATAGCGCGCAAATGAGAGTGAATGCGTGACTCAAGGTTTCTTCGCATACTGCCAGTCACGTAATAAAGCTAAAAAACTTTCAAAAAAAGAAGAACATTCAAAAAGGTGCGTTGCTTTGCGTGCAATCAATATGGCCACTTTGCCAAAAGTGCAGAAGTTCACCGGAAACAACGGCCTGGAGTGCCGATACATCCGAAAAGGACAATGATGAGGACGATGGACTCTGGCTATTGGAGTCAGGTGCGTCTAGACACATGTATAGTTCTAGGGAGATGATGAGAAATCTACGCATCCCAAGCATCAGAAACATGAGTAGTCGCTAACAGAGGGCGCTAGTTCAAGCAGTAGGAGAAGTGGCCTTGAAAATTGTCCGTGAAAACACCGTCAAAGAAATACTGCTCAAGAATCAAACTTAGTTTCAATAAGTAGCATAACGAGAAACGGGTTTAAAGTGAAGTTTGAAGGTTCAATTTGTAAAATTACCGATCCAGCTGATACGGTAATTACGACTCCTAATTTATGAAGCAATGGTATGTATAAGCTCAGACTTATAGAAACGGAACTGATCTTTCAAGGAAAAATTTAACAGGAGAGCCATCAGCATTGTTTAATATTGAAGATGACATAAATCTGTGGCATCGTCGATTACACGGAGAGAATTACTCAAGTTTTCGCTACACGCATTACTTATTAATTTCGGCGCATTAACCAGTGATTTCCGCGCATCATTGAGTAATGTGTAGGATATTACTGGTTCATGCGCGAACATTAATGAGTATTGCGTATTGCGAAAATTTGACAGTTTTCATGTCCAACCTAACCAGTAATGCGCGAGAGATCGCTCAGTGACTTCTAATTTTCTCCGTGTAGCACACCTCAAATGAAAGTATTTAAGACAGACCAAAGATTGTGCAGCGACTGGTACTAACTTTACAAAAAGCAGCAAATTGGAGCTGTGTGAGAATTGTGTTTATGGCAAAGTTACCAAGAAGCCATTTACAACAAACGAAAAAAATGCTCCTAGCAAATTTGAATTAGTCCATTCTAATTTGTGTCAAAAGGATGAAGCATCGAATGGAAATAAAAAGTACTTTGAACATTCCTGGACGATTACAGCCGCAAAGTGTTTATCTAGTTTCAGCATTAAATAGTGAAGTAACTAAAAGCTTTGCTCACTTTGTGAAATATGCTAAGCAGCAAAGTTATCATGGTATAGTGAATCTAGGAAGTGATAACGTTACTGAATAATGTCAATGAAAATATGAGAAAAATATTTAAAGATGAAGAGATAAAACATGAGACGAGCATAGCCTACAATCCGCAGTAAAATGGCAGGACGGAAAGAATCAACGTAACGTTGCTAGACAAAGCACGCTGTATGATTGTTGAGTCGAAACTTGACAAAAGTTTTTGGACTGAAACTATCGCAACAGAAGCTTATTTGTCAAATCGATCACCCAAGAGATCCCTTCATGACAAAACTCCAGAAGCTTGGACAGGAAATAATCCAGATTTATCAAATATCAGAGTGTTCGGAAGTAAAGCTCTGGTTTCCATACCAAATCACATGCGCACAAAAATGGACAAAAAGGCAAAAGATTGTATTATACTTGGTTACTGCTTCAACCAAAAAGGATACAGACTCTGGAATAAGCCAAATATAAAAATGATTACTAGCAGAGATGTCAGATTTTTTGAAGATAGTTCAACAAAAAAACAATGTCATAGGACTCATATTTTATTTCCACTAGATGCAGGAGACGATAGGTCAGCTGATGATAATCAACAGAATGAACTGAATATGCAGCAGTCACCTCGTTTCAGTGATGTTACAGAAAACCAGCAAGTTACAAACAGTCAACCTAACCTCATAGAGACCTCCGAAGATGATCAGCAAGATTCTCAAGCAGGAGTAGGTGAAACAGCTGACAAGACTACTAGTGGTCCATTGATCAGCTTAGATGAAAAAGATTCTCTCATTCCAAGAAGGTCTGAAAGGTCCAAAAGAAGACCTAAGAATGTAGATGATTATGTAGTATACTCAGCTGCGATAGATGCAGGTTTAGCAAAGGATTACCAGGAAGCGACTGAAGGACGTAAGAATATAGATAATGGTTAGAGGACATGCAGTCTGAATATTGGTCAATTAAGGGGTTAAAACACTGTAGAATTTTCCAAAAATCGGAAATTTTTTTTTTAAAGGTGTTTTAGGGTCTTATAAATGATATACCCAAAGATGGAGGGTGGAAAAAATCTCTAAATGTCCAAATTTTCAATTCTGCCGCAACGCCTCTCAGGTATGTCCCGAGTGTCTTTTATGATCACTGCGCGCTTTAATTTTGGAGTACGGTAGCAGTTATAACGGCAGTCGATAGAGAAGAAACTGTCCCCGAATAGTCTAGAATATTAAGAATTTACGTAGATGACTATAGGGGTCAGTATTAGTAATATACATGTGAAGATATAATATGATTTTACAATACTTAAAACTTTAAACGCGTTTTTCTCGAAACCACTTTTTTTGAACTGGCTGAAAACATAACTCGAACCAACCTTCACCGATCGATCTGAAAATTTTAAAGTATATTCAAAATTGCTTTCTCCAGCGACGTACGTAGGATTTTTTTATATTGCATGTTTTTTTTTTTATAATCAATTTTGTGACGATTTTTTTCATGAAATTTGAAACTTTTTTTTCAAAAGTGCACCACGTTGAAAGAACTTTGGCTTTTTGTCCCAGGTCAAAAATTGAGGGAGTTAGGATTCCGGCCGTGGACCCTTTATAAAAAAGCACAAACGGAGAAATGCTGCGCAACCGCCATTTTGTCATGAACGAACTTGAAAAAAATATTTTCCTGACTTCATTACTAGTATCATAAATCCCCTTTTTAGAATATCGTATGATCTCTTTATTGCGCCAAAAAAATTCCCGAATTATGCCTATTTTTTAATTCTCTACAGTGGTTTAACCCCTTAAGAAAGATGGAACCTGGAAATAATGCAATCTATCAGCTGGACGTAACGTTGTAGGATGTAAATGGGTATACAAGAGAAAAGTCAATAACAACTGCATAATCTACAAAGCCAGGCTAGTTGCAAGGGGGTTTAGTCAAGTCAAAGGAGTCAAGTCAAACGATAAATACTCCCTACTGATACAGTTTACTTCTTTGCGATTGTTATTGGTCTATGTAACAGCTCATGGTTTGGATATTTTTCACTATGATATCCAGACTGCCTTTCTTCACGAAGAACTGCAAAAGGAGATATATCTGGACCAACCACCAGGATTTATAGATGAAGAACAAGCAAACAAAGTATGTCGTTTACGTAAAGCAATGTATGGCCTCAAACAAGGTATGGACTCAATAGGTCCTGGAGCCAAAAATTGGATGCTACCAAAATATGATTTATGCACTTATTATTATAGAACTCATACCAAAATTATAATAGCAGGAATCTTTGTTGATGCTATTATAACTATATCTAATAGTATTGATTTTGTAAATATTTTAAAGGAAGCTCTCTTTAAAGCATTCCCAGTCAAGGATCTAGGACCGATCAACAGATGTTTAGATGTAAATATTATAAGAGACAATAACAAAAGCATTATACAGTTGGATCAAGAAGAATACATTGAATCGCTACTCAAAAGTTTTTGAATGGAAGATTGCAAGTCAGCTTCCACACCTTTTGAAGTGGGTTGTAATTTGACTGTCGCCATCTCAGCCAAAAGTCAATGAGAACTTGTATAGTTGAGGAAAATTTCTTATCAGAATACAGTTGGGACATTCATGTATCTATTTCAAGCTACACGACCAGATCTAGCTTACGCCATCACCACGGTCAGTAAATTTAATAATTCTTATGATTTAAATCATTGGAACGCTGTAAAAAGGATTATAAGGTATTTGAAAAGTACCGAAGATTATAAACTAACATGTAGTAAGAATGGAGATGAACCACTCATAGGTTACTGCGATGCAAGCTGGGCAGCTGAAAACACAGACTATCGCTGTAAGTGGTACATTTTTGGACTAAGCGGAGGTGCAATCAGCTGGAATTTTAGAAGACAATCTTCAGTTGCTCTCTCTAGCATCGAAGCCGAATACCAATCACTTACCCGTGCAGTGCAAGAAGCTGTATGGCTAAGAGAACTATCGCAAGAACTCATAATTCAAGATGAACAAAGCATATTAATGTTAAACACCACTTTATCAAGCAAAATGTAGAGTCGAAGATAATCAAGATTAATTATATACCATCTGGTGAGATGTTAGTTGATCCATTAACCAAGCCAACTTCAAGACAGAAGATAGTAATTTTTTTACATGATTACATGTGATTACTAGTTATATATGTATCTCAATTGAGGTAACGTGTTGCAGTTTGCAATTTCGTACAATATAAGATTTGAGTCTCGCTTGGTTATTAGATACTACGTTAGTTAAAACTCTAAAGTCAATTGAGCTTATTGTTACGTAATCAAATGTAAAAGCGACGCTACTGTTGCTTAGTGAGTCTCTCGCACCACCAAGAGTATGATGGCATACAAATCATCTTGTTACTAAGCAACTGTTGTGTTTAATTAACCTCGCAATTCCTCACGTCCACATGTAATAATTCTGCATGCTAGTGTCCAACTACATCGAATACGCTGCTAATACGAAAGCATGTGTGGTCAAAGAGATTTTTGGAAACTGGTTACGCAGAATTAATCGTAAGATAACAGGACAAAAACGTAAAATTCTTTTGTTCGAAGATAATTGCACAGTTTAAGGAACTATTCCAGAACTTGGTTTCGTCAGAGTAGAATTATTACCACCAAACACTCAAAAATTCAACCTTTGGACTAAGGAATCATAACAAATTTAAAAACACTATATAGAAAAGAAGTATCCAGGAAAATGATTTTTGACATTGAAGATGGACGTCAAATTTCCATTGACATATCAGACCCTATACGAAAGGTTGACAAATCTTGGAAAAATGTTACAGGGAGAACAATGGTCAACCGCTTTAAGACATGCGGTTTTGTACTCGAGCATACCGGTAATTCCAGAAGACATTGAACCACAAAGAATCGTCGATTTGGACATAGAACCAGATTAGAATTTTATTCAGAAACACTTTAATGTGACAGACACACAATGTATAAATACGATATTTTCAATAATATCTGCGACGTCAAAGAAAACTAAAAGAAAGTATTCTACATAAGTTCTTCCAAGTTGGCACAATATTTTAAAATAGAATATCGGATAAATATTTAATACTGCTTGAGCAATATTTATATGGATTCATGGAATCCTCATGTTTCGTCGAAAATTAGTTTTCAACAGATTGATACATTTTATACGTTTATTATTAATCAATAAAATAAATGAAAAATTTTTTTAATTTATTTTCCCGAAAGAATATTTATATCGCTTTTATGTTAATAATGAATTTTTAATATACGTTAATGCATTTCGAATTATTTTTCTACCAAGTGCACTAAGTCAAAAATGTATTTAAAAGCTTTATAAAGAACGCTGTACAGATTTTACTATAATATTCACAACTGTCAAACAAATGAAAAAAAAAAAGAAAACAAACTAACCTCGCACAATTTCATTGCGAAGCTCTATAAGCGCGCGTATGTTAATTAAGAGCGCGCTCATTTAGCAATCGTCGAAACGTATTGCACGGCAAAAGAGAGTACGAGCGGCTCTCAAAAAATCGACGAGCGCGCGCGGCGCGAGCTTGTGAATTTCGCGCGAAATATATTCCCTCCGCTGTATATTATATATCAAAGGGATTGGAGGAAGAACAAATAGATTAATTTAATTTAGCGCATCCAATCGGGCTTTAGATCGTCGCACGCGGGAGTAAAAAAAATGAGTCTTTAAAAGGGCTTCAGTTAACCAACACAAAAGCGCGTTTTATTCATTACATCCGATCCATCGGAATTCAATGAACAGAGAGAGAAAGAGAAAGAGAGCTGCGCGTGCCGTGAGTAAAAGAGAATGTGCGGTCCTCGCTCGCTGACTTTTATTTGTGACGTATTTGTGACTTTTTGTTTCTGGTGGTGTTTTCTATTTGGATTTAAACTAAGTGCAAAGACTTTTTGTTTTTGGTGTGTTTAGTATTGTTAGTCTGATTACAGAAAGAATAATGCTTTTTGTGAAATGAAATTACTGATGCGTAAATTGAAACGAGAGTAGGGATATTTAGAAACTTTTAAATGTTTTATTTATTTTTCCTTAATTTCTAAAATATCAGTGCTATTAACGTAAAATTATTCTCTTCTGCATTTGTGAATGAAAACTAATTAAATTTTCATATAAATTTTCTTAGTTTATCAGCTTTTTCTTGGAAACTATATATACTACTTACCTATAAAATTCCGGAAAAGGTATCAAGTCGTTTTTAATGATGCTAATTACATTTAAAATACAGGATAGTAAGTTACGACATTTATAAAAACCGCTGCCAATTTATTGGCATTTAGCTTCTTCAAACTAAATAAATTGTTCCAATATGAAATTATTTATTCTATTTAATTCTGTGGTGAAAAATCAATATGATTTTCTAAAATTTACACTAAATTGATCATAATATATGTCATCATATATATAGATCATAATAATACTTTTGACATTAAAAAAAAAGAAACAGAAAAACTACAATTCAAAAATCAAAAAATCTAAAAATAGCTAAAACAACAATATACTATACAGTATATTTACTATACTTATTTAGCAGATTATCCTATACTCGCTAGTACATATTAATTGATAAATAATAATAATTTATATTAATGTTGAATTAACTGTTAAAATAAAAGTAATTATTGCTAGACAATTTTCCTCCGTGTACTGACATTTTCTTTATTTTAAAAATTATTTAGGAGAAAGAAAGAGCCTATCCAAAATTTACAGTTGTAAAAGATTGGTAATTTTATGCTCTTTATAATGAATTCACAATAGATTTATCACAATATTTCTATAATATACAAAAAAAAAACAGAAAATCTAAAACTCAAAAATTGAAAAATCGAAAAATCATTATAAAATAAACAGGTCGATGAATCTTGAAATTACTTTGGAATTTTGAATCTTCATTTTAAAACAAAAAAAATGAGACCTGATTGGTAAAAAATGACCAAGCCGTTCTCATAAAATAATTGTATGCCCATCTCAACGAAAATGGCCACTTTTTGCCCTGAAAAGTGAGACAAAAAGTACACTGTTTGCCCGCAAGTCACGTTTTTCCCGCATTTGCAGGAAAAAAGTGACTTTACTAGAAAGTAGTCCAAATTCCTTTATTTCATCAAATTTTACCGATAACCCTGGTTTTTGATTGTCTTTTAACAGTTCATTAGTTCCGCTTTGCAAGTCAAAAAGTGGCCACAGTTGAGATGGGCATAAAGTACTATATGTAACTCGAGAAGAAAGTCGATTTTTCCCTCGGGTGATACTGCCGCAGTAAACTCACCCGCGGGAAAAATATTCGACTTTTTGCCCTTGTTACATAATGTACTATTTCTCATGATCTAAAAAAACATACCGGTCCTAAGATAGTTAAAAGCTACCTTTTTATAAAGTTTCAGATAAAATACTGCCGATTTACTTCAGTTATCGTCAGAGAAAGATAATCATTTTTTTTTTTAAATAATTTTTTTCTTGTTAACGTACTCTTTTGCATCAATTTATAGGAGAGGTATGGCATAATTGATGTTCACTGGTTATTAGAATGAAAAAAGCGTTAAAGATAAATGAAACTGTATTTAACGATAGTTTAGAGCATACTGTTTCCGTAACAAACTGTTGTTGTTTATTGTTTACTTGATACTTAGATTATTAAATCCTAGTATTTACGACATTATAACAAAATTACATGAAATGTTACAAGTGAAACGTATAAATCTGCTCCGAGAGCAGAATCAAAGCCTTTTCAAGTCTACAAAGTGACTGCATTCACGCGTTACGCGTTTGGCCTTTGGCGACAATCTGACTCAATTTTCCCACAGGCAAACTCTGGGGAAACTTTTAAAACTCTCACTCTCTCTCTCTCTCTCTCTTTCTCTCTCTCTCTCTCTCTCTCTCTCTCTCTCTCTCTCTCTCTTTCTTACATTTTTTCAATACTATTAAAATAATTTAGAAGTTTTTAGAGTTTTATAAACCTAACACATCTTAATGTAACTGCTACAAAAGTTAAAGGAACCCGTACCTCCCACTCTCCCTTACATGCAAGTATCAGTGTATACCGTAGTATGCTATTAAATATCTAAATTTATTTGTATGTGTATTGATGTTATAAATAAGAACCGAATGATAATATACAAATAGTAAATGATAATCATTTAAGTTCAAACCATTTAATCTGTATACAATGTGATATTGTAAAAAATAAAAACGTGTTAAATATTTTGTCTTTTCAGGAATTAAAGTTTCATCTACAACTGAGAAAAATAATTTACCAAAACCATAAATTCATGGCTTATAAGATTTTTATGTAGTCATGGCCCCAAATCATGTGGTATCATCCGGAGGGTACCTCACAGTTACGGGAGCCTATTAAACACTATGATAGTCTGATTTGTCTAAAATAGGCTCTAGAATGTTTAGGCCCCCCCCTAAACATTAGGTACTATCCGGATGACACCACATGTTTTAGAGGGTTTAAACACTATGACAGCCTGCTTCGTATAAATAGATCCTAAAACGTTTTAGTTCTTGAAAAGAGTGATTGAGAAAAACTATTGAGGATGATTCTTGTAAACAGCGATATGATGCAGGGAATCATGCTTATTGCTCTTTCAAAGAATGATGCTTATAAAGAGCGTTTGTCTACTGAGAGTCAAGAGAATCGCTCTCTATGGGATCGTTCTTGCAAATAGTGATTGAGAAAAACTCTTGAGAGGATAACTCTTTTTTCTCTTCAACTTGTTGTAACTTTGCGTTGTTTTAATATTTTTTATTCGAGCTTTAACAGAATAATCTTCAACATATTCTACGTATTTTAGAAAATTAAAAAAAAATCAAACATTTTCGAGTTATATAGTAAATTTTTTAAAATATTACTGTCAAAATCTGTCGTTGATTCAATGAATCACAAAAGTTATCTTATAAAGTTTCAAATCGTAAAAATTTTCAGCGAGAAAAATGTTTATTATATATCGAAGAAGTTTATTGGAAAGTTTCAAACCGTGATTAAGGGGCAGGCCTGAATTAAACCCAAAAAGAAGAATTTTTTTTACGAGTCCAGAAAACTTTTTATGTTTAAAAGCAACCATTCTGAAAATGTTTATGCTATCAATACTTAATAATATCTTAAATTTTACAGTTGTAAAATCTCAAAATCTTGATCCTGTACGTTACAATAAATCACTATTTTCAAAACGATATTTATTACAGGAACTTTGTTCCTCACACGATTCTATGTGACATGATAAACGAATGTTTTTTTTGAGTGGAGCATTTTTTTGTTAAAATTTCTTTTATTATTTTTGTTCTGGCCTCGCAAAGAAAAAGTATCTTTTTGGGTTTAACCCAGACCTGTCCCCTTAATAATGGTGAAAAAGTATCATCGATTTGCAAATTGTATGCGACTTCGGCGCGCTCGATGCAGCCGACGCGCGTCTTGTCGCGATCAAGTATTATTGTCTCAACGATAATGATTTTAATATTTTTATGTTTATTTTAACGTTTTTATTTTACGAATAAATAGTTTAGTACTTAATTTTTAATCTAAAATATAAAATAATTATTTAATCTATCATTTTTATTGAACAACATGCTTTTAAAATAAGTAAAATTCTAATTACATTTACAGAATAATTAAATAAATGTAAATAATTAAAATTTTATAGAGCGAATAATTACACGATATCGTAGATTAGTAAAAAGCTATTATACTGTTGTTTGTATAATAAAAATGTTGAAATAAGCATAATAAAGAGAATAATACTCGATTGCGACTAGAAGGCTCGCGGAAGTCGCATGCAATTTGTAAATCGCTCATACTTTTTCACCATCATCAATCAAGGTTTGAAACTTTCCAATGAACTTCCTCGACATATAATGAACATTTTTCTCGCTGAAAGTTTTTACGATTCGAAATTTTATAACACAACTGTTGCAATGTATTGTATCAATGGCAGATTTTGACAGTAATATTTTCAAAAAATTACTTTATGACTCTAAAAAGTTTGAAAAATTGTTTAAATGTTTTAACACGCGTAGAATATGTTGAAGATTATTCTGCTAAACTTTGAATAAAAAATATTAAATCCACGCTAAGTTATAACGAGTTGAAGAGAAAAATGTATTGAATTTTTTTCTTGCTATAAATTGCGGTTTTCTTAAATAATTAGAAAACAAAAGAAGATAAATATTTGGTTTTAATTAAAAAATATTCCCAATATAATTTCCTATGGGTATCAATTGTCAAAATTTCAATTTGATCAATTGTCTAAATTCTCTCCTTGGAGAATACTTTTACACGTTTTCGAGCACGTAATCCCCTTATTGCATCCGGCCCTTTAATTTATGTTAATATGCCTATATATTAACTACAACTATATCCCTTTCTTAGTGTATAAGTATTGACTCTTTCCGAGATCGCTCTAAACCACTGGTACAAACCACCAATTACTAATTAGTCAAAAAAGTTAAGAAAAATTATGGAATGGAAAACATTATGGAAAATTTATCCTCATCTAATGTACAATCTACCAGCGACAGCTGGATCTTATATCTACTGAATGCTAGATGCTCGATTCACTAGTGATAATACTTATATATATATATATATATATATATATATATACCTATCAGTCTATATATACTTATCGAATTACGGTATTAGCGAATTATTTTTCTCATAAAGAGAGTGATAGATATACATTACTCCGAGTAATTGATCTTGCAGAAACGCTAAGAACTGTTTTTTGGTACCCTATGATGAAACAAATCACCTAGATCTCATTCGAATAAGCCTAGAATTTATTTTAGTCGATACATCTATTGAACCTTCAAAAAATGTATTTAAAATTATTGATGTCTCACGTGTCCTCTGTTAGAGTGTGGTGAATATCAGAAAGTTATTAATAAATTAAAATGTTCAAATAATTTCACAAGGATCCCGATCTGTCTATTTACTTCGTCTTAAAAAGACCTGCAATTTAAAACTTTTGTTTTGGTGCACCTTTTCAATCCTAACTTTCAAGAAAAATAGTTTTAAAATTGTAAAAAAGAAAGCAATTAAAATAAAACATTCCACGTCAAATCGGTCGATGAAAAAATGTAAATCGTAAAACTATATAAGAATGTTCCATTTAAATCAAAAATGAGAAAAAAAATTCAGGCCTCGTGATGCACAAGGTCAAAAGTTATGTAATATCAAAAACCATGATTTTTGTCAATCTTTAACATTTATTATATATTTGAGTATTTTCCATTTAAAGATTATTAAATTAAGTCTTTAGAATTGTGCAAGAACTTATTTTTTTTTTTCAAATTTCACAAAGAATAAATATGCCAGAATTATTTCAAAGCTTGAATGGCCAATTCTGATTTGTGTAAAAAAATAGGACCAATTTGTGACCAAAATCTTTATTTTTTTATTAACTTTAAAATATCTTATGCATAAGGATGGGACAAAGCAATATTATTTAAAATAAGTTAAATTTAAGACACTTTTATGCTATAAAAATTGCAAACAATGTGTGAAATGTGTTTTAAGTATTATAGGCTGTGTTCCATTTTTCTGCATAATACATTTTGGAGTTCACTAAAAAATCAAGATTTTAAGACCCGAAAAGAAAAAATAACTTTATGTTATAAAATAGTTTAAATCAATAACTCTACCGCTCGTTAATGAATAATAGTTAATAGAAAAAGAATCGATCGATCGCTACGAGCAAGGATTTCTTTTGGAAAATCAATTTTTCTTTTATAAATAAATTATAAATAATTAAAAGAACATAAAAAATGTGCACAGCATAAAATTTTTGGGCTAAACGCTTTGTTTGAAATTTTTTATTTATTTTTAATCGTTTATAATTTATTTTTTATTATTTATTTATAAAAAAAAAAAATTTGTCCAAAAATGTTTTTGCAAAAATTTTATTTTTATTTTGTTTGGTAGTATTAAACATCTTCTGCTGCATCTCATCCCTGGTAGAAACGTTCCCCATATGTTCGCCAGATTTTACTCTATTTTATAGGGAATGGCCAATTTCTGCTTAAAAGTCTGGCCAGAAACCCCGCTACCTGTCGACGTTTTCTCGTCAGAAACCTGACCAACTTATGGTTAATGAATAAATAAATAAATAATAACGTTTAACGAATTTTTATAAGTTAATAATGATTATTATGTCATGGATTTAATAGCTTATTGTTAATAGAATGCTAAGATATATGTGGGATAGATTCGAAATAAAAACTAAAAACTTATTTCATTAAAAGTTTTTTTAAGGTTAGAGTTTTATAATTAAATAAGACATAAAAAAATCAAATAAATAATCGAATAAAAATTTGCATGCTGTTTTAACGCAGAAGTACTATAATGGGATTTACATTTTCAATAATTTTTTAGGGTTATGTAAGCTATTTAGATTTTCTATAAATTTCTGGTCAGATGCTGGTTTATTTCTGGCGAACTATTAGGAAACGGATCTGCCCAATAGATCGTGAACCGACCATCTAATAAGCTCAATTTTCTACCAGGGGGGGGGGGGCATGCGTGGCATATGGGTGGGGCACGCGTAGCATGGCCTATTATGAAGTAACCTATAGTCTTGTTTTACTTTGTAGGTTAGGCCGAATCGCCTCAGCAAGCACGCTGCTGCCTACCCTGTCCGTGCAACGCGTGTCCCCTTTATAATGCTTTTGTATACGTCAATTACATTATTTATAAATATTTCTAGGTAAAAAAAACAAACGAAGCTCAAAAGTTCGAAGCTTTGAAATGCGTTTGATTTCGATTGGATACGTACTATTTTCGAGTTTTGTCGAACGAATGGAAAATGAAGTTAACCTTGTTTTTCTGCTCCAATTTTCAACCTTATTTATTTAATTCAAAACACCTTTTCATGTCGTGTGTTCAGAGTAGAAAACTAGAAGCATTTTTGTATGTATTTTTATAAAGATTTGCTTTTAAATATTCATTAACTTTTGAGATATTAGAGTGTCAAACTTACCCACCGTTCCAAGCATGCTCCACTCTCTTGTACCAGTATTTTAAACAAAAGAAAAATATCTCGTGCGCAAAACGCAACTGGAAGTTATAAAATAAAGATTTGAGACAAGTGACTTTAAAGTTAAATAGTAGTAATAGTTAAATAAAAGTTAATTTGTAATTATTTATGATTCCTTTTCTGTTTATCGGATAATTTCTTTTGTCCACCACTCTTATAGGCTTTTGACGTTTACTGACGTTTAGCCTTACTTAGGCGCACTTATTTACATTTACTTGTTACGATAATATTGAAAATCATTAAATTATAGATGAAAACGAAAATACTATAAATATTAAATCATCTTAAAGAAGTCAAATTTTCTTGTGAAACATCTTTCATTATTAAGAAAAAAGGTTAAGAATTAGTATAAAAATATAAAAAAACGATCGATTTTTTTACCAAAAACCTGTATTTTCTTCCCTTAAGTTTCAGTTCCACGTTTTTTGTTTATAAAAGTGCCTTGTAATTAAAATGAGTAACGGCATCTTTTCAGCAGTATTTAATACTTACATAGGAAGAAAAAACACCGTTAAAAGAAGTGCTGCGCAATACTTAAAAATAATTTTCTTAAAACCGAATTTGAAAAATGCGGAAAGTTTACACATACAACAGTTAGTTCTAGTGCGCAAAATTGAATTTCAGCAAAGATATATATTTACAAATCAAACCATCGAAAATCATCCATAAACATCCACGAAAATCCTCCTATGAACCATTGAAAAAAAAGCCTTGTCAAACTCAATACTCGCCATCGATCATAGTACAGCCCCACAAACTATTCGTGATGTAGCGACCAACAGAGAGACAGACACCGATTCGAGGATACACGCCAACATTCGCCGTCTATATTGAAATCCCCTCTATTACCCCAATTGATAGATTTTATTCTTAACCCTTTCAGAGGCAGTGGTACGTATGCGTACCACTTTTTTGCTTTCACTTTTTTCTGTATTTCGGACGTATTTTTCAGTGCTCCTATGCGCGTGAGTAATTTTTGGACTCTTGAGATGATAAGTTATAAGTTTTGTATAGAAAAGAATGCAAATTTATTTATATATAAATAGTTATAAACAATTGAATCACAAAAAACTCGTTTCTCTTCGTAAAAAATCGTTTATTCTTGAACGAAAAACTCTAGAGCTCTGAATTTTTTTGTTTTTTGATAAAATTTTTGAAAATTTAAAAAAAAATGTGCCCCTGAAAGGGTTAATAACCCCTCTTACTTATGATAATTCACATTTTAGTTCGTTTAAGTTTTTCTATTATTTTCAATTCAAACTTGAATATTATTAAACTCTTAAAAAAACTTTTTTCTTTAAATAAATAATTATTTTCTTTAAAATATATTTAGGGTATGCATACAAAATTCTTGATAAAAAAACTAAAATCAAATGTGCAAGAACTTTTGATAATAATCTTAAGGGGAGGGACCGGTGAAATTTGAGCCTAGAAATATTTATAGGATCGGAAAGAAAAAATCATCTTTTTAGACTCAAATTTGAATGATAAATGTTATAACGCATTAAAAAAATCCAAAAAGTATATTGTGCAACTAGCGTGCGAAGCACTGTGCTTCGCGCACGCTGTGTAAAAGCAAACATTTTGTCGCGAGAATTCTACTTCAATGTATATACCTCACGTGATCGACCTTGTCACACTCGTTTCAAGAAATAGTATGTGCAACACGTGAGCTCAGGTAATTTTCACCGGTCCCTCCCCTTAAACACGCTAGATACCTACTCCAAGATTATGGTTAGTTGCAGCAAATCTCTAATGCTACCTGCATTTATAAATCCCGAAACCAGACCCAGAAATGAGTCGCAATACCGCCCCTGATTTTCTTTCATTTGATGACAATGGCATACTATTATGTGTACAAATATATAACGACGCATACCCGTACATAACAAAGAAAAAACCCCTGGAAATGACTTTAGTCGTAAATTATTTAAGCTATCTTTGACTTCAATGATTATACCTTCAAATGAAACATGAAAGTGCCTTAATCGGAACTGGATGCCCATTATAGAAGCCGATTGAAAAGGTGTAATTAAGGTCAAATCTGCCGTGCAAATGAAGAAAGTTATTTTTCTTTTATAAAAATGAATAGGGGAGATCTGGGCAAAGTGAGCCTGAAAATTGTTTTAATTATTCAATTTGTTACATTTAATGACTGCAAACCTATTTTCTACTCGCGCTACCCCGAATTAAAAAACGAAGAGCAAGATACGAGCATTTTTGGCCAAGTTACGGCGTTTTCCGTAGCTTCACACACGGAGTTTCAAAAAAAAATTTCAGCATGTTGCTTTCAAAACATAGAAAATGCTACTCGTAATAGGAATAATGACATGCAACCTATAATATGCATTGTAAATTATTATTGAATGATTACTGTCGTTATATAGGTTTATTTGTAAAGAAACCCAATGTATAAGCAATAAGAATCGTCAAATTTTTTATTTGTCAAACGAGTTATCGGTCGATATCAGCACGGTTTCAAATTTTATAAAATGTTATAATGATGAAAGCAATGATAATAATAACTATAATATATCTATTATTGTTATCATTGTGATCACTATTATCATCATCGTTTACGTCGTATTCGAGTATTCTCTTTAGAATAAAGTTGTATATTATAAAAATTTCAATTGTAAACATGAAATCGTCGTCCGCATGAGAGGAATTTGCAGTTCATGCTAATGACGATAATCAATTGCATACGAATAACAGGTACCAACCGGAGACGGCGAGTCCGTGCCGCGTCGCCTAATCGTTGCGACGCCACGGTCGGGCTGGCCCAAGCAGCCGCGGCAAGTCAAATGCGAGCGCAGTCAAAATCTATCAGGGCCCGCACTTTTCATATTTTGAGCTGAAATCTTTTTTACAGCTTCCATATAAAAATTAACATTAACAATTAAATAACATGGAATAACCTGCAAAGTTACATCCTATGGTTCATACTCGTACGCGGTCAAACTTACAAAAACACGTGTGTGGACTTATAAACTATAGGCTGTAACTATGCAGGTTATTCGATGTTATTTAATTTTTATATGGGTAAGTCCCCCTGAAATCTTTCTAGGAATAAAATGAAACCTTTAAAATTAAAATCGAATGACAAATAAAACAGTCTCCACTCTTTTGTCAACTATTGTTTTTTTAAAGTCTATATTTGACGATATCTAATTTGATAATAACGGAATTTCGATATAAATAAGTTTTGAGTCTGACAAAAACCTCTTATTTTATAATATATTGACTTTCATATCATTATTTGAGATTAAGTTGTAGTAAAAAATGTTTGTTTTTTATGACATCTATCTACGCACACAGCCTCCTTCAGCAAAGCATCGGATGAAATGTTTGAAAAATTTTTAAATATTAAAAGAAGAATTACATAAGAAACTTTTTTAACGTAAATCAAATGCAAATCTCCTAGCACATGAGTAATTAAATTGATATATAAATGTGAATTTTACGTAAAAGTTGATAATGCTTTACTTTCATTTTAGAATTTAGAAAATGTCGCAGAATTTAGGTCAAAATAATTTTATATTAAACAAAAATAAAACAATACGATGGTGTACATTTATGTAAATTATAGTATATACGATATATGTATAATATGTATGATTAATTAACAGTGTCAAATTATTTATACTCATATACTCTTTGATTTTTAGAATAGAACCTTTTTAGAATAATAATCATATAACGTGTCTTTCATTATTAAAATAAATAAATCATACATTATTTTATGTACGATTATGTTACGGAAAAAAGCTTTTAAAATGTTACCAACAAAAAATGTCAAGCAAGTAAATAATATACACCTTTAAATGCACTTTCATTGCATCGAACATTTCTGCAATAACAAGCTTCGAGCACCCCTAACGAGTCTATTTTCTGGAAAGCTTGAAAAGTCAGTAGACGATCTCCCAGCAAACAATCCTATCGGATTAGGCAGCCGCCAGTCGGCCAATTACCGATTAGCCGTCCGAAACCCTTTGTCTTGGTAAATCGGTACACTCATACGGTGGGACTCAATCTTCCTCCCTTCTCCTTCCCACATTCTTGGAGAACAGCCGAACTCTCAGTTCAGTTTCGACAAGAACCTACACGCAAACACAGGTAACCCCAAGGGCTAATTACGCGCCGTCGCCACTCAGAGTTGAGGAGTCGATCCGGCACATTTGGAGCCTATATATACAGTCCCGAAGTCCGCAGAGTTCATTCACTCGTAACCTTTCGGTGGTGCAACAAGTGCCAAAGTGACAAAGTGACAGAGAAACCAGTGCAATGGCATCAATGGAAGCAGCACAGGTGGCAACAGTCAGTGCAGTCAGTGAAGCTCCGATCCGCAGAAGGAAATCGGCAGCGCGCCGGGTGTCGCGTCCTTCCGCCAAGCTGGCCAAACGCTTTAGGGCTCTCTTCGGCTCCGCATCTCCTGTGCGCGACGAGGAGTTGGCCCTCCTGTCCGCGGCCGAGTCCCTGGAGCCACCTGCGAAACGTCCTCGGCTCACCGAGGATCCCGCCGAGGAAGTGACCGCTAGTGATGAGTTAGACCAGGCGATACTGGGACCCTCGAGGGACGCAGCGAAAGACACTGACGAACAAGCCATGACATCCGTCGTGGATGGGCCTAATTCCGACCTTATACACCAGGCTATTAAGGGTAAGACCGTGCGCAGTTGGAGGCGAAACTTCTCCGCGCAAATGGACCTGACGAGCAGAGTCGACTACGAGTTCGGCGAGCACTCGAAGATACGCAGACTCAAACGGCTCCGCGGCGTTGCAGTGTGTGTGAGCAGCGCCACTCAAACCCCGCACGACTGGGAAAGTTCAAGCGATAATTCACCCCCGAACGACGGGGAAAGTGCAAGTAACTATTCACCCCCGAACAACGGGGAAAGTGCAAATGACTATTCACCCCCGAACAACGGGGAAAGTGCAAGCGGCGCGCAACCGGTGCGCGAGCAAAATAGAGCAATGGAGCCAACAAAAGTTCAATGGACATCGTGCGGACAGCGTCAGCGGACCGCTCACAGGTCCAGCACGGACATTCTGGCGACGCGCCGCTCGATCGCCGACATTAAGGGTCCGGAGACTCTGAAGAGGCAACGGACAAGTGCGAAGAAGAATAAAGCCATGAAGAAGCCATCTTTGGCGATGAGGGCAATGAAGCAGATGAAGTCATCGCCGGCACCGAAGCAGATGAAGCTATTGCCGGCGCCGACGGGACCGAACCAGATGATGCCATCGCCGGCACCGAAGCAGATGAAGCCTTCGCCGGCAAGGACGGCACCGAAGCAGATGAAGCTATTGCCGGCGCCGCCGGCACCGAAGCAGATGAAGCTATTGCCGGCGCCGACGGGACCGAACCAGATGATGCCATCGCCGGCACCGAAGCAGATGAAGCCTTCGCCGGCAAGGACGGCACCGAAGCAGATGATGCCATCGCCGGCACCGAAGCAGATGATGCCATCGCCGGCACCGAAGCAGATGAAGCCATCGCCGTCGACGACGGCAACGGAGCAGATGAAGCCATCGCCGGCGACGATGGCAACGGAGCAGAAGAAGCCTACGGCGAAGCTTTTCTACAATACTTTGAATATAGTTTATCAGATGCAGATGGCGCTCAAGAAGAAAAACTGAACTTACATGTGATTTCGCGGTTAATATAGTTTTAGTTTCAGTGTTTACGTTTAGTTATTATGGAGTGTGTGTGCCTGTGCATGACGTTTGGCTTTTTAAACGCCAGTTCGCAGCTTTTGTCTACCAGTACTATAAAACTCGCAAGTTTAGTTGTATTTGTAATTATTTATAAATGATGTTAGGTTAGTAGTGTAATTTTATATGCATGTGATAAAGTGATCGACGAAACTAGATTTATCTATTTTTCGAAGGAGTTTTAGAAAATAGCGTTAATTTTTCTGAATTTTCAAGCAGTTGTCGCGGAAAAATTGAACATTGGTGAACATACCAAAGACATTAAAGTTCATACTAAAATTCTTACACGGTGACGGTTTTTATAAGTCTTTTATAATATCAATGGACAGAAAAATTATGCTTGCATATTAGCATTTAATTTAATTAATATTAAGCAATTATTAATAAGTAATATTTTAAGGAATATTTTTAGCATTTTATATTTTTTATAAAAAACATAATTTTAGAGTATCTGTAGAATATAGTTTTAATGACAATAAAAGATAAAATTTAAAACCAATGGCTTTGTGTGTGATGTTTGATTTTGCGGCATTAAGAAAACCTTTTATTTATAGTTATCCTACGTATCTGAACGCTCCTGTTTCGGCGAAACATTTTTCATTTTATTTTCCCAATATATTGTTCTTATTTCTATCATGTTTAACCAGCTAAAAAGAATATATTTGTCATAAAACAAAATTATAAATTATAAATAAAATAATAATAAAAATTAAATATGTTTTAATCAATATCGCACATAGTAAAAAATATATTAATATAATGTGTTCTCCTTTCATATCCTGTAACTCATAGTACAAGTTCGATTAAAATCCTTTTATTGCGCGAATTACTGATATTTTCAGCAAAGTGCTGGCAACAAAGTCCTGATTAAAGCGCAGTCTTCAATTCTTTTAAGCTCGCTTCCCGCCTGAAGCTCTAGCAATTTCCGCTGGCGCTTGTTTCGGTCTAAAGACTAAACATAACCATGATAAAAAGAATTTATAAAATATTTCAAACATAAAAGTAAAACCAAAAGATGCTTATTAGTAGCTTCTATTTGTATTACATTGATTATTAATATTAAAGAAATTGCAATGTATCGATTAGTTTATTAATCGATATTACTAGGGGAAGGTGGGGCACGATGGGTTTGGCGGGTGGATTGGGCATTCAAATGTTCACTAAATAAATGAATATTCTAACGTGATAGTATTTTTTATATGTTGTAAATAGCTTTTACTTTTTCCCTCTGCAAAACCTAAATGAAAAAAATTAATACAAATCGTATGAGAATTATTAGAAATTGAGGACTTCAAAACGTTGTTTTTTCCATAATTCTAATCTATTTCTCAAGAACATATAAATCATATGAGCTTCGAAAGGGAATTACTTTTACAGTTTAAATCGTAAATTTTTAATAGTATTTTTGATTGATGATCTCCGATGCTTAGGAAAAAAGTAATATTACATATAAAAATACTCTAAAATGGGGCACGACTGGCACCACTAGCGGGGTACGATTGGTATACGTGAGTCGTCAATTTATTTCCGCCGAGTTTAACAGCTGATTTTCTTAACCTTACTTTTGCGCCCTTAACATTTCGGATTCGGAGTCTTAGATGTTGGTGAAAGAGTCACTGTTAATGAAATGGTCTGGTTTTTAGTTTTGATCCTCAATCCTATAAAATGCAAATTTAATAGTAACGTCCAATATCTTTTTATAAATAAAAGTTTTCATTAATTCACCGTGCCAATCGTGCCCCACCTCCATGCCAATCGTGCCCCACGGGTGGGGAAAATGGGCAGTTTTAGCGGTATTGTACTTTGCATTATAAAAAAGAATGCAATATATATTTTATAATAAAAAATAATGTATCTAAATCTTGAGATATTCTACTTTAAGAAGCACTTTTAATAATTTGTATTGGTACAAAATAGAAAGTACAGGATTCTTTTGAAGTTAGGGTGCCCGTACTGCCCCACCTTCCCCTATCTGAAAAACAGAATACAAAAGTTAAAAATTATATGAAAATATTTGCACTATCAATTGTTAATGGTTTACAATAATTAGAATAATGTAAAAATATATGGATCAAATAAACCAAATAAATAATATTTCTTCCAAACTAATAACTCACTATTACGTAACTATTTTCAAAATGATAACAATCAATCAACAAGATTATATTATAAATTCAAATTAGTCCAGGTGGAACTGACCCATGAGTGTGAAAAACTATTTCCATTAGATTTTTTTGTGAAATATTGTTCAGCAGGCCCCGCTAAACATAAAAATGCATGTTGCTAGCCGGTAATTTGGCCAAATATTATTTAATCAAATAATTTTTAAATAAATTGAAAAAAGAAAATTTACTTGTAGTATTTTGCAATATACAAATAAATGAATTGATGTATTCATTAGTTTATATAATAAGTATAATAAATTAATACAAATTTACATTAAGAAATGACTTGACTTAAAAGAATATAGAGGGAATAAGTAATAATAAAAATGTTTTGAGGGCAATAAGGACTTTTTTTAACTGTATTCATCAAATTAAAACTACAAATAATAAAAAAATATTTTTTAACAATCTATTCAAATATTTTTACAGAAATCCATATTACATCGTGTAATTAAACTTATACCACTCTAAATATAAAAATGTTTTGACGGTAATAAGGACTTTTTTGAACTGTATTCATCAAATTAAAACTAAAAATAATAAAAAAATATTTTTTAGCTATCTATTCAAATATTTTTATAGAAATCCATATTACATCGTGTAATTAAATTTATACAACTCTAACCTCAAAATCATAACTTCAATATGATTATTCGGCTCTCGTGGTATAGAATATGGTTCGAAACTGGTGCGTAAGAAGATTTTTACCTCATGTGACATAATCACCTTCCGCACATTTGTCCAAATGTACTATTTCAGGTGATGGACTTTTTGTAATATATGCTGGCAATAATCCTCCAGCTTTATATTTATAACCAAGTCACGTGAAATCTTGGTAATGCTTGGTACTGTAAATATTTTCAGCGAGTAACATGCTTCCCTGCTAGATTTATGGTAACCACAGATTTGGTTTCATACATACATATATATATATATATATATATATATATATATATATAGACGTTCGTACACATACATGCATACATACATATATACACATACATACATACATATATACGTACATACACATACATGCATACATACATATATACGTACATACATACACATACATACATACATATATACGTACATATTTACACATACATACATACATATATATATAGATATAGATATTTTTAGAAACAATTTTTTCTGGCTCAGAAACCTCAGAAACATCAAGATTTATCAAGATCTCTGATTCCAAAGTTTTCTCTTTGAGAGTAATAGCCACGAATATAGACTTGTATAGAAGAACGGTTCTAATGAAGCGCTGGGGGATCGAAAGTGTGAGTTCCGCGCTCTCCGCGAGATGACGCCGCGACACATTTCTTATCGTTCTCTCTCTCGCACCTCCGATATTACGCGCGCCTTTTACTTTTCAAATCTTCTAAAGATTGCGCGCATATTTCTTTCGTATTTGTATAGCTGCAGCCCCTGGTAGAAATCTTATCGTGACGCCCACATTTGCTATAAAGGCCTTTATATGCAAACTAGATAGTACTAGACTATACAAAACTCGATAAATCCACACAGATCTACATAGTTTTCTGAATAATAAGATGTAGATATATAATCTTTGAGGTTATATTATTTATTGTACAGAACTTTTATTGTAAAAATTAAAGTTAAAAAAAGTTTAACATGCAAGTTTTCAATTATAATAATAAGATCTACAGTTCTATTTATACTATTTACATATAAAAGTAGTCAGAAAGCATATCTAAAATAAAAATGAAAATTTAGAAATAATGTTCCTTGCATTTTCAAAGACAAACACATTATTCGAACGCGATAAACGATAATTTTCTTTATAAGTTATTATGTTTTTACACATTATTATGTTTTAACTAATTTTACATAAACAAAATAAATATATGCACTAATAAATAATACATAATAAGCATAATAGATTATAAATTTCTACCAGGGTCAGTATGTTATAATTATAATAACGAATAAATAATTAAATCATATATAATACATAAAATGATAAAGAGCTCGCTCTTGGTGAATATTAGTTGATAAATAAAAATTAAATATTAATTTACTAAAAATTAAAATACGTCTTAAAATGAGTACAAATATTAAAAACAAACTAATATTATTCGATGGAAACTAATATATATATATATATATATATAGTCCTGGCGCCGACCATACATTTCGTGGCCACTTTTAGGTCCCCGCCTGAACCCAAGTTTTCTAGACGTAGTTTCGGTCCAAAAACTGGGACATAAAAACTTATAAACAAATTAATTGTTTAAAAGGCCATATCTCCGAAGCAAAACAATCGCACCAATTTGAAACTTATTTCAAAATGTTTACTTTTTTATTTAGAAACTTTTTACTTCTTATACTTTTTTAGCTATACTTCATAGTTTTCCAGATCATCGAAGAGCGCCTGTTGACGCGTCTTTGCTATCTATAGCACGCGCGGCTGCCACGCACGTTTTTGCGCTTTTCTTTTTCTTGCAGACAAGGCTAGTATTCTGTAAACATGCTTATGATTTTGTTAAACTATTGGAAACAATTTTGAACAAAAACAGTTATTTTTTATTATTTTTAAACTCGATATTTTTTTTGCTAATTATGTAATAGAGCATACATTTTTGCACTTATAATTATAAAATCTACTCACGTTATCCGGTAACAAAAGCAAAGCGCAAAGACGAGACACGGCGCGTAGCGACCGCGCATGGTATGTATAACAATGGTGCATCAAAACCACTTTTCGCTGATATCTCGAAAACTATTAAGTATAGCTAAAAAGGTATACTTAAAAAGTTTCTAAAAAAAAAATTAACATTTTGAATCAAGTTTTAACTTTGTGCGATTTTATTCGGAGATATGGTCTTTTAAACAATTAATTTGTTTATAACTTTTTATGTCTGAGTTTTTCGGCCGAGAACCCTCGAAATTCGAATTCAGCAACCAAAAATACGCCTAGAAAAGATGGGCTTACGGGGGGTGGGGGGGGGGGGGGGGGGGCTAAAAGAGGCCACGAAAAGTATGATCGGCCCCTAGACTAATAGGGGCGTTGATATTTTGTTTTGTTTAAAATACTAGTATTCCCTGGTAGAAATGTTCCCCATATGTTCGCCAGATTTTACTCTATTTTATAGGGAATGGCCAATTTCTGCTTAAAAGTCTGGCCAGAAACCCCGCTACCTGTCGACGTTTTCTCGTCAGAAACCTGACCAACTTATGGTTAATGAATAAATAAATAAATAATAACGTTTAACGAATTTTGCAATATTGCTTAACAAAATTCAATGGGATTAGTTTTTCACACATATGCGCCAATTTCGCCCTGACTAAATATAAATATAAAATTATACAAACAATAAGAACTTTAATTTCTCATATTATCTTTTTACTAATTTTAATAGGGAACATACATGAAAAAATCTATTAGGTCCGTCAGATAGATTATAAACAAATAATCGACACGTATTTATTCTTTTAATTAAATGATTATCAACAAAGTTACAGCAGGTTGAAATGTCGTATAACGTAAAAATTCCCCATATATATAGATATACTACACACGCTGTTTAAACTGCTGTATCCTTGTTGATAATCATTTAAATAAAAAAAGAAAAATACGTGTCATTTATTTTTCAATTATCTATCTACCGATGCTAATGGATTTTTTCATGCAAGTATTATGCAAATGTTTAATCAGTAATTTCGTCTATGTTTAAAAATTTTATGAAAAAACACGATGTATAGTCCCTGGTAGAAACGTTCCCCATATGTTCGCCAGATTTTACTCTATTTTATAGGGAATGGCCAATTTCTGCTTAAAAGTCTGGCCAGAAACCCCGCTACCTGTTGACGTTTTCTCGTCAGAAACCTGACCAACTTATGGTTAATGAATAAATAAATAAATAATAACGTTTAACGAATTTTTATAAGTTAATAATGATTATTATGTCATGGATTTAATAGCTTATTGTTAATAGAATGCTAAGATATATGTGGGATAGATTCGAAATAAAAACTAAAAACTTATTTCATTAAAAGTTTTTTTAAGGTTAGAGTTTTATAATTAAATAAGACATAAAAAAATCAAATAAATAATCGAATAAAAATTTGCATGCTGTTTTAACGCAGAAGTACTATAATGGGATTTACATTTTCAATAATTTTTTAGGGTTATGTAAGCTATTTAGATTTTCTATAAATTTCTGGTCAGATGCTGGTTTATTTCTGGCGAACTATTAGGAAACGGATCTGCGCAATAGATCGTGAACCGACCATCTAATATGCTCAATTTTCTACCAGGGATACTGGTAAGTTTATAATACATTCACAATAATTGGAACTTACTTGTAAAAAGAGAAAGAACACCAGACAAATATCATTTTCAACAAAGAAAATCCTTGCTCGTATCGATCGATTGAGTCTTTTTATATTAACAATCTAAAATAGTCCTAAAGTGTCATTCCCGTAGCATGACCCAAGTCAAGAAATAATACTAATTGCGATTGTAAAAATGTGTCTACATCTTGTCCAGAAAATTCCGCTAAAATATTCATGACAACACTATCTACGTATATTAAAACCCACGATAGTTTGCTATACAGTGTAATCGAATAGTGAGTTCTCAAAATATACATTCCAATTTGTCAGTTGCTGGTGGGAAAATCACCAGAAGTTAAAAATTTCCGAAACCCAAACTACAGAGTTACTTTTACAGAAGACATAGATGATTAATTTCCCAATTTGCTACCAAAAAACAACCCTCAGAGTCTCAGCAAGACTCGTCACCCCGCGGTTTACGGCGACATCCTCCTTGTCGGCGATGCACCCACGCCGTTCCCTCGCCAATCCCAGCTCATCCAATCCCTATCTCCCGTTCTTTTTCATACCGCCCGTCCACGCCTGACGAAACGACGACTCGACGCAGCGCGCTTCTCTACGCCCGGAGGCTGCACCACGCCAGTAACCTGCACCCCGGCATGCTGGCCAACGTAAACAGTCTGCTGCGGGGAATTCGCAAGTCGCGCTATCAGAAGTATCGGATCATCTGTAACTCCCTCCAGCAGCGCGCCGCCGCCAGGGAGTAAGTTCGCTTGCACACAGTATATACGTATGACATAACCGCCCGCGTCGCCGAGATCTCTCGCTTGCTCGAAGCCCGACTCCGAGGTATGCACTGTACGTATATATATATATATATATATATATATATATATATATATATATATATATATATATATGCTCCAGTGGGATTTCGAGGCCACGTCCGCCGATTTTCCACGAGGGGATGCCGCGCGCGACTGAACGAATCACTCACTCGCTCACTCAATTTCTCTTCGCTCCGCGAGCGCGTATAGGTATATATACGCGCGCGTCTCTCACTCAATGTCTAGCGAGAACGCGGCGCGAGGTTTATAGTGTATATAGTGTGTTTTTCTTGTTTTTTTTTTTGTTTCTTTGGTGGGTGCGACGGTGCGGAGTATTTTATCATCCGTCTTGGCGGCGCTTGAGTGGCGCTGGCGCTCGGGTTGGAGCGCGGTAGGGTGGAAAAATATGGTAATTAGGGGGTTATTTGAAATTGTGGGTGGGGAGGATAGGGAGCGCTGGAGGAGGTTTGGGTTGTAACCGGGTGAGATTGGAATTTGAATACTTGATACATTTTACCCTTTAATAGGAAATTTATTCTGAAGGCCTGTTTAGAGAAGGAGGAATGGGAACGAATATTAGGAATGAGCTACAATTATAAGGAACAAGTTCGTTGTATGTATACTGATCGGACTTTATAACCTATACAATTAGCTGAAATTGAAAAGTGAAATTATGTAGAGTAAATTACTGGATAAGGATCAATTTTTGAGACCCAAAAAATTATAAAAGAAAAAAAATTATAATGCCCAAATTTTATGTGTAAAAATTATAAAAATAAAAGATTATAAAGCTCAATAAATTATAATGCCCAAAAGAAATATAATGCAGAATAAATAATATTGTTAAAGAAATAATGTTTAAAAATTATATGGACTATTAAATTATGAGGCCTAAAAAATTTAAAAACAAAAAATTTATAAGGCTCAAGAAATACAAGAAATTAAAAAAAAACATTACAATACCCAAGAATAGAATATTTGAATTATTAAGGGGGCAGGCCTGGGTTAAACCCAAAAAAAGACTTTTTTTCACGAGTCCACAAAACTGTTACGTTTAAAAGCAATCATTCTGAAAATTTGCATACTATCAAAATACAACACCATATTAAATTTTACCGTTGTAAAACCTCAGAATCTTGATCCTACACGTCACAATAAATCATTATTTTCAATACCATATTTATTAAAGGAACTTTGATCCTCTCACGATTCGAGGTGACATGATGAACGAAATTTTTTTTTTCGACGGTTATTCGACTTCTTTTGATATATATGTATTACAAAAAGAGCGAAGCACTTTTTTATTAAAATTTATTTTCGGAGTTTCAATAAATTTGTTGAAAAATAAGCAAAAATTTTTATCAAGATATTGATTGAAACTCCGAAAAAAAATAATAAAAAGAAGTTTAACGAAAAAGTGCTCCGCTCTTTTTGTAATACATGTCAAAAGAAGTCGATTAAACGTCGAGAAAAAAAATTTTCGTTCATCATGTCACCTCGAATTGTGTGAGGATTAAAGTTCCTTTAATAAATATGGTATTGTAAATAATGATTTATTGTGACATGTAGGATCAATTTTGAGATTTTACAACGGTAAAATTTAAGATGGTATTGTGTTTTGATAGCATAAAAATTTTCAGAATGATTGCTTTTAAACGTAAAAAGTTTTGTGGACTTGTGAAAATAAGTCTCTTCTGGGTTTAACCCAGGCCTGCCCCCGGAGGCTTCAGCGGTGGGTACCGTATGGGGGGTTTCATTATTGTTTTTATGAACCACTTCGAAACGTTTATAACAAAAAATTATTATGTTAATACATAAAAAAGACTCTAATTTGGTGATTTAACTGTCAGTGCAGAGCACATGCGCAGAAGTACGTTTTTGACGTTTATCTTCAATATCTTTTTTATTTGGTCGCTATTCTCCGTGAAAAAATCTTTAATTACATATCAAAATTATTAACTCATTTTTTATTGTATAATTTACTAAGAGGCGACAAACGGCTCATTTCCATTAGGTTATGTGTTAAAAGTGACATTTTTAAGCTTAGTTTTTTCGATAATTTGGTCATTGACCCCAGATTATCATTACATATATCAAAAGCGTAATGTTCAAAGAACATTTTTGGATAGTTTCAACGACGTCTATATTTTTATATAAAGTCGCTGAAGCCACCTTGAGGGGATCTCACGGCCACCTTAAAATTAATCACCTTAAAATTACAAATAAAATGGTTATATATTTTTAGGTAAGGATAAATTATTCATGATATATCAGCTATTATTTCACGTTAAATTTGAACATTATATCAAAATATAATGGAAAATTTTTTTTAAATGTTTTTGATGGTGTTAGGTGTCATTGTTTGGCTATAATGCAACCTTGTATATTTCTTGCTCTGTCGCAAGGTTTTGGGAGTCAAACTGATTGGACTGGAGTTTTTGAGGTTTTATAGTGATATAATTACGATATTAGTGTGGGAATTTAGAAAACAAAATTATTGCCTATTTAAGCCATATAGTATGATAAAATTAAAAGAAAATTGAATAATTCAGGTTTAAATAAGTTTTTTAAATTCCCACACTCGTATCCTAATTATATATTATTTAAACACTATAAACCTCAAAAACTCCAATCCTGTCAGTTTGACTCCCAAAACCTGCGGCAGAGTAAGAAATATACAAGGTTATATTATAGCTAAACAAAGAGACCTAACGACCATCAAAATAATTTAAAAAAGTTTATCCATTACATTTTCATCAAATGTTCAAATTTACCGTAAAAAAATAGTTAATATATGATGAATAATTTATCCGTACCTAAAAATATATAACCAATTTATTTGTAATTTTAAGGTGGTTAGGTCCCCTTAAAAAAGAATTGTGAACATATTCATGTGCCCGGAGACCGGAGACTTTTGTTATCTTAATATTATAGAAGATAGAAGATTCTACGTTTAGCAAGTTACAAATAATTTCTTATTAGTTAATATAATTATATATTTCTTATATTAACAACTTTTATACTTATGAAATAATTTTAATTATTTATAAAGCAGGATAAATTTTCTCAGATAGTGTGTATAAAAATAAACATTAGATATCAAAGGGTTCATGGCGTATTCACTGCAAAACGTTTGACTATATTAGACCTATTGCGGAATAGTAATTAATGATAATGATAATGTTTATCGATGGATTTCAAAGAGCAAATCTATGTTATTACGGACTATTGAATACGTAACAAACTTAAGCATGATGTGGTTATCATCACTAAACATTTGATCAGTGTATCTCTGTATTTTCTGTGCACAACATTTTTATTTACCATTACAAATTACTTAAAATGATCAAAATATTGCTACTATTTTTCTTAAAATAATAAAAAAGCTAAATATTATTTTATAATTCAAAACCAAACAGTATACCAGATTTTAACGTAATTTGTAAATTGTAAAGCCATTACACGTATAACGACATTAGCAGTATATTTCAATGCACTCCTGAACAGTTTCAATTTCATCAAATTTAGCTCTATCAAATGCCTAAACTCCATTAAAATTATCTTGCTCATGTATCGCAAGAGGATTGCGATTGAACGGATCATTCGCTCATTCGATTTCCCACTCACTGTCTCTCACTTTTATCTACACTCCCACTATTCGACTACAGTTTTATTTGTTTCTCTTATATATTAAGCTTAAACTATAAAAATGCTTAAAAATAAAATTCGTATTATTGTAGTGTTAATTTCTTACAACTTTTAGTTAAATAATAATAATAGTAACAGCGATAACTTTTGTTTAGTCTCATTATTTGTGGAATTACTTGTCGTGCTTCAAGAATTTTCAATAATAACATTTTTATTGCCAGCATTTTTTTGTATTCTATGTATATGCCGATATTACACGCATCAACGCAAGAACCCAAATTCAACCTGGCAGTGTTTGTTTTGTTCTGAAATTTAAAGGCGCGCCAACAGCTGAATTTGTCGCAAAGTCGTAGTTGATTGAAAATTTGTAAACAAAGAAACGAACGCACCAATAGTAGCGCGAACCTTTTTCACGAAGGTCGTTCGATATTATCGAAAATCGACAAAAGCTGCAAATACACACGTTTTTCAATTTATGTTTTTGATTTAACTTATGCAATCCAGCATTGAGAGATATTTCACGATACTGCAGAAGATTTTCTTCCTACGTTTTTTTTTCACTTCTGTCTCCGCCATTGTTTACCGACCCACTTTCCGATGCATGCATATTTTAAAACCGAGATCCAGCAAACTCGCGAAAATAGGCCGCGCGCTTGCGACGAAGTACAAATTTCCAAGTTTAAAACGTCAGTTCGATCATTCGTTGAATTTCCGTGAATTTTTCGTCCTTTTCCTTTGAGTTGAATGTGCAAGTTACACCGTTAACAAGGAAGAGCCCCGCGTACGCGCGGAGGTTGCCTAACGTTTCGCTCGCTGTGTACAGTGCGCGCGCCTGCAGTGTACCTTTCATTCTACGACTCTCTTTGTGCTACTAAATTTGACTATCGCTTGCTTTCCTCTTTCCGCGCTCGGCTTTCTTTGTTTCTCTTCCCTTCCTTTATATCTCCTTTACCTAAGTGTGTATCCTCTATTTCCTTCCCCCTTTGCCCAAATTTGTCCTTTTGTCCACTTTGGAATATATATACATATATATGTACACTTGGCTCTTCGTTGCGCTCGCTCCTACTGTTAATCTCTCTCTCTTTCTTTCTTTCTTTCTTTCTTTCGCTCGCCGTATTTCCGCCTATTTGTCCCACTCTCCACCTCTATCGCTATCAATGCTCTCCTTTTTCCCACTTTCTCTCTTTCTCTCTTTCTCTATTCCTCTCTCACTCTTTCGGTCTCCCTGTTTCATTGTGTCCTTTCTGTCTCTCCCTCCGCCCTCATTCAGGCGCATTTTCTCGCTTACTCTCTGTCTCTGTCTCGCTCTCACTGCTGGCTCTTCCTTCAAGTTGGCTTATCGATTTTCCGATCGCCTCGCAAATGGACGATTGGATGCACTGTGTTTTCTGATTTTCTGTTCTCTTTTATTTCCATTCTTCTTTCTCTTCGTAATGCACCTTTCTTCGGAGTCCTCTGTGTCAATTTTTTTTTTACCTTTCTTTCCATTTCTTCGAACTCTCTTTTTCCTCTCCTTTCTTTTCCTCCTCCTTCTTACCCCCTTTTTCTTTCTTTCTCTTTCTATCCGCGAGCTTTCTTTTATTGTTATGTTCGAACGCCGCATTTTGCTGCGTTCTTTTGCGAAATTGCTCGCGTAAGAGTCGGAAATAATTTGGGGCTTTTTTCCGCTCGATAGATTTTTCTTTATCGCTCGTCTGCGCGCGCTCGCCTCTTCAAATGTGAAATGCCTCGCTGGCTTACGGCGAAAAAATATCGCTCGGATCGAGTTTGTCTTGGCCGCCCTTTTCAGTTCGCATATTTTTGCATGCGAATAAGTGTGCCGGCTTTAATTTGACGGTGCGATCTAGAAATATGAGCTGACGCGTTTTCGTGATTGAGAACTTAATATGTTTGTGGTTTAACTTTTTCAAAATTAACTTTCGTATAAATGCAAGTTGATTATACAATTATCAAAAAATACCAAACAGAACTTAAAAAATATCCCTTCCCTGGTAGAAAATTATCTAGTTTTATCGCTGCCCTCAATTATTCCCATGGCAAACTGGATAGATCTACATAGTTTTAGATTAATTTTCTACCGAGGTAATGTTGGTGGTAACTCTTTTCTCAAGGGTACCTTTTCTACCAGGGTAATGTTGGTGGTAACTCTTTTCTGAAACCAAATTTTGTATAAATATTTATAAATGAAAGAACCTAAAAGATTTTCAAAAAGAATATCAGTCCCTAAGGTCCTCTTTGCGACATAGTAAAATTTAATGAATTTTCAAAAATGGCTAATAAAAGATGCTTTCAAAAAATTTTAAGGAACCCTTATTTTAGGACTGCAATATAGGAGCGCAAGTCGTTGGCAGTCTTTCATTTTATCACCTAAAATCCAAATATCTTCAAAGATACTGTGAGAACTTAAGGCGACAAATACACCTTTAAATTTTTAATTTATTGATAATACATGTAAGGGTAAATATAAGTCACTCAACATTTATTGCCTGTGTTTTTTTCGGTAAATTTGAATATTTTCTCAAAATAACGGAAATAATAAGAGAACAGCCTTCTTATTTATATTATTGGATCATGATAATATCTTTACTTATATAATAACATGATTATTTTTTATCCAAATATATACTTAGATAAACCTTTTAATTAAACAAATTTATCTAACCAAACATACTGTAAGATTCATAACAACTTTGTATTTATATAAATAGTATATAATGTTATATTCAAAGTCGGAAATTTTTATACGCATGCAAGGAGAAGTGGAATTATGCGATGCAATTAAAAATGTAAAGCGTTCAAAATGAGCCAGAATGCTACTGTAAACATGGTATACATTTTTATACTTCTCACTAAACGGTCGCATTTTGTCATTTTTCGAAGCGTAAAAACGTCCGTATTACATCTTGTATGAGCGTTCTATTGTTATATAAAATAATTTTAATGGAAAGTAGGTGACATTTTTTTAAATACAAGCTATTGTTTAATTTACCAAAAGTCAGGATTACAAAGGCTTATTTATTCTTTTCTAAAGAGGCTATAAAAAATTAGTTCTGAGAAAATGCAGAATTATATAAAATGGCTAATAACTATTTAATTTCAACAAAACAACAGTTTAAACATAAGTCGTCTTTTTGATGATAATATTAAATTACGGAGTGACGGATAAGCTATTTTTTGGACGAACTTGATTGTATATTTTATGTACATTATCATTTCTTCTTTCTTTTTGATTAATGACATCTTTTTATTCAAAAACATTAATATTTGGGTTATATCTGCATTACAAGAATTTCGAAAGTTTCATTTCAGAATTAAAAAAAATGATTTGTCAAAAAATAAATTGAACATAAATATTAGAATTACAATCAATATGTCAAAATATAAAAGTCAATGACTATATATTATAAAAATGAATTACTGACATGTAAATATACCTAATAAATATTTTGTTCTTTTCATTTTATTTTTATTGTGTAAGGTTTGTACCGGCTAAAATGTGTAATAACCAAACTGCAAAATAATTTTGTTTTAATATTTTTATTAATAAAACAAGATTTATACACGGGGAAAAATCCTTAATTAAATTTACTGAACTTTAGATAAGTAGAATGCTTAACTTGACTAAGCAGAATTTACTTAATGTTTGAGGTGGATCATCCGGCTCTCAAAAAGCTTTTTTGTATGTTAAAAAACGATTATAACTCTGTATGAATTACATCGTACAATTTAAGTATGAAAATGCACGGAAGGGTTTCGATATCGAATCGTACGAAGGTTAAAACATTTTCAATTTCTTTTAAGTTACAATAAATTTTAGATTTATTCAATTGATTGTATCAACGATAAATGTTAATAAATTAAAAACCGCTACCAATTTATTGGCACTTAACTTCCTCAAACTAAATTAATTGTTCCAATATGAAATTCTTTGTTCTAATAAATTAATTTTAAATTGCTATACCTCTTTCTAATTAATAGCTCAAAAAAGGTCTGCTTTTTTTACCATTGATGGTTTGTCCAAAGATATTTTTTTACTAAAATTACACATTGATAGGTAATAATCCTTATCAAAGCCATTTTCCTCTGTACATAATTTATTAAAATTATTTAAATGTTTAAATTATATGTAATCAGATGTTAGTACGTTGATTCACTAAATTCCTAATCATCTAAATTTTTTGAACGATTTTCCATTATAGATTTCCGAGATATAATCATCTAAACTAAATATAACTTTTTTCGTGTATAACAAAAGAAGGGAAAGAGCCTATCCAAAATCTGCGGTTCTAAAAGATAGGTAATTTTATAATATATGTTTATGTGTATATGCTTGCACTGACACTGTGGCGAGATGGCATAATCACACCTCGGTTGATCGACGAAGTTAAGCAGCGTTAGGCGCGGCTAGTACTTGAATGGGTGACCGCCAGGGAACCTCGTGACTAATACAACTTCGTCCAATCGCTTAGATGATTCTTCACACTCTAAAAAGGGAACGGGATGTATGGAATGATCGAATTCGATGTCTAACCTACGGAATTTGACAGACATCCAATTCGAACATGCCAAAGACACCCACCATTCCAGAGCGGGTTTCATCCTGATAGAAGTTTTTCTCACTCTACAGGCATAATCCTGGGCGAATGCGGGATGTGAATAGGTAGGATAATATAAAGGTATGGAAAAAATAATTATCAGACACTTATTAGGCCAAGAGGCTGCAGAGCATACAAAAATAATTTACCTTTACAATTTCAGAAAATCGTTAAATAGAAAAATCGTTATAAAAATAAAACGAGTCGATGAATCTTTAAATTTATTTTTAATTTCGAATCTTCATTATAAAACGAAAGAAAATGAGCTCTGTTTGGTAAAAAATAACAGTGTCATTTTCGAAATATAAACGGTGAATGAAAATTTAAAAAAAATACATGATCTCAAATATCTTGAAACATAAAGGTCGTTATGATCTGGGCGAAGAACTCACCCAAGAGATAGTACAAAAGCTAACTTTTTTGGAAAGTTAGAAATCAAATGCTACCGCTTTACTCCAGTTATTGTAGGTGACAAAAAATTCACAGATATAATCGTTTGAAAGAAATGACGATTTCGTGTATAAAAAAGGAAATAGATTATTCAAAATCTCAGGTCGAAAAAGATAGGTAATTTTATGCTCTTTCAAATACATTATCATTCAATCGATGATATTATTTTTAAGGTATCAAGAAACCCGAAAACCGAAAATCTGAAATCGAAAAACCACTAACACAACCAAAAACGCACCGAAAATTTTTTTTTTACCGAGACGCTGCCCTTATATAAAAACAAACATAAATGAGCCCTGAAAACACACACATACATACACACGCACACGCACGCACGTACACACATCCATACAGACATTTTCTAAAAATAGTGTATTTTGATTTCTAATGTCTCAAAGCATGTTTATAACATGTTTTTAGCTAAACGTTTTTTACCTTCGCAAAGCTTCCTCTACGACGAAGCAAAAAAAAACAAAAAAGTAAATATATATAAAAAATAAACATTACTACATTTGTCCAAATACTGCTTACTTATTCGTATAAAATTTATCCAACTACTTCAATAAAAATTGTTTAAGTGGTTAAAGTTTTCTTGACTCTATTCGGTGAATTTAACATATCTAGCTCCACTCTAAAGCAGTTACGTTAACTTTTGAAGCAGAATCTGCTCAATTTTTCAATAATAGTTAGTAAATTTTCAACACATACGATCACAATATACAGAGAAATTTTTTTCTGATAGCTGCATAACTGTGAAGACTTAATATCCTGATAATCTATTACCTACCTGTTTCTATTACCTACCCTGAAAGCCACATTGCTAATCTCTGCAAATTCTAAAGCGAGACTAAATGCTCATTTTTCCAAGCTCAAAGCACTAATTCCACAAGAGGATTTATATACAGTGTTGCTGCTAATACGCAAAAGCGTTAAATTTCCATCGATCCTGTAGCGAGAGAAGAGAGAGAGAGAGAGAGAGAGAGAGAGAGAGAGAGAGGGAGGAGGCAGAGGATTCGTACATATAATCGGGCAGAACTCTCACGCGGCTCTGAATTTAATAGCGAATAATCGACCGACTGTTTTCTGTATCTCTCTTTCTCATTGCTCTTTTCGCTTTTAATAATGTAGCGCGATTTATCATTGAAATGCGCGTCAATTGCTTGCGCGTTCATTTAGCCGACCTAACGTCGGATTTTTGCGCGCCGCGCCGTGAGATATTGATACGATAATTGAAATGTAATGTAAACTTAAATAATGCCAGTAGGTGAGAGAGATAGGAGGGGGGGGGAGGAGTGAAACTTCATAAATTAGCATCAAGTCCAACCCTGCAATATGCCGACGTAGCATTTGTACATAACGCAGAAGCATTGCCTTTGAGTGGGCTGACCCAATTTTTCATGGAAATTGTAATTTAATGCAATTAGATGACAATCTAGTGCATCTCTGGTTTATTATATGAGATTCTGATTCTCTAAAAAAAGTCAAGAATTTTACTAATATTAATATGAAATTTAAAAAGACCGAATTTTACATAATTTCGAGATTGTTAGTAGTTACAGATGTATGTTGCCAGACATGGTCTGATAAAATTACTGTTTTTCGTAGTAATTCGTAATTTCATAGTAATTTGATTCCTGATAAATTGTTTAGTTTATTTAATAAAATTTAATAAATGATAATTTTATACCTAGTTTATGAGGAAATATTTTCACTTCACATTTAGTTGAAATAGAACTAGTAAGCATTGGATTGAACAGTATAAGTATTTTATACTTTTTCTTTTATAACACAATATGAAGACTTTAGAAAGTTTCATTTTAATAACGAACGTATTGCACTGCACTGTTTACTTCCAAAAAGTTGTACACAATGCTATAGCTTCTTAATGTTCTTAATTGTGATCAACATGGTCGCCTTTATTCTTCCTGTATAGGAAAAGAAGAAGATTTTCTTCTGGTATAACTTTCGTTAACTTGAAAGTAGGTACTTTAAAGAAAAGGAATTGCATTTTTCAACAGTAAATTTGCTTTTTGTAATTGTTCTGTTCTTTACTAACATTGAAGTATCTACAGAATATATAAATAAAAATAATATTCTAATATCTCTACTACTACACTGATATAAATAATTAGGTTATACGAACTATTTTGTTTTATATAAAATATTTGGTTGTAACAACCAAACTTTTAAATGACGGTAACTTTAAATAAAGTTAAAGGAAATAAAATATTTAGCTAATGATATTGAGTTAGGCTAACAAAATATTTAGTTATAGGAAACAATTAGTGCAATTTTTCAACGGTTTTTAGTTACTGTAATAAAACTTAAATTTTATTAATAAAAGAGAATTTTGAATCACAGTTTAAGTATACATCGATGCTTCTTATTACACGTTTCATATAAAAACTAAAAATTTATTCAAATAACAATAAATAATAATAATATATAAGCCATGATAATGAAACATTAAAATAAATTGAACGTAATCTCGTATTAATGAAACGTCCGAATGTAACTTTTGTCTTTTTAAGAAAAATAAATAAGTTTGTCCTTTTTCAATAAAAATTACATATATACAAAGTTTATACCGACAGAGGTATTTCGTAAATCCGACTAAGTTTTTACTAGATTTGTCAGATTAACTATTGGACTTTTGTGAAATACCCAATAAAGTGAAAAAACCCCTGACAATTCATTGGCACTTATCTACCTCAAACTAAATTAATTGTTCTAATATAAAATTGTTTGTTATAATAAATTCATTTTAAATTGTTATATCTTTTTTAATTAGACTCTCAAAAAATGTGTGCTGATTTATCATTGATTACAAATCCAACCTCGGATTCGTAATCAGCTATCCCTAAACCCCCCTAGTAATAATTTTTAGCCAATCTGTTCAAATTTTTATCCGACCCGGTATCTCGAATCCGCCATTTTGAATTTTGCAAATCCGACCTCGGATTCGTAATCAGTGACATCGAAAAACGTTGTATCATTCCCTGCAAATATGTTTACCTTCGATGAAGGTCAAGCAGTCGAGGTTCGATTCCCGGCGAAAATTCTCGAGAATATTTTCTTCGCATTCTTCGTCGAAAAAAGATGCATTGTGATGCATTGTGATGCACTGTGCTTTAATGTATGACGTATGCGCCCATATAGCGTCTCGGACACTTTTGAGAAGGCTCAAAAGTGTCTCAGACGCTAGTAAGCAAGTGATTGATTTCTCTCGACCGACATCGCACAACACAACAAACAAGTATATTCAATACAAATGTAAAATACAAAGTCACATATGCATTGTGACATATCTGAGTCCCAAAAAAAGAGGAGACACATGACCATTAAATAAAAAGAAAGAAAGTAAGAATTAAACAATCATATTATTTATAAAAAACAATAATAATTTACGTTATCGATTTCAGAGTATCGTAAAATAAAGAAATCATTGTAAAACAAAAACTGATCAATGAATCTCAAAATTTATTTTCAATCCAGAATCTTCATTAAAAAACGAAAGAAATGAGTCCTGGTTTGCAAAGTGATCGCGTCGTTCTCGAGATATAAACGATAAAAATCATAACCTCAAATAACTCTGAATGTAAGGGTCGTTATAATCTAGGCTTCTATCAGTTTCAAGAGATAGTAGAAAACTACCTTTCTGGAAATTTTCAGAAGGAATAATGACGTTTTACTCAAGTTATCCTTCGCCAATAAAAACGATTTTCTTTACAAAATTATTTTTTTCTCGAAAAAGAAATAGGATAAAGGCTTGAAAGTTTTACCAAATATTCTTATCCATATTGCTAATCACCTAAAATTTTTTTAAAAGTTTTCCATGTTATTTATCCCAGATATCACTGTTTAAACAGAACACGACGTTTTCGTGTATAACAGAAAAAGAATGAAGCTTATTTAAAATTTCGGGTCGGAAAAGATAGGTAATTTAAAGCTCTTTTAATGCACAAAAAATTAATCGACGACGTTATTTCAAACATACAAAAAAACTTGAAAAACTAAAACTAAAAAATCGAAAACCCGTTAAAAAAAAGAAAAAACTTCGAAAAATAACAAATATTTTTTTCAGCCTCCTTCCTTTAAAAAAAATCATTGAGCCGTGAAACATTAATTTTGACCGAGAATGTTCAGAGTAATCTTCATACGCAAATGTCCACACACATACACACACACACACATCCATACAGATATTTTCTAAAAATAGTGTATTTGACTCATAATGTCTTGAAACATGTTTCTAACATGTTTTTCGCAAAACTTTTTCTTACCGTCACAAAGCTTCCTCTATGAGGAAGCAATAGTAACATTTATCATGCATATATTAGATTCAATTGTTTACTTAATCTAAATTGAAATAAGAGAAAAAAATAGATGTATAAATATGCGTATTAAATTAATAAAATTGAGGGGTTCTCGTAATAAACGTGTATCTCTCGAGGTCTGCCGATTATAAATCAACGTTAAGTTTTTGAAGCCAAATTGAAAAGCACTTATATTGCATGTGTCTTATCAAAACCCCGTATCTTTCTTGAACTTATACCAAGAGGTTACACATTTCGCTAAAATACGCTTTCAGTTCTTCTATTTTTTCCGGATAGTAAACCAATTTTATAAGATTATTAAAGTAATAAGGTAGTGTAGTTATAAGATTTTATTATAAATAATCTTACTTAGGCAATATCAATGATTGAAATCGAGCATATTTTAAGATAAGAAAAAAAATCGCGTGTTAATATGACATGCACGAGCTATGCATTTTTTAATCTGGCTTAAAAATCAATCAGTTAAAGGTTTCTAATCAGACCTCGTAAAATACACGTTTTCTATTAGGATGCATCTAAATATATAATATTATATTGCAAGACATGTATAAAAAAATAATTATAGGAATAATGAAAGTAGAAAATTACCATTCACATGTGGTGAAAAGTTATTTTTTAAGAATATATAAGATGGAAAATAGTTAACTTGAACATTCTTTATTTTTTATTCTTTTTTATTGCAGGCTTGTGATAATTTATTCTTATATTATACAATGCTGAATACGTAGTGTAGCCCTTTGATATTAATTAGTTCTCGTATAACTTTATAGACATGTAGTAACTGTACTTATAATATATTATCCACAGATCGTAATTCTTGTAGGTTTCGACGGGGTTATGAGACTACCGATCGGCTAACTAGATGGAAATAGTTCAATTAACGTATTAATTATGTAAGATAACCAACTATTTTTGTTCATTACATGTCATGTCAACTACAGTTTTAGTAAAACGAACTAAATTTTTTATTAAATTAATTAAAAGTTCCTTTACAAATTGCAAATAGTTAGTTTAACTATAGGACTTCTCTCGGTGTAAAACAAAGTTCGATATGCGTACTTATCTCTTGATAAAAGTTACGACAGTCAACAATTAACATACCGTAGAGCAGAGTGACTTTGGACCACTTTGAAACTTTATACTACTCAGGTTTCCTTCCTGACAAAAATTAAGTTCTAAAACAGGTGTTAAAAGTTTAGTCTTAAGCTATAGTATATATTCACACCCAAGGAAAAAACTTTTAAAGGTGTACCTTTTAATAATGTATGAAAAATAGGGTGGTTAAAGTCACCCCGCTTAAAGAGGCGACTTTGAGCCACTTTTTTTATTTCTATATATCTCGTAGCTAAATTTTCATTTTTTAGCACTTACAAGTCAGTTACAAACTCATTTTGTGTTTAACAAAATGCTCCGATAGTAAATAATCAGTCAAACATTTATATACGAAAACCAAAAATGGCGGAATAGTTGCCCTATCTGCGCTCTCACAGAAGAAAGTTTTCAAGGTTGGAAAATTAGTAAAATTTTTGTTTACTTTAAAAAATCAATAAATCATTTTTAGATGTATTTAATAATTTTCTTTTTGGTTCATTTTGTATCTAAGGGTTCTGACCTTCAAATCTAAATACCTCTGATGCCTTCAAAATACATACTTTCTGCGGTGCTGGGTATAAAATCATATTTTTTTCATTTGGCCCAAAGTCGCTCCACCGGCGTAAAGTCACCCCGCTCTACGGTATTTAAAAAAATAAATCTTTTCACGGCTTTTAAACAATTTCCGAACTTCTCATATGTGTATTCAAACATCGCTTATGCTGTGATACATGCATCACCCAAAATTAAACGCTGCCGCCGAGTCATCACAGCTCACTCTCATTTCATCACCGTCATCTATGTAATAATACTACACCTGTGTGCGCTTTACTAACTTGTTTCCCCTGGAGACATCTGCAGCGCAATACTTAGCCTCGTACGCTTAATAACGGTGCCTTTTCATTCCTGTAATTAATTCGATACTATTGAATTGCCGCTCACTACATACTCAGGTTATTATTGTTGTTTATTAGTATGTTCCTTCAGTTTATAAACTATTTGAACAAGCTTTTGATATAAATTTTACAAAAAATATATTTATTTCGTTATTTACTTATTGTATTTTATATAAAAGAAATAAGCTTTTTTTCAAAATTTTACTTTATTTCTACTCTTTGTATTGTCAGAAGCATCGTTCTCCTCTACCAAAAAATCCTGAAGATACTTTTTTTATCTATCTTACTGTTTTTTTGAAAGTAGGTTAAATCGTCGGTTTATCTCAAATATATACAAAACAATAAGATTTAAGCAATATATGCGGATGTCAGATTGCTAAGTAGGGGATTTTTAATATTTTTAAGATTATCAGAATGACAGGCAAAAGCAGAGAGATTTGCAGTATACTACGAAATGTAGTAAAGTAAGGAATACTTTAGTAAAGACTAGTTTTAGATAATCAAAGCTACAACTCCACTGTAGACAACTATACAAATTTTTTTCTGTATACCCATGTGAAAGTTATAAGATTGTACGTTTATTATAATGTACCCATCTATCTATTAGCGATAATTACGAATTGTTCGAAGATTAAATAATTAAATAACATTTCAAAATAAATTATTTTACTCAACATAAAATGAATATTTCTCAATAATTTTAAAAAGAATCGATATTTTAAATATCCTAAATTTGATAGTATCACTACTATTATCATCCTTTATAAGCCTTCGAAATATAAAAAAAATATAATTATACACGAATGTTCCAAGCTTTTATTTTTCATGATGTAAAGAAAAAAATTCTGTTCAATTTTGTATGCGCTTTTAAATATTCTTTTATTTATTTATTTTTAACTTTTGAATCTGCCATGAATCATAAATCCACACATACATACACTCACACATATTCACACATTCACACAAACTCATACACACACAGATGCACAGATATACACATGCATACGTACACGTAACACACACATACACACACACACACACACACACACACACGCGCAGGCTCGCGTACACACACACACATACACACACACACAGAGATGCACCTACCTTACTTACATACATACACGACAACATAAAATTTCCATCGTACTTACGGCGTGAAAAATGTAAGAAATCAAAATATGAGAGGTATGATCGCTTCGTTTTTACCTCTTCTATGGAATTATTTCGTTTGATAACAATGCGTGGCTTCTAAGATTCGCTGGAAGAAAAATAAATATAATTTTTTTTTTCAGTTTTATTTTAAGCCCATATGTTTAAAGTTGTTCGAAGCTAAATATGATCATATTGTCAACATGTATATTTTAATAGTCTTTTAATCAATATTTTATGTTATTTTAATTTTTGTTTAATTATATATACGGGCATTACTGCCGTTAACCAGGTAGCGGGTTGCAGGTCCAATTTTCGTCACCGAAAAATCCGGAAAAACATTTATTTACACTTTGTTTACGCATTTATCAGTGAGCCATCAAGTAAGTTTTGATTTATTTTGATTTTTGTATAATAATATAGCTCTGTCCATTTTGCGACTATGGCAATCACTTTTGTATTGATAAAAGATATCTTCAATATTTTTGATATGATGGGTCGAGTGATCAAAATTACTTTTAAATAATTAAATGAAAGTTGCCTAGAATGTGATTGAAACCATTTTTGTTGAAAAATGTAGAAAAATTGCAAAAAAAAGCTTTTTAGATGTCTCTTTAAAAGGTTTAATTTTGTTCAATAAATAGAGGTTGAAATTTGCTCGAAAATGTTAAAAGTGACTACACGCTTATATTTAGCCAAGAACAACTTTAAATCTAAGGGTTTATAAACATCCGACAAATTCACTACTCATTTACACACCGAAAGGAACCTTTTTCCCGGAATCCCACACCAAAAATTCTTTTCTGCTCTTGATTTCCCAGAGAATCACCCATACATATAAGTTGACATCCTCATCCGACCTATACACTTGTCCTATACCTTCCATCTTCGTATCTCCTCGATAAGTACGTAAAAAAGTACAATAATCACACGCTTTAACCCCGCCAGACCAACTAACATCTTACCTTAAACAAAACTCTACAAAAAAGGCCCCTCGCATCTAATTCTAATCGTACCTCGAGAGTCAAATGTAGTCCTCCTTGCCATCACCGCGAAATCGGTTACGCTCGCGCGGAACTGCGTCATCCGTCTGCGGCGACGTACAGCGCGGCAACCGCCGTGCCACTGTGTGCGCAGCGCGCCCGCGCGCGCATGGTATACCCTACGCACAGGATGTACACCGCGTGTACGCGTCTATCAGCCGCACACTCCCTGCATATCCAATGTTACGGAAACGCTGTGCAATGGGTGTCTCTCGACTTACCGGCGCCGCGACACCGCAGGCCGACGCTGCCTGAGGAATATGGGCGGTGCGATCTTCGCGGCGCAGGAGGGGGAAGCGGAAGTCGCTGCTGGAAGCGAGAAGCGATCGAGCGGAGAGTGTAGACCCGTGCATAATGTAGAGGGATGTGCGCCTGAGGGGATAGCGATGCGGTATCTCCCTGTAAAGGGATGTCGATGGTCTGATTTGGGGGCTTTCGGGAATGTATGCGGAATGTCGCGTCGAGAGATTGAAAGGTTTGATTTTAGGGTGTTATTGACGTACTATTACCTACTCTTGGATTGGATGAGTATTTTAGGGAAATTAAAAAATCTTGATTAATTGCAAAAATAGTTGCCCGTTTTTTGTAAAGGGGTAGCGTATTGCTGCAGCGCGCTCGTGTATTTATTAAATATTGTTACGTAATATGTTTTTATTTGATCGTAGTGAATAGCATATTCAGAATTCGTTTGTATCTATAATTAAATTTTTGATGCATTTATGTTCTGTAAAATAATTTTCAATATAGCCTGTAGCATATGCTATAAATTGATTGATTTTATATGAATATTGTTTAATATTATTTAATATTTGCTTTTCAATCGAAATTAAAAAGTTGTTGAAAATTTGTAACGTTGGTAGTATTTATCCTACTACCGCTTTGTTGATTATTTATTTTCTATTTTTTTGGTTTAGTATTTTTTTTAATAAAATGGTATGAACAAATGGTCTTAAAAAGTTGTATGTCAAAAATGTGAACAAAATTTTTAATTTGCAATCCGTTATATAGTATAACATATTATTTTGAATTTCGAGAATCTAACTTTCATAATTAGTGTATACTATATTCATAATAACTTTTATTTATTTAGTTGTGTATGTTTTATAATGTATTTGATTTCAAGAACGTCAAGTTTTCTTATCCCTCGTCTCCAATTTTATTTAAGGGGGCAAACCACTCTTAAACGCTAAAACAATTGTATGAAAAACTTCTTTAGAAAATTATTGTGTTAACTTATCTTGTGTAGGAATGGTTTTCAGGAATTTATGAACTTTTGTTATAGTAAATACTACACAAATATATTAAGAGCCATCTTTTTCTATACCCAAATAATTAATGTGCAAAATCTAACGGTATTAATATAAAGTTGGGTTGAAAAATATTTGATAAATATATTTTCGTTAGACTAATATTATGTAAGAGAAAAGATGTACATATAAACATCAAAAGCTGCGAAGCACACAATCTACAATTCATTTTCTTCGTGCGTAACACCTGGACCTCTTCTATGAAATGCCCGTTAGGTACACTGAGAGAAAGAATACCTTGTGGCAAACGAATCGCGTACTTGCGGAATCGAAATATCATGTACCTGCCGCAAATGTTAAATTCTAAACAGTTAAGAACTCCAACTTGAGAGAATCCTGTACGCGTAAGAGAAACATGCAGAGTACGAAAGCTTATTTGACGATTTTTTAGCATTATAACGATTCTTTTTAAGCATTGAAATATAAAAAGATCATATGCATAGACATAATCGTGGCAGGCAAAAAATTATGTTGACTTGTAATGGTTATATAAACATCATAGAACCGTGAAAAATTCAGTTGACTCGGAACACCTGGACTTCGTCTCTGAGAGGCCCGGAGGTATACTCGTTCACATACTACGTAACGCTTTAACATTGACAAAAACAGCGTTACGTAATATGCGAATGGCCTTTTAGTCGAAGAGAATGTCCACGTAAAAATCCTTAAATTAAAATCCTTGGAGTGCACGAATCTTGACTTGATTTTTCATCATTCGGGTGAATGTGCATTTGATATATTTTAAGCTGTTTTTGAGATAACTGAGAATATACACAAGTACTAATACACGAATCCACCTACATACATTTTACCTAATAAAACACGCACACATACAAAACTTAATATTTTAAAATAAAGGGAACAAAACAAGCAAATTTACATAACAAATACAGGATTATTTCAGAATTAATTTTCTGTAAAAGATAGACCTTTGCAACAATCTAAAACAAAAGACATTGAACTTACATAAAATATTCTTAATAATCTACATTTTGGCTGACATTACTGATTTTGATGACAACACCGTCTTTCAATACTAGTTAGTTTATTTATCTCTTATATTTTATAAGTTTATATGTGAGTAAACGATATAATAATGAAGCTATTAAATTCAATCTGTTGTATGCTATATCCTAAACGTTATTGAAAGCTAATACGTTTATAGAAAAGTAAAGGTTAAACACAAGTGCTATAGAAAACTGGAAAACGATAGGACTGCCGTTAGAGAGTTTTCGAAACTTTTAAATAGATTCCGTTAGCTTATGTATACGGCTCTTTTAAAAAGTATCATTTGTGTAGTATGACCCAATAGAGCCATATTCATACATGGAAAAGTATTCTGTTTCAATTTCTCTTTTAAAGTTTCAGAACTCTTGATAGTTACGTAATGCCTCTATAATGTTCACCTATAACCTCTTATGTTAAACAACTAGTCTTTTTTTTACAAAAATACAGTATTTTTTTAATCTTGTTGATATTCGGAAAGCAAATTTTTTAATTCAACTTCAATGCTCCAGTTCATTGTTTTTTGTAAACAGAATTTATTTAATTTATAGTGAAATGTATTCAAAAGCGATAAATATATATCTAACATTGTTGAGATTATTCGCAATATTTCTTTTGGCTACGGTACCAGAGTTATTTAATATTTTCGCACCGATTGCAGGTTAAATCTATACACTTTTACGTCCTTTATGGTCGCTATATTTCAGAATAATTTCGCGTTATCACTATATAATTGCCAAATAAATTTTTGTACTTTAACTGTTTCTTTCATATATGTGTGAATTTGCTTGCTCTGTTTACATGCTAAAATATAACAAGCTCTCAAATGGATGCGTCAGACCCATTTGACTTGCTGTGAAAAATACATAGAGGAACAGTCAAATTATTTTAAGAATCGAATATTATCAATTATGTGATTGTGATAATTTTCAATTATTATAAGAATTTTAGTGTTTCGCACCGTATTTTATCTAAATGAAGCGACTCTAAAACGAAAATTTGATTCTGATGTGTATTTTTTGAGAAAAACGAAAATTTTGAATATATTTATCGGCGGGTAAAGTAGGTCTGCTGCATCCCCTTAATTCTTAATAAATCTATCATTTCCAACAAATACATAAAGATTGTGACGCCGCAAGTACTCAATTCATTTAACACAAGCAATCCACCCTTCTCTCTTTCTCCCTCACTGTCTCTCTCTCTCTCTCTCTCTCTCTCTCTTTTTCTTTTAATTTATCCGTTCTCCCGTGTTTTGTAGTCTTAGTCGTGAAATATGTTGTAATGTACAAAATATAAAGAGTATATTTTAATTTGAGTAAATTTATCTGCGTGTGTGATGAGTGTACGTATCTGCTGAATTGTAATTGTTTTTAAATTGGGACGTGATGGATGTACGTGTATGCAAGAATGAGTAAACTTTCAGAAATTGTTATGAAACTGTGATATTAGATAATGACAAATTGTGCAACAATTTTTCTTATATTTATATACTGACGACCTGTGATAGTGATCAAAGACTTTAATGTAATGACAAAATAACAATTTTTATGTAATGTATTTTTGCCAAAAATGACAAATAAATCGTATATCTATCTCTCTTTCTCTCTCACTGTCTCTGTCTCTCCCCCTCTCTCTCTCTCTCAGTCTCTCTCTCTCTCTCAATTCACGCTCAAAAGCAAAAAAAGTCCATCACCCCCTCCAGCATCCCGCGACAAAAGCTCACTTCTCTCCAACGTCAAACTGCACCGGGCGTAACCAGTAAGACGCTTTCCCGATCAAAAGTCCAACTAAATATTTCACGATCCACTCGCTGACACGTACTCACTCTCAGCCCAGCGAAGAAACTTTCGCCGGCTGCAAACGCCGGATAATGGATTTTTCAGCCGCAACGTCCTCACCTCCCTCAACACTTCCGCAAGCGCGCGCGAGCGCGCGCGAGATCCAAGTTTTAAAGCCTCCGTCACGCGATACGCAAACGCGAGCGCGAGCGCGCAGAGTCATCCAATTTGGACGAGGGTATAAGATGTCCAACTTATTCAGGAGAGCCAGGGAGACTCCCGGGGTGGGCGGGCGCCGAGCGCTTTGTTCCGTAAGCCGGTTACATCCGCGGCCGCGAGTCGCCGCCGTGCGCAGCGGATCCGTCTTCTTCGCCCTGATTAGCCGCGCAGTGCCGCGAGGAAAAGGGAGACCGCATTTGTATTGCCAGGGCGTCCTATGCTGCGGGTTACTGCTTAGTGTGTGTGTATGTGTGTATAGGGTGGTTGGAGATAGGCCGGATGCTGGGTGTCGTGAATTGGCGACTTTGGGTGGACGAAAAGATAGATGGCGAGAGAAGAGGAGGGGAATGATAGGTCGATGGACGTTTGAATAATGTGACTGGCTTTTGTCGCTGAGGCTTGATTTTTTTTGTCGAGCTTGAGAAAATACCGCATGAAAATGAAATGTTACTGTTGGGATTTAAAGCATCGTGACCTAAGCAAAGCATCTGCAACCATTTGTTATTTCCTAAATACACAACGGATGGATTTTAAAACTAGTTATATCTAACGACTGTATTAAAAAAAGGTTACGATGCTTTTATATGTAAAAGTGAAGGAATTAAGGGTTGACAAATTTATTAAATCTAATTGAACTGACTCTAGTATTCTTTAATCAAAACTATACTGAAATCATTGTTTGAACTTTTTAAAAGTTACCATACAATTCTTTTATTTACAGATTCTAAAACTGTTAAACATACAAAATTTTTTTATATAATTAATTTTAAAACTTGTACATTTTAATGTTGATGAGAATCAAGTTTTTTTTCAATGTTTAGCAAAATAATTTGTAGTTTTATCTTTATTTTTTAACGCTTTCTTTTTCTTAAATTAATTTCATGTGCATACCTTTAAATCATGAATTCGCGGACACAATATTTGTATATTTGCATCAGCATCCTTTTCAAATATAGGGATGTACCCGAAACATGAATTCTGGATGCTTCATAATGACACGACATGTACTTTTAATGAAGCTGAGGGAATATATCAAGGCAAATTTCAGGAAAAACATTTTATCTTTGGGTTTTCTGTATATTACATACAGAGATATAACGCAAATCAGGATTAGAGTAAAAGCTCCATTAAAGATACTGTTATGCAGACATTTAGTATATATATACTAAATCTCTGTATAACAATATATATATATATATATATATATTTATATATATTCCCAAAAGTAGAGAATTTTTTCTAATAGTAAAATTGATTGTACTATGAAACTCAATATTCCTTCAATATTACATAATATTTATTATTTATTGAAAAAATATAAAATAACAGAAGATAAAGTACTTTAAAACTAGATGACGTACGAATATTTTTATATGACATAACTACCTATTAAACTTGAACATTGTATTGAAATAATAGTTTAAGGAACTATTTAATGCGCTGTTCGGTGTATTCATCGATGCTCATAAAAAACGGACAAAGTAAACTTCTCTCCACCGCAAGTAGCTCGTGATTTGCATGATCCTAGATACACTTTCATAACGCGCGTGTAACCTATAAGCCGTAAATGACGGGACGTACGTAGAATATCCACAAAGCCACGCGCTTAAATTATTGCATTATGTCGTCCGGTGTTCATCCCGAATTACGTCCCAGCGTTGTAGATTCTGTGTAACTACCGCGATGAGAGGCGGGGGGAGGGGGTGGCCACCGTAATTAAAGTAGACCGGCAGAATTAATGGATCTTATTGACCGCTTGATTTACTCCGAGTACGCTCCCTAAAATGGAAAATAACCGCAGGCCTCATTGTTGTTTATTGAAATTAAGCTGACTTTGACGGGTTATGAAAAATTTCATAGTATGACACGGAAATATTTTTCGTGGAAATTAATTGACATGGAGTAAGTGTATAAAAGTTATCAAAGTTGAAAATAGATTTTAATGAAATTTTAATAATATGTTTAAAGTTTTTTTTCCATAAAAAGTGTAATTTGTGACTCTCACAAATAGTAGTAAAAACTTTCATTATATTGGTTTAAATATATAAAATTCTGCAAAGTTTTTATAATGAGTGATATTAAATTAAAATTGAAGAAGTATATTTATTAAATTTAGATTTATTAAAAGTAGTAAAACCATGCCTTAAATTTTTTCCCTCTTTAAACTTGATGCCATGAGATACGTGCATTTCTGCTTTAAGTATTGGAAGTTTAAGGACGTTCACCGGCTAATCGATTTATTATATATTTGCTTAAAATTTTGACAGAATGTTATTAATAGTATTATCTATCCATCCCGTAAAACTGTAAGAACTGTGCCGGTACCAAAATGGAAATATTCAATGTCAAAGTTGCGAGTCTTAACACTTAAGGTATAGGTTAAGCATGTGTTAAAGAGACATTTTAATTTGTAATCGTAGAAATGAATTATATATTTCCTCGAAAAACTAATATGTTGTAGAGAATTACTACCTACATTACGTAAAACAAAAAATCTATAGTTAGCGGTCCCCTTTCAAAGATATGGCTAAGTAAATATTGTTGCCTGTGTTATTAGTATATCTATATTGTGGTATAATCTATAGAAAAGTGTATACCGCACTCTAGTTTTCTGCCTTATTTCAAAACTTTTGGGTTGCTTTTAATATTTTAACATTTTAATTTATGATTTGAAAACATTGAGTTATAAATAATGCAGCTTAATGATGATTTGAAATATAAATGAACTTTTTAACCTTATTATCACCGGTGAACTACCTTAAAGTTACAATGCAACACTAGCGGACAACGCGTGAACTGCGACAAAGACCGGTCAAGGTATACATTTTACATTGGGTTTATATATATTTATCGTCACGGCACCGGTTCCTGATAAATCTAAAACGTAAAAATAAAGTATGCGTGGGAAAAAACATTCTCGTGACAAATATAAATCTTAATCTTTAATATAGAATTTAAAGAATGTATTAATAATCTAAATTAAATTAATTATAAACCCGCAAAGTAAAAAGTCCATGGGAGCAATTCGTGATCACCAAAATCACACGTTTCTAACCATATCTTAACCCAATTCCTGATTATATATATTATTGACGTTTAATCGTTTTATATGACATATAAAAATTTTTTAAGCAAAACTATTTCATTAGATAATATTTTTCGGTTGTGTAGTGATGAATGTGACATTTAGGACAGGGAAAATTGTTTTATTTGTGTTCTATCGTTTGTACGATATATTCAATCAGCTGCTCACACACTAGCCATTTTTAAGCTATGCTTGTATCAAAACTACTTACAGAATTAAAACATTATAATATTTACATATGAAACGATTCTTAAACACATATAAAGTGTATTATAATAATGATCAGAAATTGGGAAAGAGATACAAATATGGAACCTATTTTTAATCACTTGTTTTATCAAACAAAAATAATATTTTATATTTACAAGTGACTTATACAAAATAACTACTAAATAACTTAAATAAATAAGTTTTATTACGATACATTAAACAATTTTCAAGAAAATATCTGAATTTCTTAGCATGTTTACTTGCAGTCGACGACAGTAAAATGGTGTCAATCACAATGTTTTCGACAACGCTGAACTTTATCATTTTTTCTTTTATAAAAATGTAGTTTACAAGTAACTTTTAAAGTTTTCAAATAATATTATCAATTAGTTTGCTGTTAATAAATGTTTTTTATAAATCAAATCTTCATTACATTAAATTCAAAATACGAGTAGTAATAAATGTAACGATCTGATCAGAAACTGGATACTGATCAAGAACTGGTACCGTGACGATAATTCTAAATTAAAATAGATGTATTTTATATGAAAATAAAAGTTATTGCTACAACTGAAAACTTTATGCTATTGAAGAAAAATACAAAAAATCTTCAGAAGTATGGTAAAATATCTTAATGTTATTGTTTTTTGATAAATCAATGCGCAGCGAGGTACAACTATTAAAATTCAGGCGTCCCGGCTATTGTTTTTTTTGTGCAGAAATATAGTTTATGATCTTTGAACACTCTGCTGAACCATCGTGCTGCATTTGTGAGTTTTCATAATGTCAACAATTGAAGTGATAACCATTATTTTAAGAGGTCAAACTTTCATTTTAATTAAAACGTTTGACTCCCATATAAACCCAATGTAAAATATATACCTCGACCAGCCATATGAGCTTTTCGACAGTGACACCACTCTCCCTCGATGGTAGTTTTTTTGCCAATATTTAATTACATGAAAGTAAATACTATCGTAACTAGGCTATAAACCTATAAAAGGCTTACGTACATAAGAGTTATGCTTATTGCTTATAAGTAAACCTATAAAAGGCTTACGTACATAAGAGTTATGCTTATTGCTTATAAGTAGACTTACATATGTAGATTACTTTGCAAGCAGAATAATATTAAAGAAGTATGGACCACATTTTAATATTGTTATAACCGGGATCGAGGTTATTAAATAAGGTACACTTATTTATAAATGAACTAAACTATACTTTAACTATACTTTTATTAAATAACAAACGCGGAACATAAATACAATGTAAACGTTCTTTGTACAAACAAGTCTACTCTTATGGGCGACTTATGTTGTTGTTTATCTGCGTTACTATGCATGGCGACGCAAGTCTTCTTCAGATTGTCGCCCCAACAATCCAAGGTTCCTTCTGATTTCTAAAACTTCCTTTCAAGAGGGTTGATCCTCTTCTTACTTCGAATGATAACTTCCAGGATCCGCTATCAACATCCTCTACCTTGACTCATACTAGGTGTCAAGTTACCGAGCAATGCTTCTAGGTGTATATTCCAATCGTCACTTGCAGGAATAAAAAGATGGAACCGTTTCTTAAAAACTAATTTTCTTCACCAATCTTTATTTCTCAAATAATCCGAATGAGAGCTATTCTGCTGTTTGGTGGTGCTAGTGTGATACGTGGGTTAAAGTATTGCGAACATATCTGTGTATGCTTGTAGAATAAACGCACATACGTATATATAGGTACACTCGCAATGCGTTTCCCACGTGCCACACTAGCACCACCAAACGACAGAATAGCCCTTATTTAATGTTTGGACAAGAGTGGAGCGTTGTCATGCCGTGGAACCTCAATTCGAATCCCTGCTCACGGGAAAAACCACGACTCAATACCGCAGCCTTCCCCATCAAAAAGCAAATTCGTAAGCGACGTCGTGAAAAATTCACACAAATAATCAGTTTCTTGATGGATCGATGATCTCGTTCCGGATCTGAAACTGATCAAACCCAACATCTGCAGTAATAAATGTTTGATTGTCTTATTAATAAATCCCTGAGGATAACCTATTAGCATCCTTGTGGTCTTTGTATGTAGTCTTGCAACTACTCTGATATATCCCGGAATTAGCAGCTGCTGGTGGTGGATATAACCTAATTTCAATCGACCCTAATCTTACTATGTGCAACCCTATTTGTCCCGTCAATATACCGTAAGAAATATCAGCAAGTACGACAGTCGCTGCTGACCTCACTTGTATTGGAGTGAACGCTAAAGAAGCATCAGTAACTGCAGCATTCATCACTGATGTTTCTCTCCCTAATTATTCATTTAACGCATTAAGAGAAGTACAAGTAACTACGACATTTGCCCCTTGTATTTCCTTGATTGCCTCTGATTTAACCTCAGGCATATTTGACGTGTCATATGTGATTGCATTTATGCATAATTAGCTCTCTCTTTATTTCTACCATATAAAACATAATAAAGATGCTTATCTTTATACAAATCGTAGATTTCTTTTTCATCTCTTGTACGGAATCGAAAAATTCTGAAGAACTTCTGCTCTCGTTTTTCGGCACTCTGTTTGTGAATCGTTATCATATCTCAGTTTTTAGCTCAGAATTTTTCTGGTTTTCGTGATGGGATATCCAACTGATGATGTTGTCACATCCCGGACGACCCCCAAATGTTATAATCGGGATCGAGGTTATTAAATAAGGTACACTTATTTAAAAATGAACTAAACTATACTTTATTAAATATTAAACACGTTCTATTTACAAATACGTCTACTCTTATCGGTGTCATCAACAGAATTATGTTGTTGTTTATCTGCGTTATCATGCTCGAATCTTCGATAGTCGAATCTCATGATCATAATAATATTAATCTTTAAAAGATATACGAGTACATATATAAGAATGCAATGAATGAATATTAATATCAATTGAGAAATATTGAACAACTACTTATCTCCAAAAGTCAATTTTATTTACGTTAACATTTATAATTACGTCCCTTTTCAAGGCTACATTAACCCTTAGCGACCACACCTCAGCCAGGCCACATAGCGGCCACATGGGGTAACTCATTACCCCACGCTGAAAAACCTAGTTGTACAAGACATATGGGTGTTTTAACACTTGTAACCGATTGTTTCATGTTTGTTGAAGTGTTCTTCAATATTTCTAATGATTTTTATCGGTCAATTTATAGATGGCGTTCTAAAAACTGGTCAAATGTTTTAAATGTTTTAGACCTCCAATTTCACTTTTTCTGAGCCTGGGGTAACTAGTTACCCCATGTGGCCGCTAAGGGTTAAACAGAATTATAAATACAGTCATTAAATTAATATGTGATAAATTATAATAATCACATAGCCCAATAAAAGGACTGGTGAGAAAAATGAAGCATAGGTGAGAAATTCAATTTTTGCACTAAATATGATAAAAATACAGCCTTTGAATTTTTAAAAAATATAGATTTATCAGTATATTTGAACTTTATCAAAAATAAATGACATATTTCAATAGAAGATAGAATAATGAATGAAATTATTATTATTGTAGTGGCCAAGTAGTAATGGTTTGCAATGGTAGTAGTAGGACCACGTCTGTCATGATATTTATGTCAGTTGTAGTCATGTTTGCAGCATCACTACAGACATCATAACTAGTTGTTGGAACTAGCTTCACAGCCTTGTTCACACAGTAACGCCATCTCTCTTTATTTTTTACAAGTTGCTTCAAATCCTACTCTCCCTGGGGACCTTGCACCTGTAAATTTACCTATAAGTACTCTAAGAGCTGTTCTTTCACTTCCTATCCTAGCTACGTGCCCAGTCCATCCTAGTCTTCGAGATTTAATCACTCTAGTAATGTTTGGTTTTCCGGATAACTCGTGTATTTCCGTATTATGTAGAATTCTCCATTCTCTAGTAATCTCATCTATTTAACCCCCAAATACATTTCCGAGGACTCTATTCTCAAAAGCTATAAATCTATTCCCTTCTCATTTGGTTAACGCCCAAGTTTCGCATTCATATAGAAGTATTGGAATTATAATTTTTCTACATATTTCTAATTTAGTCTAAAGCAATTTCTTATTTCTAGACCTATTTCTTTAGCTGATTTTATTAGTATTTCCACGATTTTTATTATAGTTTCTGTATTCTTCCCTATAATGTCTATATAACCTACGTATGCTAACAATTGCACGATTAATTCATTTAGTACAATACCCTCATTGCTTTCCTATACAGCCCCGTACTCTAAAACGTAGTTAAATAAGAGGATTCATAGTGCATCTCCTTGTTTTAATCCATTGTGGATTTCAAATGGTTGAGATAAGCTCTTACCTACCCGAACTATGCCCCGACTGTTATCTAGGCACATTCTGATTAACTAATATTTTTGGTACCCCTAGCAATAATAACAAGGAGAGTCCACACCATCCGGGTCACGAAATTTGCTGAAACTTTAGGAGGTGTTCTATTATACCTAAACATGAAGTCTAGCATCCTTCGATTTTTCGAATGGGCCTCTTTTATCGAGATTGTTATATCCAAATTTTAAATGAAAACCAATTTTATTAAAATTGTGCATGAATGGGGTTCATAAAAGTATTATTTTTTATTTAAAAATAATAATTTGTACTTTATTGAAAAACAATTCTTCATTCACATACAACTAATCCGTTATAAAAAATACGCGCGTTCTATGGATTATGAAACGATGATCAGAGTCATATTTAAATAAGAAAATCTTATATCTAATCGCAATTAGGAAAGTATAAAACTTATGACTAGTAAACATATAATCTTATGACATAAACTTACAAACTAAAAACAAACGTTCGAACGCACATCCATACTCCGCAACTCTTCGCTCACCGGTCCCTGGCTGATGATGATCGTGTTGAAGAAACCCGTCGTCTCCTCGTAGAAAGAAACGGGAAATTCCCACAGATGTTGAGCCAGTTCCTGAAGGAGACTTTACGATTTTCGATCGGCGGTTGATTTGAGAGCGCTGAGAAATAATGGCGTCAATGGACTCGAAAGAAAATCTTTCGTAGCGAATCAGCGATGTGTCAGTCGAGCGTCCTCGACATCGATTAGCAATACGCACACGACACTTATAGTCTAAAGAATGATTTCTAAACTATATTTTGACCGCAGTCTATATGATCAATCTCGCTTAGAGGTGAGAGTTCAACTGACTTACTCTCACGCAACGATAAATGAAGAGTCTCGCTCTCCTTTCCCACTTCATTCTCTCTCTCTCTTCTCTCTCTCCTTTTCCTCGCAGTCCGGCATGGATCAGCCGATCGATTCGCGCAACTGTGCGAATCGTTGCGTAGCGTCACTGGCCCTCTCTCTCTCTCTCTCTCTCTCTCTCTCTCTCTCTCTCTCTCTCTCTCTCTCTCTCTCTCTCTCTCTCTCTCTCTCTCTCTCTCTCACGTAAGTGAGATATAGAAAAGAGACTACTACAAGATATAAGTCATTATACCCCAAATGCGTATAATTTTAGTAAAAAGAAGCAGGTCTTCTTCTCAACGTAACTCTGCATGATTTTGCAGTAAAAAATGGCCTAAAAATGGCACAATAAAACTAGATAAAAAGAGCTTTAATCTAAGCTTTGTTGCATAAAAATATATTAATCTGAATAAAAGTTATTAAAAGTCTTGACTAAAGAGGTCTGAAAAATCACCAAATTTATAACAATTAAGTTCCATCCAATATTCATGCATGTCCAGTCATCATATTCGATTGTTAATAACTTTTACTTGGATTAATATTTTTATAATCAACTAAGCTTAAATTAAATCTCTTTTCGCCTAGTTTATTGTGCTTTAAAATTATTTATTACTGTAAAAATATACAGAGTTTTTTTTAATAAAATTATACACATTTGGAATATAATGACATATATTTCGAGAAAAAAAGGCCCATTGGAAAAAACTACGGGTACTAGGCTTCTTTTTTAGGTACCAAATACACCTCCTGAAGTTTTATCAAATTCCGTGAGATTCTCCTTGTAAGACGAAGAACATTTTAGATTTGATTATTGAGTAATACTCTTTCTTAAAATAAATGAATAGTTGGTATACCGTTTCTCTGTATTCCCATTTCTTTTCAAAGAGCTAACTCTGAACATTTGCTTGCTTGTTGACCTGTTTCGTCGAAATTCCGTTGTCGTTACTCACATATGTAAACTTTCTTTCTCTGTGGCCGGTCTAAAATTTTCCTCCATTGCAATTTTCGAGTTAAAGTCTCCTAGCAATATTTTTGCGTCATGGACTGTAAATCCGTCAAATATTATATAATATATATAATTCTCTTCTTTCAAATACCTTTTTTTTTGGTATGTATGTAAGCAGAGGATGGTACCGAAAGAAGATGGATTCCTAAATTTGGCGCATATCGGGGGTTTATGTAAAGGAAGGAGGGTACCGGAACAAGGTGGGTTAAATCTATATAGCATTACGGTAGTTGTAATTTTTCTTTGAATTCTCACGAATATTTTATAGAAATATAAGAAATTCCAAACTTAATTACGATTTCATTGAGTCCCATGAAAATATTTTATTCGAAATGTAAGATAATTGTAAACTTAGATACGATTTTATTGAGTCCCTTGAAAATTATGATATTTGTATATTTTTCTTTAAATGTATACGAAGATTGCGTGCTTAAGGGGAAGATAAAGTGTACTTTTCAAATGTGTTTTTTGAATCCAGATAAGAAGAAAATATTTAGAAAATCGAACCAGATAATGTTTATATAAATACGAAGGGCATAGTAAGCCATTTTCTCAAGAATTGCATTTTTTTACATGGAACTGTGTTATCGACTTCTGTATCTTAAACAATTACTCGAGAATAAAAAAGTTTTCTTAGAAAGAACGGCACACTTTGCCCTTCGTATTTGTATAAGTACTGTCTGGTTCAAATTTCAAGAGGTACGGTTGTTATTTGCAGCCTGAAAACTGTTTCGAAAATTTTCCGTGGTAAGTAATGCGTAGGGACTCTTTCATATCTGCTAATTTATGATTTCATTGAGTCCCATGAAAATATTTAACTCGAAATGTAAAAAAATTGTAAATTTATATACGATTTTATTGAGTCCCTATCAAAATAACTAATAAGTTCCTTAAACTCAATGCCAATCTCTTTACCAAGGCTGATACAGGAAATATTACAGTAGTTATTGAAAAAAAAAGTATACATAGAATAAGTCGAGCAATCTCTTAATGATTAGCAATATTAAAAAAAATAATAGAAATCCTCTTTCACTAGTGCAAAGGAATATGAAACAATTGATACAATACTGGAAACAAAAAGGAGCATTTGAGTATGAGAGTTGCTTTGATAATACAGAAACTGATTTAGAAAATACATATTAGCCCTGCGCTTATGTACTCATAAAAAACATAAAGCCAATTTTCCTGTTACAATTATTATTGCTGCTAATGAAAGCGTAACTTCCGTTCTCGATAAAAGTATCTCATTATTATTTAATAAATATATTCCAAAATCGGCTCATCTATAAAAAAAGGATATCACATTTAAAGATATACTTGACAAAAAAACAATCCCCCATAACCATAGACTAATATCTTAGACGTTATTTCTTTGTTTACAAATCTTCCAAAAGATCTCATTATAGAAGCTATAACCTACAAGTGGAAATATTTAAAAAATAAGATCAATTTATCAACAGTAGAATTTTTAGAAGAAAAACGGATAATCCTTGATTTAACATATTTACAAAAATTTCCATTATATACAATCTAATAAATAAATCCATGTTTCTTTCTCACCCATCCTTTCATACCAGCAATACTGCAATAGTTAAAAACTACTTATTAGCCAACAATTACCCCATACATTTCATTCAGAGATATAATAACAAGATAATAAAATACTTTAATAATAATATCAACAACAATAATAAAAACAAAAAAAAAACAGACATTAAAACACTTGCCAAGAATTAAATGATTCTTCCATTTATGAAAAACTTAATTCCTAGAATTAACCAAGTTACATAAATATAATATTGCTCCTATCAATAAGACTATTAATGAATTCAATAACATGATAAAATTAGGTAAGGATTGCCTGGAAACTTATGTAAACAATATTAAACGAAAATTTTAAATTCGACGGGAAGAACACCGAAGGGATATAAATAATATCAAACATATAACTGCATTAGTCGTGCATATGGACTCAAGAAAGACCCGATTACTAATTCAAGTGAATAACGTGGCCATTACGGTTGAGACGGGAATAACATTTATTTGTTTGTTTTTTCATAATTTTTTATAATTTTAGTTTCGGTTAGTTAACTAAATTTTAACAATGATTCCACGAAACATGATCTTTAAATTCATAGCTGGTGAGTTTTCAGCTCAATGTGTTTTATTGGACAATGTGATTATTATAATTTATCAACGCACACCTCACCTTTACACAACACATTCACAATCTGGCCGTCGCATGCCTGCCGTCTAATGCACTTATTAACGAATATACAATTCGCTTGTCGAATATTGAAAGGCATCTTGCGAGTTTACAATTAAACGCGTGGCGTAAACGAAAAATCTCACTCGAGGACGTGGCGAACCGCGCGGTAAGTGTTGCGCGTTACCTCGCAATAAATACGGAAATGCTTGCAGTCGGATGAGTCTTCCAGAAGATGCGTGGCGTAGCTTTGGCTTTTCAAAGTCCCTCGTCTGAACTGCTCACCCTCATCTATTTCAATGTTTGCCCAAAGCGTGGTCGGATGAGTCGATTTGCTAGTTGACAGTAGATACGAAATCATGCCGCCCGTCACCGAGACTGTTAACACAACGGGAACGCCATTTTTTCTTATAATCGTCGCACGCAAAGTCACAGTCGATATAATCTCGCATGTACAAAACTTATACCCATTTTCGGGAAGCAGCGTCGCCAAGTTTACGCTGGAATAAGCCCAGGAGCCTCGCACTGCTCTTTAGGCCTCCTGACTGCGGCTCTGACACGAGAAGCACGAGGACACGAGCCCGGAGCACGGAAATTCGGCGACCTGGAATTTTCCGGATTCGCAGATGGCGGAAGGGAACACCAGCCGATTATATAACTCTCGTTGAGAAGCTACGCGTCTCGAGGCGATCACGCACACGCACTTACACGTATATTTACACACATATATGTACACAGCCATACATGGGTCCGTTACATAACTACATTTGTAATTTGTGTATTTTTAATTTTGTTTGATGTAACCTTGAAAAAGGACATAATTTAAAACGTTCAAAACGTCGGTACAGATAATAGAATACACTCGTGAAGATCAATAGTTGTTCAAACTTTTTGAATTAACAACACAAATGTGTAATCAAGTCTCTCCATCCTAAAATTAATATTACTGTCCGTTGTCTTAAATTTGGAAGCACATGATAAACTAATAACTACACTTTGATGCAAATATTAATTGATCATTGACAACATTTTTATATACTATTGCAGCAAGTTTTTAGTCGCCAGTACTACTTTTCTCCACGCAAAGAAAATAAACAAAACGTTAATTTTGTTTCTGCGAACAAAAAAAGCTTGCTTTTAATGTAATACGAAACTGCCACTTGCACTCGAAAGTTTCGAAAAACATGCGTGAAAATTTCCAAGAATCGCGATTCCCCCAAGTACTCCGCCGAAATAAAAGTTTTTCTCGGAAACGACTTCAACAATCCCCGTGTAAAATTAGTACTGGCGCGTGTTTCGAAGACTCGACAAAAAATGCTTACTCCTTACCCACACCTACGGGGTACACGTACAAAGGAAAGATACAAAAAAAAGAACTGTCCACTCCCGTATTATACATTTCAAGGAGCACACCTCGCGCGCCTTATGAAAATGCCTCTCGAAACACGCGCAAAAAAAGCAGACCCCAACAAAAGACCGAGAATAAGAATACGAGTGAGCGAGCGAGACGGAGCAAAAGAAAAAAGGGAAGTACAAGCCAAAGTGCACAGCGCTCGTACGGACGATCGGAGCTGAAAATAGCGCGAGTTACACTCGGCGCGCGAGCGGGCGATTTAAAAGTTTCACGGTTGAATTTCTTCGTTTTATCGCGGGCGCGCGGCCATACAGGGAGAAGATTAGAAGAAAATTGCGCAGAGCTCTCGCGAAGCCCGGGGATTGGGAGAGGCACAATAGAGTCCTGGAGAAGCTGGCGGCGCCTAAGCGCCTGCCGAAACTACCTGGCCTGAGCGTAAGTATACACGTATATACGACTCTTGTGCGCGGCCGAGTATACGTGGCTCCCTTATTTATTCGGCTCTTCTTTCATGCGGTAGGGGCGCCTATCCACTTTACTTACAGGTATAACAGCTGTATATACTGACTTTCCACTCTGCAGCGGGAGCAGCAGCAGCTCCATTCTAATTTTTCCGCGGGGTTTTGTATGTGTATGCGCATCGCGAGCCTACTACGCGCTTCATTTTGCTTTATTGACTCGCCTCTTGTGTGTGTATGGGTGTGTGTTTCTTTTTGCTTCTTTGTTTTCGTGTGTTTTATTTTTGCTGCTAATTTCGCGGAGCCCAGAACTACGCGCGCGCGACTTTTCCTGTCTTGTGCTGTACTTATGCTGCGGCTATTATATACCGCGTATAGCTCGGGCATTTCTATGGAAATCTTTGCTGCTTTGTTTTTGCTTTTATTTTTAGATTTTAATTTACTTGATGGAGCTTTTGTGCTGACTTCTTTTGGATTGATACGAGTGTTGTTGCTTGATATATGCAAATTTGGATAGTGAAATGTTTAATACTACTTTTAAGGCCATTGATATTAAATTTATCGTTGCAACGTAATTTAATGATAAAATGATTACTATATCAAGCATTCATTTTTCATTTCAGCAATATGATTATCTTAATCATAAAATTAAGTTAAATAAGGTTATAAATAATACTTGTAATGATACTTTGTTTAAAACAGGTAAATATATTAAGGGGATACTATCCCTATAGCCTTTTGTGCTATTTTCACCTGTAAAAGAAAAATTTGAATAATTAGGGTATTGCAAAGAAAATATCTTAAAAGTACAATGCATGTTTGACCAATTTCACTCCTGGTGGGGCCCAAACTCCCCTTAAGACCTGAGATATATGGTTTTGAATATTTTTTGCCTGCACGTATCCTACAGAATATACTACTCAATGAATTTAGGTCTACCAGGGCTTAAATTATTCTTTTCTAATGCCATTTTGGACTGATGCTACTTAGAAAATTCATTTATAAGGTTAAGTATTTCTTTTTAGACCTGAAAGTGATTTACGAGTCATAATAAAATTAAAAATCATGATTATTCACACTTATACTATAATACTCACATGAAAATGTTAATTCAAGATAATCTAAATAGCATCAGTCCAAAACGACATCCAAGACAAACATTTTAAGCTCTGGTTTATTAAAATTCATCCTTTGTCTGAGTCCGTAGGTTCGTGCAAGCATTGCGAATACGGTAACAAGAAAACTTGATATAAAATTCACATCTATTAATATGTATTTATGTACAAACAACTCACCTGAATTAATCATACAACCTTTTATTGATGTGTGTTTCAAATTTCTTCATCAAAATCTATTTTTCCATAAGTTTAACCTAACGATAAAATATTATGTTATATTATTTACAGTACGCACAATTTATACATCATGCAAAGTTATACTTGATAGGCTGTAAACTATTGATTGACTAATTTTTCTTGTGATGTCCCATCTCTTTTGATATATTTTATGATATTTCTTTTACCATTTTTAAATCAGAACACTGATAAAATGCTCCAATACTTAAAATGATTATTTGCTTGCAAAATAAAATAACACACAAAGTAACGTATTCAGATATACATTGATCAATTATTTGCAAATTAAATACTTATCTGATTCTCTAATGCTTTCTTAGTTTTTCTTGCACACGTTCTACACTTTTATTGATATAATATACATAAAGATGATAACTATAAACACAGTACTATACATAAATTGACATACAGCAACCAACAGCCATATGCTTTTTCCAAATCAACTGTCATGGTTGGTCGATGAAACAGGTATTATTTGTAACAACAGCTTGGTCGATAAATTATTCTGCGCGTTATTTTTAAAACTAAAATGTAAATCAAGTTAACTATAACTCGTTTTTTAATTCTTTATAATACAAAAATTGAAAATTGAAACAAAAAATCGATCTTTTGGTCATAGGGACTACTCCTTAAGGAGAAAAAATGTAGAACATAATATAATATCATATAGTAAAGTTATAAGAAAATAAATTATATTTGTAATATCATATAGTAAAATTATATTTATTTTAGAATCAGATGTCATGGTTGGTCGATAAAATGGGTGCGATTTGTAACAATATATTGATCGATAAATTATTGTGCGCATTATTTTTAAAACTATAAAATGAAAATCACGTTAGATGTAACTGTTTTTTTAGTTCTATATAATACAAAGATTGAAAATTGAATAAAAATTTGATTTTTTGGTCATTTTAGGGACACTATCCCCTTAAGATGATGCTAAAGCTACCTGTCACCGACGAATACGGGAACCACTTTTCTCATTTAATTTTCAATTTTTAGCAAATATCTTTATGAAACGTTATTGTCATAATCAAAACCAACAACTTTTCAGAGAGATATTTTCTCAAAATTGAGAATTCAATGAAATAAGTGGTTCCCCGTATTTGAAGGTGACAGAAGGTTTAGCATCACCTTAAAGAGAAGAATTGTACAACATAATACAATATCACATAGTAAAATTATATTTTTGGTTAAATTTAATTAGATACAGCTTATATTTGATGCAAATTTGTTGCTATTCTTCTTTCAAACATTGTCGGTATGAAATTTGATCCAATCTCTTTTTACTGCGAAATAATTATTAAAAGAAACGAATACTCTCTGCATTTAAGAAACAAAATGATTTCTTATCATTTAAGTAAATTTTAACATAAAAAATGTATTTACCAAGTATAAATGATAAACTCAAAATTTCAGTTTTCGAACTCTTACTTAAAAATTGATATTGTAAAAGTATTTATTAATTGGACTTATCAGTCAATATCACTTTAAAACGAAATTTTCATCGAATGAGCTTTGAAATCACAATGCAAACCAGTACGCGATCCGCGGATTATTTCTTGTGACGTATATATACATTGAATCGATTGCTTCTGAATTTGATTGAATCAAAGAGAATACAATTTAATTAATTGATTTAAAATTGTATAATGCACGTTAGTTATTAGATATATTATAAAGACAAGCAATTAAATGCATATAGCGCGATTTAGTTAAGTCGGATTAATTAAGCGAATAAATCCCATGAACAAATTATTGAAACGTCAAATTATATGATTTGAAATAGAAACCCATAATCCAGTGTTTGAAGAATTCTTTGAACAAGCTAGTTTTAGATTAAATTATAATTCTACATTTTAAGCATTTAGTGTATAAATAAATATTTAAAACTGGTTTTATTATAATATTGAGTAATATGTGCATGATACCTGGTAATTGATTTATTGTTTAATAAGTACATTATATTCAGTTTCTTGGCTTAGCGAGATAACTATTGTTATATAATATTTAACGAGATTCAAATATTTCATAATTATAGTGAAAATCTAAATTAAAATAATAAATATCATTACAGTTAAAAAGATCTTATAACTTACCCTAGTCAAAATAACTCAAAAAATAAATACTTACTACAAACATATTATTTATTCTTAAAATAAAAGCAATCGCGTAGTAAAATGAACTCTTTCTGTTGTTACGAAATATATCAAGTTATTACTGCGTACGAAAATTAGAATAAGTATACCGCTAATGTAGTAACACATAATTTTAATTATTTGGTAGTTTATGGTTAATATTGATTATTCAAATTTTCGTATATATTTGTCCAAGCTATCAATAATCGAGCGACTGCTGACTTTGAGTCTGAGTTGCGATTATGAAGGTCTAATGTTAACTTTCAAGAGTACGCAGTTCAAAATTTTGTAAGTAAAATGTTTGGTTGTTAATAAAAATAAGTTTCTAATTCATATATAACAGTGGTTTTAGAGTATGTAGGTAGCCATTTCTAAAAATATATTAAAATAGAGTATCACCTGTGCAAGGCACAGTGGTATAAAAAGCGAAACACGAAATAAAAATAAATTTCACAATTTTACTGGAAATTTAGAGATTTATATGTATATATCCCAAGTTGACGAGAATAATTGATTTTGCTTTCTCAAAGAGAAAGCTTTGTGGTGGTAAATATTTTGTTTGTATTTTTTAACATATAAACATGTTTTATGCTTTGGGGAGTCCGAATACACTAGGCTTAAAATATGTCTGTATGTGTGTGTGTGATATTATGTGGCATATCAAAATTCGTTCAATCTGCGGTATATCTTTCCTAAACTTTGTACAGATGGTTGCTATCAATACCTGGCGTGTGCTTGAAAGTTTTAGTAAAAATGGTAGATTAAATATTTTTATAGCTATTTTTCAAAATTTAAGAATTTTCCAAATTTTGGTTTTATGATTTTTTTCAATGCAGGAATAGTTTTTGGGAAGTGAATTATTTACACAATAATGTAATCATAAAATCCTTCATTTCAGGACCGGAAACGACTTTATATGAGTCGTTTTTCAGTTGTTATACTATTTGACAACATATTTTTTTTCAACATTAATTACTGGAAAATTATACGATAAATGTCAGTGAAATTTTTACTGAATACTTGTTTTATATACAGGTAAATTCCTGTATATTTTTAGGTAATAAGACGGTTAGTTTTTTGAGAAAAAAAAATAAAATGTCAAACAGATGCATTTTTTTATAACGATAACATGAGTACTGTTTGATGTAATGCCTTGAAAATTTCAGAAAATATTTGTTAGATGTCAGGTTATTGACTGATTATTTTTGAGCCGATTTGGTTTATAATCTTCACAGTTTTTTTTTATGTTAAATTGTAGTTAAATTTTTAAAAAATGATTCGTTTTTGTGTCGTATGCATTTTATTGCAATGAAAGAAAGAAACGCAATAATTCAATCTTTTATAGGTATAGGTTTTATTTGATTTTATAGATAAGAATAGATTTTAGAATCAATGACACATCGCTGACCAAAGACCCTTATATACGATATATATGATAATATGTTTATTGATAAATATTCATTTTTCAGTAGACAACAAATCTTTAAATGATAATAGTTAGACAGGAAAATACCCAGGATGGGCGGTACTACCCATCCAGCATTCTCTTTGAGAAAGCATAGTGCCAAAGCAATTGATAAATGATGGATTTGCATCAGTGATACTTTATAACCTTTATTATATATCAATTAAAAATTTAGTTTTTAATAACATTACATGGTTTTTACTTATATAATGTTGAACTGTGAGTTTCCAGTCTCTCCAACTACCACTTGAATCTACGCTTAAGAACCTTTTTTAGATCTTTCGTTATCAATCAGTATTGATCATTCAAAAGTTTCATTTTTCATACGAACTACGTATGAGAATCAATTCTCCTCTTACAGATCTTTTTATTTTTGATAATGATGGGTGGAGAAGAATCAAAACAGCCCAAATCGGTTCAAATTTGTAATAAATGAAAACAAAATTTTAACCTTTGATGACGTTGTTTTTTTTAGCGAAAACTACGTATCAAAAATACAATTTCCTCTGGTAGTTTACTTTATTTATTGAAAATATAGGCACTCTGTCGTAATCGATATAAAAATGAACAATTAGCGAAAAACCCAACGGTTTGAAAATTTTTTCAAGTGACCTTTTATGCTGATCTTTGATTATGGTATCAATTCTACTAGAGCGCCCTTCATTTTTGATCAATAGAGCGATCTATCGATGAAAATTACATTCTGATGTATAGTTTTATCAAAACCGAAATTTATTACGCTTACACTGAGAGAAAGGATTCTTTGCGGCACAACATATTTTTTAATTGTTAAGTTTTGGGGATTTGAATACGGTTAAATGAGTATTTCTTACCAGTTAAATCGTCTCAATAGTTAAGAACTGTGTACTTGAGTAGCGTCAACGGCTGACCGCCTGACTTTAAAGTTAACTGAATTTTTCATATTTCTAAGATGTTTATATGACCGTTATATGTTAGTATAAGTTTTCGCTTGCCGCGATTATGTCTACATATAGGATTTTTTTATATTTTAATGCTTGAAAAGCATAATTATATGCTAGAAAGTCTTCAAATGACCTTTCGTACTCGGCATGTTTATCTTACTCCTGCAGATTTTTCTCAAGTTCAAGTTTTTAACTATTAAGAATTATACATTTGCGGCAAGTACGTGAGAATACAATTCCACAAGTACACGATTCATTTGCCACAAGGAATCCTTTCTCTCAGTGTATGTTTTCATTTATCGCAAATTTGAACTAACTTGAGTCGTTTTTGTCCCTTTACACCCTTCATTCGTCGAAATTAAACTGATCTCTAGGTGGATAATCGATTCAACTTCACAATTCTTTGAACAAACGAATCCTTCAACCGATCGATTTCCTTCGGTGACGCAGCTCCAGATTATCCCCACAAACCTAAATTTCATCATTCAATGATTTCCACGTCGACCAAACCCTCGACTCCAATCTAGCACCACACATAAATCCTCCCTTCACAAACAAAACTAAACACAACGAAAAGCACTGTTATCCATCTCCGATTCAGTCCCAGCTGGGCAGGAAGAGGAAGTCAGCGGGCCCCTACGATTCGGCCCGACTGGAGCAGCTGGCCCAGCCGGTTCGCAGGTCGACCGGCCGGCGCCGCGATCCCTTCAGCGTGGCGCGCTCGGCCATCATCGGCGCTGTCAGCGAGTACGTATTGAAACTGGCAGAGCGCGAGCATCCGCGCCGGGAGCCGAGGTACCGCATTCCCGGATACGTGCCACGCGGTGCACTCAAAGCCGAGGGTAAGTCGAATTGATTTTGCTTTATTGTATCTCTCGGTACAATGAGAAAACCATATCGTAAAATATTGCGATATCGATATCGTAAAATTTTCCTAATAAATTTTTGTTTCAAGATAATGTAAATGTTTGCATTACGTATTGAAATATGACTTTTTACAAATTTTTAATTTTACGATTTTTAATATCGTAAATTTTACGATATATATAGTAAATTCTACGACATATATCGTGCCAGTTGCGATATGGTTTTCTCAGTGTAATTACCTTCGGAAGGGGAGTGGGCGATATCTGGATGGTTCACTGTGTGGATTCGAGATAAGAGATGTGAATTATCTGATTGGCAATGATTGTATTGTTGTTGGGGGTTATGTATAACTCAACTTGTCGACGAATTACGTACACCTTTAAATTTTCATTGAAAAAATATTTGTAATAAGCAGAAGAAATTTTGTTTTGAATAAGAATAACTAGGTAAATTGTAATGGGTTCTTTATGTCCATTATGAAGAGTTTTCACCACTTACAAGGAGAGTCCACAGGTCTTACAGAAAGTGGTTTCTGGCACCTAAAAATGATGTCTAGCACCTGTAGTTTTGTCTCATAAGCCCTAAGGGTCAAGATATGACCTTTTGTAATCAAAATACGAGTTAATCTAGTAAAAAAGGTACCTATACTTTGAATCATAACTCTGCAACTTTCTTTTTTACTAGAGAAATAATGTAAGAAAATAAAAAACTTTACCAAAATAGCTTTATTTTGAGCTTTGTTTCATATAAAAATATTATTCTGCTACAAAGTTAAGAAAAATTAAAAATGATGACGAAAAATGCATACATATTTGAGAATTTTCAGCTCTTTAAATTAAGAAGTTTTCCATGTATTTTTCGTTATCATTTTTTATTGTTCATAACATTGCAACAGAATAATATTTTTATATACGAAACAGCTTAAATTAAAGATCTTGTAGTAAACTTTATTATTTTATCTACATCATTTCAGTCTGTACACAAAGAATTAAAGAGATATTGTTCAAGACATATCAAACGAATTATTTTCACATATTAGTTACTTATTTAAAACGAGAAAACTTTTAAATAAACTATGAATGACAGTATTAAAAATACGCTAACAATATGTCGTGTAAAATGTGAATTATCTGCATATTCACGCCAATATGTTTCTACGCAAATGAAAAAAATATGCTAATGTTCTGTTTCGACTTTATGAAATTGTATACAATGAAAATAGCTTATTAAAATAGTATAGTTAGATTTAAACTTTCGAAATTCCGACATGCCTCATTATAAATTTAAAAATTTGTACCATTGTTCGTTCTCATTTGTGAAATTCGATACTTTAGTCCAAAAACGAAGTGAACTACCTAGATATCGTCCATCAGCCTCCGACTTTTATTCCATGAGATTGGTTGTTGTTTTTTTTTCGTATTTTATTTTATGACGTTTTATGACGTTTTATTGCGCTACGCTTATTAAAGCGCGAAGCAGCCGCGGGGATTCGGGTCGATCGGCTATACGGCTGGATTTCTGTGAGCGCGCGCGGTTTTACGAGCGGATCTCTCCCCTCCTTTCTCTTTTTATAACGGGAATTCATCGCGAACGACTGATGAGTTGAAGTATTGGGGTGTGGATACGCGATGTCGATGGGTGCGGCGATAAGAAACGAAATGAAATGCAATAGAAAAAAGTCGTGGAGTGGCGCGGTGATACGGTCAACGCGTATGCGTGTTGCCGTTTTTCTTTACAAGCTGAAAGGTTTGAATTGTATTTGATTGATTGCGATTTCGTGTTTGAATTTTACGCCAGATTAGGCATAACATAAGCACGGTCTGTCGATACTTTGTTATTGTGTTTGTCTGTACTCCAAGTTGAACGAATATGTGCTAAAATTATATTGTCAAAAGTACTTTATCATTTAGGCATCTAGGTCACGTCAATGTTTTAAGAAGGGATTTTTGCAGACCATTTTAATTTTAAATAAGTTATTTTAAAGTATTATTGAAATGAAAATTATTAAAGCATTAAGGGGTCACTCTACGATCTCAGCAATAATTTTCAATAATTTTTTTTTCATAGAAAAATTTATTTAAAATATTAAAACTTTTTACACGTAAAAGAAGAGGTTTCACACTTATAAAATATATTTTTGATTTTTGTTTTGTATATAAAATCTGGTTGGCCCGGTTGCCTGAAGTTGACCCTACTACAATATGGTTGACGTAATATCTCCACTTTGAAGAGCCTGAATAAACAAAATGTGATGAAAAATAACAAAATGGCGGACATTTGAAATTTTCGACCTTTTTTTGCAATTGTTTGTTACTTTTCATCAAATTTAGTTTATTGAGCTACCGGATATAGCAAAAAGCTTATTTTTTAATAACCCGTCCACTTTTTTGCTTTCAGGCTCTTCAAAGTGGAGATATCACGTCAACCAGATTGTAGTAGGGTCAACTTTAGGCAGCCGGAACTGCCAGATTTTACATACAAAACAAAAATAAAAAATATATTTTATAAGTGTGAAACCTCTTCTTTTGTGTGTAAAATTTTTTAATATTTTAAATAAATTTTTCTATGAAAAAGAAATTATAGAAAATTATTGCTGAGATTGTAGAGTGACCCCTTAAAGCGTCAATAAGGTGACTGTGTACACCACGGTTATCCTAACTATTACTCGATTTAGTCGGTAAATAACTGGTGAATTATGTAGGTGGTATGAATAGAAGCTTTTCGATTGGAAAATTACCTCACAGAAGCATAAGGGGACCAAAATTGAATTTTATTTTGTAAGCACTCGAGTAAATTCATCAATACCATTGTGGGAAAGTAATCGAATGTATTATGATATTAAAATAAAGCAGTTTGCTCATGCCAACACTGCTATTGATGTTACTATATATTGTCAGACTTTCAGTAGCGTAGTTTATTTTATCGCCCGGCGATGTACCTTTTACTAGTATAAGGTAGGTTGGTAGACTGGTAGGTTAGGTATTTTACCTAATACGGCTCACATAACTGAATACAAACAAGTTTTGCATTTAATAACGACCCTTAACATTTTGTAAAGCTTTATAAGTATAAGTTAAATATTTGTTACATCGTTATAAATTTGTGACAAAAATATAAATAATGTGATTAAATAATCTATGCATTTTATATACGTTATTATATCCTCAAAAATAAACGTAGATTTTACTAAGATCGATAAGATCGATTTTACCTGTTCAAAATGCCTAAACTTTAATTAAATTAATAAAATATACAACTTAATAATTTTACTTATATTATTTCATCATTTTAAAGCCCTTTAGATACATACATTCGCTTTATTTATTTGTTTGAAAAATAAAGGCGAGTCATACTGAGTATACAGTATACCTAAAACCCAATATGTCCCACTTGTTGTTTCTTTTTAAATTTTTATAGAATTTCCCTATATGTATATTTTTAATTTGAAAAATTAACTATGATAACTGTTCGAAGTTTAGTTAGGACATATTGATTACATTCACTTTATGTTATTGTTAACTAAAAAGTTTTTAAACCTAATTATCATACGTAGACAGTAGGGGCCGGGGTAAAGTGAGCCTCGGGGCAAAGTGAGCTTTTTATATATTTCGATATAAATAAAAAATCTGTATTAATTTCACTTATATAATCAAATTATTCAGTAAATTTGATGATTTTTTCGATCACTCACAATTAAAATAAAATCATCTTATCAGTCACGTAACGATTATAATAAACAGCGTATCTTGGCGGGTGTAATCCTCGACGAAAGTCATCTTAACTTTATTTCTTAAAGAACTTCTGATTAACTTTAAATTATTTCAAGAAGAATCTAAAGAGATATCTATCTTTAATGCAAAAGGAAATCGAATAGGCTGTTTATAATCGTTGGGCATGAGGTACATCTTTTTCAATCGAACTACTTCGATATATAGTATTAATAATCTGCGACAGAGATAATTAGCACTTTGCATGAAAAAATCGATTAGGTCCGTAATATAGATTATAAAAAAAAAATAAAAACACGTATCTTTTCTCTTTTTAAATAGATGCAAATTAAAAGAGTTACAGTTGTTTAAAGTTTACAAAATTTCTATATATTTATATATAGATATACTGCAATGATAGATGACGTCACGAACATACATGTGTTCGTGACATCTCGAGTACTCAAAGAGCTGTAACTCTTTTAATTTCCATCTACTTAAAAAAAGAAAAAATACGAACATTACGAACTTAATGGATTTTTTCATGCAAGACCCCAATCGTCGATTAGCACCACATAGAAGCACAAACATGGCGACGTTAATTAAAAAAAAAAAAAAAAAAAAACGTGGGGATACAAGTCTTAACAGTTTCGTGAAAATCGACAGTGTTCCAATCAATACTCTTGTTTAGCATAATATTAAGAGTAGACTCTTATTAAAAAATTTGGATCAATTTATGTACAGTACTGATTTATGTACACTGATTATGTACGCTAGTGATTACTCATTAGATCAGTACATATACAAATTATTTTTAATAATTGTTATTTATCAATATTTAATAATTTCTTTTTATTTTAATGATTCCACTTCTATTATGAATTTGCAAGTCATTGCATTAATCTAATTGGGATACACAGAGATTATTTGCCTTTATTGAATTAATGATTAATTAGATTTTGATATGCTACTGTGCTGCTTTAACTATATTCATTTCATTAAATTATATGATTATGTATGTATATATACGGATATATATATATATATATATATATATATATATATATATATATATATATATATATATATATATGTATGTATATGTGTATACATATATAATATATGTGTATACTGTTAAGCAGTGATTATCGTTTTAGTTCAAGGTGTATTATAAATTTAATACAATATGCTAAGTGCAATAAGATACGACGTGAATTTCCTGTAAATATCCTGTAAATTAAATTCATTTAGATAATCAGAGTCAACTGTTTTAACAAAATCATTATATTTTATACTTTTGCGAATAATAATAAAAACGATGAAAGTCTGCATCAGAGTGAAATGCAACAAAATAATATAGAAAGTACTGAAAAACGATGGAATATACTGCAAATAAATTTAACGAATTCAATCATGCTGTATGTACCTTTAAAATGATTCCATAGAATTTGATAAAAGTATCACATATCGAAACAAAAAGGAGGATTATTATAGTTTTTATTTCACATTTTGAAATATTATTTTCTTCGAAAAATATAAATATCAAAAATTATAAAAAAATAAAAAATAATAAAATATCACCACTATTGTATTATTATTAGTCGGAAAATTTGTTTTATTAATATTAAATAAGGATTTTGCGTGAAAATTCCGTCACTTTTTCTCATTTACTATACATACTGTTGTGCTCTTGATGTCTTAAACTAGACATTTAAAGCATGCTTCACGAGCTGAATATTTTCATATAAGGGAACTATTAAATTGTAGCACATATATGTTTATACATTTTCCATTATACATATAATTCATTACAAGATTCAAACGCGTTTTTTATTAGGTGAGTGAAATATGGGATAATTAAAATACTATGTGCCGCCACTGTTACTGCATTTTTTCATTATATTACACCTAGGAAAAAATAAAAATAAACCCCACATTAAAATTAAACATTTACTATGGATCTCTTCCTGTTATCTATTTATATATTTAACGAGCTGTTATGCTCCATGCACGTACTTAGACTCGCTTGCATCAGTGTTTATTAATTAAAAATTTAGTTGATATGAAGATGCGCATACAATAGGTTTTAATCAATAACGCATATTTGAGAAAATTAAAGTTATAAATTCAATTATTTAGAAATAGCATGAGTACACCACGTAATGAATTTATTAGAGTATTACTTCCAGAATACATTGCATCTCTTTTGGTTTGTTACTGATCACTTTAGGTCCGATTGTGGACCACTTCTGAGTTAGTCAAAGTGGTAAAAGAGTGAAATAATAATAAACAAATGCGGCTAACAACCTAATACGGCTCACGTAACTGAATACATACAAGTTTTGGATTTACCTTTAACATTTTGTAAAACTTTATAAGTATAAGTTAAATATTTGCTACATTGTTATAATTAGGTGAGCTTCGATCATCGAAATATCCAATGTCTTCTCGGTATTTAAATATGTAATCTCAAATCCAGAAAGAAACGTGATCGAATTTGAAATATAATATTATGCTGATAGGGTAAGTGTGGGTATTACCGCGGAATTATTGGTTAGGTTAAGTTTAACGTTGAAAATATTGCGCGTACGAACAGGTAATGATGTGATTCTTTTTCTAGATGAAATCTAACCATTTCAAGAATCGATTCATAAAAATGAAAGGTCTCAGAACGTGTATTTCTTAATAAGTGCTTTAGAAACATTCACTGTCGCTAGTTTATATCACTGCAGCATTTTTCCAAAAGTTAAAGCGATAATAAATCATTTTTAAAGGAGTATGTACTAAAAAGTAGTATTTTTGTCGACTTTGTAAATCTATAGTATTCGCAGAGTCCGCAGGAATACCCACTCTTATCCTAGTTTATAGTTCAGGGCCGTGAAAGTAAGAATTTTCATAATTGCGTCACACAATAATCAAAAACTTATTATTTTTATAATATTTTATAATTTTTTTAATTTCTGGATATTTTTATTAATTATTGATATGACTTTCGATATTATGAACGGCTGAACTAGAAAAAAAGTAATTCTATACTTAAAATTCTGAATGGAGATACATTGTATCATTGAATGCTCTCATAATCGAAACCTAACTTATTTTGGACCACAAAAGAAACGAGAAAACTAAAAAAAGAAATAAAGTTTTTTTTACATATCCAAATCACAAACCCGACAACCACCCCACTGCATTTTTTAAAAACTTTTTGACTACAAATTCTATACCTGGAATTTAAAGGGTTAAACAAACACGATAATTGCTTACTGTACCGAAACTAAAACAGATGTAAATGTTTACAGTCACTCACTGCAATCGTTCCTCTCTCTCTCTTCATAATTATATGACTTGTTTAGTTCTTTTACTTGTCTTTTGATCCAAGATTACCGAAGCGAATTATCCAAATAGGGCGCGAGCTGAGGAAGAGCGCGAACGCGAGCACGAAGCAGCAGCAGCTTTAATTGAGAAGGTCGTATTTTCTTTGGGGATTGTTTACGCGACGAGGCAATGTAATTTTTTTTCTTTTCGTTCTTTTTTGCAGAGCCGGAGCCAGAGTTCGCGCAGTTTAAAGTTTCGACGCCTCCAACGGAAAGTCTGTTTTACAGTTAGCCACTTCATTCGACGGTAGCCTCCACCTTCGCCCTCCCTGCTTCTTTTTTTTTTCATTGTTTCACCGTGAATACTAATTAAGTACTTTTTAATCTTTGAGCTCATTATGACTGGATATTCTCATCTGCATATTTACGTGGAGCGCGTCCATTTTTCGTTTATTTAAAGAGTTTTACTGAGGGAGGTACGAGCATTCCAGAGAGTTCTGATTAAAAAATTATTAATAAACGATAGAAGCGGGTGAGAAGAAGGTGAAATATGTATGTTAAAGTGAAATTTTGCTAGAAGATGCTCTTAAATTGGCATTTTAGCAGTGTTTTCTGCGTTGAAATGTCAGCATTTGAATTATATTTTTTAATATTCAATTTCTTTATAATATTCGCGATCGATAAGCTGCTTTTCATAATTATATAATTTAAATGTAAGCTTTTCAAAAGAAATACGCTGTTGGGCTTTTATTTCTTGAAAGGACTACCGTAAAAATGTGAAACTTTTACATCGCTGATCCGATTTTAATGGTACCGGGTTCATTTCCCTTGCTGAGATGTGCTTTCCAAGTTTATTGAAAAAAGATTTTCTTCTCTTTTAATCTCAGAACCGCATAAAGACAGTTAAATGCGCTCTCGTTTGAGTATTTTTTTCATAAGCAATATTACTTTCTTTCTTGAGGATTTTATAATTATTCGAGAAAATAATATTTAAATTAAAATAACCTGTTTAAGCATAAAAGAGTTTGTCAATATTGTAGCAATTCAAACTTCTCGGTGAATTCAAATGGCATATAATATGGTAGTTTTAAATACAATGTCTCGTATAGATATATAAATATTAAAAGAGAATAAATTTCGGTTTTAGTACATTAACTTTAAAATAACAAATATTTTAATTACTATGATCTACTTTCGATAATTTCTAAAAAAAATAATTTGACATTTAAAGAGTTTACGGTGCTGAAAAAGAATAATTTAAATAAGCTATATGTTTGCTTTATAATTATTATAACATAGTCGTAGAAACGTAATCAGATTCCTTTGAGAAGTTATTTTAAGTGTCTTGGAAGTAAAATGTTTGCCGCAATGAATATTTAAATTTATTCAACCGAAAATTTAATTATGCTTTTTTAATACAGAGCTATAACAATAGCTTGCATTTTTTTTAAAAAGATGCAGATAAAAATAGATGCTTTATATTTATCTTAAAATATTTCAAAAGATATTAAAATTGCAAAAATGCTTCATTGTATACTAAAGTAAATAAAAATACGGAATATACAAATTTCTTATTTCTATGCACTTTATTTGCAGTTTAGCGTATAAAATTTATCGTTTCAATTTCATCTTTGGTATGTTTTTTACCTCTAATATTTTGCGGTAAGCTTGTTCTAAAGATGTTTTTCGTTTTAACGTCTGTAATAAATAGCCGTTCTTAAAAGTTGTTGTAGCAATCAGAAAATCAAATTTTCGGTATAAACTTTAATCACAAGGAGTGCACCCAAGGGCATCAGGGTTCTCTCAGCTCTGGAAGCGGGAACCTTCACTTACATGAAAATCTTCCCATGGGAGTGTCGAGAAAATAGCCGTTCAAGTTGTTAGGTCTAAAAAATAGGATGATGCCTCCGCAATCGAAGAAGTAATCAGTTTGAAAACTTTACGGTGTAGCGATGAGTGCAGATCGCGAAAACTTCTTGATGGACATCATTTTTTAACCTTTGACAGTTCGAAAAATAAAATAATCTTGAACTTCAACAAAAAATATTAAGATTCACATTCAAGTTACATTATTTTCTAAACGAAATTGCAGTTTATGAATTTGTATACTGTTCTTAGCAATATACTTTTATTCATATACATGTCCAGCACAATGTGTCGGACAACTCAAACTCACACAACTGGATTCACTACAATACTTCAACTCTCGTTAACCCATTTCATAAAATCTATTTCGGATACCCACGAATTTATGATATTTACAAGTTATATAAGTACATGAGATCTCAGTGAATTTAACTACATTATTTTATATAGGTCTATTAACGCCCCTATTTTTGACATTTTTGCGACATCACATTTTTGCTTATAATAGAGAACTTATTCTGAGATAAAAAAACTGTAAAATCTGGCAGAATCTACTATCTTTATGTAATAGTAGTAGTAGTATTAGATTAAAATCTTTTTACCTTGTTAGTTAATTGTCGTACAGTAGTTTCCCAGCTCTGTGAAACTCGAGTCTAGCTACTTCCAGGCAATGTGAATAGCGTCCCATCAAATCAGCGCAGAGCATTAGGGCCTTATCAAGGTGATATTGTTAACTTTCCTTCGTACCTTCTCCATAATAAAATACTTTCAGTATAACTAATTTCCATGCAGTTTAATTTTTTTTCTTAAACCTTTGTATAAACCTTTTTCCGTCACATTCTTTCGGCTTAAAACTTTTTATAAAACTTTTTCCGCAAAGCACGGGCCCCGCACACACATAGAGCCAACCCTATAAAAATCACAGTGCCGTGAGTCACACTGCTGGGAGTCAGTTAAAAAAATGAATGTTCTTGTGAAGCTCAAATAGTTAACAAGCAAAAGCGTTAAAAAGCTACTCATTTACCCGCTCGACTAACATTTGAACAAGTAAAAGTCACTTAAAACAAGTGAACACTTACTTCGAGTAAGTTCAGATTCGCTCGCTTATCCAATAAGTCAGCAAATCCGAACGTAAAACAAAGCGACCTGCACCACCATTGTCCCATAATTGCCCTCTCTCTCTCTTCTCTTCCGAATTCTCAGCTAGCGAGCGCGTCCTGGAGCTGGCGAAGCCGGCCGTGCGGCCTCCCGGCCTGCAGACCGACCTGAAAGAGGACGCCTTCAGCGTGCCGCCGCTCGCCCTCAAAGCCATGTGCCGACCGCGAATAAAGGTCCTCGCGCAGCCGAAAAATCGAGGCCGCATCGCCAAGGTCAGGTAGGGAGGTTCTTTCTTCGACGATGACGACCGTCGCCCTCGTCCATCAGCATTAAGGAGCCACCGACGCCGCCGCCGGGAGAGGATGAGAAGAACATAAATCATCGGAAAAGTCCTTTGGCTTGTAGTATTTTTTTTTGCTCGATTTGTGGAGAGTTCTCTCAGTGAGAATGAGTTTTTAAGGATGTATTTTAAATTTTGTTTGTGTACTTGTGTGTGATTTTGTTATTTTGTGATTATTACGTTCAATATTAAAGGTGTACAGGCTGCGATGTTACATTGGACAGTTTCATTTCGTATAAATGGGAGATTGGATGTAAGAGTGTGCACCTGAGCCTTAGATTGGGTGTAAAATGGAAAGCGGCAATTTCATCTTTATGCTTCTCGCACTGCCAGGAGAGAGTGAGAGAAATTTGAGGAAGGAGGTTGTCGCGCAATATTGTAAAATTGAATGATAGGAACATATGGATACGAGAATGTAAAACGAGGTTATTTATTAAATTGATTGCGGATACCGTATATGTGCGATTTATAAAATGGTTTTAACACTGGGACGAAATGCTTTCTGTTTTTAAACTGTGCATACATTCAATCGTTTTTAAGAAATGATCAATAAATTTATTTAGTATGAAAAATGTATTATTTGAAACTACATCTTTTTAATAGTTTATGTACATTAAAATGTATTATGTTATTGAAACCATTAAAGTAAACCAGTTTGAAAATGAAAATCATATACCTACAGAGTATAGAGTCATTTCAATTTCCAGTCACGATGCAAATCTAATCAATATGAAGCTTATCTTAGCTAATATAAATTAGTTCTCGTTCCCTAAATTAATATTATCTTCAATTTTATAGATCAATGTAGTAGATTTTATTTCAACATTGCAATATTTAATATAAAATTAATGAAATACTTAAATCTGCATATGAGTGTATGTCTGTAAAACTTTTCAGAATTCTACTGTATTACTTAATTACAGGTGTCAAAGCTCAATTATCGATGCACAAGTTAATAATTGTTGATTGAGTCACGGTATTAATAAAATATAGAAATTATGTCAAATCTGCATGTTTTTTTTTTTTTTTTTTTTTTTTTTTTAACGTCGCCATGTTTATGCTCCCATGTGGTGCTAATCGACGACGGGGGTCTGCGGTGTGTTTGTAAACAAAGCACATGTAATTTTTTACAGAGGTGCTTGTATCAATCGGCAGAGACTAGGATTCGAACCCGGGTCACCGGCGTGGGAATCCGACACTCTACCGACTGAGCCGCCGCAGGCCCCAATCTGCATGTAAATGTAAAATTTGTTATAATTAGGGTGCTTATAATGTATAAAACTTTTCCACTAAAGGTATTGTGCTGTGGTGTATCATTAGAGTTCCTAAAAAGTTGATGAATAATGAACACGCTACTAATAGAGTAAAAAATTTTACGATGCGGATGTTTTAATTAAAACTTTGTCAATAAAGTTAATGTAAGCAATTATTATTATTGTGAACTTTAAAATTGACCTCGATATCAAAATAAATTATCATTTTATTAACAAAACCATACAATCAAAAAAATGAAGAATACTTTTATCGTTTTTTTTACATGTCGATATTTGTATTCTAAATATTTATAACTTTTATTTAATAATATTTATTTAATTATTTATTAATTTATTGACAAATCTTTTACGTTTAAACACTTCATCAGATAACAAAAAAAAATAAACCAATGTCTTAAAACACCTTTTCCGAAACACATTCTTCTAAACCGTATTTATCGCGCTTCAACAAAAAAAATAGTAAAAAAACTTCCGCGCGCGGTTCCGCACCGATACGAGCTCCCTTATACCGTTCTCCGACCCAATAACGAAAAACCACTTAAAAACTTTTATCAGCATCGCCTCGTCAACGTAATAATACACTCCCGCAGTGCAGCGGCAACTTCGCAATATCCATCGGGGCGAGAGTATCGGCAACCCGCACACACACACACACTCCTAATATATAACCCTCGATTTGTACAATAAACTGCTTTGTTTTGAAAAATTTCCCAGTCAGCTCGACCCGTAAACAGCCCATTAATTTCACCCCTCTCCCCCCCTCCCGCACTTGCATTCAAGCAAATTCTTTTATCAATGCAAAGCGTATCGATCAGCTACCCCCTCTCGAAATAACAAACTCATTGAAAATAAAGCATTCACCGGGCGGGTATCGCAAGAAAACAGGCGAGCGAGCGAGCGCGTCACAAATCACGGCTTGTTGTTCTCTCTCCTAGCGTGCTAGCCGAGGCTAATAAACCTCCGACGAGGGCGCGCGCGCGATTTTAAAACGAGGACCTTTTATAACCCGAGAGTCGAGCGTTTTCGGCGTCATATACGTGCGCGCACGGTGCGGCTGGCTTATTTGTGCGAGACGGACGGCGAGGCACTTGTTTCGGATTCCGGGATTTCTTTTCTTTTTTGCCCTCTTGCCGGTGGAGTCTTTTGGAATTCGGCCAGACAACTTGAGGCGAGAGCGTGGATTTTAGAGAGGAGAGCAAGCCGCGGTGAAGGCTTAGGGCGGCGGAGGAGGGGACCGGGGGGAAAGAATGGAATGATAACAGTTGAGGAATCGATGAGGTATTTTGGAGTAAATAGAGGAGAAGCAGGTAAACTGGCGCAGCTTAATACGGAAAATTAGCTGCATTAGTAAATATTAACACAATTATGATTTATTATTAAGGTATAATAGGAGAATGTTCAAACAGCAGTAATATAAGCAGTTTTATTCCCTGCTTTATTAGAATATATATTCTGTTTGCAACATATACATATTGTTTGGTCTACTACTAAATGTAATTGAATAAGTTTGTCTTAATTTTGATATTATGCAAGTTAATCCCTAGCATATACTAACTAACCTATGTATTTATTTTTTGGCCTGATATGTCTTCAAACTTGATTTAAATTTGATTTTCAAAATTTACTATGATTTTAACCAAAGAATAAAATACTTCATAAATGAAATAAGTATATATATTTTTTCAAAGTATACTATATGACTATAATGTAATATTTATTTTTTTTAACTCCGTAGGTTCTTGATAGTTTTTAATAAGAACGAAATAAATTAGTGATAACAACTACCTATAGTCTGAGAAAATAAATCCATCGAACTGACACAGATTCAGTGCCACCTGCGAAACTAGCAACGCAAGCCAGAGTAAATCCAATAGCAGACTGCGAGATCTGACATATCACGATACCAAAGATAGCCAGTTCCGTCTACTACAAGGAATGTTATTCAGATACCGGTATCAATGACCCGAAACGACAATACATTATTACACCACTGTTCCTTATTCGGTAGATAGGACCCATTTTAATGTTGAATTCTTTATAATCGGTATGCTGACCAGTTATACTCTATTTCTACTTAAAGTACCTCTCGCGATATGTTTACCCAACTTCAATAACTTTGACCCCCGACTCGAAGGACAAACATCAGCTTCCATTTTCTCATTTCCCTTTCAAGTCGATGTCCACTGGTGTTCCACTGTAGTCAATCTTCAGATTTAGACGCATCTAGATCATGAGATTATATTGTAACGTACGAAGAAGACGAAACAAATCAGTGAAAAAAGTAAGTGGGCTACAGGAATCGAACTCACGGACCCAAGAGTGCGAGGCTCGTGCTTTACCACTGAGCTACCATCCACGATGCAAACCGACCGTCCACGATGCAAACCGAGTGCTTTGTAATCTACATATCCCTTATCGTTGACTTGTGTTAGCTCGTACTACGAGCGTCGTGGAAGACATATCCGTGACAATATTCAATGCGTGATACAATATTGTTACTTACAACTTGTTTATTATAGTACAGTATTATATCTTATAGCTCGCAAAAAAAGGTTAGTTATTAAAAAATGATAATTTGTAATTGGCTAACTATTGTTGTAAGTAACATCTTGAATATCTTTGTAGTGACCTTTGCTTAATTAATCGTATTTTGATGAACTGGAGATGTGCTTCTCTTTGTAAAATTGTTCTGGGTACTTTTTAAAAATAATTAATGTATTAGCTGTTACAAATTTTTACTCTTATCTGTATAAAAAATTAACTAAACGGAACGTGGTGATCCATAATTTGGAGATTTTATTTCTGAACATTATCAAAAATGAACAAGTGAAGAGTTTGTGTATTTGACATTATAGCAAAATACATAAGAAACAAATGATCTGCGTCAAGAATTAGTTTTACTTTTGCGTTAAGTCAACATGTCCGGACATTGCATATCATTCTAAAGTTAGACATCTGACTCACGATCACATGCAGGTCTCGTATTTCCGACAATGAATGTTCCACACGTACAGAAGTCTAAGAAGATCATCTTAGTTCGGCAACTAATGAGATGAAACAAGTTTATGCAAAAATTTGATAGTTTATTATATAGGAAGAACATGAGATAATAATCAAAGTATTTTAACTCCAATTAGCAATTGAAAATTATACTTAAGTTCTTATTTAGTATTGGGAAGTACAAAACCGTATCATTCAAATACACAATATATATGATGATTTTTCAACGAGACGTGACTATCAAGTAGTTTTGCTTTCTCAAAGAGAAACCTTTGTAACGATGAAAATTTCCGGATTAGAAATTTTGATAAATTTTGATGTTTCTGAGGGTTCTCAATCAGAAGAATGTTTTGTGTGCCTGTGCCTGTGTCAGTGACTGTGTCTGTGATTGTGTCTGTGTCTGTGCGTGTGTGTGCGTGTGTCTGCGTGCGTTTGCGTGCGTGCGTGAGTACGTGCTTTTGCGTGCTTACGTGCGTGTGTGTGTGTGTATGTATATGGGAGTGTGTGTGTATGTGTATGTGTGTGTATGTGTATGTGTGTGTATGTGTATGTGAGTGTGTGCGTGTGTGTATATATATGTGAGTGTGTGTGTGCGTGTGTGCGTATGTGTGTGTGTGTGTGTGTATGTATGTATGTGTGTGTGTGTGTGTGTATGTGTGTGTGTGTGTATGTATGTATGTGTGTGTGTGTGTGTGTGTATGTGTGTGTGTGTGTGTGTGTGTGAAATCATGAATTAATTTTAGATTAATGCGAATTATTAATTATAAGATTGAATAAATCGATTAATCAGAACCTATCTTAAAGAAAGAATTCTTCTAAGGCAGCAGTGGTTGTTCAATACTAGTATGGTATTATATTGAAATTCAAAATGCATTCAGGTAGTAAATAATTTTAAGAATTTATGTTACCAAAAGTCAGTATTTTATTTAAATATGGAACAACATGAAATCGTAATATTATTATAAATAAATATACTAAAGTAACATGAATACTGGATAGACTCAAACTTATTTAATTCAAACTGTATTAAATATTTTTATCTGCAATTGCTAAATATTTTCTTTAATTTAAAGTATATTCAGAAAATCATATATAAATATGATTTTTTCTAGTATTAAAAATGCTAAATATAATCCTTTAATGATAATGAAATTATTCACCGGTAATTTAAAATGTTGCAACGAGATTTTCCATCTACTTATATAGCGTAAAAATCAAAGAAATAGGCAACCAATGAAACAAAAAATGAAGAAGAAGCTACGGCGAAGAAAAGAGGCCGAGAAAAAAGGAAAGAGAGAAAAAGGGGGGATGACCGCTTTGGCACAGGCGCCTAATCGCCTCTCCACGATAACCGTCTTCAGCATCATAATAGCCATAAGTATTTTTCGAGGGAAACTCTTATTCCACCCCCGTCGCTCCCCTTATCTACTCCGTGCGTCTCTCTCTCTCTCTCTCTCTCTCGCTCTCTCTCTCCTAGCTCCCACTTCTACTGGCACCTTTTTCCCCACGCCTCGAGACTGTGTCTCGTGGCATCGCTGATAATGCGGGAGCCGAAGCTGAAGCTGAAATGCGCTGAATCAATTTAAACTTTTTGTCTTATCTCGTGTGGGGCGCCAGAGCCTCGAAGCAGCTTAAAACGAAAAAGTAAATTGTTGCAGGTATGTTTGTGCGGCGATGCGCGTAGCTTGAGAGTTTATGGATTTTGCAGAGTAGAGGTTTGTAATTAGTGCGTAGTGCACATATTTGCACGATATTATAATGGCAATAGTCAATAGTAAACAGCCTCCATGGGCTCGAATTTGTAGCATGTATGATATTTCAGAATATAATATGGGTTATTCAACTGAATTACATTGTCATTTAAAAAGATTTCTTAAGTTTGCGTCTTTGATATTAAAATTATTAAAAATAAACAAGGCATATTGCTTAAATAAAATCATCATATTTTTAGGGATAATTGAAATGTAATAGGTTATAGAATAATAATTGAATTCTTCGCACGAAAAATTTTTCTCTTTTCCTTTTCTGTAGGAACTCGTTTTCAAGAAAGAGGAACATAATTACAAAGAAATGTAGTTGGCAAAGAAATTCAATTGCGAAAAACCTAATTAAATAAGTTTGAGGCTAAACGTGTTGAAATAATATTTGTAACATCGAAATGAGCAATCTTTATTTAAACCGCTACGAAACTTTGTTAATCAGTTTGTGCCCAACCGAGTTTGGCAACCGCCGTGCAATAAATGTGTATTCCCAGATCACATTAATTAACATGTTTAATGATGGGGATATTGATCGCCTCTCAAAATGCACATAATACACAATTTTACGAAAAACAACGATTTTAATTATTTGTATAATACTAAAAAAATTTATTTTTGTACCATAATATTTTAGTATCTTTTCAAATGCAAAATTATTAGAAGGTTATCAAATTATATAGTTTGCAGATGATACGATATGTGCCTAAACTTGAAAGTGTCTAATCTGTAAAAGAAATTATATAACTAAAAAACGATTGAAAAGAATTTTTGCAAACATCTCTTGAGATTACGTTAACCCGTTAAGGTCGTATATTGTCTGTCTGAATATCATAAGGCCTTAGTACATTGCGATTACCAAATTCTTACAGGGTTGTATAATTACGTGGTTTGTAGACCAACTATACGTCGAAAATAATTGTAATATTTTAATATGTATAATTTGTTGACAAAAAATAAAGATTAAGTGGATGAATAATAAAGAAAATTAAAATAAATTTCGTAAATTTTTGAGATAGTGTTATGGATAATTGTATTAAGTATTTATGATTCTGTCCGAAAAGGGCATCGATAAAACCATTTCACAAAAAACAAAATAATCATCTCCATCGAATAATAAAAATCACATCTACGCGCGAAAATAATCCCCCTCGATATACACCCGGCGAATTATTTTTAGCAACTCCGAGTGAATAATGGCACCCTCGAAACAAGTCCAACTCCACAATGAACAAAAAAAATACCACCGCAGTCCAAAGAAAGGCGGGGTGGGATGAGGCGCACAATGACATTTTCCCGCGCTCGACATATCGACTGCAGCAGCTATCCCCAAAAGTCATTGACAGCCCTTCGGCCCCCCGGTGATGCACGCGCGCGTATCATTTAAAATTCAAATTCGCGATAGTGGCTATTTCCCGTTAAAAAACACAGCGCCTCGAATAATAATGGACCCACTCGCAGGCCGATATGTATAACGCAACGCAAGCTGAGCGTACAAAACGAGCTAGTGTATACAACAAGAGAGAGAGAAAGAGAGAGAGAGAGAGAGAGAGAGAGAGAGAGAGAGAGGGCAGTAGGCGTTACACAGGTGAATTTTTCAACGGGTGTAACAGCAGTCAACACGCGCACCAGCCTTTTCGTCTGTATTCGCGTTTGCGTAGTGTATGCCCCGGGACCGGAAAGACAAAGTACCGTGAATTTTTATTGAACCGAGTGAAATACGCTCGACAACGCTTTAAGGGCGTTTTTCACGCCAATTGCTTGAATAAATTTGAAAAGCGCGAGAGTTTCTCTGTCTGTCTGTCTCTCTCTCTCTCTCTCTCTCGCTATCTCGCTGCCAACGCTTTTATGCGTCCGCGTTTTATTTTAGCTCGCTGGTTCGTTACTTTGGCCAACAAGCTATGTGCGAGCGAATTAAGTTAGCGAATCGGACCGGGCCCTGGAATGCAATCAGAAAAATATCAGCGGGTGCGCAGTTTGCGCTTCTTCGTGCGCTGATGGAAACAGATCTCGATTAGCTCACATCTATTCACGATGGTGTGCAGACTAGAGACAAGTTTACTTTCTTGATCAGTTTTCGAGCATTGATGAATTTCGAGCTTTATCGTCCACTGGGAGAAAATTCGTATATCGGACTTAAGTTGAAAAGAGATAAGAATATAGTATAAAATATTGCACTTTATAGATTAGTACCTAAATAAGATGTAGTACCAGAGCAATAATAAGATTACCGTTTCTTGATATGAAGAATGCTTTAAGTTAGTTTTAAATATTGCTGTTATTATTTATTAATATTATTAACATGAAATAAAACTATTATTTATGTTTCTGAATTAATTAATGCCGGAACTTCGATGTCTATGTATTTTTTTACTTATAAAATAATAAATTTTTAGATTAAACTTCAGTACTAATTGTCTTACTAATCAAGATTAGAATGGAATGTTGTCTGATAAAAACTAATTGTTTTTAATGTTTTGGTTTAACTCCTGGAGCACCTAAGACTTCTTCCAGAAGACCACATCACTTTTTTATGGTTCTTAAACACTTATTGGAGAGGATATTTCAAGTTAGTTTACTTACCACATTCTTCACCTGAAATTTCTACGATGTTCTGATTTCAGTTAGATGAAAAGGAACTGTGCTCTTATATTTCTCTGATATCCCGGGTAAAAATGGCTCATATATGATCATATATAGCGTTTCGTATATTATCATATATGACCATATATGCTCGTGTACGATTTTTTGTCATTAAAATATTTATTCGGGAGGATTTTTCATTATACGACTTAAAAAACTGCACTGCACTAAGATAAAGTTACCACTTTCGGAAGTATCATCCGGATGATAATGCTCAAACTGAGGAACTAAGCTACGATACTATGATTCTAAAAATATTTTCTAATAAACATAATTATTTAAAAAATGAAATCCGAAAATTGACAAAACTGATTGCATATATACCCATCTATTCCCATATACGACCATATATGATTATTTATGCTTATATAAAGGCTATATATAACCATATATAATAATGTATTACCACATATCACTATATACGATTATATATGACTGTACATGCTTACATATGCCTATATGTGGATCCTTTTGAACATCTAAATGAAACTTTTGATACGTCCATATAGGTTTATATATAATGGTATAAAGCCATACATTGGCATACATGATCATAAACGTTCATATATGTTTATATGTTGTCCTAATTCATTTATGCTCATACATGGATATATATATATATATATATATATATATATCCATATATGAGCATAAACGAATTAGGACAACATATAAGCATATATATATATATATATATATATATATATATATATATATATATATTATCATATTCATATATCTTCGTATATAATTTTCTTATATGATCATATATGATCATATGTAAGTTATATAATCTTACATAAAGTAATTTTTACCCGGTATACTATTATTCACTTTACACATGTACATGTAAATTAATTGGAATTTAATTGGAATTTAATTTGAATTTACCAATATAATTGGATGTAAATTCCTAATAATTATTACATCCAATTATTTATATTATATTGGTTTTAAAAAATTAATTAAAACAAATGATTTGTTTAGAATAAATGTGCCCCGCAAAGAGTTAAGGTATTAACTGGACAGTATGGTTGGTCATGTAAAAAATAAATTAGAAAGTTGTAAGTTGTTTATTTGACCCGGCAATATGAGGATATCAATAAATTATTTTGATTTATCTTTATTTATAACAATAAATTATTTTAAACAAAGCACTGAAATCGGTTAAATCTTTACAGCAAATAGTACAGATAAACTATCCTCAAAACAACGAGCGCGACGCGTCACTTTACTCGAGCTGAACGTCCCTCTCCCTTTTTGCGCGGCAAATCGCCGCTTCTCTGTCAGAAAGCGCGCATCCATCTTTCCAACGCTTCGGCTCTCCGAATCTTGCAGAATAATCACTTTCTATCCTAGGTTTTTTTTATATAAATCTCGGTTCCCTGTCCGAGCGCCATTGTAAGAGTTAATTGATTTTCAACTATTAATTAGAAGTTTTAAATTATTAATATTGTTAATAATAATATATGTTTATCTGCCTAGGTACTTACTGAAATAAAATAATAGGAAAATAGGAATTAGGAAGATTCATATATATAAAATATCATTTGGTTTCAATTTAAGCAAGGGTAATATTTATAGTCTTGTATTTATTGCTACAATGTTCCACTTTAGGAACATAATTTGCGTATACTTTGTCTTGCTCCAGTAATGAATAAGCCTACTGAAAAGAGAGACAAGTATACCGACCAAATTGTTTTCTAGAGAACGAGAGGAGAGCAGGTACAGCTAGCTAGGCGCCTCAGCGCAGACTGACAATTTGTGAATCGACAGCCTATTCGCCAAATTCGGCAACGGTGAAAATCGAGTCACCGAATTACGTCGCTTAGCAACGCTGCCCCACTCTTGTCGATCCCTCACACATTCACATCTTACTTGGACGAAGACATACATCCTTCTTAATTCCATATATGCAAGAACTCATGCACGAATATTCTGTTTTTCGGCAACCAGTTTCACGCGCAAACGCGACTTTCAATTCATTTATTATATTAAGAATAATGTATAAAAGTATTCTATTAAATAAGTTATTAAAATAATCCAATATTTATACCATATCCATATGAAACGTTACAAGTTATCAAAATAATCCAAGAAATCGTTAGTACTAGTACATATTATCAATATTATTGTTGCTATCAATATCTTCTTTATTTATAAATGCTAGTAGATACAAATTTCTTAGATATTTATAGGTGGATGGATTATATTATTCGTTGATAGTTGTTAATGTTGGTAAAAGAATTGAATGATCGCTACGAGTAAAATTCTTCTGAATCCTCAAACAAACAATTAACCTGGGGGGGGGGGGGGCTGACATCCAATAAGCTGGAAAATCGAATCATTTCGTCGCTCCCGCCGATGGTAGACTGACCGGGCGAGAGATTTGGATATCAGCAAAGCATGAAGAAGTGATAGGGATAAAAATCATGAGTGGGGAGAGCTGAAAACGCAGCTTCGAGAGAGACGAGACTTTGGCAAGAAATTGTAAAGTGCGCGAATACGTAGCGAATAGGTGGCGAGTATGATGCTCCTGCATACACGAGCACGCAAGTATGTGTATATACACGTGTGCGCTACGCATGCGTTAGAGCTATATCGCGCCTCGGAACACCTCACCGTGAAAAAGCTAACGATGAAACTTTGGCCAGGCGCGAACTGTACCACCTACTCGACGTAAAAAGGACAAATTGTGGACAAGGTAATCAGGATTTTATTAGTTGATGCTTAAATGTTTCTTTAATATATAGAGAGAGTATTTATAAGTATTTTTTAGTGTATTGGTATCTTAAGGGAGATACTCTTTTTTATTAAGAGTATTGTTATGATAATGAATATAAAGCTTTTCTAAAAATTTTCTTTTGAAAAAATTGTTCTCTCGGCTCACAACTTGTAGTGTCGATTGTACATTATCATAATGAATTTTGTGTCAAGTTATAGGAGCTGTAAGTAATTTAGTATTGATAACATATGTGGCTAATGCCGACGTCTTTTTTTCATTGTTTACATCTCTCTTGTGTTCTGTCGCCTCTTTAGAAACTTATGTTTACTCATGCCTATATAAGTATCTGGACAATCGTTACAATCTATCTTATAAATAATATTGTTGAAATGTAATTTATCAAGTTTATCTTGTTCTAATTATATTAAATGATTCTGTTTATGCAAATGAAGAAATTGGGTATATGCATTTTAAGTAAATCCCAGACACTTGATAACAGTCATTTTTATTTAGATCTAATTGCGTAAGATTTTTATTTCAAAAATATCTATCCTTTTCCTGAAAAAACGATCAATATCTAGTCATTTGTGTAAAAGAAAAATAATGTTTCAAATCATTTTTATGCAAAATTATTTATATGGTTCGAATCTTTTTGCGAAATGCAAATACCAACTTTCTTCATTTGTACGGCAGTACTGTACTTGTGTAAAACTTGGTTAATCTTGGGTGTTAAGTTGTTTATAAATGAAAGAAACATACACATATTATTATTACGAGTGTTATTAGTTTTTAACTGTTTGTTATTGTTATTAATATAAGATAATCTTTTATTAATGTATTTCATAATAGAGTTTATAGGATAATTATTAGACTTAGTATTTCTTTTACACAAAATCTGAACAAATCTTCAAAATTTCTAGGTTTTTAAAAGGTAAGCAACTTTGATCATTTTAAATACCTAGTTTCTAATTTTCTGATAATTATTATTGTTTTTCTTTATTTTTACAAGGAAATGTACGCATGCAGCTATTGATAATTGTGATACGCCGTTGTCGTCATTATCACTGTACGAATTATTTTTGTCGATCAGCCCTGGAACGGTGGAATTCTCGTCTGGATTGCGCCGTTTATTTCTTATCGTATGTAGAGCTGAGCTGCTTCTGAAGGAGGCCATCTGGATTTTTGCCAGCACTGTTGTGTGAGTACTTTTTTTGGCTCGTTATGTGTTTCAATTTTTTGGTTTTCATGTGTGCTGGAAGTTTGAAATTCGTATAATGTGGATGTTTGCTTGTTGCAGTAAGAAGAGATATCGCGCCTTAAAAAGATGTATTAATGAGATATAGATATTGTTTTTTTTCTGCATTTATTAGATAAAAAAGTATTTATTCAAAAAATTGTTTTATAAAATTAATTCTACAATCCGTATTTGGTGAATTTTGTAATATAGACGTTAATTACATTGTGCATAACTGATTTGAACAGTAGCTTGATTAGATATTACCACTATTATGCGAATCACAAGTATCAATTTACACTATGTAATATGTGTTTAATATACATGAATGTTCCCGTACCATGTTTTATTATATTTTTCGAGTTAGAGTTAACTTCTACTATGCTGTGCATATAATAAAATTATTTTCATTAATAAATGTTAGTATAAACAATAGTTTAATTTTTTATTTAAAAATACATTATTTTAGTGCAATTCGGGCTTTGCAATAGGCATATTGTTTGATTTTCAATTGTAAGCATTGTTCAATAACGGTCTGCATTTCCTACTCGATATAAATGGCTTGCTGGTTTGTATAGTCTGGGACAAAGCAATTCTGAATCAAAATGAAATAAATTCTTCTGAAAATTTAATATTATAATTAACTAATTGATAATATAATAAAACGTACTTTACGATTTTACAAAAAATATTTCTTTTTATATAAAGTACCCAAAATATGCTAAATGAAAGAAGAGTTCAATTTTAGTAGTACAAACTAATGAAATTAATCCAAATATACTCCTGGTTAAAAGTTTAAATCCTGTTGGACCTTCCAGGACCGATGCATTTTTTTCTCATTTTCCTCAGATTTTTTTGTGATAAACTTGAAATTATGCAAAATAAATATGCCTATATGTTCGACGTAATCTATTTCCAGTCTCATAGTGGAAATAAAGTTATTTTTGACCGTATAGAAGAAGAGAAAAACAAAATACTTTAAACAAGATTATTGCACGTATCAACAAACTAATGCTCAAAAACCACAGCCTGATATTTTTCATATTTATTTGTCAACGATTTCTATGCTTAAAATTTGGAGAGTTAAGTGGCTCAGACAATCTTAAACAGAGCGAGTAAGCGATGCGTGGCATGTAAAAAGCGTGCGTGTAAGGCACGACCAGCAATGCTCGTGCTTCACGCTCGCCTTTTATTCTTATTCATCTCCGTCGGTTTGACATTATATTAAAAAAGAAAAGGAAATATTAATTTATGTAGTTAAATAGTAAAAGACACTCTAAAATCGTGATATATAAAAAGGGGAAAAAATATCAATAACTTGGAACAATGAGAGATTAATTTGATTGATAAGAATGTCAATTTCGTTGTCTTGTTGTTATCTTGTACCACTACTTTAGACCTAAATAATCAAGTAAAAAATTCTTTTACAATGTAAAGTTTCAGTTGGTTAGCCACTGATGTAACAAACGTCTATTCTCTTTGTACAAAAACATTAAAACTTTGGTAACTTGTTTTTCATGATTAAGCGGGTGTCAAAGTCAATTTGGAAATTCAAATTTCCCGCCTTAAATGTTACCGACCGAACAATAAATAATTTTATATAACTCGTTATATATATACCTTATTATCCAAAACGAAGAGGTAATTCCCCTCCGTAGTACAATTATCTACCACTGTGCATAGTTTCAAACAAGAACTTCAAAACCTCTACGAATGGCATAGGAACAAAATTTGAAAGGTTCGAGTCCGGGTTAATATAAATTTTGTTCCAATGTCATTCTTAGAGATTTTGAAGTTTTTGTTTGAAACTTCGCACAACGGTAGATAATTGTCTTACGGAGGGCAATAACCTCATAGTTTTGGATACTAACGTTTATATATTGAGTTATATCAAATTATTTTTTGTTCGGTCGGTAACATTTACGACGGAAAATTTGAATTCCTAAATTGACATTGACACCCCCTTAAAGAAGGCAACAAATAAATTTTAAATATTTTTAAACGCCAATTTTTTTCTTTTTCTCTATTGGTCTCGGTTTTAGTGGCATTATTGTGAAAAGTGTTACAATCAAGTTTTGTTTCTTTGAAATCTGTAGCTGTACCGTGGAATAGTTAATAATAATATGAAATTTGTTAAAGGTATATCTAAAATTCGATTTTGTATGCATTTTTGTGCTTTATTTTTCGTTTCTCTTGAAAAACTGCGTCTAAATGTCGTTATTGTAAACAATATTAAATACAAAAAATTGTATTTTTTCGTTATTTACAAGTGCACCGTAGAAATTTTTTGCATATAATGTGGTAAAATCCAATTGTGTCCTAAAAATCGATTTTATATGCCTTTTTTCGCTTTATTTCTTGTTATACTCGACAAGCTTTGTTTAAATGACGTTTACATAAAAAATTTTGAATACAAAAAGTTTTTTCGAGTTCTACAACTTTACCGTGAAAAATTTAATAAAAACACTAAATTTATTCAAGATACAGCTAAGATTCGATTCTTCAATATCTTTAAAAGTTCTCCTATATGGAAATATACTCATCGGGTATGGTTGAAAATAGACACATCAGCTTCTTATAATGTGTCAAGTAACCTCTATAAATTTCAGCCAGTTTCACCGCAGCCCTGCTGAGTTATTGCATAAACTTGATTACATACATATATAGATCCATACTCCAGTCTACTTTACTAATGGCAGAGGGTCTGATTAAAGACACCGATGAGTCACTATACATCATACATCCATACATTCATCTACGAGGATGATTGAAATGTGTTCCTATAGTGTAAAACATGTTTTTATGCAATAATTTGTTAGTTTTAAAGATATTACACTTTTTGCGATGACGAAAATATAAGACTCTCCCATGGAGCGGTCGTGCCTAAAAAGGAACTTAAGATTGAATATAAATCCAGAAATATATTCTGTCATCTAGATGGTGTTTGGTGTTTTAAAATTGAAATAATTAATAATAATAACTCTGTTGACAAAAGTATTGCACTCGACTAAACATGAAAAAAGCTAACAGCGCAGTCAAATACGAATAACTTTAAAATCACAAGGCTTATGAAATTAAATGGCAGGTTTTCTATGCTCGCATTGAAAAAAAAAAGAAAAACAGGTATCGCATCTATATAATGCTTCAATAATTCCTACCTCCAATAGAAATCGTGATACCCGTGCTTTGAAAAGGATCGTTGATCGGTTAAATCCCCCTTTTAACTTTCAAGCAGAGCGTCCGCGTTGTGCCAACAAGCGAAAAAAAAGCGCGTGAGAGACTACAAAAGGTAAAGCAAAAAGGCGTACCAAAGCCTTCTACTGTGACGGATAAGCCAATACGCAGCAATCATAGCAGTATCGTGTATCTCAGTGTTATCTATATATATATATATATATATATATATATATATATATATATATATAACTGTGAAATTCTTTACTGCACAATTCCTCCACAATTAGATATAGTCATACATGATTATGTATCAGTATATATGATTATATAAATATAATAAACAATAATCTTTTTTTATACTATGGGTGATCGGGGCAAGACATTCAATGAACAATAACGGATTCACCGCAATGCATTTATGTTCTTAAACTATTCAACTAAAGATTGCACTTGGGTCAAGACGAAATCATACCTTAATTAAACACATTTTTTGTAATTGAGTACCTGAAACGTAAAAAAAAAACATTGTTCTCGTTGAGCCCCGTATGCCAGGGCTACATGGACACAGTTTCGGTGCTTAATGGGCACCCCTTTTTTCAACCATAATAAGTAGAAAAATAACCTTTTAATACGAAAACTGTTCACAAATAGGTATTTTATGATCGAATCATCAATAATTTGAATGTATTACTGTTAATAAATTACTTAAATACCGATTTATGCCTGAATATGTAACTAATCATCGTTAAAGAATTGAAAGATGTGCAATTTGTAAAGAAAACTGGATATGACATTTTTTGGAATTACATAAACTGCGCGTTTGCACGTTGATCCCTTTTCCAGCGTGGCCATTTAATTTAGCCCCAAAGGACTCTTCCACTTTGTGTAGAGAAAACATTTTTTGACTGCAATAAAAATCAGAAATTCTTTTGTTAAAACAAAGTATGCATGGAGATTTTTCTATTAAATGCTAAGTAAAGCTGAACTTTAATACTTTAGTTAGATTATTTTTAGTTTCAATTACGATAAGAATCGGACTGAAATATACGAGAAATTTTAATGTTTCTTAAAAATGCATTAGCTTGCTTTAGCGTACTTGCAAGTAATTGGAGAATTTATTTAAGGAAATCACCACTCTACATCCCCCATTAACATCCCTACTTTTTCTACTCTTTTCTATTTTCTCCCTTACGACCCCACACCCTCCTATCTCCACGCTACTGATTCTCTAAGAACTACGTCGCAGTAAGCTCGCGTGTATTTTTGCGTGACGATTTCTAGTGTCACTGTAAGAATCATCACGATTGCAATGATTCTTTTAAAGAGTGTTATAAGTTAAGAATTACAATATAAACAGCTTTAAATCATATACTTTTATTATCTAAACACCAAAATGAAAATATGTTATTGAAAGAGGTTGAAATAATTACAACTGCCACAAATAACTAATGAGACGATAATTTACTCCTTATTAAGATAGTTCTTGCGTGCAGATATGTATTGTACAGATCCTAAAGTGCCAAAAAGTTGAATGAAGTTGTTTAAAATTTTGGTTTTATTGACCAAATAACTTTTTCGTATCTTCCATGGATCAAAATTCTGAAAACGATTATGAATTTCTGATGATAGTGAGAATATATTCATTTTTTTACTTAAATTCCCTTGGACAAAAATATACGTATTATCCAAATTAACAAAAAAAAAATTCAAGAAAATAAGCTAGCAGCTTTAAATCTGCCAACAACACGTTCTTCAAAGCTAATTATTTAGTATGCCCATTCTCAGTCCCGAATATTCACATGACTACTAAAGCATTTCAATTTTTCATAATTCCCAATTTCCCATACTTCTACACTTTCGTGCAAGAACCACCTCCAATACCCGCAGCTTCGGCGTTTTAAAACGACCGCATCAACTGCGCAGACAGGCGCACAGCTTAGTATCCTCGCAATCTTGATAAGTCCAAAGTCCGTGCCGATCAGAATCGCCCGATACTCCGCTGCTGCTGCTGTTGCCGGTGCGGCCTTTGGGCCATAAGTCGCGGCGGTTGGAAGCGCCGGGCGATCAAAGGGCAAAACCGTTGGCCCATTTCCCGCTCCCCAATAACTTCGGGGATTCCCGCGCTCGCTCCGTCTCTCTCTCTCTCTCTCCTCTCTCTCTCTCTGTCCTCTCTCTATCTTCTTTCTCTCTTCCTCTTTCTCTCTCTCGCTCGCCGATACCATAACGTCACGTGAGTACGGCGCCGCGCGCACGCGTTCCGAGTTACAAGCGTCCTGTGTGTATATACATGGCTGATTCCGCCGTAGATTGTGCATTTCGGGCGTAAAAAATGTTTAAGTGAAATTTGCTTTTTAAGGGTTTGAGGGATCTTTGTTCTCGTAATGACAGGTAGAAGAAGTATCCAAAACGAATCTACTGCAAACTATTTTTATCATAAGTTACCGGAGGCCATTTATAATTTTCATCTTCAGATCTACAAAATAATTATAACAAAATTATAGCATAAGTTTTTTAAAACCATTTACGAAGCATGTTATATAAGTAGTTAGATTTTCTTAGAATGCATTAAATAAAAACAAATCGTAGACACGTTAAAAAACTTCTCCTACAGTTTAAAAACTTTTGTCGCATGTTACTTAGTCGATTTTAAAAAACTTCTCTAGGCTTGGCATAGTATTTTGTAGATACAAAGATAAATAATAAATACGGCTAAAAGACCCATTTTTACCCATTTTTATTTTTAAGCCACACTTTATTATTTTAGTCGATTGTAAAACAATAACGGAGGTCGGGTCAATCATAAAAAAAGTAAACTAAGACTCTTAGAATGTCAGAATACTATTTATAATATTTATTACAATTATATACTTAATGTTCTACGGAATTAACATTTCGTGTTTAGCAACTCTACAACGATATGGAAACATCTCTGCACATGAGCTTAATGCATTTATCATTTAGTTACAAAATACACATTTTATTTATACTAATTAATATTATTTGCATAGTAGTAGTTTCAGTAGTAGTTTCATAGTGTTATGACACTGACTTAACTTGTAATGTTATTAGAGGGGTTAAATAAATAACCCAGTTATATAAAAATAAGACTAATTCTTTTATTTGTCAAGTGCCACTGTACAACTACGATTTATTAACGAACTTGTATTCTAGCGACGCTCGGGCACATACTGCTACTACTCCGAAAACAGACAGGACTGGGGCACGCCCCCTCTCATCTATACATCGCAACTAGTTATCGCATAAATTTTTGTACACTGCAAAGACAAGTGAAAAATAGTTTACACTCGCCTAATTTTAAAGTTCTGGTAACTTTTGCAACAGCATCGGATAATTTGAAACATATATTTTATTTTGAGAATTCACCAATAGATTTTCTGCCTAGAAAATTATCGAAAGTTTTAATATAGATATTTTCAAAATCGTGTGTGGTGCTATTTACGACATGTACAGAGAAATTGTCTTTATCGACCTTGGTTTTGAACAGAATTTAATATCATACTAAAATTTGAATACACGTGCAACGGAACCAGCCTATCCAAAAGTAGCACCATCTGTCATGATGAACTACATGTATTTCATATGGTGAATTCTGCCACTTTTGGGTACGCTGAACTGAACTGACATTTTAGACCAGTTTATTGATTCATTCTAAAAAAGGTATACCTCAACATATAACATATTTTCATAATTTTTGGTGCCTCTATAATATACATGTAGTAAAACCCTCGAACATAATCTGTTGTATATAAAGCATTTAGATCCATATCGGAATAACTTCATTATCAAAATTTAGTAAACGAGCATCAAAATTTTGAAACTTTTTATTAATCACGTCATCATTTATCTTATTTAAACTATACGCAAATGATTGCAAAAATTTATTTCAATGATAAAATTTATTACATTTTACTTCTTTATAACATTAACATTAAAATGTTTGCTATAAATTGAAGAATTTCTATAATCGACTAATTTCGTAATGGATCTAAACGCCCCGTACAAAAGTGCCTCCAAGCTCTGAATGCAAAATAAACCAGTTACGGTGAAATTACCCACATGTGTGTACGCGTATGTAAACAAGTGGCATACACGTACATAACCCAATGTGCGGGCCAGTGCAGAGTTCTCTGTGCGCACGAACGAAAATCTGCTTAATTTTGAACGGACCGCGTTTAATTGTTTAGCAGGATGCGTATTTGCTCATGTGTACGCGGTATCGCGCGATCGACTGGGGTGCAACTAATTGCAGGGGCAAGAGGAGAGATGCACTATTGTGGAGCAATGAAGCTTTTGTTGTCGACTGAACCACGTGATATTCTTACGTGCACTTTCACATTTTAGTATGTTAGATTGGTTCAAGTTGAGCGAATAATTCAACTGTGCTCATCGAAAACGTTGATATTGTTATGATAAGTTTTAAGGTGGTTATTTCCTAATATTTATCGATTAGATTATTTTATGAAATATCGGGAAAATATGATATTTAAATAGAAAAATACGTATGTTTAAATTGAAAGCCACTTATCGTCTATTTCTATAACAAAGTAATCTTTTTTTTAATATAAGTTTTCATATTTTTTGACTAATTGTGATAATTACCTTACAGATTAGAATAATAAACAGTATATGTATTTTAATTTTTAATTCATAAAAACAGTATATGTATTTTAATTTTTAATTCATAAGCTTATCCTACCATTTATCATAAAAAATTATTAATTTATTTTTAACGATGAAATTCACTAAAGCCTTAAATTTTGTAATATATGAATTACATACAAATTTTGAGACTGCCATTTTTATGTTCTGCTTTGTAAATAAACGATGTCACGTTTGGATAAAAAATAAAGCTGGTTGCAAAATCTCTTCTGGACAAATTATTCAATACGAATATTTGCCATCAATCATATGTTTGTTAACAAACGAGAAAATAACCGAATATCAATACTGTGATTGTAAATACTTAACAAAAGTATATAGCTCGATGCTCGTTAATATACACATTTCTCCGTTCAATCTGAATCTGACTAATGAAAGGTTTTAATTGAACAAAAATGTAAACAGAATTTTAATGCTTTTTATTTAATTATCCGCAATATAATGAGTGTTTCAATTGTTATTTTTTAAATCACATCCGTAACATAGTGAGATTGTGTATTCACGAGTTTTTAACAAGATTTCAATCAGTTGTTTTTAATACTCGATTAAAGAGTGAATGTTACAACGTTACATGACTTCCAACATAAATAATCCACAAGTTCGTAGAGTACAAAGCCGTATGACTGAGTTCTCAAACAAACTTTCGCGTTAAAGAATCAGTTGCAGCATACACTGTTAACAATCCATGCCGTATTTTTACACAAAATTTGTGTAAACTACGAATTTCCGTACACACACACACCTACGCACACACACGCACACACATACAAATATATATATATATTGGACTTACCTACTATTGGTTTCTAGCTTTGATTTAAACAAATAATTTACATATATTTCGTAAAATATAGTAATAATAGATGAGTTGCATGTGAGCAACGTAGCGATTGTTTATTTATCAATCTAGTTATCAATACATTTATCAACATTTCCTCTTTTTCTATGGTTTTTTGGCACCAAGACGGAGGCAGTGCCCCCTGTTTATTCGGCCGTCAACTGTCTTGCACTGCAGTAAACCGATAGGCGGTGAATTTGAATGTGTGGCTACGGCTTCTCTGGCTTCTGAAACACAAGGGGGTTGCTGGGGCTTTATCAACACTATTTATCAATAAGAGTGTAAAAAAAATGTTCGAAAAATCATAAGGCCCATAAATAATGAGGTTCCGAAAATGGCACACACGCACATCCGCCAACACATCAGACCACCAATTCATCCACCCAATAACCCTCCCACACACATACACGCACACACGCATGTATGGTGAACTCTTAAAAAAGGAATGTGAACTTATTGACGAGACCGGAGACCAGAGACCGGAGATTTTTGTGATCTTAATATTATAGGAGATAGGAGATTATAAAAATTACACTTAGACAAAACCCAAACTCGCTTGTCCCTCATTGAGTTCACCTCTATACAAAGTTTTAGACGTCAAAATCAACATCACCCTAAAAAATGATTGAAATGAAATGCTGATAAAATTAGTGAAGTACACATTCTCTGAAAATAAAAAGAATGCTTTTCGTTCACAATACTGTAGCGTTTAATTAGCTTATGATAATATTAGTGGGCCTTCAGTTACTAAGTTCTCTATAAAATTAGATTTAGATATATTGACGTAACTATCTATGTTAGTAATGCTTATTAGCTAATAATTTCAGTAAATACTCACATACTTGCTATAATTATATATTTTATTTTTCTCGAAAATCGTATTAAAATAAATCAAGTCTTTGGAAAAGAGATAGATTAACGTATAAAGAAATAGATTAATTTGATTTAAAACATATTTTTCTATTTTTCCATCGAAGTATTTCGTTCAACAGATTATTCAAATGTTAAAACACCGTAATCGATACAAGCTCGGTATCTTCCAACAAGCCCCCTCTCCTCAAAGCCAGTCCTAGAGATATATCCCGGAAAGCAGGCGAACGTTACACCAGGTTCCGTAACGTTCGCCGAGGTCTTGAAATGCAGCGCAGCTTCTACGCGTAGTCTCCCGGAGACATTTTCCCGAGATCCCCGAGATCGCTCCCTACTTCTGCGTGCATTTGCCAGCTGCTTGAGCATCATTTCAGCTTTCGAACGTCCCGTTCGTTTCATTGCGGCACCCGACGTTTGAAAGCTTTCGACCGCGTCTACATAATTCGCGGAATTTATGGTATTGATTTTTCCATATTTTAAAACTGTAAATGTTTGAACTAGAATTTCAGTTTACAGCTGTAAATGTTTATAATAATTTTTTTTAAGTTTAATTATAAATTATGAATTTTAAGGCGACACTAGAGTATATATACATATAGACTATAAATATAGTAAATGGAGAAAAAGGTTAGTACTTTTGCTTCCTTGGATTTCATACACGAAATAATATTTAGCACTATAAAAATTATAGATTAACATTTCTTTGTACGTAGTTACCGCAAAAGCAACCTCAATGCATAATTCTTACGAGATCCTTAGAAAATAATCATTGAATTTCGGTATGTAAAATGCTCGAAAGCTATATGTATAGTAAACAAAATATTTTATTTTCACAATTAGACATCTGAACTGAATACAGCATTTCAATGAATATTTTATAAGAATCGCGTATAGACAATGCGTCCAGCTCGCTATAAGCTGGAGGTCCCCTTTAAGCCCGCGGTAAGTACGTACAAAAAGATGTCGAGCTATAATTTTTTTAGTGCAAAATATTGTGAGGTTTGTAAAATCCAAGGACGCGCAAAGGGGCTAACCTTCTTTACCATTTACCATTTACTATATATATATATATATATATATGTTTATGCTTACGTGGCACCTTAATAATTTTATTTTTATACATTAGATTACATAAATGACATGATTGAAAGCAGTCTGGTAATTTAGTCTATGGCATAAGCTGCTTACGCCATGAACTATGTTCCTTTTATGATGGTCATTAACCACAAGTTCAGAAAAATAGTTTTTCCCTCGGGTGTCCTGTAAAGAAGACATAGGGGAGCAAACAGGTTAATAATTGAGTATTGTGATACGTCGCATTAGCGTATACACGTGTTTTAAACGAGATATTAATTAATCGTCTTTAAAACCTAAGCAAAGTATCTCATTTTCTCATATTATAGTGCTGCGCAATTGGAAGTCTGACTAAGCAAGGACGTAGACTACTTAATATTTTTTTCTATCTGTGTTCAATTTCTAATAAACAGTTTTTAAAATAAAATAATCAAAATAAATTTTTTTTTAAATTTATTATATAACCGTTAATACTCTTTAAAATCAAATCAGCTTTTCACTTTGAATCACTGAATAACAATTGAGCCGACCGCAATCAATCCAAAAATGCCGCTGCAAAAGTAACGCACCACAGAAACTTACAGATTGAAAAATTGCCAGTAAAACGCTTACGATCAGACTTAAAACCACTCAACTTACACACACGTTAATGCCCACGAAAGCTTTTTCACATAAACTCTAATCCCCTAAATCTCCGATCGCAAGCTCCACCTGATCCAAAATAAGCGAGCTCCCCCTGCACTCGAGGAAAATTAAGCGCGCGCGCGCAATCTTAAAAAATTCCATCTCTCGAAACCACTGCAGCCACGTACATAAAACCAATCCTCCCACGCCGTACACTCAGTCACAGCGCAGCGTGCGCGCGCTCGAGAATTCCCGATAATATTTTTGCTCACATCGACGAATAAATCGATAATTACTGGCACCGATCCAGACTCTACCGAGAGCGAGAGAGAGAGAGAGAGAGAGAGAGAGAGAGAGACACACAGAGAGATGGGAGGGGGGAAGCCAAAGCAAACAAATCGATTCTCGCGCACCGTGGCTCTACACTCAGTTCGATTGAAACTCAGCTCCGTTTACACGTATATACGCGCGCGTACGCGGCCCATACGAAATAAGAAGCTACCGAGCCACGCGGGCTTGTGCTTCAAAATCAAAACGAATTTCGTCCACGACTCGTGTGCACGTATACACACATGCCTTTTTCGCACGAGCCTTCGCGAGGCGCGAAGCCGAGAAAAAGAAACGAGTATGCGTTATAAAGAGACAGAGAGAGGGAGAGAAAAGAAAAGACACGCGGGCTTTTAGCCAAAGTGAAAAATCAACTCGGCGCCCACTCTATCTTTCTCTCTCTAGCCCGCATCTGCGGTCAGGGTATATTCTTCTGAAAAATCTCCGGGTGGTCCCCTGTAGGACTTGAAGAGAGAGAGAGAGAGAGAGAGAGACACGTCAAAAACTCGACAAGGCGCACCTGCCACCGTCACCGCAGTGGGAGGGTCCGGCGCGGTCCGGAGTGTCCCCCCAATATACGTGGCCGGAATAACCAAGGGGACTCTCTCTCTCTCTCTCTCTGTCTCTCTCTTGCTCTCTTCAAACGATTTATATTCTGGGCAACGAGCGGCCAAGCTTCTCTCTCTCTCTCTCTCTTATTCTGTTACAGAGTTGGGGAGAGCAAGTGCAAGAGCTTACGTTCGCGCGATCACTTGTGTGTATACGTAGGTATGTGTGCTGATGGGTTATGTATTTTGTGGGAGGACAAGGGGGTGTGCTGAGACTGGTACTTCATGTTTGCGTGTGACTGTGTTTTAAGTTTAGCGGTGACTTGGAATTTGAATTTTACGAGTCTTTGTGAAAAACTTTTGAGTTCTCGACTAAATTGCAGACTGTTGAATAGTAATAATGGAATGGGTCGTTAATTTTACAACCTAAGTGCATTGATTCAATGATTAACTGTATTGCATCCCTAGAACAAGACTACAACTAGAAGAATGTCATACTTTTGGAAAACGAAATTTAATTCAGTTTTCAGGTGTTTTCTGATACTTAAACATCAAGTATCGCACCTTTAGTTTTTTCCACTGGGCCCTTATTCTCGAGATATCTTATTTTAGAGAGAAATTTATGTTAGATAAAAAAGTCTATTAGTATATAAAGTTAGATGAAATAAACTTTAATTTCAACTGTATTTCGTGCAAAAATATGTGTTCGAGAGCTATTAACTTTCAAAAAGTGATGATAATTACATGAAAATCGACGTATTTAAAAGAATTAAATCCCTCGAATTTAGATATATTTTTCATCGTATTCTTTATACTTTATATTTCGAGATTAAGAGCACACTGGAACAACCTATGAGTACTGCACTTTATTTCTAGGTGTCAGAATACACCTCTCAAAGCCTCATGAAATTTCGATTCCCAAACCTCTACATACTTCTATTAAGATATCTCAAAATTCTATGGTTTTGTAAAATCAAGCAAATAAGCTTATTGTTATATTAAATACATTTTTTTATTTAAATTTAATTATTGAAATTTCGAAGTATGCTAAGAGTTTTTATTTTCGAATGAACTATACTTATAAGGGGAGACCATGGAGTCCGGGTCTTGGATTTTTATGAATCTTTGAGGATCGACTTTTGGTACCTAAAAATAAAGCACAGTACCCGTAGTTTTATCCATTAAGCCTTTATATATATACTATCAACGTTAATTCAATACGTCGTATCTACCATGCAAAGGCCCATTGTATGAATCCACGAGTATTGGGCTTCATTTTTAGATATCAGAAAACGATCCCTATAGTTTCATCAAAATCGGTGACCAGGACTCCGTGGTCCCTCCTTGTTAGTATACAACAATTGAAAGGTTGGATTCAATAATAGTATGAGCTCTTTAAATCAAAATGTCTCAAATTATAATGCTCGGATAAAGAAACCAAAAATATAGCATTGTTAAACCAGCTATTTTTAATCAACATTATATTTTTTGTCGGTTTATTTGAACACTGAGGGTACATTCTCAGTAGCGCGTAGCGCACGGGTGTACCCGTGTGCTCGCAAGGGTGCCCGTGTAGCCGCAAGGGTTCCGCATGCGCAGTAAACTCGCTCGCACAATTTAACGCGGGTCCCCTCGCGCTCGCACGGGTATCCGTGAGGTACCTTATTTGGAAGAACATTACCGCGCATTTGAACCTGAATCTGATTATTATTCTTTAGGATATTTATTAAGTTTAGTATATATACTAAACAAATTTTAGTTACTTTTTGTGTTTCCCTTAAAGCTAACTCTGTTATCTTGAGTATCGCAGATGTCTATTGTATTTTACATTTGTTATACTATCATACATTTTATCGATATTGTATACTAACTGCCATAATGTTTCAGCCCTTGAGTATACCAAAATCTGTAAACCATCCAATTGGCGATGCATTGCACGGAACTCCTGAAGCAACTTGGCAGCATTTATTTACCCTACTCGTACGGCTATGTTTATTTTCTAATTTCTTAAAAAGAATCTTAATAATGAAAACTTCAGATCTACAATCATCGACTATACCGACTAAACCATCGTGGTTCAATAAAACAAGATGTTTATCAATTGCTTTCATATTGCGAAAACATTAATGCTATGGTGAACAGCATACTCGTTCATTTGAAGTATATTTTTTAAACTGAAATGTACAAAAGGTTCATTCAATAACAAAAATCTGTCAATATAAAACTTTAGTTTATTTGTTCAACGGTAAATAATATTGTTGGTTCAATATAGCCTCTTTTCTTTCAATTGTGTTTCAGTTCAATCCAAGTCGACTCTATTGAAATAATAGTATATTTCATCGTAAGGTGTATATGATAAAATATAAAAGAAATGTCCTTAAAAGAATTCTAAAATAAAATTGCTTTTATTAAAACTATAACTTTTTTCTTCAAATTATTACTTTAAATTGCAGGTTAAATGCTTATTAATACTTACAAAATGTTGAATTTAGTTTTTACCTACCAATTACATGCCAAAGTTTTAAATAGCGATTTAATAGTTTTGATAGTTTCAAAATTAAAAACTACATTTAATAACTGTTTATATTTATAAAAAATAACAGAAAAACCAACTTTTGTAGCACTACTTTATTATTAAAAACTGTGTATTTTAATTTTTCTTATCTAAAATAAATTTCTCACCAAATATTGTGATTTTTGTACATATAAAACAGAGTACTCATCTATGCTTTTGTATTTTTAGATTGTCAGTCACCAGAATGTATTTTCATTTAGAATTTCATCAGAAACGCTTTTACTAGCCATATTTTCGATAGATTAAGATTATTTTATTGCTGTACATATTAAAAATAAGGAACCGAAGGCTTTATTTACAAGGAGAGTCCACAACCTGCGGGAATCGGTTTTCGATGAGGCTTTGGAAAGTGGTTTCTGGTACCTACTTAAAAATGATTCTTACCACCCGAAAATTCGTCTCATAGGCCCTTGTGGTCAAATATGACCTTTTATATTCAAAATATTCTTTCAGTAAAAAGTATCTATATTTTTTTTCTAGTATCTATACTTCGTATCATAACTCTGCAAGTTTCTTTGCTGGAGAAATGATATAATAAGATAAATAAGTTATCTAAAAGAGCTTTAATTTAAACTTTGTTTCACAAAAATATATAATTCTTTTGCAAACTTATGAGTAATCAAAAATGATAGCGTAAAGTGCATAGAAACTATTAAATTTGAAGAGCTGAAAATTCTTAAATTTTCATGCATTTTTCATCATTTTTGATTTCCAAAACTTGGAAACAAAATAATATTTTTATATGAAACGAAGCTTAAATTAAAGCTTTTTTGGTCAACCTTCTTATCTTATTACATTATTTCTCTTAAAATAAAAACTTGCAGAGTTATGATTCAAAGTATAGGTACCATTTTCTATTGAATTAACGTATTTTTAATCCAAAAGGTAATATCTTGACCCCAAGGGTTGTTGAGACGAATCTACCGGTGCTAAGCACTTCTCAAAGCCTTATCGAAAACCGATTCCTGCATATTGTGGACTCTCCTAGTTCGTGTATTTCTTATATTCTTTGTATATTCAATTTTAGCATAAATTATTGTAAATATAGACGTTTACATAAAAAATGTCTATTACTCGGTGTCCTTAAAAATCCTAAAGTCGGATATGGAAAATTATATGTGTTAAAAAAAAGATATCCTTATAAATCCCTCCTCAATAAAAATTTCACGCAGCACTTACAAAATAATGCCTTTTAATTTCCAGATTTCTATACGTGGTCACAAAGCGTTAATACCGGTCTTTTCAATCCGAAATTTCGCGCGCGTACGATGGAGAAAAAGCGAATTCACGGGAGCATTGCTAACCTCCGGCCTTCGACGCACTATATACGCGCGGCAAACAATAGCCGCTTTGTATTGAGTATAACGCTTAAAAGAACTGCGCGAGGGACCGATCTGGCAAAAAAATTTATATACAATAACCGAAGAAAGGGGCGAGGCACAATGACATTTTTTCCGTGCTCGACATATCGAGTATCCGAAAAAAGTCATTGACGGCGAGGTTGCACCTTCGAAAGCTCACCTACACCCAGTCGGCGATTGACGCACGTGCGCGTCATTTAAAATTCAAATTCACGCGCGCGCGTGATAGTGCTATTTTCCGTCGGAAACACACAGTGCCTCGAATAATAATATGCGAAAAGTGTATACGCATGGACGTGGGTAGAGGAGGTGTAAATGGAAAAGAGTGAGAGAGATGGAGTGTGTTGGCACGTTGAATTTTATGCACTATTGCAGTTTTAATTATATCTCTTTTTCACCGTGTCATTTGATTCTCGATTGCTTTCAATCCTTTCTATAGGCGTGGATGACTTGTCAACATTTGTTTTTCAGTTTAATGAAAATTTATTTTTGTAACACATCGTTATAATAGATAATAAAGCACTTCCTTAAAATTATACAGCAAGAATGAATATTTCTTTCTTATAGATTTTAATATATAAATTACAATGAAATTGTAAACCATCAACCCATCGAATCCAAGCTGGTCAATTAGTGATTCAAATCCCAAAACCCAATTAGCCCAAGCTGAGCAATAAGCAATTAAAATTTTAAATGATGAAGCCATAAAGCTATAACTTAAAACCTAACTAACTAAAGCCGAACAATTAGCAATCAATAAAGTTTAAGGGGGCAGGCCTGGGTTAAACCCAAGGAAAGACTTTTTTTCACAAGTTCACAAAATTTTTTATGTTTAAAAGCAATGATTTTGAAAAATTTTATACTATAAAAACATAATATTATCTTAAATTGTACCGTTGTAGAACCTCAAAATTTTGATCCTACACGTCACAATAAATCATTTTTTTCAATACTATATTTATTAAAGGAACTTTGATCCTCACATGATTGGAGGTGACATGAAGAACGAACATTTTTTTACAGTTATTTGACTCCTTTTGACATGTATTATAAAAAGAGCGAAGCACTTTTTCGTTAAATTTTGTTTTGTTATTTTTCTTGACGATTCAATCAATTTTTTAAAAAATATTAAGATTTATTTTAAAAATCGATTGGATCTCCAAAAAAATAACAAAAAAATTTTAACAAAAAAGTGCTCCGCTTTTATTATAATATATGTCAAAACAAGTCGAACAATCGTCGAAAAAAAATTTCGTTCATCATGTCACCTCGAATCCTGTGAGGATCAAAGTTTCTTTAATAAATATGGTATTGAAAATAATGATTTATTGTGATGGGTAGGATCAAAATTTTGAGGTTCTACAATGGTAAAATTTAAGATAGTATTGTGTTTTGATAGTATAAAATTTTTCAGAATGATTGTTTTTAAAAAAAAAAATTTTGTGGACTCGTAAAAAGAAGTCTTTTTTTGGGTTTACACCAGGCACGCCCCTTTAATGAATTAAACCATAAACTCTGAATACTAACCCAACTAACTTATGCTGAGGATTATACATGAAAAAAGTTTATATAATAAAATCGTTAAGCCTAAGCCCTAAACCCAACTAACCAAAGCAGAGCAATTAGCAATTAAGAAACTTCAGATAAAAAAATCGTAAAGCCTAAACCAAATTATTTATTTAAACATTATCAATGGCTAATGCATTTGCTTGGGCCAGTTCAGTTGAGCAAACTTTTTTAATGGTAATTTCTTAACTTTGATTAGTTGCGTTTAGGATTTAGGATTTCGATGAGGTTTTAGGAACTGGTTTCTGATAACCAAAAGTGATGTCCGGCACTCGTAGCTTTAGCTACGAATTCGTCTCATAGACCCTGTCTCCAACATATGATTTATTGTATCCGAAATACGCGTTGCTTCAGTAGAAAAAGGTACTTATACTTCGCATCATAGCTGTGCAAGTTTTTATGTTACAGAAATGATGCAAAAGACAATAGAATGATTTTCCATATATTTTTTTTCTTTACTACTTTCGATAGCTTTGTAAAGAAGTAATATTTTTATAAACAAAGCTTAAAAGCACCTCATTTCGTCAATATTTTGTCTTTCTGCATTATTTCTCTAATATTCTTTATGACTTGCAGATTTATGATCCGAAGTATAGGTATCATTTTTACTGAAATAACGCGTATTTCGGATACAATAGATCATATTGAAGACAAGGGTCTATGCGACAAAACTATGTTTGCTAGGTATGATTTTTACGTTCTTATCTTATTCTTCTTATTGTTCTTCTCAGAGGTCTCTATCAAAATCTACCACCTTTTTAGAATCTACCTTAAAAAATATAATAATTTTTATTAAATATTCTGAATATTGACAGATTTTATAGGAGACTCCTGAATAGAAATTGTGTTTTTCGAGAAATCTAAAATGTGTTGGTCTTTGTAAGAAATTTCGAAAGGTCTGTACTCAATTTCATAAAAATGTAATATATTTTTAAAAACTCCGAAAATCCAACATACTCGTAATAAGCGACTCGCACCCCCCCTCACATGAACATCTGAAGAGAAAACTATGAAACACAAAAATTCGCGCTCCAAAGATTCAAGAGTAATCCATCTTCACTCGAATACATCGACAAATTGCCGACAAACAAAGACACCCCAAACATCGTCACGTCATTCCGAACCCCCCGCCACACCGCTAACCACATTGACCTCTTATCCCGCAATTTTCCAGCCGTAAAACGCAGTCATACCTATATACACACCTCCGAAACTCGCGCGGCGCGGCTTAAATCATTCGTCTTCGCTCGAACGCCTGTGTTGACGATACTCGCAGCAGCGCAGCCATTAAAACGAAGAAGAAAGCGAGCTCAAAGCGTCGAAACACGATCGCGAAAGGGAGAACCTAAGCGATTTACAATAGCTTAATAAAAACGTTATTAAAGCCCCTCTACGCGCACGCGAGCTCCCACGGGGGTAGAGCAAAGAAAAAAGAGAGCCAGAGAGAGAGAGAGCCCGTCGTGCTCCCATCCTCCGACACAATGAATTCGTCGATTACGCGAGAATTCATGGCGCGCGTAAAGCGCTCGTCGGTATACTCCCTCCCCGCCTCTCTCTCTCTCTCTCTCTCTCTTTCTTTTCTACGGAGCTGGAGCCGGAGCCGGAGTCGCGCGAGGCAGATAAGCGCCGAGGGGCACTTCTGGGTTTATTTTCCGAAGAAATTCGATTCGATTTACGCGGATGAAACAAGCGCGCGCGCGCGCGCGTCTCTCCTCCTCCGCGTAATAAGAGAAGGAGAAAAAAAGAGCACGCCGAAGACTGCAGCAGCAGCTCGGCGCGGAATTGCCGCTCGAGCAAACGGCTCGGAATAATAGTCCGGGATTTTCTGCTGCTGCTGCTGCTGCTGCCGCGTCGCCACACGAAAGTGTATATACGCGCGCGCGCGCTCGAAATCTCCAGAGAGAGAGAGAGAGAGGGGAGAGAGAGTGAGAGGCTTGATCGCGTACGTGTGTTTGCTGGCGCGCGTGTCTACGATTGTTCGAGGATATGCTGGGTGTATATACAGGAAAGATGAGGAAGAGAGAGAGAGAGAGAGAGAGAGGGAGGATGAAAGTTTTGCATCTGTCGTCGCCTCATGAACTTTTATCTCTGTTTTTCGGAGAGGGGGGGGCACGCCAATTACTTCGCTGTTCCGTCCCCGCTGTGGCGTCTAGTCTTTTTTCTTTGTTTTCGAGTTTTGAGTATTGCTCCACTAGGCAGGATTTTTAAATTCAAAGCTGTGGTTGTGTATAGCGGTGCGGAATGCTGACGCGCGCGACTTTCTTATATGCGACAGTGTATCCCCGGCCGCCGCGTTTTTGCGATTTGCAATTTATACGGAACGAGGATGCTGTGGAGGAGAAGCAGAGATATCGATGATCTTTTTTTGCGCCTCTTCGTTCAGGAGCGAGGGCGGATTTATTGTTATTGCGCGACTGGCTGGAGTGACCTTTGACCGATAAATGAAGAGTTTTTATCGGATCGAAGAGGCGTGGGGTTTGGGGTCAGCGCCGGCTGAATGTAATGATTTTTGCTTTCACTCGATTTTGAGCGTAACTTTTGATGCGATTTGGTAGCGCGCGTAACGCTTGTTTCGTGTTGACAAATGGAGTTGTACGGTTAAAAGTTTGTGGAATTAAGTCGTTAGTTATGCGAGGTGACCGTATGAATGCCGATTTGTTTATTGTCTATGGAAAAGGTGTATAATAGATTGCATTAACAATGAAAGATATGTTATGGTAAGGTTTATTAATGATTTTTGCAAACCAAATGGACAATTTTTATTTGCCAGCGACGTTTCGGCAGCATTTATAACAAAGGTATAGCCTGACGAGGGTAGTGAAATGTTGCCATAACGTTGCTGGCAAATACAAACTGTCCGTTTGGTTCGCAAAAATCATTAATAAACCTTACCATAGCAATATGAGCTAACGCATATAAGAAAAATATGGTTTTTGAGAAAGGTAGGGTTTCGCTTTGAGATTCCGAAGTAAATTTTTGGTCATTATAAGAATATCGAAAGCTTTATTTTACAAATTGAAATAATAGTACCTACATTATGCAACAAGGGAATAAAGTTGACTTTATATAGAACTTTATTTCCGACTTAACTGTGGCCATTTTACTGATTTGAAGAGTGGAACCCACGGAAAAAGAAAGAAATACTTCAAAATTTAAAAAAAGACACAGAATCTGAACTTTACGTTATTCCCGGATTTATGGGAAATAAAAAATATGAATTTGCGGAAAAAAAATTTCGTGGAAAAAATAGATTTTTGGGAATCACTTGCTACTTTTATCCCGCTATTTAGGTCAATAAAGTGGTCAAGTACACTTGAGTCGTGAATAAAACGATTATTTCGAAAATAAATGTTTTGTTAAATTTGTGTCAAAGCTGAAAATTAAATGGAATTCTTCTCTTAGCTAACGTTACATTATCTATTACCTATTGCCATAATTAAAATTAAAGTATTGAAATTGCTAACAGAAGTTGCGTTTAATAAAGAATGAAGCAGCAGCTTGCTCTAATTTAATTACCCACTATTATGGCCGGTTTTTTCCGCCACTCATAAAATAATCACAATTGAAAAAAGACAAAAATTAATTTTTTTCCATACACTCTTTTAAGCCAATATACTTTTCATCGTTAATTTGACTTATTTTGAAAATGAATTATTAAAATCAAATCAAAGCTAGATCAACAGGACGCTTTGTGTTTAGTGTTTGGGTTTAATGACGATAGCATTTCTTACAATATTGATAAAACAAAAATGAAATAAATAACTTCTCGATTAATTAGCAATCGAGTTTGGAATCAATAATACAATACTAAATGATTTTTTATAAAAGAATTATTAAACAAATATTTCATGTTATGTTCACTAACAAATATGATATTGAAATCAAAACATCATTTGCAGTGAATGGCATTCGTTTATTTATATTGTTTGTAGGTCGAACAAAGAAAAATTCTACACACAATAATCAATATTTCCTTATGATTAAAATGTATTATAAAATATCATTGTGTACCTAAAATAATTAACGAATTTACAAGTAAATATAGCGACGTTACTTTCAATATTTAAATGTATTAATTAATAATGCTAAAAATCTAAATGATTGATCAATATAAATGTCGAATTAATAAATAAAAGAAAGTTAAGAATAAAAGCTGTACAATAAAGTAAATGAAAGTGAAATGAACTTGTTTTCTTTTATTTAAACTCGAAGAATAAAATAGAACTTGAAATAACAACTAAAATGAATGAAAAGTTGGCAACACGAAAAGTATAGTATTATAATTCAATAATAAAAATAATTGAATCTGTTCTTTAATCAATTGGCCATTACGGGAGATATTTACGTTGCTTTTATCGATTAAGCTTTCGCCAACGGATGCGCGAAACAAGTTTTAAGTGTACAGCGGCCATAACAGCAGGTAATTAATTTATAGCAAACCGCTGCTTTGTCCTTTATTAAACGCAACTTCTGGTAGCAATTTCAATACTTTAATTTTAATTATGGCAATGGGTAATAATGTAACGCTAGTTAAGAGAATTCCATTATGCTTTAACAGTTTGAACTCGACTCAGCGATTATTAGCGCAAATTATAACATATTTTACGCGTGCGCGATGCGGTTTTGGTCAACGTTGTATACGAACTCTTGATCAAATTTTCTTCATATTGTTCAGTATTGTTTAATTAACTTAATTTTACCATACAATATCAAAACTATCTTGAAGAATAATAGATAAAAATAGTTATTTGTTTGTTAAAGTTATTATCAAAGCATGTAATATTTTTGTTAAAATAATCTAACAAAATTTAATTTATACATACTCAATAAAAATTATCTTGAAAATGATTGTGAAACTGAAAATGTAGGAACTTATAGTTTGAGACGATTTCCTTGCCGAAACGAAAACGTATGAAACCTGTATCATCGCTTGCGGCATAGTGTTTTATGAACTTCAAAACATAATTTGACCCCGTTAAGTGCAAGAAAGTTGAGAAATTTCTGGTTAAAGTTCGCCAAAATGACGTTGGCATCATATCTATATATTCTCAAGTAGATATATAACGAGTGTAGTCGGACACGACTACCACGTATATATAGGTATACAATGCCGGGAAGCTACCTAGCGAACTTCAACTAGAAATTCCTCAACTCTCTACATGCTAGAGGAGGTCGATTTTTGTATAAATTTGTGGAATTTCGCGCTGTCACCGATGCCACGAAGTTTGTCTTACAGAACAAAATCACCTTGATGCCTGCTTAAGATTCGCTATACTTGTTACAGACACTTTATACAGTGCGTCTCATAACTATAGAAACACCAAAAATTTTTACATTTAAATCTGTGTATTATACCTTTTCTTAAAAAAACTGTAACTTTCGAAGCAAAAAACCAAGGATAATTTTAAAAATAGGAAATAAAAGGCAATTTTATTCTCTTTAAGACGTTACCAAAATATTGTGTCTACATTAACTTATGAAAAATTCACGGACGGTTTAAACAAAACTTGAATACTAGATAAAAAATTTACATTGATTTAAATGGGTCTAAAAATTGAAAGTGTTTCTATAGTTATGAAACAACAATAACTTCTTTAATGCTGATGCGAAAGAAATATTCTAGTAATGTTTTAAAGTGAATATATTTTCCATTCATTGGCTTTTTGCAAAATTATCCTCGGATTTTTGCTTCCAAAGTTACAGGTTCTTTAAAAAAAGGTATAATATACACATTTAAACGTGAAAATTTGTGGTGTTTCTATAGTTATGAAACGCACTGTAGTTGTTCTTATTATAGCTGTGCGTGAATTTGTTCACATGTACATTTAAATTAACTTTTTACTTACCATAATTAATTCAGGCTATATTAGTGAGCCTGTGAGTACAAGTGTATTTTTTTCAAACAAGTAGTATAAAGAATAACTTAGAAATACATATAAGTGATGATCTTTAAAATAAAGATAAATAAGTTATCTCATTTTTTTTTATTCCCGAGGTTATCGGGAATCATCGTATATCTTGCTTGCTGATATCGATACAAACTTCGTGATCTGCATGACGAATATATTGCTTCATCTGTTATAACCTTTTGGGGTCAAAATTAATCATGTACATAGTTATATATAATTATATATAAAATCATGTACATAGTTATATATAATTATATATAAAATCATGTACATAGTTATATATAATTATATATAAAATCATGTACATAGTTATATATAATTATATATAAAATCATGTACTATTAGAGTCCCTCAGTATGGACCCTTTCCCAGCATGGACACCCATAGACATTGGGCTTCTATCACTACATGGTAGCATTTTACATGTTAAGGGGGTACACCACCTTTGAACCCAAAAACAAACGAGTCCATATAAATTCTTCTATTCAAAAGCAATCATTCAGAAATTTTTTTTACTATAAATATTTTGTAATACCTTTAATTTCACCATAAAAAATACCTCAAAATCTTGATCCAACACGTAATATGAAATCGCCATAGTTATGAAACTTCTAATCCACTGCGCATGGGATTCCAAGTGTTTCCGACAACCAAATTTCTTTAGGTTTGGGGATATTACTTTCCAATACATTAGTTATGGTATGAATACAGATAAATAATTTTTACTACGTAGAAAATTTTTTACATACATATATATGGTAAAATTAATTAATACTATTAAATAATTAATTCAAAAGTCAATAATATGTATGTACAAATTTTATCATTTTATAACAAGTTTTTGATATCGAATACAGACTACAAAACAGTCTGCAAAATAGACTACAAGACAGATAGGATGTTTCCAATCGCTACATGTATGATGCGTATTTTTTAATCGTAATGCGCGAGATACATGTTCTCCAATTGTAACATGTAAGATAAGTCTCTTAGAATCCATCCATATAATCTCTCTCTCTCTCTCTCTCTCTCTTTCTCTGTCTCTGTCTCTCTCTCTTTCTCTTTCTCTATCTCTTTCTCTGTCTCTCTCTCTCTCTCTCTCTCTCTCTCTCTCTCTCTCTCTCTCACTCTCTGCCTCTTTATCTCTGTCTATTATAAAAATATTTCGTCGCCATCGCTTCAAGAATCCAGAAAACTCCTACTCAGCAATCCTCAGCCCCTTCTCAAATTTTATCTTATTTGCGTTATTTCTCTATAACCCAATAACCCAGGAAAAGAGTTGGGTTGTTGGGTTATTGGGTTATTGGGCTATTAGTTTTACCCTTACCTTCTGGACATATCCCGTATTAATACAATTTACTTAGCAAAGCGCTGTACATGTTCCAGTTATGAGTACCCTGTATATACTGAGGTAATTATCGTAACTTACGCAACATCATATCGAAGAAATTTACGTCTCCATAGCGTAATTTTTGCGATATATCCGCTACAATATGATATGGTAAAAACAAGCGATTTGATATAGTAAATAGAATAGGTGAGAAGTTCAGTTAATTTGAGGTTAGAATCTATACTACTCTAAATTTCTAATGTTTCTTATATCTGTAATTACTTTTTGTGATCTATACTTATTATAAATATTATTGTAATTGTATTCACGTATTTTTAAACTTTGCTTTGGTAAAAAATGTTGCGTGCATGTGAAAAAAACAATAACGAGTATGTTGTATAGGTATATATAGGTATTCTCTCTTCGTAAGATCTAAAAACTTCGTTTTACGATATGAATTTTACGATACAGCATTCTCAGGGTAAGTTTTAATTTGGATATCATATAAATTATTCTAGTTTTGAACATCCAATTAATATTTCAATGACTGACAACACTAAATGTGTCTATTTCTAATACAATGTATCTTTAATTTTGATAAATATTTATGGCTTTTATTTTGTGAAAGAGAAAGTAATATAGATTTAATCACTAACGAAAATCTCGAAAATATTTACCTATTCTATAGGGCCGGAAAACTGATATATCGCTTAACGCATCAAGTTTAGTTCAATTTCAAAGAAAGTACTAATACCTCAAATCCCTGAAATATAACTAAATAACTGAAAATAACTGAATATAACTCTGAAAATATTCTAGATATATGTTCTAAGGTACTTTTAGCGTTGAGTTTAACATATGTTTTCTTTGTATTTTATTAATTGTATGGTTTCGCTTATTACGTTAAAATATGTATAATGTACAACGCGAAGAATAGCGCGCGTAGCGCGCAGAGGGCGGATCCCCCCTAGCTATATATAAAATCATTTTTACTCGGGTAATATATTGTTTATTATTGCACCATGTAACTATTGAGTAGTATATTTACGATACTTTAGCATGCGACCCAGCCCTGCTAGTTATTAATTACGTTTAACATCCTATTATTTTTAATAGCCCTGACTGATTTCAAACAATTCTGATTGAAATAATTGATATAATAAGCGTTTTCCAAGAACTTACTACGTGACATAAATTTTTGAGTATTCCACAAACTATGCTGAAAGCATGCGTAAATGTAACTTAACACTTCAGCGAGTCCATTGAATATTTACTGTTTTTCCTGATGAAATACTATTAGCCGAATCCATTTAATGGAATAGCTTTTGATATGTTTTCTTAATATTTTAAATGATTTCTTATTGTTATATTTCAAATTAAATTTTCAAGTCTTAACAGAACATAATTCTCACCTTTCATTACCATAATGACAGCACCTCCGCCACACACACACACATACACACCTACACACACACACACTCACTCACTTACACACACGCACACGCGCATACACACGCACACGCACACGCATACTCATATACACACGCGTACGCACACACACACATACACAGAGATAATTTTCTGATAAAAATTACCGTGAAAATCATTGTAAACGTGGGATATTCTGTCTTCAGGGGGGGAAATTACCCTACTGAACGGTAAAAATTAACGTTATTCATTATAAATTTTACCATTCAGCACGGTAAATTTGACCGATCAGTAGGGTATTTTTTCCCATGAAGTCAGAATATCCCACGTTTACAATGATTTTTACGGTAATTTTTATCAAAAAATTCTCTCTGTGTACATATACATACACACACATATACCCATGCCCACACACATACTGATACACACACGCACGCATCAATACAAACGTACTCTAAGAGTAGTGTATTTTGATACCTAGTCTCTTAAAAGAGATTTCTCTATCGCAAAGTTTCCTCCAGGAAGAAGCAAAAACCAAATCAATCCTCTCAACAAACGCGATAATCGTTGTTTTCCTTTTCTATTGGCTCCGCAATTGCATCTCGACCTCTCTCAAGTTATAATCGCGTGGAGATCGTCTTGCCGGCTGCAACCCCTTGCCAGCGCTCTCGCGCACCGGCTCTTCATCCAAATCGAATAAAAAGGAAAAGCAAACCCTCTTGCTTCCAAAGGATTCTCTCGATCCCTCGGACAGCTGCTGCAGTCGCGCCCATGGGATCAGCTTCCGAGATTTTGATCGGTCTCGCGCCAAGTGGATTGGTCTGCATCCACACCCACCCTTCGCGGACTCTATTTCTCCCTATCTCCTCACCCTCTCACTTATACGTACATACATACATACCCGCTCGGAGATATACCCCTTTGGGACGACACAACGAACGAACGATCCTGCCTCGATTCGCTCCTCCGCATCTATCCTTCCTTCTCCAGTCTCGGGTCGGAGACGAGCGAGTTGGAAGATTCGGTCGAGCGAACTTGGTAATTCGACGGGTAAGCGTTTCATGGCAGTCGGAAAGGAAAGGATGCCGCGCGGCGCAGGGCGAGAGTAGAGAGTGCGAGATGACGAGAACGGAGGAGGAAGACGACGACGACCTCGTCTCGGGGCGTAATGGGCTAAATCGGAACGACATAATTACGGCTGAATAATAGATACGAGTTCGACGTGACGTTATTAACGGAGGGCGGACGGGGATCGCTGCGCACTGCTGCCACTAATGGCTCGTGAGCGACGCTATTCGCTGTGTCTTGTGGGGATTTTTGAGAGTTTAGGCGGAAGGGTTTACAAGACGTATGATACATTATATAGCTTTGGGTTTGGGATGAGGACAGTTGTTTCTATGCACTGCAGCTGTTTCGTTCTGGTAGTTGCATAATTTTATAGGATAAAAAGCTCGATTCGATTGGACAAAAAGCTTGATTTTAATTGATAGATAGCCTGATTTTATTGTTTAAAAAGCTCGATTTTATGGATTAAAGTTTGTTTTTATTTAAAAAACGTTTATAGTAAGTAAAGTTAGTTAAAATAATAATGGGTACTACACAACTATTAAAAATACACAAAAGCATAATACGTATGCCGTCACGAACCTTATTGTAGATCAGTGCTTCTATTGTGAATCATTTGGTTTTAAATCCTTATTATTAAAGTTTTGCATTAAAACACTTTTTATTTTGAAAGATAAAAATAATTATTTTTTGGCATACATGCACGATTTTCGCATTGATCATGCCTCAAAAGCGAGTGCAAAGCGGCTAGGAAAATAGTACATTATGCAACAAGGGAATAAAGTCGACTTTATTCCCGTGTTGAGGAATTAAAGTTCTATATGCAACACGGTAATAAAGTCGACTTTACTCCCTTGTTGCATATAAAACTTTATTTCCGACTTAACTTTGGACACTTTATTGATGTGAAGAGTGGGACCCACGGAAAGAGAAATAAATAGCTCTAAATTGAGAAAAGAAAGAGAAAGCAATTGCGGGAAATAAAAAAATGCAATTGCTCTGACTTTCTCGCGGCGCAAGCCGTTGGCTTGCTATTAGCCGATTATATCAGCATAGAATCTAAAGAATTACTATTTGCATCACCAGGACTTATTTTATTGGATCAATTTCGACTATCATCGCAGCCCACCTTGTAGCATTCCATCCCCGAAGATTTGGGGGAAATATCTACAATCATTTCAACTTACGACCTCGAAGGAAGAAAGAAAAATTTAGAAGAGTATGTGTGAGTATGTGTGAATAGAATAAATATATTATTAGTATTAACTAATTCATGATTGAAATCCACAACAAATCCACAGTTATAAATTTAAATATTATACTTTGAGTTGAAATAAATTTCTGATTTATTATTTATTTTATCCTCGTCAAAATTGCGATTCATTCCATTATATTAATACATTTTTTGTCGCAGTGCTTTTTATAAGAATGAAGACAATTTTATTATTAAGAAATCTGTTATTTGTAAAATATTTAAAATATTTTGGTTACAAAGCACCTCAAAGTCTTTTAGACAACACCATAAAATAGTAGGGTTTTCAGCGTCTTTTGAGGGAATAGCACAGCTTCAACCTGTGCGAGCAGAATTCATGACCCGGAGGCGACGGACATTCCTTATAAGAGTCTTTTACATTTGACTACGATTTATTTCGTTTTACGCGACAGTCGTTTGTATGCGTTTTTTTTAAATTGGAATAAAAGCCCAACAATAACTTTTATTTTTATTACGCTTAAAATTAGCTTTGGACAAACAGGAAAATAAAGTAATGCAATACTATAAATTAATAGACTAACAGAAAAGGAAGGTACCTTCTTGTTTATAAATGTAATTAAACGATAAAAAATCATAAACGTACGTCTTAGAAGAGTATTTTTTCACTGCTCTAGATATAAAATTGAGCAGATAATCCTTCTTATAACTTGAACAAGGTAATTATTTTGTCCCTTGTGAAAATGCTGACGACTTTCTAACTAAGAATTAGCGAAAAATGCACGAAATGGTCTGAATATGCTTAGAGTTCTGCATATAAACCCCGTTAAATCGCCACATAATCTACCCTTGACTCAGCTGAAACTGCTTAATTTTTAAAAATGAACAAACGCTAATATATAAATGTTTAGTAACTGAAAACGATTTTAGTTCAATAAATATCGAAATAGTACAGTTTAGTTATATAAACGTTGTTAATTTTAATACCTATTCCATTTAAAACCGTGCAGTAGGTACATAACCTATAACAAGGACGCGTCTAGCTTAGATGTACAAAATAGTATCTAGTGTAGATTATTAATAGCAAAAACAAACAACATAAATTGTAAAACAGAATAAATAATATATTGTGTATCAAAGGCGCAAAATAGGCGATTATCGCGAGTGCGCATTGTAGGCCGAGTCGAGGCTACCCGAGCGGAAGGCGAGCCTATAGAAATATCGAGGGTCGCTGAGGCAAGTGCTGCAACGAGCGCGAACGTAATCGTAGTACACATGCTATTTTTTGTCCTACTTGTACTGAAAGGATGATTTTTCATGCATATATGAAGCGGGCAGAAAGTGCATTACTTTACAGAAAATTTTTTTAAGGTAAGAAGCATTTATTCTATATTTTAGTATCCTATTTAATATATTTCCCTACCTACAATTGAAGTTTTCGCGAGTAAAAAACTCATAAACTACATTGTAAAAGTATATAATATATTGGATAAATGCGGTGAACGCTCTCAAGGTAAAATGATTTTTATATTTAAGGATGTGGCGAATTTAATAATGCAAGGCTTCGGAAGAAGAATGATGCGTTAGTAGAAGAATCACTATTACGAAAAGCCGATGGAAATTACTCGGAAATATAAGATTTGACGGATATAAAAAATAATAAATAAAATTAATAAATAATAATAATGATAAAAATGTAAAAACTTGAGGTCGTTCACTGCATTTGGACAATATATTGGCCATTGCGTTTTTGTTATTTATAGTGACACTAAACATATTATAGCTCAATATTTCTTCGTTGCGTACCAAATCCTGATGAAACGGATAAAAAAAAGAATTTTCCCACGATCGGAACATAGAGCTGCAGTCAGCGGGTTAAGTAGTCAATAATTTTATTTCTTAAGTCTTTAAAAAATTGGTTCTGACTACAAGTTTAAGGTAATAATTCATGTCAAAGACTGATCAAGAATTGAGTACGTTATAATAGTACCGTTAATTCTATTTTTAAATAATATGTAAAATAATCAAAACATGCCATTTAGGTTGTTAAAGTGTTTATTATTTAGTTATATAACAAACTAAAGTGTATGAATATATAAATTTTAATGCAAAAATGGAATTAAATATATATTTTTAGATTATAAAGTAATGAAAATTGAACAATGTAGAAGTTTATTAATTTTGGTTCTTATTTAATCTTAGAATTACATAGAACATCGCTTAATCAAAACACTAGACTCTATTCAGTCGTTTTATGCCCATGATTATTCCTTTCATCATATACGATAGCTGGAAATATAAAATTATGTTAATTTCTATTTTTACTATTGTAAAATTTATAAAATCAAAAAGATTATACTTACAATCAATTATTGTACAGAGTTTAGTGCCCTTAAGTTGATATTTACTTGAATTATGTTTAGATTTCTAATAGCAGTAAATTGAAGGGCAACATCTTTATAGATGAATGCTTGAGCACTGTAAGATAACTTTTGGTTAGACCGTATTTATTATCCATTAAGGACTTCGAATAATCGTACTAAAATAATTAAATTTTACTATAAAATAATCAATATAGTTAAAGTAATACAAAAAGAATGTTACTCACAACGTCGCCTTTAAAGATACATATTTGTTTTCGATGATTCATTGAATGCAGTAAATAATGGAAAAGTCCTTATAGGTAATAGTAAGCCAAATGTTTTACTAAAATCTATGTCAGTATTTACAACGGAGACCAACTTTCTATCTTGTAAGAATTTTAGAAAACAAGATTGATTTTTTTTATATTAGCAATGGCTTGACTAATAAGGTGCATGATAACAACATTTTGATATTATACCATAAATAATTTTATTATTAAATGGTATAAAATATTTTATTTTAAGAATTTTAAAGTATTTGAAAACGACACTTTTCTAACCTGAATTGCACTGAACATTTGAGAGAGTCAGTACTGGTACAGACAGCTTCGCAATGACATTTCTTTCATCATCCTTGCTTCCACCTATAAAAGAAAAGATTAGTATTTTTACGAAATTTTAGTATTATTGTAAATATTATTTATCCTAAATGTTCTTAGTATCGTAAAGATTTAATAATTTATTTACAACTTGGTTCAGTAGCTCCTTGCGGTAAATTTGAATCATTGTGTTGAGCGACATCCTCTTCCTGCTCATTCTACATTGAGTCAGAATAGTTACCAAAATTGTGTGCAGTAGCTACTTAAGCTGCACCAAATGTAGGTGGTTCTAAAAAAATAGTATACCTCTACATAAAATAAAATACAACATTATTTTCATTCATATGTATTAAACAATTTTAAAAGTACCTGCATAATCAGAAGATTTATAACAGTAAGTAAGCTATAAGGGTTCTGGAGCACCCGGGTTCTAGGGCACCTGAGTCCGCAATGCGAGTCCAGACCTGCGCGCGAATCCCGTAACGTGGGCCCAGACTTGCGCATGTGACTCCGCAGCGCCACCTCGCGGTTGAATAGAATGTACCGGCGCCCCTTTAGCTAAGAGATTTTTTTAATTGTGTATGTGTGTTGGGGAGGGGGTGGGGTGGAGGTCTACCATATCGATCGATAACCGAAGTTATCTGCCATCGGCAAGGTGATGATAACTATTACACCAAATATTAGTCATTTAAGGAGAGGGGTGAGGGCCCCATCCTTCGCTCTCACTTGTGAGGTACAGCCAACCACATCTTGTAGATATCTCTCCATTAACCTTCAATTCCTTATTCATACTCCATAGTTGTTTCTCCTAATTCCAAGGGAGTACTGCTCTTCTTGAAGAACTGTTTCATCAATCTTACATTGTGAAGAGCACAACAAGCCCTGTATACTCCTGTTACGGATAGAATTAATTAGTAATAAGAAAATGTAACTGTATAAGAAGTTGCTTTGCAAAAGGTCTCTAGAACGTTATGTATAGTTTAAACGCAATAACGTTCTCGAGTTTCTTATGAATATATTTGCGGCGGTCGTCGGCACGAAGAGTGGCTCATTTCTAGCTCAAAAAAGAATGACGCAGAGGTCAGATGTACTGTAGCCCGTGTATAGAACAGCATTTTCAACGCGCGTTGTATCAACCAGGCCAATGTATATACTAATAACTACTTTAAATAAAAATTGCGTATCAATTATTTTAACAAAACCTTTCGTATAATTACGTTCCAAACAGCTCCATTGTGATGAGGACAAACTGTAACTAGCTTTAAATAAATTAGACTCAATTGATCTCCATGAACCATGTAAGTTTTATTTACCGACGTTTCGGGAGTATTTTTGGACTCCCTCTTCAAAGGCTACAACAATCTTAAATAAAATATAACCACAGTTTTAACAGTAAATGATTTCCACACAATTTTTCGCAATTTTCTTATAATTTACCTTATATAAACTAAACATGACGCTTAATGTAAGCTCTAAGTGCTGCTCTTTCATTGCCCATCCTAGCTACAGGCCCGGCCCACCTTCAAGATTTATTTGAGATAGTCTTCGAGATTTAATCATTCTGGTAATGTTTGGCTTCCCGTATAGCTTGTGTATTTCTTGGTGATGTAAAACTCTCCATTCTCTAGTAATCTCATCTATTTTAGCCCCAAATATCTTTCTAAGGACTCTATTCTCAAATACTTTAAATCAATTTTCTTCCCGCTTGGTTAACGCCCACGTTTCGCATCTGTATAGAAGTACTGGAATTATGATTTTTCTATATATTTCTTATTTAGTCTATCGCAATAGTAATCGTGATTTTAGTAAGTTCTTTACCGAATATAGGCATGTATTTCCCGAATACAGCCTCTTCTTGATTTCTTTATGAGTTTCATTGTTGTGGTCTATTATAGTGCCAAGGTATTTAAAGTCGTCGACTTTTTTGAAAGTTTTTCCGGAGACTTTCAAGTCGGTGAAAAAATAACTAAGTAATATCAATTATTATAAACCTTTAAAAGAATCAGCTATTGGTAAATTGAAAAACGATTTGACGGAACTCATCACTTTATGGAGAAGGAGAGGGGTATTCAACTGTGATCAATCATTTGTGGGCGTTAATGATAAGTTAGATAATTGTACTTTTTCTAAGGCGTATGGGCTAATAAAAATTCACAAATAATATTATCCGTCACGCGTTGTTGTATGGGTAGTAGGAAGCGCAGGTTATGATTTAGACAAAGGCTTATCCATATTATTTAGTAAATTTATTCCTAAACCGAAGTCTACTTTAAAAAATAGTATAGAACTTAAAAATATTGTAAACGAAATTACAATCCCGGAAATTTGATGTTCACTTTTCTCCAATCTTCTTAAAAAATTAATTTTACAAGCTGTAGATAAAAAATGGAAATACATTAAATAAGTATTGCCAGTGTCTAAACGTGAATTTGTAGATGGGATCAAACTTTTGTTAGAATCGACGTACCTCCAATTTAACGATTAAAATATACAATAGCAATTTACAATAGAGGTGGAGAAGGAAAATAAAATTACTTTTCTTGACATGGAAATTATTAGGAAAGATAACGTTACACCGTTAACGAATTGGTACAGTAAACCGACAGCATCTGGTCGATATATTAACTTTCACTCTCATCTCCCTCTATCTCATCAAATTGCAATTGCCTACAATCTAGTTGACAAATATATCAAATTATCAGATTTTTCTTTCCATGATAAAAACTTAAAAATTGGGCTGCCATCTGAAACATTGATGAAGTTTGGATACGATATGTCTTTTATCCATTTGAAGTTTCCATATAGTAACGATCTCGTCATGGCTCTGAAACATAAATAAAATTAAATAAATAAAAATAAATATGTGTGTATATATATATATATATATATATATATATATATATATATATATATATATATATATATATATATATATATATATATATATATATATATATATATATATATATATATATATATATATATATATATAATTAAGTTTTAGACTAAAAATTAAATAACAAAAGTTAAAAGAAAAAATTACAAGGATCTTAATACAAGGTTATTATGTGTCTGCATGATACTTTTTATATTTTAAGCGGGTTGCTACCGAGTTTTTCTCAGCTTTCTGCTTAAATTTTAGTGAATGAAACTAGACAATTGTTACTGATCTGACCAGTCGAACTCATTAATTTTCCACCAGGAGTATGAAATATAACCTGTCTAATTTGTAACTCAAGGAAAAAGACAAACTTTTTTAACACGCCGTTGTCGAAACACGGTTTCCCTTGCTTGTTTTTCGTGTGCGAACCAGTCGAATTATTCATCCTGTGCGAAACATTCGCAAAGCGTGTGTGAAAGATACTTGACATTTTTCGCTCGTTTCGTCAGAATGATTCGCAATTGTTTTACAGACTTGACGTCGACGATTATTATATACATATCATGGTAGGATTTTGACTGAGACTTCTCTCATCATTGAGTCGTCTAGCTTTCAATAGCTCTAAGTAATTGTAAAAGAAATGAGTTCAGAGACTGATTCGGACACAGCCTATGATGATACAATGAGCGTTTCAATTTGCAATTTAATAATTGTTCAGTTAAATTTATTATAAATGAGAATTCTCGTAATTCTGAACTATAGATAAATGTTTGCACTCATAATAACTTGTAAAAAATATATTGATTTATGTGTTAATAATGTAGTTGTATATATTTGATAATTAACTTTTCTTCATTCAGTCGTCTTTTTGTCCCCTTCGCTGCGCTCGGGCAACTAACTATTAATTAAGAGATGAAGTAATTACATATAATTACATGTAATCCACTTTTACGCGAGTATTTTATTTGCTACGTCCTTGCTAGGAATCTAAGCTGGATTTTAGCAATAAATTATTTAGTGTTTTACAAATTAGCTTATTTCTACATAACGTATTAGCTAAAAATCTGTCCAAAACGACATGCTTTTTACGTAATTTCTAACTAATTTCTAGCTAATGTACTAATATATTTGTATAAACGTTATAAAAAACATATTATCATTATATTAATTTAATTATAATAGTGTAGAACGATACAGAAATAATAAAAACATGTATAATTAAACTATTACCATAAAATAATATACACGAAGCTTATTTATTTGTATAATTCTATTATTAAAAAGAGTTGAGTGCTAACAATGTACAAGGATAATATTTACAAAATGGTAATTGGTCTAACTTATTAAATATTAAGGGGGTCCGAAAGTCAACTAAGAATTCAAATTTCCCGCCTTGATTTTGACCGAGCGAATAGTGAATAATTATTTATAATTATAAGAATACTCAAATTTAGACAAAACCCAAACTCACTAGCCCTTCATTGAGCAATAATGAACCTGTGTGCAGTTTTAGTTTCAGACGTTAAACCCAACAACACCCTAAAAAATTATTGGAATGAAAATTTTATAAAATTTCAAGCCGGACTAGCTTATTTTCTACCTGGGTGATTGAAAATCAATTATACAGAGAATATTTGATTATGGGGAAGGTATGGAGAAAGTTATTAATATGACCTAGTTACAGCCTTGGTGCTCGGCACTGATTAGCTGTGGTTCCATGCACAGTGCCGGAAGGTAATCCTGAGTTTCAGATTGCTAGGAGATTCTACTGTGAAAATTTATAAAATATTGAGTTAAAAGACAAAAACGTCGGTGCCTTGACATATTTTACTAACAGCTAATTAACTATCAAAAAATTATATACGCATTTCTCAAAAAGCATCTTTAATTATACATTGGTAGTTATTGACATTCTGATTAGAATACGTCTAAAAGACTTTTCATATGAATTTACAAAAACTAATAACTCACCTGTGAGATTTTAAATAACACCCACTGCATCGATAATATATGCAAATCTTTTGTAAAGCGTCGAACGGCTCTCCGCATATTGTGTCTGCGGATGAAGTTGCCTTTGAATGAGCTCAGCGTGGTTAATTACGCCTATAATTTCGAATAAATATCTTCGCTCGTTATTCGGTCTTTATAATCGTATGCACGACATCGGTGAACGACAAAATCGAATATATGCCACGCACGATCGAATATAGCCTAAAAATGCGCATTCAAATATTTTGGTAATTTATGCAATACTCTACCTAGCTTTGCATTTTGGAGAAAGGAAACAGCAAACAAAAGCAAAATAAGCAGGTATAAATTTACGGCGGGTAATTTGCATTTCGTATTTCGACAAAATCAAGTTCCACAACACAGGACTGCGTGAATTCTATATTTATTTTATACAAAATGAAAAGTATAAAAGCTGTTTATACTGTTTATTCGAAGTTGAGTTAAAAAAAATGATTTGCTTATATGCATTATATTATATGGATACTAATAATAATAAAAAATTCATAATAATTTTGATATTAACGGGATGGAATACATTATATGTTAGAGTAGTTTGGTGGAGAATATAATGCTAATGGAAATGAAAAAGAAAAAAAAACTAGAGGATGAAGCTTTTATGACTTAATTTAGGCAAGGCCGAACTTTTAAATGACCACAACTTTGTTTCAGATAGTTTCTGCGGAAAGGAACTTTTTTTCCCCCTGAAATAAATTTCTCCTGAGTAGATTCCATGGTTCAAGTAATTTCAAATTCCAGCGCCCGCGAGGAACTCGCCAGAAGCAACGGACGCGCAACGAGCCTCGTGATCGAAGAGACAAAGCTTTTGTGTTTAACATTTTGTGCTTCAGCCGAGATTTTCGCGGGGTAAATTTAAATAAGACTTTTTTATATCCTGGAAAGTTAAATTACTTAGTGAAATTTCCTGCAAATCAAAAGTAATTAAGTTTTAAGAATTTAACGTTTTTTTTTGTGCCAAATCATTGTACAGAATGGTTAATTCAATTAATTAATTATTTTAAAGGTAAAATATCAAGACGAAACAGAAAATATATGCACAAGTAAAAGAGTAAAATTAAAAATCAAAAGATAGACCATTTATAACGTTTGTTCCAGACAAACGATTGATGATTGATATTCGATAAAGACTACTTTTGATATACTTATAAACTTTATATTATGAAATATCGGAAACTTTTAAATTCTTTTTAACACTTCCTGAATACCTTATCATCCTTCGCGATCATATTAAATTAGAAGAACTTGTTACAACCAATAAAAAACTCCGAGTAAAATTTCGTAATATGAGAAATACTTGTGGCCAAACTCTATCGGAAATTACTTTAAAGTTTGAACATGGCCTATAAATGAAGTTTAATAACAGAAAAATTACTAATAAAAGTACACTTATCAGTCACGAATTATATTAATTATACAATTTATAATGTCACTATTATCTTTGTCGAATATATAAACACTATAACTAATTTCAATTATATATATGCCTGTTTTCTAAACATTGTCTTTTCTAGTCAGTACGTTAAGTATTTCCAAGCAAAAGGTAATTAAACTACGCTATTCCTAACGTTTCACAATATCGTTTGTCAATGACTACGTGATCATGTAATTATCCTGAGAATTTCAATTAGATGTAATCAACGATGTGGCTGCTCTTCAGAGCAGTGTCGCGATCAGAGCAGAAAATATACCAAATTTATCAGGCTGAAATTTATTTATTTAAGAAAGAAAATAATGAGAAAATGAGAATAAAATTAAAATTAGAAAATAATAAAATGACATTAATATTATACGCGAAGTGAAATATAGCAAATATATTCTACAAAAATGATTGAACAAAAACTTTCGAAGTGTTCAGCTTCGTGTCGCGTGTCAGATTGACCTCACAGAGCACGCCGGGCGACGCTTCGCCCCCGAAAAACGCTATCCCTTCCAGAGTTCTCGTTCTCCCCACCTCTCTTGCACGATTTACATTCGATTATCAGAGGCCGATTCATTCAGGCTCGCAGCGATTTTTACTCGCGAAAAGCAATTAAAATAAGTCCCAACGCCGCTCTCGGCGTTGAGCCAAAACAGATGTCGCGCTCCGCTACTATACGAGACTGGACCCTGCGCCGTGCTCGGTGCGGATTCATAAATCGCGCGGACAAGGGACCCTTTTATTGTACGCGTACGTGCTTCGCGTCCGCTAGCCATCTTCACATAATAATCTCTATACTGTTTTCGCATTCGCTCGGACTTACGCATGCGAAATAGGAAAAACCACTGCGAGGAGAAAACCCACGTCAGAAAGAGTATTTATACATAATAGCAGAGCCCCGCCATACTTGTACTATATTTCAACAATAGACAACCTTCCGGACAAGCGTCCGCGAAGGAAAATCTGTTTTTCCGCCGCCCCACGTGCAGCTCCTATTACTGGGCGCAGCCATCCGATGGAGAGGAAAAAGTAACAAAAGTGCGGCCTCGAACGATCCTCTCTAATCCCCGTGCTCGCAGGCCTACGCAGTATTTATTAATGCTGCGACGAAACGCCTATCCGCGGAAGCATGTGCAGACTCCCGATCTACTCGCGCACGTCGGGAACAAACGACTTTCAAGATTTCACTACATTGGATAATTCCTTGAATATAATTTCATTAGTAATACTAATGGAATTCGTAAGTATACTTGATACTGTCACGAATTCATTGAAAGTGTCCTTTTTTATTAAGAGGTCAAAACTGAATTAAATCTTTAAAATAGTTTTTTTATTTCTTTATTTAAAATAAATAAATGTTTAAGGTCTCACTCAATTTTTTTATGCAAAATATGATACTTTGTGAATACGTAAAATTGTATCTTATCGAGGGAGCTCTTACTACTTTGAATTAAAAAATCAACGTCTTCGTCGTCAACGTTCTTTACCTAGCATTTTTAGAGCCATTTTTAATGAATTCGTTTTAAAATTTCAGAGAACTTTTATTACATGCATGATTTTAAACTAATAATCAAAAATCACTCCGAGTTCATACGCACATAATAGACATTTTCTGAATTTTTCGATTCAAGGTATAGGCATAATAAGTATTATGTAATATGTAACATAATAACATAATTTCCCTATCGTTGATTATTTTATTAAGAATTTTAATCCCTATTCATATAAAAGAACAAAACTATGACAAATAAAATTTTTCTTTTAATTTGATTTGTGTGCACAAATTATCTCATACAAATATAATAGCCCTTCATACACACCGAAAATTGGTTTAAAAATGTTAAGAAACTATAATATAAAAGTAAAATTCATGTATAAAATTGTATTTTAAGAAATATTTACGTTACTTGGTTTTATAAAAACAAAATTTTGATTTGTCATAGTTTTGCTCTAGGGATGCAATATAGTTGCTCGATATGAACGATTTTCCACAAACATTTAAAATTGTATCCGTGACAGATAACGTTCTTATAATCTACATAGTATTTAATAACATTTAGATGACAAGAAAGTTATCTAGTGTAGAGATACAACTTGGAATTTTTTATAGAAAATCATCCGTATATATCATAATCCATCAGGTTACGGGAATCCACAAATAATAAACAAACTACATGGTTAGTTTATAACTGCATTAATATTTGTTTTCGTATAACAACAATAAAATTAATCACCTAATATCTAAAGATACAATAAATTCACCAATCAGCTGATGCAGTTATACATGATCAAATCGACCAAGTAATTAGTATCTGTAGTGAGCATAAGAATAGTCAACGTGTAATTTCCTTCATAAAGCCACATTTTCACTAAAGGAAAACATTCTTTTAATACCATTGCATATGATCAATGTCACGTACTTTCTTACTTTATACTTACTTACTTTATTGTAAATTGTTAACGTAAAAAATTGAAACTACACTTCAAGTCTTACACACTGCCGTGCTTACTGCCAATAATGTCCATTTTCAAATTTTGCACGCATAATCGACCGCAGCTAAATCAACAGTACTAACAGCAACTTATAAGACAAGTTAGGCTAGATTATATTCTAGACAAGCAAATTGCCGACTGCGATCAATAATATAAATGATAAACTTTTATAATAACAAAAACAAACGCTAGTCTGAGAATTTTTAGTGGATTTTGATAAAATAAGATAAATTTACTTCATGATCGTTTTATAATTATTACTATTTTTTCAATATGGCGGCTTAAATAAAAAAAATCACGCAAACTTTCACATTTTTACTTTAATCTTAATTACAGTAAAACTTCTACACACAGATTATGAAATGTACAACACGGATAATATTTTTAACAGCGCATTCAGGTATTTCTTTTTAACGACAATCTTGACAGTCATTCTAGATTTTAACTTTCCATTACAATAAAAAATAATAAATAACGTAGAACTCTCCCACCCCCTCCCCCAGAACTTCGCAACGTAACGCCGACAGCTAGTGCACCAACAATAGAACAAATCCAAGATACAGCCTATACTCGAATTTTCCAGGTACCCCGCGCAAAGACTGCAGCGCTGCACTGCTTGCCAGCTCCAACTTTTTAATTTTCTTATCTCAGCCCGTCCGCTCGCTCTTAAGAGAGCCCTTAAAACGCCGCCGCCGCCTGCGTACCGCACATCCCCGCGCGAGGCGCTAAACAAATTTAAAAGTAATCGCGCAAAGTCTCTTATCGAAGAGCGAAGGCAGCTCTCGATCGCTGTGTTGTGCTCCGCCGCCGCCGTCGCCGCACTGCTCTCTCGGGTTCCATCTCTCTCTCTCTCTCTCTCTCTCTCTCTCTCTCTCTCTCTCTCTCTCTCTCTTTTTCTCTCTCTCTCCCCTTTTCTTCTCTCGAGTTTCGCCGCGACTGTGCGCGACGGAAAAAAGGAGCAACGCGAGCGCGCGCGGGAGTCATAAAAAGAAGTTAAAAGTGGAGAGGGAGGGGGAGAGGAGAGTGGAGGCAGCTAAGTGAGAGAAGACGCTGCTGTTGCTGTTGCGGAAAACCAGGCGAAATGGGCGAGGCGACGAAAAAAGAGAGAAAACGGTTGCCGGGCGATGCGACGTGGCGCGAGAATCCGCCGTATTTCGTTTGTCGGCGCGGGCATTTTCCGCGACGCGGGTTTTCAAATTGCGCGCGCTGGTTGGTGGGACACGATCGTGCTGGTTCATTTTCTCAGGATGTTTTTGAAATGTAGGCCGTTTGCCGCTGATTAGATAGTACGTCAGTGGTCGAAATTTTGGAAAGCTGGACGTTGAGGTACGCGAGATAATCGTCCTCAAAGTTTTGATATTTATACGTGAGACCTGTATGAAGCGTGTTTAACGATGCTTTCTTTGTGTATAACTTTTGATAATTTCTTAGAATATGTTTGAAAAACTAATATGTTACATGGAATAGCTGAAGCTACTATGTAAGAAAAGAAAAAGAGGAGTTAGCCATCGTATTAAAAAGATCTAGCCAATGTAAATGTACGTCCTATGTTGTAGCTATATCCACATAGTAGTATAATCCCATTCGAAACTTCATATTCACTTTCAATTTCAGCCTTCTTACAAAATATTCACATTGTTTACTTCTCATTTTAACAATATTCCTGGTATAATTGATAGTCCCAACCAAAAATTTCCCTCTAACACCGCGATACATCATAAATTTAACTTTAGACTGCGACTGTAGCGACAGTTCGACGAGCGCGCTCCGTCACGGACGTCGCCTTGGCTCGGCGCACGAGCCACTGGACGGACGCGCCGCTGGCCGAACGCCCGTAAAAGCATCGCCCGGCGGAAGCTTAAAGCGCTCCACCAACGCTATTTTTTTTGTTACGCGAGCTAATTTTTGCTCAGCGACGCGCGCGCGCAGCACTTATGCCGTTTTCGGTGGCGGGGATTTTCAACGTTTTGGGAGGATGGCGAGTTTGCACGAGCTCGAGGGGAGATGTGGCTTTTTTGCGTTGTTGAGCGCGCGTTAATGCTTGGCGGGAAATAGAAATGTAGCTTTGATGGAGAAAAGTGGATTGTGATATTTGTGAATTTTCCTGGGTGGACGTTAGAAGTTAGTTGGAGATGTGATGAAAATATTGTTTATGAAATAAAGTAAATATAAAAACATTTTGATTTATCTGTTTCAGATGTTGAAACAGTTAAGAATATAGGGTTTTTGAGAAGGTCATTGTTGTTAAATGGTTGATATCAATTTTACTTTTATAAACTGCATAATTCAAACAGATTCAAATCTTAAGGGGGTGTCAAAGTCAATTGTTATCCTCCATACCTTACTGACCCGGGAATTCTAAAATATTGGCTATATTTAAAAGAATAAATTGAATTATGAAGAACTAAGAGATCATTGCCCTTCGTTTTGTAATTATTTACCACTGTGCAAACTTCCAGGTAAAAATTTTGCGGCTTACATCAATGGCATTGGCACGAAATTTCATGATAAAACAGAGATCTATAAAAGGTGATCCGAAATTTCGTTCAAATGCTATGTATATATGCAATGATATTATTGAAACTTAGAAGAGATATTACTGAAACTTAGCAGAGTGGTAGAATGTTACAAAAGGAAGGGAAATGATATCTTGGTTTTTCATAATTCGGTTTATTTATTAATTGTAATCAATTGTTCATACCTCGGTCAAAGATTTGAGGTTAGGAATTCCTAACCCGTAACGTTAGAAAATATTAATCTGAGCAAAAGTTATTAACAATTGAAAATTATGACGAAAAATGTATAAAAACTCCACGAAATTAAAACAGTTTACTTTCTACAAATATTCATGCATTTTTAGTCATCAGTTTCAATTGTTAATAACTTTGGCTCAGATTAATATTTTCTAACGTGATGGGTCTCAAATTAAAGCTCTTTCATCCTACTTCTATTATCTCTCTAGCCATTTTTTCTAGCATCAATCTATGCATATTTATAATCACTAGAAGAGGTATCTGTTTTCACTAAAATAACGTATATTCGGAGTAGAATAGCTTACATCTTGCATACAAGGATACATTAAAACAAACTAAGTGTTAGGCCTCATTTTTAGGTACTAGAAAACACATCCTAAAGCCTAATCAAAATCCGAGATCCAAAGGGTTGGTGGTCTCCTTGTAAGTCTATTGTCGAAAAGTATTTATTATTTTGCAACTGATCTCACATTTCCGTAATATTAGGTAACGGGTAGGCGGGTTCAATTATTTTCTCATTTAAAACTCTATAGTCAATGACCAGAGGCCATCTTCTATTTCCCCGCGATTCTGCCGTCTTTGGGACTATCCAGAGCGGTGATTTATAGGATGATTCTGATTCCTCGATTATATCCTTAGCTATTAATTCTTCAACTTGTCTTTGAATTTTCTCGCGCAGGTGCCGAGGCTGTCGGTACTTTCAGACGTTAACCTCCCTGCGTAAGCATTTTATCCGACTTTTCCATTCCCGAATGCATATTTCTTTTTTACATGTTCGGAAATTGGATAACATATCTCTGTTTATGTTTTCGCGTAAAAATCGAAGGTCGAACTAAGCTTATCATAAACAGTAAGTTGTCAGCTTTAATTTACGTGGTCGTAGGTACTCTTAAAGTGTACCAGCCAAATGAGATATCTCGTCCTCCTGGCTACGGTAAAGACTTCATTTGGACGAGATATCTCGGGATACTGCGCCAGAGGGTTAATTAGTATATTGTCAATTGTAGGAATTCGATGTTTTACGGTCGATGTTTTACTCAATTTGTCCCCGGGTAAGTGAAATTGATAAAAGAATAAGGCAACTAGTTCCATTACGCTTTTTATCTCCTCCTTATTAAGTTCTTCAAGATCTAAATGATTAATTATGGAATGTATTCATTTGGGACGAGTAGCATCTGCTTCTTCCTTACTTAATCCCTTTATTGTACATGCCGGTGTCCGGGTTTTAACGAATCCCTATATAGTAATCGACGGTATTCTTAAGTTAACGTCTTCGGCAGTTGTATTTATGACAAAAATCTGACCCCAACCATCCCCATTTGTAACTAGGCACTCTCTGGCGCAAATCCTGGACCGGTTTTTAATTTGGGTAGGTATCCGATGGCTTTATCTATGTTTCTTATTTTGACCCTACACAGTTGTTTTGTTCTTGATGGTACGTGAAGGGTGTGAGTAACAAAAGAAGTTGTTATTTGTTTATGATTTCCAAAGGTTAAATTACCGTTTAAAAGGGAAATTATGGCGCTTTGATCTTTCAAAAATTCCACGCCTAGTATGTCGTCGTGATCAATCTGGAAATTATTAGGTACAATGTTAATTCTACATTTTATAATATTATATTTTATGTTTACCCAACCTACAATCTAATCTAATTCCTCACCTATTCCAGAAAATTCATTGAGCGTGTCAGAATAAGTAATTGCACCGGGTTTAAGAGCTTTCAAATTTAATAAATTTAAATCTGAACCCGTGTCTATTAAAAATTTAGAATTGGCTAAGTGTAGGTCAGGGCTAGTCATAGTCGTTATGGAAGATTTTAATTTTCCGGCCTTTCCTATCTCGACGATTGCACGATTTTGGACACTAACTGCTGGTTGGGTTTCCGGTTCACCACCATGTTCATGTGGCGAACTCAGGTCGAGTTTAAATTCTGCGAATAGCGATGAGCATTTCTATTCTAATTGAATTATTTTCTCTTGCGCTGTTTACCTTCAATATTCCTACAACTTGTGACCGATTGCTAATCAATTGCAGAAATTATAAAAAGGTGCAAATCGCTGTACTTTTTTCCCACTATTTTGCCTGCATTCCCGTGAAATGTGACCGAGCTTGCCACGACGGAATTACCTTGACCACTAATCTCGATCATATTTCGCGACTCTTTTCTGTTCGGTTTCGGCGATACGGCAATATGCTTTAGCATAAGGTTCAGGTTCCTCATGCAATTCCTGCCTTTGATTAACGTATTTTTTATATTCGATGGCTAAAGCTATGGCGGATTCGAGATTATGGGGACATCTTCCTACCATTTGTTGAATCACGGGTTTCTGCTTTTTCGAAGAGACGGCTTTATAAGGATGTATTTTACGAAAACCAAATTTTGATGAACTTCGATGGTCTTAAGGTTACTGATCAGAATATGTTGGTTTCTCAAAATGTCTGTATATATGTAGGGTAGACCGAACTATTTCCGTCACCTAAGCAAACGTGCTTGTTATTTCCACTTTCAAATTGTTTTGTTTTAACTTTAAATAATTATTATTTGGTTTAAACAGTTGACTTCAAATATTTCCTATTGGTTTAATATAAAAATTTAAGATTTCGAAGCTATAAGACGAAATAAATCAAAGCATTTTGATCAGAATTAGCCCACATCAAAGGGTCGCCGGTCAGGCTTGGTACAATTCCAGTCACTATTAGAAAGTTACTTTTATAGGTGAAAAGTTTCATTAAATCAATTATATGAACCTTCATACAATCAGTCGAATTATTATTAGCACCCACACAATGAAATATGTAACACATAATTACTATTCAATCACAAGCACTTAAGCAAAATTGCCCTACTCGAATGCGTAGAGCAACGTTTTCTTAGCCTCATTTTCGGAGGCGTCATATAAATATAGTGACTGGGATTACCCCAATTCTGCTTAGTAATTTAAATAGAAAAGACAAGGTTTTTCAAAAAGCATTAGGTTTATACTCTCTTTTCTTCACTACTTCGTATTGTTACATTTTCAATTTAATAAGGTATAAAAAAATAACTGCATAAATTAACATATAATATGCATAAAAGCTTATTTTATGTACCAAATGTTTTATAAAAAATCAAAGCCAAAACTTTGATTGTGTATTATTCCATAATAGAACAGAATAGAAAGTTGTTTGGACACTAGATTAATTGAATCTTATTATCGGAATTAGCCAGTGACCGGCATACCCCGTTCTCCTTTATGTATGCATTTCTTGTGTTTCTATCTATGTGGGCTTGTACGTGTGCGTGTACGTAAGCGTATGCGTAAGCGTGTGCGTGTGCGTATGCGTGTTCGTTTGCATGTGCGTGTGCGGGCTCGTGCGCGTTTGCGTGTACGTATGCGTGTGCGTGTGTGTGTGTTTGTGTGCGTGTGTGTGTGTGTGTGCGTGCGTGAGTTCGTATGGCTTCCGTAAGAGTCCGTAAAGAGTCCGTAAGAGACGTAAGGCCTCCGTAAGAGTCCGTAAGGCTTCCGTAAGAGTTCTTATGACTTCCGTAAGAGTCCGTAAGGCTTCCGTAAGAGTTCTTATGGCTTTCGTAAGAGCCCGTAAAGAGTCCGTAAGAGACCGTAAGGCCTCCGTAAGAGCCCGTAAAGAGTCCGTAAGAGACCGTAAGGCCTCCGTAAGAGTCCGTAAGAGGTCGTAAACAGGATGTTAGAGTCCGTGAGGGTTCCGTAAGAGTTCGCATGGTTTTCGTATGAGTCCGTAGAGAGTCCGTAAGAGTCCGTAAGAGTACGTATAGCTTACGTAAGAATCCATTGGAGTGCGTAAGGCTTCGTAAAAAGTCCGTAAGAGTCCGTGAGGCTTCCGTAAGAGTTAGTATGGTTACCATAAGAGTCCGTAAAACGTCCGTACGAGTCCATAAAGTCGCAGTAGAAGCTCGTATAGCTTCCGAAAGAGTTCGTAAGGCTTACGTAAGAGTCCGTGAAGAGTCCGTGAAGAGCCCGTAAAGAGTCCGTAAAGAGTCCGTAAAGAGTCCGTAAGAGTCCGTAATGCTTCTGCAAGAGTTCGTATGTCTTCCGTATCAGTCTGTAGAGAGTCCGTAAGACTTCCGTAAGAGTCCGTAAAATCCCCGTAAGAATCGATGAGACTTCTGTAAGAGTTCGTATGGTTTACGTAAAAGTCCGTAAAACCTCCGTACGAGCCCGTAAAGAGTCCATAAAAGTCCGTTAGAGCTCGTAAGGTTTCCGTTAAAAGAGTCCGTAAAGAGTCCGCAAAGAGTCCATTAGGCTTCCGTAAGAGTTAGTATGGTGACCATAAGAGTCCGTAAAACTTCCGTACGTGTCCGCAAAGTCGCAGTAGAATCTCGCACGGCTTCCGTAAGAGTCCGAGGAGTCCGTAAGGCTTTCGTAAAGGTCCGTAAAGAGTCCGTAAAGAGTGCATGAGACTTTCAGAAGAGTTCGTATGCCTTCAGTAAGAGTCCGTAAAGAGTCCGTAAGAGTCCGTAAGGCCCCCGTAAGACTCCGTAAAGAGTCCTTAAGAGTCCGTGAGACTTTCGTAAGAGTTAATATGGCCTCCGTAAGAATTCGTTAAGCTTCCGTCAGAGTCTCTATGACTTCCGTAAGACTCTGCAAGGCTTGCGTAAGAGTTCATAAAAAGCCCGTAAGCATCGATGAGGCTTTCGTAAGAGTCCCTATGGTTTCCGTAAGAGTCCGTAAAGAGTCCACAAAAGTCCGTTAGAGCTCGTATGGCTTCCGTAAGAGTACGGACGAGTCCGTTAGAGCTCGTGTGGCTTCCGTAAGAGTACGTAAAGAGTCCGTAAAGAGTCCGTAAAGAGTCAGTAAGAGGCAGTGAAGCTTTCGTAAGAGTTCGTATAGGTTCCGTATGAATCCGTAAAGATTCCTTAAGAATACGTGAAATTTCCGCAATAGTTAGTATGGCTTCCGTAAAAGTCAGTTAAGAGTCCGTAAGAGTCCGTATGTCGTCCGTAAGAGATTGTTCGGCTTCCGTAACAGTCCTTAAAGGTTCCATAAGGTCCGTAAAGATCCCGTAAAAGGCTGTGAGGTTTCTGCAAGAGTTCGTATGGTTTCCGTATAAGTACGTAAAACTTACGTACGAGTCCATAAAGTGTCCCCAAAAGCTCGTGTGGCTTCCGTAAGAGTCCGTAGGAGTTCGAAATGCTTCCGCTTTGTGAACTCTTACGGATTCGTTTCGGACTATTACGGAAGCCTAACGGACTCTTACGGACTCTTTACGGACTCCTACGGAAGCCATGCGATCTCTTGAGGAAGCCTTACGGACTCTTATGAAAGCGATACGAACTCATACGAACGCCTTACGGACTCTTACGGACTCTTTACGGATTCTTACGGAAGCTTTACGCCCTCTTTACGGCCTCAAACGGCAGCGATACGAGATCTTACTGACTCTTACGGAAGTTTTACGACCTCTTCCGGAAGTCATACGAACACTTACGAAAAACTTACGGGCTCTTACAGTCTCTTTACGAACTCTTACGGGAGCTTTACAGACTCTTTATTGACTCATACGGCAGCCATACAAGCTCTTACGGACTCTTTACAGACTCTTACGGACACTTTACGGACTCTTACGGAAGCCATGCGAATAGTTAAGGAAGACTTATGGACTCTTACGAACTCTTTACGGACCCTTACGGAAGCCATACGATCTATTACGAACTCTTACGGAAACTAACGGAAGCTATACGAACTCTTATGGAAGCTTACGGAAGCTATACGAACTCTTACGGAAATCTTACGGGTTCTTACTGATTCTTTACAGACTCTTACGAGAGCCATGCGAACTCTAACGGAAGCCTTATGGACTATTACGGAAGCTACACGGACTCTTATGGAATTTTTACGGACTCATATGGAAGCCGTACGAGCTCTTACGGGCACTTTACGGACTCTTACGGAAGCCATGCGAACTCTTGCGGCAGTCTTGCGGACTCTTACGGAATCTTTAACGACTCTTACGGAAGCCATACGATCTCTTACGGTCTCTTTACGGACTCTTACGGAAGATTTACGGACTTTTCCGGAAGCTTTACGGACTCTTCCGGAAGCTTTACGGACTCTTACTTAAGCCATACGATCTCTTACTGAAGCCTCACGGACTTTGACAGGCTCTTACGGAATACATACGAATACTTACGGACTCTTTGTGGACTCGTACAGCAGCCATACGAGCTCTTACTGACTCTTTACGGACTCTGGCGGAAGCCCTGCGGAGTCTTACGTAAGCCTTATAGACTATTACGGAAATCTCACGGACTCTTACGGACACTTTACGGGCTCTTATGAAAGCCTCACGGAGTTTTACGGTCTCTTTTGGGACTCTTACGGAATCCTTACGGACTCTTACGGACTGTTGACTGTCTCTTACGGAAGCTTTACGAACTCCTACGGAATCATCACGGTCTTTTACGGAGTCATTACAGAATTCTTACGGACTTGTACGGAGTCCTTAACGGATTAATACGGATGTTAATTTCTATACCGTCACGCACGGAGGATAACGGACAGTCATCTTTTGCTTACCGTTCGTACGGAGGATAACGCAAAAGTTCATTTTTTGAGTATCCCTTAAGTATTTTGCACGGAATTTTACTCGGAAGGCGTGCATATAGACACTTACCATTAGATAAGTAATAAAAATGTGCACTTATTCATAAATAAGGCCTAATTACTTTACAATTTATATATCTATGAATAACTTTAAGTTAGTTTTATGAACGAAATACGATTTTAAATTTTGAATATGGATCTTATATCATTAAATCAATGTCCTAAAATTAAAATTATGTTATAAAATCTTATATTATCATTCAAATTTTGTAGGTTTATCAGAAATAAGTCAGTATACAATTGATTAAGTTTTTGAGCCAACAATGCACTATTTTAATCTGGCTTAACGCCGTAGCCTATAATATTTTCGATTATTCCTATAATCACTTTTATTAAGGTAAATATTTAATTAATGATTGTGCATTAAATCTCTTTTTGAAAGCATTATGCTGAAGCAGTTAGAAGTGGTATTAATTATGTTTTTAAATTCATAGTCAGCAACTTAAGAAACGTAGAAATTCAAAATATCACAAAATTCTAATAAAATATTGTTCTTAATGTTACTGAATAGCTCTATTTCTTTGAAAGATAGCAGTAGTTAATTTCCAAGATATTTAAAAGAGAATCTAGTTTGCATGTATAACAAAATAACAACTATAGCTAATTGAAATAACTTCTTGCTCTGAGAAACCGTTAATTTAAATAATTTTACCGTAAGTACGTTGTATGTACAAAATAGCTTACATTAATATGTTCATAAATGAATTTTAGCATATTCAATAGCATAAATTTAGTTTTCAGCTACAAAATTTAACAGCACTAAATATTAAATTATGGAAATTGGATTTATGAGTATTTATATCTTTATATTCTTAATATGGATTATAAAAAAATCAATAATTTAGATTCAATCAATTAGATTTTAGTGAATAAATATATTTATTATTATGTCAGTATACCAATTTGTTGTATCTTTTACTACATAAACCAAATTCTAACTATATTTAATGAAATTATCTTTTATTCTTTTTCAGAATGTTTTACAATATTCTCATTATTATATCATACCATCTCAGAGTAGAAACAAGTCTTTTAAAATAGATAATCAGTAGACGTTTGATAAAATTAATATATACACTACTGGATCTGACCGGGCAGGATTACCAATTATATATACAATAAATATACAAAGTTATAAAAGGTCAAAAGGTCTGTCTCTTAAGAGAGCACGCCTGAGTTAAACCAAAAGAGGATGTTTTTTACGAGTCCTGAAAACTTGTTGTGTTTAAAAGCAATCATTCTGAAAATTTGTATGCTATCAGAACACAATAATAGCTTATGTTTATCGTTGTAAAACCTCAAAATCTTGATCCTGCACGTCGCAATAAATCATTATTTTCAATACCATATTTATTAAAGAAACTTTGTTTCTCACACGATTCTAGGTGACATGATGAACGAAATTTTTTCTTCGACGGTTATTTGACTTCTTTTGATATATATCACAATAAGATCGAAGTACTTTTTCGTTAAAATATTTTAGTATATTTTTTCGGAGATCCATTCGATTTTTTCAAAATATTTTTTTTATATTTAAACATAGAAAATTTTCTGGTCTCGTAAAAAAAATCTTTTTTTGGGTTTAACCGAGGCCTGCCCCCATAATACGTTAACATAATCTTCCTATAAATAATGATAAACATTGACTTACTGAAAAAAATACATTAATTAAAAAACGCATACTCTATCAAATGATAAACTTAAAAGTCAGGAATTCTGATAAATGTTCCAGTAATTTAAAATTGAAGTCGGTATCCATAAATTACAGTCAGGGAATCCATAAATTAGTTACTCCTGCAGTTGTTCGCGATGCCAGTGAAATGAAAAATCTGAAACAAAAGATACAAACTGTTTTACAATCTGGCAAAGCGCTTTACCATTTATGCAAAGTGCTGTTTTCAAAAAGCAAATAACCGACTTTTTTGCAAATACACTTCCAACTGAAATATAACTTTGAAATCATCTTCTTAAATATTAAAATGAATTATTAGGAATTATTATTATTATATTAAGATGAAACATTATGTTATAAATAAGGATATATTTTTTAAAATAACCCGTATACGCGTGGAAGAAAATGTCGTACGGATCGAACGAGATTATCAGTTTAAAGCGTTCTTTTTCAATTTCCTACTCGTGAAAGTTGATACGCTTTTTAATCGATTTCTCCCGTATAACAGTATACCTACTTCATTCGATATATTTGCATCCTTAAAATTCCTTCCGTTTTCCTCTTTTTTAAATCCTGAACTTATCTCAGCTTAAAATGCATGCAATAATCGGATAAAACTCTGTATTGAGAAAGAAAATGCAATTATCTTTTAAAATTTCAGATTCTAGTTATACCCGTTATAAGCATTTCGCATACAAATTTTTTTTGAATTTGTTTTACTTGCCCTTCTTAACGTTGTAGCTACATGTCTAAGCCCCCTCCCCCCAATTACAAAATGTATGTGTCAATTCGTAATAGAATTCGTAATAATCTAACTTGTTTAAACATTACTGTTTATTGATTTGTGACTGTTCGAAAATATATTTATCCCTTTCTATCAGTCACAAGTTCAATTCAATTCAATAAATGACAATTTATAAAAGATAAATTACTGAAATAAATTAAGAATGAAGCATAGTACAGTTTATGTAAGTTTTGCTTTTTCACAGAGAAAGCTTTGTAACGATGATAATTTTCAGATAAGAGATTTTGATAAATCTCGATATTTTTGAGGTTTCTGTATCAGAAAAACATATTTTTTTAACAAATTTTTGTCTGTATGTATGAATATATGTATGTATGTATGTATGTATGTATGTATGTATGTATGTATGTATGTATGTATGTATGTATGTGTGTGTGTGTGTGTGTGTGTGTGTGTGTGTGTATGCGTGAAACCAAAATTTGCGCCTACCATAACTGTTGCAGGGAAACACGTTACAAGCTGAAATTTTTCAGACATATTCGGTACGTTTAAACTTAGATGTGATAGCAATTTGGAGTTAAATGGATAATATTTAGGAAATTATTTGATAAAATAATAACTTTTGAAAAAAAATGTTAAAAAGGACAATTTTTTTTGGCAGTTTTTATTTATGACTTTTAAAACTATTATTCTTAATCTATTTTTAAGAACTGAATATAAATTTAAAGAATATACAAAAAGTAGCTATTTTAACAAATCAAAAATAATTTTTTTCGCAGTTTGTATTGAAGATATATAAAAAATAGACATAAATTCGTAAAAAGCGCTTACATTTCTTTTAATTTGTCTATTAAAACTATATTTAAACTATTTTCAAAAAATAAAATAAACGTGAATTTGAAGAATGTATCCATTTCTTTCTAAAATAGATAATTTAGTAAATCGAAATAATTTGTTAGCATTGCTTACTAAAATATATTAAATATACGTAAAGTTTTATTCAAATTCTATTAAGGCTATTCTAAAGCCTGAAATCATAGATTAATAATAGCATTAATTTATTTAATGCAAATTTCCATTATAAGATTCCGTTATAAGTCGATTAATCAAGACTCTCTTTGGAAAAGCATTCTGCTAAGGCAGTTAGCAGCGGTTTTATTTTTCGACAATAGTTTCTCCGGGTACGTGGAATATGTTAAACGAAGTTATCTGACGTTTGTGCATATTACTTATATGGAAAACAAACGTTAAACTGTAAATCAGTCACGATTAATTCGCAATTCACCATGTTTTACAAAGTTATAAAAACAAATGTAGCTGATATTTTATTATATTCTGTATATTTTTAATTTACTGAACTTGTATGTGAATTGCGATCCTATCTTCTTAGTAATTCATTTTTGTTAAATTGTTTCACTTGAAAAATAAATTATACCTTATAAGATTATGAAGACGAAATTTAAGTTAAAAGCTAAATTATCTGATTGAAACATTTTTATAAGTTATTATTTCTAAAAAATAAGTTATGGTATAACTGTAAATTCGATGTAGAATAAGTCAATGATAATTTTCTTTTTATAAATTCTGGGATGTTAAATTAATAAAATTACTTTTATATTTGTTCCTTAAAGAAGATTTTTATGTTTATTACTTCATTGTTTTTTATTGTATAAGTAATTAATCGATATATCATTCAGTTAAAATCTGAGAACTGCCATTAACATGTTTATACGAAAAATATCAATTAACGCTTACAGCATGCTCTAGGAAAATCATGAATTACACAATCAATTTATGAACCAGCAATAATGCACTAATACTGCACTGCCTATAATATTAAGCATATGTACCTATCAGCGTTCTGAGCAAATTTCGCCGATTCTGAATAAAAAATTCCCTCCCTCCAAAAAAAGAAGAAAAAGCATAAAAGAGATTTTCAATTTCCGAAACCTTAACCAGCATGCACCAAGCAGCAGTGAAATTACCGCACGGCTCCCTGTGTACTTTACGACCGTATCGAACAGTTTTCGCCGCAAGCTCGCCTATGTTACACACACACACACACACACACGACAAAAAAACGGAATCCGCGGAAAGAAGAAATTTTTTCGATAAACGCGCCCACGCTCCAAACCAGTGTACCGGACTTAATTAAAGCCACTCATTTCCCTCTATGTCTGGAATCTCCGCGTGGACGACGACGCGCGCGCGTGTGTGTATAAATGTAAAATTTAAAAGGCCGAGCGCGCAAAAGGCGTATAATTCGCGGGGAAATTTGCGAGCTCGGCCGCTAATTGGGCGAATTTCCCGTGGACGTGTGCATAAAATATCTCTGGAGGGGTGGTCCACTGCAAAGCGCGTACAAACTCGAGAATGTATTTTGCCAAATTGTCGCGTAATACGGCAATTTAATATGTGCGTGCGGCTGCAGCGGCATTTGCACGGTTACGGTCGACGAGCGCGATTTTTCGGAAAGTAAGGGCCGCCGCACTCCGGACCTTGAATTATTAAGATAGTTTATTGCGGGCTGTGAGCGCTGACGCGCGTAGTATAATAATTCGGATTGACGCGGGCCAGGTGCGCTTCGCTGATTTTGGAACGAATGCTGCGTGCACAGTGACCGGTTGAACCATAGATCGGTTGCACGCGGGGTGCGGTGTGTAATTTGCGAGCTGCGTGTACGGTGGTCGGTTATGCGATTGAATTGTCAAAAAGTTTGTTCATGTTTATGAACGAATTCTCGCTCTATTAGATGATTATACAGTATATTATGTTATAATATAGTATATTATATTGTATTATATTATATTGTATTATATTATATTATATTGTATTATATTATATTATGTTATATTGTATTATATTATATTATATTATATTATATTATATTATATTACAATTATATTATATTTCTATATTATATTTCTATATTATATTACAATTATATTATATTTCTATATTATATTTCTATATTATATTACAATTATATTATATTTCTATATTATATTTCTATATTATATTTCTATATTATATTACAATTATATTATATTTCTATATTATATTTAAGAGTCGCGGTCACTTAAGGTCTCGGTATATTCGTGTGCGCAGCGCAATGCAACGCGGGCGCCAATGTAAAGAGATCGGGCGCATAAAACGCGGGTACACTGCGTTCAAACTTTTCCAATGGCGTCCAGGTTGCGTTCCGCTGCGCACGTGAGTATACCAAGACCTTTAATGGATAACAGCTCGGTTTTCTAACTGGTCCCGAGTTCGAATCCCGGCAGGTACCTCCGACATTTTTTTTGAATGATAAAAATTGTTCATGTATTTCGGAACCTATCTAAAACTGCTTACGAGCAGAAATATTTAAAGATGGGGGAAGATAAATTATTGAAATAATTCACACTCTTATACGTGCCATATGGAAAAGGGAAATTGTGCCTAGGGAATGGAGAGACTCAATCATAATCCCGATTCACAAGAAAAGGGATAAAACAAATTGCAATAATTACAGGGGAATTTCTCTGATATGTACAGTAAACGAGAAGAAAACGGAATACATGGTCACTGACAGAACGGCACCCGTGAATCAGTATAGCGACCTGAAGGTGTTAGACATAATCTTTAAAATAGTAGAAAAATTTAAATACCTCGGTACTAAAAGACTGCATTCCGGAAATGCATACCTTTATTCGGTGAGCAAACTACTAATATCACGACTACTATCACGAAAGACAAAATTAGAGATATATAGAAAAATTATTATGTCAGTAGTCATATACGGATGCGAAACATGGACACTACCTAAGCGGGAGGAGGATAGGTTCAGAGTATTTGAGAACAGAGTTATGAGAAGAATATTTGGAGGCAAAATTGATGAGTTAATCGGAGAATGGAGAATCTTACACAATAGAGAAATAAGCGAGTTATACGGAGAAGTGGATATTACTAGAGTTATAAAATCTCGAAGACTGGGATGGGTCAGGCATGTAGCTAGGATGGAAAATGATAGGACAGCCCTTAGAATACTAGTAGGAAAACCAGAAGGCACAAGGCCTGCGGGCAGACCAATACGAAGGTGGGAAGACGATGTCAGGGCCGACTTGCGAGAAATAGGATACTATGAGGAAAACTGGATTAACCTTGCAAAGAATAGAGAGAAATAGCGTGATTGTGTGAACAAGGCTATGGACTACATTGCTCCATCAACCATGTATGGTGGCTAAGGTGATGATGCGAACATTATCACAACGGATATAGGAACTGCGGTCTTTTAAGCATTATCAGTGCTAACCATTAGTGGCTGGACGTCACTGTAATAATAAAGTAATAATAATAATAATCTAAAACTGCAGGCCCTGTCAGTCGATGAGTTTGCCCGTCAGGCCGCAGTCTCGTGGGAGAGGAACGGGGACTCCGCTCTATGTAGAGTGCGGACCCGCTTTTCCTCCCGATAGTCAGTCTTAGCGGAATGTCTATCTGGTAAGATGGGCTCGTAAGGATTTGCTGAGGGCGAAGGAAAGCAACGGGGGACGGTCGCTGAGCTGTGCTACAGAAAAGCGTAGGCTAAAAACCTCTCCTAGATCCACGAATGGAATAAACCTAGGGAGGCTCAAATCATCGATTGGGAAAGGTGCCGTAAAGGAATCACCCAGACGATTAGAGTATATTATAATCGATCTTCCTCCACGTATGTAAATAATAATATTATATTACCTAGGCCTCGATTATTTACCATGCCCATTTAGATAGGTTTACATAGTTTTAGATTATTTCCCACCAGAGAAATATATAAATTTTAATGATATTTTAATCTACCACATTCTATTACTTATAAGGGCAAACACTTGTCCTTTACAGGAATTCTATTCGATACCGAAAACTAAGTATGTCTACAAAAAATTTGTATTAAAAAGTTCTTTACAAATTTTTTACGGTTAAATTATGATTGCTCTCATAAATTCATGCTTACGATCACGAGTGCAAAAAAAGGGTGGGGATAAATATACCGAAAGATAAATTTGCAGAAGGATAAATTTACCGAACGGTTGAAATTGCCGAAAAAAGCAATGCCTACTTATAGATAGATATGCCAAAAACAAGAATCCTGAAAAAGAAAATGAAAACTGCCGAAAATGAAAATTTGAACAAAAAAGTGCTTTCATTAGAATATGCTCCTGTATTATAAATAATGTAATAATGTATTATTGTAATATTGTATTATTATGTATTATAAATAATGTAATAATGTATTATTATGTATTATAAATAATGTAATAATGTATTATTATGTATTATAAATAATGTAATAATGTATTATTATGTATTATAAATAATGTAATAATGTATTATTATGTATTATAAATAATGTAATAATGTATTATTATGTATTATAAATAATGTAATAATGTATTATTATGTATTATAAATAATGTAATAATGTATTATTAATAATGTGTTAATTGTTGCTAGGTTGTTTCTTTTTAATATTCGATATTTTTAGTTTTTACCCGTTGCCATTCAAGATTTCGGCATTTTTAACTTCGGCATTTTTATCCATCGACATTTTTGCCCGGTGGAACTTTTTTTATCGACACTTTTGTTAATCGATTATTTTACCTATTGGCACATTTCACCTTTCGGAAAATTTACCCTTCGGTAAAATAAATTCGGCATTATTATCCATCTGCGAAATTATCTTTCGGTACATTTATCCCCATCCAAAAAAACTGTTACAGAACTCCCAACCAGCACCAGTATTCAAAAAGAGTTCTTAACCCCTTGAGTTTCGACTCAAATTCACGAAATAGAGACAAAATGCCGAAAATAAAAACGCGTTCAAAAATACTGAGAATTTACATATAGGGTTTTTTTGGTGTACTAATTACGAATATCATATCATAATTTCAAAATTTAAAACGGCAGATTCAATATGGCAGAAGAAAACTTTAAAATTCGAGTTTTTTTGAACGATGGCGCATACTAAATCACTCAAATTTCATATTTGAGAGTATTTTCGATTCTGATTATAAATTTCATATTTGAGGGTATTTTCGGTTCTGATTACAAATTTCATATGGGTGATTGTCGAAAAAGCCAGATGCACGGTCTCCTATGTATTTAAATGATTTTTAAGAAAATAAAACAAGGGGAAAAGATTTTAGAGTATTATAATATATTAAATAGAAAATATGTCTTGTGTTTAGAAAGTCTAAATGATCCAGTCATCTAAATAAATCATATTTAATTGCCAAAATGGCCTCTTACTTTGCGTTTTTCTTGTAATTTCCGTGGCATATCTAATTTACGAAATTATCAACGTTAACAGAATATTTATACTTTCGGAACCAAAGATACATCTTCTATTTCACTATTTCTTAATAATATCACTCAAAAGATCTTATTGCATGTTACACATGTAGTACAGATGACAAATCTGTAATTCAAATAACACGAAAATTACAATGTCTGACGGAACAATGTCATTTTCGTGTCATTTGTCTTACAGATTTAGCATTTGTACTACATGTATAAAATTCAACAAGATTTTTGAGTGATATTATTAAGAAATAATGAAGTAGAAGATGTATCTTTGGTTCTGACAGTCTAAATATTCTGTTAACGTTAATAATTCGTAAATTAGATATGCCACGAAAATTACAAGAAAAATGCCAACAAAAGGCAATTTGGTCATTAAACATGATTTATTTAGATAACTGGATCAATTATACTTTCAAAACCGACATATTTTCTATTTAATACATTATAAAACCTTTTCGCCTAGTTTAAGTTTCTTAAAAAGCATTTAAATGGATAGAACACCATGCATCTGACTTTTTTGACAATCACCCATATACAAATATCCAAAATCAAGTTGGCAAATTCAATACGGATGATAGACTCTGATAATTCATGCATTTTTAAATAAGAGTAGATAAATAATTGTTAGAATTTTGTTTACAGGCCCTTTCGTATTTCAATTACAAATTTTATATCAAAATGTCAATGTTGTAAACGGCATATACGTCTATGTCAAAAGAAAATTTGATTATCCGGATATTCATTAGCAATGGTGAATGCTAAATTCTTAAACTTAAGTTTATTGTATTCTGAATACGAATTTCATTCTAGAATATAAATCATAACAATACTTTTTTAGACCACCATATTGGATTCGCCATTTTGAAATTTTGGAATGGTCGATTTTCGACCTGTAATTCGGAATAAGTGACTCAAATAACCACTAGGTTATGATTGTCAAAAAAATTAGAACACGTTTTGATTTTTTAGACCAGCACATTGGATATGTCATTTTGAATTTTGAAATCTTAAATTTTTTTATCTCTAATTCAGAATCAGCGACGCAAAATAACCATAGGTATGGTTTTCAAATAATTATAACATTTTTATCACTTCTTCAATCCACCACATTGGATTCGCCATTTTAAATTTTGGAATCTTAAATTGTTTACCTCAAATTCAAAATCAGTATACAAACTTTAGTACATACAAGATACTTCATGGCAAAGGATTTTCAGGAATTAAAAAAAGCGGCATTTTGTATCCGACATAATATTTTTTGGACTCAAATATTTATAAAACAGAAGACAGAATCGTAATGACGAGGTTTGTTCAATAAGTCCTTAGAAAAAGATAGAAAACAAATTTTTTTTGGGTAAATTTTTTTTATTTTTTAACATAATCCCCATTTAGCTCTATAAATTTTTCCAAGCATTTTTACAAATTTTTTAAGCTGCCCAAAAAATAGGATTTCGGAAGCTCCTCAAAATAGGCATTTTCTGAGCGATGACCTCCTCGTTCGACGTAAACCGTCGTTCGCCAAGCCAAATGTGGTGAATACGGTGGATGTTGTAATAATTTGAACTTCAGTTCCATAATTTTGGCCATCGAAACTGCGCAGGTGTGCACCCGTACACAATGCGTCTTGATGAAAGAGGATATTTTTCTTGTTGAAATGAGGACGTTTTTCCTTGATTTCTTCGCTCAACTGGTGCAATAACGACATATAATACTCTACTGTTATCGTCATTCCTTTATCCAAGTAATCGATGTAGATGATGCCACGTGCATCCCAAAAGACCGTGGCCATCACCTTGCCGGCCGATTTCATCGTCATCGCCTTCTTCGGAGCCCGTTCACCTTAAAAAATCCACTGTTTTGACTGTTCCTTTGTCTGTGTAGTGTAGTAGTGTATCCATGTTTCATCCACAGTTATGTATCGATGCAGAAACTCCTCAGGATTGCGACGGAAAAGCGCCAAATCAGCCTCAGAGTCGACCACACGATTACGCTTATTCTCTACTGCAAGCAAACGCTGCACCCATCGTGCCAAGATTTTTTTCACACCCAATTTTTCGTGAAAAATTAAAGCGACTGGACCTTGCGATATGTCGGTGGCCTCAATTATTTCGCGAACTTTCATTCGTCGATCACTTAAAATCATATCGTGGATTTTGTCAATCATTTCGGGGATAGTCACTTCCACTGGGTGTCCCTAACGATGTTCCTCTTTTGTGGATGTACGGCCACGTTTAAACTCATTCACCCAATTGTAAATAGTTGCAAATACAGCAGCAGATGTGCCATGAACTTCATCCAACTCAGCTTTGATTTCTTTCGGTGTTAAGCCATTTAAATATAGATGTTTAATCACCGCTCGAAACTCACTTTTTTCCATTGTTATGAATAAACGAAAGTTGTTTACTTCAATCGACAATAAAGATGAAACTATATGATGGATAGAGCTGAAACTTTAACAGCTGTCTAGTTAGTAGTGCTGCTCAGTAAGAAAAATTCATTTTCGATACTTCAAGCGCCATCTCTTTGATTTTCTAAGGATTTATTGAACGACCCTCGTAGCATACAGAAAAACGTCTAGAATCACCTTATTATTATATGAAACACTTATGGACTTGTTACACTAAAATATTTCATGGCAAATATTCATGCCACGAAATAATTCATTTCGCTTTTTTCAGGCACTCTGGGCAAAGTCCTAAATGACAAAGATCTTTATCATAGGCATTTAAAGGGTAAAATAATTCATAAATTTTAAGTTCTTAAAGAATTCATAAAGAATTAATAAATTATGAATTCTATAAGAATGCATAAATAGTTCTTAAATTTCACATGATTCAGACATTTTAAATGAATTCTTTATTAACTGTTTATTGTTAGCTAATGAATTCTGCATAAAGTAAGAGAGTATCAAACCTGCAGTTCAAGGATCCTGCTGAAACTTTGGGATATGTTTGCTGGTACGAAATAAAAGAACTGCCAAAGCTGCTCCATAGTTTCAATATTACAAGGTATGATGGCAACATTTTAAAATTTTTTAATGAAAATTTTCATTATTTAAATGACGTTGAGCGTTGAATACGATTAAGCAGATTCAAAGTTATTAAAATTCAAAGATAGTGACTAAAAATACATAAACGTATTTTAATTTTTCTTTTATAATCGTAATTTTTATTTTGGAGAGTCAATAAAATGTAGGAAACTCAATCCGGAAATAATTGTTTAAAATGCACAATCTGCATTTTAAATTTCTTTTGATATTATACTAGCTGACAGTTTCGCGGAGGGGTGACAGAGTCGAACCTTGGACATTCGGTAAAGTTAAATAGAGAATAAGATATGTAGTGTATTTAAGGAAATTCGTTAAAATTACTTTTTAAAAGGAGATACAGTACCCTCTGTTTTAAAATTTCCCTTTACTTCCTTGGAATAAATTTCTTTAAATGTTCATATTTTGACAAACTCTAATCAATAGAATCAATTTTGTAAGTCTTTTCGCATTCTCATCCTTAATACGCATTCATGGGCATTCTTCTTTAAGGATTTGAATCATCTTTAAGATTTTGTAAGAATAGTTTTAATATTTAAAAGTAAATATAATTTTATAAAAAATATTATATATAGTGTTGGTGTTTACCCGAATAAGCTATTCGAGGCAGATGATAGGAACATTTCAAGGTTAACAAATCGTGTTCTATTTATTTTTTCTATGAAAGAAGACCCTGGGAGTTAGAGTGTTAAGTATAGTTTTACAAGAGAAAATTTGTAAGCATTTAATTTGATAACAGTTTGTTTGAAAAAAATGTAATCCTTTCCGATTACATACTTGCATACACCTGGCTGTGCCGAGCGATTTCGAAGATTTCCTTGAAGAATCTGGTTTTCTCGGTCGAGTGTTATTTTCTGCTCCTTTTGGGAAGGTTTATTGACTTTTTTGTGGATCTATATATATTATCAAGAGATTTTTTGGTGATGGTATTTTACCGTTTTAATTTATTTTTAATTATTGCAAAACAGAATTTTGTGTATTTTTCAAGTAAATTTATAATGATTAAAGTTTTATTTACAATTTTATCAAATTTATAATATCGTTTAATAAAAACTGACTTAATACTACCGTTAATAAATAAAAACATATTAATTAAATTTATGAATTCAAAGAATTATATAAAATTAAATTCTTTGAAAATAGCGTTTATTCCTTAAAATTCTCAGTAGATTTTATTTTTTAAATATTTTTGTGTATTAAATTGAACATTCATATTTTTTATCGTACGTAAACTATATATTATTGATCAAATTTTATTATCGTAAAATGTTGATTTTCATCGCTGTTTTTTATTTTCATACTTCTGTTTATTTTGTAAAATAAAATATTTAATTAATAAAAATTAAATTGATATACTCACATTTTTTGATAAATTTGGCAACAATTACTATTATTATTGGTTTACAATTTATAAAAATAACTTATACTTTTAATGCAACCAAAAGCATATTTTAAAATGAACTCCTTGCCATGTTAATCAAATTTTATATAATAAAGTTCATTTATATCTTTTTTTACTCCGATATCTCATTTTATTTTACGTAAATTAATCTATTTGGTTAATAAAAAACTGCTGCCAATTTATTGGCACTTAGATTCCTTAAACTAAATTAATCGTTCCAATATGAAATTCTTTGTTCTAATAAATTAATTTTAAATTGCTATATCTTTTTTTAAATAATAACTCAAAAAGGGTGTGCTTTCTTATCAGTGGTGGATTGACAAAAGATAATTTTTTACTAAAATTGCAGCACGATAGGTAATTCTTATCACAGCAATTTGTTCTCTGAACGTAATTTATTAAAACTTTTTAAATATTTAAATTAAACGTAATCAAATGTTAGTACGTAGATTCACTGAATTTCTAATCATCTAAAATTTTGAGAACGATTTGCCATCATAGATTTCTGAGTTATAACCGTTTAAACTAAATATGACTTTTTTCGTGTATAACAAAAGAAGGGAAAGAGTCTATCTAAAATGAGCGGTTGGTAAAACGTAGGTAATTTTATGCTTTGTTTAATGCATTTACACTAAATTGATTATAATATTTCTAACGTACCAAAAAACTCGAATAACTAAAACTTAAAAATCCAATAATCCAAAAATTGTTATAAAAAAACGAGTCGATGAATCCTCAAATTTATTTCCAATTTTAAATTTTCATTAAAAGATGAAAAAAATGAGCTCTGTATAGTAAAAAATGACCGTGCCATTCTCGAGATATAAGCGATAAAAAGAAATTAAAAGAATATATAACCTCAAATATTTTGAGATATAAATGTCGTTGTGATCTGGGCAAAGAACTCGTTCAAGAGATAGTACATAGCTACTGTTCTGGAAGATTTAAGGTCAAATGCTGCTAATATACTCCAGTATTCACAGCTGAATAAAAAACGATTTCTTTTTACAAACAGTTTTTTTTTCCTTCAAAACACACACACATACACACACACACACACACACACACACACACACACACAAACAGATACATACATACAAACGCACACACACACACACAGACACGCACGCACACACACACGCACGCACGCACGCACGCACGCACGCACGCACACACACACGTCCATACAGACTTTTTTAAAAATAGTGTATATAAAACTTCGTTTTTACAATCACAAAGCTTCCTCTATGAGCAAGCAAAATTAATTGATACACATACAGTTTTTGATAAATTGTGTAGTGATTATCATTATTATTACCAACATACAACTTTCAAAAATAACTCTTCTTTTAGCACTAAATAAAGGCATATTTTTAAATTAATTCGACAGTGTCGTTTCACACTAATCCTCAAATGAAAAAGAAAAGAATCCCGCTCGTCGATTCAATATCAAACTGCAAAAATAAGCCGCGCCTAAGGATCCATTGTCTCCGCCCTCCGACGGTTTAATTGCATACTTTCGCGAGCAGTATCTATAAAAATCCGGCTCGTTTTCGAAATGGAATTATAAGGGCGCGGACGGCTTCTTTGTGCAATAAGAATTACAGCCGCGACCAAATCCCCTCGTTAATTCAAACCCGAGCGCGTGCGCGCACGACCGAGTTATTATCTTCGTCTCGTTAGATTCAGAGTCCTAGCTATCTTCGACGCCGAGTTATAACGCTCGGCGTTGGTGGTGGTGCTCCTTTTGTACCCTATTTCTCCGCGGGCGCCATTCATCATGCGAGCTACATATCGAGATTTTCACTAATTTTCCACTTATCTGACGTTTGATGCTTTTGCGTTTGCTTTTCACTGGTGTTGCGGGGATGGGATTTCGCGGAAGTATGGATCGTTCATTTTATGTATTGCGAAGTAATAATATAGTGCGTTGTAGGATTGCAGTGATGTGAAATGGATTTATAGAAGAGATGTGTCAGGAATATAGCGAGTGGATTTTAGAAGTTTTTTTATACTTTGACAATTTATGCGATTTTTTCGGTTAAGGTGGCTTTGTCTGTGTGCAAAATGAAAAAAATGCATGCTGCAGATATATGAACCATATTTTTTTAAAACATCGATTTATCATTCCTAATTTCTATACAATAATACCAAACAATCTGTAGCAATTACGTAAGATAAGTACTGATGTAAAAAAGGTGTAGTAGTAGATTTTATATCTACTTTATCTAAAATCTTCAAACCATTAATTCGTAACCATTTTTTCCTAATCTTTAAATAAGAAATAACTTACATGCAATGGAGGATTCTTCGAATAAAATATCCTTGTCACATTATTACTAAATATGTCTAAAAAAGACATTAAATGTTAAAAAAACGTTTATATTACACCAACCTCTTATTTGAGAAATAAACTGCAGCATCTTTATTTATGACAGACATGTTGAGTTTTATTATAACATACATTTTGTTACATACGTTCATTTATCTTTGGGTTTTTAAGACATTTCTACGTATCATTGGCAATTAAACTTCTCAATATAGATCCAATATGTGGTGCCTTAAAATACTAAAAACGTTTGAGATAACTTGCTTACCAATAATAAACATTTGTTTAATGTTTTTTTGACTTTGTAAATAGTATTTCTTTAAATTTGTTAATAAAAAATGATAATTAAATTTTTTTTAAAATATTTTTTTGTTTTATTTGAAGCTAAATAACATTTCTGAAAAATATATATACAAGTTTTAATATGAGAACAAAATTTTTTTCGCTCATAAAGAACCGTTTGAAGTAAGTGTGGTGTCTCAAAGATGCCACGAGCGTGCTCGAGGGTTAATAATATTTTGCGAGCGCCGTGTCCATCGTTCACTTTCACTGAAACACTTAGAATTAGAACCATCGTTCTAATTCCAAGTGTTTCATTCAATTAAAGGTAAAATGAAATGATAACTATTAGTCCATATATATGTGCGACATATAAAAAAAATTGTGACACTTTGAATTTTGTCAGTGTATATTGAAAATTTTCTAATTTAGAATTTTCATTAAAAAACTAAAGATGTACATTTAAAAATATGCACATAGATGTAAAATACTAATCAAAGTATATCGACTAGTATTTTTTTCACAAAATACGTAAGTTTGCAGGCTGAAATAGTGTAGGAATATTATCCGTTGTTCCACTCTTATTGTTATTGCTTCAGTTAATCATCGTTACTTTAGTTTATTTCAGTTTATTTTGAATTCTTTTTGTGTGATACATTTATGTTATATTATCGAATTAAATAATAATAATGTAATAATTTTGATAATTTATGTTACTGAAAAATTAATCAGAATTATTTCGTAATTAGTAGAAAGGGAATGTAAACTATAATATGAATTTAGAATTTTTGTTGCAGTAACTGAAAAAACGTTGAACAAAATGAAGTGAGTTTCTATAAATATAACCACATAGACTATGTCTGTATTTTTATGTATACCGAACCATTAATAAGCTTGAAGTCCACACAATTGTTCAGACATTCCTGTAGTGTTTGTTCAATTTTTCCGTAACTATAGGCTATTAGAGAAGTTGCGATTTTGTCAATATTCTGCAACAATAAGCATGTATCGAAAAACGTATTCACAAAAATTTTATTTCTGACGTGACTAGAATAACTTTCCTTATTTAACTATATCGCAGACAAAAATTTCGAAGCACATTCTGAATCACTACAATATCCAACTTTTTTCATATAAAAAGTATACAATATATTTAGCTCTCGGGGAAAACTTATAAAATCTATACGATCTTTACAGTGATAAAAAATCCATCATTAGAGAATAAGAATTTTTCCGTGAATCGATAACATGATTAACATTATCGAAATAGCACAAATAGTTATCTGTACATATTGCAAGTCAATTTACATCGAGAATATGACGTGTCTTCAAGGATGTACTTAAGTACATTCTTACTTCGTCAATTTTCATCGACTGACTTTTTAATTTTCTAATAATCACATTCCATTGAATACTTGCATAATTTTTTTTATCGGCGCGATGATTTGGATAAGGAACATAAAGCGACTTCTTACTCTCTTTGAATTTTTAATCAAAATTGTAATCGAAAGAACTTTATAAGGCTTATTAAAGTTTCTCTGAATGACGTCATACCTACATAACAGGTAATTATAAAGAAATAAAAACTAAATTATGTTACTCATCAATTTTATCATGATACAATATTTTAGATATTTTAATTTATTTCAGCTAATATTAATCTGTTACCATGTGGTGCGTAAATAGTAGCAACTTCGAAAATGAAGTTGTGTGTTGTGTTGGGTTAAGTGTTGTTCTTCAGGGTTGCTTTTTCTGTTTTTTTATTTCTACTAATATTAATCTGCTATCTTGTGGTGTATCGACATTAGCAACCTCGTAACGTAAGTATTGTTCTTGTTCATAGGTAATGAGTACAAAAATGTATACGAAAAATTAAATAGTACATTGTGTAATTAAGGGGGAAAATTGTTTTTTTCTAATCGTAGATAATGATCGAGCACGGGTGGAAGTCGAGGGCGCCGAAGGCACAGCAACATTAAAATATTTCTGCGATATTTCTGCAATATTGAATTCTATGTGGGTGGCCAATATATAACATGAAAATTGGCCGACGACTAGCTAGTGTAAACGATCTGTGTCTGTGGAGCATGTACAATACGCATTTTGAAACGTAGTAAATATTGCAACTTATTCGTAAAACCTCAACCTGTAAACTAATTTAATGACCTAATGTGTGTACTTTATCGACTTTTTTCTTATTTTTTAACAAATAAATATTGAAAACATACTACATTAATTAATTAATTTTTGTAAAACATTTTCTCATCCGACAAAATATTTTAATTAATCATTTACCAATAAAATTATTCAAAAACAATAAATATCATACAAATATTTAATGTACTAGATTCAGTAATAAATCTTGTTCAAACGTTTAAGGTAAATTTTTCCACTGACTGGGCACCTCCCACTAACTGGACACTTGATCAAAAACGTATTATTAATGAATTGATATTTATTTTTGCGCAATATTTTCTGAAACTATAATCAAGAATTTATTATTTTAATGATTAAATCAACTATATTCTTACTTTTATCTTGCTTTGCAGAGTAGAAAAAGATTATGTAATGCTATGTTCCCATTTTGGGCAATGCACGTGCATTATTAAGAGTTAGGTTCCGAAACACCACTTTTTTCATAAGAGTTTAATAAACTTATTTTCTCTGTTTCCCATTTTCAGAGTTTCTAAGGCATAATAAGAATGTGTTTAATATGTACAAAAAATATTTTGTTATATAAATAAATTAGTGTCTATATAGTAGTACTCTAAAAACTGTGTCTGCCCAATATGTGGACATATATTTTACATAGTAGTTTTGATTACGAAAATTCGGTTAGAAATGTACTCAAATATTATGTCTTTAAAATTATAATTATGTATTGCTACCTATCATCAATGATAAAAATGATACTCGCTGGTACATGGACGTATTATATTGTCCACTTATTGGCTCGCTTATTGGTGCATTAAGGTGGGACTCTGGAGTTTTTTTACCAAAATATCAATATTTTCTATTGAGTTTTCTTAATCTTCGTAATAATTGTAAGAATGTTTCAAAACCAGTTAGATGCCATAACTATTTTCTAACAAAGTTATACGCGTTCAAGTAAAAACATTTACATTATGTAATACACAAAATTAAATCTTTAAACGTGTTTTTCTCGAAACTAATTTTTCTAACTTTAAAAACTTGTATGCGCATGAGGTTTTAACGAATCCTTTTTAAGAAATATTCATTACTACGTTGTGAATAAAAGTTATCACTTTTGAAGTAAGTAGGTATACATCCATGGTCAATAGTACTCGGTATATATACAAGTTATTATGAATAAAGGTCTCTTCTTGTTTTATTTTTAATACTCTTTTCAATACGTATCAAGCTAGATTCTTTTGAATGTTTTAAGGGGCAGGCCTGGGTTAAACCCAAAAAAATGATTTTTTTTATAAGTCCGGAAAACTTTTTATATTTAAAAGCAATCATTCCAAATAATTTTATACTATGTAAACACGATAATATCTTAAATTTTACCGTTGTAAAACTTAAAAATCTTGATCCTACATGTCACAATAAATCATTATTTTCAATACCATATTTATTAAAGGAACTTTGTTCCTCACGCGATTCTAGGACATGATAAACAAAAATTTTTTAAAAATATTTTTATAATATTTTTTAAAAAACTGATTGGATCTATGAAAAAGAATAATAATAAAAAAATATCTAAAAAGTGCTCCGCTCATTTTGTAATACATGTAAAAAGGAGTCGAATAACCGTGGATAACATTTTCTTCGTTCACCATGTCAATCGTGTGAGGAACAAAGTTCCTTTAATAAATATGGTATTAATAATAGTGATTTATTGTGACGTGTAAATTAATATTTTGAGGTTTTACAATGGTAAAATTTAATATATTATTAAGAATTGATACTCATAGCATCAAATTTTTCAGAATGATTGCATTTAAACATTAAAAGTTTTCTGGACTCGGAAAAAAATTCGTTTTTGAGTTTAACCCAGGCCTGTAAGTGATAACTTTGGTTTGTTAGTGCTTAAAAAACATATAGGAATTTTTTGTGTACCCAAGTTTAATATTGTGTGCGCGTACTACATTTTTAAATGCGGTTAATATTGGTGAAATTTAATACTAATTGTGGTATAAAATCAAGGAGACGCGGTGAAATGTCTTGAAAATTGGTAAACATAACTTTTTCGTAATAACATTAATAGGAAAAAAATTTCAAATTGATTGGTTAACGATAGCAGATTTTTTTAAAACATTAGAGTCATATCTTACGAGACATACTATTTTATTAATTTATCTCCTTATTAATAAAAAAATCTCGTATTTCTTCGCAAAAGCCTTTTGCTTTTTTAGGATGTTTGTATGTATTCTACGGCGGGTATAAACTCTTAGTAAGTTTAACCGTCTAGTTAATGGGACATTTATCTCACCATCGTTTTTCTAATTCTCTGAAAATTTATTGAACCCATGTGCGCATGTATATAAACTTCTATGGTCTCACTTGAATCTTCCACATTATTTGTATCATGTCTAAGGCACAGTCTATACTTACAAGGAGAGTCCACTACCTCTGGGAAACTATTTTTGACCAAACTTTAGAAGGTGGTTTCTGGTACCTAGAAAAGAATGGGTCCTTGTTTTCGAGATATGAGGTATTTTACTTCAAGTATGTGTTATATTAAAGAAAGAATGTACCTCTTCTTCGAACAGCAACTCTACAAGTTTTTCTGCTAGAAAATTTGACACAAAAGATAAAGAAAGTAAGTAAAAACAGCTATAATTTAAGCTTGGTTTTGTATAAAAATATTATTATAATGCAAAGTTATTAACAACTGAAGATAGAGACATAATAACCATGAATATTCTATGAAATTTAACTCTTTTAAATTACATGATTTTTCATGCATTTTTAGTCTCCATCTTCAGTTGTTAATAACTTTGAGTCAGAATAATATTTTTATACGAAACAAAGCTTAAATTACACGATATGTTTACCTACTTTCTTTATCTTTTGCGTCAATTTTTCTAGCATAAAAACTTGCAGAGTTGCTGTACGAAGAAGAGGTGCATTTTTTAATTAAAATAAAGCATTTTTTAAGTAAAATACCTCATATTTCGAGAACAAGGGCCAATTGAACAAGATTACGGATAATAGGCTGCATTTTTAGGTACCAGAAACCACCTCCTAAAGTTTGGTCAAAAATCGTTTCCCAAAGGTTGTGTCTCTCCTTATTAGTGTGCAATGCCTTACTGTCGAATCCAGACAGCAGTTCCGGGACCAAGCAAACTACTTAAAAACCTCGATGTTGATGTGTATCAATTTAATATAATCGAAAATTCTAACATAAACTATTTTTTAAGACTTTTTTAAGTTTAATTTTATGAATTAAAGCATATGATTTATTGAATTTAGATACTTTTTATTAATAATACTATTTTAAATAATCTATTTGAGTAGTAAATAATAATTAATTGACATTTTCGTGATTTTGTTATCCATTCTGCGTGGTGCGAAATTCCGTGACGAAATAAGTGGGGTTGGGGTTTTGACCAGAATATCTCTAAGAAATTAGTCAATTTATGACGATTTGGCTAGAAATTTGCTAATAAATGCTTAAGGTATCTTTCGGTCTATCTGTGAAAAAACTTTCAAAGATCAAAATAAGACTTCGATCATTCAAATTGGATTGGAATTTTATATTTCGCTAACTAATGTAATTTACATCAGAGCTCTGCTGTAATATTTTTTATAACTTCTTAAATTGGTTATTTTAAAAATGGTCAACGAAAAGTTTGTTGAAATACATAATTTATTCACACGTGGTACAAAACAAAATACAAAATAATAAATTTTTGGATTCTTTGAAAACATTTCGGTACCAGCCACCCTTAATTTTAGAAGTTTTTCCGCGATTATAGTGATATTGTCTAAATATGTTTGACAGGACTGCTTGAGTATATTACAACCTCGCTAATCATCACCTAATTAATTAACTTTCCAATCACTGCATCATATTTTGAGCTCTATTTGACACATTATCTCAGAATAAGAGAAAATGAAACCAAGCATTTTCCCTAAAAATGAACAATCCAAAAATAAAAGAACTCGCGCTCTAACGCAAAATTCTCTCAACGACCCTCGATCGAGCTCGAAAGGTTATCCGCAATATCCATCCTCCTATAGCGCATTTAATTACACACGACCCCCACGCGGTGAAGCCCTCTGTCCCAACTAATAAAAAAGACCTAATAAGATCGTCGTACTACAATATGCGGTGACTCGAGGCATCTCGGCCGTGCGCGCGATCGCAAATTCTCCGCGAAACTTCGCGTATAGCCTATAAATTAAGTTCCGATAAGAAGAGCGAAAAAAAGGACCACGAAGATGGAGCGGCGGCAGCGGTAGCTGCAGATCGACGACATTCTCTCCGCCTTCTTCAGCCAAGAAGCAGCAGCAGCAGAGGACGAAGAAAAAATATCCAGGCATGATACCTCGTGCATATATACGCACCCGTCGGCCAATCTGCTTAACAAAGAAGTCTCGAAAAATCGATGGCCGAACTTACTTCATAACCGCGCGTCGCTCACAATACGACAACATCGCGAGAGAGAGAGAGAGAGGAGAGAGAGAGCTTTAAACGGCCCAGCTAAAAACCTCATCTCGCCAGTGAGAGAACAGCTCTCTCTCTCTCTCTCTCTCTTTCTTACTCTCGCGATTTTACCAGCGTCGTAAAAATCGCTCGGATCGATTATATATGAAAGTAACCGCGCGCGCGCGCGCGCTCGCGCTCTGCAAGCTTCGGGGGTATTAATATTTATTAGTTCCGCAACTCTTGGCCTTTCCTCGGCCGCTTGCTCGTGCAGCGCGCAGCTCGCGCGCCACTCGATGATTTATCGAGAAACTTTCGGCGCGCGCGCTTTCTCTCTCTCTCTCTCTCTCACGAGCGCGCGCGCGCGTATACTCTGCCAGCGCCTCGGAATAATAGCCCCGGCGATTTAAAGTTTCGAAAGCACGAGCGACATTTTTATAGATATCCGGACGCGAGGGAGACAGTCGCAGAAGGTACTGCACTGGAGAGGAGCGAGAGAGAGAGAGAAAGTAGGGGGCTGACGAGTGACTAAGACGAAGGGGTTGAGGAGGGAAAGGAGGGAGAGAAAGAGATGTAACGATGTAGAGAAAGTCTTGGCTCTGTGGAGTGGAGGTGATGCGGAGAATGGAGTTCTCTCTCTCTCTTTCTTGGTGCACGCTTGGGTCTTTTTTCCTTATTCTTTGATTCTTTTTTTTCGCGTTCTTTTTTTTTTTGCCTTTTTCGACTTTGTTTTCAGCGGGAGTAAGCACGGGGATAGTTTGATAAACGTCGGATTCGAGTTTGGAACTGTAATTAACGGATTAAGCTAGAATGAAGTTGGATAATCGGGGGAAGGGGGGGGGAGCATTTTCGGATAAAGACGGTGCCGGACGTAATCGAAATAAGACTTGGAAAAAGTGAGGTTTTCTTGTAACTTCGGAATGTCGGTAGTAATTTAGATATCTTAAACGCCTTCGTGCGTTAATTGTGTTCTTGATGCTTTATGGAATGAGGTCATAAATAGTCGCACAAAAGATAGACGATATTTTCTATTTGATTCTTAAAACATGAAAATAAACCGATTATTTTACTTCCTCACAGAGGAAAACATTTTTTAATTGATCCTTTATTGTCAATATGATTTTAGCTTTCAATTGTCGCCGCACATGCATACACATGAGAGCATGCGCGCACTCACATGTGCATGTACGTATATACATATATGTACATATACGTATATACACGCACGTATATTCATACATACGGACATTTTAAAAAACCTATTTTTCTGACCGGAACCTAAAAAACATCAAAATTTATCGACATCTCAAATTAAAAATTTTTTATCGTTACAAAGGTTCACTTTGAGAAAGCAAAAAGGTTAATAACATCTATAAGTACTGATTAATTAAAATAATTAAGTAAAAAATTGCAAACTTTAAATCATTTGAACGTCAAGTTCTCTTAAATGTAGAGAACTTTTTACATACCGATAGTAATCATTTATTTATTCGTGTGTCTTATTGCCTTATCATTTGTGTATTTTCTGCGTGTAGAAAACCACGTAGGAAAGTGTAGAATATCTCTAAACTTTTCGACGGTATACTACATACTTTTCTACATGTAGAAAACCATGTTTTCTGTATACGTCAGTATATGTATATGTCTGTACCCAAGTAATTAAGGTTTTTTGGGATAGATCATGAACCATCAGGAGCCATTTAAATAATACGAAACGCTTTGAGTGGGGGTGAGTGTCGTTATAAGTGTTACAGTGTGTTTTAAAATAGTAGAAAATTCAGTAAAAAAAGTATTACATGCGGAGTGGAGTGGTCTAAAATTGACAAAAATAGCGTTACGTAATACATAAATGGCCGCTTTTTAAAGTTCACGCTTGATTTTCCAAGAATGTACTAAAAATTTTTTTTTAATTTTATCATGTTTATGTGTACTTATCAGTGTTGGGTAGGTAGTATACCTGATGTAGAAAACATCGTTTTTGACATTGAATTGGTATAGAAACCTTTATTGACATTGAATTAGTTAATCTATTAGTAGTGATTTATTTTAATTTTCACGTTTACCATATTATTCTCCTACAATATCAATAATATTCTTTAATTTACAGAAAAGTGATTAATCACATTTAAACAAGTTGAGTTATTCATAGACGTTCTTGAAACCACATTATATTCACCATTGTTTTCGAATTATGTTCTTTCCAATTTTCCGCGAAGGCTGCATAATTATTCGCCCTCTGTATGTTCCCGCGGTTTCGCGCCATCGAAAGTTGTATTTCCGATTTTCAAAAACTTCGAACCTGCAGTTTGTGTTGCGGGCTTTCGCAGCGGTGGATTATAACTAAATTTTAGAGCGAGATTGTTGTTTCGATAAAGTTGTTGATGGGCACCGAGTGGATGTAGCAGATGTGGCCAGCCTTCCGTTTTCGTTATATAATGCTACATGTATTTTCGTTCATTTATTTTGCAGGTGCAGTGTGTCACAAAAGCAAATTATAATTTTTGAAAGTATATTGCATTATTTGTATTACATTTATTGAGACGTACATTTTCAGATGAAATTGTGGTTATTCAAAACTAACTTCTGGAAAAATTTTTAAAACTATTTCACAAAAAATACGTAAATATTAGATTCTCTATTAACAATATTTTGTATAAATTTATAAATCAAGTTATCCATATATTATACAAACTAAGCAGATAGTACTAAAAGTATATTTCATTTAGTCTTAGCTTATTTATTACTGAATACATCAGTATTTTCAACATAAAGAAACTGAAAACTAGTTCACAAAGAAATACAAAAATATTAGTTTAACTATTAACAATTATTTTACATAAATTGATAAATCAAGTCATTCATATATTATATATAACCAAGCCGGCAATATTAAACGCATATTTTACTTACTCTACTCTTAGATATTCGAAAATTGCTCTACGCTGTGTCTATAATACGAAAAGAATGTCCTTCCTCGTCAAATAAAAATAATAATTGTGCCCGAGTTTACCGAGCGTCTCCATAAGCTATGTGCATTCAAGTTGTCGGGCGTGCTGCATCTCGTAAGAACGAGGCTTTTGCAACAATGGGGCACGCGAATTCACGGAGTACGACGACTGCGACGAGTTGTTCCGCGAAACCCTTTGCGAAACCCTGGCGTGCTTTCCCCGGACACGGAATCAACAAGCGTAACCAAACTAAACGCGCTCCGCAGGACACAATACACATACCGGCGCCCCCCGCTGCATTGTAACGTGCGCAGAATTAATGTTATTTGCGGTATTTCGTATGCGTAATTTTAAAATATTACAGTTTACTTCTTTTACAGCGGAAATTCCGTTGCGTAGTAAGTTGATGGGGTTGATATAAAAGATTGTAAGTAATGGACAAGATTGATGGGTTTATCAACAGCAATGAAAATATAAAATAAAGCGCAATAAAATTGCACAAAAAATGCTTTAGCGTTCTAAAAATGAGAGAACTAAAAATTGGTCATAAATTTAAAAAATTAGAGAATCTAGTTTAGGCAGCTAACATTTTAAATGTGAATGTCAAGTAATCCATTAATGGGAACAAATTGGAGAATTTCAAAAATTGAGTTTAACAAATATAATTCGAGATGTAAATGTCAAAGCTAACTACAATTAGAAATAAATTTAAAAATTTCCAGTATCAGTTAACTAACTAAAATGTCGATCCATCTCAATGCTCTTAATATTAAAATTTGATGTCAATTTGATTTTTCTCGTTTTTAGAACGCTAGCTTTTATTCTTGTATTTTTTATCCAACTGCATTCCGCAAAGGAGGGTATTATTTTTCGCACTATGGTTGTTTGTATGTATATATGCGTGTATGTATGTTTCTTTGTTCCCGCGTATTTTCATAGTTTTTTTATAGTTTTTGCAAAATTTTCATAGTTTTTGACTGAATCATGAATGTTTGTGTGTGTTTTTGTTCGTATGTGTCTATTTTCATGTGATCAATGCGAGGATAAATAGGTACATCCGTTCTTAAGGTACAGTATATATAAAAAGTTGTTATTATTACATGCATATTATGTATAGAATAGTATTATTTTTAAATCTTTACATTCGTAAATTTTATTAACAAAATTACTCTTTGCGTAATTAGCCGGCGCATGTGTTACTATTTTAATACGAACTTCACTAGTTGAAAAATCAAATAAAAGGTTGAACAACTAAATTTTAGAAATTTGAAAAATATAATTTAATTTACTCTTTATATACGTAATTTAAATATTTTTGAAGAAGATTTGGACTTATTATTGACACTTTGTTAATATTTACGGACAGCGTTTTATTTAATAAATTACAATAATAATAAAATACTTCCATAAATGCGTGACGTAGTATAGGTACTTCTGCTTCTATAGTGTGAGTTAAGAAACCCTAAAAATAATGAGCAACGATCAAATAAATAATTTCGCATTAATTCGATGGCTTTTTTTCTCTATTACATTATATCTGTGGCAAACCTGAAAAACTACTTCAGTCAACTTTTAAAAAAAATTGAGTTATGAGCGATTTTAGTATCCTTACATAGTATTTTTTCAGATAAAACAGCAAAAAATCAAGAAAGTGTAAAAATAAGTGATCCTAACACCTATTTATGAATATTTTTAACATTAGTTTAAATGGAAATTAAAAACTTTAAACCTTAGTATCTCAAAAACATGAAAAGTGGACTTAAGTCGTTTTTCGGGAACCCACAGATATTCAAATCGAAAAACCGATAGTCCGATGATGAACCCGTTTTGGAGAGACGGAAACATGAACCTACCAGTATATAACGTGAAAATTAAAAAGAAAACCGTTGCATTCACTACTTCAATATAATTAAAGGGCTTCACGATAAAACGGTATATGTCAAGTATACTATTTTTTTCAAATATACAATTAATTTATTTTTAGTATAAAAAAATATTTGTATATAAATCCAATATAATAATAAAATAATATACTATATAGTATATATGTTTACCAGTGTTCTTTGATTAAAATATTTTCATTTCAAAAAACCATGATAACTATATAATTAAAATACGAACTGGGTTTACAGTAAAACGGTATAACTAAACATTTTTAATTTTTTAATTTTTAAATCGTTTTATAATTGTTTACATTTCTTGTCGATGGAACCAGTTTATTGATGAGATTTAAACCCTTAATGTTATATCGCGCAGTCCCCCAATTGATTAATTACTTTAAAAAATACGAGCGTTGTTGATACTTCCCCAAAATTTTGGCAATTTGGATAATCGCATAATTTAAATATTTTTCATTGAATTATTTGATATATTTCGTTATCGAATTTGTATATGAATTAACAAACTCACGTTGAAATCCATGAAATTTTTTTAATACGTTTCCAATAGCTCCCTCCTTAATTAATACTGTATAACCGCACTTCTCCAAACTCTCTCTCTCTCTCTCTATCTCTCTCTTTTTCTCATTCTGTCGCGTTGTCTATTTCTCACTATGTCACTCTCTCTCTCTCTCTCTCTCCCTCTCTCTCCCTCCCTCTTGTCGGTCGTCCTCCGACGTTCGCTCTTTTCGCTTGCGCGCGTTACAGCCACGCACGCGACAACAACAAAAAAAAATAGAGAAACGGCGAACCAAGCACCGAGGAAAAAGCCGCTACACCCAGAAATAAAAGCAGCGAAAGGCGCGCGCGCGAGCAACATGAAAATCGCGATGCCGACGCAGCATCGTGAAAGAGCGAAACCGACAACTATAGACAGTGCGCCGCAATAAAAAAAAAAAAAGAAAAACGGAAGAAAAAGAGCGCAAGAATCGAGTTGGAAAAGAAGAGCTAAAAAGCCGCGGGTACGCAAAAGTTTCGCAAAAACAAAGGCAAAAAGAGAAAAGCGCACGCGTGGAGCAAAAAAAGAGCGAGAGAGAGAGAGTGAAGCGACGATTTCTTGTTTCTTGTTTAGCTCGCGTGCGCGCGAGGCTCGACAGGTTCGACTTTTAAAATTTGCCTTTTCCCTCGACGCCGCTTTTTTCCCACCCACGCCCCGGGAGATCGCGCATGCACGCGACAGCTTTGCTGCGGGTTATACGCGCGACCTCGTTCGCTCGTATAGCCGTCGATGAGCCTTCGCCCCGTCGTCTCGCGGTGGCCGCGGCAAAGCCAATGCCGATACTCATTACCATGTAAATTATTCGTGCGGCGCGCTCGCGAGTCATTGAAAAGCGAATCCCGGCGACTGTGTGGTTCTCGTCACAGTCGTGGGAGTGCGTGGCTGAGTCCGATGAAAAGGATATTTTTGGTTTGTGGGGTATTTTGTTTCGTCCTTGGTGTTGAATCGTAACAAAACGAAAATTGCTGAATACTGTATCAAAGAATGCGTTATGTCTTGCTGATAGGTGTACAAAAAGTGTGTTAGTTTGAGAAGATAGATTGGACAGCAAAATCTACCGAGCGAACACTTGATAACAGGTTATGAACAATTGATTACTTCGTATCGAGCATTATTATTTATTTTCATAGGAACATCTGAATATCCCTGACTTTGATGGATTATTATTATTTCAATTATAGGAGGCAAGACTAAGTTAAAGCCTGAAAATAATCATACACGTTTAAGAATCCACTGAAAATTTTTCCTCAAGCTAGGCATTCTAATATTTTGCACGCAAAATACTTCGTGAATATGTAATAATTTAATTAGGATGAATATCTCATTACACAGTAGCTTATGTACTACTCTTAATTAAAATAATCAAAGTTTAAACATCGACGTTCACTTATTACTAATTTCTTGGATTCAATGGAAATCATGTCTTAATATATTTTTTTAATTTAACTGATAATTATCACTATAGTATATATACTAGCATGCATTATTCGAAAAACTGATAATTAAACAATATCTAAGAAAATGGCATGGTAAAAAAATAACATTGAGAATATCCATTTCAGTAGAATCACCCACATGATCTACCTTCTATTCTTCTGTTCAGAGTGGAACCTTCGTGCGAATGAAAGAATAAATAGCGAGCGATTTTGCGGGAAAGGGAATGAGCGAGAGAACGGACGAAGGAAGAGTGCGATTGGAAAATGGGAAATGAGCGCGCTACTATTTTTCTCGCTTTTCCGATCCATGTAGTGTCTTTCTTTCTTTTTTAGAGCAAAATAGAGGACGTGAGCTCATCGATGTACGCTTATGCGAAGCAAGAAGCGATTCGTTTATAGCTGAGAAGCTAAATAGTCGAAAATCGAAATACTAAAAGTTATTTTTATCGCACATTCATGTGGCGATGTTTCTTTCTACTTGGCTGCAAATTTAATTATAAATAAAGAATTATATATTATATAATATAAATTAATTGCTTAATCGCTCTACAATAGTACGCTAAATTTTTTTTATTTTAATACTTAACAATTAAAATGAAACCAAATATATCTGAAATTTATTAACTAAATAAACTGTGCAATGCACTTGATTGAATAAACATCTGATCGAATTTATTTGAATTTTATTATATTCTTTAATGAGCTTATTGAAATTGTGCTAACAGCGTTAGCACAAAGCTTTTTCAAAGAGGATTCATGCGCAATCATTTTTTGAATATTTACATATTTAATAAAAGTGATTCTAGAAGTAATCGACAATGTTACAGGCAATATTATAGACTACGTTATTAAGGGGACAGGCCTGGGTTGAACCCAAAAAAAGATTTTTTAATTTTATGAGTCTTAAAAACTTTTTACGTTTAAAATCTCATCGTTTAAAATAAAATCATTCTGAAAATTTGTATACTTCCAATACTTAATAATATCTTAAATTTTACCGCTATAAACCCTCAAAAACTTGATCCTACACATCACAATAAATCACTATTTTCAATACCATATTTATTAAAGAAACTTTGTTCCTTATACGATTCTAGGTGACATGATAAACAAAATTTGTTTTTGACTGTTATTCGACTCGTTTTGATATGTATTACAAATTGAGTGCGGCACTTTTTATTTAAAAAATTTTTGATTATTTTTTTATGGAGATCCATTCGATTTTTTGAAAAATGTTCTTTAATTTTTTTAAAAATTTAACTTTATGCACTCTTTTAAGTGTGTTAAATGTGATTTTACGAACTGATTTCGGTGTATAAGATGACACTTTTCGACACAGTGCGCAAAAATAAATTTTACGCACTGATTTAGAGTACGTATCATAAAAAATTGAAAATTAAATCGAAAAAATCAAAAATTTTTAAAATATTGAAGAATTAGGAAACAATGAGAAATTTTTAAAGAAATAACAAATTTTGAAAAAATGAAGAATTATGAAAAATTTGAGAAATGTGTAATAATTGGAGAATTATGAAAAAATTGAGAAATTTGTAATAATTGGAAAATTTATTAAAGATTAAAAAAATTTGACAAATTGAAAAAATTTTGAAACAATCGAATAATTTGATAAAATTTAAGAAAATTAAAAAAAATATATGTAAATTAGTGAATTCTGTTTTTAATATTTAATTTAAAATTGTTATATTATTATTAAAATATTAAATTATTAAAATATTATAGGGGGGAAGCGGAGGCTTCGCTCCTGGACCCCGACCTTTGTGCCCCATCCTTTCCCAATCGCCCCAACTCTTCACCTCCGTCCCTTCCGCCCCCGAATTCTATCCTCCAGTAGTTTAGTGGCGAATTTTACGCACACTATTGCAAAAATTAACAAATGCAGCTCGTGCGTACGTTTGACACAAAAGGCACAATCGTATTTTACGCACTTGTAGAATATTATACCATTTTTCTATCTTTACAAATTTTTATAATGCAAAGTCGTAATTCTTTAAAAAATACAAACTTTAAAGATATTGTAAGATACACTAATCGAAAGGCAATTATGTCTACTTTACGAATTTATACATCCTTTACTAGAGTAACAATAGCTAATTCAACATACGAGGGTAGTTCAATAAGTCTTTAGAATGACCAACAGATGGCGCGCGAATCGCTCCAAATCATCTGTTTTCAGTCAGCACCACTCCCGACTAGATATATGGTGCAGTCACAGTCCACATCTTCTGAGTTTACGTGTTTTTATAACCAATTGAAAAAAAAAAAATTGCTTGTTAAGAAAAATGGAAAAAAACGAGTTCAGCGCGGTAATTAAACATTTTCATTTAAAGGGTTTAACTCCATATGAGATAAAAAATGAATTGGACTCAGTTCATGGCACATCTGCCCCTGCCTTAGCAACGGTTTATAACTGGGTAAATGAATTTAAGCGTGGTCGTACATCAATAAGTGACGAACCACGTTCAGGAAGGCCCGTAGAAGCAACTACTCCCGAAATCATCAATAAATTCCACGATATGGCGTTGAAGGATAGAAGATTAAAAGTGCGTGAGTTAGCTGAGGCCACAAGGATATCTATAGGTGCAGTTGTTTCAATTCTACATGAAAAATTAGGCATGAAAAAGCTATCGGCAAGATGGGTGCCGCGTTTGCTCTCAGCTGAGAATAAACGCAATAGAGTGGTCGCCTCTGAGGCTCTTTTGGCGCGCATAAGTCGGAATCCTGAGGAATTTTTTCGTCGATTTGTGACTGTGGATGAAACATGGATACACCACTACACTCCTGGGACAAAGGAACAATCCAAACAGTGGATTTCCACAGGCGAACCAGCTCCAAAGAAGGCAAAGACCGTAAAGTCAGCTGGTAAGGTTATGGCTACAGTTTTTTGGGATGCACGTGGAATTATACTTATTGACTACTTGGAAAAGGGTAAAACAATTACTGGTGAGTATTATGCATCATTATTAGAGCAGCTGAAAGAAGAAATTAAAAAAAAACGACCACATTTGGCGAGAACAAAAATTCTCTTTCATCACGACAACGCCCGAGTTCACACATGCTTCGTTGCAATGGCTACAATTGAAGAACTAAAATTCGAATTGGTCGAACACCCACCGTATTCGCCAGATTTAGCCCCCAGTGACTTTTTCTTATTTCCAAACTTGAAAAAATGGCTCGGTGGACAGAGATTTACGGACAACGAAGACGTCATTGCCTCTGTAAGTGCTTATTTTGAGGAACTTCCGAAAACGCACTTTTCTGAAGGATTAAAAAAACTTAAAAAGTGATTGACCAAGTGTATAGAGCTCCAAGGAGATTATGTTGAAAAATAAAAAAAAATTTACCCAAAAAAAATTGTTTTTATACTTTATTCTAAAGACTTATTGAACTACCCTCGTAAATTCACGAGAGAAAATAGATATTTTAAAGCTCTTTTATAGTATCTCTTTCTCTTATATTTGTACAAATTTGTTACAGTATCTGTACCTTACCAAAAATATAACTTAATTTTCAAATGATAAAAATAGTCATAAAACACAAATGTATCAACAAATTAAAAAAGTTATTGCTACCCTTTCGTTGGGTACATAAAAAGTAAACAAACAAAGCTGCGATACACGAAACTGAATTACACCCCCGCATACATAAACATACCTGTAAGCATATGCACACCATTTTCTAAAAACTGTGTATTTTTACTCCAAGGGTATAAAACGTTTTTTTCTTATACTATTATAAGGCTTCCTTTACAGAGAATAAACATAAAATGAGTTTGCTGAAAATAACTAAAATAAAATATGGAAATATATATTACAAAAACACAACGTACACGTCATACTCAGTCAATACTTTCGTCGAGTCACACTTGTAATAACATTATATTTTTTAGAGTAAATCAATATGTTCCTGCCGGTGCGTGTCACCCATACAGTAAACCCATCTGAGGCTATAGATATAGGATCCCCTGTAACGATTTGTGCCCTTTTGCTGGATGGGGGGGGGGGGGCTCACACCCTAGCCGTCGCTGAACGTTTCCCCGAATCGCAAACGCTCTCGCAATAAAAGTTAGCTGCAATCGCGAAATAACGTTCTGCGTTGAGTAGAACAAATAGAATTTTTCCATTCCAAAGTTAACGAAAAATTCATGGTGAAAGCTACTATATGGACTGGATAAAACTGCACAACAACAACATCATATTTTTCTATTCAAAAAATATTTACGATAAAAATGACAAAAATTAAATTATTGTATAATTTGTAAAGTATCATGTGAACGGATCATATCTGTTAATTTATTATTTATTGACTTACGAGTTGATTTATTTATTAATCATTAACAGACATTGGTGCCCTTCTTTACGAACGTATATTTCAAGTATATTACAAATTTTTCTTAACACGCGCATGCATACGGCCCTTTTGCATACTTGCAAAGCTAATGGAAAATTGGGCATTCTGAGCGTCTTTGTCTGAGCGGGAGGTAATGTTAATTACGTCCCGCTTCTGAATTTCTTAGGTCTAGTGGACTACTCGTAATGTCAATTTCCCCATTCCCTTTGTATGCATGAAAAAGGCCCTATTCACACACTTATTAAAAAATATACGATCTGTAACACGGGTGAAAAGGGCTTTTTCAGACTCGGATGATTATTTGAGCACTCGTATTCACCCTCGACTTCTACTCATGCTCAGTCATCATCCTCGCTTAGTAAACGCCAATTTTTCCCTAGTGCCACAATGTACTATTGATGAATAAATGTAAAGAAAATAATTGATAATAGATACATACACACACATACACACACACACATATATATATATATATATATATAACAAATAAGTAGATAAATAAATAAATATAAATGAACGCACGAACGAACGAAATAAAATAACACTGCCAGAAAAATTTCCACTGCACAGATTTCAATCATTACTCCCACAAGACAGCTACTCTTTATTAGTGCTTACCAGGCGACCAAAAAATTCGTTGCGCGCCAGAACCCCGTGCGCCCCGAAATCATTCGGCGCTCGCGCGCATCGACGAAGGGTCCGCGCTCGTCTCGTCGCGATTTAACGGGCTCGTAATTAAATTTCGCCCGCGCTTCGCATCGTGCGCGACGCGTCCGGAGTTATCGACAGCAATCTGTTCGCGTCTATCTTTTGGTCTAGCAGCGATCGCTGCTGCTGCTGCTGCTGCTGTCGATTACAAAAAAGAGCGGATGGTTGAAAAAGCGTGAAAATCGGGGGCCTGCGTGCCGACGACGAGAGAAAAGGGGGAGGACAGGTTGGGTCGGAAAAAAGTGGATGAAAAAAATTCGGAAGAAAATTAAGTAAGTCAGGGATGGAGGGCGATAGAGATAATGCGGATCGAGGGAGATTAATTGGTTGATTGATTGATTTTGTTCGTTATATTGTTTGGATGTTACTATATTAGTCGATATTTTAATTTAGTGGGAGGTGCTTATATTGTAGGGAGCTGAGCTTAATTGTTGGAGAGTGTGTATTAAGAAACGGAACATCAATCATAGTGGCGAGAAATTGAAGATTTATCTGGTTATTAGCATTCTTATGGTCGAGATTATTATTATATGATATCGCCGGAACGGAATGCATTTCACAGGTTTCAAATTCCAGGAAACGCTGAGACGTTTTATTTTCTAAATATTTCATAAAGAACTATACTGCCATTGTGAAGATAATTGCGCAAAGTAATTTACTCAACCGGAGACAGCTGCTTTTTATTTCGCTCTGTCTTTCGCATTAAAATTTCACTGCGACGAGTCTGAGTTATGAGACTCGATTTTTTCTCTTCATTGCCGACATTTTATGAAAAGCATAATCCATCCGAAAGAAGTCCTCGTTCATTTAATATTGTTTGCAGCGATAATTAATACGCATAAAATTTTGTGTTACTTTAATCCATATTTGAAATTGAGATTGAAATGTGAGTGGAAATATTTACAAATACAAATTTATTTTATTAAATGTTGAGTGAAATTTAAAATTTGTTTTATTAATTCATTACATCGAAACAGTATCCAATTCGCAAATTGAACTTTTATAAATTTAAACTGTGACGGAAAATAAAATGATAAATGATTTTTACGAACCGACATTTTGATTAAAATGAAATATCGACTAAGATTCAAAAATTGCATGAAAAGTAAACTGTTCCCAAAATAAACAATTCGCGCTTCATTTTTTCATTCCAAAATAACAAGCAACGCAAGTATAGACAAACCGAGTATCCAAAAAGTCAATGAAATATGAATCAATAAAGATGGAGCTAGAGTCGACTGCCAGAATAACAGCAAAGCGCATGAAGCGAAAAAATTTGAGCGCGCAATAAATTCAAAAGGTGCGCAAAGAAACGAACGTAACTGAGAGAGAGACAGAGAGAGGGATAGAGAGAGAGAGATAGAGAGAGAGAGAGACAGAGAGAGGGATAGAGAGAGAGATAGAGAGAGAGAGAGAGAGAGAGAGAGAGAGTGAAAATCGAAGGAAAATTAAAAAAGTGAATAAGAGCCGCCACAGAAACAAAAGCGTCGCACGCTCAAAAGCGCGACGGCTATATATACAGTATGTACAGTAAGGTCGGGCGTGCGAAAGCGAGAAAGCTCGGAATAGAGGCAAAATTAAGAGAAAGAAGAATCCCCGCGAAAAAGCAACACAAATGAGTATATCGAAGAAAGAAGTCCCCCGCCGAGTACCATATATATACACCCGGTATACGCGAGCGAATGGAAACAAAATTGTCGAGCGCGCGGGAAGATACAAGGACGCTCGCTCCCGCGTGGGCACAGATTAACGATCTTTCGATCCTGCGCAGCGCTTCGCGTTACGTTATACGACCTACTTTTTTGCGTCACCCTCTACTCCTCTCTCTCTCTCTCTCTCTCACTTTTTTCTCATTCGCGCACTCGCTGAATGAGCGATAAAAATGCGACTGCGGAAGAAAAATGCGAATTTTTAATTGCTCTGCAGAGGGAGCGCGCGAGAGTCTGCCTCTTGCGGTTAATTATATATGCGTATGTGTGTGCGTTTCTGTGTCGGAGATTGAGGAATAGGGAGTGTATGTGTATGTGTGAGAGAGAGAGGGGTAGGAGAGTTTTTACTTTATGTGGGGTATGTGTGTATATGCGCTGCGGAATGGGGGCGTGGAATCTACAGGTGCATCGCGCTTTTGAGAAAAGATATGTGTAAAGATATGCGTTTTGTATGACGAGACTGTAGAGAAGAGACTTATGCGAGAAAGTTATTTTTCTTTTTTTGGTCTGCGTGGCTCAGGAATTGCTAAGAGTTATTTGATGTATATGTGATAGATGGAGTTGTTAGAAATCAAAAATTACTGAAGATTGGATATTATTGTATATGGATATTGTATATGGATATAAATAGGATAATGCATTAAAATGAAACAGTTAATTTTTAACTGTATAAGGTATAATGGACCAGAAATAATGGAAGTCATATTCTTTATTTGCTTTATTAAACTAATAAATTAATATATATATATATATATATATATATATATATATATATATATATATATATATATCACAAAAATATGTCGCCGCTGTTGACGCGCCCGTCGTATATATTACTTCTTTATTATATTACTTTATTTATATTATTTTTTTATAAACCAAGGAATAAAGATAGATTTTTTGTTTTCTCTGTTTTCTTACGGACGTCCTGTGTATATTTAAATTATGAAAATTCGGAGAATGTTCCGATTTTGAATACTCCATATTCTTGATTCGGATCTATATTTCCCTAACAGATACAAATCATGGTCTGTTGTAATAATAAACTTTAAGTGATAAGAATTTTGAGTGGAGTCTGAAAGAGCTTCAAACTACGAGTCGCGTTATACAACCGTTTCTTTTTCTGTTTTCCATCTTAAGGTGGCACCCTCGTAGAATTTCTAAAATCTTTGTATTAAATTTTAAAAGTCTGGGACTTGCATGAAATGTTTGTTATGAATTTTCAGATTTCTTTTAGCCTTTATATTCAAAGTTGTTCAGCATAATGTACTATTTTTTAGTAAAAATGGGCTATATTCAAAATAGTTCTTGCGCACACTAGATTATTCATTATATAGCTATACAATATATATATATATATATATATACTAGGGGGGTAGTCCCCTGCACGCTTCGCGCGCCATCTCCCGGGTTAATATGTTCTACACAAACGTCAGACGTGTTATATAATATAGGTTTTATTATATAAATACAGGATTTATAAATAAATCATAGAATTACTACTACACTTCTGCTATTGTTGTTTTAAAAGATTAGCTTATAAAAGAAACACAACAAATTTTAGTCCATTGTTTGGTGGTAGATTAATAGAATAATTATTTTTACATGCAATAATAATGATAGAAAGTAATAGAATGAATTTTTTTCGAAAGAACCGAAAACAGTTACGTATTGAATGCTATCAGCATTTATTAGATCATGTTATTACTAGTGCTTCAAATATTACACATAATTTTGAAAATAACTTTGATCAATAATTTTTATATACAAACTCCCACACTCATATAATAACTACATGCATTTTGAACATAATAAAACCTTGAAATCGTCAATTCGATCATATAAACTCTCTAAATCTTGCAGTAGCCCAAGAAATATATAGGTTTTCATTATAGCCAGTCAAAGAGACCTAACAATCTTCAAAAAAATAATTTTTTTTAATTTTATTTATAAATTTAAAGAAAATTATTTTAGTTACATTTTGATAAATTGTTCAAATTTATCGAAAAATACCATGTATTATACGATGAGTGACTTAGTTTTATCTTAAAAGTATTGTCAATTAATTTAAAGATGAAGGAGCATCTGCCCCTTAAAGAAATTTTGAAAATATGGGCGCGTTTTCGAATCCCCGTCAGTCCGAAGTTTTCAGGGACATTTTAAGAAAAAATGTTTTTCCGGATTTTTTGGTGGCGGAGGTCGAGGCTGCAACCTGCTACCTGGTTAAGGGCAGTAATGCCCGTTTACGTAATTAAAAAGATAAAATCCAGCGGGAACTACTCCAAATGACATTCCAAACATTATGAAAAATTGATTAGTTTTAATAACGTGGATCACGGTGAATCGCAGAACTTCTAGACTACCATTAGGTTTGAGTACTATAGAAACGGCACTCTTGTAATTAGATTCTGATAAAAAAATATTGCGCTAGGTAAATATCATAATTTGGGATGAAGCATCCATGACACAGAAAAAAGCTTTAGATATAGTAGATAAAACTTTAAAAGATGTATGTATGAATAACATACCATTTGGTGGAAAATGAATAATTTTAGGTGGCGATTTTGGACAAATCTTACCAGTAATGAAAAACGGGTTTAGGACTGCTATAATAAAAGATACAATAAAATATTCAATGTTATGGCCACTTTTTAATACAATAAAATTACAAAAACAACATACATTCTATAGACGAAGAATTTTCTCAATTTCTTTTAAAAATAGGCGAACGAAAAAATAATCCATTTATTATATCTGATTATTGTAAAACTAATGATATTTGTTCTAAAATTTATAAAAATATGAATAATGAATATACTGCAAATTGTGTTATTTTAGCTCCTCATAATGAAAATATGCAAATTTCAAAATAACAAAATATTAAATTTACTTAATGGGGAAATAAAAACTTATTATAGTATAGATTATGCTTCTGTAATAAACTGATCATATTGATCATAATATTCATTTAAATTGTCCAATAGAAACATTAAGTAAAATCAGAGAAGGTCGTCCACTATACGAACTAAATTTAAAAATTAATTTTAAATGAAAGCTCTAGATAATAATAACTACCTTCAACACTAACCAGCAGCTCAACTGAATTCGGAAGAGTAGTTTAAAATACTATAAAATATGACATAATACAATTAAATATGTAATTTTAAACACACGTGTCTAGTAGGCTTTAAAGCGCTAGATCTATATAGTGTACAATTCATGTTTCCATTTTTTCTTACTTTATGCAATATTGTAAAGATTAAAAATTGCTATAATTCGTATTAGTTCAACGATATATGTTACTGCACATATCTAGCAGGCTTCAAAGCGCTAGATCAACAGTAATCAGCAACTCAACTGAATTCAGGATATTAGTTAAAATACTATAAAATATGTTAATGTAAAACCTTTTTTGAAATTTTCGTATATATTTTTTTTCAATTTTTAGACACTATATGCATCAGTGTAAACCCCTTTTTAAAATTTTTCTTTTAAAGAATTGATTGGATTTTTATTTTTAAATAATTATAAATATCAAGGTACATTATTTTAGGTGTTTAAATGAAACATAGCAACATGAGACGGACTCTTACTTTTCACTAATATAAAATCACGAGTTTATAATAGAACTCCAAGAGTAAAACAAAGGGGGTCTTTAAACCGACAGTTTCTCTTCCCCACCTTATATACATACACACACACACACACTCACCCACACAAATTTCGTCACATCAATACGAATTTTCTTCTCATTTTCAAATTTTAGCTTCTTTCTTAACTGAGTTCTGCCATTCTGTATTTGTAACTGCACCAAGAGTGATCTCGGTGACCGTCTACAAGTTAACGCAGTAAACCTTTAGAAAACAATATCTTATTCCTTAAAATATTCCTTAAAATGCGTATACTTAATAGTTTTTTATAACACCCTATTTTCCTACTTATACTCAAATTAACAGTAACGACGTAATCAAATATAGAGTTAAACTAACATCATTTCTCAGGATCTAATAGCATGTTTTTAAGCAATAGTGAATAAGTGTAATATAAAAGCATGCCAATTTATAAAGTGTTAGTGCCTTATTGTGAGTGGGAAAAAATCAACCTGATCGTTCACCGACAGTTGATGGCTGAATACATCCAACGGAATTTTCAACCGCGTTATGTGGGATGCAGCGAGCAGTCTAGATAAGTTACCTAGATTTAAGCTTATTATAGAATTAATTATTCTTTGACCTGAAGAAGGGTGTAAGAGACACCCGAAACGTTGTCAACATATTCATATAAATTAAAACAATTTCGTCTACAATTTGCTGTTAGAAGCAATCATTTAAAATTTATCAAAGTTAGAGGTTAGAGTCATTTTTTAATTAACGAATGTTCATATAAACATCTTACATACATTCTAATAATTAAAAATTAATGTAATAGTAATGTTAATTCGAAATTTGAGTATTAGTGATGGGTTATGTAATGGTATAAGATTAAGAATAGTAAAATTATATGCTTATAATATAGAAGCAAAAATCATTACAGGTAAAAAAGTTGGAAGTAAAGTTTTCATACCTAGAATTACATTAATTACAGGAGAATCATCATCATTACCATTTATTCTTTATAAAAAGCAATTCCCTATTGTATTAACTTTTTCAATATCTATTAATAAATCTCAAGGTCAAAGTTTTGATTATGTAGGATTATACATTAAAAGACCTTTATTTCGCATGGGCAATTGTATATTACATTATGCAGATGTAAAAATCATATAAATAATATATTCATTCAAAATAATTCAGAAAATAAATTAAAAATTATTAATATTGTATGGAAAAAAATGTTTGATAATTAAAATTAATAAAATAATGAAACTTTATTCAATTATTGATATTACAATTATTTTTATATATTCTTAGTATTTGATTTATGTTTAAAATAAAATATTAAATAGATTATACTGACAATTTTATTAAAATTTAATACTTTTATTACAGGAGTTGGTCATTTTTAAATTTCAAAATATGAACATCGAAATGATATATAACCATTTGAATATTGTAATGCAAGTGAATTATGAAATTGGAAGTAATGTAAAAATGGTGGAGGTCTGGGATCCTATTCAAATTAATTGCAGAAAATAGTCATGATATTGCAAATTTAGTTGCTAAATATTTTTCTACATTCTATGTCAAATCGAATGTGAATTATGGGAAAAATGACATGCGTAATAAGATAAATTCACTACACATTAATCACATTGATATTAATTCCACTGATATATCTAATAAATTAAATTACTTTATGTGATAATATGGGCACCGGCCCAGATGGCATACATCCACTTTTCATAAAATCATGTCGTATTAGTCTTTCAAAACCTTTGTACCTCTTATTTAATAAATCGCTTGAAACAGGGATTTCTCCTGAATTTTGGAAACATAGTTATGTAACACCTGTCTTAAAAAAAGGCGATGAAACAAATGTTGCTAACTATAGACCAATGTCCAAAGTAAATATTTTTGATAATGTTATGGAAGAAAAAACATTTTTTAGTTGATGAACAGCATGGTTTTATGATGGGTCGATCTACTGTATCCAATTTGGCTTGCTATACTGAAGATATTGCGCAACCACTAAACATTGTCATAAGGATAGGGCTTTTGACACTGTAAACCACAACATTTTGTTAAATACTCATTTTTTTGTGCTCCCATATGGTACTTTAATCGATGACAAGGGTCTCCGGTGTGTTTGTAAAGAAAGCGCACGTAATCTTTACAGAAGGCTTAGTGTTAAAGGCTCCATCTCTGATAGTTTTACAGCATTACCTAGGTTTCCCCAAGGTTCCCATGTAGGCTCATTGTTTTTTAATATATTTATAAATAATTTAGGTTCTGCTATTAGGTATTCAAAGTTGTTGTTATTTGCAGGTAATTTAAAAATATTCGTGGAAATCAAAACCGCTGAGAATGCTGTAAACTTACAGAAAGATATCGATTCCTTACAAATGTGGTGCTCAAATACTGAAATAAACTTTGATATACCTAAGTGTAATATGATAACTTTTTCTCGCTCAAAACCACTATTATTTCCTTATTATATTGGTTAGAATGAACTAAAACGTGTTACTGAAACAAACATTTGGGTGTTATGTTTGATGAAAGGTTGTCATTTACCTCGCATATTAAATTTATTAAAAATAAAGCATCTCGTACTTTATCATACATTTTAAGGTCATCTGCACAATTTAAAAAAGCTAAAACACTTTGCACCTTATATATATGATATTAGTTCGCCCGACTTTAACCTATGCATCTAGCATATGGTATCCACCATATGATGTTTATTTGAAAGAAATTGAATCGGTTCAACATAGGTTTCTCCGTACCCTGGCACATAGAACAGGTGATCCAATCTCTAGATTTAATCATGATTATTCAAATATAACTAAATGATGTTTACTTATTTTATAAACTATTGTGGTGTTTTCTGAATGTACCTAGCTTAGATGGGAGAATAGATTTTCATATTCCTGGGAGAATATTAAGAGTAAATAGTGTTAATTTTGTAGTAAAGCCACTAAAAAGTGATCTTTTTCATCATTTATGTATAAACCAACTCTCGAATTTATTGAACAGCTATAATAAAAACCTAGATATATATTATCAATCAATCGGAATTTACAAAAAAATGCAAAAGACCAGATTGTAAAATTTGAATACAAAGAAAAACATGTAATGTACGTCAAAGATTTAAAATACGTAAAGGTTTCTGCCGATGTATCTAATGAAATAAATAAAATAAATAAATAATATATATATTTATTGTATAAGTTGTATATGTTAAAAATTAAAAGAGGGGGGGGGGTTATGTAGGGGCACCGAGGAGGGTGGAGGAGGGGCAGGAGGGGTCGAATAGTCATATGACCAACTATGTAATATAGGGAGATATGTGCATGTGTGTATATAGTTATATAGAGACAAAACTTGTATATAATTATATATAGTTATAGTTATATATATGATTCATTATTACAGGGGATGTTTTGGATGTATAAGTATTCACTGCTCTGATACATTTCTTCTTATTAAGTTTTAATACTGCTTTACAAATCGTTATAATACTGTAAGCTGTTTATGATTTCTTCAAATATTTTTCCCATAATTATTACATCATCAAGATAAACAAGACTAATTTTACCAGTTAAATCTCACAAAATTTATTGAATGTTTCAAAGTTCAAAAGTTGTAGGTGCTTTACATAATCCAAGTGGAATAACTATAAAAATATAGATATAATAAAGTTTTAAGTAAATCACATTATTTTATTGTAGTTACAATACAATTATAATAATTGTATGAAAATTGCTACTAGCGAAGAAAGATTTTTATTTTCTACGCTGACAATGGTAAATCGGAGAGAAGATAGATGATATATAAGTTACACATATTTCTCTCTCTCTCTCTCTCTCTCTCTCTCTCTCTCTCTTGGCCTCACTTTCGCTACTGCGGTTTCATTGTTTCCACAATTACTGCCTTGAAGCAAAATAAGAAATCGAAATTAAATTTTCTTTCAGAATTAGCTTTACTTTCAAACAGCAAAGAACAAAACGACTGTAAAAAAGCAGATTGTTTCTATGTATAGAAAAGAACTTAGTTCTAGAACAAGATTATTTATCAATGTGTATAACAATTCGCGATTCAAACACAATTTTAAAATTGAATAAGAATTAGTTACTGCAAGTTGTTTTGGGTAAATTAAATACCGTAACTTTTATCTGAACAAAGAGTTATGAGAGCTATGAAGAATTGCTTGAGCTAAAAAATTAAAGTCATTATACGCATAGTTTTATATCTATATAAACTTTTTTATGTACTTACATTAGGTTTCTTTTTGGACATTAAGTATTTTAATTATTTCATAACTGTAGTTTGTGTCTCAGAAATAAAAGAGTTTTTATTTGACACTAACTTTGATGAAAAAATGTATGCAAAAAAGACTAACAAGAAATGAATAAAGGGAAGCGTAACGGTCGTTACTTTTGTCGTTACGCTTGCTTTAATGTTCCACTTTAGTAGTATATTTCCGCTTGAAATATTATTTTTCGAAAATCGAGATTTAACTAATATTATAACTGAAAAGTAACCAACTGATTTATCAATATATTTTATAGCACACTAACCTCAAAATGCCAACTTTATTGTCGATTTTGAGGTTGTTGTGCTATAAAATATCGTATGAGACTGTTGTGTGAGGTGTTTTTCTACCTTGCTCGATTTTCTCACTCGCTTCGCTCGTGCGAAAACCCTCGAGCAAGGTAGAAAACCATCTCCCACAACAGTGTCATAATATACTAATACGTTACAATTTTATTTCGAATACGTATTCCTGTTAGAATTCCAGATTTTGAAAACAAACGACTTAAATGCTCGGGCAAACTAGATATATAATCACTTTCTTTACCCAAATTTATCATTTAAATTATAAATACTATTCAGAAACAACATTATTTTTAAATTTTATTACAAAGAATGATAGAGAAATGCTGCAACGGTAAAGCAAAGAACTGAATATAATTTCAGTATGTTTGTTTATCTCACGTGGATAAAAACAATGGACGATAAAAAAACCGTTATTAAATTACAAAAAGATAAAAAAGAAATTTCCCCGTGGACATTTTTTTATCATTAAAATATACAAGCTCGTAAAAACTGACAAAAGGCCGCTTGAAATTCAAATTTTTCAAATTGGTTTCGCGATGGATTCTGTAAGCTTGACGAAATTTCGTTGCGGGAATTTATCAACCTGTTGCCAACGCGCTGTGCAATGCGCCTCGCCATTTTAATTTTTATTCCGAGCAATAAATACATCACCGTGCGTAAAAAAATATAATGACGACGCACTCTTACGAGAGAACATCCCGCAACACTTGAAAATATCGTGCTAACGCACGGTTAAAGGATTGTCATTGAATAAACGCAATTCCGCACACACGCGTACATCCGAAATAAGCGATGCGCGATTTATTTACAATTCTTCTCTGCGCAACATTATTTAAACTACCGTGGCTAAATAACAATTTTTCCGATAGCTGCGCGCTGGCCATCATATATATATATATATATATATATATATATATATATATATATATATATATATATATAGATAACGAGAAATTCATCGTCGGCGCTTCTCTCGTCCCACGCGAGTCGCGCAAAAAAATCAAATACGCTTGCGCGCACCGGTTCATAAAAAAATCCGAGAGAGAAAGAGAGAGAGAGAGGCATTTCAATCATAGGGGTAAATATCGCGAGCGTATACGAGTATATATACAGAGCGACAGTCGTTCGAGGCGCAAAGCGAAAAAAAAGCAAAAGTGCGCGTGCGGTCTCGTCGTCAGCGCAAAGTGAATTTTGACGACCAGCAACTAACCCGAAAATAGAAGAAAAGAGCCGACGAGCGAACTAACGAACCGAAGGAAAGGAGGCACAAAAAAAGAAGAGTAGGCGAGAGGCGCGCTGCAGAAGCTCGCGTTCGGAATCCATTACGTCCTTATTTAATTTAACGCACGCGTATATATAGGTATCAGCCGGAGCTACGCCAGCGACGCTTCTGTCTCCCTCTCGCGCGCTTTTTCCTCAGAAATAAAGCGAGATAAGCCGGCACGTCCGAGAGAAAGCCAATCCGCGATCGGCGACAAAACAATAAATATATTTATGACGCGGGCGGAGCGGTATAGCCGGTGGAGCTTCGACGACGAACGAAGAAAAAACGAGAGAGAGAGAGAGAGAGAGAAATAGAAGCAGCCGAGCCGCGAGACGACGAGCAACGGGGAAAAAAAGGCCAACGGTAAGGCGCGTATATTCGCGAGGAGGGGGTAAAAAAGGAACAATGGATATTTCGGCTTTGGAAAATAATGGCGAGGGGCGTCGCGTGTGCGCGCGCGCGAGCGAGAAGGGGGAAAAATAATCGTGTGGGTCAGACAGAGAGAGACAGAGAGAGAGAGAGAGAGAGAGAGAGGCGCTCGCGTCTCGCGACGATCAATCATTTTCGTGCCGGATCTGACGTCAGGCCACTGCGATTTTGCCGAGCTAGATAACGCATTCGTCTTTGTCAGATTGAGATCCCAGATCCTCTCTCTGGCTGCTGCTTTTGCAGCGAGGAGGAGTGAGAGAGAGAGAGAGAGATGGTGGCAGTGGGGGGATGTTGGGTCTCGATGAAATTACTATGAAAACATTCGTATACGCCTCCTCGCGTATCTTTCTCCGCGGCATTTCTCTCCCTTTATTCTCATCTCGGTCTCGCTCTCACTCTTGATTGTCTTGTTTTCCAGATCTTACCGTTGCCGATTCTCTTATTATTCCTTATTTTTATGCCTCATTTATGCGCTTTTTGTGTACTTCGTTTTCAATTTCCTAATCTTGGATTTCTATATAATAATAAGCTATAGCGAGATGATAGACAGTCTGGGGTCATAAAAACTTTTGCTTGGAACTTTTTTATTACTCTTATATTATACCCGAAATTAGAGTAAACTTGTCATGTTAAATATATAATATCAGCGTTGGGGAATTTTGATAATACATTACACAAAAATACCATGTAAGAAACTGTAATTTGTTGGATAGTCTACTCTTTATTATTTAATATAATTTCATTTTAACAAATTTTTGTGATTAATATATAGAACCTAACTTTTATTTATAAACTTTTGTATGAAAGAGTAAAATTAATATAATCAAAAATAATTTGATGTATTTTTAGTACACATTCATGATAATTAAAACTAAATTAATAGTTTGAGAGTTAGAGGATATTTAAAGTTTACAAAATATCCCAGTTACAGTAGAGAAAATATTTGAATTTACATATGATTAAATGTAAAAATAAAACATTAAAGGGATTTTTTATGGATGAAATATTTATAACTGAAAACTGTTCCATTCAACTGAGATTTCATCAGAGCGAACTAAAACTTTGAAAGTATTATTATAATATTTATAAACGAAATTCATTTTAAGTTATTTTATGCAGTACGTGCTTATAAAAAGTATATTCCATACATAATAAATTTAATATTCTAACAATTAACCATTTTCATGTATTTTATGAGTTCTTATATTTTCGATGGAGAGACAATTTATCACTTAACTACATTCATACTTTGCAATGAATATTGTTAATTTAGTAAGTTCGAAATATTGATAATTATATTGTCTCAATATGAAAATAGAGAAAAATGCTATAGGAGATTTCACAATTGATATTAATTTGTTTATACACACGCATTATTCTTGGAATTTCGTACATTCAGATAGTATATTCTAATTCAACAATATCGGAAACATTAAAATTTAGTAAAATCTTGTATTTTAAAATTTTCATCCTCTCTCAGGGAAAGCAAAAACAATCAGGTATAATCTTCTATTTTTCAAATTTATTCGAGAAATTGCATCAAAATTTTCCTTGAGATTAGAAAAGATAATATTGCTGAAAAGTATATATCAAAGTCAGCTTTGTCTACGATATTTATTTACGAAATTCAATAATAAAATTCAATCATTAACTAATTCGCATTAACGAGGCCTCGCCGCAATCAATTTACATCTTCCTCTCGCGCAATGCCACTGTCTTCCATTTCAAATAGATTTCTTTCTCTCCGACATATGCTTTCCTCGCCTCTACATCCCTCAGCCGAAATAAATCGCTTTAAGCAGCAAGGTCTCTCGATCTGGATTTTCATTTTTCAATCTCCGTCCTCATCCGAGCCAGCTTCTCCCCCTATTATCCGGAACCGCTGACTTTTTCCCTTTCGGCTCAAGCCTCGTATACTCTCCGAAGCCTACTCTGCTCTCCTCTTCCGGTACGCGGCGGAGGGAGGAAAAAAAGCGGAGGGCTGGCCCGATTAATTTTGGCTTTGCGCTCGCGCGCCCGTGCGGCGATGACGACGGTGAATCCTGCCGCCGCCGCCGGGTCGAGTTATGAATGTATGCATGTCGAATGGTCCATTTTTTTCTTCTCGGCGGGAGCGCCCCCGTCGGGACGTAACGCGATTCCCCCGGAGGGGGCGGAGAGCCCGAGAGCCCGAGAGTGGAAGAGAGATTTTTCTTGTAATAAAGACGCAAAATGATCCTATCTTTTAAGATAAGTGTCAGTTAATTTATTTTATTCCCTTCTGCGGGGAAAATATGCGCATTTGTTTTTTTTTTTTCCTTCTTTTTTGGTTTCTGGTTGGTGGATGAGCGATCGAGAACTCGCTGAGCCCCTGGAGATGTATGGAAATAGAATTGTTTATAAAATAAATGTAAAATCGTAGTTGAAAATGTGGTTGTTGCGCGAATGTGAAAAGAAAAGGTAATCTGTAAAATCGAAATATAGTTTGGATTATGGAAATGAAAATACTCGAAAACGAAAATACTATGACTTTGCAAAATTCCAGATTTGTGTTATTGATCGGATTTGTAACATAATAATATATACTAATTAAGATGGTGTAAAACCCAGCTGTTACCGTGAAAATCAGGGAAATCTGTGTCTTAAAAATCGTGAAAAATTTGAATTCCTTTCAAAATTAATTCATAGACCGTACAAAGTAGTTATTAAATTAAATATTAAAAGTCGCAGAATCTCTGAAAAAATTTCCTGCTAAATAAATCTTAATTTTGTGTAATCAATTGCGTGGAAGGGCAATAATTGAGTTTTTATTTATCTTTTTGTGCCCTTCTAGATCTGAGAATCGATTCAAAATTATGAGACCCACCAAAGAACCCGGGAAATACGTATCTACATGCAAGAAATAGTTCATTAATATGTGAATTTTTAGTTATTCGTAGAAAGCAGCTTAAACTTTCCAAGTTTATATACTTCTATAAGTTATTTGTAAATGTTTGCCTTTTTGGCAATCTACTTTACTGTAATTGATACATTGTTTAAACATAATCTAATAATTGCATTCATTTAATTAAAATCATGTGGTAAATACTCAGATTGATGTGTTATTATTCAAACATAATCTAGTAGGATACAATTCCAGTTTAGATGATTACAAACATGGGAGAATTGAAAGAAAATATTGATTACTTATATCATAGATCACAATAAAACATTTTTTGTTAACATTTAGTTACTATTAACTAAAATGTATGAAACTTTGAAACATTACGAATATCCGCATAAATTAAACGAGAAACTTAAATTATTTGCAAATATGAACTTAGTGAAGTTGTTCCTGTAATGCGATTTCAGTACTGCAGTAATAATTCATAAACATAGAATTCAACTAAAATAACTAAATACTTGAAAATACGAAACTAATATTCGTTAATAATGATTAAAAATATAAAAATAAAATAACGAATTAAATAATGATATTTTCAAACATGTCGTACAATAAAAACAATAGCGTATATATACTTTAAATATATTTGGAACATCACAAAAAATAATGAATGCTTTATGTCAAACATAACTATATTTCAATATTACAATATCCATTGCCTTCATTATTCAACCGAAAGCAAATACATATCACATTCCCAACAAAAGTTTTTCCAACTTTTCGTCCGACAAAAGCGCCGCCGCCAACAAGTTGAATTTCGCAATAGGTACGGTGCGCGTCAATACCTTCATTTTATATCCCACGGCACAGAGAAATTTTAATTTTCTTCATTACTGCGTAATGAATCACGGAATGCGCTCCAACGTTTTCAATCGCACCTGCAGCCCGGTAACAGACATACACATACACACACTCATACACACGCACACATACACTCACACACATACACACACACACACACACACACACACCATACACACAACATACACACACATACATACATACACACAACATACACACACATACATACATACACACACATACACACACATACATACATATACACACACACACACTCACACACAAACATACCCACGCATATACATATGCATTCTTACACATACATACACATTCTCTCTCATTCTTCCCCTCTCGTAAAAGGCGTCCGCGCGCGCCATACCACATGAAATCATGCATGCGCCGGCGAATCGAACGCTCGGAAAATCATCTCATTCAGCTGCGTCATTCGAATTTCAATATTTTCACGTCGCATTTGGAATCAACGAGCCGGCTGCAATAAGCCCCCGCCGTGATTATGGCTGATCGTTCGGCATGACGCAAAAAGCATTTCACGAAGAATAGGAGAAAAAAGAAGAAACAAGGAGTGCACATGAACACGTCCTAGAATTCAGCATTCTAATAATATTTGAACCTTTTGTACCTTGTGCATAATGGTGTTGACTGGAAACGGCATATACTTGTTCTTTACAGGAGTTCTACTTGATGCTGGATTTCGAAAAGTATTCACGAAAAATATAAACTCAACTTGATGCAGGCACTTTTTACAGATCTAAATGACGGACCTGACATTATTATTTTAAATATCGTTGTTTTTTAAATTTCTTGATTTTTATTCAAATCTATCGTAATCGACTAGTATCAACTCTTTGAGCCATGAATTTTTCTTTACGTATTTCTATGAATGAAATAACCACTATATTTAACGAGAGCTTCTTATTTTAAAATTCGGTGAAAGAGAAAGCTTTGTAATTTATTCTAAAATGATATTTTTGTAATTCTAAATTCATTGTATTATGCGTGCGTCCCTGCGTCTATGTGTGCGTGTGTGTATGTTTGTGTGTTTGTATTTGTGTGAGTGCGCGCGCGTGCAAGTTCATGTGTCCGTGATAATATAATAAATCATATCTCTTAAAATTTAATCTTAACTTATTATTAATTAGTTCAATACTAGTAATTTAAAGTTATTTTTAAGTATTTTTAGTGTACTTTAATGTGCATCTATTTATAAAAATTAGATAAATCAAGATAACTTACTTTATTTTAATAATGCCTTGGCTTTGACCATAAGATTTATGCATAAATATCCGCCATCTACATATTAGTTCGGTACGCGTGAAATAGGTATGGAAGAATTGGGTAATGTGGCGCACTTTAGGTTCATTATCTTATATCTACTAAATAACTGCTAAAATTAAATATAAAAATGTACCAAATGTTAGATGAACGCGTCTACTTTAGTTTATATATCGTTTTGTATAGTTTTATTAAATCTGTGACAAAGAATTAATTCAATGTATAAAATTACCTGTCGTGGCGGATTGAATGTTGCGCTGTTGTAATTATGATTCAAAATAGTTTCAGGACACTTATTTCTTCATTTCTAACGAAAATAATATTAGGAGAATAAAAAATGTATAAGTTATTCATTATTTTATCCGGTAATTTTAATAAATTATGAGGAATTTGATATAGCAGGTGAGAACTACGTTACATACATAATTACATTCAATCAAAATCGAATATTTAAGTAATTTATAAGAGTTTTTAGTGAATAATATAATATAAATAATAATAATAGATTTCAAGATTCGTAAGTTTAATTTATTAAAAATTTGCGTGAAAATAGTAATAATTTTGTATGAGCCACATTAGTGACATATGCACTCATCACTAATTAGGTTTTTATAAAGTAAATATACGCATCAAACCCTAAAAACCAAAGTATCGAAAAATAGTATACCGTAGATTATAATTACAACTTATTATTCATATTTGTTTAGGATGCAAGACATTAATTCCGAATATTTCTTTTTCAGCTAAATTTTATAGAGACGTTCCATGTCAAAAAATAAGTCTGAGGCAAGTCTGGCAAAAGTCTAGCTCAGAAAGTCTTGCAAAAGTATGGCTTCGGAGACGATCCGAGACTTTTGGCAAAAAATGCAAAACAAAAGCATAGCGTTCCGTCATTTCTGCAGTAAACTAAATCTTTGCCTCTTTTTTATACCAAATATTTAAATTTCATAGATGATTGCAATATTTAAAAAAAAAATTTCAAGGTTTAATCGAAAATTATATTATTTTTTACGATTCCGATCGATATTAACAATAAGTCTAGTGTCCTAATTAATTTTATGTAACAATAAGTTTTCGTGGCATAATTCAACAAAAGTCTGGAATGTAGTCCGGATTATAGATCCGGATTATACAGACTTATTTTTTTTACACAGGGTAACCTGAAATTGAAAATAATAATAATAAATTTTGTATTAAATACTAACGGCATTAAATAATGTATATACTCGAATAGAATCAGTTTCATATACTTAATTCGAAGGTATATACTTAATGCATGGGTGTGTTAACCCAGCCGCTGCTCCACGTTCGCCGTTGCTTTCCTACTATAGCAAATTCGCAACATACTAATCTAACGTATTTTGCTACAAATATTATGCATATAATATACTGTAAAATACATAAAAAATTATTAACATATTTAATATGAATGATTAAAATCAGTTGGGAGTATATTTTATCGAGTATTTCAATGTACATCGAAAAACTATGTAAAACAAACATAAACTGGCTAATCTGTTGGTCTGACCAAACTTAGACATGATCTACTGGTGTATTCGTAAATCTACTTTCCGAAGGTTAATTAAGAACTGGTATGCTCTTGTCGGAAAAAGTAAAATTTTTGTAAATCATATGAAAATTTGTATCATATAAAAGAGAGAATTGTAGTAGTGATTACAAGAACAAAAGCATTCAACGTTTTTCAGTATTTATTACACGTATATATTAGTCTAATTTACCTAATATACTTCTTTCTAAGTATAATAATTTTTTCTCTGTATTTAAAATAATATTTTGTACTTTCTTTCACGTGGATCCTCTCAATTTCGTAAATGTTGCACTATACAATAAAAAAACTCCACCAATTTTATGTTATTTTTTCAGGTGAAAAATAGTACTCACGTAGAACAGTTCTAAAAAGAAAATTCAATTCTGGCGAATGGTTATTTCAGTTTTTTTATGATTTTTCTATTTGCTATAGATATATCAAATATAAAAACCAGATAAACAGATACCAAATAGACAAACAGTCAACTAAATGAATTAACGATATTCATATAACTTTGAGTTATTTGTTTCCTATCTCGTGGAAATACAATATTTACTGGGAATTTTATTTACTTTAGAAAAGTTTTGTCGTTTTCAAAATCTGCTTCAGTAAATCCAGTAGGGGAGACCGGGGCGAGACGGGCATAGTTTATGTTTAATACTATACATCTCAATAATTATGTACAATAATTGAATTACTGCAACGCATTGCTTTTAATTTCATTTGCGGTAAAAATTGGATTGATAAGTACGAAAAATAACAATGTTTTTTAAAAATTAATTGGCTTGCTTCAGCATACTTGTAAGTCGTCAGATAACTTATTTACATAAAAAAAAATAATAATATGTATAAAAAAGCGCAGAAAAAAGTAAGAATATTCGAAAATATAAGAGGTGCTCATTTAACCCGGTGTGGCCATCTCGCTCCGGTCTTCCCTAAACCATTTATTGTTTTTCTTTTTCTCAACGAAACATCCCTGTTTACAAATGTTTCTTCCATTTTTACTTTTACCCCTCGAACCATTATTATTTATTTATTCATTGTATTGTTCTCAAATTTATTTCAGTATCCAATATTAAGTATAGTATTACTACTTGGTGCGTGAACCACGATTTATAAAAAATATTTTTTTTATAACATAATAATACTACATTTGGCGTAACCTAGATCATCTTTAGCGCTTTTGATGAATGAGCGTTAACGTTTACTTTTATAATGAATTTATTAACTTTCTTTTCTCGTACACAATAAATCAATGTTCTATAGAGGTGAATCCTTTAGAGCTGACGGAAACTCTCATCAATAAGAGGTACATTGAGTGTATGAAGGCATTTTAAAACAACTAAAACTTTTTCATGCCTAGTACGTAGCTTTTAATACTGAGTTTCAAATTAATTAAGATTGATGGTTCCGTGTATAATCCGGATTTGTATACACGTGCGGAAAACTAAGTGCATTCAATTATGCGATATTTCACCCGAGACGCAAGCAATGTTCCATATCCTTTCAAGTGGTTGTCGAAATCAGGAAATTAATGAGATTTTACCGCACAGGTCATTGTTTCATGAAATTTAAAAGATCAATATTTTAACAATGCTCGATTTGTACTGAATCATTGAGTCTGTATTTACTTTCAACACTTCAGAATGTTCTTTTCATGCGGTATTCTATTTCATTTATTCAATTCTTATTAAAAGTACCAGTCAATATTTTAGTATCATTTACAAATCGTTTATAAACGTCCATTTACAGTATGATAAAAATATATCTGGATACAATCAGCAAAAGATAAACATTTATCTAGATGCATAATTCATCTTTCAGTTTTCAATTTATTTCATGACCTTTATTTTGGATGTACTAATATTTTTATAATAAAGACACTTTCTTATCTAGATTCGTGGAAATATAAACTTATGTTTTACCCCAGTTCAAAAAATCAAATTTTTAAAGAATAAGGAGATAGAAAAGCGACGAAATGTGGCATCCATCTCATGTCACCACTGTAATAAAAATAATTTTTTCTATTTTAAATTCGATAAGGATTTAATTTCAAAGTTGTAATTTCCCCTATCATAACCACGTACTTTGAGATTATTTTTTGCAACGTAATACTATGATATACTCTTGTAACTTAAGACCCAATTTTGATAATTTTAGACGTTAAGTCTAACAGTTTCCTGCAAATTACTCATATATGAAAAATAGTCAGTACTCATACTAAATATACTTTATTTCACAATAAAAACCACTGCTAACTGCCTTAGCAGAAACCTTTCCCAAAGATATTTGATGGATAAATTTTAATTCATATTTTGATTTCTAAATTTTTAAAAGTGGGCTGATACGACCAAAATTTGACAAATGCTTATTTAAAATTCACATCTGAATACAACCTACGACCCTCGATTTCTCCGCTCAACCCCATTACACACAATCCACAATACGTATAAATTAAGCGTAACAAAAAATCACCCAATGACGCGCTTGCAGCTCTCGATCCTCTCCCCTCAACACAAGTTTCACCCCCCCCCCCCCTCAATCCATAAATTCCTCGCACGCGCCATTCTCCGTCGGCCGCATCCGGCCGGCGCACGTCCGCCGAAATGATGAAATACGTCAAGATTTCCAGGAAATCAAAAGCTTCCTTTCCACGCGAGGAGAGAGAGAGAGAGACAAAAAATGTTGCCGGGAGAATAAAAGTGGCCGCTCGCCGGCGAAGAGAGAATCTTGCACGAGCAACCAGCCGACCACGACGACGACGACGACGACGACCACCGCTACTGCCGGCTGGCTTTTCCTCGCTCGCGATGGCGCGCAGACTTCGATTGTCCGCGCCATCGCCTCCGATTCCCGAGGATCCATCAACGCAAAGAGCCAATAATTCCGCGGGGGGGCATAACTACTTCTCTTCCTCTTTTTCCGCCGTCTCTCGCTCTCCTTTCTGGGCGAACTTTTGCCGGTACGCAGAAAGCCGGGCTGTCGTCTCTCGCCAGCCTCTTCTCCGGGGAATCAAGAGAGAGAGAGAGAGGCACGGGGAGGAGCAAGGAGACTCCACAACCGTTGGGAGATAGATTTTGAAGGGGCTTTGAGAGGTGGATTTTTTATGGTACCGAAAATTGATACGCACTGTGGTGTTAGTTTTTGTGCCGATGGGCTCTTCTTTTCGAAATATATAAGCCATCGTGCCCCAGATACCTGTACACATGTAGAAATAGTGTACCCACTTGGCTATAGAGGATTTTGCGCTCGACTAAATCTTCTTGATTTAAATCGAAATTCATTAAGACACGAGAAGAATATTTTAGATTCTAGAAAGCATTATTTTTAATCCAGGGGATTTTTTGGCCTATATTTAAAAAAATAAACCTCTTGGTGCAATATTCTTCAATAACTCTCTCTCACTAAAAAAGAATCAACTGATAAATCAGGTGATATGATTGCTTGTATGATATGATTTATCACCTAAAAACATAGTTGCAAAAAACTGTGTAATAAGTGTTAAAATTATCAAGCTGTATGGATCAAAAAGCTCTATATTGCAAGGATCATTCAGATGATACGAGCAATGTTTTTTGAAGCGATATTTTTAGATGGTAAATCGGATGATTACATCAAGTAATTTAATCAGTTGAGAAACCAGATGTTAAATTAATTAATTAATTAAATTGATATAGTTAGGTGATATATTAGTTGACATAATACGACAGATGATCAAATCAGATGATTCCATTACGTGATTTAAACAATCGATTGAATCAGATGATAGAATAATTAGGTAATTGCATTAGGTAATTGATCATGTCAAAACAAATTAATTTATCCGGTAATTTATTATTTGCTTAATTACTTAATTCTTTTCAGTAAGGTTTCAACTCAAGATAATTAGCTTTTGATACAAGGAATATCTTTTGATCAAAAGAAATTAGCTGCCGTTATTTGTTTGTACATATAACAAGAGAAATACCTGGAGAAATACTAATAAGGCAACTTATGATTATTTTATTCTTCATTGAAATTGTTTTTTCTGTGTGTACTGTTTCCGTGGAAAATGGTATATTTTCTTCATATCATATCTCTGTAAGTTTTTATGATAAAAAGTGTTTCAAAAGAGCATGAAAAAAGAATTGAAAGAGTTAAAATCCTCGAATTTGCATGTCTCATTGCCAGAACAAAATTACGACAATTAAATATTTGTTCAACTTGACTTTTCTACATAAAATAACTTATGAAACTAGAGCCCATCATATACTATGAGAGTTGGTAAAAAAAATTAAGAACCTGAAAGGCAATAATAAAATTTCAGTTGAAAAATGTATTTCAATTATAAATTTACGTTACCGCAACGGCACTAGTTCCAGATAAACATCTAATTCTGAATCGTTTTCTACCTAAATTCATACGTCAAACTTATTATAAATAAATAATTGTGCAAGGCTCAAAGAATAATGATTAACTATAGAAATATGATTTTTAAACTCTAAAACGATTTAACAGAATATACCATGATTCAGGAGTAAATGTTAGCTTACCTAAAATTCGTACCGTGACGGTACTTGCTTGATTTTATAAGAAAATAGATTTTCCAGTTGCTGTATTCTTATTTGAGTGCGATGCTTTATATAGTGGTATTATTTTTCACTAAAGTGGCGGGTATCCAGTGCATAATAGGGAAGCGATATAATATCTAAAATATAATAAAATTTATTTAATATTATACAGTGATAACATATACTTAATATCCCTTTATTGTGACGTTCGGAAGTTTATATAATTTATAAACATTAATTGAAAAGTCATAATTTTCAAGGGCATTTGAATTGCTCACTTCCAGTGATAGGTTTATAAATTCAAAATGGCTCCTGCGGCATGTTTAATTTTTCATTGATACAATATGAGGTCAAAAGCTCAGAGTTCGGCAAGTATTCAACGGCCAAATGTTTTCGGATACTTTACTGATTTCTGTAAATATAGAAAAAAAATGAAATATCAATGTCTAAGCATTGTACACTATGTATTAAGGCGATATACGCGATTTAAAAAAGTATTCGACGAAAACATCCGTTGGTGTTTCTTGCTCACCCCAAGACCATGGATATTTTTGAAACTTCCAGAGGATATAGGTCATAGTATTGTAAAAGGAAGTTAATATTTTGAATTGAGGTATTTTGATGTTAAAAACGTTTCATTTATTTCAGACCATTAATTGAGTTTAAACAATTTAAAAAAATTAACTTATGTTCATTGTAAGTTGTAAAATATTCTAGAACTTTTAAAATAGAATTCATCAAATTTGTATACGCAAGGAACTTTTTCTAAAAACCCTTCTTTCTATTACAAAAATATGTATCTTCTCCAATAACTAGTAAAAATTAAATAATATTGAAAAATTCTCAAAAATTTTTTGCAACCATCTTCAATTATGACAAAAATAGTTACCGAAGCGTTAATATTATTGGTCAAAGGGGAGAGGTTTTTTAAAAATCAATGAAGTTCCCCCTTAAGTAATCTCTTTGTTGTTGTTTCATTTGCTGTATTTTTACATTATACATCACACATATAGAAAATGTTTTATAATATTTTTCTCAATACAGACGATCTATTTTATATCAACATTGATCTATATATTATTAATATATTACGCAGTTATATTGAATTTCTCATTCGAATTCTGGTATGAAATTATATATTTTTAAAATACTCCGATTCACCAAATATTAACTTAAAATTTTTCTTCTTCTCTTTTGTATATAATATTATTTTAATTTAATAAATAAATAATAATGTACTTTTTGTGTCCCTTCATTGTCACAAACTTGAGCCAATCGGCTCTATTCTCAGGTACTATTCAGCGCCTCTCAAAGCCCTTACTCTCGAGCAGGTTGTGGACTCTCCTTGTCGGTGTGGTCCAGCAGCGGGAGGCGGCGTATAGACGGGAAAAAGTCGGAAGTCGCGCGCGCGCGATAGAGGAAAAAGTCGGGGCGCAGCAGGATGCTCGCGAGTGGGATTAAGGGGGTGGGAAGGCGCGAGATATGGCGCCGCCCGGATAAAAAGCGAAGGCGCGGAGAGACGGAAGAACGGACGGGGCGAGAGATCCGAGGAGACGGCTAACGTCGGGTGCTGCAGAGAGAGAGAGAGAAGGAGAGAGAGAGAGAGAGAGAAAGAGGGAGAGAGAGAGAGAGAGAGAGAGAGAGAGAGAAAGAGAGTGAGAGAGAGAGAAAGAGAAAGGAAAATAAGGGATAAGTCGGAGAGAGCGAGAGAGAAGGAGAGAGAGAGGAAATAGAGTGTGAGGTTGGCGCACGGGATGCGATGCGATGGATGGATGCGTTATAGGTAAAAAGGGGGATAGGTATTTTTGAGGTGGGTGCAGTGTTCGAACTGTGTCTTAAAAAATGGGTGGATATGTAAAGGATGAAATGAGTGTGTTAAAAATGCCGTGAGATTCTGTGCCAGATATCGCAATTTCTCACTTTATTTATTTGGTAATATTACATTTTGTAAAATGTGTCATGTGGATAGGGAATTACGCGCATGAAATTTTGTTTTTTGTTGGTTTCCCGCACAAAACAGGAATATACGACAAGAGAGAAATTAACAATACACAATTTGTTTCTATACTCAATTTTAATAAAAATCTGGCGATTAGTCTCGCAGAATGAACTGTTCGGAGGTTACATTGAAAACTCACTCTCAAAATCGCAATCAATAACACAATAGCATTCAATTGTTTTACAAAGTTCGAATTGATTTCTTCTAACTACCTTATAGTTACAATTGTTATAATAGTATTTGAAGCCTGTGTTTTCTATGAGAACTAATAAAATTCAATCTATCACGTATTGTCAATAATTTCTTAAGAATATCTATCCGTAACAGTTGGTGTACATTATATGGATAGAAACCATGACCCCATTTATAAATTTTTTTGAATTTTACAAAAAAGATAAATATATAAAAGTTATAAATTTATTTAGATTCTATGGTGTTGTCATATTGTTGTAAAATTCAAACATAATATACTGTACAAAATTTGAGAAGTTCACAAAGAATATGACAAATTAATCGAAAGTATATATTATTGAAATTAAAGACTAATTATATATTAGAGCATCAGACCTGCTGTTCACGGATCCTGCTTAAACCTTGAAATATGCTTTTTGATACGAAAATATGAAAAAAGCCAGAACAGCTAACGCTAACGCTCCATAGATTCAATAATACAAGCTATAAAGTAATACATTAAAATTATTCAATATAAATAGTCATTATTCAAATGGTAATAACTTGACTCCAAGATGACAAATAATTTTCAAAATACGTTAATTTTTATGTATTTGTAGTCACTATATTTACAATCTTCAATATTTGGATCTTCTAAAACATATTTATTGAACGTCTTAAAATAAAGCTCTGTTTGTCTACTTTAATATTCTTTTTTTTAATTGTTGTTCATGGCTAGGAGTCGAGTTATTACTAATTGAATAATGACCGTTTTTATTCAGTAATTTTAAAATATGGCTATCATAGTTTATGCCCTTGAAACTATAAAAAAAAGAAAGAAGAAAAAAAGAAGAAAAAAATGAAAAAAAAAAAGAAAAGTTAAAGAACAGTTAGGGCGAGTTCATTTAATTAATCGTTCATCGATGCAGTACTGTAGATTAATACGGAATATTTTTTGTACATACTTCATTTCGATCAGATTTTCTGCTTATTTTAATTCTGTTTCGTTCTGCTTCAATTCGTACTGAAGACTTTTTAATGTTGAAAGACATAATAGTTTTTCTACTATGCATTTTAGAATTTTATCCATAATTGACATCTGTTATAATTATGATATTGCGTATATTATGTTACGTTTCTTGTAATTAAAAAAAAATTTCATAGGTATTGTTCGATAAATTGTTAAATGTAAGAAGTATCGTATAAATGACTGCTTAAAAAAATTCAAAAGAAAAATTATAACAATAATAATAATAATAATAATTATTATTATTATAATTATAATAATAATAATATTAATAATAATAATAATAACAATAATAATAATAATTATTATTATTATTATAATAATAATAATAATAACAATAATAATAATAATAATAATAATAATTATTATTATTATTATAGTTATAATAATAATAATAATAATAATAATTATTATTATAATTATTATAATAATAATAATAATTATTATAATTATTATAATAATAATAATAATAATTATTATTACTATTATTATTCTTATTCTTATTCTTCTTCTTCTTCTTCTTCTTCTCCTTCTTCTTTGTCTTCTTATTCTTCTACTTCATCTTCTTCTTCTTCTTTTTCTTGTTCTTCTTCTTGTTCTTCTCCTTATTATTATTATTATTATTATGATTTTATATAACAATATTAATACTATGATACGTATACTTTTAGGTTTAACTCGCATACTGATGAATAAATGACAAAAATATATTAAAGATTGACATTTATTAAAATGATTTCGAAGAAAAAGCGAAGAAACGAAAAATATGAACGGATAAAAATGATATATGGAGACAGAGGAAAACAAAAAAGACCTAGAAAGTGAAAAAATGGCCGGAGGGGAGAATCAGGTAGCAAAATAAGAAGACGTAGGGAACGAGCGAAATGAAAAGGAAACGAAGTAAAAAAAAAGTCCAGGGACCGGGGGGCAGGACAGAGCGCGCAATACGCGAGAATATGGAAAAGAGAGGATAAAAAAACGACGAAAGAAAGAAAGAAAAACTGCAAAAAAAGTTTGCGAGAAAAACAGCCGTACACGAGTATACATATACACACATACACACACATGTAAGCATGCGCGAAGAAAGCCAGGGCGCAGCGTAAGAAAGGTATAGAGCGCAAGATAAGCAAGAAGGTGCACGAGTGAGGCAACAAAAAAGCGCACGCGTACACGTATATGCCCGCATGCGAAATGAAAATGAAAGAAAAAGGGAGAATTCCTTCATTTTTTTTCTTGCGCCCGGCGCCTCCCACACCGAGTAGAACAATCTGACGCGCAGTAAAATGAAGGCGGGGGCTTAAGACCGGTAAAAGATTTATATCTTCGCGAGAAAGAGAAAGAGAGGGGAAATTTCGTGGGAAAAAAAAGAAGGTGAGCGAAGGGAATATAGGAAGACGCGAACAACCGGAAGAGCTGCGCGCGAGGAAAAGAGGATATAGTCTCTCGGCTGCCTACACGCCGATAAGGACGAAGTCTCGAGGAGAGGAGAATTGCGGGTGGAGGGTAAGAAGGAGAGCCCCGGAGAGCGCAATAACAAGAGGCGATGAGACAAGAAAGCCGTCGAGGAATCTTCTTTCCCTTTTTTTAAGTTGATTGCTTTGGCAGTGTGTACGCAGTGCGCTGTAAGATCCCTAATCGCGTTGTTGCTTTTTGAGAGCCTTCTTAAGATTGGAAAATAATTTATCTTGATGAATTGTTGTTTCAGTTTATTGGGCGTTTTTATGGATTCTTCTTTTAGACTTTGCACGCGATTTTAAAATCTTATCCAGTTGCGTATGTTTGAAGCGAAAAATTATCTTCCATAGCAGGAATATTTTAATGATATATATAAATATGGGTCATCGCTGTACTTTTTTAAAAAATATTGCGGAGGGGATCGCTCAAATGAGCCACTAATTATTTGTATGAAAGTTCCCGTCAAAATAAACTCTCAAAAAAATGTTGCCTCTAAGGTAAAATGTATAGTAACTACTAGAATTATATGTACATTAAAGAGCCATTATAGACTTGTTAGTGCTATATATTTGCTATATAATTACAATCTATATATTTAAAAAAATAAGGGCAAATATTGTGACAGTCGTCCAGCTGTGATCATGCACTCAAAGTAGATAAATTATATATGATTAGAAAGGGTTTCGCTTGAAGATGTGCTTTTTCAAAGTTTCAGGTTTTCTTCATTTTTTGTTCGAATATTAAATCTGTTTATATATATATATATATAACAAAGATCTATATACTATATATAAAGTTATATAAGCTGTGTATTGCAAGAATTAATTTTATTAAAATAATATTTTATTAGAAATATCAATTATTAAACCTATAATTATTTAATTACAAAAAGAATTATTATTACTTTATTAGTTTCTAACGACTTTATTCATGCAATAATATCATATATTCAAATTTTTTCATCACCTTACTTGATAACGTTTTCGTTTTAATATTTTATTAAAATTTTTAATTTATTAAAGAATCTAAATAATATTTTAAAATATTAATTCAAAGACCATAGATAATTTTTGTCTTTCATCAAAATTATTCGTTTATTAAATAATCTAAATGATAGTTATGAAATATTAATTGAATGACCATAGATATAGATTTGGATACACTTCTCCGTTTTAAAAACGGGCAGTACAGTACAGCACAGCACAATACGGGATTGCGCTTATGTTGATTCTTACTTACGGTGAAGCAACAAGGTTGTATCTAGGTACGTCTACTTCTCTAATTCTGACTTTTGCTATTTATGTCAAATTTTATTTATATATATCGTCGAGAGACTACTCTGCGCCTTACTATCTATGCGCTATAAGGGCCTCTACACTTTGTTGTAAGTAAAAACGATTATTGTTTATTTTACAGCTGTAAGATGAAAAATTTTTAATATTGTAATTATTTATTATTATTATTATAAACTGTTTTAGTATCAGTGCATGTCGAACAAGTGTCTAAAATTACTGTGTATTTTCTTTATTCTAACATATAAAAATACTGATAAGCATAATTTTTAAAGTGAGTTTTTGTGATTATATTGTTTTTTACTTGTAAATAATTTTATAAAATTAAACAATTTATAAAAAGTTAACAGTGTCTCTTAATATTAAATAACTACTACTTTCTACGTATTAATTATAAATAAATATTTTATATCATAAAAAATATTTTTGAAAGCTACAATTATTTATGTTTATTGAAATCTATTATTCAGGACGAAAATTTTGAACAAATGTCACGTTATTTAGTGGAGGGGCTGTGAACGGGATACCCCAGAGGACAGAGGACGTTTGTTTAAAAAAAATGCAAATGGCGGTGATGTATTTCGCACATTCGCATCGACAGAAAATGTGACTCAACATTTCGCTACAAAGAGGTAAGTAAATCTATTCTTTTTATTATGTAAGCCATATCTTCTTAAAGTTGAGATACAGTGCTAAGTATTGACCAGTAATAAAGATGAATTTTAATAAGATTTGTCTCTGTAAATTTAATGTAAAATTTTATGTTCCTGCATGCACACTTGGGCACTATCGGTGTGAAATATGTAAAAATTTGATTATCGGTCGTAACATTATATAACGCATGTTTATAATTCTTGTCTTTTTGTTTCCAGTAAAAAAAGATGAGAACCAGGAAATCAGCTTCCGCAAGAATCGCAGTAGTGCCCCCGGATGCTAATGTATCCGATATTAGCGACGAATTCGATTGTGAAGAAAGGGAAATTATGTTAAGGAGTAAGGATCGAGCGGCAACCTTCGGTAAATGGATCATCGATGATGAGCTTGAAGATGACTCGACTTTCATTTCAATCGACATTAATGCTAATCTGCGAATTGATAATGAGCTTGGAAAAACCAAGCATTGTATAGAATAGGTACCGGGAAGCGGCTGCGGGGACAGCCGCGGCATTCGTGGTAGTGAAGGTAAACATACAAGTACATGAATAGTGACCAAAAGTAGACTTTCTACCACACCGACAAAACGTGCACGTTTTTGAACAGACAGCATGGAAAAAGTGTCGACAAGCGGTTATGGAGATAAATATGGAATTCGCAGTAGTAGGGGTAAACGTATAAATTTACATGCACATACCGTGGTCAGTACTACTTACACCTTTTACTATATCAGCAAAGCGTATACGTCTTTCTACGAATGAAACGTAATGCACAGAAGGGATGTCGACACGCAGTTGTGAAGACAGCCGTGGCATTTACAAACGCATAAATGTACACATCGTGGCTAGTAACAGACCTTCTAGTATATCGACAGAGCATGCACGTCCATCGAACAAAATAAACGCAAACGATAGAAAAAGAAAATCGATGCTGAGATGGGACCACAATGATTTACCGTAAAAAATTTTTTCAATATTTTTTACTTCTAATGATGTTACGCTCAATTGGTAGCCAATACAATATTTTAAAAGTTTGTTTTCTGAAGAATTAATCTAGGAAATTGTAAAGGACACTAATACATATTCAACGCGAAAATGATGCTCTAGTATAAATGTTGATTATAATGAGAAGATTGATTTTTTAGGAATTATTATGATTATGGGTATCGTGCGTCTGCCAAATGATAAAGATTATTGGAGCGACGAATTCCGCATCGATATTTTTGTGAATATAATGCCACGAAACCGTTTTATACTTATTTTTAGTTATATTAATTTTGTTGATAACAATCTTTATAATAAAGAAATGACGAAAGATCGCTTTTTTAAAATTAGGCCGGTCTTAAATCACATTTTTGAGAAAACTTGCGCAGTTAAAAATGATGAGAAAGTTTATTCCGTGGATGAAACTATGATCCCTTATAAAGGCAAAAGAGCAGAGAACTTACGGCAATATATCGGCAGCAAGTCCATAAAGTAGGGCTTCAAATTTTTTGAAATTGCAGGTGCCGATGGCTTCGTACACGGCTTTATTCCTTATCAAAGTAAACTCACTTTTGAATTGCTTAAACATTCTAAGATTAAATTAACATCTGACGAATTAACATTCGGTGCCGATGCATCAGTGGTTCTCACTCTTCATAAAATAATCGATAATCCGCAAGGCTGTATTATGCTCTGAACAACTTATTCTCTAGTGTGCAACTTTTTTAAAATTGAAGGATAAGTATGCAATTTTTGCAGTTGGTACTTTTTGATCTAATAACGTTGACATATGTCCTCTAAAGGAAGATAAAGTCTTGAAAAAAGAAGGTATGGGAAGTTTCGACTTCAGGTCATACGAGAATAAATTTATCTTAGTGAAGTATTTGGATAATAAATGTTTATACGTAGGAAGTACACGATACGGCGTGAATTCCGTTAGCAGCATTCAAAGACGGTCGAAAGAAGATAAAGCTAGACGAACTGTGCCTTGTCCACTGTTTGTAATAAAATATAACGAGAGCATGGGTAGAGTTGATAAGAATAATTGCTTAGTGTCCTTGTACAGAGCTGAATCGAAAACTCGGCAATGGTACCTACCTATATTCTATTATTGCATAGAATTATGCACTGTAAATGCTTGGCATCTCTATTATAAAGAGTCACGCATAAGACTCAATAATTCAGCTGCTAGTCAAAATTCTTTGACTTTAAAGCAGTTTAAACTTAAAATTGCTAAGAGCCTGTTGTATTACAAAAAGAAAATCATCATGGCCGTCCGTCTCTAAAAGATATAATAAAATCACCAAAACCAAAGCGTAAATTAGTGTGTAATCCGGGACTGGAAAATGAAGATATTAGATACGATAATGTTGGCCATTGGTCGATTTATGTAGAATTACGTAAACGCTGTAAGCAGTGCAAAAAAGGTCACATATACAGTAAGTGTAATAAATGTAATGTACATCTTTGCTATAATAAACAATGTAATTGTTTTTATGATTACCATAATAAATAAATAATATAAATTAAATTAGGGTAAGTGTACATATTATCGCGGTGTCAAGCATGTTTGAACTTTCTTTATGCGATTTCTTTTCACTTTTAATAAAATAACAGTTTATGGCTTCCACAATTTAAGCGTACTCAATACCGTGGGTTTATTTATTTAAACAAACAGGTATGAATTATCTCTTTTTACATTGAATATAATGAAATAAGGTCTATAAATAATAAAAAAGTGTTTTTCTATTAAATTTAAATAAATTTGCGAATTGTAGAAGTACTTGAACATGAGCACTTTGGTAACAAGAATGAAAGGTAAATGGCCGATTTCACACCATTTTTGAAGCATTGTATTTCAAATAAATATTACAAATATATAATTGAAAGAAATATATTTTTATTTATTCAATTCGATATCAGAATGAAAGTTATGCATTGTTATTTGTCGTTCATTTTTATGCACTCTAATGCCCAAGTGTACCTTCAGTAGGGTGGTTTAAAATTCCCAAATGTTTGCAAATATCAACAGTAAGCCTTTAAAAAATTGGTATTTGTCAAAAAAATAAGTTTCCTGCAAGCTGGGTTCTTAATGTTAACATTTAAAGGTAACTACCTTGAATTTAAGGTTTATTAAATGCCATTTTTCTGCAAAATCGAAAATTAAATAACTAAAACTTAATTATGTATGCTAAAAAAGGTTTTGACAATTGATTATACTACTAAAATTGAAAATCAGTTGCGTTCTGACCGGCAAAAAAATTTTCTTTGTCTTAACAATCGTATAAGTCAAAATTTTGATTTAAAACAGGCTATTTTGGACATTTTTAATAACCTCAATTGTTTATGATTGTCCAAAAACCAAATTTATTTTGAATCTTTGTTCTAAATAGTATCAACAAAAAATTGGCATACCATAGAATATCAAAATATGGAAGTTATAGCAGTCTCTGTAATGCATTGTATTACTAATATTTTAAATGGGATCTCTTATAGTTTGATGTAATTTACTTCAGGTAATATATACCATAGGTACTTGTACGCAATTTTGATTGAAAGCTGATATGAAGATATTTAATTTGCGTTGTCGAAGCACTTTTAAGGATACTCTGATCAAAAGTTATGCTCAAATTGATATTTATAAAAAAAATTAGGTGGTAAATGGGAGACTGCAAATACGAGTCGAACTTTCTTCAATATTTTACAATTTCCCGTATACCACCAAATTCTTTTTATAAATTTCAAATGAGCATAACTTTTCATCAGATGTTCCTTAAAAGTTCTGTGACAATGCAAATTAAAGGTCTTCATGTCAGATTTGACAAAAAATTGCATACAAGTACCTTTGACGTATATTACCTGAAGTCAATTACGTATATTACCTGAAGTTAATAATGCGATGCATTACAGAGACTGCCATAAATTCCATATTTTGATATCCTATGGTGTGCCAATTTTTTTGTTGATACTATTTAGAACAAAGATTCAAAATAATTTTGGTTTTTGAACAATCATAAACAATTGAGGTTATTAAAAATGTCCAAAAATAGCCTGTTTTAAGTTAAAATTTTGACTTATACGAATCTTAAGACAAAGAAAATTTTTTTTGCGGTTTACGACGCAACTGATTTTTAATTTTAGTAGTATAATCAATTGCCAAATCTTAATTTAGCATGAATAATTAAGAGGTAATACCACTGTAACAGCGAAACAAAGCGCTTTTTTTAGGTGTGTTTTTGAATGGAAAGAAAGGTTATAAAGAACTGATATTTGGATGAATTATTAGTCTAATATTATAATATATTTTTAAAAAAATTGAGTAAAAAAATACATAATGGCTGATTTATAGCCGATCTCTTGAGACCTCGGAAGCGCTTCGTGGCACGCAGTGTACCAGTCGCACATTTCAACCTGGAACAAAAAGAAAAATCCACTTATTCTTGATGTTAATAGCTAGTGAATCACGTAGAGGATTTTGAAAATATTGATTTTTGCAAATTTGACAGTGAATTGAAAATAAATTAAAAATTTTCATGAAAAAAAGGCACGTTTTGGTTTATAAAAATTGTTTAAATCAATTTATTAAAAATCCCCTAGGTGATTCACTTCGAAATATAATAATTAAGATACCCTGGTAGAAATTTATCCCGTCCACTTTATAGAGCTATGTAGAATAATCTCGCGCTGTATAGATCTATGTAGGCAAACTAGATAGTTACTATAAAGGCGTGTAACGGTCGACCCTTCTAGTTTCCCATATTATTTGCTCCGATAAAACTAGATAAGCAAAATTATGACAATAACAACCACTTAAAGGTTATGTTTTAAGGAACAGAAGCATAATCTATTATGCTTATTATGTATTATTTTGATTTAAAGGTATTTACATGTTATTGTTCACCTATTACTAATGTAAGTAAATATAAATAACCTCTAAAGTGTAAGGTTATCAAATTTTAGATGCATCGAGTTTTTGTATTTAAGAACTCAATAACAAGATTATGTTACACATACATATTAAACAAACAAAATAAGAAAATAATCTGAATATCCAAATAACTATATGAAGTATTAGTGCATATATTTATTTTGCTTATAAAAAATTAGTTTCCTTACATTCGATTATGTTCCATCCTAAATACAGGCTTGGTTTCAAAACCTGTATGATTTATGTAAGAAAAACTATTTTCACACACATTTATTATCAACTAATTAATTTTCTATTTTTAACAAGAAATAATGTATTTGAGTTATTATATATATGTTATATTTTTATATTCCCTACTGTGATTAATTTACAATCAAACACTTTCATTTGACATATATGGCCAGTTAAAACATAGTAATTTGTTACTTATAAAGAAAATTATCGTCTACATGTGTTAGACTAATGTGTTTGTCTTTGAAAATGTTGTCACGGATGAACAGTTTATGTATTATAAGAACTCACATTAAATACAAAATTATTTGTAGTTCTGAAATTAAAATTCTAGTTTTTAAATAAAGCATGTCATAAAGTACATATTTGTACATATGATATTATTATTATTTATATATTACTTTTCAAGAAACAACTACATCAATCAATAACATTAGTTTGCGATCACTGTTATCATATGCAAGGAACATTATTTCTAAATTTTCTTTTCTAAGGTTAGATATGCTTTTTGACTACTTTTATATGTAAATAGTATGAATAGAACTAATCTTATTATTATAATTGAAAACTTGTATGTTCAACTTTTTTAACATTAATTTTTACAATAAAAGTTCTGTTCAAAAAAAATGAGGAAATCATTTAAAGAAAATTTTTTACCGTTAGTCTGTATTGCCAGGACCACAAAGCTGCCCTCCCAAATGCAAATTCTCCTCCTCGTCTTCTTTTCTTATTGCTTTTATGTTCGATCGCGCCTCTTCCGCTGCGTCGGACAGAGAGCGCTCAGTGTGTCTGATGCGCTTATCGTCGGCTTCACAACAAAAATTGTAAACCTGCAAACCTATACCCATCTCCAGAGCTTTCATAATTCGAAGGACACATTTCAGGCCATCATTAAAATTTCATATTTCAATATCAGTGGCAATATCCAGAACTTTCTTGCCACTCGAGTACGATTTCGGAGCCAAATTCCAAACGGTGGCATTGAAACTTTCGTTGCTGTTCTGAGTATAATCTCCTAAGCAACGGTGCAGCAACTCATCTCGACTCAACTCTGTATAAACAGGCTCAATGGCTTCGCAAACTTCTTCAGGAAGTGGCGGTTCATGATGAAACGTGTCCAACGAACCTTCAGCTTGTGCGATTTTCCAAGCACACCAGGAATCTGAACAATTATCGTGCTGAGGATTGTCGTCGGTCGATATTTTATGATACAGAGTTGCCCAAATTTCATTCCTCATTTTCTCTATGCAATTTGGATTCCTCCGTATTGCCAAACCATAATAAATTGTTAATTTATCAATCAACTTATTTGTTAATTTTCCTTTTCCTCCAAGGCCTTTCGTCTTTTTTTTTATTGCAAAGACGCGTTCCCATTCTTTTCTGTACGCGATCGATGCACTCTTTTTCTTGTACTTCAAAATTAGTGTACGGTTTAGAATCCAGTATTCCTTTGAAAGTCTTGCTGTCACCATCACCAATATAATTCACATACTTTAGGCCGTGGAAACTGTCGGAACGAGAAAACATTTCAATAACAGCATCTACCTCCATTTTACCAGATGAACCTTCATGATTTGCTTGACATAAATCGTCGTGTGATTCATACCATTTTTCGTATTCAGATGTTTCTGTTTTATTTTTCCAGTACTCGCAAGACTTACAATATTTAGATTTTACAGTCACATCGACGATTTTTCCAGTAAGCCATCCAATCAAAGATATAACTCCAAAAAGCGATGAATACCCTCGTTTCCTCCAAGAACCATCTCGTGAAACGGTAATCCCTTGAGATTGACCATTTTCTTCGCTCTTTCGTCTCTCCCTTAGTCCAGCTTGCTTCATACTGTTATCACGAACTGTTGATGTTGCTATTGAAATGAGATTCACTATTTTATCATAGAAAGATTGGAAAACAGGACGTGGTAATTCCATAAACGCACAAAATTTCATCATTTCATTCAGTCCTACTCCTATCAGTCGCATTGCTAACACCATTCGACGATTAATTTCATACGCATTATTTATAAATTTACTGTTAGGTATAACAATTTCTGGACACTTTGGGCAAACAATCACAATTTTGAAGCCCAAGCCCTGAGAACTTCTTTCATCAAAAGTTATATTAGAACCACACATTTTACACTCCACATGCTCAGAAATTGCAGAAAATACTGCCAAAAAGTTAATGATTCGGTATCCAAATGTATAATTTACATCGAAATCGTCCTCGAATGTCTTTAGCTTTTTTGCCGATGCACTGACACCACTGGAATCTCCTTCAGCTTTGTATCGATTCATCGGACGATTCGCTGATTTACGGCTCCGATGCCGTGTTGGATAGTTTTTTTCCGTGCCTTTTCTTCCTGCGTACACTTTCTTTTTCCATTTGGTTCAACGTAATAATAAATAATTAAAACTTTCACAAAAATATAGTTTCGAAAGCGGAAATGAGAGCGTCGTTTTCTTACGATATACAGACGCTACACTAACGTACTTTGTTTTCAAACTAGCCTAACTGACTCATAATAGCTTAAGATCGACATCTATAGGAGCTTAGGGAAGATTGCGAACAATAGGCAAGCCATAAGGCGGTCCTTCTCATCAGGTACATATCTCTCACAGGTAAGCGATCGGCAGTTTCAGAGCGGCCAAAGACGGTCGGTATATGTCCCGAAATTTCAAATAAAATTTTTTTTTTTCGGGATGGAACCTTTTGTACCATATTCTAGAAGGTGCAAAGCATGTTTTAAGCCAATAAAAAATTCGATTTTTTTAAATTTCTACAGTGGTGTTACGTCTTAAATTTTAGTTATTTAATTTGCGATTTTACGGAAAAATTGCATAAATGCTCTTTAAAATACCTTACATTCGAGATCATAACCTTACAATGTTAAGTTAAAGCACCCAGCTTGCAGGAAATTTATTTTTTTAACAAATACCAACTTTTAGAGGCATACTTTTGATATTTTAAAACTTTTGGGAATTTTTAACCATCCTAATGTACATAGTAATCAAGAAAGGCGTCTAGGTGGTTATGGTAGCCGATGGCGAGGTTTAGGTAGTGCACTCCGTAGTTTTTGGTATCTAGATATACGAATTGATTGCAGAAGGTATGTAGGTAGTCATAGTGACTGATGACGATGTCCAGGTGGTGCGATCTGCCGATTTTGGTATCTAGACGTACGTACTAATCCCAGAAGGTATGTAGGTAGTTATTATGGCTGATGACGACGTCTAGGTCGTGGGCTTCGTAGTTTTTTGTATTTGCAATCAGTATGAACATCTATATACCAAAATCTATGGAGTGATTGGCCTGATCATCATTATCGGCCACCGCAACTACCTAGATGCCTTCTACGACCAGAAATTACCTCTAGATACCAAAAACTACCGAGCGCACTATCTGGACGTCGTCATCGGTCAAGATTACTGCGTACATATCTTCTACGATCATCACGTACATTTAGATGCCAAAATCTACAGATAGCACTACCTGGACCTCGTCATCGACCAACATAACCACTTACATACCTTCTGCGATTAGTACGTACATCTAGATATTAAGAACTACGCAGCGCGTAGTTCTTCGGAAAGTAACTTCATGATGTTATTACGAGTCCTATCAATAATATTTGCAAGTATGCTTGCAGTAACGGAGAACTGAAATTCTATTTATGAATTTGGGTGAGAGGCTCAATTACTGACACCTTGTACCGTAATATTAGATCTTCAAAAAATAGTTTAGCCTAATCTTACGATTATATGAGGATGCAGCTTTTGTTCGTATGTACATGAAAATTTCAATGAGGTAACTGATTGTAACAAAATTTTAACAGAAGTATCAAATAGTGAACTTGTCATTTTGACTTTCCACCACAGAATTAAATGGAATAAATAATTTCATATTGGAACAATTTAATAAGATTTGTGGAAGATAAGTGTTACTGAATTAGCAGCGGTTGTCCTTATGAAAAGTTTTCTTAGGAATTTATCTTTGACGTCAATTTTTTTTGTAATTTTATAGAAAACAGAACTTATCACTTGGGATAATATAGAGATATTTTCCTCTATCTGACAGGTATGAGCTTTTACACCGTTACGAATCATATTAAGCTAAATAAAACAGTTAATGTATTAACTTACCTAAATGTTTGTGTAATAAATAATAAATAAATATGAGGAAGACCGTTCTTAAAACACCAGTTCTTATCACAACAGGTTATGAAAACAAATACTTATACTTCTTATTTCATATTGCGATAAGAGTGAGAATTCAAGAAGTATATGAAGTCGTGTAAGCACAATCGAAATTTAAAACTAGTTCGCATATCACAAGAGTAGAATAACTCAAAAAGTAAACCCGTATCATGAAGACTGCGACTATCTGCGCCATTCTTCTCGTCGCTCTGGCGTTCTGTACAACCGCAGTTTATGGACGACGTAAGAAGTTTTCTTAATATGAAAATTATTGATTGAACATTATAAAGTAAAATACTGTTGCCCTTTTATTCTTTCTGCAGGATGTACTAGAAACTCACAGTGCCCAAGCGGGTGCGAATGCGCAGAATTCTGTCGATGCGCATAATGGACGATTCGGAGGAGTACGATTTTATTATTCTTTTGTCAATTCGCAATCAATATCACCTTCGTAATATACCAGATCATACCTTATATTCAGCATTCGACTTTGACATACTGATTTGATGGAATACAGTTTTTCTTTTCTTGATGAATACTTAATAAAGTGCTACTTATTTCGAGTTCTGCTTGTTCATTAAAAAACCGCTGCTAATTGCTTTAGCAGAATGTTTTCTCAAAGAGAGATCATAATAAATCGTGTTTAAGAATTAAATAATAAAAATTCGAATTAAATAAAGTAAAGCTAAAGTTAACCCAGTATAAATACGCGTTTAAGTACTACCAGTCTCAGATAATCGTAAACCTTAATTAAAATAATTTTTATCATATACTACACGAAAATTTTTTATAGTTACTTTTCGTTTAATATTGTTCATCAAAAATCTTTAACAGTATATTTTATTGTTGAGATCTATCAGAAATAAAACCGCTGCTAATTCATTGGCACTTAGCTTCCTCAAACTAAATTAATTGTTCCAATATGAAATTCTTTGTTCTAATAAATTAATTTTTAATTGCTATATCTCTTTATAATTACTATCTCAAAAAGTGTGTGCTTTTTATCATTGATGGTTTCAGAAAAGATAATTTTTTACTAAAATTACAGAACGAAAGGTAATAATTCTTCAAAGCAATTATTTCTCTGCACGTAATTTATTAAAAATATTTAAATATTTAAATTAACTGTAATTAGATATTAGTACGTAGATTCATTGAATTCAAATTCGTCTAAAATTTTATGAACGTTTTGCCATCATAGATTTCCGAGATATAAACTAAATATGACTTTTTTCGCGTATAGAATAGAAGGGAAAGCGACTATCTAAAATTTGCAGTTGCCAAGGTATATAATTTTATGCTCTGTTTAATGAATTTACACTAAATTGATCATAATTTTCTAACTTTTTTTCCATCACAAAGCTTCCTTTATGAGAAAGGAAAATTATTTCTCAGTTTACTAAAATTACCCATTTTGAAAAATATGCATTCCAAATTCAATTTTATTTCTTCCACTAAAATAGCGTTCAGGTAATTACTAGATGTATGTATAAATTGGAAGAAAATTATTTCGATTTTAAGAAATCGTATTTTTTTTAAATATAATTGACGAATAAATAGACAAAAATAAATTTACTTGATTTTTACAAATATTGGAAACTTTATTTTTCTTTTTCTTTTCTATAAAAACTTTAAAATAAATGTTAGATATATCAATTGAAAAGAAATTACGTGTACTTTATGAAAAACATATATATTTTCAACATATTTAACGTATAAAAATAAGAAAAACTTTTTTTCGATTTTTGATCATTTTTTTAAGTTGCTACTATTTATAAAAAAATCTACTTTTTATTATGCAATCAGCTCCAAAATCTAATCAGTTCTAAGTTGAGCAATAACTTATATATCTGTACACTTTCAGCTCATAACATGCTACATGCTTCCCTTGAAGTGTTGTCGTTCCTCAATTTGTTTGTCACATACATACAGGTTTTTCTGACTCAGGAATCTTGAAAACATCAAAATTCGTCAAAATCTCTGAATAAAAAAATGTTATCATCGCAAAGCTTTCACTTTGAGAAAGCAAATTCATTTTTCTTAGCAATTTAATAAAGGGGACGAAGTCTACCTTAATCATACGAAAGTGCAAATTACTAAATACTGTACAATTTTTGCTTTCCCAAGGAGAAAGCTTTTTATCAGAGATTTTGATAAATTTTTATGTTTTCAAGATTCCTGAGTTAGAAAAACATGTCTTTAAAAAATATCTGTCTGTATGTATGTATATATATGACAAAATAATTGTGGAACGATAACTCTTCAAGGGAAGCATGTTATTGACTGAAATTGCAGACATATGAAGTATTGCTCAACTTAGAACAGATTATATTTTAAAGCTGATTGGATAGTAAAAAGTACATTTAAAAAAAAGTAACTTAAACAAATTTTTATACAGCGAAAAAACAATTTTTCCTTTTTATACGTTAAATATATTGAAAATATGTATATTTTCATAAAGTACACGTGATTTTCTTTTGACTGATATATCTAACAATTATTTTAATTCTTTTATTGGCGTAATTTTCTTTGAACTTATATATATGAAAAGTACCTTAATACTATTTTATAGGAAGAAATATGATTAAATGGTGAATACATATTTTTCTACAATAGTTAATGTTAGAAAATTCGGAAATAACTTTTTAATCTATTCTAGTATACGTGATTTCCTTTTGATTGATATATCTTGCAATTAGTTGAATTTTTTTTTAAATTATTATTATCATTATTTTTTTTTCGATTCGCTGTCCGTCCGAATTTTTCTGTGATATTTTAAGAAAAGTGTTTTTTTGGATACCTCCGTAGCGGAGATCAGTTTACAATTCGCAACCTGGTTAAGGACAATAATGCCCGTATATATAATAAAAAAAAACGAAATTTTTTAAAATTATTTTAATTTCTTTTTATTATTTAAAAAAAAAACATTAAATTGAAATTTTTAATAAACATACTTTTGGAATTAATGAACTTTCAGCGTTCAGACATGTTGAACATTATTTCGAGTTATAATATATTTTTAGAATGGCAATATTAAAATGCTTGTGTTTAATAAGTTAATTTTAGCATTATTTAATTTACAGCGAATTTCAATTAGAATATTCTTTAAGTCGATTTTTCAGCACATCTCTTTGAGAAAGCATTTTGCTAAATCAGTTAGTATCGGTTTCTTCAGTGAATGGAAATATAATAAAACGCATGTGTAACCGTATGAAAAATTTTCTTTTGCAGTTTTATGTTAAAATTTGATAATATTTTGAAACAATAGATATTGTTACAGCTATCATCAAAAATTACTTTTACTAAATCCACCATTATTTATTTCATTTAATTTCGATGAACCTAAGTGCTAATAAATTGCAGCAAATTTTTGAATTTTCAATGCAATCTTTAAGAAAAGGCAATACAGAAATTGAGTACTGTCTTTAAAATAAGTATATCTCTATCTTGAACAAAATAAACTTTTTTGACAATTACGTGTAATAAAAAACAAAAACGAAGAAAAAAAACTTTAGCCAAATCGTTTATACGAAATCAATTCTTTAAAATTAAAATCATTATCATCACCAAAATTTAGAAGCTATGTACTCTGTAAAAACAAATTTAGATCGACGCTCTTAGTAATAAATAAATTGGCCATAATGAATTGATAGTGGTTTTCCATATGAAAAGTTTTCTTAGGAATTCATCTTTGTCGTCAATTGTTTTGTAAGTTTATAACAAACAGAACTTATCACTTGCGATAACATAGAGAAATTTTCCTCTATCTAACAGGTATGAGTTTTTACACCGTTATGAATCACATCAAGATACATAAAACAGTTAATGTACAAATTACCCATATGTTTGTGTAAAATAATAAAGAAATAGGAGGAAAACCGTTTTTAAAACACCAATTCCTATCGCAACAGGTTATGAAAACAAATACTTATACTACTTATCTCATGTTGCGATAAGAGTTATGAAATTCAAGAAACATATGAAGTCGTGTTGTTACAGACGATAGTTTGTACGTACGTTTTAGAGCATAGCTCTACAAGCTTCGCATCAGCCAATTCGCTGTCTACCGATTTCCGCGCACATAGCAACACGCCGGGGAAGTCCGTAACTCTCGAGTCCCGAATAGCGGGGGAAAGAGAGGGCAGCCCGCGCATACATTATAAAAGGGGACTCCGACGCACACTCGCTAGCAATTCTCCACTCGACCACGAGACGACTATCAGTATTCAGGACTCAGAGACCACACACAAGGGGAACCACCGCTAGTCGAGACGCAAACCTTCTCTGAGTCGACACTTTATTTACACTCGCGATCTCGCTTTCGAACCAATCTCTGTTAATATATTGGTCAATAAACCTACCGAATTATTTCGATCCGCCTTCGATCATTTCTCCACCTTTACGCACATCTCGCCTGATTTCGGTGACGTACGGAATCCACTAACGAATACACGTAACAGTGTAAGCACAACCGAAGTTTAAAACTAGTTCGCATATCACGAGAGTAGAATAACTCAAAAAGTAAACCAGTATCATGAAGACTGCAATGATCTGCGCCATTCTTCTCGTCGCTCTGGCGTTCTGTGCAACCACAGTTTATGGACAACGTAAGAAGTTTTATTGATTGCACATTATAAAGTGAAATACTCTTGCCCTTTTATTATTTCCATAGGATGTACTATAAAGGAACAGTGTCCAACCGGGTGTATTTGCAGAGATTTTTGTCGATGCGACGTATAATGGATGATTCGGAGGAGTACGATTTTATTATTCTTTTGTCAATTGGCAATCAATAACACCTTCGTAATGTACCGGATCCAAGTTTATATTCAGCATTCGAGTTTGACGTACAGATTTGATGAAATACTATTTTTCTTGTCTTGATGAATACTTAATAAAGTGCTACTTATTTCGAGTTTAGCTTGATCATTAAAAAACCGCTGCTAATTTACTCGATTTTAAGGATAATTTTGGTGCTATAGCATACCTGAATTTACAAAAATTTATTTAAATTCTTTAGTTGTATAATGTAATAGAAAAACTGGTGCTTATCACTGTATTCTTACGCATATAAAAAGTTGTTATTTAGGGACACGTTCAGAAAAATGGTTTTACTATTTGGTGTACATAACTTTCCTTGTATCTAAAATACTGATAGTTAAAGAGACTTAGATAGTCAAGATCACATGTGAGATCTACAATCTTTGGATTAATATTATTTCATTAGTGTAATTACCAAGGTTTTGGATTGCTACGTTGAATTTAAATTTCTTAAGGTACTGACAAGGAGAGTGTATGAGATGCGGATTGCAAATTTTGATGAGGCTTTGAAAGGTATTTCCTGTTGCATAAAAATGAACCCCAGCACCCGCCAAATACCCGTTTTTTAGTGAACAAATGTTATTTCTACTTTGGATCATAATTAGGATGTTGCGAAAAAATAAAAAGTTGATCTTTCACATGAAATAGGTAGAATAGCGAAGAATAATTGGGTCGTATTTTGTCTTTTGTCATACAAACAAAAAAATTGTAAGTTACAAATGTTTAAAGTTTCGAAATTTTATATATATATATATATATATATATATATATATATATATATATATATATATATATATATATATATATATATGTATATACTCTAATGCTACGTGTCGTCATCGAAGTATACCATTGTGAAGTCACGCAAATTTCAAATAGCTGTAATTACTTCAATTTTCGTTAAATAGAAAAAATAAAAAATACGACCTAAATATTTTAGCATAAACTATCTGAATATGAAATAAAAGAAAATCATGCTACAACCGAATTCTAAGTTTTTATTAAAAAAAAATAATCCAAAAGTAGGTAAAAGTAGACAGAAGTTATTAATTGTCAAAGAAAGTAGTAAGAAATGCATGGAAAATCAGTGATTTTAAAACAATTAAAATATTCAATTTTAATGTATTTTTTATCACTTTATTTCACAATTAGGTGAAGCATCCAATAACTACTCATTTAAGGTTAAGTTCGTCATAAAGCAGATGATAAATGCATTTTAAAACGTCCAGTGTCAACAAAAATCGATTACATTGTAAATAAACATTTATTGTATCAAATGAACACAAAGTAAAGATATTTTGAAAAAGTTATTTATTGAAAATTATTAATTAGTTGGAGCACTAAAAAGACCCCATTACTAATAACACAAAATGTAAAAGTTTCGATTAATACTCACCTTATGCCCTAATTACTACTCACAATTCAAATGACCCATGTAAATCGATAGACTTGATTTTTTATTAGAAAATAATAATAAATATGTAAGATTATCATCATTTTATTACATAAAATATTCATTTTAATAAAAAAAATTAAGATTATTAACATCTTATAGTATGATTAAATAAATTAATGAATTAGAAGTAAGATATACGACATGGATAATTTGGTTCTTCAAACTAATACTTCCAAACAATCTTTTTTATATATATTTATGGCTTAATTTGTTATTATGCTTCTTGCTTTTCCAGTAGAACAGTTTTGCTTTTCTTGCCCCCTCCATTTTTTACTTGCTCAGTCTTCAATTTCTCCAGCTTTAATTGCTTAGCTTTTTCTTTTTGTTCCTCCTTTTGTCTCTCCAGTGCAGCTTTCTCCTCCATTTTTTAGTCAACTTAATCTTATTTTCCTCATCTTTTTCCTGTTTTATTTTAACTTTTTCTAATCTGATCCTTTTCTTTTCTTCTTTTTTCTCTTCTTCTTGTTTTAAAGTAATAGTATTTCGAGATATCTCGTCCGAACGAGGTCTTTACCGTAGCCAGGAGGACGAGATATCTCGTCCTGACATTTTTGGTCATAATATTTGACTGGTACACTTTTAGAGTACCTACGACCACGAAAATTAAAGCTGACAACTTTCTCTTTATGATAAGCTTGGTTCGACTTTCGATTTTTACACGACCCCGAAAACATAGAGAGAGATGTGATCCAATTTCCAAACATGTAAAAAAGAAATATTCATTCTGCAACGGAAAAGTCAGGTAAAATGCTTAAGGTGGGTTAAGCACTGCAAAATCATAGGTTAGTAATACCAACATCATACTGTTTAGATGATGCAATATTTACTCACCTATTTTTTGCTAAAATATTTTGAATGATAGTTTGAATAACTGTTTACTTTTATACATTTACACTTTTTGAAGGTATTTGCTGAAAAAGTTTTACGTTAAACGTGCTTTTGACTTTACTGCACGATAAAAATGAAGTCACGATTGCTTAACGTAAACACTAACACCAGGGACGACATGGCATGGCGGGCCGATTCCCCCGCACGAAATATTTTTTTCACGCGTGCACTGCCTGCTGGTAAACAGCAAAATAACTCAGTTGGCGCGGGAATACTTTAAAAATGGAAAAATATTTTTTTCACAATTATAATTTGCGTTAACAAATTTGTATAGCATAAATAATACGGAGTGACTGTAGTAACTGGGCCGTGAGTAGCGATTGGTGCCTTCACCTTAATACCTTCTCAAGAGATTAATATTTTTATACAAAACAAAGCGGAAATTAAAGCTCTTTCTGTCTACTTTTACCTACATGTGGATTCTTTTTTTCCCAAAACATGGGTATTTGGGAAATAATTGGCTATATCTCGATAAGATGGGCTCCTTAGCCAAAACTGCGGTTGCTTAAATCATAAGAAACTAAAAATTACTAAATACTGTATAATTTTAGTATTGTAATCGGAATACAAAAAAACAAAATGTGTATACCAAAATGCAATAATTTAAAATGTTATTAGGTAATAATCCACCTTGTTCAGCCATTCGATTACTGTTTAAAGATAGTTGTGTTTGTGACATAGTGCACACTTAGATAAAATTTACCCACCTTAAACTAAAAAATCAAATTTTTAACCATTTCCCTTGAAATTTTCAGAAAATCTTCGAAATATGCTTTTAGTTTGATCAAGTGGAATACTTTTTGAAGTCCAAAAATTTCAGTTTTCGAAGGAAAAAATAAAAATCTTTTTAATTTTTTCTATTTTAAATAAAAAATAGTTGACTTTTATCTTCAAAAACTGAAAAATTTCAACTTTTTAAAAAGTGTACCACTTAATCAAGGTATAATTTTTTAGAATTTTCTAAAAATGTCAAGAATAACGATTAAAAATTTGATTTTCAAGTCAACGGTAAGTGAAGTTTGTTGAGTACGTACTTGTCATAGTCTTCGAACAGTTACCAGGTGCCCGTTGGCTGTATTTTGGAAAAAATGGACACTGTAGAATCTGAAAGACAATAAACTCGAAATAGTTCCGTGCAAAGCAGAACGGCTGCGGTTTTGCATTGGGTTACATTCCCTTGTTTACCGCTTTTCACCTATCGCGGATACCTTAAAGTCTTATTTTCCGTGAATGGAAATATAATACAATGCATGTGAAACCATATTTGAAATTTTCTTTTGCCGATTTACGGTAAACTTTGGATAATATTTTGAAACAACAGATATTGTTATAGTCATCAAAATATATCATCAAAAATAACTTTTACTAAATACACCATTATTTATTTAATTTAAGTTCAACGAAGCTAAGTGTCAATAAATTGGCTACAAATTTTTGAATTTTCAATGCAAACTTTAAGAAACGGCAATAAAGAAATTTAGTACTGTCTTTAAAATCTGTATATCTTTATCTTAAACAAAATAAACTTTTTTAACAAATACGCGAAATAAAAAACAAAATCAAACAAAACACTTAAGCCAAAAAGTTCATACGAAATCGATTCTAAACTAAAAACACTACCGGCACAAAAATTCCAAAGCTATGTACTCCGCAAAAACAAATGTAGGCCGACGCCCTTAAAAAAATACCTACCAAACACGACAGAACAACACCAGACAGACACGCCAGGTGTCGACAACAGCTTCACCAGCCAATAAACCAACCTTTATTCCCCCCTCCCCTCAAAAAAAAAAAAAACACCCACGCGCACGACTTTTTACGCGCTCTCGAAAATCCGCAAAATTTCCAACTCCCCCCCGAAAAAATAAACCGCCGCCTAAAGCACGATACGAGCGCGCGTTAGCTGTATCCCCGGCGCGCAGAGATAAAAGGCGTACAGCTGCGGAAGCCAAAGAGCAAAGTGCGCGCGCGAGAGGAGCCGAGGAAGACGAGGAAGAAAAAGGATATAGGAGGGCCGCCGGAGAAGACTTAGCGCTCACGGAAATAAAGATAAATGGCGTCTCCGGGGCTCCCCGGCTCCGGGCTGGGCGCGAATTGAATGCCGAGTTTTAAGCGCCGATAGATCAGCGTTAGCTGATTGCGAATTACGCTCTCACTCTCTCTGTCTCCCTATCGCTTTCATCCTTTTGTTGTTTTTCCCGCGCGCACCACCGCCGCGTTTAAAACGTGTCCAAGGCGCTGCTGCTGCCGCTGCGTCGAACGTGTCGAATCCCCGAGTCGTGATTTTCGCGCGCGCTCGCGCTCGCTATCGTTTCAATTTTAATTAAAGCGATAAAGCACCCCCGCGAGTATATATCTATCTGGGTGTGTGTGTGTGTGTATGTAAGGGTGAGTATATAGAGAAAGAGAGAGAGAGAGAGAGGACGATGGGTATCAAAGTCGATGTTTGCAGAGGCGAGAAAAGGGAGAACGTGATTCGGATGTCTCGCCGCGGGATTTCTTTTTAAGACGGATTGTGAAGGCTCTTATATTGCCGGACGCGACCAGCGCTCCCTCCCCCTCCTCCTTTTTTCCTGCCTGTGCTAGCTCTGGGTATATCGATTAATTAAGATAGATTTCGAGAGAGGTGGAATTTACTCGAACTCGGGCGCGAGACAAACTTATGGGACGGTCGGATACGTGGTTATATTGAGTTTTCGCGTTGAGAAAACTTGGTGAGTGATGAGATATTTCCGATTGTCTTGTGGGCTTCTTCACGCGGTGCAAGTGTGTGCTTTGAAGCTTTGAAATGAGAAATTTATGGTTTACCTATTTCTTTTTTGTATTAGGTGGTGTTGAAATGAAATATTTTATTTCGTTCATCAAAAGTCAAAACGTATGCTATATTACTCACATCGTCAATTTAAGGATCACTATACTGTTTCTACTTTAGCATTAAAAGTGTAATCATACGTTATTCATATACTTTATAGCAAGATACACCTTACAATGCTGGTTGAATTTGGGCATGCAAAAATTTACTTATGTTTATAGGTAAAAGTCAAAATGTCGACCAAGCTGAATCCCGTTTTTTTTATATAATTGAAACGAAGTATCGACTTAACTAGAAATCAACTTATGAGGCCTATTGCGAAGAAGATTATTACTACTATACAGTTTCATAATTAATGATTTCTTTGAATGTTAGTTATAAATTAAAATACTACTCAATGTCACATATACCCCGTAGACTGGCAAGCAGGTCGTTACAACTTATTTTAAACTATTAAGATCGTCAATTGGAATATCTTCAATTACATAATACGCATATTTAAATGTCACTTGAAATCTGTCCCTGTTGTTACCTCTAAATATAGATCTCGGAGTCATTTTTGTATCACAGTTTGAAATTTATTTGAAATAAACCAACTTAAAGCAAATTGTATTTTATTTATATATTATTTAATTTGACCGATTTTTTATGATTGTTAATCTTTTATTTCCTGATAGACCATCATGTTTGAGCCCTGATAACTTATACGATTTGAAAAAATATGTATATTTTCAACAAAAAAAATAACTAAATGCATTGATTTGCATTTTCAAAATCGTACTTTTTTTATACAAGAATTAGAAGAATTAAGTATTAAGACGTGGTGCATTAGTTCCAAGTCAATGCTCTGAATGAACATATGTTTAAGCGGAAAAGGCTGTGTCTTAAGTAATCAGAAATACGTATTTTGGGCATATCCAAAGTCGTACGTCTTTAATAAATTAAGAACTCTGATTTATTTTAAATATTCGTTTCTGTCAGTACACTGATAAGTATAAGTAAGAAATGAACTAGCATATCTTCAACGCTGAAAATCATGCATGTAATATGATTGTCACATATCGGTCACATATGTTTCGATTATATAAACTATGTTTTAACTTATTAAATTATTTATGAAGAGTTATATGCAAATTAACTGTAGTATCAGTTTTGGAAATTCATGTTAACATAGTACCCCAGATAAGCAGCAAAACTGCTATTACATGAACCGGGCAAAGAAGAAAGGCAGCAAGCCAACAATGAACTATAATTAACCTTTCATAACAACACTTGGAAATTTGTATCTTATTTACTGATTAATACAAGCATATTAATTGAAAATAAATACTATACTTATCAATTTTTAAATTTCAAATTAGGTACACTATTAAATATTTGTTAATCATCATTATTCGATCGAATATTTATTTATTGTTTATTGATTATTATTTATCCAATGTTTAATTGCTTCTTGGACTATTTAAAAACCCATATATCATATCTCTGTAGTTTTTTTATTTAAATTATACATATATTCGATAGAAAAAAGATATTGAAAGAATAAATAACAGTAGTTTTTTTTTCGTCAAAGACAAATACGTTAAAAATGCCTTTCTACTAAAGCGATTATTCCTAGGCTACGTCAACATTCATGCCGAAATGGCCGGGCATTTTTCTAGCAAACGGTATATTTAATATGTTGACCTAATTTGGGCTCCATCAGTCAATCTTTCGCATGTATACGTTGGATACGTTTCGGTAGAGAAATCAACTGACTTCCGCTTCATCGCCGTCGTTTTATCATCCGTATACACTAAAATACGCAGCGCTGCTTTGATCAAACCGAACTTCTATGTATTAACGGGGAGATTTATCTCCGTGATATTAATAAAATACTGTATATCATACTGTGCATAATTCACTATATACTTGTGCGGGATACGTCTCACTTGAATCCCCTCGCAAAAAAATGATGTGCAAAGTATTTCGATTATCATTAATTACGTTGGATTAATTGGCTTAACTTTTCTTAAGCGAGTGAAATTTATATTGTAAATGAATGATGCGCAACTATTTAGAAAAATAGCACATATAATCATTATTACTAATACGTCAACTCTTAAAAATAATTATGCTCTCTTTCAATTCGGCTGTTGCGTGATCTTTACCCATATTGTATTCTAATAGATTAAAAACTGTTTTCTTCGTGATATTTTCAAATTTTTGTATAAACATAGAAAACGAAAGAAGATACACCGCTACGTGAATGTTTGCTTATTTAAAAGACTTTTAACGCATTGACAAACCGGCTTAGAGTCTTCATCCATATCATATTATAGGCAGCGACCTAGAAAAAAATTTCATGCAAATTCCCAAATATTCTATCAATCAAATTTCACTTCAATATCTTTATATATAACATCGACAAAATTAACAATTTCATCTTCTCGACATTTTACCATAAGCCAATAATACGCTAAAAGTGATTGAAGTGCAATTAATTATTCAACAAAGCCCGACCCATAAATTCGCGCAGGCAAGAAATTTTTTCAATATTCCAACTTGGCATTAAATTTAATAACTCGCCAGTGTGCGATACATATATAAATATACGCGTACCCTGATAGCAGCAACGGCAGAACTCATACAGTGTTCGAAAATCTTTCACAATTTAAATATCTCGAGAGCACGGCACACGAAGCAGCGACGGCAGCAATAGCAGCCATCAATGTCGCCTCTACTAAAATAGAAAATATTACATCTTTGCGTTTTTATTGCCCCTGGCGCAAGAATTTTCAATTTCCGCATACTTTCCTCCTTCTCCTCCTCCTCTTCAACCTCCACGTCTCCCTAAAAACTTTAAATACTTTCTTTAGCGTCTATGCTCTCACTGAGATCCCTGAGAGCGCAAAATCAATCTTGAGCGTAAAATATAAACTGCACTACTTAAACGTGCATACGCTCGTGAGCAAATACATGAGCGCCTAACAGCAAAACATTGAACAACTGCGTAAAGCCAAGTACATTATACGCAAGCTCATAAAACCAACAGACGCGCGCACTTGTACGTGCGTACCCATACGCAGGCATGCATAAGTAAAGGGATACCGTAGCGAAATTGAAAATTTCTTTTTATAATTTTTTCTAGACAAATAATGAAATGAGTTGAAAATGAAGATCATACTTTTATTCTAGAACTTTTAAAACATGGAAAAAAAATATTTAATGATGTACTGTTAAAAAAGTACATAATAGTAAACTGAAATACCGCATCGAAACATGAAGAGCATTTGATGAGACAGTGTGTTTTTTCGGAGAACAAATGTGGTGTAAAATTGTCTGTAATAAAAGAGTATATTTTATAATGTAATTAAGTTACTGTCAAAATTTAAAGTGAATTAGTAAATAATTATTTCTTTTTACACTTCTTTAACACTATATTTTGTAAAAAAGTAGAAATTTTGAGTGTTGAATATATAAGGGAAGACCACCGAGATCGAGTCTCGGATTTAAATGAAACTTTTGGGATCGACTTTTGGAACCTAAAAACAAAACTACGGGTGTTAAGCTTAATTTTTGAGTACAAAAAAGCGATCCCAAAGTTTTATCAAAATCCGTGACCTAAACTCCGTGGTCCCCCCTTGTTAGTTGTACACTGTTTTTAAATGGATTAAATTGAATTTCCCAGAGTGTTAAGATTAGTAAACCAGTAAAATTAATTAATAACCTAATAAACCCACTGTTCAGTAAAACTGTTAGTTTAATTTTTCAAAATCACGTAAATGATTTTTTTCAAGACTCCATTATTATGTAATGACTTTTCAAATATATGTATAGTTCCGTTCAGATTGACTTCGTATATCGTTAACTATTCTTTCACCCTAACGACATTCATGACAAGAATTCCAGCACATTTACAACATGTTTATTTTCCAATTGACCGGAGCAGATTTAAAAAAGAATTAAATACTTAGTTTTATATGCCCTTTATTTTTATTGCTTCATTGAAAACGTTTGTATTGATGTATGTCTGTATGCGTGTGTATATGTGTGAGTATGTGTGTGAGTGTGTATGCGGGTGTGCATGTGTGTGCGTGTGTGTGCGTGTGTGTGCGTGTGTGTGTGTGTGTGTGTGCATGTGTATGTGGGCGTGAGTGCGTGTGTGCATGCGCGTGCGTGTATATGTATATATATGTATGTATTCCTCGATATCTCAAATAATCCACGGTCAAATTTAATGTTTCAGTGTTCATTTTGTTTGCTTTTTACACAAAGGGGGCACACAAATAATTTTTCTACATTGTTGGATTTGTTTTGCTTTGCAGCGAAAATTTGATTTTTAAGTTTTAGTTGTTCCAGTTTTTTGGTATGTTAAAAATATTATCATTAATGAAGTATACATGCATTTGAAAGAGCATAATATTATTTATTTTTTTCGACCCGATATTTGTAATAAGACAATTCTTTTCATTTATTATAAAAAAAGTGTCTTTTTTTTAATCTGTTACATAGAGAAAATGTATGACGCAAATTCATTAAAAAAATGTGAGATGATCAGATATAAGAAGTACAATAGCTTGAGAGAAAAATCATTTTGTGAAAAGAAATCGATTTTCTATGGCCTACAATAACTTGAGTAAAGACAACATTCCTTCCAAAGGAAAATTTCCAAAAAAGTAGCTTTTTATTATTTTTCAGCTGAGTTCTTTGCCCATATCATGAGGACATTAACTTTTCAAAATATATAGGGTTATAGTTTTTTTCAAATTTTTTTTATCGCTTATTTCTTTGGTATTATGCGGTCATTTCTGACCATTTAAAGCTTTTTTTTTTACTTTTTGATGAAGCTTGGAAATCAAAAAGAATTTTTTATATTCATCGATTCGTTTTTGTTTTATAACGTTTTTTCATTTTTATGATATTGTTATTATAAATGAATGAAGTCGTTGGTCACAAACTCGAACAAAATTATAAAATTACAAAAAAAAATTATTTGTAAAGATAGTATTAATTTTTATATACATAAAAAAGATTAATAAACAATTATAGCCTTACAAAATTTATTATTGTTAATTTACACTTACTTGTTAAGTTTTTATACAATTTAATTTTTTTTTTATAATCTTTTTGATGTTCTAAGATGGCGGGCTGGTGATTGTCACCTGAGGCAATTCCTCTCGATATATACTTTAAATGTCATCCTACACAAACAGTTGGCGTTGTCGTTTATATACTATGTGATAGTGCATTTCATAAAAGTGATTTTAGTAGAAAAAATAATGGAAAATACATAACTGACTCATTGGTAGTGTATGACGATCCCCGTGTAATTATGGTGAAAGTAAATGAAGACGTCAATAAACAAAATGCAGTATGTAAAAAACTTGAAGACAAATATAAACAAGCAAAAACCAATTATAATTTGTTAAAACAGAGTTATGATGACTTAAAAGTGATTGCAAAAACAACAAGTAAAAATGATCACAATACAGAATCTACAATAGAAGAGAAATCAAACGATGAAGTACGAAAATTTAAGATTAAACATGAACATCTAAAAATTTGAAATATAGAATTACAAGAAAATAGTGAAGTATTAAAAGATTTGAATTTCGAACTAAAAGAGAGCAATGGATTATTAAAGCAAAAAGTGTACACGCAATCATATTCGCGGTGCCAGAGCGGACATATGTTCAAGCTGTCGACACAGAAAATGTAAGTAGAAACAGAAAGATACCAAGTATAATAGTCGTACCAAACAACAAAAGAGGAATAAATTATGTTCTGATTGAAGCTAAAAATACACTAACACAAAAAACAAATATTCCGATCAATAAAATGTTTTCAACGGGAGACAAAATATTCATCAAATGTAAAAATCTTTACGATGTAAATAAAGTTGAAGAAGATCTAAAAACATAGAAAATTTAAATTCTAAGATTGAAACTGAAACAATGAAAGAACCTAGAATTAGAATAATTGGAGTTGAAAAATATTTGGAAAAAGAGAGCAATGAAAATATTAAAAGTGACATCAGTGAAAGAAATTCGCTGAATGTACATGAAGAGATAAATATAGTTCATAAATATATAAACAAGAAAACTGATACACTGACTCTAGTTGCAGAGGCCACAGCTGATGCATACGCGAGAATTATGAAAGACAGAAAACTATACTTTGGATGCAATAGACGTAAAGTTTACGATGATTTTAATGTAAACTTATGTTATAAATGTAAAATGTATGGATAGAGTTCGAAAAAATGTAAGTCAACTGATGAATTCTGTAATTTTTGCTCTGAAAAGCATCTAGATAAGAATGGCACCAATACTGAAAATAAGAAATGCATAAACTGTCAGAAATATAACGAAAAACATAAGACCAATAGACACCGACCACATATCTGATGACAAAGAATTTTGTGGAACATATTCATTTTTATTATATAAATCAATACAAATAACAGATTATCCATACAACACAATAAAAAACAATGGAAGCTGAAGAAGTGGGGATTAAAAAATTACAAAAAAATATTGTGTATCACAACAATAATGATGAAGAAGAATTCGTTAAAGAAGTAATAATGGAAGACACAGTTAGCTTCCACAGCATATTATAATAAACTTTGTATAGATCTGAAAAATATGATATTATTAATTTGTTAATAAAAATGCTATAATAGAAGATAAAGAAATGCATAATATATCAATATAGTAATATAGAAATATGAATATAGTATTACAGTAAAAGTAATATAATTGAAATGGAATGATTGATAATAAAAACTAAGGAAACAGGACATGAATATATTATTTGAGTTTTTATGATTCATACCTCAACATAAATCATAAATGCTCTATAGTTAGTGTTAAGTAGTTTTTAAGTAGCTTATAATTGTTATTGTAAGTTTTTTCTTTATTTTTGTAACTGAATTGCGTACACAGAGAGAATTTTCTAATAAAAATTATAATGAAATTCAGGGTAAAAATTACCGTAAATAACTATAAAGCTGGGACACTCCTACTTTCTGGCACTTTTTACTGATATTTTACTATAAAAATTACCTCATTGACTACAAATTCTACCGCTCAGACTATAAATTTTACCGCACTGAATGGTAAAATTTGTCTGATTTGAAAAAAGAAGACAGCTGATAAAGGAAACAACTGAGTATGTACACATTTTAGGTTAATTCAAATATAAATGTGTATAAATGTACTTATTTAAGTATTAATGATACTGCTACATCAATTCGAAGAAAATCCAGATTTTTAAAAATTATTTCGTACAAATTTTACCACAAATTTTGGCTTTCTCTAAGATTCGTACAGGGAACTTTTACTCTGCGGCAGGCAAATTTTACCCTTCAGTACGGTAAAATTTATCGTAAATATCAATAAAAACTGCCGGAAAGTTAGAGTGTCCCAGCTTTATAGTCATTCACGGTAATTTTTACTGCGAATTTCGTTATAATTTTTATTAGAAAATTCTCTCCGTGTACAGATACCTGTGTATCTCTGCAGAGTGCCATGTTATTATAGTATGATATTATAAGATATTGTATTTTGTTACTTAATATAACCTGGTGAATAAATAAATAAATAAATTTATGATATACTTTTGCATAGGTTTAAATGGCATCAAATTTAAATTGATATAGTTTGTAATTTATAAAATGGACATATCGTTTTAAATTTGCATCACAGCATTAAATTTTGAGAAAGCTAACTGATAATTATCTGGCAACGGGTTTTTACTGGAATAAACTAATTGTTTTCCATTTCTATCATTTCTCAAAATTGAATTGTAAGTTAATATTGATTAAAAGAATAGACTTTATCCTTCATGGATATACCATCAGGCTGTATGTAGAATAAAATGAGTCGCGAAGGTCTTAAATAAATCCTAATTGTATTATTTCATGCTGTTTAAATAGTGTCACGAAGCCATTTACGATTGAAACATGTCATCAACATATATACATTTATCTTTCTCGCAGCCTTCAAAAGCGGCTTTGTCCCCTTAATTTCGTTCCCGCATTAAATTTCAGCCCGCTTCTCCCCGCCAAAAAACTAAAAAACTAAAAAAAAACACAAGTCTCCGCTCATCTAACAACAACCTCCTCCACAAATTCACGGAATAATTCCAAAAATACCGGGTACATCCCGTGCTTCCGCCTCCAACGAAAAATTCCCTCCACCAAAAAAGCGTCAAACTTCTTCTCCACCTTTCTTTTGCATCGCGCACGCACGCGCCCGCGGCTCCGTTATACTTCCACACACACACCCAGCGCTTATACTGCACGCATTCCTGCAAATTCTCTGGCCCTGATGCAACGGGGCGTAAAGCGGCAGCGGCACGCGGAGAAAACACTCGCGCTGCACGTGCAGCGTGTGCATGCTTGTACTGCGCGTAGCTGCTGCTAGCCGGAGAATGATATATGCATGGCATTTCGTGTCCCGAGGCGGCCGGGAGTTTACATCGCGCCGTAAAAGAGGGTAAATATTAGCGGGGGCTGCTGCGGAAGCGGTAGTGGAAGTGGAAGTAGGAGAGGGCTGAGAAGAGAGCGACCTCAACTTTTCCCGATTTCGAATGTAATGCGCGCCGCGCCGTTTATACGCGAGACGTGGCGACGGGACGTATTTTTAGTATCGCGAGAGTACGGGTACAGGGATTGCTTGAGGTGTAGATATAACGCACTGTTTGTGCTTGTAAATCTTACAAAACTGCTTTGGAGAATCCGCAAATTGATCTGCTCGCGGAACGTAATCTCTTATCAGTACAAACGAGTATCAGCTTGAAGGCATTGTAAAACGATAAAAATTAATATTATTGGCTTATAAATGTAATAAATATATGAAAGCAAAATAGATCAACGCCTTTTTACTAACGCAAATGAGTATAATAATCAAAATTTATGAAAGGTCAGTTTGAGGCAAATCTTGTGACCGCTGGTTTGATGAAACTCAAACCGCGTTTGTAGATTCTCCAAGAATATGCATAGTGTCGACACAAGCGACATTGCTTAGACAATCATCATTACTCGGTTGGGAACATACACAGGGAAGCCTGTAGACATGGGAAAGCTATCCAGTACCACCCCCAAAGCTATTTTGGCTGTAACATTTTACTATATACCGAAAATTTAAATTAAAATTAAAATATGGAATATATTCCTTGAATAGATTTTTTTAAGTACATCAATAGTTTTTTTCATATCCAACGGTTTGAATGAATTATTAATAAAAAGAGTCCAGCCACTCACATGTTCGAAAAGAGTATATTCATTAAGAATATGTATGTACACTTTAGCATATTTCAGAATCAAAAGAATCACTATTCTTAATCTCTTTGTGACGATTAATTTATCAGTCGTTATTTTATGGCTTTTTCACATTCTTCCCTGTCTGTTCTCCCTTGCATTCAATTGTAGATATATTTCTGCTCGAAAAGAAAAAGAAAAACTCAAAAGTATCTTACAATATAATTTAAGCTGATAGGTTAAAATAACTTCGATTACGACAAAAATATATAATAATTTTTCCAATTTAGATAATATTGCGCGAGGCCAAGGAATTATCGGGGCACTGAGATTTATTTTAGCAGATAAAGGTTTAGATATCATGTACAAATTGCACCAAGACACAGACTTATCCGTACAATAAGTAATGAGCTCTGAAAATTAACTTTTGACACTGGCTAAATTAGCCTAACGGTTATTTGTCCGAACAACTTTTGTAGTTTTTAATTTAAAGCCATGGTCTCGGAGTATGCTCAATAGCACTATATATGCAATAAACTACCGTACCTAAGATACTTCCATATAGCAGTGGAAGAGAGAAACGGCTGGGGAGAAGTACTTGGCAATTCTCCCCTACAACATATTATTTTTTAGTATAGATTTTGCAACGCCACTAAGATAGTTCAAAATTGTAATACTTATGGCGAACCAAGGCGATTACAATATTTTTTATGAAACTACAGTTGTTAGATGAACTATATTTTTGTAGTATATTTTCATTTTATCAGAAAAATGTATTATATTGTATTAAAAAATATCTGCCATAAAATTCTTTTCTATGTAAAGTGTTACGTATAGGATCGTAAGCGATTATTGTAGGTTAGGAATATTTATAGCTTAGAGTAAATTTGTAATGAATTTTATTATGAAATCTTCATTTTCATTCTTCAAATATCATATAATATGCCATTATAATTGTAAAAAATATTTTACTACAGAAATATAGGAGATTGGGTATACAAAAACACGATTTATAATGAGATATTTGTGATAATTGGTTAAAACATAACTTTATCTTTTATACTATTTCTGAATATCGTGACATTAATTCGAAATAACTTATTTCGATGTGTTAAAAATTGAGTGACGTAGTACTAAAATGTTATATGTTACAAAACAAAAATATTTATAATTTAATGTCATTGACTACGACATAATTAATATCTCTTTGAGAAATAAGAGTGCGAAATTAGTTAGCAGCGTTTCTTTAATGCGATAAAATATGCTTGTCATGCAGCCTCAAATTCATGGCCATTTAACCTCGGTATTATACGAGTTAATCAAGCAAAATAAATTTACTAACATTTTAGTTTCTCGTTTCTACACTAACCGTACATTTTGCTATTGCTTTTGAAACAACTGCCATTTGGAGTTAAACAGTTCAAGAACGTAACTGCATTGTACTAATCCCGTTAAATGTTTTGAAATACGCATCATTAAAGTAAATCGTGTCCGTTTCGCCCCTGTCTCCCCTGACAAAAGCACAACACGTGACCCTTTTCAGTTGCTCTGCTCAACACCGATACAAATATATTCGCATGCATGCGTGGGTACTTCAATAGCTCCCTCGATTTTTCTCGCGGCGCCGTGCCGGGGCAAAAGTACAGCTTACGTATATCTGTGCGCGCCACACTAGAGGGATGAAAAATCTCAGAGTCGCGCGCGTACATATTTTCCTATAAAATAAGACGAGCCACGGGGGCGCTCGCACGCTTGAATTTCTCTCACTGCACATAGTCTGAATGTGGGATTGTTCTCCTTTTCAGCGCGTTACTTCTTTCACATTTTATTCCTTTTTTTTCTTGCGCTCGCGCGCGCGAACCTCCTTTATTCCGCTGCAGCTCTGCGGGAGCTTCTTCGCGCGCTTCTTTATTTTTTTTTCTCCTCGTCGCGCCGCGCTGCCGTTGCCGCTGCTTCCCCGTCTTTTTTGCTTTGTTCATTCGGTGCATCGCGCGAGCGCAGCTTCTTTCGCGTTCAATTGCGAGGAGGCGAGAGAGAGAGCAACCTGTTGAAACTTTTTTATTCAATTTTAAATAACCGAGCGCACGGGCGCCTGCGAGCGCAGAGGTATGAAAAAATAATTAAATGAAAAGTTCGAGGCACGATACGGCGATTCGTTATTATTGTTGTTGATGCGTTGTTTTCCGTGAATTATGCGAGATGTATGCGGCTTCTTTGTGTGTTGCTGCGCAGCTGATTTAGCGGAAGTCAAAAGGTTAGATCGTCAGGGGAGAGCGCGTATTGCTGCAGTGAATATTTCAATGAGCGCGCGTTTCTGGAATGGAAATGTTCAAATGAGCGATGGAAATGCAGATGTGTGGTTAATTAGCTCGCGCAAAGGAAAAACAGTTAATTGCTAATGTTGCATTTGTTGAAAAAAAAATTAATTAATTTTTGTATCTATAGCTTTATTGAATGACGCTTTTCATGGTACATGCAGAAATATGAGGGGTAACATAATGAATGATGATATTAATAACAATTTTTTCAGAGAAATATCTGACACATATGTACGTTAAGAGAAATCATACTAACATATAAAGAAGAAATAGCTATACAAATAATATAATATTACCACTACGATTTTATTGTATAAATAACCTTATTCAAAGGACTCTCGAATGTATAAGAAAGAATAAAATTTAAAAATAAATAGAAGCAGTTACAAATATTGAGTGAAGTTAGTTAATCTAGTCACTCAGTGAAGAGTGAATATTTCAATTTAAATACCTTATGAACTACATTCGGTATTTTCAGTAAAAAAATTCACTTTTTACTAATAAACTGTAGTTGACTCTGCTATAGTGAGTATTCAATCGAAGAAAGGTTGGTTATATTATTTATTTCCAGATAGTGAAATTTCACTCAAAAATTTTAAGTGTGGGTCTTATTTAAAAGTCTACTTAGAAATTGAATCCATGAAGAATATTATATATATCAAGGATGGTTTAACTGTTATTAACTTTTAAAAAATAAACAATAAAATAAACGTTGATTTCAGTAATTTCAGTATCGGTTTTAGTTGCTTTTGTTTGTGTATCAATATTATATTATAGTTTATGTATGCAGCATGTCAATTAAGACGTTATTTATCTTTTTATACACTAAAAGCTCTAAAATATAATTGAACCGTATACACTCTTTAATTGTCCAAATATAATCCTCTTTAATGTATTACTAATAAACGTAATGATTTTTTACCATCAATAGTCTTTTATAATCAACTTTAAATAAGCTAAAATAAATTGTAAAATATATACGCGCAAAAAGGAATAAAACTTTTCTAGGTCAGAATAAAATATTTCATAAAAAAGTATCTGGAATATAATAAATCGTGGATAAGGTTAGATTGACCCATTTTGTAAAGTACGAGCGATGCGCCCATGAGCTAATAGTCGCCGCGAGCTGTCGACGCTCTTGATACAATAACGCCGCGTCATATTATATGCTTGTTTGACATTTTGTCGCCACAACTCGTCCTCTCAATGTCTGGGTTTTGTACTCTTTTTATATAATTGACTAATTTTAAGTAAAAGAAATATTTAACAATTTATTGCAAATAATAATATTCCGACTTACGCAATTTAAAATATTCTTTTTACTGATTGATAATATAATAATTCGTGAGTCATTGTAGGTGGTTCGGGTGTTCGTACTAAATCAAATAATAAGAATCGATGCGACATATTTATTTACTTTATTGCAAAAAGTGCATTATAGCATTGCATAAAAATATTATTATAAAATTTTATTTAACATTTAACATGACATAAATCGGTAATTAAGCTTATATCAATAAAACAAAACGTGAAAAATTGTTGAAAAACGGAAATACGAAAAAGAGACGAAGGTAAAACTCTACTTTTGCTGTATCAGCGTATTTAGGTTAAAATACATCGTGACCCACATGATTATTTATAAGATATTGAATCAAAATACAGAAAATCCAAATAATGTCAAACAAAAATACGATATCTATTTAATATTTCATACACTGAGAAAAATCAATATCGTTAGAATTTCCCAATCAGATAAATTTCAGTTAACGGCTTTATGCACTGTATTTTGTCCCTACATGCTTGTTTTATGAAAATTTTATAATATATTTAAGAAAATTTTATGATATATCATATTGTAAATTTCACGACAAGTTAAATAGAACAAGGAGCAAAAAAAGTTACAAAATTACTCGCTACCTTTTGAAAAAAGTAATCGAATCACTCCGACGATTCTAACGATCCCGCTTAACCGCGCTCCAAACAAAATAAGCTTGATACGACCGCGTAATTCCATTGAACAATTTTGTTTTTCTCATCCGCCGCGCATCCCCGCAAAGTAACTTTTCCCCCGCGCTCGCTCCGCGTTGTGCGGGATTTCCTTTCATCAGCGTAGCATGAGTAATTCGCAAAAGTTATGCGCAAAATCGGGGAAGGCTGCCGCCACCGCCACCGCGGCCTTCACGAATTACACAATTATCTTTTCATCGCTCCAAACAAGAAACCTCAAACGCCGATGATGAATAAAATTCGCCTCCCTCTCCCTCCCCCTCTCTCTCTCTCTCTCTCTCTCTGTCTCTCTCTCTCCGCGTATAGTCATCTTCTTCGCGGACAAAAAAGGAACGCAGCTGTGTGCGAGCGCGGGATATTTCGCGTCTTTATTCTATGTATATATCTATATCTAAAACGTATATAGCCGTCGTCTTCGTCGTCGACTCGCGGCACAAAAGCCGTTCAAACGCATAAAGAGTTTACGAGGCCAGCCGCTGCTGCTGCTGCTGCTCTTTCTTCGCCTCTCTTCCACTCACTCTCTTGCGTCTCGACGTACAATTTCGCGTCTTTTTAACCAACTTTATACTTGCGCGCGCCGAGGCTAATTTTATATTCCCAGTTAATTTTTGCATCGCTCTCGGGCTCTCCTTCGCCCGCGGGCTTGTGTATAGTAGGTGTGCCTAAGAGGGTATGTATATATACGTATATATGGATTGTCGTAGAATCTTTCGTATATATACAGCTACTCTCTATCTATCTCTCTCTCTCTCTCTCTCTCTCTCTCTCTCTCTTTCTTCACCCGGAGCTATTCGAATGGGAAAAGAGGGGAGGAAAACTCTCGACAATTTTCTTTCGCGAATCTCCACCGGCTGCGACGGTATCTACTCCGACTCCCCCTTCCGGTGCTATAGAACGTCGGGATTACGAGCAGTCTTGTGTATTGTCTTTTATCTTGGTCCGAGGACGAGATATTTTTATACATATGTATAGACAAACGTAGACGAGGAGGAATTGTATAAATACATTTCTTTAATACTTCGTTGAGTCAAATTATTTGATTACTTGAATTTTTTATCTGATAACCTAGTTTATGAAATCATGATGCTAATTGATGGCTTTTCAATCTGATGGTAATAAGACATAATTTTAGATAACGCATCATATGTTTTGAGACCCTTGGAATCAAACGTAGTGTTTTTAAGAAACGACTGTGTGTAGGGGGAACCAGGGTAAAGTGAACATACTAACTATGAAAGCAGAAAGAAGGTATTATGCAGACTTAAAATATTACTTTTTATGTTAAAAAGAAACTTCTTAGAAATTTGTTAGTGTTAGACGTAATTCAATTAATTTAGTACAAATATATCTTGTTAAGCGTTAAATTACATATCTCTACCATAAGAATTTTAGGATTAGTTATCATTGCCCTGTTTTGATGCACAAAAACACATTTTCAAAATAATTTAATTTGTAAACAAATGATAGAAATTCAAATTAAAGATATGGTCAGTATATGTCTGTTAATAACTGATAAAAAATCTTTTTAAAAAACAAAACAAAAGTATAAAGAGTACAATGAGAGTAAATTATAGCAATGCAGAAAATTAGATTTTTTTTTATTAAAAATTTTTTTTTTTTTTTTTAAATATTTTTTCTTAGTACAGCTCATTTTTAGTTATTAAATTTCGGAGAAAGTCTTTTCAACCTTTGAAACTTTTACCACATATATAACGTGATGAGTTGGGAGAAATGGATGCAAGATGACCCAGACAAAGGATGAAACACGACAACCCATACGAAGAATTAGTTCAGTAGTCAGAGTAATCGCTTAATTTTGTAAAGATCCAACAACTAGCTCAGGACTCAAATCTCGTTTAAGAAATGTTCGAGGTTATATGTTTCCGACAATTTGTTTGTAACATTTTAAAATCAAGAAGGATCAAAGCAATGCAGTTAAAATTTAGTGAAGAATATTACTTTAAGGTTATACGATAATTCAATGGGCTAACTTTATCGGGTGACAGAAATATATAGAATAATGGTAAAAAATTTAGAAATCTAAGTAAAAATCCAATAGCAGTGATTTATGAATTGTATAGTAGAGTTATTGAAAGATTATGAGAAATGACGAATTATATTTTTCTTAGGAGAACCCGATCATGTTGACAAATTAATTCCTTAGTACCAGTTAATGTTGACATTTGTAATACAGTAGAACCTCCTACCACCGTGAATTTTTCAGCGCTGTGTATACGGAGCATCTCGGCACTGGCAATTTTCAAGGGTCGGCTTTATATATATGGGTCCCGCATGCGAACATTGTGAAAAAAGTTTTACGAAAAGGTTTAAACCGAAGAAATGTGATAAAGAAAGTTTCATACAAACGTTTAAGCCAACACATTTTTATAAAAAAGTTTTAAAAAATGTTGTAACTTAAAAATGTAATACAGAATTTTATTAAAAATAATTATACAATTCCATATAGATTTTATACAAAGTTTTTTTTTAACAAAACTGCATGAAAGTAAATTGTACTGCGAATATTTGATGATGGGTAAGGTACGGGAGAAATTTAGCTATATTTTTCAGGTACAATAAAGTCTCATTTTTTATCGTATCATTTAAATCAACTTTCTAGAACACCACTAATACCGACAAATCTAATTTAGTAATTTAATAATCTTATAAAACCGCTTAATATCGCAATTCAATTAAAATCCCTCTCAGTGCTCCAAAGTGCCAAAGCGGCCGAAACACACTTTTTCCCCTCTCATTCCCCTCGATCCGAATCGCTCTTTCCTCCACGACTCTCCTAAACCCCATTTTCTCTTTCAATTCCTACTAGTACTACTCCAGTTACTCGCCCGCCTTCCTTCCAAAAACTATCTCCCCCCTCTCTCTCTCCCCCTCTCTCTCCCTCTCCTCTCTCTCTTTCCTTCTCTCTCTCTTTCTCTCTTTCTCTTTCTCTCTCCTCCATCTCGATTCTCCCGCCTCGTTCCCTCTATATCTATATCAAGACATCCTTATCAGGCTGTGTCGCGAGATAATTATCTGGCAAGATCAAAGTCTCGTTCTCGCTGCGGCCATTAGCTCTCCTTCTACCACTCGGTATCTCTCTCACTCTTTCTCTCTACTCTCCGTCGACTTTTCTCGTCAGCGTTCGCGCGCCATTCGTTTCATTTCCTTTCGCTGCTGCCTGCAGCCGTAGCCGTTGCCGTTTTCGTCGACAATTTATGTGACGGGGCCTCGTGCCACCGGCAAAACTTTTGCCATCAAAACCTTCACTTCTCACCCGTGTTTCTCGACTCTCAGAGCTCTCTCTCTCTCTCTCTCTCTCTCTCTCTCTATCTTGCTCGGCCTCGTCCATATAGATGTAGCAAACGCTCCAGCGTGTGTGTTAGTTCCGCTAGTTTCTCGTCGCTGCGCAACCCTTACTTCCTCTCTCTCCCTCACTCACTGTCTTTTTTCTTTTTGCCTTCACCTAACTCGCGAGCTCCTTTACCTGCACGCCGCAACGCCGGTTTGGCCTTAGGTGTAGTTCCTCCTCCTTCTTCTTCTTCTTCTTCTTCCGATGGTGTCATTTTCTCGCTCTCTGCATCTCGCTCGCTTTCTTTAGTCCTTCTTCTTTTCCAGGGGGTGCTAACTTCTTGAAGAAAGAAGAGAACGACGATGCAGCTGCAGCAGCAAAAGCCCAGGCAAGACGAAAGACATATAAGGGGAAATGAGAGATGAAGATTACCGAGCGCTCCCCGGGCGAAGCGTACGGGACAACTTGTCGTTCTCTCTCACGGACGTTGCGGCAGCTGAATATGTGTGTGCGCGATTTACTTCTTCTTTTGACTCTCTCTCTCTCTCTCTCTCTCTCTCTCTCTCTGTCTCTCTCTCTCACACTCACTCTCTCGCTCTCTCTCTCTAGTACATAGGCTTAGACATCGTGGACATTATTTGTCCACCTTCATCAAGAAATTATTACTGTCTTCTTTGATCCTACCTCATTTCGATTACGCTTGTATCGTCTATAATGACGCTAACGGATATCTCAATATTAAGTTACTACGTTTACTAAATTGCGCAATTCGCTTTGTTTATCACTTAAAAAAGGATGCCAAATTCTTGAGGATATTGATGAAGACACACAGGTCTTAGCGACTCAAAACGTCGATTTTTAAGCTTCCTATGTGCGAAACACAAGCCTACAAACTCATTTTTGTAACACAAGCACGATTTTTGCGTTCTTCTGTACCTATTAAGTGGGCCTAAAGGACCATTTTTCAGACCGGCGGGCGCTAATACACATAAGCGGGTGCAAAAGTAAATAAGCGGGCGCAAAAGTAAATTAGCGGGTGCAAAAGTAATAAGCGGGCGCAAAAGTAATTCTGAAACATACCAATTCTGGCAAACCAGGGCCTATGCTGATTCTGGCAAACCATGGTCTATGCTGATTCTAGATTAGATCATTTCTTGATCACGGTGATTCTAGATCGCTGTGACTATAAATGCTGACAGCCGGCAGCCGACAACCAACCCGACAGACGACAGCCGACAGTCGACAGCGCGCGACCTGGAGGTATATTCTGGAATTAGCTTATGTATTGAAAAAAAATAATATTTTTTATGGTAAGGGCCTTTCTTTGCCCTTACCTGTGAGGTTTTTCCCGTCTTTGTGCATTTCTCTAAACAGAAAAATATTCAAAAACCATTAACCCCTCCATCGTCCTTATTTTTACAAAACTTTATTAAGCATATTTATTATTATAAATAACAAGTATCTATAGTTAATCAGATGGGATTTCTTCCCATTCCATGACAGAGTTGGCGAGGTAGAAGTCCCTCATCAACTTGACGTTGTGAAGAACCCATGTAGCTTTGTATGCTGCATTGTGATGTGTGCACATAGTTACTATTTTTGGATTGTCTAATGGCGGGTAACCACATTCGGTGATATCGAAAACTATAAAGTTGAAAGATTCCAACCATGTCTTGTTTATGTCGTTTTGCTTTGAGCAATCGATCACTATCATGTAATTACGATAGTGTGATTTGTTTAATATAGGTTCCGAATCATTGCCGTAGTAAGCATTTTGGAAATTTGTGTACATATCATATAGTATGGCGAACTGATTATGGTTAATATCGTGGTTGAGGTTGCCATACGGGTAATACTACGAATTCAGGAAGAGTTTTACGTTACTGATGTTGCAGTGATCGAAGTTACCAGCATTGACTACTCTCTGATTTCTTCGATTAGTTTGAAAGCCTAGAATGACAAAGCGAGGCTTTTCGAGCTAATTAGCTGTCTTAATAGCCCAGAAGTATCTCAATTCCCAAGTACGAAAACTCATGGAAATGGGTTTATTTTTTCCTACGTAGTTGAACAATTGACTCTTACGTCTGCCAGCTACGTCGACATATGGCATCAACCACTCGATTCTCGTCAATTCGATTTTCACATCCCCGAAAACGTTCACCGAAGGTGTTTGCAAAATAGCATTTAGATCGTTTCGAGATCTCGTGAGTAAAAGTTCGTGCATTATGTTCACTACAATTTTACGGTAGTCTTCGGCAAATCCGAGAATCATGTTCAGAGTTATGGATACATCAAAGTAGCCTTCAGCATTGGTTAGTTTCTGATTCTCTTCAACATCGATTCAACCTGCATTCTCGGATTGAGGGAAAGCCATCCTTTCATGATTTTAGGCAATCCAACGTTCTTGCATTTATCAATCTATAAAGCATTTTTATGATAGCGTTATTTTCTAATTTAGTTCTTTCCACTTCAATACTATCAATCAAGTGAGTTTGCCACACACGTGTAGCGAGCTGCGCGATGGTAGCAGATACAATTATTGATGCTGGATGGATATACGTATCTCGTCGCTGTTATTGAGTGACGAAGTGTATGGTTGGTGTGCGTGGACTTCGTAGTGGACGATGGACTCATCGAATGCGACAGATGACTGTAACCTTAGAATCTTTTACACTTTTTTGGAAGCAGCAGATGAATATGCAAGTTACTTTCCACCAAGAACGACAACTTTTAAACCTAGAGTTTTTAGAAACTGAATGTTTTGACGTGTTAACGTTTTGAATGCTCGCTGGCGACTGATGGCTGGTCGGCCTGTTGGTCTGCTTCTATAGCCTTTACGGACTTTGGCATTGTAAACAATACCCATTATGCTTGTTTAAGATGCAGTCTGATTGTTATGATTTCACCTCGAAAATTAATCAAGTCCGTCTTGATCAACTATGCATTCTTGTAAATAGTCTATGCACTTTACGGTAATTGGAAGATAAATTACGTGCGAGGGAACCTCAATGATTTTATACTCGGGTGGCACAGCAGGAAAGAATTCGTAAATCGTGTGTACTCTCTGTCCGTTTATATAGGCTCCTGAAGTGATATTACATTCAATTCTTAAAGTGTTCACTTTGAGAATCGTAACTGGCAAATCAGAACTGTGAGTAATGTTTCATTCGAGAACACGTGGAGCGAAACCCAGGAGTCGACCAATAGAATCTTTTGAATGGAAGTCGATGTGATGAGTGCTCTTGATTAGACTAAGAAGTTTATTATTGTTGGGTCTCAAGCTGATCGTAATATTTTCGTGTCCTAATCTCCTGCGAAGAAATTTATCAATATCCTCGATCTCATAGCCTACCTACTAATAAATTAATAATTTTTTTACCCACGTAAAAATTATTATTGTTCTGATTTATATTAGGTATTGAATTAAAAGTTAAAAGTTCCACTAAGTCAAGAACGTAGTTCTCATTTAACGAAAGCTCGATAGGCAGAAAGTATTACGCTTCAAAAATAGACGAAGAACCTGAAAGAGTTAGTGTTAATGAATTTTCCATGACTGCTCAAATGAGAATGATGCAAGTCTTCTTCTACTACCCTTTATATAGCCTCGCACAAGAACTTTAGACAGAGATGTTTACACTTAAAAATATGAAAGTATTGATCCCTCACATGATTATATTTGACCTCGTCAACTCTGAGATATAACATCAAATCCAATAGTGTTTGAAGATGACCAAAGCTGTCAAAATACACTGCATGATCACCTCTTTTTCGATAGGCAACCCAATGTATTCCAGGATCACTGACAGCATCTAGATTCACAATAGCTGATTCACGATATCGAGGACAAATAGTGGGTAATGCGTTTCGTATAAGCACACCTCAGAAGTTCAGAATTTCTAAAACTTTTGCATATCTTAACAGGTCAACATCGGTAAGTGCTCGTTGTGGTAATTTTAATTCGGAGAACTCTTTTTTTTAAACCTCTTCCGATGTAAGAATTGAGTTGAATATCAAATCCCTGCTTATGTGGTTTAAGATATAAACCTTTACCAAGAGCAATGGATTCCATTGTTTTATTATGCCTCGTTGGTGGCTTTTGCTATGATAGTGGAATCACCTGCCAGAGCGCCAGTTGCACTTAAACCAGCGAACAGAGGTATCGAAAAAGGTAACACTCCACCAACTTTTGATGGAACAGGTAGGATTCGAGGGACACTAACGTTTCCTTCCCCACCAGTTTTTCTAACTGCATTGCGGGCTCTCAGCGAATCAGAGCGAATTACAGTTTTGGCGCACTTGTTGGGTGTTGAGCAGTGAAAGCACTAGATGCAATCAAACGAAAGCATAGATTGTTAAAGTATGAAAAGGATAATGTTGATAAAGTTTTAAGTGAAACTTTTAAAACAATTGTAGATCCTCTTCAGAAACTTGTTGCTTCTACATCGAGAAATAAACCCATTGAGGCGAATGAGAATATTAATAAGACTATTGATGCAACTTTTAATTCCAATGACAGTTTCGATGCTCACGAAACCTCATCCGAAGCAGCTAGCAGCGAAGATGAAGATGATGATTGATCCATCAACAAATATATTCTTATGCTCAATCGACGAATTAATCTCGATAAAGTTTACGGAGTGTGTATGGAAGGTGAAAATTTTATGATTGGTGGTTCATGAATTCGAATGATATACAGAATTATCGTAATATTCTAGAAACAACGAATGCTCACAAGAAACGTCACAGGAGTGATAAATCAATTCATACTCCAATAGTAAAAAATTAAATAATATTATATATTCTCTATTTTCTAAGAGACCTAGAAAAAAGAAGGATTGCCTCAATACAAAATTGCTGGGAGAGATACTACGATTGATTACATTTACTGGGACAATATTATTGCATTAAAATTCGAAGCCGATCGGAGCGAAATTAACGGATTTATGGAATTTTAAGAGTCCGTTGCTCCCCCTCGGTTTCGAATACCTGCCCGGCAACTGCGCAGCGTGGTTACCTGCACATGCCTTGCAGTCATTCAAACACAGCTATACTGCACTTCCAAGTGATGTTTTACGAGCCATTAAACCAATTTATGAGGACTTGTGTAAGGACGCACTTCTGCAGCGATATCGTGGAGACTTTACTCAAAATAACAATGAAAGTTTGAACCAACTCATTTGGAAAATTACTCCAAAATCAGTGAGTAGTGCCCCAACTATTGTTGAAATCGCAGCTTGGCATTCTTAAAGTCAGTGACCTCTGTAACTCAAAACCTACTGCACTGATCCTTTTGAAATTTTGTACACTATTTCTACACACAAATTACAAGGTAACGCTGTCAAGTTTTTTTTATAATTATTTATTTTACAATAACAAATTTGACGATTTTTTTAAGCAGAATTCGATGTTTTGACTTCCAAGTGTTACCAAAAATTAAAAAATCAATAAAAAAATAACTCGACAGCGTTATCTCGAGAAACTTATTAACTAATAAAATCATTTTGATTTTTTTATTTCAAATGATTCAGTGATGAATTATAGAGGTCACCGCAGGACAACTTTCTTTTGAGGCGCCTGCGAAGATTTGCTGCCAATGGCTTATTTATTCATATTTTGCATTAAAAATTTCAGAAAATATCGTTCAAATGTTGTTTTATTATAATAAATTTAATTAAATCAATTTGCATTAACTGTAGTGAATATAAATATTCTTAAAAATATGCTTTTCTTTCACCGAATTAACCTCCCCCCCATGAACGAGATTAACCGTAGGCAAATACTTGCCTCAGTATAAAGATGAGCGTCGACGTGTTCCGTCGTAATCTTAAAAGGCATGAGAGTAGTCACGGCCCCTGTCGTGGGATATAAAATTACAGCTGATGGTCAATACGATTTGGAAAATCAGAGACTGAGCAAGGGTGCCTCACCTCAACAATCGAGTGATGTCGTTAATTTAGACACCCTATAAAACTTGATTAAATCAGAAGTTCGGGGCGTATACGAAGTTACAGCTGGTTTAAGATCTGAATTCGACAATGTACAGTCGAAGCTTAACGATCTTAAGGAGGAATATATAGAGAAAATGAAAATAATTGATGTGGCTATTTAAATATTGTGCGATATGTTATTTCAGATCTCACAGTCAAATATTAAAGAAGATAGTGTCTCGAAAAAAGGATACATCAGAGAGTAGTTGAGGAGCTTCATAAACCTGTTCGTCGCAAATTATCCACGAGGAATGTTCAATGTACGAGGTTTGGATGAAACTTGGCAAGCCGATTTGGTTGAAATGTAGCCTTATGCTCGATACAACAAAGGTTATAGATACTTGCTTACAATTATAGATGTATTTTCCAAGTATACTTGGGCCGTACCAGTCAAATGGAAAGCTGGAGAAGAAGTTACAACAGCGATGAAATCTGTACTACGTCAAGGTTGAGTACCAAAAAAATTGCAGACTGATAGAGGAAAAGCGTTCTATAATACAACCTTCAGGAATTTTATGAAAAAATACAAGATCCATCTCTACTCAACGTACAGTAATCTAAAAGCATCAATATATGAACGATTCAATCGTACTCTCAAGAACAAGATGTGGATAAAGTTGAGTTTGCAGGGAAACTATAAATGGCTTGATATATTGCCTGCCTGGTTGGAAAAGTATAACGAAAGTAAGCATCGAACAATTAGTGTGAAACCTAACGAAGTAACTTCTACCAATCAAGTTCAAGTTCTAAAACGATTCTCTGTTAAGGGAGTGAAGAAGATGATGCCTAAATTCAACATCGGCGACAAAGTACGAGTCAGTAATGCAAAGCGAATGTTTGAGAAAGGATACAAACCCAACTGGTCGACGGAGATTTTCACAGTCGCAAGTGTAGCAGCTACGAATCCAACGACGTACCATCTGAAAGACTATCGAGATCAACCCATCTCCGGTGGTCTCTACAAGCAGGAAGTTCTGACGGCCAAGTATTCAGACGTATATCTTGTAGAAAAGGTTCTCAAAAGACGAGGTAGTCAAGTATTTAATCAAATGGCTTGGTTTTGATAATTCTGATAATAGTTGGATTAATAAAACAGATTTATAATATAATTTAAAAGAATAAAAGTATTTGTATTGATAGAAAAATTTTTAACTAAAAGTTTATTTTAATTTAATAAAATTCTATATGTTATAGTTATTATTATAAATATGATGTAAAATGATCGCTTATTTAAATAAATACTCTGGAATTTAACTAAATAGCATTGTCTTATATGTACACTGATTTTTTCTTTCTTTTATTTACGGCCCCATATTTCGTCCTGACCTGATGTGTGTGCGTGCGTGCATGCGTGTGAGTGCGTGCATGCGTGTGAGTGCGTGCATGTGTGTGAGTACGTGCGGGTGTGTGAGTGCGTGCGTGCGTGCGTGCGTGCATGTGTGTGAGTGCGTGCGTGCGTACTGGCTGATTCCTCCTCGTATGTCTTGCTCGATGAACATGAGTATATCAATATCAGTCAAAAGCTCTAACTGAACCTATTTATTATTCTATAAGTATTTTTCCTGTCAAAATATACTGAGCTGAGTGTACCTTTATTATGATACATTGTTCTAAAGTACTTAAGAATTATGTTAATGTTGAAGTTATATGGAATTCGACAGTTAAAACTTTTAAAATGATTAAAATTATGTTAGATGGCCAAAACTAGAGCATTGGCCACAAACAGTACATCCACCATACACTGTGTTTTTTCTCGGGTAGTATGATTTTGCAATGATTAATTTTTTTACTATCTTTCTCATGCGTTGATAGTGGTCCGAAGAAGACGTAGACACCGATCACAAATATATGCCTTATGTCTACGAGCAGACAACTACTTTCCCACAAGACGAGATAGATCTTTTATTCAAACATAGTGGAATTTGTATGCCACTATGTCGAAATTGTTAACGGTCACTTCCTCTTCTTCTTCGTTCTCATCCATATAATAGCTTTCCACAAGTAGTGGATTTACATGCTTCTTTTTCTTTTCATCTGTTAAATGTCGTGATGTAAAATATATTTTTTACCTTTCTTATTCAAAAAGTAAACAGTGACTGAGACAGGATTCTGATTCTCGATTTTCCAAACTTGACTTCGATCTACTAGAAATTCAATACCTTTAAAATTATACTTATCTTTATATCGAGGATAAGCTGCGACTCTCTGTGCATTCATTTCAACAGGATATATCGCAGACAGGATTGCCCATTTGAAGTACTGATCATCGTTAATAACAACATTTATGCAAGCTTTCTTTTTCTTAATAAAGTCTGGCAATTCAACGTAAGAACTCTCCCTCATGGGATTGTATTAGTTGACATTAACTACCAAATGCTATAAAGAACAACAAGACCAATTCGACTCACACTCCTGAAAATCTTCAATATCCGAATCAATAGGTTGTTTTACATTTGTCAGGAACCACTCTTTTAATTCCGTTGTTGAGTATATAGCAACTGTCTTTATATGAAAATACTTAATATCAATAGTCTCTTTATCATCCTTCACAATCACATACTCAGCCGCCAACACAGTGTTCACTTTTAAAACAGGATGTTTCCTTAGAGTTTGATTCACTTCTGAGATAAACTCCTTGCGTGCATCCCTCAAAAAAGTGAATATATCAAGATGATTGTGATTTGAGATTACTCCTGTTTTAATCCGTTTTTCGAAAGCACCATCAACATTGTTCCAGCTAACTGATGCAGTGATTGCTCTATCCTCAACGATTGCAGCATGCTCACCGTCAATGGATGTTTCCCTTGCGTTATATAAGTGATGTTAAGTTTTTATTTTTAAAGTTATTCTCAGAGATTTCTTTTTAGATATTATTTTTTTAACTTTCTTGTTATTTTAAATATTTTATATTACTGATTTTATAATAAGTCATGCGATTATTGTAAGCGGCCTGCGAGATCGCACACATAATTCGCAAATACTGTATATCTGATATATTTTAATGGCTGTGACTATTCACGACCTTGAGTCCTTAGTCAATCAATAAACAAATCAATCAGTCAACCCCTCTCTCTCTCTCTCGCTCTCTCTCTCTCTCTCTTTTTATTCGAGTTGTGGAATATCACAGTCAACCAGTAATAGCCGATATAAATACTCGGATTCCTTTACAACTTGTTAATTGACCGAGTAAAATATCCATGCGCCTTGTAAAAATATTCGCCATCTTTATACGCATGAGGTATGACACTTAAAAGTATTACGCGTATTGAATATGATAGCGACGAGGATACTGATATCGATGAAAATTTAGAAGATAAAAATTATAAAACCTTTTTGAGCAGGTGTTTCCTAATATAATAGAAAATTATATATCTGAGAAATGGGTGTGTGAGCAATATTGATACCCACCAATGAAGCAGTTAATACAATTAAGAAACAAATTTTAAATCAAATATACAGCGAAGTCACTATCGTTGAATTATTAAACACTGAAGGGATATCTGGATATATGTTTTCAGTAGATTGTTGAGAACAAGACACATTGAAGAAGCCAGACATTTTTTAAAGATGAACTGATCATTGAAAATTTCAAAAAAACTTTTAGAAAAGTAATTGCTTTAGCGCTCCGGTGTAGCTTTGAATTTAGGAATTTTTTTAATACAGCTTATACTTTTATTACTTTCAAGTTTCAACTAATAATAGAGCAAGTCATTATAGAAGTTTGAAAACAATCCGTTCGTTGTGAATCTGTTAATTTAAATAATGTTGACAACGCCGTTTGGACCAACAGAGGAAAACAGCTAAAGGATGCGCGATTTCTACGAACGGAACGTACCTGCTAACAATATTATTCTTGCAATGTGATGATTCTTCACCATGGTCAACAGACGGTTCGCCTCTTTTATTTAGACGAGGAAGAAATACGCTCAACCATTTAAAATAACGGAATGAAATCTAGACGCAGCAGTAGGATTACTTAAAGAGAATCCTTTTAGAGCAGCTTCTCGCTTACCAGATTTAATGAACATTCAAGTAACGAAGAAGATTATAGGAAAAAGGTTAAAAGGGTGAACAAACTTAAATAACAGAAAAGCATCTAAAATACCCGCGTTAGTAGATCGGATGATTATTAGATAGGATAATTTATATGAAAGAGGAGATATTTATTTTTCAATTTATTCATAAATTTAGTGGATAATTCTTGAAAGGTTATGTACTCGCTTGCTTGGGTTAGATTGAAATTATTGATTGCAAACAACTTATTTAAAAGAATGTGTACATTCTGTAAAATTAAACAAAAATTAGAATTGTTACAGCTTTGAAATCTGAAACTTAATTTTTGTTACATATTTATATGCATGCATAAAGTCGTGTCGAATCTTAAAAATTAAAACTAATGTAGTAAATGTATATAAATCATTTTAGCGTAAGAATTTCTTAAAAATATATTTGTCATTTTCTTAATAGGATTGTTTCCCATTTACAATTTCTGTACCTGATATGGATATTTTTCATGTACAGAATTAAGCCATAAGTTTCTGATTCTAATAATGAATTATTCCAGATTATTTATTAGGCAACTATTAGTTTAGTTTACCCATGACTATGGTTTTTTATTTTTACGTATGAATTTAGCTTATGTAATATATGCATTCCATAGCCAATAAGACACCTTTTCACTACCGAAGAGGACAGTAGTTGCCGAGTTTGGCACCCAGCTGGCACGTGTTATAAGACTCTTGAACTTTTTGATAAATACAGCAATAGAATATGATTGTTAAATTATCAATTAGTATAAGGAAACGTTTTATGCATCAGTAATACAATATACCTTCCAAATATTTGTTTAATTGAATGTTTTAGTTGCAGTAATGTACATACCAGATAATTATGATGCATGTGCGTATTATTGTGGATCTTTCTTGACGTAAATGTAACTTTGAATTCTTGTTAACATATAAGTTGTTATATATCTAGTTGCTAAATATATATATTAACTAAAGTTTTAGAGAAAAAATTAAAAAAAAAAAAATTGAACCGACTTTAACAAAAATAACGCTCTAAAAATAACGTTCAAAATAATACTTTCTGTAATAACAGGATTAAAAAAAAGATTCGTTCAAATGCTTATTATCTTTATTTAATACAAAGTCAACATTTATTTAAACTATAGCTTATTTGAGTCGGCGCTATAATAATCTGGTATAGTAATTTACTGAAAATGTTGACTCCAAAAAGTTGTAGTTTAAATAAATGATGATTTGTATTAAATAAAGATAATAAACATTTGAACGAGCCTTTTTTTTAATCCTGTTATTACAGAAAGTATTATTTTGAACATTTTAGAGCGTTATTTTTGTTAAAGTCGGTTCAATTGTATATATATATATATATATATATATCGACGTCTGTGCGACAGAACTGAAGAGTAGATCAACTCAGATATGGCGTAAATGACGGCTTCTTTAGCCAATTATTCTTCGCTTTATGATGTGTTTTTATAACTCTAAAAAGATAGTAAATTGCTTTTATTGTAGTTATATTCGTTCTCATATTTTTTTAGAGGTGCCAAAATACAAAGTAAAGGGAGGAATAATTGTCTAAAGAAGCTATCCTTTACGCAATATCTGAGTTGATCTACTCTTGGGGCGCGATCCGAGTTAACCTCTTCTTTGATTGCGCACCGAGTTGATTGTTTCCTCCGCTCAGCCGTCGATATATACATGTATACATATATTTGGTCCAAAAATAATGATAAAAAGTGATTTTTATTTGATCAATACTGGTAGTATTGGCCTAGTATTGACTCGAAGTTTTTATGGGACTACCAGTGGAACATGCTCTATCAGATACAAAGAATTATCGAAAATGATTCATCTGTTGAGGAGTTATGCGTGAACAGACAAAAAAGAACATACGGGTCGAATTGATAACCTACTTCTTTTTCGGTTTAAAATATAGTAGTTACACCAAGTTAGATATGCTATGAATCCGCAGTAATACACACGAAGAAATTAGTTTTGTATTTAAAAAAGAATAATACGATCGTATTCACGTCGATTTATATTACTTTAAAGATTATCTTCATGATGAAACCACAGTACTACCCACACCTACCCTAGTGTATTTTGATTCGTAATGTGTAAAAACACGTTTCTATAATGATTTCAGCGTAACTATTTTTACCATCACAAAGCTTCCTATGAGGAAGCAAAGAATAAAAATTCCTTTAATTTTATAATTATTTAAATAAATAAAAATTTATTTGAATTTTATTCAATTTCTTTAAAAAAAATATTTAGCAAGTGAGAAAGAGAATAATGGCTAATTATTCATAGTAGAGCTAAAATGTGTGCTAGCTCAGTTTGCAGATTAAACTGTTTATAAGAAGATAATTTATTCTTGGGTTCATATATGACCTAAGCATGCTTTTTCTAGTGGTTTTGTCGATGTTACCTGGCAGTAATGTGCTCAACTCGCCGAGTCGCTATGACATCCGAAACACGGCTTTCTATGCCGACAGAATTGTTCTTTATAAAAATGGTTCTAGCTCTGAAAGAAAATTGACTAAAATTACAATAGGTTGAATGGCTTCGTAGGAAATAGCTTACAAAGATTACATGAAATATTTGTTTTTCAGAACACCACCTTGGCTGTAAGAGAAAATCATAGAAAAATATACTATACATCAACAAAGAAACAGTAGTTTAAGAATTATTCTACACTTTAACAATAATCTGCTTTTCCAGTTATTACTGTAATAGAAGAAAACTGCTTTCTTACAAGTTCTCGTTTAAATATAAAATAATTAATAACCATGCGACGTTATTATTCATTATGGAACTATTTACCCGAATATCTTACCAACCAGTATACATGTTTACTCATAGCCATTTATTTATAGCTCTATATTTAGTTTATCATTTGATTATTCTATTGCATTACTAATTACTTATACTGTTTCATTTTATTTCTATTTTAATTTTACTCCAATTTGTATTATTATACTAGTTTGAAGCTTCTGCAAACATACTGTAAACTCTTAACCCTTCATAACATTCGTAATATAAGAATATCTATCAATAAGATATTTTTCTACAAACTGGTATGGCTATAATGAACCATGATTCTCAAATAAATAAACAAGCATTCAAACATTTCTACTTCTTTTTGCCTTCACCTAACGCTATATCCTTCACTTGCGTCGGTTTCTCCTTCTTCTTATTCCAATAGTAGTATCATTCTCTCACTATCCTTTCTCCCTCCCATCTTCTTCTTTTCCAGGTCGTGCTAACTTCTCGCAGAAAGCACAGAACGACGCAGCAGCAGCAGCAGCAACAACCGAGGCAAGTCGAAAGACACATAACGCGAAATGAGAGATGAAGATTATCGAGCGCTCCCCGCGGGCGAGGCAACTTGTCGTCCTGCCTTGTGGTTGTTGCGGCGGCTGAATACGTGTGCGATTTCCTTCTTTTTACTCGAGTCGTGAAATATGTGCACCGTAGAAATATCGGATACTTTCGTGCACGCCATCACACTTCGCGAGAAATAAAATAACGCCCGCGCCGGTGCGGTGAGGTGTTACGGATTTGTCAGGGAGGTACACGAAGGAGAAATGGCGCGCGTGACGCGAGAACGTAAATAGGGGAGGGGGAATTGTGCAAAGCCCAAAGCAGAATTTTCGGATAATTAGGAATTTATGCTCGTCGCGTTTAAATGCCTTAGAGTACAAAGGGCGAACTTCGTAAATTGGCAATGCGCTCTCTATCTCTCTCTCTCTCTCGCGCTTGAACTTTGCCTGTTGTTGTTGTTGTTAAGCGCGTGTCGTCGTTGCGCGTAACTCGCGCGAATATTTTTGCTCGCTTTATTGCTGTTTAATTGGGCTGCGCGTTGTTCTCTTAATCGGTTTGGGCTGGATTATAACGGTGTTATCGTACTTTGGATATAGTTTTTGACTTGTTTCGAGGAAGGGGAGGAGAGAAGGAGGGTCGCACTGAACATAATTAAACGGAAAATTTAATGAAATGCGTGTGATTACTGATTGAATTTTCGTATGCTGAAAAGGTGTTTATGTTTAAATGCTCATATTTATGTATGACGAATGAAGGTTTATGAGTAACGAGTTGATTGCAACTGTCGATGACTTTGTGTTATTTTTGTGTTATTAACGTGTTATTTTTGTAAATTACTGATGCACTTTTCATTTAACTTTCTCGTAAATATTGTATTTACGTATTGTTATATTGATTTAATATTATGCATACTGCTAAAATATACTGCGGGTCAACAAGCAAATAATTTATTTCAAATAATAATCCAATCAAATCAAATAATAATATTTAAATTAAATTGAAAATTAATTCTTTTTAACGAGGTAAGAGAATGCTTATGCAATATATTGTAAAGTTAATATGTAATTTTTAACCGTGTGTTTGTAACCGGTAATGTTAATATTATATTCTATTATGAAAACAGAAAAAGAGGCCATTTGAGTTATATATGGGTTTATAGTTCGTGGAGACCATTAGACTCTCTTTAAAATAATATTATATTTTGCATATAAATGGATACGAAAAAGTACCTGCTGAAACTTTTAACGAACTTAATCAATATAAAAACCAAGCTTTATCATGAACGGATCAAATTTCTCATAACAAAATTTAGGGGGTCCGAAAGTCAATTAAGAATTCAACTTTCCCATCTTGATTTTTATCGACCTAGTAGTGAATAATTATTTAGAATTATAAAAATAATAATATTTTGACAAAACCCAAACTCGCTCGCCATTTATTGTGCAATACATCTGTAATACACCAATTGGTGTAATACACTTTTCTACGAAATTTCAGTCGTCAAAATCAATGGCACCCTAAGAAATTATTATATTAATGTGTCATTGTTTTTATTATTGCTCAATGAAATGCAAGCGAGTTTGGATTTTAGCTAAATATACTTAGTTTTGTTTATAAAATAAATAAAATATAGTTCTCGATAATTCAGGGAATTGACTTTCTGATCTTAATGATGATTTTAATTGTAATAATAATTCATAAACAAATATTAACGTAAACATAAAAAATGTACTACAATAGCATATTCAAATTAATAAATCAATTAATGTTTAGTAATGTATAAAATCAAATATGGCTTTAAATAATTATAAATATTTACTTTGAAAAGTAAAATTTTAACAATAATAAGAACTATCTCAAACAAGCTTAATATAAAAACATCGTATACATTTAAAGTATCATTTCGTTGCTACATTAAGGTTCGTAAATATCCAATAGTTAGATACATAATGCATACAACTTATTCAAAATTAATTATAATCTAGCTGCACATTAATAACATTTTTCACCGTGCTCGTTGGCCAAAATTATATTCACCTTCATTAACCCGCATTTATCGCATCGTCAACACGTTAAACTCGAATCCATCTAGATTCCCAAAAAACAAGCGGCAGCAGCAGCCCAATCCAAACCCAACTCACCCTGCGAACCCAGCTTTCAGCGAGTTAATTTTTTAGCGCAACGTGGTCCGACCCACCGAAAATGCCGCTACCGCATCGATGCACTCACTGCAGGCGAAGAAAGCCGACAAAATAGTTGAGGCATAGTTAGTTGCGTTGTTACAAACCAGTTCAAAAGTTAATTTTATTCTACGTTGCTCTGTAATTTGGTTATTTGGGCTTGATGTCATAGTAAATACCTAAAAATTGTACCTATTTGACAATTGATACATACTTTTATGAAAAATCTCTTTTGAGGATCTTATTATCAGTAGTTTATCATAAATAAAAAAAAAGAATATCTTTGTCTTCATACATGTCAAAGACTATGTTCACTAGACGGACAAACATGTGATCGAATTTTTATGAAATATGGCACCTTTATTGGATCGATTTCTCATTTTCACTATCCTCATTGGTGGATTTAAAAAAAATTCAAACAAATTCGATCAGATATTTTTTCCGTTGAATGTAGTACTTAGTATTTTGCTTTAAAATTTGTTTATTAAAATTATTATGTCAATATGAAGTTTAAACATTTTGCAAATATCCTACCTGTGGTGCAACAGAATGCATTAAAGAAAATTTTCAAATCGATTGAATAAAAACGATAAGTTTACGATAAATTGACCACATGTGCCGCTACTCTTAATATAATTATAAAAAATATATTTGTGTGCACTCTTGAAAGCGCACTGTACTGTATGAAATCGCATTGAATATTCATTGTTAATTTATATTTGATACCGATATCATGAATAATATTGAGTTAGGATGCTATTAACAGATCTAAATGAAGACTCTGAAATTATATATTAATTGTTATAGACTTTGTAATGCGATGAAAAGGTATTTTACCGTTCCTCACGCGCGAAATAAAATACAATTTCAATTTAGAAATCTTGCTGACCAGAACGAAAGTCCCCACCTCGCGTTCTGAATTAAAAAGATGTAAGAACCATTATTGCGTAGATATCGATTTATTATTTTAGCGAGCTTCCTTCTTTTTGCTACGGATATTGAGCAAACTTCGGCAACAATCGTTATCTCGAAGCTGAACAAGGAACATGCCTCGTCGTCTTAGAAGAGCACCGACTTCCGTCGCTCCTGCCTTACAGCTCGCCGTACAACGTCATCACTACTAGCCAAGCAGCTGACCGCCGGTACAAAATGCTAAGTATCTCATCACCATACCAAATGCACTCTCTTGCACCTTCTTCTCTCTATTTTTGATTGTCTGCATATTCAGCAAAGCACTCCGATTTTTCTTGATAATAATTCATCATTCTTTACGGCTTACAATATCTCTATGACTGCCGACTTGACTTTTGTCAAGAAGTGTACCTTCGACATGGTAATTTCCAGTGCCTCACGTAATGTTGGTCTTTCTAGCGACATACGATTCGAGGAGAGAAAGAGAGAAGATGCCAGCCTCGCGCGACGCTCAGCTTTCAAATTCTGCAACAAGGCGACAGAGCGGCCACCAATCACGAGGTCGAGATGCCGATGTCCGAAGATACTCGAGGGTTCGGACGATATCGACTACGCTAAGCTCACTGACTCTCGTCCTAATAGGCCTTGGAACCACTTCTCTGGAGCATGTTGGAGCATCGCTGCCTTCCGCGCCGCGAAGATTCGGTTACGCGATTTTAATCCGGCCGTGTAAAAGTCCTTTTTGTACTTATTATTACTGTCTTATTCTTGTTCACTCGAGGGTTATTAGTTTTATTTAGTATCATAATTTGTTTTACTAATCTTTAGGGTAATCTTCAGCGATAATTTTATTTGGATATTTCGTACACTCGTAGTCTACTTGCTTTATCCCCGTTCGTTAATAATTATTTTCTTGTTTAATTAAGCTTCACTTGTATAATTTTTGTCTTTTATTTTTAGTTGTAGTAAATTTCTTTTAAAGTGAAATTAGCAATTAAGTGCGTTCAATAAATATTAAAATTTTTTTTTGGTTACTTAAATTTTTTTTGCGTAAATTAACTAATTTAGTTTTCAATTCTTTTTTTACCTAAAGAAAAGTTTTGTAAAAATGTAGGCACCTTATGTGTAAAATCATTGTAAATAAGGTAGATAAATTTTAGAGTAAATTCTGCTACGAGAACTGCTTACGCGAGAATAGTGCTTTAAAACAAAATTAATACTATAATTATTTTCCCATGTGTTTATCTGAGGAAAACTTCTTATTTGAACAAAATTATTAGTCGTAGTGACCCCACGACTATCCGGCCTTTGAACGGAGCTTAGCAGTGCTAAATTTTAAAATTATAATTTGGTTAACAGTTAAGGTTTTGCTGCGAGTGATACTGTTCGCCTAAAATAAATTTACTCGTAAATTCATGAATCTCATTGTTTGTCACCCTTAATTTAATTATGCCTTTGACATCTTAATTATATATTTTCGGTCATAATTTAAAAAATGATCTTGTACGTCGGTTACTGCGATTGCCCACAGTTGCACGAATCGCCCCATTACAACCATTTTATATCACAATTAGTTGATAGATTCGCTATATTTAGAAGTATTTACTGAAGTTATTTAAAGAAATTATTTGTTTTTCGGTTTTTTATCAATATTCCGGTCTATCGAACTCAATTATTTTCAAATGGATAGATGAATACACAGATTGATGGTACATGCTACCACTCCGAACGACAGTCGTCAATCATTTAATTCGCTTTTACACCATTATATTATAAGCTCTAAACATAATTGCTTTTAGAGAATCCTCTTTTCACAGATTTGTTTCAATAAACAGTATTAGTAAATATTAATTCGAAAAAGAATCTGAAACTACAATAAAGTGAATCAACTGCATTTGAACGATCCTACTTGTCCCGCTTGTTAACTACCTGCTCTAAAATCTCAACAATCCCCAAACACGCGATCATTCCCCGAAAACCCAACGCAAACCAACATCCCGCCCGGATCACATGATAATACGCGCACGTCTCTTCCCCCTTGACACACCCGATCCTCGCGCGCTCCCTCGGTTAAGTCGACAAAAGAGACGGCCCAACCTCGAACCCCTCTCATCCCTCTCGCGTTCGCGGCGATTAGTGCGGCTCGTCGGTTTCGGACTCGCGTTTAACACACTGCGCAGCGGACTCTATATACTCGCGGCTCGTTTTTCCGTGACTCGATTTCGCGCCGCGGTGCGGTGAGATTAGCTCGCGCGCACGCGGGGAGAATTTATGGACCGCTGAGAGTTCATCGAGACCGACTGCGCACTCCGATGAGGAGGAACCGTTGTACAGAGAAATTTGAATTTCTTGAGAATCTGTTGAAATTTTTAATGAATTTCAAAAGTAAATATTGGTTGAAGTTTGATTTAAATATTTGTCAATTACTGATATACCAATAGTCTGTTCATAAATAAGTTTAACAAGACTTAAATTCGGGGGATCTGTCGGTCAACTATTTTTATCAACAATGAAACCAGAACAATTTTCAGAATAAAATTCTTTACAGTATAGATTATACAGCAATGTAAGCTATCGAAGTTCCGAGCGCGTTACGAGGAGAAATAAACTTTAAATGCGTTTATCTCAATACACGCTTTTCGCGCACCAGCGCCACCATAACTAGGACAGTTCTTAACCGATTGTAAAAATTCCACTTGATTTTATTCGTACTTACGCTCGTTTCCTCGTACCATCTATTATGCACTTTTGATCACTCAATTCTTTTTTACGGACGTTTTTGACAAAACTTTTTGTGCTACAAAATCACGTTTTCAGTCACTTTTTATTAAACGTTTGACAATTGTCGGAAACTTGCTTTTTACCAACATAAGTTCGTAGCGTGATAGCCATCCGTACGATATTAAAGAATTTCTATATTTTTTAAATTTCGTCTTGCCTGAAGTTCTGATGGCGCTGGTCTAGCAATCTGTTTTTTATAGCGATATCATATATCATATATATAAGACACGAATGCATAAAAATTAAATATAAATGTTTTTTTACTTGCCAATAGTACAATAAGGCACACAAACTTTTATTACTTTACATTGTATCATTATCTTATGAAAAAGTCATAACATTTGCGGTTTTTTTGCATAATTTGACCGACAGGTCTCCTTAACCTGGATTGTATAATTTTTAGGTAAGATCATTTCCACAACGTTTGTTTACATGAAAAAACAGTTGCTAACAACTACATTTTAATGTATTTGTCTTGTCTCCCTAGCATGGTAATTTACGTTTTACATTCTGCACAGATGCATTTAGGGGGGAAAAGAGTTGGCCAGTTCAGTGCACGTGTAAATTGCCACCCGAAACGAAGGCCAGGGTGGCAAACACGTGCTATGGGGTGGCCATGTTTCCTCCCGTGGTGCGTATACTATTCTTCGCCACAACACGCCGAAAATAGCACATTCCATTTTGGGCGCCAGGAGAGAATGTGGTACTTTCGGCCCGGCATTGAGAAAATAATTTGTCATTATTATGTTGATTTGAATAAAGTCGCCGCCAATAAAGAATATTCTATTCAGTTTTGTAGCAATTATAAAGTATCTTTGATCCTTCCTGGCATATTTATGTTTAAAAATTGTTTCACATTTCTTAGGATTACACAGTTAGCAAAATATAATATCCCCAATTAGTCGTCAACGCGTAACCGAATTGCTACAAAGTTCCCAGAACTCGTGTCTGTGAACTGCCGCATTTAGCCCGCCGTCCATAGCAAAGGTCCCGTACTTCGCACCCTCCTGCGATAAACTTCTCCAAAGAATAAATATACGAAACTTTTTCGTAAACCTGCAACCGACAACAAACAAATCATATTATCATTTGTTGCATTATGATAATCAAGTTATTTGTTAGTTCCTTAGCCGGAGACATATAGAGTGAATCAATCACTGTAAGGTGAGTTCAGTACACATTGATTAAATTCATTTTCATCATGACAATAATTATTTTCTAATCTGTTTGAGATTTATCAAAAGTTACATGGCATACTCATTATAAATATTAAATTATAAATATTATAAATAATATAAATATTAGTTATAATAATATATTTATAAATATTTTAAATAATATAAATATTAGTTATAATAATATATTTATAAATATTATAAAAATATTATAAATATCATCTCTATATATTATAAAAATATTTCGCTGCCGCCGCCGCCGTCGATTTCAGAATCGAAGCCCTTCTCAATATCTCGCATTCTCTACGTTATTTTGGCTTCTGTTTTTTAGAATTTATCGTTATTTTTACATGATTTATGAGACATTTCATGTAATTTATGTTGGTCTACGTTATTTTACGTATTAGAATCGAGGTTTGTTTAATATCTCGCTTTTCTACGGTATTTTGGCATCTTTTTTAGAATATCTCATAATTTTTACGTTATTTATGAGCTATTTCGCGTATTTTACGTTAGTTTTCGTTGGTCTACATTTAACGTCATTTTACGTTAAATAACGTACTTCTAAGTTATTTTTCGTCGAAAGTTTTTCAAATTTTCCACTTTATATTATAATTTTACTAACAATGTAGTTACTTGAACAGTGGATAATGCCTACTGGGAATACTACTGTTCAGAATACTCTTAAACAAATGTACTATGTTATCTACCTCAAGCTGGTATGGAAACTATAATGCCTTTGATTCTTTGACTAGGCCCAATCAAGTTGGAACCCCTCTACTGATATTATAAATATTAACTATTATAACAATGTGCGATTTGAGAAAGTGATAATGAAAGTTTTGTTTAAAAGAGAAACGTTGGATGGTTTCATAACTATCAAAATCCTATAGTACCATATCGTAGAAATTATCATAACTACCAAAAAGATTAGGAAGTGGATGCCTGAAGAGGATTCCTCTTGTATTAAGAAGAAACAAGTATCGAAACAACATTCCTCTTGAGACAAAAGGATTATTATTGTTTATAAATGCTAGTTTTTAATACTAAAGAGAACCGGTTCATAACTTTTGTACCAAATAGATTAATCTTGATGCAAAAAGATTCATACTGGTTTAAAAGAAAAACCGGATGAGCCCATTATTAACTTCTTTTTGCCGATTTGTTATGGGGTGAATTCGGAGGCAGCTTAAACGTTGAAATTACAATTTTCTCTCTTACTCCAAGATGCAAGCTCTAAGATTTCCTACCATGTTTTTTTTTCTTATACAAGACATTTAATTGAGCAAAGAGGATTTTCTGTTTGAACTATCCTTATACAAGAGAATCTTTTATTTCTCTTATATATCAATCCAGATATCATTTTAACACTTCCGGGAAAGACTTATTATTGTTGTAACGACTACCATTTTGTTTACCATATTAGTAAACTGATTACAAGAATTCATGTTTTTTACCTTGCATAGTTAATTGGAATTATTAAAATATACGAAAATTTCCAGAAATAAACGAATTTTAATGTTTCTATTACAGGTGTAGCCTAGCGGTGAAAATTATAACTATGACATTTCTTTTTATGTGAAGAGGATTATTCTTGTCGTAAGATGCAAACCCTCAATTCATTAACAGTAATAAAACCTGGGTCACAAATTTTGCATCAAGAGGATTGTTTTTTGAGGCAAAAAGATTTGTTTCGGTTCAAAATTAAATTCTTTTTGAGCAAAAGCATAGTACTTTTCGTACCAAGGGCGTAAAGTGAAACTTGACACTCTCATGGGCTCGCGCAACACTTACGACCGGGTTCGCTAGTTCTAAAGTTCTACTCCCGAGGTGTAAACATATTTTCTCGTCATAGTAAGCATAAAGTATGCAACCAAGTGACCATATACAGGATAAGGAATGTAGGACGAGAGAAATGTGTAGTCTATTATAGTTAATATGTAACAGCGAGAGAGATCTTCAACCAAGAAGAATCATTTTGGTTTAAACAGAATTTCCTCTTGGCCACTTATTCAAGATTATTTTTTCTTACTGCAAAAGGACATTTCTCTGACTGTAAAATCATTGAGACCAAAGCCTAATAGCGAGGAATTTATAAACACTAATTTCAATAAAATAATTGTATAAAAACCCTAAACTCAGAGCCTTTAGACAATAAACCCTAAGCCCATAAGCAATTGATCACTATGTATTAAAATAAGCCCATTAATCATCAATTAGTTAGGGGTTACAGATTAAGATTTGAGATTTAACGATTTGCAGTTTCTTTTAGAATTTCGATTTGACAATTTGACGGTGTACGGATCAAAAGTGTTATGTTTTTAAAGTTTGATAATTTAGAATATATGATTGTAGGATTTTTGAGTGCAAGGTTTATATGGTTAGAGTGCTTGAAATTATGGGTTTGAGGTTCAATGGTTTAGAGTTCTATTGATTTAGTCTTTTAAAGTTTACAGGTTTATGGATTTGCGTACCTTCTAAGTTTTAAGAATTTAGCGCTCTTAACTTTAGAATTAAGATTTTATCATTAAGGTTAAAGAGTTTCAAGTTCATAGTTCAGGCTTTTAGGGTCTACAGGTGTAAAGTTAAATGGTTTAGGGTTCATATACTTTAAGATTTTAAAGTTTATCGGTTTAAGATTTGTGGGTTAATCGTATTTAGGGTTTTAAGTATACATGTTCGTGGGTTCGAGCTTAATGGGTATAGGGTCTCGAGATTTATGTGATCATGAGCTTAGGATATGCATGTTCTCTCCCCTCTCCAAAAACAACTCTTAATTTGACCTTGGTATATCAAAAACAATTTTAAATTCTTTACATTTTTTGATAAACTGTACCTAATACTTTGAAAGATATTTTGCATATGATATGAGGGAATATATAACATCTTTTCTTATTTGCCCCCCCCCCTTTCCCGCCTCCCCCCCCCCCCCCAGAATAATCGTCCCTCGATCAATCACTCAACTCCCGCATCCCATACACATCTCCTAACCCTGCCCATCCCGGCCATTCATTAAATCCCACGACAAACTCCGCTTCCAGCGTGCACCAGCTCCAGCCCCAATTCCCGCTCACACGAACGCCTGCTCGCTCACTGCAGCAGCCAGCTTGCCTCTCTGCAACAGTACAAACCGGCGTTACATACAACGAATCGCAATACCCACCTATACAGGAGACACGTTGGATCAGTGCACGGCTCGGGGCACGGAGCCACAGCCTTCCCGGAACCGCGTAAATACACAGGCGCCTCGGCTAGGAGCCGTGCTTTCAGTCGGCATTAAGCCTCCACCTCTCGCCACTCTCTCTCTCTCGCTCTCTCTCTCTTGCTATCCACTACACACATCGCTCGTACGTATAGATGCACACGCACGTAGCGCGGCTCACCGGCCTCCGGCGCCGCTGCCGCTAACAAGACTGATTCAACCGCTAATATAATCAATATCGCAAGTAATTGGTTACAGGAGGGGGCAGGGGGTGACAGGCACTGCAGGACTGGAGGAGGGAATACGCGCGCGATATCACCGGGGGCTGCGGTTAATTTGGCAGATTCGCGCGCTCTCGCATACGTACGTGGCTGGTTATATATATATACATATATAACATATATATGTATATATATATATATATATATATATATATATATATATATACATATATATATATATATACATATATATATATATATGTGTGTGTGTATATCTATAGAGAGAGAGAGGGAGATATCCGCACGCGAGCGTTTCCTGGGGAGACGAGCCACTGCGCGAGACTAGAGTTCCGCAGCGCGTGCCGAGCTCGCCGGGCTAATTTGAACGCATGGGGATAATTAGGCACGGCGGGGGAGTGGGAGCACTGCTCGTATACCCAGTTATCCGGCTGTACGGCGGCCGAGCCGGCAGCGACTGTGACTGTCGATTTCTATATGCGACTGTCGCCCCCCCCCCCCCTCCACCCACCAGATATAATCCGATCGCGCGATGAATCTTCCACGTGCAAGATATTTGTGCGTGTATGAGTATGTATGAGTATGTATGTGTGTGTATGCGTGTGTATGGGTTAGCATGTGTATGTGTGGGTGTGTATAGGTATGTATCTTTGCATGTGTGAAAAGTGTACGTGGGTATGCGTGGATATATGTTTGTATATGTGTATGTGTGCATGAGTGTGTGAATGGGGATGGTGGGATTACTGGTTGGCGGGGAACATGTACGCGATGCGTTCATTCGATTATTTCGAAAGCGTCGAAATGCATGGGTGTGTATGCGTGTGTGTGATTGTGCGATTGTGGGTGTTCGTGTGGGGGGCGGTGATCAATGTTGACAGATGAAAGAAATCAATCGAAAGCCGGGCGCGCGGTGTAGGTTGAAAGATAGAGAGTGTGTGTCGAATCGGCTCCGGCGGTAGCGGCAGACCCCCCCGATGCGATGGCGTCGCTGAGCGATCGTGTGTACGTGTGTATGTGTGTGTGTGTGTGTGTGTGTGCGTGGAGTTGTAAGCGAAAGAACGCGCGTTTGGAAACATGTGGGATTCTGATGAGTTGTTGTTGTGCGATAGAGCGAGCTGACTGATGAAATGTGCTTTTTTAGATCGAATTTTTTTTTACTTCATACTGTAAGGTAAATGTCCCAATTTTTAACGAACCTCGGGTTTTTTCGCGATGCCATTCGGATTTTTTTTAAAAGTTCTTTTTATTTATTTATTCGGACATGCTCTTAACTTCGAATATTAAAATTAAAATTGTATCATCAGATCAATTAACGTAAAAGATATTGTGAAATCTGATGAATGAGGTACAATAAAACAATGCATACTAATTAATGTTCCTAATTTTAGAAAACATAGCACTGTAATTAATAACTATTTTTTCATATCATAATTTTGAAATATAATAACATTCTTTAATTTTCAGCAGTTTAAATGATTGCAAAATTTCTTTGCAAGATATCACTCAGAATTGCAAATCGGCTTCAATTCTCTATCCGCATCGTAAACACCACTAAAAGCAAATGTTAAAACCCAATTGTGTATTTTCAGAATATATAAAGAAAATTTATTTCTTAGCGATATTATATTTTTGTTCTTAACACATCTGTATATTAAAAGTAAAAATAACAAATCACGTGAATAGAGATTATTACAGATGGCGAATAGTAATAACGATTAGTGAGTATAATTAGGTCTATGCAGGATATTTTTTTTCTACAGTGAAAACTGATAAGCAAAGGAGGATACCCATTAGGGTGGTCCAACATTTCCCAAGTTTCGAATTTTCTTCTTGTAATACCTTCATAGTTGTATTTAGCTTAAAAATGAGATATACGGTCCGGTGGTTACCTGAAGTAAACATTAAGACGTCTCTACCTTCTAAAATTATTATTATTATTATTACATTGGCCAAGTAGTAACGGTTAGCAGTAACAGAGCTTGCGGGACCACAGCTATCATATAATCCCTATGTGAGCTGTGGTTCTGCTTGCATCATCACCATAGCTACCATAACTAGGTGTTGAGACTAGCTGTCTAGAGCTGTGCAGTCCATAGCCTTGTTTACATAGCCACGCCATATCACTCTATTATTTGCCAGTTGTATCCAATTCTCGACATAGCATCTTATTTCATGTACGTCAATTTTAATATTGTTCTCCCACCTTTGCGTCGGTCTACCTGGGAGCCTTTCGCCTGTCGGTTTCCCTACCAGTACTCACTTACTCATTCAATTGTTCACATACGCACTCCGTCAATTGACTACGCACTTACTCACGCAATACTCACATACTCACTCACTTGCTAATATGCATACTTACTCACGTACGCACTTATTCGCTCGTGTACGAACTCTCTCCCTCACTCACTCGCTAGCTTCCTCACTTACCAGCCATTTGTTTCCCTTTTTACCCTTACTTCAATATGAACGCTCCTCATACTTTCGTCCAAGTAAACTGCCACATATTTCTGCGTGATGGTCTTAGCGTGTCGCATATGTATATAATGATTTTATTTTTAAAAATACTCCCTTCGTGTCCTCCTATTACTTCTCCTATTTTATCTACCTCTTTTTCTTTCTTCCCCTTCTGTAGACGCATAGTCACAATTTCACATGCCCGTGTGCACGTAGTCACTACTGCAGACGTCTGTCTTCACTTAGTCACAATTGTGCATGCCTGCCTGCACGTAGTCACTACCGCGCATACGTGTCTGCACGAAGTCACTACAACGCATGCCTGTGTACATGTAGTCACTGTTGCGCATGTCTGTCTGCACATAGTCCCTACTGCACATGCCCGCGTTCACGCAGTCATTACTGCGCATACTTAAGTACACGCGAACACCTGCGCATACTAAATTACACGTGTACACAATTGCACATACTTAAATGAACGTGGACACAACTGAGTCATCCCTTTCTCTTGTGCATGTATCATGGAAAATTCAGTGTTAATTATATGATAATTTCGTTATGAAAAATACCCCCTCCTTGTCTTTTATAAATCCCCTACTTTCTACAATTATCCTAATTTTATCTCCTTATATCACCACATACTTCTCCCTCACTTTATTCGTCTCATTTTGTTTAATACCCCCTTTGCGTTCCTTATAACGCTATCTACTTTTCTCACCTATCCTAATATTGTCTCTTTACATCACCACGTCCCTGACCCTCTTGGTCATCTAAACCCTACGTCGTTATAACGACGTATTTCTACGCGATGGCTTTAGTGGGATGTTTAAATAATTATTTTGTTATGAATAATACCTCCTCCACGTATCCCATAACCCCCAACACTTTTCCCACCTATCCTACTTTTGTGCCCTTATGCTACCACATCCTTCCACCATCTCCTGCATATGTTTGTTGTATTCTTACAAGAGTGTTTTCATTATTCCTAATATTCTATCCACATCAGCGTTTTCTGTTTTTTAATTGTTAATCTTGCTAAAGTTATGCGATGAGTATATTGTTATTGAATATAAAAAATATTGTAGAAATTACTTTTACAAGGAAATTAAATAAGATATTGTTTTAACCTAATTTACAATAAATAAATAGAGAAAACTTACATTTATGTTAAAATCTTAGTTATATAAGTTAAGGAAGTGCAGGGTTCATTTAAAGAACAAAATAAAACCCCGATTATGAGAAATGGATCGAAAACGAAAAAGTTTCTGCATTTTTAATGATTATTTTTCAAATGACAATAATCGTGTTTACAACATCACAATTGTTGATTGAAAATTTTTTTTTATGAACATGAGGTATACTAGTATAAGATATATAATGATTGACACTAACAAGTTTTAACAAAATAGAAATAAAAATGAAAATAAATTGGTCGTTTTCAAACCCCTGAACCTCCTTAAATAAATTATTAGTTATATTAGTTAAATACATTACTAGTTCAATAACTTAATGATACCTTTACGAGACTATTTAAATAATAATGATATTGAACGAACTAAAGCATATTTAGAAAGCCTCTGAACATTTGTCCCATCATGGAGAAGAAGCACCATAAATAAGTATGAATACCAACATTCATCTTACGTGAAAATATAATGCATGGTTAATGATTGTTTTACTTAGCAATAACTGAAATTAATTTTGCATGAATATCAATGAATTATAGTAAAATGTCAACAGTATAAACTTGTAACGTAATTTTTTAAACAGTGTACAAAATTTAAAATAAATAACGTTGACGAAGAAAAAGTTGCTTAACTGTTCTGAGAGCGCCTCTTCACCTAGATAAAAACTTAAGAGACAAGGGGCGTTTTAGAAAGATTTTAAAGTTACCGTGCTTACAAAATGCAGAGTAGAGAACTTAAAATGGAAGTATTCAAGGAAGTTCAAATGAAAAATAACTCCATGAATCTTTTATATTCGTTTGATGCATACAATTTAAAGTATATTCTGTGAACTAGGTCATTATGAAATATCCATCTAAGAAAATAACACCTTAGTAGCTGATATAGACAAAAAAATAGTAATGCAATTCTAAACCTCTATTTCATATTATAGCCCTGTATAAACGAAGTTATTTATAATTTGACTAACACAAAACATAATACTACTATTTAAATACGTGATTTACAATATCTCGAAAGTAAGCTATTAGTATTTTATGTATTAATATGAGAAAAGAGCTTTTTATACAGAAAATCGTTACGTGTATATGGCCGTTCAGCAATACTTTACGGACCTTGGAAAAGAAGCTTCAAACAGTTTTATGAATATTATATTAAAATTTATATATAGTATAACAATTTACTATAATTTATTATTAAAAGTATTGCACATATGGATAGTCTTACTAAATTTGGATCTATCATTCCTATTACAATGACCATTTGCTTCCTGGAACAAAAAATACTATTCAGAAAATCAATTCGCAACAAAAAGGCCATTGCCAAAATATAAATTCTTAATTTTTAACAAAAAGTTGTTAATTCTTTTATGTTTATAAATTAACATCAAGCATGGGAAATATGTTAAAAAATAAATTACATGATTCAGATTAACCCTCTAATGACCAGCGTTGCTCACAAGTAATATAACATTTTATTGTTATTCTTAAATTCTCATGTGATAAACTAAAAATTCTGCAAAATAAATACGTCCGTCAGGTTGAAGTGGACTATTTTCGATCTCTTAAGTGGGGCCTAAGCTATATTTGACCGCGTAAAAGCCAAATAAACTAAAAAAATTGAAAGAAAAAAAATTATTGAAAACAAAACATTTCAAAATGAGCGAAACACATTTAATAAAATTTACAAAATAATCTGCTCAATTGCGCACATACACACATGCATGCACATCCATATGGACATTTTCTAAAAATAATGTATTTTGATTACGAACGTTCCAAAATGTGTTTCTAACATGTTTTCTAGAAATTTTTTTTAGTATCACAAAGCTTCCTCTTCGAGTTCTTCCCCCATAACAATTAATTTTTGATCAAAAAGAAAGCATTGTTTTGATACTATATCTGCATGTAACGAGGTAATACTGAGATTCTAATATGGTTAGTTTTGATCAAAGGAAATCTTTTTCAAAGCCCGAACTACTTATAAAATACTAGATATATATTAGCCCCTTCGTAGTATTTACTTCAGCCCAAGTTCAAGTTAGCCTTATGTAACTTCTGAATGAACTTTATATTGAATAGTCATATATATTTAGCTTTTCATTAAATATAAAATATAAAATCTGACATTATTCTACATGTACATATCGGATCATACCATTCTTATCCGGAGATAGTTATTTATGAAATACTCAAGAAAATTAGCTTAATAATAACTTAATTGCTTAATAATAACTAAATTTGATTAATAATAATTATTGGAATGTTTGTAAGATTTTTATACATACATTCGTTTATAAAAAATCGCTCTAACATCTACCTGTTAATAAATTGAAATGATTGCTTCGAACAGAAAATTGTAGACGAAATTGTTAAAAGTTAAATAAATATGTTGACAATGTTTCAAGTGTCTTATATACTCTTCATCAGGTTCAAATATAGAGATATATAATTTTCTTACAACTACACATTTTAAGTGGTGCCGAATATCGACAGTCCAGGTATTCGTTTTATTCAATGAATACATGAGATTTTAAAATTTCGCACTAAGAATGTGCGTATGTTCATAAAATTTTATTAGAGTAAAAATAGACTGCAAAACGAAAAATCGATAATGTGAGTAACTGGGTATAACATATAGGACTCCGACCTCCCCTTAAGACTAAATACTTATCGAAGCCGGGACGTTGTCCGTCCTCCTGTAGTCTTTAATGGTCGAGTATTATAAATTTGGTACGAACACCACATTTCAGCAGTAACACTATAAGGTACTAAAAATCACATATATATTTCTCTGAGCTATATAATAAATAATTAAGTCAAATTAAATGCGAATATTAGTTATTTCTAGCTTTAAAAAGATGATAGAATTTTCTTATGTGTATGACAATGTGGTGTGCGTGAGGGCTATTTTGAATACAGCCCATTTTTACTCATAAATAATACATTATGTTGAATAGCTTTGAATATATTGGTTAAAAAAACTGAAAATCGCTGTGTAGCTTCATATGATAATAACAAATGTTTCATGTAAGCCCCAGATTTTTAGAATTTAATACAGAGATTTTAGAAATTTCACCAGGGAGCCACCTCAATTGAAAAAGCACAAATCTTAATAATAACAAATATAAATACTATTATAACATGCAGTTGTATACTTATTTAAGGCGTATAGAATACAAAAAATGTTGAGCGTAATCTCACGAACATTCATGGGGATTCATGATAATTCATGAACCTGCCTGAAATCCATTTTTAACCGGGATGTACTATATATATATATATATATATATATATATATATATATATATTTCTATATAAACCGATACCACTTTGATAATGCCAAGTGCTAAATCAGCTAACACACAGACAGAATTTTCTAATAAAAATTCTGGCGAAATTCGTAGCAAAAATTAACGTGAATAACATAAACGAAGAACATACCTTTCGGCATTATCTACTAGTATTTACGATAAGTCTTACCGTACTGAAGGGTAAATTTGCTTGCCGAAGAGTACAATTTTTCTACATGAATATTAGATAAAACTAATAGAGCAGTGGAATATGTTACCTATATATAAAGTTACACAAAGAAATAAATGGTAAAATTTGTATAAAATATTTCTGAAAACTTTGGATTTTCTTCCAATTGTTATAGCAGCATCATTAATGCTTAAATGAGTACCTTTATGCACATTTGTATTAGAGTTAACCCAAAGTTTGTGTGCAGTCTGTTATCCTTCATCAACTGTCTTCTTTTGATGGGGATTCTTTTTTCAAATCAAGCAAATTTTACAATCCAGTGAGGTAAAATATGTAGTAGTATATTAGTAGTAAGTAACGGAAATCAGAGTGTCGCAGTTTTATCGTTATTTACGCTAATTTTCACCATAAATTTCGTTATAATTTTTCTTAAAAAATTCTCCCTTCTCAGCTAAGAAACGCACCATCCTCATCAATCCTCATCTCTCTCAATAAATAATATCTCGACCTTCTCCCACCAACGCCTCTCTCAATTTTTCAGTCTCCCGTCCCTCTTAGAATCCCAGCTCCTTATCGCCTCCCGCACAACTCGAATCGCGGCGTTTCACTCGCGCAACCGCTACACAGTTCTCGAATTCAACTGGAAATCCTTATCCTCGCACGTCGTTCCGCGACTTTGCTATCGGAACGACTACCAGCAGGTAGCTAGCAATAGTCGCGCGCGCTCCGCAGCAGTCGTGATTAATTATACAACTCGCGCGTACACACATACGTTGTAGGTATACGTACACACAGGCGATCGCCTCGTAAGTTCTCCGCGTGCATATAGAACCTCGCTGGAGCGCAAGCAGCGGTAGCGACACGGTAGTTACAAAGGCTTCACGCCGAGACGAGACACGCGCTGTTCATAGCGGTCAACAAACGCGCGAGAAACCCATTCGTGGATAGTTGATCGTAGAATGCAGGCTGTATGCAGCGTTGCGCGGCCGACGTATGTAGGTAAGAGAAGTTCGAAGCGCGACGCGGTGGCGTTTCAAAGGAGTTTCGCGAAAAATGGGCGCGGTGCAGCGTCGGGTTTATTTTGAAATTGTAGCTTTTGCAGTTACTTCCGAGAAGTGTATTGGAAACTTTACCTGCTAGAATGTTCGGAGTGCCACAATTTTTACTGATTAGTTTTCTCAAATGGGACATTTTCTATATAATTTTTTTAAATTTTTTATGTAGACACGTATGGTCTGACTTTGTTAGTTCAAATATGTTCCCTGGTATGTATAAGTGTGCGTGTGTGTGTATGCGTGCGTGCATGCGTGCGTACGTGCGTGCGTGCGTGCGTGCGTGCGTGCGTGCGTGCGTGTGTGCGCACGACTGACTTAATATTGTAGCTACTGTATGTCTTGTACACGTTCAATTTATCTGTTGCGTTTAAATTTTGCAAGTATATCGCGGACATGACCCATTATAGAACTAATAATATTAAGGAGCTGTATAGGTAATATTAACGAGTAGAGTGCTATATCAGCTGTATGATACGCATTTTGATGAGGATTGTCATACAATACCTCAATCAGCTGTGCTAATCGGTTTGTAAATTTTGAAAATTAAACGTTTCAGTTTGATTAAGATTTTTACGTGGAGATAAATTACTTTTAATACATTAAGGAAACAATTATACTTCAAAAATGTAATTCAAATAAAAAATATTAAAAGAAGCAAAAGAATATATTTTAAATAGTAACAACTTCGTACATTGTAATATGTTTTTCATGTGTTAAAACTATACGCGACTTTTGTTCGATGGCAAAATTCACTTAAGGGAGTATTATCGGTTTCGAATTAGTGTTCAGAAAACTGTGAAATTTTATATACTAGTATGTTTTGACCTGAAACTTACTCAGATCAATTTTTAAAAGCTATAACTAACCTAGAAAATAGATATTAAGAATTTTATATTTACGTTTTCAACGTGTAGCCTTATGGAAACGCACGTTTTCGACATTTGCAATCATGAAATTAATGAAATTGCTGTTACGATTTCGACGAAATTTTGAAAAATATATATTTAATATTCCATAAATATAATGCAAAAATCCAAATGTTGATTCGCTAATTTTGAGAGCTAATAAAAGCAAACGAATACAATTTTTCAGGCTCACTCAACCACTTAGGCACACGATTTGGCCTACCACGGAAGTCAAAAACGATCAATCACGCATATGACTCACGGAGTATCGATAGCACTCCCTTAAAGAATTTTGAGTAATTTTCAGCCAAATTTATAATTCAAATATTAATTTACTATTAATTGAAATATCAATTTATTATTACACGCTAAACCTGTTAGAGTGAAATTTAACTCATTCGGAGTGAAATTCCACTCGAAGAATGAATTAAATAAATCACTCTAATTAGAGTGAATTTTACACTATAAAAATAGAGTGGGAATGGTTCACTCTTAATTAGAGTGGAATCTTACGCTATTTTAGAGTGAATACTTTCTCGCTGGACATCAACAAAAAACTAACATATTTTTTATTTTTAAATTTATGATATTGCAAGCGTTATATTAGATGCACATTCTCCAGTAATAATAGGATTACCAAAATACACAAAATAAAATCGCAATGGTTTATTATAGAAATCTCATTATGTAAATATTTTCAAAGGATTCTAAGCTATAATAATAGAAACTTAAAGTATCTTCAAATTAAATGATACAAACTTTCAGAGTATTATCTTTTTTTTAAATGTTCATTTTTGCTATTTTTATATAGTTTTTTTCAGTATATGACTAAGAATATTGGTTAAAAACTTAGTAGGATTACAGTTTTAGGAGGAGAATTTTTCTAGGTGAGTAACCAATCGTAATGGTATCAACCTATCCTCAAAATATCGTAAAAACATTTTTTTCTTTGCAAATTTTATGGTTACAATATATATTTTCTTGTATTCTGTATTGTAGTAATGGCTTCTGCATTATAGAGAGTTACTAGATAACTCTTTACTGTAACAGTATCAGCCTAACCTAAAAATATAGCAAAAACACTTTTTTGGAAATTTCGAGGTCAAAATATGATTTTTTGGTATTTTCTGTGTTATAATTGTTGTATTTACATTAGAGAATGTTACTAAATAAATACTAAATGTACTGGTATAAGCCTAATCTCAAAACATTGCAAAACAATATCTTTTTTGAAAATTACGTAGTCAAAATATGTAGGTATTTTTGGTATTCTCTGGGTTTATAATTAATGTTTCTGCATCAAAGAGTGTTATTAGAAGAGAATCAACCGTAATTGTGTAAACATAACCTCAAAATATCGCCAAAACACTTATTTGAGTTTCAAATTTCGTGATCTAAATATTATTTTTTTGTATTTTTCGGGTTATAGCTATTGTTTTCGCATGGACGAATGTTACTAGATGAGTACTGAAGGTAACGTATGCATATAATCTCAAAATATCGCAATAACACGATTTTTATTACGAATTTCGTAGTAACAATGTAACTTTTTTGTATTTTACGTGTTTTGATTACTGATTTTTTAGCTGTTTACCATTACTCCATTACACAGACAGACACATACACACGCACAGATACATATTAAATTTTACAAAAATAATTTCTGCCATATATTGAGCTTAGGATTGACATATGACGATCTTAACTTATACAATAACATTCTCTGGGGACGAATGAGGATGATGTTATAATTCTAATAAATATTATTATTTTTATGATTCAAATATTATGTAATATATTTTATACTACTATATATGATACATTTTTATAGGTTAACATTGAAAACTTGTAGAAACATTTATAACAAATTTTCAACAACAACTTTTGTTTGCAATATATTTTCATATCTATATTCTATTTTTATATTGTTATTGTAACATTTTTCTTAGAGATCGCTTCGTATACAGTTTATAGAATAATTTTATACAATAAGTAAATATATCTTATAGTATTGTTACTTTTATGTAGAACATAGTTTATGTTAGTAATTTATTAATTAAGATTTTTGATACAACAAAATTCAAGATAATTATATTGCAATATTTTGAGGTTAGGTTGTAAGTATTATGATTGGCTCTCATTTAGTAACATCCTTTGATGCAAAGATAATAACTACAGCATGACAAATACCAAAACATCATATTTTGATCAGAAAATTTGAAACAAAATATAGTTTTTGCGATATTCTGAGGTTAGGTTCACACTATTATAGTTGGTTATCACCTAGTAACATTCTTTGATACGGAAACAATATTTATAACAATATTACAGAAAATATCAAAATTATAACACAGAATATACCAAAAAATCATATTTTGACCACGAAATTTCCAAAGAAAGCAGTGTTTTTGCAATGTTTTGAGTTAGGTTGACACTATTACAATGAACACTTAGCTAATAGTAACATATTCTATAAAGAAAAAAAATCATTATAACATCAAAAATACAAAAAATGTATGTTGTAACTACGAAATTTTTAGAAAAAAACAGCGTTTTTATGATATTTAGAGGTTAGGTTGATACGATTAAGATAGGTACTCGCGATTCATCGTCAAAAGATTGAAAATAATTAATGCGTTTTTAGTCGACTCACAACTCACAACACAGAACACGAGCGAATGCGCGGGATTGACGCGAACGATGCGATTGGTAGCACTATTATATGTACCAACTCCTTATTCGCGTGTCTTTCGAAATTAATTTTAATTAATGCGATTCAAATTTGCGATAAATAAAATAAAAATCGTTTGCATTGTCATTTCACTCTATCTACTAGAATGAAAATTAGAGCGAACAAATATCACTCTATTTTCTAAAGTGAAATTTTTCACTCTAATAGTTAGAGTGAAAAAATTCACTCTATTAGAGTGAAATTTCACTTTAAAATCGGTCCACTCATTTTTAGAGTGGAATTTCACTCTACCCGGTTTAGCATGATAATTTTAATTTATTGATAGGATGGGGAGATTCAAAAAATTATAAAAGTCAATAGTCTTTGAAAAAATCTCGTATCAATGCAATTATTGGCAGCGTTTTCACCTGGATGGTTGTTTCTAAAAGCTTTGATTAATTGACGCTGACGTTAGTCAACCTAGAATTTATTAAAAATACGTCCTCGAGAGTTTTTGAGGCTGCACTTCATCAATCCAGTTTCCTATATTTTTGAAATTCAATTTTCCTTTTTTTATTTGCTTCTTTTGACTTTAAACTGGTACATTTCCGGGAAAATTGAGAACGTATTTCAAAAGAGCATCCTGGAAATTCTAAAGGGTACGTATTGACACCAAAAAAGTTTTCTTTGAAAACTATTCAGGTAAAAAAACTTTATAAATTGCGAAGTGCTGGACGTTAACGAATTAAAATCGATATTCTGACTTTCAACACTGAAATGTATTTTTTGCTCATTAATATTAAATACTATACAAAAGTAAATGTAAGATAAGTTATTTTGAATCTTATCATTTTGTTTGTAATTTTAGTAGCTGTTGTTCAGCATTTGGCTGACGGTGAGATGGTACAAATAAAGCACTTAATTGTATGGTGGAATAACAGTAATATATATTTTAACAAATGAGCAGTAACAATAAAAATAACAACATAGCGGGTAATGACTGAAGTGATTGTGACGGTGGTCGCCAACGTCTCTGCTTACAGCAGCGAGCGAGAGACGCGATGATTCCCGAAAAGTGTGGAAATCAGTGTAATGCGAATGCATAGTGCATAATGCGTGCATACGTGTATGGTCGGTACGGAGCGCGAATCTATTTCAAGATATGGAGAGCAGAGAGGTGGTAAGATTTGGTGTATGTGTGAATAGGTATACGTAACAATAGATAATAGCGGCTGTAAAGTTTGTATCTGTAAAAAGAATGAGCGTCTATTATAATCGGTGTGAATAAATTTCTTTAGTAGAAATTAAATTTTGTACTATACAGACGAAGAAAAAATCAATTCAAGTGTATACATACATTCTCGCAAATTTTTAAATAGCCTGCATCAAAACTTGTGAAACTTTCACTGTACAAAATTCCCACTTCAAACGCTGACTTTCGCGAATACACAAAGCTATAAAAGATACTACACATTTAGACAAATTGTCACCCCCTCTTTCCCACCTCGAAATTAGCCAACTCGCACTAAAACTCCACCGAACACACGCTTAAAGCCCCTCTAAAAATCTAGAAATTTATTACATTTACCACCCATTCTCTCGCCGAGCGCGGCCATCAAACACATCGAAAACTATTATGCGCGATATCCCCCCACAAAAGCCTAGTTCCCTATAAAAAAACGACGAGGAATAAAAAAATTCGTTTTCGAATCCATACCTCGTACCATAAAGAGGCGCGTGTAAGCGCGAAGATTTTAACCGATAACGACTCAATCAATCGTCCCGCATAAAGGCCAGAATCCCGGCGCGTCTTTAAGCCTCCGACACAGCGGTCTGCTCGCGCGGCATCCGTCATAAAAGCGCCGTCCGTATAATTTAACGGCCACGCCCGGGCATTTCTTAACTAAAATAACGCGACGCGCGGCCGTTCCAAAAAGAAGAAAAAAATAAACGACACCGATAAAACTTCGGCGTGCGCACCTCAAACAATTTGCCAACCGGTTCGACGAGTGCGCGTGGGCCGAGCTGTAAAAAAAATGGGGAAGGAGTCACTTGCAAGCGAGAGGGGGCCCTGCGAGAAAAGGCAGCCGCAGCAGTGCGAAGAATGGAAGTGAAACTTTTACGATTTTCGCGTGCGCGTAAAGCATTTTCTCTACCTATCTCTCTCTCTCTCTCGCTCCGCAGAGCGTGGATGGGAGGATCCGTCAAAATTTTTGAGTGCAGCTGCCGCAGTATTCATCTTCTCTTTGCACCTTGCTGCAGAGCGGCGAGGATATAGTTCGCCGCGCGCACGCTACCAGCGCGGGGATATCAGCAGCGAATACATATATAAAATCGCGTGCGCGAGATTTCTCATCTTATAAAGGGAGAGCGGAGAGAGTTGGTTATAGTGTTGTAAAAAAATATTGCTGGGACAGCAAAGGTATATATTCGCTGTAGTAATTAGAGTAAATCAATTAAATTTTTTTTATTGGATCTAGTAGCGAAATTTTTAGCTAGAACAGCTATTAGATAATTTAATAAGAAATAATAACAATAAAAGAAATAATAATAAAAAGCTAATAAAAGAAATGAAAGAATTATTTTAGTCCAGAAATTTATTTTGCTGTTTTGGTTTTAGTATAAGTTTATCGCTGGTCTAGCCATATTTTTCGCTATTTCAGCCAAGTAGATTTTACTGTGAGGGGTAACTAAGCGCGCTGCCTTTAAATCAGCGTATGTCAGGATACGTTAAAAAAGATTTATACTACTACAACTTATTAGAAGATTAGAGAATTTCGTAATACACTAGTTTGTTACGCAAGCACCATAAAGGTTTAAAATGAAGCTGATTTATTAATGAAAATTTCAAGTTAAACCGCTTTATCATAGATCAAGTTTATTTCTTATTGTTATACCGATTTTATTAAATAAAAATGTGTTTTATGAAGAATACCTGATATCATAATATATTATCGAATTATTATATTGGATGTATATACTTACAGAATATATTAATTATTGTATTATTATACTATTATATTGGATATATAAATACAATTATTTTTGCGGTTTTAAAGCTGCTGATTTATTTTATGCAATCTCTAAAAGAATAGCTTGACTAATATACCTCGGCTTATTACTTTTTATGTCGCAACCCTTCATGTGCGCGTAAGACTGTCAGATTTTTTACATTTTTCGTAACTGCATATATGAATGCTTACTGCTGTTACTTTGCTTAGTAATAAGGCACATTATTTTACTATGTCTTTAATTATTGGTTTTGACACCAATTACGTTTACTTAAATATTGGTAAAACCTCAAATACCATAAAAAGTACCAAAAATAGGGTTATTTTGATAATTTTGCTGATAACACTCCGTAGAAACTACAATGCGTTCCAAATCTTTGCCAAAATTTGACAGCAGATTCTTTATACTAGAAAGAATAATTTAAACTGTAAATAAATTTTAAAGGAGGATAGCCATGCATACCCGTATGGTCCCAGGTAAAATGTTAATAACACGTCTATAAAACTGATATGAGTATGAAAAAATTACTACTGAATGCCTAAACGTATATTAATTTTTTCACTTAATTTATCAAAATTGATAAAATGAATGATATAATCATTTTTTAAACACACGCATGCCTTTAAACCGGATAGAAAATTACGCATTTTGAGTGCGCTAGATAAAGGTGGTGAGAAATTGCGATTTCTACACTTTTTACTGTGCTGTACGACTCAAAATGCGCCATCTCCCAAACGATCCACATTTATGAAAAAGGCCCAATCATTGTCAAATTATAGTGTGTAACACAGGGAAAGGGCTTTCTTAGCTCGTGCTAACCACAGCACCCTTGGTAAAAATATCCTCCACCACCCCCTATTGTTAAACAATATATTTATTTATTTATTTTGTCAAGCTCTAAATAAAATAGTTTTATTCCTACTAACTACGTATTCGGGGGTATGCATTTTTTCATAATGTGTAATGCAACCATAAAATGTAGAAAGTAATAGATTTAAAATAGTACATTGTGCAACGAGTGGGGGGAGGGACGCAATTTATAACAAGCTTGAAAATACCCTCCCTGCGTATTACATACATTATTTTATTTAACAAAGGAATGCTTAGGCCTTTTAATACACGTGGGTTGGATGGAACTTTCCATTCCGTTCACAGACATAAAGAAATTGGGCCATTTTATGTGTGATTTTAGAAAACAATTCTATGATCATTTAGCATGGCATAGCAATTAATAAGAATTAAATTATTGTTTTTAGTACAATATGCTGTACAATTTAAGTAAAGATGCGCAACATGTTGTTAATACACTGGTGGAAAATCATCAGAAAAATAACTAAAATAAAATCTATCTTGATACTTTACACAATATTCCAGTAATATCGATTACTGCCCGTGTAAAAAAATTAGTCTGGCAATAGTCTGGTTCAATAAGTCTGGCGAAAGTCTTGCAGAAGTCCGGCAGAAATATGGCTTTGGCCACTATGTCAGACTTTAGACAAAATGTACAAAACAAAAGCATCGCGTCATGTCAAATTGCCAGTAACCTAAATTTTTGTCTCTTTTTTTTCAAATATTCATATTTTAAACAAGATTGCAATATGTAAAAAATCTTTTCTCCTATTTTATCGAAAAGTACGTAATTTCACTATTCTAGTCGATACTAATAATTAATGTACTACTCTAATTATTTACTTGTGAAAGATGAGTTATATTTGCATAATTCCAAAAAAATCTGGCATAGTGGCCTAAGCCATACTTCTGCCGGAATATCAGCTATTAGAAACTTAAACACGCCAGAGTTAGTACAAGGCTACAAAGTTAATTTGACTGATTTTCTTTTTGAGACAAAAATTCGACGGTATCACAGCCCTACAGACACAATGTATACCTGCTAAATTGAGAAAGTAGACGGTTGAGAGTGCGCGGCGCGCTGTAACCGATGCTGAGGCTACTGGAAATACAACTACAGTTAAGCACCCGCCATTTCTTTACGCAGACGTTCAGAAGCATATATTACCTATATATAAGGATTTATGAAGAAGAGAGCTGCTCCAGAGATGCTTAAGTGGCCATACGCAAAATCCAAATAAAAGTCTTAACGCAACTGTGTAGCGACAAGCTCCAAAACATCTTCATGGATACATTGGATAAAACAATAAATGGGATATAAAAGTTAGTTAACAGAGCAAACTTTACGCCGATTCAAACGACAAAACTCGGTTGACCAGGAAGGGGCAGCTCAATTAGCTCTTAGAATGCAACAAATCGAGCAAAACTAATAAAGAAGAAGGTCAATCATATGGGATAGAATTGCAGATTAGCATAAAAACGCGGTAAAGTATCAAAAATTGATTTTTTGAACCCACTTCTTTTAATTCGGCGTTCAGTATAACTAAAAACCGCTGCCAATTCATTGGTAGTTAGCTTTCTTCAACCTTATCAATTGTTTCTATATGTATTTATTTGTTCTATTTACTTCTGCGTTGAAAAATGAAACTGACAAGTCCTTTTTTATAAGCCACCATTTCGAGCTCAATTTATTTAAAAGATTATCCATCATATGATTCCGAAATATCGCCGTTAAAGAAAAGACGGTTTCGTGTATACCAAAGGAAGGAAGATAGCTTATAAAAAATTTCGTGTCTGAGAAGATAGCTCATTGTATGCTATTTCAAATGCATTTACACTGAAGCGATCACATTATTTCTAACAAACCAAAATAATTTACCTCATTGATTTCAGAATATCGTAAAATAAATAAACAAAAACGAGTCAACGAATATTAAAATTTCTTTTCAATTCCGAATCTACATTAAACAATGAAAAAAATGAGCCCCAGTTGGCAAAAAATGACGGCATCGTTCTCGAGATGTAAGCGATGAAAAAAATTATTTTTTTAAAAATAACCTCAAATATCTCGAAAAATAAAAGCCCTCATGATCTGGGCAAAGAACTTAGCCAAGAGATAGTTAAGCTACCTTTGCGGAAATTTTCAAAGAGAATAATGCCGTTTGATTCAAGTTATCAAACGATATAGACAATCGACTTTTTTAACAAAATTATTTTTTTCTCGAAAGAATAAGTATTAAACTTAAAAATTTAAGACTCAAAAATTTTTCTGAATATTATTCTGAATATATTCTCCATATTCCTAATAACCTCAAATTTTAAAAAATATGACGTTTTCGTGTATAACAAAAGAATAGAATTACCTTATCAAAATTTTCGGGTTGGAAAAGATAGCTAATTTTAAGCTCTTTCAAATGCATTTTATTCGAATTGATTATATTAATTTTAACCTTTAAACTTACAATTCGAAAAATCGATGAAAAATTCAAAAAAGCATCGAAAAATCGATAAAAAATATAAAAAAGAATCGAAAAATCAAAAACTTTAACTTCATCAGCCTGCTTGGTACGTCAAAAACCAAAAAAATTAACCCTGAAACATTAATTTTTATCGTGGATTACTCGAGATACAGAGGGATACGCACACGCACACATACACACATCCATACAGACATTTTCTAAAAATAGTGTATTTTGATTGCCGTGGTCCAAAACATGATTCTAACATGTTTTTAAGAAAAAAAATTTTTTTTACTATATAAAGCTTCCTCTGGGAGGAAACAAAAATAGTTGATAAATCGAATTAGCTTGACGAGTACATATACGAAATTGAATACCCCACCTGAGAAACAAATTTTATCAATAATATTCATTGTTTACACTATTTATTGCACATTTGAGGTGATAATTTTTACGTAAAAGTCGCTGTTTTTTTCAACCCCGTATTATTAATTATTCTGCGCATTTTTTATCAGATTTAGGTTCATCCTGTTCATTCTTTTGATAAAAATAAATGATTTCGTTTTTTGTTCTAGGATAACATCTAAAAGCCCTAGACTGCACACCGATTTACACTATTAACGACGAGGCATTGGAAACCGACATTTACAACTCTCAATTTACAGCTTTTTACAAAAATCTTGCAAAAAAATGTTTTATATTTTTAAATATAATGTACGAAAAGTTTTAGATAGTTTGATCAACTCGTTTTTCTATAATAAATCCTCAAGAAACATCTTAGTTTTAGCGTCTTACTTGAGTCTCCCCCCTTAATTGCTCAGTCTAATGTCAGAGATCTAACGAAGGCAACTCCTGCAAAGATAAGTTGTGGCATGCAAATTTACATGACGGCCGCAGCAGAGGTCCAAATCACGGTATTTGGTGCACGTTTTTTATCAAACAATGCAGCAGCAGCGATACATGTTGCAAATACTTAAATAGATATGCAATTGCTCCATGCACCTGATTAGTCTATTAATAAAGGCTACATTTTTTTATCCTACATTGTATATTATAAATTTCTACAAAAATACTAAACTTCGCTTATTTTTCAAGCGATTTGCAGTAAAAGTCCCTTTATACAGCATAGGAACATAAATTAAGATTCCGAACTTATATTGAATAAAGCTCTCATCATAATTTTCCATGATAAAGGTTCCGCACATTCGAAATAACGAAATTCCCGCAGGATTTTAAGAAGATTGATAGTGAAAGCTCAAAAGATATTAGCGAAATTCGAGATAGTAAAGAGAAAGAGAGAAAAAAGGTACGCAAGACTGCGGTGCAAGACAAGCGCGCAGGCAGAAAAGGCGAGAGCACGAGAGAAAAGGTGAGGAGAGCGAGAGAGAGAGAGAGAGAGAGAGAGCGAGAGCCGAGTGAGTGGAGTAATGGTTATTGTTCGGGAGTAATGGAGTTCTGGCTTTTTTAGCGGCGCGCACAAGAGGTAGTGCGAAAAGGGAAAACGAGCGTATGCTTCAACGTCTTGCTTTTATCATCGGTATGGCCGCGTATACGGCCCCCGCATTTTGAAATATCGCATTGATGTCTTGACTCTCTCTCTCTCTGTCTCACTCTCACTCTCACTCTTTCGCTCTCTTCTGCTCTCTTTCTCTTTCGTTGTGCTAATATTTTATTAAGGACATAGACAAGAAATTATTATCCCAGAGGATCGATCCGGACAAGGCTTTTACCGTTTCATTGCTTACGATCGCTTAAAATTCAATGTGCGTCGCGATCGCTGAAACTCGCATTACGCGCGTTAAGACCCTTGTCGAGCAGCAGCGGTAGCGGCAACGGGAGCGTTTCGTATAATTTTTATTTCTTTTCGTTATTTTGCTTTCATTGAAATTAGCTGCATATTTCACTGTTACGCAGATAGAATTTACATTAGAAACGATCGATTACTGTTTTATTAAAGTTTTTTCCCAAAGTAGCATTCGTTTGATAAAATTAATTACTGATCAAAAAGTAAGTGCGTTTAATTTCAGGAGTTTATTTATTGAACAAATACCTTGAAATAATAATATTTTACGTAGATTTTGATTCATAGATTTATGTATTTCATAGATTTAAATAAATCATGACAATCGCTAAGTCGTATTTTTCAGAATCATAATCAAGCAACAAGCAGAAATGCAATTTGTTACATTTCTAAAGGCGGTTTTCACTCTTCAGTCTAAGTTGAGAGTAATAAGGAAAGTTTTAAGAAGATTTTTCATCCGAGAATTTATGTGATATTCATGCTCTTCTCCAACTGCACGAATAATATCTATACAAGTTCACTTGCTTTTCGCCAAAGATAAATTATAATTAAAAATTGTTGTAAATATTTACATTAATAATTTAACCGTCTAAAAATACACATTTATCTATTAGTAATTTATATTAGTTATGTCTCAAATAAGGCGATTGCCAACCATCCCAACATACGATAAATAAAACTCCAATTTTCATGTATCGAACGTTAAAAGGACATTACTGCGCCGTGCATAGGACATCACTCGAGACTCCCATTAGCTCAATGCCACATATAACGGATATTACGGGCTACAGAATCATTTCCCTCTGTTATTTTATGTATCGTATCGCATTATGCCTCTAGATTTTCCCTCTACGCTCTAAGTAGTAAAGTCATATATGACCAAATTCTCAAATCGTGATCATTGCGGTTCGAACAGTTAAATTGCTTGTAAACCTTGCCCATGACTATTAAAAATTCTATAAAAAATTCGATGTCATTGAAGTTTGGAACGTTCGTGGAACTAAATACGAAATTTGTATTATAAGCGTTTTAGATGTGCGAACACGCTAATTCCGATACCACGAGACTCTAAATGTATATATATCTTCCTATATTATATAGTTGTTTGTAAATCTTATAAGATATACGCCCTCCTCGCCCCTCCCCGTCCCTCATTTTGCCCTCCTCATTCTCCTCCTCAAAACAAGGTAATATCGTTTCAAAAAATACGTTATTTTGATCTTATTTTTTGCTCTCCTCGCCCCTCCTCGCCCCTACTCTTTGTATCCTCCTCATAGCCCTCCTCCCAGCCCTCCTCATGCCCTCCTCATTTACTTATTTCTATTAATTATCATTTTTTATTTTAGTTTTTTTTTCTATGTACATATTATACATATAAAAATTGTTTATAATAATAATTGTGAATGTTTATAAATTTATAAAGTTTACACTTTTACTGTTTGTTTATTCTCGCTTATAAAAAAACATAAATTAAAGTAATGTAAATTCTTATTACATTCAAAAGAATTTTTTTTTTAATTATATTCATTAATATTAAATTTACATATATAGATTATTACATACGAATTAAAAAGAGTTTTACAATATTACATTCAAATAAAAAACAAAATTAAAATAAATATATATGTTAAAAAATACAATACTTGAAACTAAATATAAATAAATGTAAGTATTAATTACATATATTTATTTATAAATGAATTAAATAAAACATAAATTTGAATGTATAAAAAAATTTAATTAACGAAACAAAAAAACGCGCCAATCTATTTACCTCCCGGGTGGTGTGGAAAAATAGAAAAGCTTCATAAAATCAAAAAATTTCATGATGCTTTGGGGGTTGGCGAGCGGAGCGAGCAGGGGGGTACCCCCCTAGTATATATATATATATATATATATATATATATATATATATATATATATATATATATATATATATATATATCTTATTAGTAAAGTCATATATGAGCAAATTCTCAAATCGTGATCATTGCGGTTCGAACAGTTAAATTGCTTGTAAACCTTGCCCATGACTATTAAAAATTCTATAAAAAATTTGATGTCATTGAAGTTTGGAACGTTCCTGGAACTAAATACGAAATTTGTATTATAAGCGTTTTAGATGTGCGAACACGCTAATTCCGATACCACTAGACTCTAAATGTATATATATATATATATATATATATATATATATATATATATATATATATATATATATATATATATATATCTTGATGTTCCTAACCCCTTTATTTTGGAACTTTTGAATTGTTTGTAAAAGTACTTACCACTTCATAATTTTGACTGCAAATTTGTAGAGTAGTGCGTAAAGATATTTATAATTTACATTTCATACACAGCATATTTATTAGTCACAAAGTGCAATATGATGTTTAATTATTATCAGCCATGAACAGGGGAGTTACAATACTCCCGAAACGTCTGCAATAAATAATGAGAACTTGGTTCATGGAGATTAATAGAGTCAAATTTATTCCTTACTTCACCTATGAACAATAATAAATTCATCATCTAATAATATGTACAATTTATTTATAAAAATCCTGCGGGTTTAAAACATTACTTTAGGTAATATCAATGATTATGTATCCTCAAGCACAGTATTTTATAACAAAAGAACCTTCCTCAGCATAAAATTTGATGTAAATTTTTTAGTATATGTATTGTAATATTTAAAATCAACTTTGTCAAGTTTCAGAAGGTACGAAGTGCTTCAAGGTTTACGATAAAAAGAAAAACCTAAAACATTTAAGGTTTTTTAATGTTTCAAGTTCATTCCACAGAATAAATACTAATGCAACTTTGCTAATATATAATTAAAAATATTAAAAACTTAATTTAGTATAGAATTTTTTTAGAAACGAAAATAAAATAATATTGCAGCGTAGATTTCTAAGTTATACTTAAAAGAATACATACATTTAAGATGATCAAAAGGGGCCTGCGGCGGCTCAGTCGGTAGAGTGTCGGATTCCCACGCCGGTGACCCGGGTTCGAATCCTAGTCTCTGCCGATTGATACAAGCACCTCTGTAAAAATTACATGTGCTTTGTTTACAAAACACACCGCAGACCCCCGTCGTCGATTAGCACCACATGAGAGCACAAACATGGCGACGTTAAAAAAAAAAAAAAAAAAAAAAAAATATTACGAATATATTAAAACAGGCGTCAGCGGTTCAAGGCTCTACTTTAGAAGTAATTGAAAAAATGTTGCTATTTTCGTTTATTTTTGCGCTTTCCTCAAGAAAACTCTGTATTATATATATTTTAATCATTTAGATTCTAGCGGAAGTGGAATTAGCGGGTTCGCACCTCTTAAATGCCTATAATATAAATATCGTATTTAGTTCCAAGAACGCTTCAAACTTCAATGACATCAAATTTAAGGGTGGGCTTCGTTTATTAGACTGTTTTATATAGATTTGCTGAGTATTACGAATTTTAAAGTTTAGATTTACACAAATTAGAAATAAATAGTTTCGACAAAAATGAAAAGCGAATATACAAACAGTCAAAGAAAATATTTAGAGTAATTAATAAGACGATTTTTGAAATAAGATTAATAATAAGTAGAATAATTATAAATTAAACAAATTAAAGTAATACTGCTTGAAAATTCGATAAAAGATATTATTTCTACACTCGCACATCATTTTTCTAATAGTTGCACGTTTTCATTGTCGTATGTCTATTTATTCTAATGAATTATTTTTCTACATTTATCAGGTAATATTAATACAATTTCCTTTTGTTTATTTGGACAGCGAATTATTTGTATATGTTCATTTTAGGATTAGTTGTATTTAGTGTTGAAACTATGACTATTCTTCTTTATTTATTTGTTTGTAATGAAAATTCTAAAGTTCTAGCAGATCTATAAAAAACAGTCTACTAAACGGACCCCACCCAAATTTTATTAGGTATATCCTTTAAACTACATAGGTTATTTAAATAAATTTGTTACAACAGGATTCTCTAAAAGTAATTACTTTTAGAGCATATTTTTTTTTTTTTTTTAACGTCGCCATGTTTGTGCTCCCATGTGGTGCTAATCGACGACGGGGGTCTGCGGTGTGTTTGTAAACAAAGCACATGTAATTTTTACAGAGGTGCTTGTATGAATCGGCAGAGACTAGGATTCGAACCCGGGTCACCGGCGTGGGAATCCGACACTCTACCGACTGAGCCGCCGCAGGCCCTTTTAGAGCATATAATGTAGTAAAAACTAGAGTTAGCAGTATTGAATTCTCAAGTAATCAAAAAGCTTCTCGTTTTTTAAAAATAATTTTGTTAGTCGAATATTTTGAAAATCAACTATGAAGCATTTGATTTTTGAAACACTCGAATATTTTGAAAATAACTTGAAATTTTATGTAAAAAAATAACATTCTTGTTAAGTAAAATCTCCTTTTATCGACTTTAATCAATATCGATTTTTCGGTCAAAATGAGCCAGCCCTAGCAGAAACTTAGGTAAAATTATCGTTTCACGAATTATAAGATTAAAAATTTCCGACTGTGAATCGAAATTGTAATAAATGCCCACAATTAGTTTGACTTTTTTATCGCTATCGTAATATATTGCAATTTTTATTATACATAATATCAGTGCAATCATTTTAAATCTGTAAAAGGGTCCGGATTCAATTTGGTCCATATTTTTAGTGGATGCACAAGTAGTTAATTCAAATATTAATAAAAGTTATACATATGTTTGAGAAACGTATAATACAACAACCTGTTTAGTTTAGTAATTCATCTAGCCAAAATATGATTTCCATTTATAACATTCCTGGCAGAAATCAGTCTAATTCATATACCAGTAATCGGTCATAAATAGCTACAAATGACCATTAATAACCGATATTACTGGTCGTGAATTGGACTCATTTCTATCAGGAATAATGATGAATGCTTATGAATTTTCATAAGCTATTCAAATATTAGATATAATGGGCGTTAAATACAAATATTTCATGTGAAGCATCATTACCTAAGAGAGTCACACATGAATCACCTAAACAGAAAAATCTCCTTTATAACGCTTCTGATTGATTCCTGCTCATCGTTTCACCTTCGAAACTTCTCACCACTTAAAAACGCACATACCCACATTCACACGCCCACATGCACACACACACACATACACACACACACATACACACACACATACACGTGCACGCGCACGCGTATATATATCCGGTTACTTTAACAGTTTTGTTAATTACTGCTTAGCGGAACTGCGCGAGTAGCTGATAGTAATCCCAACTACAAACTTAGTTTGACTTTAATGCTTGCCTTTTGTTCTCAGTAACCCGAGAGGACTCAGTTAACCTGTTTCCTCCAGGGCTGGCTGCGCCCTCGCACCGCGCGCTACTCTTACTTAACGGGTACTTAGTTGCGCGCGTCTCAACTTTGCTCCGGAGTCGTATATGGGCGCGCTGTTTGCATGGAGCGAAAAAGAGCCGCGTGATCTGATATCGAAATCTTTGAAGGGCGAGAGATGAAAATTCTGCAGGTCCTTTGAGAGGTAAATTTGACGGATTAAAACAGAGGGATTGTCTTGTTGTTTTAGATGGAATTGAAGATTACAGTTTCTAGTTTGCATATTTTTTGTACAGATACATTTAAAATATACTATTTTATAGATATAAATAGAACTTGTAAATATTGATAACTTTGCTTAAACTCTACCTTTTAATAAGATAACATGCTCCATAATTTTTTCTAAGTAGTGGAGACCGTGCTGAGAAAAATGAGCAAAGTCTCGGATCAAAAGGTTGAGTTCAAGCTAAGTTACGAATTTTTGAAAGTGGTACGTATATGTGTTGGATACGTTAAAGATTTATAGTGCTTAATTTCAATGATTTCGTTCATTTTTTTTCATTAAGTATATCTGTTTCCTAGATACTAAATACATGGCACATCAATATTTCCACAACTAATAATGACATGAAGATTATTAGACATGTAAATGTGACTACGACTGAATAATATGTAAAAATACTACAGGATAGGCTCAGATCAGAATATATATCTGTGACTTGGAGACGTAACAACTGAAGTCAACTTCCTATGAAAATTGAGATTTAGTGATTTTGGTATATTTATATAATATATTAATATCTCTTGGCATACTTTTAAGAGCATTGGTGGCTTATAGGTAAGAGCTTGGCTTTTTGAATAGAAAATCCTCTGTTCGAATCCCGGCTAAACACCTCTGACTTTTTTTTCAAATGAAAAATTGCTCAAGTGCTTCTACCGTGGTTCTGATAATTCAGATCCCATATAAAACTGTAAGTCGAATCTAGTTACAGGTTTTTTCACCATTGCACTTTAGACTTGTGGAGGATAGGAAAGGAACTCTACAAAGTGCATACCACTACTTCAATACCTACTGTAAAGTGGAATATAAATAGTTTCGCACATTTTTCGGGCACTGGCGAAATTCAGCCAACGATTGCATCAACATATAACAATATTGACTAATAACTGCGTTAGTCGGGCATTTACAGCTTAAATGTATCAGGGTATGTGCATATCTATATATTAGCAGCATAATAAAAATTATAGACTATAGGGGGAATTGAAGAAAATCTGTAACTAGGGTGTATTTGGTACTAGCATAGGAAAATTTGACAACAGGAAGTAATAACACCGTGAGTAAGCAAGATATTAAATGTAAAAGTACGAATACAGTATAGTAGACTTTATCTAGGTCTTTGGTTAACACGTCCTCCAAAAAATCCGCTTGACCAACCCAAAATGTAATTTAATCTAATGGTATACTTTCATATAAAAAGTCAAAAGTTGCAAAAAACTTTAATTAATAACTTTCTTTTTTTTTATAATCTATGATTTTCTTATGTATTGATTTAATTGACAATTTAAAAATTCAAACTCCAATATTTAAGCATTTTAGAAAATGGAGTCAAGTTATGCCCTTTCACTAAAGATATTATTTGACCCGAAAGATAAACCTTTATAAATTCAGTTATTCTTGAGGCTTTTCTATAAAAATTGGTATTCAAAGGGTTTTCAAAAGTCGCTGATTGCAAATCCCTTATTCAAATTTTAAGAATCCAAGATGGTGGATCAAACATAGCCGATTTAAATTACATTTAAGGTACTAAGCTATAGGAGTGACTTATTGTACAGAAAAAGATATATACAAGTGTTTTTGGGGTCGCTGATTTCAAATGCTTGATTCAAACTCAAAAACTCTTGTATAAGCATCGTTTTTCGAAATATACGCACCGGTAAAGTTTTTGTGCATCAATTTTTATGGACAAACCTCGAAAAGGCTTGAATACATCAAGGTTTGTCTTTGGGGTCTATGAGATACATTGCTTAGTAAAGGGAGGACTTAAAAAATGTTAATGAATATTAATACTGAAAAAGTAATGAACAAGTTTCTTTAAAAAGACGGTTAACTTGTTTATGCTTAGAATATTTTCAAAAATAGAAATAATTTTTGTATCTTAGATAACAAACATTTGCTTGAACAAGAATTTTTAAATACAAATGAAAAATTGACCTCTTACAAAATCAACTTTATTATTTTAAAAGTAAACTTTAAAAGTAATAATCTTCGTGTAATCGTAAGCAAGTATCATGTCATTTTGTATATAGGCAAATCGCAGTTACTATACTAATATTGTAACTACTTTCTGCAATTTTTGTAGTGGAAATCTCACTCCAAATGTAATAAGTGAATTTGTTTTCATGATTTTAGAGTGGAATTTCACTCCAAAATTATGAATACACGGTTACTTATTGCATCTGGAGTGAGATTTCCACTCCAAAAATTTTAGAGAGTACATTATAACAGTAAATATTTATTACTATAGATTTAATGTTAATGTCGTAAAACGAATAATTAATACATGCACCTATCTGCAGTAATATTTTGTAGGTATCTATACTGAATACGCATGAATAATTATTCCCGTTGAAAGTTTGGTATTGATTGATGTTGCTCTGCTTCAATTAATTAATTAATTATTGTTTACTAGGGTTCATAGTTTTTTGTGTATTTCCAAGTTTCTGGTAATCAGTTTTGTACTATTCAAATTATATTCCTATTTTGGTCGGAACATAAAAAGATCAAACAAGTAACTATACTCAAGAAATCATCAACCTCTCGAAAATCTTTTTTTATTTCTTAACAATAGCTACTCGTAGAAATCAAAAACAAACAACCAAAAATTTATTTCCACTACTAATTGATTACATACAAATCCACTTTAAAAAATAACTGTTATATTTATAAAGGAACCTTCAAGATCTAATGAGTATTAAAATGTGTTAATCACTGCAATCCCCGTAATTGATTACCGGTACAGCAAACACGCATATTTAATACACTCTACCTAACAAGAAAATCCGACCAATCATTTTATCTCCCCATGATTTTATCCCGAATCCCCTTACCCTGCCGAAAACCTTCCAACCCCTGATCCCAGCAATAATTCCTCTTTCCCGGAATAAAAACCTCGTAAAGCAGTATGCGCAGCGCAGCAACGACTCCTCGTCGACAACATTGCCACTGCCTATAGACTATATATATATTCGCACCGGGCGTACATAGTGCTGAACAAGCAGAAAGCTAGCAGTAGGTGCGAGAATACTGTCGTCGTATTGTCTTCGTCAGTACGCGAAGCTGTCAAGAAGAGGAGGAGGAGCAGCTCGAGAGTTGAAATCGGTCGGAGTTGTGCGCGGATTCGAGGAGAGACATACATGCGCGTACACATACTCACACACATACATATACACATACATATATACGTAAACATATACACACACTCACACATACACATTAATGTTTACATACATTTACACATAGATTTAAACATTCATACTCACACACTCACACGTATACATATACGAAAACATACATACACACATTCACACATGCACAGTCGCTCACGCAAATACACACGTACATGTACATTTACACATACACATACATTTACATGTCACATACATTTACGCAAACACATACATTTACACATACTCATACATTTACACATGCACATACATTTATACATACTTATACACTCACATACTCATACATCTACACATGCACATACATTTATACATACTTATACACTCACATACTCATACATCTACACATGCACATACATTTATACATACTTATACACTCACATACTCATACATCTACACATGCACATACATTTATACATACTTACATACACTTACATATCTGAGGTTTTCCGGAAAAACGTTTTAAGGCCACCTAACTTTCTGCATGTTTATCCAAAAATATACTATCTTAGGATACTAAACTGACACAAAACTCAGTTTTCAAGAATGTGAACGTAAATCGCTTTTCCAGAAACCAACAGATATACATTTACACATATTAATTCATACATACATTTACACATACCAGTACATACACATACGCATAAACATACATTTAGTACATACACATACGCATAAACATACATTTACACATACGCGTAATCATGCACAGGAATACATACACATATTCATACACAATCGAGCACACACATACATGCACACACATTTACACATACTAATACACATACGCAGGCCTCGAGACTCTCTCGATTGCCGTTTTATAGCGCACTGGAGGATCTTATAATCTTCGCCCCTAGCCTGCTATCGCTGTACCCGTCTGTCTGGCTGTCCTCGTTGCTCTTGTTCCGTCGTCTGCTGGCGCGAAGTTCTGTTAACTAGTGGAAGGATGAAGTTGGAGGTCACGAGAGAAAATAATGTCGACAGTAACGGGGACGAAGAAGTGAGCGTGGGATATAAACGATGAATGACATGCGTGCCGGAATCGTTGAATAAAAGTGAGAGGGGGAGTGCTTTGATGAAAGGTGCGGAAGGAAGATGGAGAGGTTGATGGATTAGCTCGTATGCTATTTCAAGTAGTGCGAATGTTTTTGTTTGGTGAATTATGCGCGAATTTGAGATATGAATGTATGGTGTTAGAACAATCGTAGTATGGAAAGTGTAATGAAGTTCACCAATGACTGAGGAATGGACGAACAAAATTGAATAACCACAGTTTTGGTGTTAATAGATTTTACATGTTTTTTCATTAGAATACATTGTTCTTTTTTCAAACAGACAAATAGTTCTTGTAATGAATCATAAAATATTAATAATAATAGGATCAACACGAATGATGAAATAGAGTAGAAATCAATAAGATGAACAAAATAATAATTTGATTGGAGTATTTTATTAAATGTATCAAAGGGCATCCAATATTTAATAAATACAATTTTCATTAGTTTATAAGACTATTAATTTAATTATTTCTTTAGACGGTATAATTTTGGGTGAGAGTAATAGATGAAAATGTTTAATGATTATTGATTAATAGATTAAATTTATAATTGATTTAAAGCTTTTATATACAAAATTATGCATTTCTTTTTAAAAACTATAAAATACACCGAATAAAACTATGCTGTTTCAAAACTCTATCGTGATTTATAATTTTAAAAGGTGTTTAGTACTTTACACCTTTTTATTCAGGCATAATAATTGTAAAAAATATGTGGTGTAAAAAGAAGATATTGTTTAATAAATCACCATATAAAAAGATTTATTCTCTTTTTATAAACCTAAATCTCGATATACTATAAAAGTAAAAAAGTTCTATGGATATACTCATATATAAGAGAGTAGCTCTCGTTTTACTATATTTTATACTTTTCTCCATAACAGAACTTTATTATTCTATCTTTTATATATGATTTGGAATGTAGGTATCTAAATAAAACGAAACATGTTTTTTAACTTTCTAACATGCAAGTATGTTTTATCTAATTCTAGACAGTTTTAATCTTATTCAAGATTAAGAAATATTAAAAACTCATCATATTTTAGTTGTATATGGTATAAGATACAAACTTATCAAGAACAGATCAATTGCTTTTAGAATACTTTGACAACATTCTTTACGTACCCAGCATATAACATTACTGCAGACAATAAAAAATATTAAAAACACTTTGCACATAAGAGCGAAAAATTTCTAACGTTATTTTCATGATATACATTTTTAAAAGGTTCTCTAAACTTACGAACTTACATATACGCAACACACATCATCGTTATCATCTCGTTTCACCGACACTGCGGCTTTCACTCTAATTTCTCAAACGTTTCTCCCAACCTTCGAAACCCAGCTTATCATACACTTCTCGCGGCTAAAATGAAAAAAAAAAGAAGATAGCAATAGAGATGGCGAATCAAAGAGTAATAGTGGCTGAACAGAACAGAGGAAAGTGCGCGCGTGAGAGAGAGGGAGAGGGAGAGAGAGAGATGCGAGCCAGATAAAGGCGATAAGAGAGTGCGAGAAAGAGCGAGACGACGTTAGCCGCACAAAGACGAAGAGGTCTTCCAATTCTAGCGGAGTGCCACGTAGAGCTTTAACGATTATTGCCGCACCCCCCAGGCTCTTTCTCTCCATGCCCCCCTCCCCCCCCTCCTCCTCCTCCTTCTCTACGTCTCTTGCAGCCGCAGAACCAGCAGCCAACTGCCTCCGCTCCGTGCGTCCTCCTTGTCCTCGACGACGCGAATTGTCCCGGGACCCAGGCGGGCCAGCCAGCCAGCCAGCGGCAGATCCACAGAAATGGCGCGAGTGCGCGAGCGCTGAAGGGCCGGCAGCGGCGTTGCGGCAATCTCGAGGCTCTTCTCTTCTCTTCTCTGCTCTTCTCTGTCTCCGCGCTCTCCCGCCGATGGCTCGATTACGTCGAGTGAGCGCCTCGTCTTTTATTTGACGCCTGCTCTGCTCGTCGTCGGCGTCGCCGTCTTAACTCTCTCCTCCCCTACTCTCGTCCTTTCTCTCCGAGGAGTATTCTTTCTCTCTCTCGTGTATGTGTGTGTGTATATGTGTACGTATGTGTATATGTGTGTGTGTATGTATGCCTGTGTATGTGTGTATGTGTGTGTGTGTATGTGTGTTTGTGTATGTGTGCATCTATGTATGGGTATGCGCGTAAGTATATGTATGTGTATGAACGTCAATGAGTGTGTATGAGTATATATGTATGGGTATGCGTTTAAGTATGTATGAGTATGTGTATGGATGAGTATGAGTGTAAAGAAATGCGTGTACGTGTAGGTATGAGTAAACGTGTGTATGAGAATGTGTTTGTGTGTGTGTGTGGATATGTGTGTTTCCTGCCGTGCTAGGCGATTCTGCCTTTTCTGGAGGAGAAAGAAAAGGAAAGGGAGAAAGAGTGGGGAGGGGGGAGTAAATGTATGGCTGGCTCGCTTACATCTCGTACGTCATTACTTTTCTAACTATCTGACCAACGACGACCGACCGTTTTCCTCAGCCTTTCTACTTCGGGTCTCTGCCCCATATTGTCGTCCTCGCCGTTTAAGTCGTACGTCCTCTTATCTCTTCTCCCTCCCCTCTCTCTCTCTCTCTCTCTCTCTCTTTCGCTTTCACGAACGTTCTTGCCCGTGCTTACTCTTGAATTATCTTTTCCTTTGTAATGGTCGGGTACTTATAGCAGCGATTCACCAGAGGGAATTTCTGTTGCGCGAATCTCCGCCTGTATTCGGTAAACAGGGTAAACTGGTTGGTGTTCCAATTGCTCACAAAAGGGTTAATCGCTCGGCGAAGGAATGTACGTGATTGTGTCTAATAAATTAAGACATTAGTATCCTGCGATAATTTACAGTATAGTAAAAATTAATGACTGAAATGATAAAATAAAGCATTTAAATGATACGTTACTTTTACCACCACGTGCTAATAAATAAATATTGAAGTATTAATCAACAACAATTACTAATTTTAGAATAGTGATTGTATAGATTGTAGTTGTACGATCAAGCGTTGTGTTAAGTCTAACAAATAAAATTTGTGCCTCGAACGCGTGTTTGTTGAATTGGAGGATTTTATCCGTAAATTAAGCTACTTTGTAAAGAGTGTAAAAAAGAAGAAAGATTCTGGCTGAAAAGAGGAAAGAAATATATACTAAGAGAGAATGAGTGTCAGTGTAAAGTAGTAACGAAAAAAGTAAAGATACTTTGGAAAAGTATAGATAGTTGGACCAGGGACAAACTAATAAACCGAGACTTTGGATTTTTATTTTAGTAGTTCTTTTTCTGCAACACATTTCTTAAGGAGCAGGCCTGGGTTAAACCCAAAAAATACTTTTTTCACGAGCCCAGAAAACTTTTTATGATCAAAAGTAATTATTCTTAAAATTTGTGTGCTATCAAAATACAATAATATCTTAAATTTTACTGTTATAAAACCTCAAAATCTTGATTCTACACGTCACAGTAAATCACTATTTTCAATACCATATTTATTAAAGGATATTTAAACCTTACACGATTCGAGGTGACGCGGTGAACGAAATTTTTTTTTCGACGGTTATTCGACTCCTTTTGACATGCATTACAAAAAAAAATTAAAAAATTTTCATAAAAATGACTATTGGTTCTCCGAAAAAAAAATAAAAAAATTTTAACGAAAAAGTGCGGAGCACTTTCATACATGTCAAGAGTTGAATAACCGTATAAAAGAATTTTTTTGATCATCGTGTCACCCCGAATTGTGCGAGGATCAAATATCTTTTAATAAATATGGTATTGAAAATAGTGATATATTGCGAAGTGTAGGATCAATATTTTGAGGTTTTATAACGGTAAATTTAAGATATTATTGTGTTTTGATAGCACACCAATTTTCAGTATAATTGCTTTTAAACATAAAAAGTTTTCTGGACTCGTAAAAAAAGTCTTTTTTCGGGTTTAACCCAGGCCTGCCTTCTTAATACTTTTCAGAAGTTTTTTTCAACTATTTGAGTGTCTGGTAAATAAATAAACTATACATGCCTGACTATTTCGAAATTATTCTACTGAATTAGGCATGCGAGTCATATAAATAAATTATGAATTTTGCAAGTAAAATATTTTCTTGAATCCAATTTATTTTTAATCTGAATAAATTACAACATTTTTTTTCACAACCTATTCGCCTTTGAGAAATTAGAGCAGAGAGCGATAACCGATTTTTCGATGGAAAGCGTGTAATGCACGTTCACTTCCTTCCTCAGAAATGTACTAGAGCTGGTGTTTGGCCGCAAACTTTTATTGGAATATCGATTAATTTTTTAATGAATTGGCTTACTTGGTTGCGGACTGGGCTCATGCATTCATACGCGACTAGTTATGAATTGAACTGGAATAATGATTTTAAACGGTAAATTTTGCTTTGAGATTGCACAGCATTCAAGTTTATGTAAACATACATATAATATATTATATTGTATAATAAATGTTATATAACGTATATTAAATATTTATTATAATTTTCATATAAATAAATATTTATAGTCTACTGATAAAATATGAAGATAAATATTAATTATACTTTTTATTAGATTGTTATCTTATACTTAATTTAACTTTTCATTAACATATATATATATATATATATATATATATATATATATATATATATATATATATATATATATATTTATTTATTTACTTTTTTTATTTTCTTTGATAGATATAGGATTAACATTTTACTTTAAATTTTTTTATTTTAACTATGAATTTGATGCTTCCTCCAACTTTCATTAATTTTGAATGTAAATTAAGTTAATATCCAGGAAAATCATACCCGTAAGATATAATTTGGATCCATACTTATCGAATTCGGCGAGAACCACGTAACACGTAACTTCTGATAATTAAATTTGGAATGCTTCCATCACTATTCACAAGGGAGCTTTCTCGACTTGCCAATTTCGAGTCGAACGAAATAATTTTTTGTTCGTAATATATGTGCATACATGCATACAAATGAAAAATCCTCCACTAGCTCGAGCATGTGCAAATTTAGATTCAGCCTAGATAATGATGCTATTTATTACTTTAAAACTTTTTGAATTTAAAACAAGAATCCAGAGAGAAAGTTAAAAAATTTTATACTTAAGCACTTTTTATAGATATCGTTCAATTTTCAAGTTCTATAATCCAAAGTGGTATACGTTGCAATTGCACCTTTCTTAAAAAAAAGAACTTTTCTCTTAAGACTTTCATTAAAAAGAAACTTGTTTTTTTCCTGCCTTAAAAACAAAGTAGCGCTTTTTATATAACTTTTATACTTCTATAAAAACATTTATAGAAATTTAGTACTTGAGTAAAATAATTATTTTCATTCAACAGAATTGTTTACAAATAATTACAACACATTTCACAGTTCTGAACTATTCTAATGCTCTTCAAAATTTGCATGTAAAACTTTAAAGTCAGTTTACCCTTGCCGACTTCTCGATTCAACGCGAAAACACTGTGTAAACAAACTTTTCTAAGTTAAATCTCAAACATTAGCAAGAGAACTTTCTCAAAAATCTCAGCTGAACCCCATAAATTTCGTCCCTTTCCCCCGACAGCAGCGAAAAAGCCATTCGAGCAAAATCCGACGATTAATTTCTCGCGATTTGAAATCCGATTCCGATGATAATGCTCGCGTAATTCCGACTCTTCGTTCTTGCAGTCCAGAAGACTTTGGCTCTCCGCTGAAACTTCTTTAATTGACAAGCCTATAAGTAGCGCGGTAAATCCACCTAGAAATTTTACCCTGTGATTCTTTCTCGATGATAGCATCGACAAAAGCGATTAGCTGTAGTAGCAGACATCAAAGGAAAAATTAACGGACGAAGCTATAGCGTAGAAGAGCAAATTACGGTACCTTAGAATTGTTGAAGTTATGTAAAATATTAAGTGAAAATGTTCTTTTGCATATCAGAATAATGCTCATAATTCTGTGCAAAACGATAAGGAATAAGAACTAATTAAATACTTCCAAACTAATCGTTTCATGTTATAAAAAAGTATGAGTATTATTTGTAATCGACTTCTAGTTTAAAATAAATAATTTATTTAAGAAAATATTTAAATTTTGTGAAAGTAAAGCATATTTTGTGAAAATTACCAGATAACCATTAACACGTGGAATAGAGAAACTAGGATTCTTTATATGCATTTAATAGTCATTTACCGTGACGACTTATCATAAAAAATAAAAGTTCACATGAAAATGCATATAATTAGCTTATACTTATTAAAGATTTTGAATTACGCAAATATTCATTATCTAGGACAAAATATTCGGTTTGGTGTCCGGTAATTAGGGCAAGGTAATTGTTTTCACATTTATCGTATCCGGGAATTGCAGCATGAAGATGGTTTTGTTGTTTGATTTCTATTCACTTATTTTATGAATATTTCATTTCGAAAAAATTCACGTGGGTGTGTAAATGAATAGGTCACAATCGACGTTAATTAATTATATATTGCTGTATTATTTAAAAGAAACTTAAAAAATTTCAAATTCGCCAAACTAAAAAATAATTTAATTGAATTTGCTTTAGTCGATTCAAATAAAAATTTCTTTAAGTAGAATAACTAATTATTTGTATATTATAATAAATATTTATTCTAAGTTTATTTTAACTCAAGAAAATTTTTATCTTATTCGAATAAATTATTATACGGAATATTGAACAAAATTTAAACTACATAAATCCTTAAATTATTTATTACTTGAGAACTGTATATGTATAAAAGATGTGAGTAAAATTTCTAGTTAATTTGATAAAGCTTACTTAAGATACTTTGTTTGCTGTAAGCATTACATGACGCGCCATCTGGCTTGTCATGGGGTTAACATTAATGTCGGACAATTCAGCATACATCATATGGGGAATTTGTTAAAAACTGAGATAACAACGTAAATAAATATTGTTTTCAAATTATAGTCTATAGACAATGAGGTTAGCTTTGATAAAGCCGGCGACTCAACTCAAATAATCAAAAGTCCTATTATTTTAGTAATAATTAGAAAAATCCTATTATTTTTGACACAAGTATAAGAAACAATTATTTCACCCAAGAAATTTGGATTGGTAAGTAAAATAATAAATTAAACCAAACACTTCTATATTTAATAGATAAACTTTAATGAGGGTATATCTAACCAAGTGAGCGTTCGAGAGAATGTTACTAATAGCATAAAGAAACCTTAATGTTAAATATACTACATCAATAACGCAAGATTATTGATATATACTGTTTGGTCCTTACGGTAACAGTAAGTGCAGATAAATTAAAATATATGATATTCATTATGTAACTTAATATATTTATTTCTTATATTATAATTTTTTGAAACGTAATCTATTTATCAATATCACAAAACATTTGAATATTTTTTGTCAGTACCAGCAAACGCATGAAAGAAGAAATAATAAATTAAACAATGCGAATATATAAACAAACGACTACTATTGTTCACATATTCCCAGAAGACCCATTTAAGGGGGACAATGCATACTCTACATACTCAAACTCTACACTGTGCTGATATTCTACACGGAAAAATTGTATACGGTAAATTTGTGCACAACGATTCTCTACCCCTAATTTTGATTTGAAATATATCCATTATAAATCTTCACACGAAGATATACTACACAATAATTTTCTACACGTAGTTTTCGATGTTATTGTGTCAATTGGAAACCCCCGGATCACCTATAATTACATAAAAAACTATGTGTAGAAAATTGTTGTATAATATTATTGTGTAGAGATTTACAATCGATATATTTCCAATCAAAAGTAGATGTAGAGAATTCTTGTATACAAATTTGCCATATACAATTTTTCCATGTTGAATAACAGCAGCGTATATAGTTTGAATATGTACAGTGTGCATAGTCCCATTTAAGGGAGTAGGCCTGGGTTAAACCCAAAAAAATATTTTTCTTTATGAGTCCAGAAATCTTTATATGTTCAAAAGCAATCATTCTGGAAAATATTTTACGTTATCAATACACAATAATATCATACATTTTTCTGTTGTAAAATCTTAAAACCCTGATCTTACACGTCACAATAAATCATTATTTTCAATACCATATTTAATAAAGGAACTTCGTTCTTCACACGATTCTAGGTGACTTGATGAACGAAATTTTCTTTCCGCCGGTTATTCGACTTCTTTTAACATGTATTAAAAAATGAGCAGAACATTTTTTTCGTTAAGATTCTTTTTATTATTCTTTTTTGTATATCCAATCTAATTTTTAAAAAAAATTTAAAGAATTATTTGAAAAAATCAATTGGATCTCCAAAAACAAATAATAAAAAAAATGTTGTACTATATTTTGTAATACGGGTTAAAAGGATTCGAATAACCGTCGAAAAAAAAAATTTCGTTTAACGTGTCACCTACAATCGCGCGAGGAACAAAATTCCTATAATAAATATGGTATTGAAAATAGTGATTTATTGTGATGTATAGGATCCAGATTTCGAGGTTTTTTTTAGACTCATAAAAAAAACTTTTTTTGGGTTTAACCCAGATCTGCCCCCTTAATCCTCGTGTGCATATGCGTGTGCATTTGCGTAGGTGTGTTTGCGACTGTGCGTATATATGCACGGGTGTACATATACCATGTGACCCACACAAAACCGTCGATAGGCGAAGTGTATGTAGACAAAATTTACCCGGGAAAAATCGTAGTGAAAAAATTTGGAGACCGTCTTCGTATTTTAAAACACATAATGAGGGGAGGATAATCCTTGAAAGAAAGGTCGGAGATGTGGCTACCGGTCAAGAGAAACAACCTTCCCATCGATGAAAAAACAAATTTACTAAAATTTTGTATGAACAATTAAATACAAAAATGGTATAAACCATTTTAAAGTACAGAAAATGCTGATTAAAATTAAATTTGAATGACGAAAATCGGATAAGATTTACTCAATGCTTTTACAATACTAAAATAGTCAGATATTACGTTGATCACTTTTTTGATAAGACAAATGTTATCCGATTTTTTTTATTCGAAATTCGTTGACATCGGACATTTTTGCGTGAACATATTTATGTATAAATAATTATCAATATATCCCTGAAGTGCCGCTGATCATATTTATATCATTTGTATAATATTATAAAGTTCTCCGATTTTTAAGATTTAAACTTCATCGCGATCAGGACTTTTTGTGTAAAAAATATTGTGCTTTAAAAATGTACAATATTTGAATAGTTGCAAATTACTAAAATGCGATAACGGCAAATTTGTTTTTATGACGGGTCAGGTCCCGGCCAAAGCTAGTTTCCAACAATAATCCAGCAGGATGGTGTAATAAAAAGGATTATGTTCGACGCCATCGACCGAGATCTAGCACGCCGACCGTCACAAAAAATGGCTCTTCATTTATGGAATAACTTAACTAATTAATAAATATTGTTTATTATTGATAAATAAATATGTTTACGAAAAATATCCGATGTCAACGAATTTCAAATGATAAAAATCGAATAACATTTGCCTTATTAAAAAGTGATCCACGTAATATTTGACTTTTTTAGTATTGTAAAAGCATTGAGTAAATCTTATCCGATTTTCGTCATTCAAATTTGATTTTAATTGGCATTTTTTTGTACATTAAAATGGTTTCTACCATTTTTGTATTTACTTGTTTATACACAATTTTATTAAATTATTCTTTTCATCGATGGAAAGGTTGTTTCTCTTGGCCGGTAGCCTCGGCCCCGACCTTTCCTCCACGGATTATCCTCCCCTAATTACGGGTTGTAAAATACAAAGACGGTCTCTAAATTGTTTCACTAGGATTTTTCCCGGGTAAATTTTTTCCACCTACACTTCGCCTATCAACGATTTGGTGTGGGACATATGGTATATGTATAATTTAACAGCACATTATATAGTTTTCAACAAGTTTCTATACTCTCTGTTTCCATACGGAACAAACGGTCCTTACATTATTTTGACTTTTAACGCAAACAGTAGTGTATTGTATGCGTAGATATGTCATAAAAACAAATATTTTTTACAATAATTTAATCCCATATAATGATACGAAAGTCAATATATTATAAAATAAGGGATTTTTGTAAAATTAAACAAAGAATTGTATTGATATTCCATTATTATAAAATTAGATATCGCCAAATTTAGACTTTAAAAAAGATAAAGTTAATAAAACAGTGGAGACTTTTTTATTTGTTATCCGATTTGAATTTTGAACATCTTATTTTGTTCCTTGAAAGATTTCATTGGGACTTACCCATATAAACATTAAATAACATCGAATAACCTGCATAGTTACAGCCTATAGTTTATAAGTCCATACACGCGTTTTTGTAAGTTTGAGCATGTACAAGTATAAACCATAGTCTGTAACTTTGCAGGTAATTCGATGTTATTTAGTTTTTATATAGGTAAGTCCCAATGGAATCTTTCAAAGAACAAAATGAGGCCTTCAAAATTAAAATTGGCTAACAAATTAAAATGTCTCCACTTTTTTATCAATTTTGTCTTTTTTAAAGTCTAAATTTGACGATATCTAATTGTACAAAATAAGAATTTCGATAAAAAAGATTTTTTTAGTTTGACATAAACTCCTTATTTTATAATATATTAACTTTCATATCATTATGTGAGATTAAATTGTAGTTAAAAATGTTTGTTTTTTATGACATATCTACGCATACAACGTCTTTAACAATAACTTTACAGATGATAATTTTGTTGTAATAGGTATTAAGAATAATACCATGATCATTAAAAGACCAGAAATAACTGTTGTACCTCAGAAATATTCTTAAATGATAAGTGAAAAATAATATAGTTGAGATACCTTGAAATTACGTGTATTAAATATTATTCTAATTTACTAATATGAATTCTGTAATACCTTATTCGTATGTATTGGTAAAATAGTAAAAATTAAATGGTTAATGAAAATTTTAAGGTTGGTTTGTGTTAGTGTTACCCCTTACTACAGATAATATTCTTTTTTTAAGCATTTTTTAATTTACAGTCCAGATACAATACCTAATTTTTCATTGCACTGTATATCCGATAATTGGGTTCCCCACCCTACCCTAAAGTACAGCGACGAGGACAGATAGATAAATACTCCGAGAGTAGAAAGAGGCGCACATTGAAGAAAGTCTCCGCGTCGCTACAGAGTATCCAAGAAAAACGAGAAACAACACACCATCACCACCGCCACCGGCAGTCTCCCCGAAGGGATACGGGACTAAAAAGGGTGAGCCATCGAGCAGGGGCTGTGTGTTTCCAGGTTACTTGAGATTCGTCGCGTCCGCGGTGCTGCGGAGTAACTTGGCCGCGCGTCGGCCATTCAGAAAACTTTGTCGATGACCTCGTTCGTCGCCGTACGATGCGGGATCAAGCGGAAAGGCGCGCGCGCGCGCCCGCCTGTGCCTAGAGGAAAGTTATCGGCCAATCGGCGGGTTCGCCGGAAATCTCCTCGCGCGCGCGCGCGCGTACCTCTTCTTCCGGCTGAATTTTGCGAGTGTATATATGGGTGAATTCTGTCGTCGCGCGAGGCCCCGAGCCTCGTCGGCTTTAATTTGTTTCGCCGTGCGTTTTCCGAGATTCTCGTGTGGCTGGCTCTGTGTGTAGTTTCTTGTTTAGGGCTGTGTGGCTTGGGGACAAAGAGGAGGATTTTGTGGGTACATAGAGAAGACCAGGGGAAAATTTAGATCTTGTGTTTTCTTTCGGGTGGGTTTTTTCGGGAATAAGGTGAGTTGGGAGTTTAGGATAGCATGTTGGCTGATATTCAGTTGTACGGGAGAGAGATTAGAACTTTATTGAGTGATTTTATTTTAGTGTAATGCTAATATTTTGATTCTATGCATAAGCGTACTCTATTAAAACATAAGTATTCTTAATTTTTTAAAAACCTGGGTGAAACTTACATGTGTAACCATATATAGTTATATATAAATTTCGTATATGGTTATATATAATCATGCACGATTTTACGTAATTTTTATATGATTGTATATGATCTTACAACCTGTAAGTTCCTATTATATATAATTATATATAATATATTATATATAATATATTATATATAATATACTATAATGTTGTTTAATGTTTTGTTTAATTTAATATGTTGATTAGAAATTTAAGTATTACTGATGGTTTATGTAACGGTACAAGATTAAAAATAATAAAATTATTTAAATATAATATTAGAAATAATAACAGCAGAAAAAATTGGAGATAGGGTATTCATTCCACGAATAACCTTAAATACTGGAGAATCATCATCATTACCGTTTATTCTTTATAAAAAACAATTTCCTATTGTATTAGCATTCGCAATGACTATAAATAAATCCCAAGGTCAAAGTTTTGATGAGATAGGAATATTTATAAAAAGACCTTTGTTTTCTCATGGCCAATTATATGTTCTTTTATCTACATGTAAAGACCCAGAAAAAGTATGTATTCAAAATGAGTCTGAAAATTTAACAGAAATTGCTAATGTAGTATGGCAAGAAATTTTTGAAAATTAGCATCATCTTTTAAAATATAATTAAAATATATCTATAAATAAATAAAAATAAAATAAAGTATTGAAAAAACAGTTCTCATTACATTTTTAATATATATTCGAAAATTATAAAGATGGATAACATGGAACGGAAATTAAATCAAGATCATAACGAAGGAATGAAAAATTTACGAAACTTAGAATCTTTAAAGGCTTTAGATGAACAAATTGACGATAGTATGGAGTGGGATCCAATTAAAAATTGTCACGTTAAGTTAGAGGATTTACAAAATGCCGAAGATTTGCAAAATTTACAAGATGTAAACGAACAAATTGATGACTATTTAGAACAGGAAGAAGAATATGAAAATTATTTACATTCTGTAGATAAAATTTATATTACACTAAATTAAATAATGAAATAGACAATTTTGTTGGAAAAGATGGTGATTTAGAAATTTTCAAAAATTAAGAAAACGTACCATGTTATATACGGTTGCAGGTCTCTGAAATTTTAATGTTAAAGGTAGAAAACAATGATCCAATTTTAAATTATTATCTTTCAGAAAGTTTGGAAAAGTATTATAAATACGTTACAAATATTGCGTGTATTGTATGGGTTATAAAATTTGGTTAATCATTTATTTATTTCGAATACGCCATATTTCCACTTCAAATTTTTAATATTTCATATATTCACATATTATAACTAATTATTAAAATAAAGAAAAATTAATAAAATATTCAAAGCACATTAGCCAATCATAAATGTAATCATATAATTAATAACGTGATTGTTTAATATTATTTCAAGACATGGTGTAGTAATATTTTATAAGCACAACCTTATTAGGTAAGAAAGCATTTCATTTTATTTTATTAAAAATTTTTATTATATGTTTTAGTAATTGTAATATTTTTCAATTCAACAAGTTTTTTTCCTTTTAAGAGTATATTTATATGATTACATTTTTATACCCATTAGAAAAAAATTAAGTAGAACATATTAATTTTAAATTGATAAATAGATCTAAATATACACAAGTAGTATATATATATATATATATATATATATATATATATATATATATATATATATATATATATGTATTTTACAAGATAAATAGTGTTCTATCAAATTTTATTTTGTTGGGTATACACACCGGAGATAGGAAGAAGACAGATGGGTAATCTCTATTGCAAATAAATAAATTAAAAATTATAACAAATACTTGAATGATAAATATAATATAGAATTATCTACGTTAATTATGATACAGTTTATCGTAATGATTTTTAAGTTAATCTTTTTCAATAGAGGTGGGAAAGGGATTCTGATAATTAAATGATAATCATGAAAAATATATGTGAGTACATTATTAAATATGATTATTAGTAAATTAAACAAAACAAAAAAATCAACGCACCATTCTATTTACCTCATAGGTGGTGTGGAAAAAATAGAATAAATAATTATATTATTTCCTTATAAGAATTAATAATGTCAAGCAAACAAATAATTATAACTATTGTTGTAAGATGTGGGGGTTGGTGAGCGGAGAGAGCAGGGGGCGCAGCCCCCCTAGTATATATATATATATATAGTATATATATATATATATATATATATATATATATATATATATATATATACTAGGGGGGTACCCCCTGCTCGCTCCGCTCGCCAACCCCCAAAGCATCATGACATTTTTTGTTTTTATGAAGGTTTTCTATTTTTCCACATCACCCGGGAGGTAAATAGATTGGCGCGTTTTTTGTTTTGTTAATTGAGCTTTTTTATACATTCAAATTTATGTTTTATTTAATTCATTTATAAATAAATATATGTGATTAATAGAAATAAGTAAATGAGGAGGGTATGAGGAGGGCTGGGAGGAGGGCTATGAGGAGGATATAAAGAGAAGGGGCGAGGAGGGCAAAAAATAAGATCAAAATAACGTATTTTTTGAAACGATATTACCTTGTTTTGAGGAGGAGAATGAGGAGGGCAAAATGAGGGGTGAGGAGGGGCGAGGAGGGCTTAAATCTTATAAGATTTACAAACAACTATATAATATAGGAAGATATATATATATATATATATAATATAGGAAGATATATATATATATATATAATATAGGAAGATATATATATATATATATATATATATATAATTTATTATATAAAACTCAAACCATCCAAAAATTTCAGATTCGCCGCATCCCTTGATAGGCCGTATCCCTTGATTCGCCGTATCCCTCGTTGTGGGCTGGGTGTATGGATGGATGGATGGATGGATACATAATTTCAACAATAACACGAGTTGGGGTGATGGTTAAGGTACTGGACTCTTATACCTCAACGATCCCGGGTTCGAGTCCCATCTCCGGCAACTATTTGTTTTTAATAAAAAATTTTCTTTTAATACGGATAATAAATCATTATATTCCAATAAAAATCATTATTATACATTGATATTTACATACATTAAATATTATATTGTTAATTTATTATTTAATTTGGCTCATACATCCCTATTAAAAAAAATATTAATAAAAAAAAAGAAAAAAGTTGCCCGACTGGAACTCGAACCCGGGATCTTTGAATTGAGAATCCAGCAACTTTCATGCATTCCAGCAACATTACCCCAACTTTCCTGAGTAGAAATAATTGTCAGACCACCTGATCAAATTTATTGGGCCAAGGTAGGCTCCCTTGTCTGGCCCTGACTTGGGGTGTAATGGCGCGCAAGTAAGGGCTAAGCTTGGCCGAGTCGATTATCAAGCGATAACCAGGCCCTAGTCCGGCTGAATTGTCAACAATAAAAATATAAGGTAATGGAAAAACTTATAACGTACCGTTAAACTGTAAGTTACTTAACATTATTAAGATTTAATTGTTCGAATATTATAGCGAAATAACTCATAAGTAGATAAAGACTTTAAAGTCTTCATTAAAAGTTACTTATTTATTTGTTAAAGTTGAGGTTAGAAAGTTATGAAAAATATGCAATTTCATGTCGAGTCTAAACTTAAGCTTCATTAATAATGCACTATTGTGTCTTACACATCGCAGCAAATATGTTATAAAACTTAGAAATTTACAATTTTTATGTTTAAATCAAACAAAATTTTCTTTTATATTTAAATAAGTTTATAAAAATTGAAAAATAAAATTCTTTATATACTACAAGAATATTATAAGTTTGTCTTCAGGTGAATTTGGCGATATCCCATATTATGAAGTAAAAATAATTTCTACAATTTACCATCAAGACTCTCAAGTATATCATATATATCAGTTAATTAGTTTAAATTTTGAGTCTTTTAAGAGTTGTATAATATATACTGTATAATACATAATATATATAAGTCAACTCGATATACTTATACACTATATATAGGTATATGCAATTTTCAAGCGTAAACCTCGATCTCTATACTTGATCAAAGAAAAAAGTTGTCGAAAGCTATATCTACTTTTTTCTTACTTCTTTGTTTACAAGAGACTTATATAACAAATTTCAGCTAAAAAATCTTTTTATTACATGAAATAGTTTGCTAGAATTAAAAGTAATATGCAATTTATTTCTACTATAAAAATAAACTGATAGCCACAAAATTTCAATCTCTTTCATATACAGTTTACTGTCTCTTTCAAAATTCTAACATTTAAAATATGTACTATGTACTACAACTAGACAAAATAAGGAAGTAAACAGTGGTAACTTATAATTATGCTTGAATAGCACAATAATGAATCGAAAAGAAATTCTTTTTCAAATCCAAACTGAAAATTACAAATTACCATAATATATTCGTTCAAGTCAAAATTTTAACTAATCGAAAGTTTTAAAATACTTTTGATGTTACTAAATATCATTATCTGTGCTGAATATTAGTTGAAAATGTTTGGTTTCGTTCAAACAAGTAAATCTTAATAATGTTAATTAACTTACTCATTAACAGTCCATTATATGTTTTTACCATTATACCTTATATTTTTACTGTTGACAGTTCAGCTGGACTAGCGCCTGCTTATAGCCTGATAATCGTCTCAGCCAAGCTTGGCCCTTACTTGCGCGCCATTACACCCCTAGTCAGGACCGGATCAGGTGGATTTTTATTCGCCTGACATCAATTTCTACTCGGGCTCTTGTTGCAACGCTACAACACTGGAAGTACCAGAATAGATTAATTCTACCGTCACCAAAGAGTAGAAAGATAATTAAGTTCTGGTAAAACTAGGATATGATCAAGTATCTTAGGACTCGAATAAGGTCCTGATCAGGTGCCTGAATATGTAATGGCGTGCAGATCGGGGCCACGCTATATTTCCACTTTATATACAATTATATATGGTTATAATACTTATAATTTGGAATGTACTTAGAAAAACATGAATTTAAAAAAAATAGCTAGTATCGGTCCAATAGGAGCCAAGATAATACATTTCTTTCCAACAGCTATTACAGGCTATCCTATTAATATTTTTACTTGAATCTTGGACTGATAGTAGTAGACTATATACTCTAATAGGTGCATTATTTTCCGATCATTTTGGCGAATCAGTTCGTTAGAAATGACCGTGGAACGGACCGATGTCGCACGGAGCAGCCAAATTATCAGCCAGCAGAGTATCCAGCGCGGTGCCGCTAGTCTCCCCTCATGCACGGTGCGTACTCTCCAACACCTAGTTATACCGCTGCGAGAGAGGAGGATAGCGGCAGCGCGCTGGATGCTCTGCTGGCTGATAATTTGGCTGCTCCGCGCTACACTGCTCCGTTCTACGGTTATTTCCACCGAACTAGTTGGCCAAAATGATCGGAAAAAAATTCACCTATTAGAGTATATAGTTCACTACTATCATTCCAAGTTTTAAGTTAAAATATTAAGTAGATAGCCTGTAGTAGTTGTTGGAAAAAAATGTATTATCTCGTCTCCTATTGACCCGATCCTGACGAAATTTTTCTTTAAATTCATGTTATTTTAAGTACATTTTAATGCATTAGCAAAATATTATGAACTGCGAAGATAACAAAACTTAAAAAAAAGGGTAATTTTCTAACAAAAAAATTTTAATTTTGCATGCTAAAGTACAATTTAAAACCTTTATTTTTCCACCAGTTGCATTGAAAAATTCCTAGAGGGGCAGACGTTAAAGCGAATTGAAAATGCTGCATACATTTTTTTGTCATATAGGACGCCATTATGAATAATATTAAAATAATTTTGTATATTTTTTTATGGTCAAACATTTTTTAAAATTTCCCCTTCTATGGCCATTTAGAAATACTGAAATGGGATTTTATAACTTTCGGAAAGTGATAATCCTATGCAAAAGTCAATTCTAAATCATTAGATTAATTTTATTAGAGTAACTTTTTTTGATAAAATTTATATTTAGCGGCTTATTTCAAGAAATGTGAAAAAGGAGGTATTTTGGATTCACATTTGGTATAAATAAACATACTTTCGGTCCAGATCTATTTTAGACAATTTAGGGTTATATTCTACAGGCCAAAGTCTATCTTTTGACACCTCGATTATATTCTTAGGTTCAGGTAGGCTACGACAATTTATTGTCTCCCCGGCGCCCCTACTAATACCATTTGCAGCCATTTTAATAAAATTATTACTGTTCTTTACCGATCACAACATTTTACTAATTAAAAAAAATTTGTAAGTATGAAGTAAAGAAATTAAAACATGAACAAATATATCTAATAATACACCAACTTAGTGCAATATATTAGAATTTTTTAACTTTAAAATTATATTAAAGGATACGTGAAAGATTTAAAAGTAGGATTTTAAATAAATTAACCGATTATAATTAATTAGTTATAAAAGTTATAAAACAAGTTAGGTATACAAATCATTTGAATGTATATTCTGTCCTTCTGTATTTTCTTCTTCATTTATTTTCTACCTCCCTACTTCTTTTCCTTCTGCCTTTTTACGCTATTCCTCTCGTTCTCGCTTTTCCACCTCTTCGCACTGTATTTTATGTCTCACGAGCTTTCTCGCTTCTCCTCTCTCATTCTTTATCATTGCATCTCTTCGTTCTTGCTCTTTTTCCTTCCTTTTTCTCACTTGCTGTCCCATTTTTTTTTCGATCTACGGATATTTTTTTCCTCGTTTTCCATTCTTTCTTTTTCGCGACTTTCTTGCCGGATACTTTGCGCGAACTACGTGCACTGATTGAGATCGTCGCAGAAAGCGAAAAATCCGCAATCTGTGCTTTTTTTTGTTGAAAAGACTGTGAAAATATTCATTTGTCCACGAGAAAGAAGATTCTTTTTGTTTGTTCTCTTTCATTTGCTTTTGCTTAATTAAGGGGTCGACCCTGGGTAAAAACCTAAAAAATATATAAAAATAGTTTACTTATCACAGGCTAGTACTTCTTAGCAAAAGACGGACGAAATAGGCTAAAATTTAAGGTGTAAGACATGTTATATAAGTTATGCTGCACTTTCAGTTATTAATGATTAATAACATTTAACGCAATATATATTCAAAGAAATTTTTCTTTTTAATTTTTGTCTTCTCAAATAGAAAGTTTTGTGTACAAGTATACTGCAGCTGTGTATAAGGGGACAAGAAACTTTTAAACGCTAAAAATATTTAGTATCAGCTCATATAAATTTTTCTTTAAGGACCGATGCACATGCGGTCCGAAAGTCAATTGATAATTCAAATTTTCCGCCTTGATTTTTACCGACCGAGTAGTGAATAATTATTTATGATTATAAAAATACTTATATTTAAACAAAAGCCAAACTCACTAGTCCTTCCTTGAGCAATAATGGACCTATGTGCGAATTTCAGACGTTAAAAACAACGGCACCCTAAAAAATTAATTGAATAAAAATTTGATAAAGAACTAAGAAAATGAAATATTAATAAAATTGTAATTCTTTGCTGTTTAACCCTTTGCGGGGCGGGTGCCACTATAGTGGCACCCTATTTTTGTTTAGTTTTTTGTGCATAACTTAGACAGTTTGAGCTCAGTATCGCTCAAATATTTTTCTATATAATCCTAGATACCTAAGGCATAAAATCCTGAGCTTAAATTTACAAACGTTTATTTATATAATTAGTTATAAACAATTTAAGATGAAAAAACTTTGATTTTTTAGATTAAATTCGCTCCGCAAAGGGTTAACTTTAGTAAGACCCTCTTAAGCTGGGCTGCATAGTTTATATTTATATGTATTTAAAAATATTATAAAATCTTAATAATGTATATGAAGAAAGTAGCAAATCCTCAAATCGTGATAGTTAGCCACCAACATTGTTGATAAAGTGACCAATTTTTAACTGTATAGATCCTCTTCAATTATAATTTAGAGAGTGATTTTTTTAAAAAGAATTCATGAGGCATTAGAGTTTAAGGTTCAAATAACAAGTCCCAATAGATTCCGAAGTCCCAAAACCCGATATATATTTACTAGAAAGCGAAAGTTCCTTAAGGTGGCAACATTAGCGGCACGCATCTTATATAGACCTTTCAAATATTCTTTACTTACTTGAATAACCATGTACTTATGTACTTTACCTCGAGAGTTTGGTATCACGTTGTTGGATAGTATACTGCATCTTCAATTATTAAACATTGTATTATACACTTTTTTGAAACATACATTACTCTCTACAAAATAGTTTAAAGAAATGCAAAGTATACTGTGCTAAGCATTACTTTGCAGGAACATGTTAAAAGAAATAAATTTTAATTAGAATAATTGTGTATACGCTATATTTCACTTTATCAGAAAAATAAATGCATGCCTAGTATTCTTTTTATTAAATATTTGTTTGTTACAGTATGATTATATTGTTAATTATGAATTGGTGTTTACCGCATGTAAAACCTTTGTGATTAAACACAACTGATTTAAAAGTTCTAGGTTTATATTGTCTGTCAGTAATAATTGATAAAATTTAAAAGATAACTTGTTTTTAAATTAAAGAACAACATCATGCAGTTTCCATTTAATGCCTCCACAGTCCACAATTCTACGCTTTTCTTTCACTCTTAATTAATTAAAACCCTGTAGCGAATCTCTAATACAATGATAATTATATATACGCAGATTCAAATGTACTTTGAATATAAAGAAATTACAATATTCCTACTAGGAAATTATCTAATTTTAATTAGATTATAAGCAGAAAATCTAGACAAAACTAGCTTATTTTTTACTGTAGTCTTGTTACTAACATTAAATAATATTAACTTATTACGGCCTGCAGAGCAAGATGTACAGTTTGTAAATTAGTAAACATTTTTTTCAACTATCCTAAGCTATTGTAAAATTTCCTCGTCAAAACAGTACCTTAATTACCTTTGCATCCAATAGATTGTACAACTTTCTGAAAAGTAGAAAGAGATTCTTTTTATAAAATTATAACTTAATCAACGGTAAAACCGAAGTTCGAAGAACCGCGTGTCAATTAACTTTTAAATCCTCTTAATAATAAAAATAAAAAGACGAGAGAAACTATATAAAGAAGGAGAGTCGACAGAAGAAAAAGTATAAGACCTTGGAGAGATAGAAAGCGAGAAAGCGAGAGCCAGCTAGAGAGAAAAGAGGAGCACAGAAAAGCCGGCCAATCCGACGGAAGAAACCGCAAAAAGCAGCAGCGTCATCCATGACACGGAAAAATTATCCCGTCGCGTACTCGTGGACGGAGGAGGAGGAGGGGTGAGAGTCGCAATACTTTCACCCCCAAAGCCCTCCTCCCTCTAATTGGTTTCAACCGAGTATCAGGCAAGTGTTGACCGAGAATAAGAGGAACGAACGCTGGCGCGCGCAACAAAAATCGACCAAGAGCCAGCAGCTTCAGAGAGAGAGAGATAGAGGATAAAAAACGACGAAGAAGATTCCGGAGTCTCGACGGCAACGGCGTATATACACGTATATACACAGATACACACACCCTATACATCCACGACGATCGAAGTCACGATATCCCTGTACATGTATATATATACATAGATGCATGCACGCGCTTATATAAAAGTGGTCTACTAGGCGGTGGCGGGCGGGCGAGAGAGCCTATTTCTCTCTTTTCCTATACCTCGGCTGTTCATCGGCCAAAGGGCAAGCTTCCACACGCGCCAGCGGCGCACGCTAAGTCCAGATGGAAGAAAAATATTATTCGCCGGGGCCCCGGGATCCTTTTATCGGGGAATCTATTTTTCAGAGTTATTATCTCGGAGGCCGAGCTAGCGGCTCTCCAGGACCCGCGTGTGGGTGTATATATATGTATATATATATATATATATATATAGACCCGCGCGGCGCAGGAAATAGCCTCGATAACCGCTCCGCAGGGGAGCAGACACAGAGCGAGAGAGCGAGAGAGAGATGGGCGAAATATGGAAAAAGACCGACGGGGATAAAGAGCGCGTAGGCGAGCGAGGAAAAGAGATACAGATACCACGTGTGGAGCGCGAAGAGCGAGGAGGACGGAGGAGCGAGCGAGTATATATAGGATTCGAGTGCGCGTGGAAAAAAAATATTGAAAGTTATAGGAGAGGGGTGATACGCGTATTTGGGGAGTGACAGAGAGAGGGAGAGGATGAAATGGGATATAGGTGAAAGAGAATGCGAGTAAATAGCGAGTGGATGGCTGTTGCCGTGCTCGCTCGTTGCTGGGTCAACGATGGATATAAATATGACATTTTGGAAATTTTATCGGAACGATTGCAGAGCTATACGGTTGCGTAGAGTATTTAGATTTTTCTGTCGTTTGGAATATTTTCATGCACTGTGTAATATATTTATATTTATATTTATGAACAATTATTGTCAACAATGAGACATGTTTCAATGTGAATTCATACTTGAAAGTATAAAGTAGAAAATCTTTTTAAATCCATTTTTTAAGTGGTGTATTCTTTCATAAAACGTTGAGAAACAAGTTCTTGATTTTAAGTTATTCATATTGTAAAATTTACGTTATTGATAAAGTAAAGTCAAAATATTTAACTTAAACATTTTATGCAAAGATATATCATTTTCAAAAGGAAATGTATTAGAAATGTTTTACGATATAAATATCGCAATATTTTATGATATAGTTTTCTTAGTGTTTAGTACGACGTAACGATATACTAGATCTCCTCCCCATCCCCCATTGTTACATTTTGTCACGGTATACTTGACCCCTTTGTCCCCTTAGAAGCGTTACGTAATATGTGAATAGCTTGCAAGTAAATCAGCACATATATTTATAAAAGAAACTTTGATAAAAGAAACAATAACTACCCGACTACTTTTCAACTAATTCAACGTAACATACTCGGAAATCAGATACCTGGCCTATAACTAGAAGCGGCTCTCGTCGGCAACGAACGGCAAATAAAGGACCGCCAGTCGCACAGCTGCCTCGCGGAGCGCTGCACACTGAGAGGATCGAGAGAGCGAGAGAGAAAGTGTGTGAGAGAGAGGGATAGAGAGAGAGAGAGAGAGTCCTGAGAGCCAGAGGAGAAATGGGCACAAAGCGAAAGAGCGCCAGAGAAAAAGGGACACGAGTGGAAAAGTGGTTGCGGCCGTCCACGTATGCATCTATACACATACACACACACACACACACACACACACACACACACACACACTGGAGGAAATGCGCTTTTCGCTGGAGCTCAGACACGCCGAGCGATTCCGAGTGGAATCGAGAGGAGGGGGGGGGGGAGGGCTGGCTGGTTGCTTAGGACAATTACGCCTTGATTCGAACGATACCGGCAGCTACAAGCGCGGCGAGAGAAACTCGAGGGGGACTTCGCTTCCATTTTCCGGAGGGCGCACGAGCGAGCTTTTGGTTTTGGAGGACCGCGAGAGCAAGGGGGGGAGGGGCTATGGGTTATTTTTATCAACGCGATTGCCCTCCCTGGGATTAATTGAGGAGGGGCATTTTTTTACAGCTTTGTCGCGGGGGCACGAGCTTAAGGAATTCAATTTATCGCCGGGGAAATAAGAGGGGACGATTTAAGTCGCTGCTGCTGTGTGTGTGAGGTTTGTGCGAGGGATCGATGGGGAGAAGTTATACGTGTCGAAGTGATTTTTTTGAGACGGATCAGCGATACGATTTGGGAGGACTGAATTTATTTGTAAGAGGATAAGATGGTCGATTGAGGCCACTAAAAAGTTGTTTATGGGGTGATATGAATCAATTACAGGTGTAGCAAGTAAAAGAAAAATTAGAATATAAGAATGACTATGAACGGATGCTGGATAGCACTTTTTATTATAAATGTAATATACACAATGCTGTAAGGTAATTAGTACGGTTTAGTAACGTATTAAGCACTCGATTGAACACGACTCTAAAAATAAAAAGTATGAAAAATAAATGTAATTATTATAAAAAAATTGTTTATTTAAGTCTATTAAGACCAACATTTTATTTGATTTGTGGAAATATGCAAATTAATGTGTTATATTTAAAATAGACTAAGAGGAACGACTGAAAATTAAAAACGACTGTAATTTATTTACGCTCTTAATTATTCATTCCACTTTATTATTAATTAGGTATTTGAGTGTTCTTATAAAAGTATATATGAATAGGATTATTAAAAAATTATATTTGGAATTTTTTAAGCAAAATCAATAATTCCCTACCAGTATTGGGTTTACGACACGGGTCGAAGGATTTCTACTGTATAATGTAGAAAACCTGTAGATAATGTCGTAAACGTCGTAAACGTCATAAACCTGTAGAAATCGTAGAAAAGTATATTTCGTTTAGTGTCTCAATTACTGACACCCTGTCCCCATTCGAAATAATGGCTTCCTCATAGAGGAAGCTTTGTGATGGTAAAAAGAAGTTGTGCTAAAATCATTATAGAAACATATTTTGAGACATTAGCAATCATAACAATGTAAAGAAAAACAAACCAACTTCGAAAAATTCTCTGAAAAGAAAAAAATAATAATCGATATAAACCTTTTTGAAGTCGGCGCGGAATTTCACCGAGTTACGATGGGCTGTCTGTAGAGGGATTATAAGTATATGTGTTAATACCCAATTCAGTATATTGTCTAAATCATATCCATAAGAAAGATACTATAAGTCACTTTAAACTTCGGCGCCGATTTCGAAAAGGTTTATATCGATTATTATTTTATTCTTTTTAGAGAATTTTTCGAATTCGGTTCATTTTCTTTTTAAATTTATTATTACATACTTTTCAGTTGTACCGGACAAATTTCATTCTATTTATCCAAATCCAAAAGTTTATCCAAATCGGTTCAGTAGTTTCGGAATAATCTGCGGACGAACATAACAAAAGGCCAGTACTGACCTAGTACTGGCCTAGTAATGTAATGGGACCACTATGGGATCATCCTCTTACATTAAAAAAGAGTTCATTTAAATTGGTCCAGAAGTTTCGGAGTAATGCGCGAATAAACATAGAAAAACGGAGAACAATCATTTTGTAAAAGAAATCAATTTTTAGTCAACCACGATAACTGGAATAAATCAGCTGCTTTCTTTTCAGCATGTCTGCACGAGGAAAATTCATGAACTCCGAAAAGTATATACTTTTATATATCGGATAAAAATTGCGATTTTTAAAAATTTCTTTGAATTCAGATTATTATATTTTTTTACTAAAATAGCCTAAAAGTGATTGTTACATATACAAATTAGAAGGAAATTTCATTAACTTTATGAAAATATACATGTTTTTAATATGGCGTACGTATAAAATAACAAAAAATTTATTTTGCAATTTTTACAAATATTTTAAAATTTATTTTTAGGCACGACTGTGAAACGGAAGTTCGCAGTTTGTTTTTTTGTTATGGCATCATCGTTTGTATGTTTTTGTTTGTAAAAATACCTTTTAGATCCTCGAAACGTACTTATATGTTTGTCTTTACCTACCACAATTTATTACGTAGCACAAATTTCATCATCAAATAATGATTTTATACTAAATCTCAACTCGCGCGTGTCTGCAGTGCTATATACGCTTGAGCGCTCTTGGGCTCAAGAATTTAATTAATCAAATTTTATATTTTCTTTGCCTATACTTAAAATTCACTTCATTATAAAATTCAGTTCATAATTATCTCATTTCTTGGAAATATTAATGTTGAAGTTAATATATTTATTTGAAATGAAAAGAAAGAGTTTACGTAATATATTTTTCTAAGTATATGCGATTTCATGAAAATAATTTGACTAATGAATTTTTGTGTGAATATTGAAAAAACTCATGCTCTTTATTTGCACAAGAACATTTATTCACTAATTTACAGCAACTATTTATTTAAATATTAGAGAATATTTTGTATTTCTTATATCAAAGTTATATTTCATTCTAGAATCTATTTACCGCATTCCTAAAAAAATTAATTTTAAAGAACGTATTTTATTTTGAATGAATAGGAATATTTTACGAGATATATTTTCCCAAGTCACCGGGTGGCAATAATTTGTCAAACGAAATAAAGTATGAAAATTTTTTAAATTGTCACGTCATTTGCATAATAAAATGTACTAGTATCCAGGAATTTACAGAAAATTTTCTTTTATTATACAACATAAAATAACGTTAGTAAAAAATAGCTATTATTTTCTTTTAATTTCATTTCCAGGATCGCCAGTCACTCTATCACGTTATCATCGTAAAATTGTTTATAATGAAGTTTAAAAAATGAGAAATGCAAAGAGTTTAATTACTGTTGTCAACTTTAGCTAATAATATAAACACTAATAATAAACACTAATCTCAAGCCCCATACAAATAAAAGATCACCCACTCAAAAACATCACAATGAGTTCATAACAACCCAACCCATCCCAAACTAGCAAACGAACAAAAAGAAGTGAAGAACGCTCTGAAAATTATCCACAAACACTCAACGGCAATTGAGCGCCGAGCGGGGAAATCCAAAAATGGGATAGCCATTAAACGAGTATACCCATGATCCGCGGCAGCAGTCGTAGAATTGCTCGAGTACCTTCAACGGTATATATATATATATATATATATATACGAGCAGAGCGGGGCGGGCGGCCGCTTTAAATGCGCATCATTTACAATTCAAGAAAATCTTGTTTACATCTCTCGCTCTCTCTCGGCACGAGCGCACTTCTTCTTACTCGAGTACAAAAGCCGCCCCCGCGCGCGCTTGCGATTGAGGTAAATATAACGACATTTCTTTCGCGCTCCGCTCACTTTATGAAACGATGCTGCTCCATTACGCGCTTATGCGGCGCTGAGAAAGGGGAGAGGGAGAGAGAGAGAGAGAGAGGGCGAGAGAAAGAGAGAATGAATGAAATGGAAGACGAGAGAACGAAATATGAGGCAAAAAGGCTAAACGATATCGGGGGCATTCGCTCGAAAATTCCTTCCCCCGCTAATGAAATACATCTTTCAAGTCGACGCGCGACTGCACAAAGAAATCCGTCACTCCGATCCTCCTTTTTGTCTGTCTCTCTCTCTCTCTCTCTCTCTATTTATTTTTTTTTCTTTCGTATTTTTCAAGCGTGTTTGTTGTGCTCCTCGTCTTGTTCTTTTCTTCTTCCGCCTTCCGAGTGCGCATCGGCGTCTCCTTGCTGTATAATGAAGCGAGAGGACCAAGACCAAGACAGAGAGAGGGAGACAGAAATGAAGCGACGAAACAAAGAGAAAGGACGATTCGACTGTGGATTTCTTCAATGGCTGAATCGCAAAACTGCAGCCGCCCGCGCGCACACATAATTATTTATACAGAGAGTACCGGCCAAATAAAGAAATGAGAGGAGAGAAGGCGCAGAGAGAGACAGAAGCAGAAACGAGTCAAGATATTCATAAAGAAGACGGAGAGTGAAACGGAGAAAGCGAGGAAGCGAGATGGGAAAATATAGAGAATCCGGTCCGGTGAAAGAATGTCTCCCCCGTCTCGGATTTATATATATATATATATATATATATATATATATATATATATATATATATATATATATATATATATACATATACATATATACACGCAATCTATCCTCGGCTGAGCCAGCTGTACGGAAATCTAGTGCGAGAGTCCGAGAGAGAGAGAGAGAGAGAGAGAGAGAGAGAGAGAGAGAAAGAGAGAGACCGAGAAGGAGACAGAGAGAAAAGGAACGGGGGCGGAACTAGGAAACTTTTTCAGGTATTAAATCCGTGGAAACGATATTCAAATTGCGTCCTCGCGACTCTCTTTCTCTCCTATCTCTCGCTCTATATATATATACGTATATATAGGGAGGTTTCCGGGAAGGAGGGGGGAGGGCAGGAGGTGCAAGAGCCAAAGGAAAGGCGAGAAAAAATGAGGAGGAGGCGAGGTGGGAAAAAAGTTAGACGGCGTCGGATGGTGTGAGAGACAGATAAAGAAATGATGGAGGAGAAAATTAGGATGGCGAAGGAGGTGAGAAGATGCAGTGCGCACCGAGAAAAGAAGAATGAGGCGGCGAGAAGAGGAATAAGAAGAAGTGGCGAGGTGCAAGCGAGAGAATTAAGGATGATTTCGGAAAAGAAGACATTTTTTATGAGGAGCGAACCTTCTTACGGCTCAGCGGGGATGAATTAAGAATTGCGAAAGATTCTCTGGGTTTTTAATTGTGTGCGGAATGGGAATAGGGTATGAAGTGGTATTTTATATCAAATTCTGTCTCGTGCAAGTGGACTTGACTTTTTTATGGTTTGCTTTGTACACTTTTTTTAAGATGTGGAAATCTCGAGTTCTACAAGGTGAGATAATCTAAATGGGAGAATGAAAAGAACGTGCAAGGGATGAAAAAGCAGGATAAGAGGAATCCGGGAGAAAAAAAGAATTGCAAACAGAATGTTGCAAGACCAAAATGGAAAAATTATGCAAAACAGAATTAGGTTAGAAAATTGAGACAACGAAATACGCAAAGAGTGAATAGATAGTTTTAGGATGATGAGGCTTAATAAAGAGCAAAAGAAGCTGCATATGAATTTAAAATGTGTTTACATTACAAAATATATTTACACGTTTTATATAATAAATAAGGTAAAAATTTTACTGCACACAATAACAAATTATAATATATTCTAAATTCTCTTCAATAATGAAATACATGACAGCGAGAAAAGTATAAAAGTGCAAAATGACGTAAGCAGCTTAAAATAAATAAAGATCAAACAGCAAGTTAATAGTGAAGTATCTCCTCGTTAAAGTAAAACAAAAGAAAGGATTTGTCTGACAGCTCGTGGATGTTACTACTGAAACTGCTGGTACTATTTTAAAAGTAAAAATAAATATATGTGCTTCAAACTAGTTTTCTAGGTAATCTGGTTATTTCCCTAAATTATTTATATCGTGTAATTTTTAAATACAAATCTACAATATCATTTAAACCATCGTGTTTATTAAAAAAACAAATGAAGACTGAAAATTTAAAATCTTCGGGAGAGAGTGAGAGACGACACGTAAATATAAGAAAAGTATGCAAACCGGGAAGTGACAAAACCAAAATATTGTAATAAAATTAATGAGGTTTTAGGAAATACAAATAAAATATTTAAAATAATAATGGTGTGTATTCTAAATATGTCATAAACACTATTTCACTCACACTCAACACATATAGTCTTGTATTCTTATTTCTGATTGATGTCATCTTTTTCTTACTTCGTAAAATGTATTAAAAATAAATCAATGTCGAAGATTGGATCGCGATCCCTTTATTACTTAGATAATAGATTTCAATTCACATTGAGATTTCAAGGTTTATCTTTCTAGATTAATACAATAAAATTGAAGTTCAACTCGCGAGACATGATAACGCCTCCTCAGTTCGTAAGCGAGAGTGCGAGCAATGATAATCTCTCACTTTCGATTTATGTTCAATATAGGCGCGGATAATAATTGTTCTCTCTCTCTCTCCCTCGTTCTCTCTCTCTCTCTCTCTCTCTCTCTCTCTCTCTCCCAGCCTCTTGGATAAAGGATAAGAGTACATTACAGTATTTTAATAACGTTGCCTAATGCAAGGTGCATGAAATTCTGCAAGCAATTCACGATCACGAAGAAGAAATGAAGGTGTGAAAAATTTCAAGCACCGTGTATGCAACATAACATGCTTAATTACGACGGCGGTAAGATTCTATGGAAACTAATTTCGAGCTTTAATTTAAACTTGAATTTAAACTGAAATTTAAATACAGATTAAGACTATACAATTACGAGGATTACGAGAATTGCGGGTTATTAATTAAATGTCGTGACGGTAGCAACCTATGTTTTAAGATGATTTGACAAAGTAGAATATTTTTACTACAATTTATGGAAGTAAAACACAACGTTAAACAAACATTGAAATAATATGAATGCAGTAATATAAATACATTTTATCTAATACTATTTAAATGGAAAAAACTGTAAATGACTAAATTCAATAGAGTATGATTTATTTTGCCTCAGTAATTGACCAGAAATTGACTATATTAAAATAAAATTGCCCATCAAAGGCTCATTTTCATTAAACCATAATTTTTTAGGGTGAAAGTTTCAAAGTTGCACCGTATCTAGATGACAATTCTATTGCTTTTTAATGAATATCGTAAAAATGGTGAATATATTTACAAAAATGCCATTTATTATTTCAAATATACAGATAAATAATATATATAATGCCGGCGCAGTCACGCTTTATGACCTTTCTGTTTTATTGATCATAAACTGAATGTATTTTATGAAAAATCTGTTTTTTGTCCACGCAAAACGTCAAAACGTGCTTCCTTTTTCCTTTTTACGTAAATATAGAAAATATTAAATTTTCATATTTTAATAAAAATAGCGTTCATTAATGACATGAACTTTTCACTAACGTTGAAGTTAATTAGTAGTCAAAGAACATGAAAAACATTATACAAAATTGTATAGAATTAAAAACTAGTAACAAAATTTAATTTTGTAACAAACTACAAGTAAGATGGCAACATGACAATATAGAAAAATGTTATAATTTAAGTAGAAATGAGAATTTTAAAAATATAACTTGTTTCTCAAGCTTTTCACAAATCCCGTAACTTGATTGTCATAGCAATTCTCAGTTTATATAAAACTTACATTTTTCAATGATTATGGAGAAAAATAATATTTATTCACCTTTTTAAACATTCGTACGTGACTAACCGCTGTGCGTGAGATCTGAAAATCAATTTATTTTAACTCAGCGAGTCGTACAGCATTAAATAACAATGAAAAAGTTATAGCTGCAAATTTGCGACGAATTTCATGATCGCTACATCTGAAAAGCAAAAAGAAAAATTGATGTGACTATCTCATATAAATACCACATGAAGCGTGAAATTCTGTCTTTCACGGAGCTGTCTGCGTAATTTCATTTATAATTCTATCTGTATGATCTGGTAGGTAATTTTCGGCAAGTACGGTAACCACGGATACACGCAAATAAGAATGGCTAATACGCATAGAGGCAGGAGATAGGATGAGAGAGAGAGCAAAAGAGAGAGAGAGAGAGAGAGAGAGGTGGGACGATCAAGGAGTAGAATATAAGTAAAAGTAGGTAATAATTAAAGCAGAAATGTTAGACCAAAAAAGAGATAGAGCTAGTGCGAAAGGGAAAGATTAATTAGGGAATAAGGAAGAGAGATAAAGGGGAGAAGAGAGACAGGGGTTCGTGCAAAGTGGTGAAAATCTTAATGCAACCGCGGCGGTGGCGACGAATCGCGCTTTTGAAATACTGCTTCGGTGCTTACCGATGAGAATCCGTTAAATAATCGTCGCGAAATTACTTCTCGTTCCGGAGCGCGCACTTTGTGCTCGTTATTATCCTCCGAACCAGTAAAAAGCGAGAGAGAGAGAGAACGAGAGAGAGAGAGAGAGATAGCGAGAGACTAGAAGAGGCAAGATTATACTCGAAGAAATTCTTGTTTAGAGCTCACCCTGATATTTCAGGTCGTCTCGCCTATTTTCTTCCACCCACCTCCCACTGTATATACATGTATATATATATATACATGTAAATACAGTACTGTATATATAAACCCTTCTCTTATTTCGTGTACATCCCGCTTCGCAGCTCTTCTTCTACTCCTTCTTGCCTCGCCCCCTCCCCAACCCTTGTTTCTTCCCATTCGTTTTATTTTCGCGGTGCTTATTTTCCTTTTTCCTCCATGTTGCCTCGCTAGCTTTCTTCTCCTTTTTTTTTCTCGCTGGCGCGCGTATCACGCGAACTCCCTCGAAGCTCTCTCGTGCAGCTGCAGCTCTCTTGCTTTTGTGTCGTAATGCGTCCGCGTGCGAGCTCGAGCTTCGAATCTCTCTTTCTCTCCCGGAAGTTCTAGGAAGGATTACGGAAGGAGATCAGAAGAGCAGAGCGAAGCGCAGCCGAAGCCGAGCACAGCGAAGCTGGCCGAGTTTAGAATCGAGGGAGAGTGCGCGGTCCGGTCGCTCTCTCTCTCTCTCTCTCTGTCTCGATGCGCCGTTTGTTTTCCATCTCGCTCGCGCTGAATCCTTAATGGAAGCGACGGGTCATCTATTAAGGATGGAGATTAGGGTGAGACTGGGATGCGCTGCTTTTTGCGGGTATACCGTGAATCGAGGGAGCACGCGGTCGGCCGGGGTTGGAATTGTCTTTTCGGGATTTTTTAGTTAGATCGAAGAAATGTAGTAATTTATATAGTTGAAGAGGCACCAGAGACTTCTTATAAGTGTTGAATATTATGTTTGAAAATTGCAAGTGTGTACTGTACCCGTGTACACAAATTGAGTGTAGCATTAGTCTGGTTTATTAAGTCTGGCGGAAGTCTGGCAGAAGTCTGGCAAATGTTTGGCTTTGGCCGCTATGCTAGACAACATTAAACAATTAGAATAGTACACTTATTATTTATATTAGCCGGCATAGTAAGGAAACATACTTTATGATAAAATATTAGAGAAGATTTCTAAAGTATTGTAATATAAGTAGTTTAAAATATAAATATTCGTAAAAAAAGAGACAAAAATTTTGGTTAGAGAAGAATCAGATAAAACGGCGCGGTATTTAAAGCAGCGCACCTTAATTTTGAAGAACTAAATGCATTTTTAATACATAAAACAGCTGTGATGTCTTTATTAACGTATAATACGAAAACATACAAAAAAATTACGACGTAATAAGCTTTTTATTTTTTGGTTTTAATGAGAAAAATAATTTTATGGTGTTTCTAATACAAAACTTTCGCGTTAGAAAAGTGTTAATAAATTAAGTATTCAATAGTAATATGAGTACTGTCATGGATTTATTGGATTCTCTAATGTCTCATTTTTCGATAACTGAAGTACTTTTTACAATTTCAAGTCTGAATTAATAATAAAAGAAAATATTCTGAATAAACTCGTGAGTTGGTAAAGTGGCTCGCATGAGACGCCGCGGCGCAGCGGGCGCACTCGCAGCGAAGGTTCGGCCGCTACGACCGTCCGGTTCTTGCCGACTTCTTTACGCAAAAAAACTCTGCCAATAAGGGTAAGTACTGATAATTCATTACTGATTATTATTTTCAAGTCGTTATATATATCTTTGCTTTAAATTTTGTCTTAAAAATCGCAATTGTTTGAGGTTAGATCGAGTGCAATTCGATTTTATTTAAAGCAAAACATGTTGTAAATACAATTTTTTACCAATAATAATGTACGTTGAAACATGAAGGTTTGTGCAATTTTTTTCAGAATTAAAAAGAATTGTACTTCCAGAATATGAAAATTAGTACATACAGTTCCTTCAAAGAGGCTTGGATTGACGGTGTAAATAGTGGAAAATCTATAAGAGGAAGTCTGCGATTCTCAAAATTCCTGAACAATCTTTGAGAAGAAGAATGAAGTCTAAGATAGTTTCACCTTCGAGGCTGGGTGTAAGACCATTGTTTACTGAGGAGCCAGAAAAAATATTTGCAAATCAGCTGATTGAAATGTCAAATGCTTTCCATGGTTTGAGTGGATTTCAGTGTAAATGATAGCATTTGAAATTGCCCAGAAATTTAAAGTACCGCATCCATTCAATATGAAGCATAAGATAGCTGACAAGTTGTGGTTTGCTGTTTTCTTACGCAAAAATCCTCGTTTAAGTTTTAAAAAACCTGAAGCAACAAGCCTGAATCGTATCAGAGGCTTCAATAAAACTGAAGTATCAATATTTTTTGAGAATTTGAATGTATTAATACAAGAACATTTGTATTCACCAGGGTGTAATAAATTAGCACAGTTCAAGTAATAAATATTTGCAAAATTACATTTTTTAAATAAAATATACATATGAAGTAAGTTTCTATTTGCTCTTGAATATTTTTTTAGAAACCAGAAGATGTTATAGCACCAAGAGTACAAAAGAGAGTAGATTTAGTAACTTCTTTGGAGAAAGGAAAGACTATAACAATAATTTGTGCAATGAGTGATTCAGGAATTTACATTCCTCTCATATTTAATTTTTCACGGAAAAGAAATCCAATTGCTCTAACAGCAAAAGCACCTATAGGAACAGTGGTATATTGCTCTCCGTCCGGTTGGAGTAATGACGAGTTGTATTTTAAATGGTTGGATCTTTTTGGACGGACAGTGAAACCTACTCAAGATAACCCTGCACTTCTAGTTTTGGATAATCATCAAAGCCATTTAAGTTTACGTGCCTACCATTTTTGTAAGGATAAACATATTCATGTACTGACACTGCATTTACGTATTCCTCATAGGCTACAAACCCTGGGCGTTACATTTTTTGGTCCTCTAAAATGAGTGTACTACCAAGAATGTGATTTATTTATGGAATCTAATAATATGTCTGCGATACAGCCTTATCAAGTAGCAGGTAAACATTTTATAATATAAAATATAATATAATATTATATAATATTAAATATCAGATTTAATACTTTAATGAAAATTAAAATATTGGTAAGTTAATAGTACTTTTTTTAGATATTTTTTCTAAAGCGTATAATAGAGTAGCTTCAATTCGGAAGAGTGTCAATGGTTTTGAAGTGACAGGTATATACCCTATTAATCCAAATATCTGCGAAGATGAAGATTATGTTAATATTAACATAAGCTCTGCGATACAAGAAACCCCTGCGGTTGAGGCAAGCTCCAATAATAATGAAATTATTATGGATGTTTATATTCCAGTAATACATTCTAATGTTGATTTCAATGTAATCACTACCATTGCTGAGAATACTTCACCTATACCGGGCTGCTCATCGGGACGTTCATAAACCTATACAAAATGAATCTGTTTGAATTCTTAACAGTATTTCAAGATTGCTTATCTGTGTCAAGATTGTCCTACAACTGTGATTAAAACAGCAAATGAAAATATAAAAGACACAAGAGATTGGCCAAAAAAAGTTGAGATTATAAATGAAAAAGGGTCAAGATAAATGACAGAAAAAGAAAGAATTAAAAGAAAAAAGAAGCCAAAGAAGAGCCAAAGACAGGTTAAACAGAGAAATACTAAAACTGGTATTCGCTTATAAATAAAATGAAACTGATGAATGATGTGATAATTCTACGTGATTCTAGATAATAACCTTAGAATAAAAATTTAAATACAGTATCCACTTATAACGAACTGCAAGGGATCACCAACATTTGTTCGTTATATTCGACCTTCGTTAAAATCGGATTAAGGATTTATGAATACAATTTCTTGGTAACTTTTTAAAGTATTGATTAAATAATTTATATATTAAAACTATACACAGTATTTTACAGCAGCTTAATTAATTTAGACTTACACGAGCTATTTACGTGTCACTAAGGCCCAACACGTATCGTAAATAGCTTCAGCGAATAATTATTCGTTATAGCCCATCAAATTTTATGATCTGTGTTGACATTTTTTATTCGTTATATCTGACCTCTCTGTTATATCGAGTTTATCTGCTCGTTATAAGCGTTCATTTTTTAATGTATTTTTCATTGAGATCAATCAAATGCTCTCAATTTGTTCGTTATAATCAACTCTTCGTTATAACCGAGTTCGTTATAAGTGGGTTCTACGGTATGTGTAGATTGTTGCTGAGGCAAATAAATAATATAAAATAATTATATGTAAAGATCATTGTCAAAACTTATAAATAATACTATAGAATTATATTTGAGATACTAATAAATAACGTATCAGCCGAAACAAAAGTACAAAGTTTCTAAACGTTTGAATAAATAAATAAATATAATTATATGATGTATTTTCATTTATAACCTATTTTCTTTACTTTAGAATTATTATTATAATTGACTTTTTTTAAATTAAAATATATGTTAAATTTCTAATGCATTTATTTGCGCGAGTAGCGATGCGCCGCATTATCTCCCATGACAGGTAAACTTACGCATTTAAACTTTTTTAAAATTGAGCTAATTTTATACATTTGAATTATCCGTTAGTAATTAAACTGTTCTTAAACTATATATTATATATCGTAATAGTATTTTAGTCATTATTGCATATAATTTAATTAGTGTTTCGATTTTTATTTGACAATATTCGATATGTGTGCCACAATACTCGCTTCTTCCCTACTGCAGACTTGACAGTAAGCAGCGCGATGATTTGCAATTTTCACTACAAGTCTGGCATAGTGATCAAATCCAGACTTCTGCCAGACATTTGCCAGACTTATTAAGCCAGCCTAATGCCAGACTAGTGCCAAGCTAATTTTTTTATAGGTGGTAGTGGTGTAATTTTGCAAGTTATGTTTACGTTTGTTTTGACAAAAAAGTGCTAAAAATGGAATTTAACTGATTTCTGATATAATTATTGCATGCTTAACGTAATGGCACAGTGAATATGCTAAGATTCGAATTTATAATCGTGACTCAAGACTTAAGAGCTGAGAGCGTATCAGCAGCTACATAAGACAGCACGCTTTCTATGTTTGCATAGTTTATGCTCTGTACATTTTAGCCAGGCATAGACTATGAAAACAAGAGAGAACATGCTGTCTTGAGTAGCTGCTGAGACGCCCTCAGCTCTTAAGTCTTGAGTCATGACTATAAATTCGGACCTAAGTACACTCGACGTGGGAAATTTCTAGTCGAATGCGTTTGAAATTCTCCAATGAGCTTAGCGAAAACGTGCGTTCGATCCAATGAGACCCAATGAAATTGCAGTAATTCAAAAAGATTCAAATGCATTCAACCAGAAATTTCCCACGTCAAGTGTACTTGTCAGTTCATAGGCTAAAATATGAAAAGTTTGGAGAATCGAACAAAAAAAATCGATTTATTGGTAACAAATGGTAGGGATCCCTCTTAAGTACATGTCCAAATATAGGGTTGATTATACTATTCGGTCAAGTAACACAGCGACACAGTAATAATTTATTAAACTTTTTGGAGTAGGAACATCAGCGAATATTTTAATAAAAATTTTTATCAGTTTGGTACATTGGGTCGACCAACATTACCCAAATAAATACTGATGTGAGTGATAAAGATATATTATTTATTAAGATTACGTAGTTATTGTAAGAGAAACATCTTTATCAGTGTCGGATTGTTAGTTGTCGGTTGTCGGATTGAGTGTCGGAAATTTAGTTCGGAATAAAGGAACAGAAACCAAGGTACAGGAATTAGTTCGTAGAAGATGTAAAGACAGTTATTGTTTTTTCTTTTCAACAAATGGACCAACGTCACTATCGGCATGCTTAAAATTTGATAATTAATTATCTAATTATTTATGAAAAAAATGTGACGTGATGTAAATGTGATAGGCAAGGACATCGATAGCAGGTTAGAACATCTCAGCCACAACATCATGGCAGTGATCGACAAACTTGCTCCCCTGAAACGGTTTAGGCCTAAAATGAAAGGTCATTCGCCTTGGGTTGACGCTGAACTAAAACATTTATATAAACAGCACTACTGAGTCTATCAGATGACATTCGAGTTGGTATTAACAACAAAAAACAGCTGTTTATCATACTTCTGATGTTTTATTTCAGCAAAGCGTTCGACACAATATCGCCCTCTAAATTACTTCACAAATGGATCAGAATAGGATTTTTCAGGTCCGTAGTCCTGTTTATCAAATTATATATTACAGGTTGTAACCAGCAAGTAGTTACAAAATCCAATGGTGAATCTGATTGGCTCACAACCAGTTTTGGCGTACTACAGGGCTCAGTTCTGGGGACCCTTCTATTTAGTCTATACATCAATGATCTCCGAGACATACTGGCTGTTTTCAAAGATCCAGAGAGTGAATTATCGGATGGTGTCGAGCATTTGCTACATGCTGACGATCTTCAAATCTATACGCAGGTTACCAGAGATATTCTTTGCGAGGGCATAGATTGCTTGTCGACCGTGGCGCGAGCAGTGTCGGCATAGGCTTCGCAGATGTCCTGCGCCTCAATGGCAATAAAACAAACGCTATTTTTGGTTCAAACTACAACATTAACAGGTTGCAGGACTTGCACTTGCCTGGCATTGAGGTACAAGATAACATTATCATTCCCTTTGTCGATACTGTTACCATCCTTGGTGTTGTGATGGATTCTAAATTAACATGGAAACCGCAGGTTGATGCGATTAGTCGAAAGGTTAATAGAGCCTTAAATGGACGCATATCCTTTAGATCCTGCACCACTGAGGCGTTGCATCTGCAGCTTGCAAGCGTACTTGGGGTCTGTTATGTTCCTTGACACTTCTTATGTGAGATACGTCTGTGGTGTTAGAAGGGATAACCATATTTCTCACAACAGGGGAAAACTGGGCTGGGTAAGTGTCAAGGTAAGCAGGGCATACTTTGCGGCAGTGATGCTATAAAAGGCAGTTATCATGACGCAACCGCCGTATATGGCGGCCCTTCTTAAGAAAAATCAGTGCAGGACCTCAAGTAGGGACCCTAAGGAACTCGTGATTCCAGAGTCGCGCACCGACGTGTGTATGAGATCATTCAGTGCTCGGGGTGCGTGCCTCTGGCACTTGCTTTCCCGTAGCATAAGAACTCTTCCGTCACTAAGTAAATTTAAAAGAGCAATATACCAAAGGTACTCTCTAAATTTAAACCAGTGAAATTTTCACTAATTTATGCAGTGATTATTATTTCCACTTATGAAACAGTGGAAATTTCACTGTTTTATCAGTGAACTACTTAATTCACTATAAGAACAGTAGATTGTCACTGTTTGTTATAGTGAAACACAGTTTTCACTGCTCAATTAGTGAATAATAGTCACTGTTAAAACAGTGAAATGCTTGCCGCCCGCAGCGCCACTCTCGCGTTAGACAACGAAAGACGGTCGTTCGTACGAGGCAGGAAATTGCGTACTGATTTTTCTCGTTCATAAGGCCTCGTGTGAGGTGTTTCACCTATATCGTTTAAAAACGAGTGCTGTATGAACGACAGTATGTATCTCGAACGAATAAATTTAGCAGTAATTCGGTGATCGGTGTTTTCGGTTATCTATATTATACGTGCAGCGCGCATACGCGTTGTGGACAAAGATGGCTGCTCGTGCGTTTCTTGTGCAAGGAGGATTATAGGAGGCTCGTGTTCATTTTTCGCATAGCATTCTACAATAGTATTAAAGTGATCTACGAGATATTATATAGATAGTTCGGAGTGTGCATGCATTTACTAAGTACACAGCTCACATACGTGTACTCGATAAACTGCAACAACGTAACCTCGTTTTCCATTTAATTTTCAATTGTGAAAAAATATCTTTCTGGAATATTAACAAGAAGCAACGATGTTCCAGAAAGTAACTCTTTCGAATTAAAAATTAAATAAACAATGAATTCCTGTAATTACTGATAGTAGGATATCTTAACGTTACTGTTTAAAACAGTGGCATTACAGTTCACTGCTTCACAGTATACTTTTTCACTGTTTCATTTCGTGGATTTTCTCTGATTTATCAGCGAATATTCACTGTTTCATTCCATGGATTTTCACTGATTTATCAGCGAATATTCACTGTTTCAATTAGTGAATCTATTTCACTGTTTCAAAACGTGAATAGTCACTATTTTGCTGTGACATACTTTTTACTGATTCAATAAGTGATTATTCACTACAAATTAGTGAATTTTCACTGGTTTAAATTAAGAGAGTACATATACAAATAGATGTACAAATGTGACCTTTTAAAAACAATGAACTGTGATATACCGACAAGTATTCAATTTAGTTGTAGCATTAAATGCGAGACGCGATAGTTAAAATTATTTGATATGAAATTGTGCAATATTTCTATTTCATGACGAAATCATGTAATGAATATATCTTCTTGACAAACGCAACAAAAATTATATATCTATCTATTTATCTACAGTCTAATATTTATATCCATAAATAATAAATTACGATCATTTTCCAACAAAATGACACCGGTTTTGTTGTTAATTATAAAAACTAATATAAATGTTAATAGAAATAGAGAATAGGGAAAGGCTAAAGAGTGGCATGGAGAGGGGCGGGGGAGGAACTGTGAGGAGAGAGAACTGTAGGAGGGGATAGGAGGTACAAATTAACAAACCGTTTTTGTGCGGTGATCATAAGTGTATCTGGCGAAAAAAAATTCCAACGTTTTAAACAGCTACTGATTTAAAAAATACATATATTGTGATAATCTGCCATATAATCTAATGCATTTTTCAAGCTCAATAATTCATAAATCCACCACTTAATCATGTAAAATATGTGGGGCGCCAAAGTGCTGCATATAGCGAATACGTATGTACGGATATAACTGCACACGGAGAACCGGTGATATTCGCGTCAGATCTCCATACGTGGGATAAACGCACGTTTTCAAGACCAGGATCCGGCTTGATATTGAGGCGAGAGTACAAAAAGCGTTATAATGGCGCTTACATAATATTCAGGATCTCGGTAATTAGGACATACAAGGTGTGGAATATCGGTATATATACAAGATGTCGGTAATTGGGAAATATACATGATGTCGGTAATTAGGACATATCCAAAGTGCCGGTAATTGGTATACATATAATGTGTCAGTAATTAGAGCATATACCTGATGTCAGTAATTAAGACACACGTATGTCGTAAATTTGTCATTTTTATTTATATATATATATATTTAGCAATTTAGTAATTTAAACTTATGTAAAAGTATAGCATAAATTTTGAAAAAGTATTGCTAATTAAAATATTATTTATATATATATATATATATATATATATATATATATATATATATATAAATAAAAGTAAAAGTAAAAGTATAGCATAAATTTTGAAAAAGTATTGCTAATTAAAATATTATATATATATATATATATATATATATATATATATATATATATATATATATATATATATATATATATATATATATATATATATTTTTTTTACGTGCAAGATAAGTCTTTTCTCTTAAGATCCATCGACCTTATATTAAATTTATTTGCGAAAATGGTATGTATTATATATATATATAATACATACCATTTTCGCAAATAAATTTAATATAAGGTCGATGGGTCTTAAGAGAAAAGACTTATCTTGCACGTTACGAATAGAAACGGACTATCTCTTTCGAGGTTGTTTTGTAGGCTCTATTCAATACTGAAAATTTGTTATAAACTGATTGGACACTTTACTTTTAATGACGTGAAGATGATAATCTTACATCAGTAGTATTAAAAAGTCAATAAAAGTTATAATTTAAATTATCTTATAATATTTATATGACCTCGAAAGATAAATTTTTTTCCATTTGACAGTACTAAATTTTGAGACACTATAATTGTTGATTAAATTTTATTTATGAATATAGTAAATGCATTCTGCTTTTAAAAATAATTTTTTTTTCGTAATTTTGATCGAGTTTATGAACAACGGATTCATTTATTACAAAAATAGCATAAAAGCAAAGAAACGCTAAAAAAGAAAAAAAAATCGATTAATCTTAAATTTCTTTTTTTTAAATCTTCATAAAAAAATATAAGTAGTGCTTTTACTCAAGAAAAGACTATAAAATTTTTTGAAAAATAATGGATATCATTAAAGTGAAAAAAATGATAAAATAATTGAATCAATAAATCCTTTGATAAATCTTAAAAATTCTTCTACATTTTAAATCTACATAAAAAATTGTAAACAATGATCTTAGAATGGCCAAAAATTACTGCAAAATACTCGAGAAAAAAGCTATTAAAAATAAAAAAGAATGAATATCATAAAAGCATAAGTTATAAAACAAAAACAAAACAATAAAGCTTAAGAAATTTTCTTGATTTTCAATCTTTATCAAAAATCGTATAAAATGAGCTTTGTTTGGTAAAAAATTACATATTTTATTTTATTATATATTTTATTATTATATTTTATTTTATATTATATATCTTATATTATAATATAAGTATAAGTTATAAAACAAAATGAATCAATATATCTTAAAAAATTTTCTTGATTTCAAATCATTATCAAAAAACGTATAAAATGAGCTTTGTTGGGTAAAGAATTACCGTACAATACCCATGAAATAAGAAATCAAAATGGAAAAAAAATAACCGGGACTATCTCGAAAAATAAAAGTCCTCATAATCTGAGCAAATAATTAAGGCGAGAGATAGTAAAAAGATACCTTTTTGGAAAATTTCAGAAGGAATAATGCGGTTTTACTCAAGTTATCGTTGCCATAGAAAATCGATTTTTTTACACAATGATTTTTTTCTCAAACATAGAAGAATAAAATTTCTAAAAAAATTCACTGAATAATCTTCTCCAATGTCCTAATTACCTCAATTTTTTCAAAAACTTTATCGTATATTTCAGAGAATTCACCGCTCAAACAAGAAATTACGTTTTCGTGTACAACAAAGGAAAGGAAACATCTGATTCGAACTTTCTGGTGGCAACAGGCAGGTAATTTTATGTTCTTTCAAATGTATTTTCACTGGATCGATGATATTATTTCTAACGTATCAAAAAATCCGAAAAACTAAAAGCCAAAAACAAGAAACCACTAAAAAAATAATCCGAGAAACTATAAAAATTATTATTGTGCCCCATTCGTTAAAAAAACAAACAAACATAATACGCACCAACACACACATACACACACACACACACACACACACACACACACACACACACACATACACGCAGCCACGCATGCACGCACACACACACACACGGACGAACGTGCGCACGCACGCACGCACGCACACATCCATACGGACATTTTCTAAAAATAGTATATTTTGATTCCCTATATCTCAAAACATGTTTCTAACATGTTTTCAGCAAAACTTTTTTTTAACTGTCACAAAGCTTCCTCTTTGAAGAAGCAAAAATATAACGTAAAAATATATGAAAAGACTTTGTCGATCTTCCCGAGGCAGGTTTATAGAAAAAAATTAAAACGTTTTTTTCTTTGACGTTTCGGTGGTCGTGCCACCCTCCTCAGAATACCGAGGGACAAAGCCAAGAAGAAAATTATTTTCTTCTCATCATAACGTAAAAATATACAATAAATATACGAGCGCGCGGCAACGTGCATAAATGTTTCTAGTGTATTTAAAAGTGCTATAATGATTAACGTGACACATTCATTTTACTTTGCTTTAGTTCCACGGGTAACCTGTTTAGGACTCCGATTATTATTTAATGAATACTACTGAATTCTGTCCATGTACAAACTTTGTTAATTTTACTTGAAGTTTCAGCAATTTTAACCGTGAGGCATTTGCTAGAAATTTAACTTAATGTATTGAAGTATTTTGACTATTTTATGTGCAGTACCGTAAATTATATAAATAGAAATTAATTTCAAATTTGATGAAATTGTATTTCATTGCAAAGTTATATCTTAAGCTCTGGAACTAAGAAATATTATTATATTTTATTTAATTTGTATAAAATTATTAAAATATGTTGTATTTAATTTAAGAGTTGTTCAAATATTCGTTAATATGTGAATTATATTAAAAGAAAAATGCAATGTTCATAGAATAAGACAAAAATAAAATATAGATTTCTTTAATTTTTTCTAAATAAAAGAATGTTACTTTCAACTTTTCGTATTTTATATGATTTTCAAGGTTTTGAAGAATACTTTGAAATTTTAATTTTTCTGTATTGAAAATCAGTTTTATATGAATAGTAGTAGGAATGGAAAATCTACATGAAGCTTTAGCAATAATTGTAAGAAATAGAGCATTCAATTTAGCAAAACGTTTATCCATCATAATCAGACATGAAACACAGCGCACGCTGATATGATTATGCGATCAAAGTGATATTTGCTGAATGAGGCTAAGATGGATTATATCTAGTTTCGTCCCATTAGTGATAAAATCATCTACAACAGCTATGTTTGTATTTATAGTAGCTAAATCCCCGCTATTCCTGCAAAATCAATCATTGATACTGTAAACCTTTCACAATTCCACTGCACAGTACTAAACAAAATTTCTCAAACATATTATCAAACATATATCATATTTCATTCCAAATGATCAAGTATAAACCGTTGTTAAATATTTCTTTGAATAAGTAAATGTAAACTGCTTATTACAAATATTTTGAAAAGATTTCTGTTTTTTTTTCAAAATATGTTAAATATAAAATATCCTTGCATTTTGATTTCTTATTCAAGCCAAAAAACACTCTTCCTCACCTAACCAACCAACCATCACCAATGAAAGACAAATCAACTCTCTCTCTCTCTCTCTCTCTCTCTCTCTCTCTCTGTCTCTCTCTCCACTCATCTCCCCTTCACTCCACCGACCTCAAGATCCAGAATCAGAGCAACACCTTGAACGACGCATAATGATTTCCAGGCGAACGGACCCTGACGCTGCGTTCGGTGTGCCCCGGCCAGCGCGGCGGCATCCCCACACCCCAGCACTTATTCCTCCACGGGTATGCATATAGCGGCGTTACGCGCTCGCTTGCCAGAGAAGAGCTGCCGCAATTAAATTTTAATTAGAACGCCGCGCGCGCGCGCAAGAGGCGCTTCATTGGCCAGCGGGCCGCGCGCGAGAGAGAGCTTGCGGTCTCCTCTGCATTGTCTGCGCCTTGCTTTATTCTCCCCGCAGACTCTCGCGTCTCGCTCTCTGCGGGCCTAGGAGGGCTCGGGTCGTGAAATTTCGAGGAGCAAGAGCGATTTCTCCGCCACGCCACGCTATGCGCCGCCCATCGCGTCTTCAATGTTTAAACAGGCTGTGCCGGGCGCTCGGTCAGATATCCTTACACTGGCCGGGCGAACCCTTCTTGTCTTTGTTGCAAAGCGAGGCTGAGTGCCGTAGTTAAGGCTCGCGGTAAATTGCGAATCGAGGTGGGTATGCGCGTATTTATTTATGTGTTTGCGTGGAAATAATAACGTTTTATATAATATTGCTCAATATGTATATATATGCAATATTTTTTAAAATGTTGTGTTTTCGTATCGCATACATGTACCTAATTAAATAAAAAATAATTTCATCTTTTATAAATACATTCGTCATCTGTTTATGTTATTTTCTGTGATCTACATTTTTTTACTTTGACAATTTTATCAATTGAGTTATAAATTATACAAATATACAAAGGCTAATTAACATAAGCTGTGTGGGTATTCTAAAATTAAAATCAGGCAACATTGCATCCTATGGAAAATACTAATCTTTTCATCGACTTTTTATACATTATACGTTTGCACCTTTACTTTTTGACTGCAAGTGTGTCCTTTACATTTTTTGTAACCACCATAGCACTTAGTATTTTGTATATACCTACTACTACATGCATAGTTGAAAGAGTTTTACACATTCATTTTCGTCAAATTTTATAGCTCAAGAAAAGTTGATTGGTATAGCCGAGTGAAATTATGGTTAGATATAAAATTGTACACTTAAAATACCACAGTGATTACCCTTTAGATGCCAGTTTTGGCTAAAATATCTTTTCAATATAAGAATTTAAAATTACTTCTTCATTTATTCTGCACTATTATGGTATTGTTTGAGCATTTGCATATAGCATTAACAACATTACTGGAAATATTTATTGAATAGTATGATTTTATTTTAAAAAAATCACGGTCATTTTTAAATTTTCATCATTAATGAAGTGAAATATAAATACTTTTTTAAATTCATAAGGAAATTTTTTCACGTTTGCTTTAACATTTTTGTTGTCATCTTTTAAATGCCGTTTCAAATGTTGAGCTACGACTTTCTTTTACATAATTATTTAAAAAGTATGAAAAGATGAAAGTTATTTACTTGTAAACTCAAGAGTTACGTACCAAACATAAACAATATTTTTAAATTTACTTGTATCAGTATACCATTGTTCATATAACTACTTTACTACATTATTTCAATCCAATTTTAGATCCCTATCGATCCAATATCTTATTAAAGTTATGACTGTTATTCAAACACTTATTTTAGCCTCACTATTATAAAAACTATTTTAAAAGGCCGTGGTTCAAAAAACTACTTAATATAATTATGTAACTAGTTATATTGTTGCCAGAATCTAAAATTTTTACCATTAATTTAACTTATTCTCCATACTGAATTGTGTTCAAATATGGAAGTTTCAAATAATCGGTTAGAGGATAGTAAAAAATTATGTATGGAGTAGAATACAGTGTTTGATTATCATTGTACTACCCTCAACTTACATTCTCTCTTATTAATACAATTAAAAATTAAGTCATTCCCAACAGTAGTATAAAAATTACCTGATAAATCCGACGTAATCAGCTGTCACAGATGTTGGGCTCAAGCAGCTTCCTGCACATTGCAGTTTCGAATTATCAGATAGATGGCAAGAATCTTACTCTACAGGAGTTAGTAGTGCAGATGCAGACTGAGATCGGTCGTTTCTTTTTAATCCTGAGTACGGGGGCGTGGTGTTGGCGCGCGGTGACGCGCGCGTTCATCAAAGCGATCGACGCGTGCACCTCGATGTTATCATCAACGCGCTCTCTGTTGATTACTTGCCAGTACACAGGGAAGAGCCTCGTGGATTATGGCGCAGTTGTGATTTGACTTTGACGCGAACTGCGCAGATTGTGCAGACGCGCGAGCATGAGTATCAGTCTGCAGCAGCAGTGTCAATTTTAGCCCGAGATCTAGATTGACTGGAGGTCGGCACATACCATCCAATACTAATTAATAACAGGAAAATAGGTAGATAGTATATATTTTATTTTATTTACGCAGTTTACTTGTATGACAAATAAATGCCAAAAACTACTCTCGTACTATTATTTCAAGTTTAGATAAATGGACATTATTGTTTTCTTAAAGTATTCAGAAACGCGTCAGTTTTGTTTTCAAATGATATAGTTTCATGTTACTTTAAATAATCGTATGTGAATAATACATTTTAAAGAAAAATGCGACAAGATACTAATCTATCCTTGCAGTTTTATTTTGTTTTGAAAAATTGTTTCATTTTTCTTTCTCATAACCCGCTTTCTTTACTCCTAATTAATTACTCACTAATTTATGAAAATTAAATATTTTTAAAATATAATATAATTCGTATTCTTTATTGTCCGTTTTTATAGAATAATCTAATTTATCTAGTCAGTATTAGTATATTTTAATATATCATATATTTTATTTTTTCTTTACCAAACAGCTTGTTTGGTGCTTTTGAGGCACTCGCCCTATACTCATACGGGGTGCTATATGAAATATGCCATATACTCTATTATATGCAGAATAATAGCTATAGTCGGCGAATGCCTTATGGGTTTGACCAAAAATTCAGTTACTGTAGAATATGATATGTTATTCCACATCATTCAAAACACTCCTCTGCATCGGTTAGAGTCCCTTAGAAGCTTTCTTTCAAAAGTCCGTTCGTGCACGGAAGTTAAATTCAATGAAAAATACACAAAATACTGTTTCTTCTGGCTTAACCCATGGTAGGATGGGTAAAGACATATTAAAAAAATTCACAAGTACTTTATAGTAGCATTCCTCTGATCCTTCCTCGAGTTTTTGTCAAATCGACTTGATTAGCGTAAATATAAAGTACCTATATACTACACACTGTTAAATAGTATTTACTCTTAAATAATATATAAATATTTATATATATTAAAAATACACTGATACAATATACAATTCAATTATTTTGATCTTCATATATAAAACACATTTGAATAAATAGATACAACGATCTCTTAATTTTATTTTGTTACGTAATTTTTAACTTATACAAGAGAGTGTCAGCGAGCGAGCTAATATACCTAGTATCAATACAAATTTAATCTTTCTTTTAACAATTATTCAAACTACAAACTTTATTGTTACTCAGTAAAAATCTTCACAATTATCGTTAATATTTATAACATCTACCTTTCAATTTTCCTTAATATTATTTCTTCTATCGTGCACTATCATACGCATTTTTCTACTTTTCAAATTAGACTCGAATTTCTTACTCAAAAACACACCGTGCGCGCTCGTATTGCTCACCTGTCTCTTCCGCCTTGCGGCTGCCTCTCTTTCTTCCTCATTTCTGTGCCCACATTCGTTCTCCACACATGCGCATGTATCGTATACGTGCTCGCACGCGAGTACCATGTGCGTGCTCTTTGTTAGTGGTCGCATAATATGAGCGCGCGGGCGCTCGCCCACCCGCCTCGCCTAGTGTGTAAGTTACCCCACCGCCCGCGCCCGGGCCGCTGAATATAAGAATGCCTTTTTTTTAGCTCTTTTCCGCCACCCTGAGCACCCCTACCCCGTCATCCTTTTGTCTCCACCTCTCATTTCTTGCGTTTGTATGCTTATCCCGCGTATTATACCCATAATTCTGTGTGCATATACATACACATGCTATCGTATAAGTATACACACGTTCTCATGCATGCTCGCGCTGGTCTATGTGTGAGTTTTATTATTATTTCTCCGTCTGCGTCCTTTTTTCATCCTTCTTTTCGTCGTCCCTCTTTCTCTCTCTCTCTGTCTCTCTTTCTTTCTCTCTATCTCTTTCTCTCAGTCTCTCTCTCTCTTTCTCTCACTCTCTCTCTCTCTTTCTCTCTCAGAGGTGTGGCGGCGTCGTTTCATCACGCCACTGCTGCTGCTGCGACGCGTATAGAGGACAAAAAGACCGGGAGATTTATGCGGGAATGCCGTCTCTCTCTCGGCTTTTCTTATATATATATATTTCGCGAGGCGTGAAACTTTGTCTCGTAATTTGGCAGTAGCCGCGGCCCGCGCGCGCACGCTGCCGATGGGTCTTAGTTTTATTGCCTCCTGCGCTCCGCGCTCTGTATTTTAATTACGTCGACGGCGTTTTTATACACGTCGACGAGCTTTCTTATATATACGACGGGGTTAACGCGCGCGGAGTTTCTCCGGAGGAGAAAATTAATATTTACTCTTTAAAAAGGAGAACCGCGTCGACTAGGACGGGCGGTTGGCCGGCAGGTTGGCCGCCGGAGAGGATAATTAAACGCTCATGGCGCAATTGGAAGGTTGTCTTCCAAGAGTTTTGTAATTAAATTTAATTATTAATGATTTTTTTGCGCATCGATTGCTCCGCGCTTTTAGAAGCTGTAATAATTACACTTCGCGGAGGAGACAATGCTTTAGGTGGACTGGACGGATGCGATATTTGCCTATATTTCGGTTACGGTAAAATAGTAATAGTTTGTAATAAGTAACCTGCTAATAAATATTTTAAATTTAGAAAAGCAAAACCAATCCATTTAGATTTAATTCATTCATTTTATTTAAATTCATTCGTAGAGAATTTTTACCATATATAGATAATAGGTAGATCGAGTGAGTCATAAGGTACATGGAATGTTCTGTCAAACTCCGGCCAATAGATAAAGCAAGCGGGATAAGACTTCAACCAATCAGATTGTAGGGATCACACCATCTGATCGGCAGTAATCTTATTTTATTTCACTACCCTCCGGCACAAGCTTTTAGGTCACCATTCCCACACCTTATACTCTATGGCTTAAGCCTGTGTTACTTACCTTGCTATTTGTTTCGTCATATCTAACAGCAGAATGTATGAGTCCTACAATTAGTCATAATGACATATAATAGAAAAATTATTCTAAACATAAAAAATGTACTAAGAACAATCAGAATTGATGTTACATTTTTGCACGTTATTCTGAGTTATAACAGCAGCTTGGAGCAATAGATATACCAGAGTTAGGTAAGTATTCTACCGCAAAATATTTCGTGGTCGAATACTTGCCGAACCCTGATCTATACCCTACATGTCTGATGTAAGGTATAGGAAATACAGACAAGATTTGGTATCGAGCTTTGAAAAGTCTTCTCAAGTATCCATGGCTAAGGTAGCTAAGCTGCAATGGAACTAGAATTAGCCATAATAGATGGAGGCATTATTGATGGTATTCCCGTTATAACGGTATCAGTAAATGGTTTTGGTTAAAATGAACCTTCAAATGGAAAATTTGAATCTTCATCTGGTTGCGTAGCTATTATAGAATATCGAACAGAAAAAGTTTTTCATGTTGACATACAAAATAAGATATGTTATGTCTGCCATCTTGCCGAAAGATAAAATCGTGTCGCAAGGAAAAGCCCATGGGCTATGAAAATTAGGGTTATGACCAAAACTGTATTAGTCTGGAAGGTTTCTCAGAAAGTAATAGTAGTGTACACAAGTATAGACCCTATAGGATAACTCGATTTTGCAAAATGAATAGGAGTTCTCCGACCAACAACTAATCGCAGGTATATCAGAACTTTTTGGAGATGAAACCATTGAGTGGATACAAAATAGCTGCCGTGATTGGCAGACTTGGGCGGATCTCGTAATATCTTCGGATGAGTTAGATGACCTCGAGGAATGCATTCTGAATCGTATGCTAAATAAGAGAGAAGAGATACGATTGTACGTCACATTGTTGCAAACACTCTTACGTCGAAATAGCGGAATACCGTTAACACGGCAACTCGATCGCGTATATAAAAACATGCAGGACAAATGTCAATTATATTTCTCGAGGACGGATGTAAGATAGTTCCCAGAATTAATTCAATGTATTATAAAACGATAATAGCAATGGTGGGAGTACTATATAATCGCGAAGAATGCTGCTGGCAATGCAAACAACATACACTTAAATAAGAAAACACAAAACTAGAGTACTTCGGGGCCGTGTTGAGCATACGCTAACTGAGAGGATATTTGGATGGTTATCATTTCACAGTAGTAAACGACTATCAAAACCGACCCGATGGATTATCAAAAGTCGATAATCCATCGGGTCGTTAAGCACGTTAAGCAATCGAATTACAACAATATGCACTTTCGCTACAAACAACTGGACTAGCTCAGATACATATCAAGTGCCAATGGTATAATAAGTTAAAAGAGAAAATTGCGACCAACCCGCAAACGTTCCCTAACTAGTGCAGAAAAGACAATAGAAGCTACCGCCACATATTGCATCGCGTCGACTATAATGATACAAGTGAAAACGAGGAAATTATGCGTGCCGAAAAACTTACGCCAACAGATTCTGACCGAGGATCATGATAATACAACAGCCAGTCACTTAGGAATATCAAAAACAATCGCTCGTCTAGAGCGATTGCATTATTGACCTGGTATGTTTCAAAAAGTAGCAGAGTATGTCAGAAACTATAATGTCTACCAGATGTACAAAACCAAACAACAACTCGCCGGTACAATGCGAGATAATAATAAAGAGTTTATAAGAGGCATATGAACTCGTGCGAATTAATCTAGCAAAAACTTACCAAAAATAAGCCCATTATAATAACTTACGTCAAAGGAAATGGGTGCCATACGTCGGCAATCATGTAATAAGGAGAACACGCGTACTGCCCGCTCTGAATCGCGAGAATAGAAAGGTCGCTTAAAAATCTATTTCCTAAACTCCGTAACTATGGTGGTCCGGGTAAGTACAGTAGCTATGGGACATATAAGTACCAACAAGGGGCACTGCACCCATGGATCTATCGGAAACTCCACCACCGAGAGAACGATGAGTTGTATGAAGAATACCCGGAGGCCCGGTTATCTCTAACTAAGCACAACCCAGATTCTATGCACGGCTGCCAATCGGATCAGAAACGCGATGTCTATATGGTAGTAATGCTGGACGAAGAAGAAGTGGCGGTCCCAGCAGGAGCCACGAAATAGCAAGTTCGCTGACACGAAATGAGAAGGAGAATTCATCTAAATAGACAGGGCGATATCACCACACAGGACTTTGAGAACTAAACACGTAAACCTATATATTTATGCATTCTCCTACCTCCCTCTTAAATAAAGAGGGGAATATAACAAAATATTACAAGGCGATCACCCTAATTTGAATCACGTTCGCGCCACGAGTAGCCTGTGCCAAGCAGCAGCTACTACCCGTTTTTGCTACCCACATGAATCGGTCCTGAGAATATACTTATAGAGACTGCGATCCGTATCAAGGCGAGTGCGCCCCTTGACAGTAATATATTCTACTAGAGAACAGCTGTTTTAACAGATTGACAGCCTTGCATGTTCGTGCATATTTCTTTTAGTATTTTATAACTTACGTACTACGCCCTCTATTTGTCTTCCGGACAACTTGAGTGCCATACTGTATCGTATCCGTAAATCATAGAGTTAGAGTATTAGCGACAGATGATAGGTCGTTACAGGGTTGGAGAGTCATAGTTACCGACAGTCGGTAAGGTAAAGAATTCGTTTCACTCACTTGTTTGCAAGAGGTAACGTGACGATATTTAGAAATAGAATGAAAAGGGTGTTATTAAAATTTCTACGCACATAATAATTTTAGATAAAATAAAGAAGAATAAGGAAATTTCTAAAACAGAAACACAAGAATTTACAGAAAGAAATTATAAATCCCGTTCATCATGTATTTGGAGATCACCGTTATTGTCGTAAATATCAAGTACCTTGTAGAATAGTAAAGTATTGATCTGAAAGGAGCATATGATAACGTCAACCTTGAAATTTTAATACGTATTTTAAGAAAATTAAAAGTTCCAAGAAAAATTGTAAACTATATTGTAAATTTAATTGAAAACAAACAGAAATGTTGCGATTATTAATGGCATAGAATTCACTCAAAGCCATAGAAACAAGAGCTTATCACAAATGGGTATATTTGGAGCCCTTTCCTATTTAATAATTTTCTGTCATGTTATTATCCAACTTATTATCCAGAAATCAGAAGAAAATCTTGCAGTGCTAAAAGAATGGTTCTTTAATATAAATCTTAAAATATCCATGTGATGCGGCATTCTTAATATGCTACTTTCAATGTGGAATTTTAATTGGGAAATACACCCACTAACCATGATTCAATTAATTATCAGATTAGATCCATTAATTCTTAGGTCAGCATTAGAATGGGGTAGATTTCTGTTTCATAATGCGAGGGCATATCGCACGAAAGACTAGACGTGTTACATGACCTTAATCAATGTGTTTCACTACCTTTCTGAAACTACTCTGAAAATTATAAGGGGGAAACTGATACCTAATATCCTTGTTAAACCTCATTTTTATAATAATAAAAGAAAACACTACTGACTGATTTGGCAATTGAATTTCTCAAAGAGGTATCAGACGTATCATTTAGTATATTATATTATTATGCATAGGTCAATATCTGTTAATGGATTTGACAAAGTATGTAAAATATTATAAAACAAATTTTCTTGAGAAGTTAACAATAGAAGAAGATACAGGTTCTTGGTCAAAACAACCGATTTAAAAAAAAATTGTTTATACTAGTTCTTAAACTTTTGTTAGAGAAATTAATTTTAATTTATTTAATTTTTTGAAGATCTGAAAGCCAAAATAATCATAATTATTATTAAAATTGTCATTTTGTCACACTTAAACTAGAATACTCACATAATAATCAATTCTTACAGATTTCTGAATAGCTTCAGTCCAAAAGCATTCAAAAGAAACGTTTTAAGACATGGATTATCAAAATTCATGCACCGGTTCAGTCTGCAGGTTACGCGCAAGCTCTGAAAATACAGTTATGAGAAAATTACATTTAAAGTTACACTTCACTGATATTACAATTTCTTCAAACATTACAACTCAGTCCATATTATAACATTATGATTCACTTCAGCAGCTGTTCTTAAATACAAAACATGATTTCATCATCTTAATAATGCAGTGCGTGCCAATTGTAACTTGAAAGAAATTAATGTTACTTCAGTATCAAATAGAAGCATCATACGCTTAGAAGTAAAAGTAATTTACATAGCAGTAATAGATTTGAATATCTTTCTAGATGTGATCCCTTTGACTCAAACTGATGTTTTCCTCATGAGAAGTTGACTGAGATATTTCATTTTCCTTGGTATGCTGATTTACTGAAAAAAATATCATAAATTAATACATTCAAAAAGTACATTAGGTACTGATAAAATAAGATGACTTACCTGATTGAATGAACGTATTGCAGTAATCCATTTTTAGTATCTTTTATGATCTTGAAAACATTTATACTTTTTGACAGCTTTAGAAGTAAACACTCACAGGAACATAGGATTAGGTTGCGCTTTTTCAACGCAGTACGGTGTTGCGATCTGTGCAAGTACCAAAAAATCCGCGAATTTAAAAAAGATAGTAATTTAAAAATAATCACTTAAAGCTTGAAAATTTTTCTTATGGCTTTATTCATAACTAAAACTTTATCTTTCAGTTATTTATAGCTTGTAAATCAATTTAAATTATAAAAAAATAGGTTATTTCATGATTTATATGTACACCCCATTAAGCTGTTTTAATTTTTTTTAAATATTGTCATATGTACCTAAAATTCAATGTTTTTCAACATTTACGTGACAGTAAATTTTAAATAAGTGTGCCCTAAGCAAGGCTAAACATCAGTAAAAGTGAAAAGCCTATTTCAGTGGTGGATAAGAAACAATTTATCCCGTAAAATAAGAAATGAATCGTAAATAATTACGAATTAACTTTTATTTCATTATTAATACTATTTTACTTTAAAGTCATTTTTCTTAATTCATTATTTTCATAACTTCCACTTGTGTTTTGCGCACCATATTTTATTTTTATGATTCAATTGTATGGTAATCTACTCCTTAAATATGTTGTCTATAACTCTATGTTAAAACCTATTGATAAAATTGTAAATACAAATTTTGGCTCTGTAATAATTTTTATGCAAATAAAAAGCTAAAAACTTAATTTAGCTATATAGTTTAAAAAAATGAAATAAAAAATAATATTGCAACATAGATTTCTAAGTTTACTTAAAAGAACACATAAATTGTAAAGTTAGATATCGTGAATTAGAGACAAGGTTGACGAAATCGAAGTAACTTTTTAATTTGACTGAAAGAATTTTAGTAAATAATTGTTGTATTTTAAAGTTAATTGGTGGCCCATACCTCTTTAAACAAAACAAATATTGACTTACTCAGATATTTTTTGTATATCCAAGGCCAATTCTATGAATATCATGAATGACTACGTGAATAAGTATGGTAACAGATTCAAGAGAAGAATGTACATTAATAATAAAAAACCTTTTTCCCCTACACTTTTGCCTTCGCTTAAAAGAATCTAATATCATTAACCCCATATAATTTATAATTATTTCTGTTTGAGAATCAGCATTTGTGATGAGTATCTGGTAATGACATATACTTGACTTATCCAGAACTATCTGCCAGGATAATCAAGCGGACAATGCACACTCTACAGATTCAAACTGTACACTGTGCTGATATTCTACGCGGAAAAATTGTATACGGTAAATTTGTGCACAACGATTTTCTACATCTAATTTTGATTCAAAATATATCGATTATAAATCTTCACATGAAAAAATACTACACAATAATGTTCTACTCGTAGTTTTCGATAATATTGTGTCAATTGGAAGCCCCTGGACTATCTATAATTCCATAAAAAACTATGTGTAGAAAATTGTTGTGTAGTATTTTTTTGTGTAGAGATTTATAATCGATATATTTCCAATCAAAATTAGGTGTATACAAATTTTCCGTATACAATTTTTCGGTGTAGAATAACAGCAGCATGTACAGTTTGAATATGTAGAGTGTACATAGTCCCTAATCAAGCACGAGTCCTACTTTTTCAATCAGTCTAAGTAGCAAATCTGAACAATATTTTCAACCTGAAGAGCGATCATGCAAGTTATGGTAATGGGTAAGATACAGGCTTAAGCCTGGACAACCGTATAGGGAAAAAAAGCTCAGCGACTATTACCCCACTACAACACTTTTCCAGTTAAACCCTCTTCATAGCGCGCTACAGGAATGGCTCCTATCATTTTAGGGACTCTTAATCTTTTTACATGCTACTAACTCATCGACGAGCAACATCTCCCTAATAAATTGTCTCCAGAACTTAATATATTTATAAACAAAAATATAGTTTATAAACCCAGTAAAAGCGCACTTTTTTCAGTAAGCTCATTCGATTTTCCTTTGTTTACCCCGAAAATATTGCAAGTATATTGTTTTTCTTTTATAACATTATTCCCTCATACAATAGAGTTTTCAAAAAATATTTGTAGAATTTGCGCTGTTTGAATTATATTTATGATAATCCTGTTTGCACAATATTTCTCGTATTTATTCAATTTAACGTTTTATTTATAATCATGTGAGAAGTGATATCAAATCATGCATGTTCAAATAAATATTACTCGTTATAAGCTTCCTAATATTTGACAGCTTTATGTAACTTCATGTAAATATCAAAATAAACTTACTCTTTTTAGAACATACCTAAATAACACGCAAGCTGAACTCCTATTTTGGCTCTAATCCAGGTAGGTTGTTGCATCACGTGTGTAAGATCATCTAAAATGAAGAGTTGTTTATCAACAAAAATAAAATTAAAGTTACAAAATAATTCCACCGTCCTTGCTCTGGTGGGTCTAAATTTACTCCAAACGAATTACCACGGTACTGCAAAATAACCCGAGCCCCGTCATCGGCCTCAAATAACGCGTAAATCCTCATTTCGCCTCAGTGCAGCCATTTCCATACATCCGTAAACCGCAGACGAATCCCAAATCTTCTCTACCTCCGCGAACTGGGTCAACCGTTCTCCCGGAGATAAAAATCAAAGCCGGCACGGTATATACACCGAAAAACGGAGAAAACAATCGCGAGACGAAAAAAAACGAAGAACGGAGAAGAGCTCTCGTTGCAGGCGCAGATTACACGCCGAGCTCTCTCTCTCACCCTCCTCGAAATCCCTAAAATACTCGGTGCGGAAGATCTCGAGAGGCGAGCGTGTAGACACACACGCTCGCGTACACTGGACTCTTGGCGGAGCCGCAGAGCGTCCAAGAGATCGTTTCCTCGCGTGTGTACGGACACGTACGGGCCGCGCGCCGGACGTCTCCTCCTCGAGGGTAGTTAACACGTTTTCGAGGTATATATAAATAGCGGACGTGCAGGGCAGCGAAGAGTGTACAGTGGCGGCGGAGAAATCTTATCATCGGCCGGCACCAGGGGACCTCAAGTGCCAGGTAAACAGATCCCGATCTGAGATTTCCCATGCGGGATTGACTTGCTTGCCAGTGAGAGAGAGAAAGAGAGAGAGAGAGAGAGAGAGAGAAAGACCGAAAGCGAGAGAGAGAGGATGAAGCGCGCGGGGCAGTCAGCCGGCAAGTTTCGTTTCCTTTCGTTATGTGTACGAAGTGAGCGTGGTGTCCGTCACTCTGCGACGCGCGCTCTTATGCTCTCGATTTAAGAGAAGAAGATGTTGAATTTTCAGGCTAGTTGCTAAAATTAACATTTAATTTAAAAACCTTTCCATTTTGTTTGAAATTATTTTTATATAAATTTTGATTTTAGCGAATGGTATGGAAGTTCGACATGAAAGTATTTGCATAGAAATAATGTTTTATGCAAATACTTTCCCGAAGTAGTTACGTAAAAATGAACTTTTTGAATTATATTTTGATTTTATTGAATAGCATAAAAGTTCGATACGTGAGTTCATTTTTTTCACTTTATTAATGAAGTAAAATTAGATTCTCTTTGTTGCTTGATGAATGATACGCTTGGATGCGAACTCAATATTTAGTACATATAATGGGATTACTTTATTATGTTTCTACTAGGAATTATGTGTAGAGAAATATGTTCTATAAATGTATAAAAAGTGATTGTTTATTTTCACGGTGTATTAAAAATTACTGAAAGGCAATAAAATAATAATTTTAGAAGACCTATTGATATATACTTATATAAAAATTACAAAATATGTAGATAAATTTCTGATAAATTGCTTTTTCGTATTATTTTGAACATATTCTATCGACGTTAACTATATGGACAAAATTGTGTGCGTAGATCATTTTTCGATAACAACCTTTAAAGGATTTATTGAAAGATTACACATAAAGATTTTTTTGAATGCAGTAGGTTAATATTTGACAATCTGGTATTACAAACTTTTGAAACTTAGGTTGGTTGAAGGTGAATAACAATATTTAATCATTTTTATCTTTCACTAATCGTCGATGTTTCGAATTTCTTGGACGTTTAAACGGTTAAGATACGCAGCCCGGTCGAAATGTGCAATATTTTTTACCACCGTTAAACAGACTGAGATATTTTTACTTTTATACAATTTTTAAGTTTTTAATAAGTTAATTTATAAGTGTGGTTGTATTGTATAGGGTAAATTCCTTAAGAGAGCTACCGATGAATAGCCGAAACGCCAACAATTGACGAATTAAAAAAATAGATTTAATTTTTAGTATTCACCTTCCACCAATCCTGGTCCATAAAGGTCGTAATACCAGATTGTCAAATTTATACTTCGGACGTAAACAATCAAGGAAGTAGCTTTAAAATTATCTTCCTAATAAACTTTATTATCAGTAATGTTACATTCATTTATTTACAATATTTATTGATTTTCAGTATCTTCTATAATTGAAAGTGCAATTTGAATATTCATTCTTCGTAGCTTTTTGTGTGAGAGATTAAAATTTTGACGCTTTAATTGATTTTCATTGTTTGTATAGTATAGAAGACTTGAGGGATGTTTTCAGAAAGTTTTAATTACTAGATCCTCAAACAATCATAAAGAGAGCTAGTTATCAAAACATTTGTTCAGAACGTATATCGAACATTTAAATTATGTAGACAAGGTAAACAATTTATACTATTTCCTTAAAATTAATCATTATGGAATAAATTAATTTCACAATTTAATTTTTACGTTCATTTAAGCAATTTCAAAGATAATTGTTTAATTTTTACCTTTCAAACAAACACTCCGATGAAAATTCATATTCACTTCGTACATAACACTAATGTCCCACGTATTTTACGATTTCGGTCGCTAATTCTAGACCTATTTGCTTGCAAAAATTTATTAATATACTATAGTAGGGGTGCCCGGAAGACTAAAGGTAGTCAAATCCAGAATTCCAGTTAAGGGAAATATTAAGGCGTTACAAGATAGCTTTGACATTTGGAATAGAACCCTAATTTCTCGTATATGGATCTGTTCCGGAAGTATGATTATTTAAGCCAAACGTAATCTCAAAATAGCTTTTCTTTCACATTACTTTAAATAACTAGCTAAATATGGATTTTATGAAAAAAATCACTGTAATAAAGATGTTTAGAATTAAATTTTGTATACTAGTTCTTTTCGAAAGTTCAAAAATCAATTTTAATAGTTCAAAATAACCGTCGAAGGGTAAAATTTGAAATAGTTTGAGCATAAAAAAAATATGTTAAAGAATGTTGAATGTTGCTAATAATTCATTTAGGTATGTCTCTAAGTGTGCCTGTAAAGATGCCACTGGTTCGATTTACAAATTTCAAAATGGCCTTATTGCAACGTTTCTTATGCAACATTTTGGATTCGCTGTCACGTCTGTCCCTCTGCGAATTGTTTAATGCATCCGATGGCAAATTAGAGGTTTTAACGTCTATTTTATGCATGCAAAATTAAAAACTTTTTGTTTAAAATTACCCCTTTTTTAAGGAAAAACACGAAAATGGCTTTTCGTAAGGGGTATTATCTTCGTACTTTGTAATATTTAAGTATCGAAAGTAAGTGTATTGGAATGTACTTACAAAAACACGAATTTAAAAAAAAACGTTACCATCCGGCCAATATATTTTTTTGCAACAGTGATTACAGGCTATCTAATGAATATATTCACTTGAAACTTGAAGTGACAGTAGTAGAGTGTATATTCTAATAGCTGAATTTTTTCCGATCCTTCTGGCCAACCTGTTCGGAATAAATGGTCGTGGAACCGTGTGATATCGCGCAAAGCGGGCCGGTGCGTGACCGCATGCTTCTCCTCTCGTGGTATCAGGACGCCGCGGAGGTGGAGGGGGGCACCATTGGCGAGTTCGCGCGTCACGATTTCCTGTTCCCGTCCCCCTCCACCACCGTGGCATCGTGACGCTACGAGAGGAGAAGCAAGAGGCCACGAGCCGGCGGCTCTGCTGACTGCTTTTTGGCCGCTTCGCGCGACATCGCACGGTTCCATGCATGGCCACTTATTCCGAACCGGTTGGCCAGAATGATCGGAAAAAGTAAGCTATTAGAGTGTGCAGTCTACTGCCATTTCAAGTGTCAAGCTAAAGAATTCATTAGATGACTAGTAATCACTGTTGGAAAAAAAAATATCTCAGCTCCTATTGGTCGGAAGGTAACGTTCTTTTTTTTAAACTCGTATATTTTTAAATACATTCCAATGCACTTAGTTTCGATTTTTTGATATTACAAACTACGAAGATAACGCTCTTTATCAAAAACCATTTTCCAGTTTTTCCTTAAAAAAGAAGTCATTTTCAAACAAAAAATTTTTAATTTTGCATGCATAAAGTATACGTTAAAAGACCCTAACATGACAGAGAATCCAAAATGTTGCATAAGAAACGTTGCAATAGGGCGGCATTTTGAAATTTGAAAATTGGACCCAGGGCATCTTTTTACACACACCTAGAGGCATCCCTAAATGAATTATTTGCAATATTAAACATTTTTTAACATATTTTTTTATGCTCAAACATTTTTCAAATTTTACCCTTCAACGGCCATTTTAAACTATTAAAATTGATTTTTTAATTTTCTAGAAGCAAAATTTAATTCGAAAAATCTTTATTACAGTGACTTTATTTCATAAGATTCATATCTAGGGAGTTATTTGAAGAAATGGTAAATATAAGCTACTTTTAGGTTACGATTGGCTTAAATAATCATACTTCCGGTCCATATCCATGTACGAGAAAATAGGGTTGTACTCTAGAGGTCAAATTCATAGAGGTGTTACTCCAGAGAGAAAAAGACAGCTGTTAACTATATATGCTAGCGTAGAGAGAGAGAAAGCGCGCAATAGAAAGTTAGAGAGAGAGAGAGAGAGAGAGAGAGAGAGAGATAGATAGATAGATAGATATATAATGTTTATTTGTAAATATTACAAAACATGGTTTACATTTAATTCTTAGTATAAAATAGAGAGAGAGAGAGAGATTGAGAGAGAGAGAGAGAGAGAGAGAGAGAGAGAGAGAGCGCGCAAGCGGAGATGCCTCTCTAAAGAAAGCTGAACGACCGTAGACAGGCTGCCCTACGGCTCCTTCCCTCTATGAATAATACCTCTATGGTTAAACGCCATTTTTTGACGCCTTAATATTTCTCTTAACTAGAATTCTAGATTTGAACTCCCTTACTCCCTGCCTTTATCATTATTAGCTCAGCTCGATAAATATTTCTTAACAAATCACTAGGTAATTAAAACGTTAGCAACTCTTTGTATACATAAAATAAACTGAAATTTACCTAGCAAAAAAGATTACATGCATTTGAATTAATAGTAATTTATAATAAAAAATGTTATGTATAACTTTCCTCATAGCCCAATATATTTTAGCTAACCGACCGTTCTTAGACTTGCTGCAAATTCGAGGTGGTACTAGTAATGTACACTTAGCGAATACCTGCCAAACTCTTCACTAAAGAACAATTTTTATTTTTTTACGAATAAAATAATATTTTTGACTCGTTTAAAATGAAAATACATATATGAACGTTAGTATCTTCGCCGGATATTTAAATTTCCAGATATTCGGGAAAATCACTCTGACTCCTTCTCGAATAACGTCCGAGCGCGTAAGCGAGCATAAAAAGAAATAAAGAGGAGGAGCGCGACGCGACCCATCGATGAAGTCCCAGAGGAGATTTCCGAACGAATGAAGGGGAGAAATTTCTTGCTAGAGAGAGGGCGAGAGCGAGAGAGAGAGAGGAAAAAAGAGTCTTCCGAGTGGTTTTTTCAAATCCGTCGAGGGTTTAAAGGCGTAGCTCGCCACCGCATCTCGTCCAAGCTCTTTTTTCGTTTCCAGTATAATGTTACTCGCTTGCATGTCCATGACTTGTCTACTGTTCTCTTCTTGTTACTTTAAAAAGAGTATTTTACTTTTACGAATATTTATGTCCTTTAAATGTTCTGAAACTTTATTTCCTGATATTTCATCTTGAATCAACAATTAATTGAAATATCAAAATTTTCTGTCTTCGCATGACATGATGCTCTATAATTTTTTAAATATGGTAGAAAATCATCACTAATTCCTTAAATTACGATGGCAAAGAATCTTTGCCCTTGGAGATTTTTAAAACTTTAGTAAAAGTACGCTGATGAAATGTTTAATTACTTACAAAGATACATCTCTTGTCTATCACAATACTTTCTAGTCACAAATAGTATATTACGACACTAGGCTGGAAAGTTGGATTTCCGTGCGCGTGTGATGATAAGGCCGAGGCGAAGCCGATATATATATATATATATATATATATATATATATGTGTATGTGTGTGCGTGTGCGTGTGTGTGTATGTATATTGCGGTTACTGCTATCGAAACAAGCGGCAGTAAACGTTTTTGAGCCAATCAGAGCACGAGTTGGTTGATGTCGTCTATAAAAGTCACACTTCCCAGCCGGATATGAGGCTGCGGAAGACGTACTTTCGAGCCGGGAGGAAGAAAAATAAATTTGTTATTTTTATTTCATTTAAATATATATAATTGAAATCATAGTCAATAAGATATTAATGTATTTTTGGCACTGTAGTTGTTAATTATTATTTATTAATATTTATACGATAACTTAAAATAATTCATTTAATTGATAAGCTAATTACAAAAAACATATGAAGTTGTATAACGTTTCGGTGGCTATTTCTCCGCAAATTCGAACGTGTGTAATTGTAACTGTACGCGTAGATTTGTCGCTGCATATGGATCTAACGTAATTGGTTGCGTTGTGGATTGCCCCATAGCTAAGTGCAATGACGAACCTATGGGCAATTGCTACCGTAGATGCCGAAGAGGACTGCGAAATAATCGTTGAAACGTACATTGCACGGCATAATACGTTATTGTTAATTGGCTCGCTGAGCCATCGCTTTTAATCTTTATATGCCTGTAGAATTACCTACACTGCTCAAGTTTGAAAATTACAGTTAAACTGGAATAGTATTTTTATGAAGTATAGTAGCTACTACTTGAATTGTATAGTTATTTAATAATTAGTAAATAGTAAAGTATTACAAGGGAATCTTTTCAGTTGTACAATGCATTTCGAAGTCTAACTACATTAAAAAGGTTGTTAGTGGACCATAAAATAATGATTTATAGTCCATTTCCCCAACTGTTTTGACATAAAAGAATGCGACAGCTTCAAGTTTCTCAATTTTGTCTCTTTTTGGTATTTTTGACAAAATTGGTAAATTGATGCAGTTCGAGAGACCAATCGCTTTATTATTATGAGACTCATAAAAAATAAGACAAACAGTGACTTTTTATTAATTTTGTAAGCTTTTTCTTGAATCTGAAGTCATTTTTTACAAATTATTCTTCATTCATAGACATATCAAAACTTCAAATTCAAACCCAATGCATTAAGAGAATAAGACGCTTTTAAACCGTGACATTTTTATTGTTTACAAGTCCACAAATTAAGAATAATTTTTTTCAAACAGCTTTAAACTGTGAAAAGCAGTATAAGAAAAGTTTAACGAAAAAGAACTTTGTTTAATTTTTAGTACATTCCAAGAAGAGCCAAACAACCGTCACAAAAATATGACACCTCAAAGTTCTTTCAATAAATATGATATTGACAATAGTGATTTATCCTGGTGTGCAGGATTAAGATTTTGAGGTTTTACAATGGTGAAATTAAAGTATTATATGACGAAGTATTAAAAAAATAGTAAAAAAATGTTTCGAAAGTTGTCTTTTAAATATAAACAGTTTCATAGACTCATAAAAAACATTTTTTTCAGGATTTAAAGGTGTCGTGCCCCTTAATGCATTGGGTTTCAATTTGAGGTTTTGATACCCCTATGAATGAAGTATAATTTATAAAAATGACTTTAGATTGAGAAGGAGCTTACAAAAATAATAAAAAATTACTGCCTAGCTTTTTTTTTTTATCACTATCATAATAATAAAGCCATTGGTTTCTCGAACTGCATGAATTTACCAATTTTGCCAAAAATACAAAATGAAAAAGACAAAATTAAAAAAATTTAAGTTGTCGCATTCTTTTATACCACAAAGGTTGAGGATATGGACTATGAATCATTGTTATGTGGTCCATTTACAACTTTTTTAGTGCAGTTAAACTTCGAAATGCGTTGTACACCTGAAAAAGTTCCCTTGTAAGTACTAAAAAGTACTTTGGTAATATTTTAAATAGATATTACTATTATATAATTGTAGATATATTTTTTTATAATGCAATTTTTTTTGTCCTTTAAAAACATTTTAAATTAATTTTTTTTTATTTTACAACAGTTGAATAAAATTAGATGCTGTAACAAAAAACAATAAGCTTAATGTATAAATCAAATATATATTATCTTTTAGAAAACATGCTTTGTCCCAACACAATTGACAGACTAGTTTTCTGGGTAGCGACTTATTTTGCGCTTGCTACAAACAAAAATGTAAACTCTTACGTATATCAAGATACAAATTTTATTTGTTTCCAGAGATTTCAGAATACTTTGTATAATTTTCGACAGCTATCCCAGAAAATAAAATTTTTAATTCATATATGGGTATACATACCTGTTATCATAAAATAAATTTCTAAATTTGCACATTAACATTTCGATGAATCCTAAGAGAAAAGACCTATCTGACGAGCTACGATTAGAAAAGACGTACCTTTTTAAGGTTATTTCTTACACTAACTTTGAAGTTATATAATTATTATAAGAGAATTTAAATTATATCTATTGTTAAATTTGTAATACTACTGATGTATGATTATCATCTTTGCGTCATTAAAAGTGACAAATCGTTTTATAACAAGTTTTCAGCATTGAATAGAGCCTACAAAACAACCTCAAAAAAGATAGTACGTTTGTAATTTCAATACGCAGATAGGTCTTTTCTAATCATAATGCGTGAGATAGGTATTTTCTAATCGTAACGCATACGATAAGTCATTTCTCTTAGGACCCATCGAATTTTAATGTTTATATATATATCAACTTTAATGATTTTGGCTGACCAAACGAGATTAAAATTTTATAAATTAACATATGATTGACGATTGGTTATGTTTGTTCATTTCTTTTTCTGATACTTGTATGATACTTATATACATCTTAATAATGAAAGATTATTAGTATAGTATTATTATTATTGTTATTGTTATTGTTGTCATTGTCATTGTCATTGTCATTGTCATTGTCATTGTCATTGTCATTGTCATTGTCATTGTCATTGTCATTGTCATTGTCATTGTCATTGTCATTGTCATTGTCATTGTCATTGTCATTGTCATTGTCATTGTCATTGTCATTGTCATTGTCAATGTCATTGTCATTGTCATTGTCATTGACATTGTCATTGTCATTGTCATTGTCTTTGTCTTTGTCTTTGTCATTGTCCTTGTCATTGTCATTGTACTAGTAATTATCATAGTCATTGTCGTTGTCGTTATCGTTGTCATAAAACGAGTGTGACACGTAAAACTCACTGTTCGTACATGTGCGTATTTTATAGAATAATATTTTATACAAATATTCACCTACCACTTCTTCTCCTTTTATACTAGGCCGATAAGACAAATTAGAACTACAAACTGTGGAATCTCACCACTGCTTCTTTTTTTTATACTTTCCTCTTTCTTTCATTGTATTTGTATCTCTTTCTTTTTGCTTTCATTCTGCACTTTGTTTCTACGGACGAACACTTCCTGTTTCTGCCGCGAAAAAGCTCACGCGAAATTTCATATATATATATATATATATATATATATGAATTTTCGCGTGGAGCTATATATATATATACCCACATGCACGAACTAGTTTTGCTCGTCACTTTTTGCTCTGCGTGCGATAAGAGCAAGTTTATTTTCGCGTACTTCAATTTCTTTCTCTTTTGTCTTTTGAAATTCTTTCAACTCTTTTGTGATAAGAGAACGTACATTTAATGAAAGGCGTTTTCTCGTGCACGAAGATGCAGGATGTAAGTACATAGTTTCGTTCTTCTATTGATAATAATATACAGTTTACATTATGATTTCGACGTGTATTCATTTTTGGGTACTTTAGTCTTTATAATAGGGGAGAGTGGAACCTTTTTATACATCCATACTCGTATTTGAAACTAGAAATAAATACATTAAGTAAATAAATATAGGACTGATCATTTTTTAATAGTCATTTGCGGCCATATATTTCACGACTATTATACACAAATTGCAAAGATATGATTTTTCAAAGAACAATATAAAATCAAAATTTTAAAAAGTAATGTGTACAAAAATGTCCTATTCTTCCCTACTGAATGTAATATTGTACAAAAATGTACGGTATGGTAATATTAATATTAAACAGTAAAACACCGATAGGGCTATATTATAACTAAAGTAAATTTTCCACTTTGTCGAGAATGTATAACTTTCTAAAGTTTCCCAAAGTTTTGAAAATATTGCAGTATTTTCAACTCTAGGTACATGGAGTAATAAAAGAAATAAAAATTAGGTTGCATTGCACAAGCTTAATCACCTTTCATATGACTTATTCAACTAAGAACAAAATTGCACAATATTCTGTATGATAAGCGAGACATTTTTGGCATTTGACTTACGTCAAAGTGAGATTTCTTTAAATTACGTATACGGGCACTGCTGCCTTCAGACCCGACCTCCGTTACCGAAAAATCCAAAAAGATATTTTCATTAAATGTCCCTGAATAATTCGGACTGTCAGCGATTCGAACTCATGCCCCTTAATAGCCATAGACCTTCCGAAATTTGTTAAAAAAAAATATTTATATACATGCATATTTATTTCATTTTTTCAAAATACAACCAATACATTATTTCTTTTTAATTGAATATTTTTACACATCGATTGAGCGGACAAATTGATGAATTTTGTTCAAACTTGATAAATAAGTGAACAGTATCATTTCTAAAATTCTGATAGCATGATTTTAGTACATTCTTTGAAGGATTCCATATATTTTGGGAGTCATCCTCTGGTTCACACGGCATACAGGAAGGCTACATAAATCTAAAGAAAGAAAATGACGACAAAAACTGCCACATCAGGATTATCCTTATCATTAAAAGAAGCGAAATGTACATGACTTGAAATCATATTTGATCATTTTAGCCAATGCGCTGATGTAACAGATTTTGTAATATAAAACTATATACATGGGACATCATATAAAGAACAAATCGTTAATGATTTTTAACGCGGATAGGGTGCGTTTTAGAGAACAATTTGTAATAACATTTTTTCTAGCAAATTACCCGTAGAATACATATGAATTTGTTCAGACGTTTATTTCAACATTTCTGATTGGTTGACAAAATATGCACCTACTAGGATAATTTTAAGTCGGAAAGCTTAATTTTTTTCATTTTTGTCTTGAAATTTTCCTTGTGATAGGATCTTTGAAATGAGTCCCGGCAGAAGATAGCTCGAGATTTGTAACAAAAGTTATGTCAATTCAAACAAATTAATGTCTGTCTGTGTTAATTAAATGGGATTTGGCGTACTTAGTCCTAGAGAAGCTGTTTGTAATAGTCAATAAAAGAGTTTTCTTAAAAACATGTTAGAAACATGTTTCGGATAATTGGCAATCAAAATACATCATTTTTAGAAAATGTCTGTATGGATGTGTGTGTGTCTGTTTATGTGCACGTATGTGCGATATTTAGGTTTTAGTTTGTTAGGTTTTTTTAAAGGTTAAAATTAATATAATTAATTCGATTAAAATGCAATTTACAAGAGTCTAAACTTAGCTATCTTTTAAGATCCGAAATTTTTGATAAGGTAATTCCCTTCAAAATTGTTATATCTCGGAAATGTATCATGAAAATTTATTGAAGAAATTTGAGTTGATTAGGAATATGGAGAAGCATATTCAGTCAAATTTTTTAGTGTTAATACTTTTCTATTTTCGAGAAAAAAATAATTTTGTAATAAAAATCGATTTTCTATGTCGTACAATAACTTGAGTAAAACGGCACTATTTTCTTTGAAAATTTCCAGAAAGGTAGCTTTCAACTATCTCTTAGCTAAGTTCTTTACCCGTATCATGAGGACTTTAATTTTTCAAGATATTTGAGGTTATGGTTAAAAAAAATCTTTTTTGATCGTTTATACGAGTATCTCGAGAACGACACGGTTACTTTTTACTAACTAGAGCTTATTTATTTCGTTCTTTAATGATGATTCGGAATTAAATTGAAGTTTTAAGATTTGTCAACTCGTTTCTGTTTTATAACAATTTTCTTATTTTACGATATTCTGAAATCCATCAGGTAAATTATTTTGGTATGTAGAAATAATATAATAGTTTCAGTGTAAATACATTCTAAAGAGAATAAAATTATGTATCGTCCACTACATGAATTTTTTTATAAGCTATTTTCTTTCTTTTGTTATACACAAAAACATCTATTTTTTTTAATCGGCGATATTTTTGAAACATAGAATAGATAGTCTTTATAAATAAATTAAGATGGAAAAGGTTTCCATTATCTCTTGGCAGTCTTGCCTAAGCTCTTTGACCAGAATATGAAATCTTTTATTTTTCAAGATATTTGAGGTTATCCTTTTTTTATTAATTTTTTATTGCCAATTTCTTGGGTATTACAAGGTTATTTTTTACGAATCGCTCATTTTCTTTTTGTTTTTTGATGAAATAATATTTTTTTTTTAAATTCATCGACTTGTTTTTGTTTTATATTGATTTTTCACATTTTCTTTTGTTCTTTGATAAAGATTAAAAATTAAAACGTCATTTTAAATTTTGTCAATTTGTTTTTATATTATAACGATTTTTATATCCATACTTTTTCTTGTGATGATATAATAAATTAACTATAACTCTCTATAAATATATTTGAAAGAGCATAAAACTACCTATTTTCTCCGATGCGAAATTTTTTATAAGCTATCTTTCTTCTTTTGTTATACACGAAAACATAATTCTTTTATTAAATGGCGATATTTTGGAAACATATGATGGAAAATGTTTAAAATAAATTAAGCTGGAAAAGGTAGCTTTTCAATATTTCTTGGCTGCTTTGTAATAGTATAAAAAAGTTTTCACAAGAATATCTATTCTTTTCAAATATATCTTTTAAACTAATAAAAAAAATTTTAATCGAGTTCATTTCCATTTCCTTCCTAACTTTTTTAAATTTTGGTCTTAAAATAATCCTTAGGCATAACAGAAATAATAACTGCAAAAACTGCTATCCGCAAGTCTATTTTAGTTTATTTTAGTCGAGACCCATCATGTTAGTATAAATGTATTAAAAATAACATAAAAATACCTATCTTTTACAACCCAAAATGTTAGATGATTAGGAATTCAGTGAATCTAAGTACTAACATTTATTATATTTAATTTGAATATTTAAATCATTTTAATAAATTACCTGCAGAGAAAAAATCGCTGTGATGAGCATTATTACCTATCATTCTGTAATTTCAGTAAAAAAGTAACTTTTGTCAAACCATCAATAATAAAAAGTACACATTTTTTGAACTATTAATTAGGAAGAGATATAGCAATTTAAAATTAATTTATTACAACAAAAAATTTCATATTGGAATAATTAATTTAGTTTGATAAAGCTAAGTACCAATGAATTGGCAGCGGGTTTTTAATGCAAATTACATGTTAAAATTGATAAAGATCAAAGTTTATTTCTCTATTTTCGTATTAAATATTAACACTCAATTTTCCGATTATTCTAAATACAGTATTAAAATATTTTTAAATTGTAGTGAAAACATAAGTTAATAATTTAATTATCCACAATAATATTAATAATCTAATAAAAGATGGACACATTTATTATTTATCATTTTATAAAGTAGTGTAGAATACAAATAACTTTAATAATTATAAATGATTTTCAAACACACTCAGGGTGATTAAAACAAACTTTCATATAGGGTTTAGTTTAGTTTCAGAGAAATTTTAAGTAGTTCATGAACCCTGATGAGAGATACATAGATGTGCATACGCATACACATAAGTGATGAATATACGTGCTAACTCTATATGCATACGCATATGTATATACACATGCATAAGTTAAGCTACTTATAACATTATAACTATAATAATAGTCTCATATAACTACTATCAAATGAACAAAAGTACATTGTTTATTGAACTATTTATTTATTTAACACTTTTACCAGATACTAGTAGTAAGAAATTCGTGCAATATGTTAAAAACCTATTGTATTCCACAAAGATGTAACTAAGCATTTGATACAGATTGTTTAAGTTAAATTTTACGCACTCTTTTCAGCGTGCAAATATACTTTCTTGCGTACTCATATAAAAATCATGTTTTTACAACTTAGGCATGAAATTTTACAATCCGGTGAGATCGCACAACGTAGGGGCCGGCATTCCGGCCCTTCCATTGTACGATTACGCACTCGTAGCGCAATATTCAGTGTCTGAGTTGCAAACATTATTTCTCTATGATTTCGTAAAATCACATTTCACTCCCTCAAAGCGGGCATAAAAAGCATTTTTTTATGTACACTGTATCAAAAAAATGTTCGGTACACGGGTGTAATCTTTACACCCTAGTGACAAAAACTACTATTTTAGCATCGCAAGTGGAGAAAAATGCATTTTTCGGTATGTAAATGAAAAATTGGTATATTTAGATAACAAATGAATAGTATACCATCTGTACCATCAGAACAATTCTTATTCTTCATAGTTTCTTTCAATACAAAAAACTTAACTTTAAAATCAGAACTATATAAGTTTTAGTTCTGATTTTTATTCATTTATATACATAAGTAAAATAAATTCTATAATTCGAAGAGTTGAGAAATTACGTTCACCAACCAAAGTACATCGATCGATCTATACTGTCCTTAACAAGTTAGCGGGTTGCAGGCCCGACTTCCGCCACCGAAAATATAAAATATGATATTAGAGTATATCGAAAACATCAAAAATATGTGTAATGTATGTAATTTATAGTGTCTTGAACGACTGGAAATGCAAAAATCACAATATAATGATTCGCAAATGTTAGTTAATGTCACCAAAAACATCTACGGGCACGCACTACTCGAATATAGAAACTTTTAGGCTCTGTTCAACGCGATGAAGTTGGATATTTATAGCGTGGGTAATATGAACGGCTTCATCACGTTGGACAGAGCCTAAAAGTTTCACTATTAGTGTAACCCTTGCGCGTAGATGCTGTTGGTCACATTTACTGACTTTTGAGCACAATAACATTCCAAATTTATATTTACAGAATTTTCCATTTTCCATAAAATATCTTTTCCCGAATTTTACATTTATGCAATTTTATCTTTCCGAATATTTAACTACCCCCTTGATTTTGACTATTTCACTTAGAACTCTAAGTACATCTTTTACTTGTTTGTCGTTATTTCCGCGGTTTAACTTCGTGATTTTTATTATAGTCTACATTTCTAAGTTTTTGAATTCTCTGATATGTCCTATGCGGAAAAAGATTTGCACCTAAATTTATATGTCGGCAGGCTATATTGTGAATGGCACTAGTATTTTCGCTGCCTAACCATAAATCGTCTTTTTCGTTGCCGCGCGTCTTACTTTTTGATGCCTGGCATTAATTTTTCGGTGCTAGTCACTGAGTAGGGACCACCACAGGGCGACTGTCAACGCGAACAGTTTCCTAACTTATAAGAGTAAAGAAGTCGACAAAAGCATTACGATATAAAAAAGACCACAAACATAAAATAATATTATTCATCAGCTGAATACGCCTGCTACTTATATAAACGAACGCTCATCTTGTGCGCGAGGATCTCGAAGTTTACAGTCGGCAGGTAAACGTCGTCAGAAAATTGTTTTCCATATATTGCTTCTTTCAATCCTTTGGTTATCGAGGCCTTGTTCTTTCGCATGCGCTTTTTTACATATGCATTATTATTATTGAACTTTGTCAGACTCCCTTGTCAGATTGTTGACGGCTTCGTAGTATTCTCAGACAAACGTAGATTTTGTTGTTAAGCTTATGAGCAATTGTAGGTCGCTCTTCGGCCTGAACAGATATACACCCGCTGGCTCAAGATACCTTCTGCGGCCATGTCAGCACTATGTGTTATTACTACCAGCTCGGTTTGAAATACGGCGATGTATTGGCCCAAGGGCACGGCAACATCCGAGCTTCTGGATTCCATCTGTGTACTACATGTTCTTTCCGCTCGGTATGCTTTTTCTGTCAGTTACACATTCTTGTTTCGAAGTAAGGGTGACTGTATTTCTTGTCAAAAAGGAAGCGCATGTTCATGGCGTCTAGGGTCATCTTTAAGATGTCCCTTTCGTCCAACCCCTTGGGGTTCTTTAAGGTTCCTCCCGTAAGTTTCTCTCCAAGTGCCATTCTGACTATGTGCAGCTCTTTTGTAGCCGCAGCATCGAAAGTCAGTCTGAAAGCCTCATACAATCACTTTAATATTTCCGATCTCAAACCCCAGTTACTACCTATGGCCCTACTTAGTTGCCACAAGGATGCTACGAGCTTGCCGGTTAGATAATGTAGGTGTTCCTTCCAGGATAGTTTGCCGTACATTACACCTAGGTATTTGACTTTGTCCTTAAGTGTCAGCTTCTGCCTGCTCAGAACCAAGTTGCATTGCTTGTTCCACTTGTGCCTCTTGATGAAGACTAGTTTCCCAACATGTGATCGACCCAGTCCATTAGGCAAAGGGAAACTTTGTGCCTATTTAAGACCTCTTTAATTATCTCCTTGATGTATGATTGAAGGCCCCTTCTATGCCCATCAGTTATAGCCTTTAGTCTCCAATCGCATCTTGCTGAAGGAGATCACGATAAGAAGTGCGATCTCTTTAGACCGTTCAGCTCTATAGCCGTGTTAATCTCTGTGGTGCTGCTCTCTTTCTAGGACTGTGTCCCGGATGTATTTAGCAATCAGATTTTTAACAGTCTTGAGTAGGTATGAAGTCAGGCTGATCGGGCGGAAGTACTTTGGGAGGTACATCCGCATTTATCAAACTTCGGTATGAACACTAACCTCGTTGTGCGCCATTTATTTGGGACAACTCCTAGTCCATTACTCGCCCGTGCTAATCTAGTCAATGAGCCGATAATAACGTCCACCGCCTTTTGTAGCTGGGCCGGATATATCCCATCGGGTTTTGGTGACTTGACCGGACTGAAAGACCCCATTGCCCACCTGAATTTGGCTGGCGGGGCGAATTTATTTGGCAGCTGGTAACGCGCCGAGGTCCTGCAGCCACCCCTAGACTCTATGAAGTCAGGGGATTCGTCACTCTTCCCGTACTGCCAAAGATGATCGGAAAATGAGGTCTCGTCCCGAACTCCTCAGTTCTTAACCGTGTTCGCAATGCTATTCAAGCATAGGGTTATGTCAAGGACCTCAACTTTGATCACAGTGTTACTCTAAGGTTTGAAAGTTTAGGCAAAATTACGTCAAAAGTCAACCTCGTAGCTTCATTCGTTAACACTTCTAGTATAATTATCTACCTGTATCAAAATTGGATCAGATCTTTTTCTCGATAGATCGGGATATAACATATTTTTGGTGAAAAATAAGCCATTGTAAATTTATTTGTTTAATCTATTGGTATCATTTAAATTTGAATACTTTCCCGTCTTGTTCTTTTTTCTTTTTTTACTACATTTTTAATAAATCTTATAACAACATGACTTTTCGCTTTTATACTAAATTTTCAAACTAACAAATATTTCAACGCCATATAATTTAAATATGACAAGATAAAAAATCCATTACAGCCTTCTTCAATTTGATTGATTTGTCGCATTATCAATTGAGTTAATTTTATAATCATCCTGAAATTTCAGAAAATCTCGGTGAATGCATTCACCTATTTGCTTGAACCAAATACCTACTCCATACCTGTCCAATAATTGTAAACAATGTTTAATATGCTTCTAAACAACCCAGACTTCTAATGCTTTAAATAGTTTGCTTGCTTTGAACCCTTTTTTAATTCTTCTAACCCTTCAGTACCCAAAGTATTTTTACGATCGAAAAAATTCATGGAAAGTGTTTTCATATCTGTAATATTGTCCGTGTAACTATATATAGCATAGTCTATTAATAGACAAATAATCATGATTATATAAGTTTTAGAGGTAGACTGTTATACGACTGTATGTTGTTCTGCACCTGGATTAATTAAATTTTAATATGTAATTTAAATATGTTTTTTACATTGGTTTATAGTTTTGGCATCGCCATTTTGAATTTTACAAACGAGAATATATTTCTATTTGTAAAAAAGAACCTTGTAATACATATTGTAGCTAACTTACTTCGCTTACTTACAGGCTAAACGTACACTAATTTTGTGTGTAATTTAAGGGGTAACACCACTCTAGGTACACCTGCTTTTTACGATTCTTTATGGGTAAATAATAAGCAAAATGAAAAATTCATTTGAAGAGCTTTATTGTACAATTAATGAAGTATAAAAAAAATTTTTATTTTTTTCAAAATGGCGGCCATGGGAGCTTGTAGTAGGCCGTTGCTTTTCTGTTGACGCTCAAATGGGCGGATAGTTTTCTGGTACATGATGAACCCCAGAACAAAAACCAACGTTTTTCTTAAAGTACATATTAATAGGCGTAGTAGTACGTAAGGATTTTTTATTAAATCAAATTTTAAGAAAAATGGTGCACATTTGAAAAAGAAGTTTCTATTTCGACAAAAAAATTGGCAGTAAATTGTTTATAAAAAAGAAAACTCAACTTTTTTCATTATCTTACTTAATAACGTTTTTGTTTTAATATTTTATTAAAATCTTTAATTTATTAAAGAATCTAAATAATACTTTTAAAATAATAATTCAAATACCATAGATACAGATGTAGATAGACTTGTTCTAAAATCGGACCGCACAATACAGCACATAACAACAACAGCACGGGACTGCGCTTATGTGGATTCTCAATAAACGAGCCCTTAACTCCCGAAGTATGTTTTGAAAAGGTAATTCTTTGCAATATATTTTTCTAACTAATCATCTTCCTTACCGTAAATCAAACACACGTAAAGTTTGTCTGTTAATTATAATGATATTGTTGAACAATAAATCATACTACTATACTAACCGTACCGTAAATCAGATAAAATTTCAAGGCGATTGGTAAAGTATACTTAATTTTTTAATTTTTGCGAATATATAAAAGAACAAACTCTTTCTCTATATACAATAGTAAAATTGTGTTTTTACATTATCTTAAGCTTCTTCCATCGCTGATAACTCATAAATACATTTTGTTAACATCAATATATTATTTTATTTTATTTATTATCAATCGGCAAAACTACCCTTTGTATATGTTAAAAATATGTTAAAAACATTAAAGTTTATACAAAAATTTCACTTTACAGTTAAATGTTCTAATTTTGTTTTCTATTTATCTTACTAAAAGTGAAGAATAAGGATTGGCGACCGGCGCGAGCAGGGGGGAAACCCCCTAGTATATATGTATATACGTCTACGCCGGCACGCACACGTATGCGAAAATAAATAGAACAATTAATGTAATCATTCGATTTTCATGTACAATCCTAATTTCGTATAGGTTTATTTATATAAAAGCTCATATAACGTAAACTCCGATGAAAGAAATTTTTGATTGTTGTGATTATTATCTATCTGACATTCCATCTACGTTCTACTACTGTTCAAGAAAAAGTAAAAACAAAGTGGGAATAAATAATTGATGAAAACACAGGCATTATAAGTGTTACTTTAATTGATCTTAAGTTTACATATAATATAGGAGTGGCAAAACAAAGGTATAGTAGAAGGTAAACGCGACTACTATACAGCACAAGGGTCAGAGTGCATTTGGCTCTTCATCGGCTTCGGCCGGTCGTATCGGCTGCTGCCTCCCACTTACGCTTATTAGCCGCCTAAGTTGCCGCTGATGACATCAGAGAAGGCGCGAAGAGAGAAGAGGAATTATCGCACGCGTATTTGAATGTACTCTGCTCTATACTATATGCAAAGGTCGCCGTCACATGGCTTTGTTCCTCAGTCGAGAACGTGCCACGGCCTGCCTTTTGGCTTTCCCGTGCACGTGGCACCCTCAGAACCATGGAGGCGAACTCCCTTTGGGGTCAATGCAGCTTCAGGATGACAAAGCCATTCCTAGCTGGGGGCTAGAAGGCCACGAAACCGTCAGGACGGTTTCGCATCGGGAGTTCGGCCGATGCGCGCGCCCGCTCTTATCGACATCCTCTATACAGCTACTCGCTCTATCTTTCTCTCTCTTTTTGCGTCTTCTCCTTTTCACGGCTTCTACGCTTTCTTTACATTAACTTACATTCTATCTGTAACATCTACCTAATATAGGTTTCAGAAACTTCCGGATCTATCAAAATGTAAATTATACAACAATTCTTAATCTAAACTTTTGTATGTTTTATTTTGTATCAGTAATTTAAAAAATGTTCGTTTCACTATTGAGTTATCATTAAAACTTCGGCAAAACATCCATTTTATCAAATATTCGTATTCGTATGAGCCATCCAACACTCAGGCTGTGCCCATTGTGCCTTTACCCCTCCTTTCACTTTAGTTTCCCTGTCCCTGATGTTACCCTTGTATTTTTTATTACCTTGTCTCTTTTTATCTATCATTTTTTAACTGTCATTTATAACTGTCATTTTTCCCTATACTCAGTTACAAATTCTCTTCTACTTTCCCTCCTTTGACTGGTGCAGATCGACAGCAGACATCTTGTATAGGAGTCTCCCGATACAACCTGCCCGGACTCTGGATAGACAAGGTTTTGTGAGGTCATACTGATGTATCCACAGGTTAGTCGCCCAATCAGCTTTTTAAGCTGCGGTATTGTTATCCTACTTCAAGACAGATCTTACCGAGCGCCCTCGTACCACTTTGGAAGCTGGGTATTAGATGTAACGGTATGCACTACCTTTAAGAATGCCCACGCCGCTCCATCACCGATTCCAGAGTATACAGTTAAGAGAGAATCGGTAACTGGGTGGACCTATAGTTTTATATGGGTTTCGAACCATCAGAGACGCGGTGAAAAGTAAGCACATGCGATCTGAATAAAATTCAATGCAGAGATGCTGGCGAAACGGCCGAGGCCGGGAATCGATCCCGGGTCCCCGAAAGTCCAAGCCTCTACCGCCTGAGCCGCCACGGCTCTTTTATCAACTATAGTAAGTCGCTCAATACTCAAATGACAATAATAAACACCACAAAAAAACAACCCAAATTAAATGACATACAAAATAACATTAAAATCAAGTTTCAACGGGTTAATCATCGTTAACACTCCGCGGGCATCAGGAATTTCGGAAAATAATATCTTCGCCCTCACAATCCCAAAAATTTAAACGAGATTAGAGAGACGACGACGACTCTCTTCCCCTCCCAGCGTCAAAATTGGTGGGAAAACAGAGTGGAAGCCGTTGGGCTCTGCTGCTGCCGCTTCGAGGCAAAGTTGTTAGGCACTTTATTTAAGGAAGCCCGGGGAGTATAACGTCGGGACGACGGCAACAGCAGCGGCGGCGGCGGCGGCGGCAGCGCGGTCTGTTAATTTTGCGGAATGTTACGCGTTATGTCAGTGAAGTGAGCCGTCGTGCAGCGCGGCGCCGGCTGCGGGCTGCTTTTGGGGGGAGGCTGGGTGGTAAACTTTTCCGACGCCGGAAATGCGAGATAACGCACCCGATCGTGATGCCGGGAATAGTTTTCCCTGTGTGAAATTTCATTGTCTTCTGTTATTTCTCTCCCTCTCTCGCTCCTCCTCCACGTTCGGGGAAAATATCATTTTCACGACTGACGCGGGCGCGCGTATTTATACGTGCCGCAATACTACGGGCAAACAAATGGAAATTGGAATAATGCGTCGATAACGGGTGATGCTCGTCGAATTTTTTAAAGTGATGCTGTGTCAGTGTATGCCAGTGATGTGGTAGTGATACGTTGGCTTTATTCGTTTCGAGACTCGCGTGTAATAGACGTAATCATCGACTAGCTTTCAACAAAATAAGTTGTTATTGTTAATTGTACTGAAAATATTACGTGATAAATCATCTAATTATGCACCTGATGCTTTTACATTATATGTATCCCATGATTTAAAGTAATACCTGATTTATTACATACTTTATTACCTAAACATATCTTTAAAAAAATAAATTTTCGAAATGTGAAATAGGTAGTATTATCCGTTTGATATTTCTCATACAGAGCTTTAAATATATCTGCATTATGTAAGTATCTAAAATTTTAACGAAATTTTTAAGCTATCGATCGATTAATAAACCAGATGATATTTTTACTAAGGTTATATATTCAAAGCATCTTGCTGATAGACCTGACCTAATAAAGCTTTAAAAAGGTTTCAGGATATAAACTTAATTTAAAATTGTTTCTTCTTCTTCATGGAATAGATTGTTAGATTCTTTTTTAATTTGCCTATATTTTAAAATTACTTAAGTTTGCATGCAATTAAAAAAAAATAAATAGTTTGATATGTAAGCACTCAGTTATGTTTAAAAAAAAGCACCTCGGAAAAACAAAATAAAATTTCACATAGTTATTTCTTTTAAAATACATTTTTTATTATATCACACATAAAGCTACAGCAATCTGAAAATTCAGTAGAATATAAACACAAGATTACCTAATTTTATAGCTGTAAAAGTATTTCACACTCTCTGCCGGTAAATTTCGCTGATTGTTTGTTTATTAGCCGAGGTCACTCGCGTATACCCGAAGTGTAGCTTACAGTAAAACAGCCGTTCGAATATATTTTACTCTCCCAGTTTTTACAAGCTTTTTTCATTCGAAGAAAGTGGAAAAATAAAACGTTATGATCCATATGAACATTATACGATGTCTCGCGTGCAGTCGCTTTGGATTTGAAATGTTACGACTTTTTCTTTCGCTGTATTTTTCTCTCGAGCGCAGTGTACAATTTGGGAATAAAAAACGGTAGTTACGCCCAAAGCAAACTTTTAACGAAACTTTTGGGTTGAACTCAGGGTAACGCATGAAAAAAGATCGGTTTATTTAAATGCGTTTCATTATTCGAAGACTTTTTCTCGCGAGACTCGAACGCGCTCACCGGTTTACTTTGTCACAAAGTTTAATGCAATTACAAGTTCAGTGAATTAATTGTTGAAATGTATTTCGCATTAGCGCCATACTGTAATTGTTCCACGAAAATACTATCGATTCGTTTACCATAAATTTAAATTCAAACAGCTGAAATAACAACGACTTTAAAATTAATACAAATGATTTCGCATTTGACCGTATACATTAAATATTTCTTGAACATTCATATTTATGATACGCATTATTTTCTTTGCGTTTAATTCAGTGTAAATTAGTTTGATAATAATGTTGTGTATTTACTAAAATCAAGCTTATAAAACAAATATTTGGTTAATTAAACTAAATCACATTGTAATATAATTTTAGTCATTGATTGTTTTAATTGTAGCATTTGCTCTCCATGATATAATTTGTATTGCTTCCTCTTGGAGAAACTTCATTTGTATTCAAAATACACTATTTTTAGAAAATGTCCATAGGGATGTGCGCGTGTACGCGTGCGTTTGCGTGTACGTGTGCATTCCTCGGTCAAATTCATTGTTTCAGGACTCATTTTGTTTATTTTTTTTACAGGGTGGGAGCACAATAATTTTTCTAGATTTTTGGATTTGTTTTTGCTTTTTAGCGGCTTTTTGAATTTTGGGCTTTAGTTATTTAGTTTAGCTTATTTCTTGGATATTACACGGTAATTTTTTACCAAGCAAAACTCATTTTTTTTGTTTATTTTTTATGAAGATTTGAAATAAAAATGAACTTTTTTTTTTTTTTTATTTAACGTCGCCATGTTTGTGCTACCATATGGTGCTAATCGACGACGGGGGTCTGCGGTGTGTTTGTAAACAAAGCACATGTAATATTTACAGTGGTGCTTGTATCAATCGTCAGAGACTAGGATCCGAACCCGGGTCACCGGCGTGGGAATCCGACACTCTACCGACTGAGCCGCCGCAGGCCCCTAAAAATGAACTTAAGATTCGATTAGTCATTATTGTTTTATAACGGTTTTTCATTTTTATGAATTGTTTTTTAATACATTTTTGATCGTTTATTTATTGTGTATTACGCGATCATTTTTAGTCAATCAAAGCTCATCATTTTCAGTTTTTGATGTAAATTTAAAATCAAAAAGAATTTTATAATTCATCAATTCGTTTTTGTTTTATAAAATTTATTCATTTTTATAATTTGTTTTCAACAAATTTTAGATTGCTTATTTGTATAGCTTTTAGCAGCTATTTTTGACCAACTAAAGTTCTTTTTTCTGTTTTTTGATGAAGATTTGAAATCAAAACAAATTTTTAAGATTCCTCTTTTCTATTTTGTTTTATAACGTTTTTTAAGTTTTATGATATATAACACAGAAGATAAGAAATAATCAAAAGAGAAAAATTATCTAACCTAACGCATTGCTACGCATACGCATATTTCTTCAAATTTTCCGTATTTACACTTAAGAAAATGTAGTTTACATTCTTTATATATGTATTCAGTGACCTAAAAAAAACTGAAGTTTTCTAATTTGACCCAAGAAAAATATGTTTTAGGTTTTAAACCCATTATTTGTATTAATTTTTTCACAAAAAAAAATTGAAAAATAATTTCTTTCTTGGATCAAACTCAGAAAATTTAGGTTGTTAGGTCACCTCTGTGAATACATATACAAAGAATGTCAACATTTTTAATTGGGGGGAAACCTACCATTTTTTTAAAATTTGTCCCTTGCTTATGATTTTTTTGTATTTTCACATATGTTTATATAACCAAAAATGAAAGTTTTTGAAAAATGTCTTCGTACTTTACTGTATATATATATATATATATATATATATATATATATATATATATATATATATATATATATATATATATATATATATATATATATATATATATATATATATATATATATATATATATACAGTAAAGTACGAAGACATTTTTCAAAAACTTTCATTTTTGGTTATATAAACATATGTGAAAATACAAAAAAATCATAAGCAAGGGACAAATTTTAAAAAAATGGTAGGTTTCCCCCCAATTAAAAATGTTGACATTCTTTGTATATGTATTCACAGAGGTGACCTAACAACCTAAATTTTCTGAGTTTGATCCAAGAAAGAAATTATTTTTCAATTTTTTTTTGTGCGATAGACATCGAGAAATTCATGACTTACGTAGTAAAAATGAGGTAGATTGCCAACGTTCCTGGTGCACACAGAATTTTTTATACAGACTAGAGAAATTCCTGCTTATTTTTTATAACATTTAGAAAGGATTTATGCATTATCATCAAAATTGAATACAAGCAACCATAATTAAAAATGAGATCATTGTATTTAAATAAATGAATAGTGTTTTTACGTAATTTTTAGCTTTTTTTCATAAATAACTATTTTTCATTTGATCTAGATCAATGCAAAGCACCCTGTCAAACACAAATTTCTTCTTGAAGCCAAAATGAATATGTAAAATTAATTTTAAAAAGTGTCCACAAAAGCTAATGCACCTTGAATGTTTTGAATAAGAAAATCAAAAACTGCAGAAAAACTGTTTTTGTTCTAAAAAGTAAATTTATTTCCTTAATGTATAATGGTACTTTAAAATGTCATTTTCAAATTGAAAATTAGATGAAAATTAAAAATGCAATGCGTTTTGACGTTAAGAAGGGTTTGAAGAATCGAAAAAATAAATTAATTGAAAATCGAATTTTTGGTCGAAAAATGGTAGGGATCCCCCTTACAAGAAAATACTGAAAATTTGAAAATATATCCTATGGCAACTGTGATAGTGTCAATTTTGGGAGTCACCGATAAAGACAATATGTAGCAATGGGTTAAGTTGGGTAATATTTTTAATTGAAGATTTTTCAACTTCCTTGTTATGTACATAACATAATTAAGCATAAAATAGAACATTTAAGCAATTTAAAGAAAAAAAAATAGTGACTCATTAACATTTCTTAAAATTTCCGTATTTAGACATCCTTTTACCACCTTAAGGGTGTCTTTTATCAGTAAATCTACTTTCTTTATTTTAGCGACTTATTTTTAATTATTATTTTTTTATTACATGATGTAGGTAAAATGTAGTAGAAAGTTACGTTGTCGGACAGAAAATACCGTTATATGGCTGAGAAAAACAAAAAATTGCTTATAAATGGCTTAAAAATCAGCCATTTTGAAAATGTGATTGGCGATGAAATACTGATTTTGGTGAAAAGTCCTGAGGTACATATGTTCTGAGGTACAAAATGAAGAAAAATACGTAGGGATTTTTTTTAAACCCAAAATAAAAAAACTTTACCTGTTATACCAAACAGGACAATAAAAAATCAGTTTTTTAGTGCTTAATAGTCATGTTTGATTGACAAAAATCAAGAATATGTTAAAAAGAATATAAAAAAGGCATAGTATCTGTCGAGAAGATATACAATTTTAAACCACCCTCGAAAAGATGAACCTCTCTTTCGCTATGTACACTCATCCACATCAGCTACAAAGTACATAAGTTACCCTTTGACAATATCCCCGGCCCGACTTAAAAATCTCGCAGTCTCTCAAACAACTCCCTCCCACCCTTTCACGTATACATACATATACCCACCTTTACATGTATGTATACGTCTTAAGTAGCCTCTGCCGCGAGAAACGGTCGTAGGGGACTAAATCATAATTTCATTTGGCTTGCATGCACATTCCCCATCTTCTCTCTCTCTCTCTCTCTCTCTCTCTCTCTCTCGTTTTCTCTTTCTCGTTCTTTCTCTTCTTCCCTGTCTCCCTGGCTCTCTCTCTCTCTCTCTCTCTCTCTCTCTCTCTCTCTCGCCAAGCAGCGAATTTCGACGGCATGAACTGCCATTAATTATTTCGCCAAAGGGGAGTAAAGACGCGCGAAGGCCGCGCGCGCGCATATAACTTCAGCTCCGTACCGGAAAGAGAGTTAGCAAAGAGTGAGAACGAGAGTAAGAGAGAGAAAGAGAAAGAGAGAGAGACAGAGAGAATATACGGCATACGCGCTACCGCCGACTTGGAATAAGTTTTTTGACTTTAAAACGTCGCTGCAGAATTTGTCGCGAGCTCGCGGCGCGTTTCTTCATGTGTGTGTGTGTGCATGTGTGTGTGTGTGCATGTGTGTGTGTATATGCGTATATGTATGTGTATATATGCGTACGTAAACTCGCGAGGGTTTTGATAAATTTTGCTTTAGTGCCGCGCAGCGTGGTTGTTCGCGAATGCGGAAAAATGTATTTCCGAGCCGCGTGCTGTAGGAGGAAAGCGACGACGGCAAGTGGATTGTATATAATTCATGCATGGATGGAATGAGCAGTTTACTTTGATGCCTTGTATTCCAATATTTATTAATGATAAATGAATTAGTGTAATTATGCACTTGTGTTCTATGATTAGTGAATTGCGCTCTGCACTTAATGCATAGCTCTTGAACGTTAGGATAAATATTCTTTTACGATTTTCACAATGTTCACGGTAGTATCTTTATTACGATATATGTGTGAAAATAATTCTGCAATAGGCTATCTTTATGTTCTGAAATTCGCTCTACTCAGATGGTACGGCTGCTTATGCTCTAAACTGACAGAATATCAAATTAGTGTGAACAATAGAAAATATGTTAATTTACAGTATATAACAATATATACATTTTATTGACTAGAAATAGAAAAGTTGAATTTAATAATTTGGCCAACTATAATTTCAGAGCGGAAGCGGGTGAATACCCGAGGGAATACCTCTAATTTGTTAACGTGCCAGCTGATGATCGACAAAGGGTGCATAACCCAGATAGCACATCTCGTTGTGGCAACGTTGTGGCAACGAGCATTTGATTACATGGCCATGTAACGAAAGTTGTGGCAAAGTTACACCAACGTAGAAAATGTTCGCCTTTCTGTCAATAGCATGGCGTAGAAACGTTGAGGTAACGTGGTTATATAGGTCCTGAAACGTTACTCTAGATACGTTACTCTAGATACGTACCTGGAACGTTACCCTAGATACGTGCCTGGAAAATGCCTGGAACGATCCTGGAACATTTCTGGAACGACACTGATGAATTTATATGGGTTCCCTTATTACGTTGCAAGAACGTTTCTAGGACGTTGCCACAGTGACGTGTAAAAATTAAATAAAGCATGATAAAAAAGGGGGAGTACATAGGTTTACAGATATAAAATTTACCATATTGGTTGCATCATCCCTGATGGTACTTCGCAATTTGGAAGTCTTACCAGTCGGTTTACCAAATTATGATTGATAATTTTTAATTTTCAACAACATATTCCAGTTTCTATTTGCAAAGTTCTGGCGATGTGTCTAAGACGTTCCGGAAACGTTCCAGGCACGTGTTTAAGGAACGTTCTAGGTACGTGGTAGACCATCATTGACACGTTGACTCAACGTTTCTACAGCATGCCTTGGTATTTGGCATCTAGTTACGTATCCATGAAGTCAAAAACTGGTTGCCGCAACGAGATGTGCGATATGGGAGTCTATGGCGTAAGCAACTTAGTATATTGCATAAGCAGTTTACGCCATAAATTGTGTACCTTTTAATGGGTATTAACCGGTACGTTCAAAAGATCGTTTGACCCTCGGGTGTACTATGTGTACCGCAAATTAGTCGCAAATTAAAAGCAAAAAATGTATACCACAATTTTTCAAAAACTTCGTAAATTTTTGGAATTTGTATGTTCAGTTCATTATTATTGCATTCAAACAGCATGCTTTAAATCGATCAATTTTTTTTCTACGCAGACAAGACTTATCAATGTTGATATTTATATATGTGAAAAAGTGTATATTATGAACATTAAAATTTATTTTATTAACAATTGTGATTTTGCAAACAAAAGTATTGCCAATACAAATAAAATTACTAAAAATGCAAAATCTTATTCGGCATTCATTCAATTTTAATGTTTGAGATTTTAGTTTGTTCCTTAAATGTTTATGCTTCCTTACAGAGGGAGCTTTGTGATATTAAAAGAAAAGTTTTGCTAAAAATATGTTACCACTATAGCGGGCTCAAAAGTAAATTTACGAAAATCAGCTCTAAGTAGGTTTAGGCCTCTAAACATTAAATACCATTCGCATGATGCCACATGTTTAGGAGAGCCTAAACACTCTAGCAGGGTGATTTTACAGTCTAACAAGCGTGTGTTTGCACCGTGTCGAAGAACGGCTAAATTTAGTTTCGCTTAATAGGCATAAAAAACACGTTATCAATACATGTTTGTCAAAAAATACGGTGTTCAACATGGAGGAGAGGCCTTTTTCGCCCTTTAAACCTCATATGTGGGCGAAAATAGCCTACTTTTCCGTCATGGTACACAATATACTATTTCATACTGGCAATACTTGAACGCTTGTACACAGTGAATTTATTATAGCATTTTTTTATTCAGTTCGAATGTCCATTATAAGCCGCTCAATTGTTCAGGACCGCTCATTGAGCAAGCATTCTGCTAAAGCAGTTAGCAGCAGTTTTCTCATTAATGAGATTGAAAATATTGGGTTGACTATCAATTATTTATTAACCCAATAGCGCCGAGGCGTCTGAAATTACATTTTTGTGCATATTTTTAATCAACTTATTGTAGGTCAATTTATATAAAACTTTGTATATAAAGGTTTCTCGGGTCGCTATTTCCGATTCTCATCTTAAATTATGTAAAAACAAAAGAAAACATGCAAAATGGCGGATTTTTAAACCCAACTTTTAAAAAAAATCTTTGTATATAAGAGTTTCTGGGGTCGCTCTTTCCGATTTTGTAACTTAAATTATGTAAAAACAAAAGAAAACATGCAAAATGGCGGATTTTTAGAAACAACTTTTAAAAAACAAGTTCTTTTTAAAAATCTTATTTAGTAAGGAAATACTCTATAGTTCTTATTGACAATCAACTATATTGGGCGATTTTTGGTTGCACTTTAAGGGAAAATTGGATTGAATGATCAATTACAACATGGCGATGTTAAATTTGCAGCTGAAATTCGGAAAAATTAACAAATTATGCATTTTAAAGGAAAAGGTTGACCAAATGTGTATATTCCAGCAAGTATTTCTGAAATCCCGTACTCCATAGTTTTTGGAGTCGTTGGTTTTTTTTTTAAAACGGTACCAGGGGGGTTTTTGAATCGGTGATTGCGACTCCAATGTCAAAAATTCAAAATTCAAAATGGCATATCCAATATTTCCAAGTTCTTGCCTAAATTATCTACATCAAATACTTAATAAATTTAAAAAGAGCACAGAACGAAAGTAATAATATATGAAAAATGTTAAATATCTCCATCTTGCCTCGGTCTCCCATACGAGATCATTCACAAGCGGGGAATTTCGTCGAGGCGTAATTGTCGAAAGCATATACCGTGCGAGCACGAGAGAAAGGGCTTTAAGTGCACTTGTATACTTCATTGAGAGAGATAGAGATAGAGAGAGAGAGAGAGAGAGCCAACTCCACTCTTTCTCTTCTTTTTCATCGCGCGCGCATGTGTGTGTGTGAGTGTGTGTGTACGTGTGTGTATGTGTGAATTATGAACAGGTGCTTGGAGGAGGTGCACTGAAGTAGCTCCGCGAAATTTCGTTATGATGCCTCGTTAAACGGTCGAGGAGTACAGGAGATACGTCGCGTAGTAGGCTAATTGTCACGCAGCTTGTCGGGTGCTCGAATTGAAACCGGATACAAAAGGACCTCTCGTTACAAACGTACTGCTTTTTTCTCTCCGTCGAGTTTTTATCACAGGCTTTGCAACGGCGTTGTTTTGCGGCATTGTGCGCGGAGAGAAGAGTTTTTCCGCTTGTTACGGGTACGTAGTCCGCGATGACTTTGAATATGCCTGTCCTTCGTTCAAGTTTGAACTACTTTCTATTTGCGTTATCGACGATGTAGAGCTAAACTACCCGTTTTAAATTACAAAAGAATAAAGGAAATTGTTAAGGTCTGCGTGTTGTCATTCTCATTTAAAGTACGAAGAAGTGCAGAAATCTACTATTGTATAACTTTTAATTACAATGAAGTTTCGCTTTATAAAGTAATGTGTTTCATTGTCGAGAAGTTTCGCGAAGCTGACTTGCTATAAATGGAATTTTTTTTAAAAGTTTGTGCGGTATATACAAACTGTAGTCTCGATTTCGTGCGCAAGGGTACACACATACGAATATTTGTATAGACACGTGCAGCAGATCGAGCGGTATCGAAAAATTGCACATTCCTGTCCCTGAAGTCTGGAAACATTTTTCTCTGAGTCTAAGCGTATACCGCAAAAACTATAAGCTCTAGATCTTGATTTATTAAGCTATCATCAATTCCTGTATTATAATAAATGTACTTGCTTACCTTTATGTGTATAATTTAATTTAAGGTTATTATTTTGTGTGATTTGATTTCAAATTTAATCGTAATTTATAACATTAAAAGTAAAACTATAATAATTCTTTTACAGTGTTAAATTCTAAGAAATCGGTTTTTTGGTGTTACAAGTAATTGCTTCCAAACATTCAGTAATGATAGGTTTTAATTGAAACTTTGCGTTTATAATAAGATAACAAATAAGTTTTAGTATAAATTTGCACTGTTGACAGTTTTATACAAAGCTACGATAATGGTTAAAGATAATATATTTTACACATTTTGTATATTGATTAAGTTAGAACAACAATTTATTTAATTTCATATTATTTTATTCAAATAAAATCATCATTTCCTTCAGCCCCTCTTCAATCTTCTTTAAAATTATACCTTACACGTAATTTTTTTATAACTCAATAACCCAAGAAATAAAGTTAGGTTGTTGGGTTATTGGGTTATTGTGTTTACCTTTTTCTTATAGTCACCCGCATATCTTTTAATTATGATCACCATGGATATATTCGGATTTTTATCATCTTATAATTTGCTGCATATGAGTGATTGTCAAAAAGAAAAATTCCAGTTTTAGTTTTGCCAGTACACTGACTACAAAGAAAATATTATTACGAACTCATAATCTTTTAGACTTCTTTAAAATAATGTATTTGAACTTCTTGAATGCAACATTCGAAAAAGTTTAAATCCAGGGTTGCTATGTGAATCAACAGGGCTTAGTTACGTGCTCTTTTTTCGTCTTTTTGAGCCAGATTGATTTAAACATTCAAAGCGAACGGACGTAATCAGTTCTGTTGTAGTTTATTGAATAAAAATGATTTCTCTAAATCTCCCGCTTAAGTAAGTGAGTGAGTGATTGCGTGCTTAAGAAGATCAGAGATAGAGTGAGTAATTGGAAACTGTTTATACGCACGTCTTCCGTGTAAAATTACATGCAAAATACTTAAAAGATACTCCAAAAATGCACTTTTGCGTTACCTTCCGTACGAACCGTAAGCAAAAAATGCTTTTCCGTTATCTTTCGTGCGTGACGGTATAGAGATTGACAAGAGTCCATGAAGCCTCCGGAAGTGTCCACAAAGTTTCCATAAGAGTTCGCAAATCTTCCGTAAGAGTCCGTAAAGCTTCTATAAAAGTCCGTAAAAAGTCCGTAAGGCTTCGTATGGCTTCCGTCAGAGTCCGTAACAGTCCGTAAAGTGTCCGTAAGAGTCCGTAAGGCTTCCGTAAGAGCTCGTATGGCTTCCGTAAGAGTCGTAAAGTGTCCGTAAGGGTCTGTAAGAGCTCATATCGATTCCGTACGAGTTCGTAAAGAGTCCGTAAAGCTTCCGTAAGAGTCCTTAATGAATCCGTAATAGTCCGTAAGGCTTCCTTAAGAGTTCGTATGGCTTCCGTAAGAGTCCATAAAGTGTCCGTAAGAGTCCGTAAAGCTTCCGTAAGAGATCGTATGGCTTCTGTATGAGTCCGTAAAGAGTCCGTAAGAGTCCGTAAGACTTCCATAAGTGTTCGCATGGCTTAGGTAAGAGTCCGTGAAGCCTCCGGAAGTGTCCGCAAAGTTTCCGTAAGTGTTCGCAAAGCTTCCGTAACAGTCCGTAAAGCTTCTATAAAAGTCCGTAAAAAGTCCGTAACGCTTCGTATGGCTTCCGTCAGAGTCCGTAAGAGTCCGTAAAGTGTCCGTAAGAGTCCGTAAGGCTTCCGTAAGTGTTCGCATGGCTTCCGTAAAAGTTCGTTAAACTTCCGGAAGAGTCCACGAAGAGTCCGTAAGAGTCCGTAAGGTTTTTGTAAGAGTCCCTAAAGTGTCCGCAAGAGTCCGTAAGGCTTCCGTAAGTGTTCGCATGGCTTTCGTAAAAATTCGTTAAACTTCCGGAAGAGTCCGCGAAGAGTCCGTAAGAGTCCGTAAGGCTTTTGTAAGAGTCCCTAAAGTGTCCGCAAGAGTCCGTAAGGCTTTCGCACAAACTCGTATGGCTTCCGTAAGAGTCTGTAAAGCTTCCGTTAGAATCAGTAAAGAGTCCGTAAGAGATCATATCGCTTCTGTACAAGTCCATAAATAGTCCTTAAAGAGGAAACTTTGTGATAGTAAAAAAAAAGTTTTTCTAAAATTATATTAGAAACATGTTTTGAGACATAAGGAATCAAAATACACTATTTTTAGAAAATGTCCGTATGGATGACCGTGTGTGTGCGTGTGTGTGTGTGTGTGTGTGTCTGTGTGTATGCATGTGCGTGTGCGTGTACATGTATGTGCGCGCGTGTGTATGCTTGTGCGTGTGCGTGTGCGTGTGCGTGTGTGTGTGCGCGTGCATGTACTTGTGCGTGCGTGTGTGCGTGCATCTGCACGTGCGTATGTGTATGTGTGTGTGCCTGCGTGTGTGTATCTTGGGTAACCCACGGTAAAAATTAATGTTTTGTGGCTAGTTTTTTTTGTTTTTCTTAAGGTGGTCCTATAGTAAAATTTGACGATAAACATGATTTTTTCAATTTTATTTTCTGATATTTCGTACATATTTAGAACAGAAAATGATTTTGTATTGACAATATTGGCCATAAAAATAATTTTAATGAGTTTAATTGTTATGAATATGTAGTTGTCTTCCGACCTTTATTGCACACAAACCAGCGTGTTCCTACACCAACCGAATCCAAACCCGTGTCCAAATCTATTATATACTATGCAGCCAAACTTCAGAAAACATAGAAATTATTTTAAAAAATTTTGATCCATATTAAAGGAAGGCGGCTCAAAAATAATTTATTGAGTTTTCTACTGCGTTTTTATGAGCGTCTTGGTTTGATGAGCGGTTTTTCGATTTTTGATTTTTAGTTTTTCGGGTTTCTTAATACCTTAGATAAAATATCAAACCAGCGAAAAGGCATTTGAAAGAGCATAAAATTACCTAACGTTTACGACCTGAAAGTTTGGATAAGTTCATTTCCTTCTTTTGTTATACCCGAAAACGTCATTTTTTGTTATATCGCGATATCTCGCAAACATGATGGAAAATGTTTAAAATAAATTGAGATTAAAATGGTAGCTTTCCACTATATATTAGCTAATCACTTTGCCAGGACTATAAGGTCTCTTATCTTTCAAGATATTTGAGGTTATATTTATTTTTAATTTTATAGCTTATATCTCGAAGATGTCGCGGTCATATTCGATTAAACAAACCAACTTTTAATTGTTATTTTAATAAAGATACGAAATTAGAAAAAAAAAAGATTCCTTTTGTTTTATAACGATTTTTCTTGTTTAATACTTTGAAATCAATTATGCAATCTATGATCACAAGCTTATAATTTTTTGTAATTTATCTTTTGACAACAATCGAAAAAAAAACCCATCTTTTTGATTTATTAATAAGAAAAAAAACGTAGCAATTTAATATAATGTATTAGAATAAATAAATTCATATTGTAACAATTTATTTAGTTTGAGGGAGCTAAGTGCCAACAAAATATTCATTTAAAAAATTGTAAAAATCGAAAAAAAATTTTTTGGCAATTGACACGTTCAACTTGATAAAATATGTATTAAAGTGTTATTTACAACCAATGGGCAAGAAATAACTGCATTGTCATTCGGATATTTAGGGGGGGGGGGGGCGGTATATCCAGAGTTAAGATCTATTTTGCACAAATCATGCTATCCTAATGTTCAGGTTCCCCCAAATATATATAGTATCACCTGGATGATATTACGTGTTTATTAGGGGGATCTAGACATATTTAAACCCGTTAAATTTGAATTTCTATTCTAACAGGAGCATGTCACAAAACACCCATATGTAATTGTCTCCAGTTCAAAATCGTAAAAAATCGCGTAATCAAAACATGTGTTACAAAAAATATGGTATAAATATACTATTTAACTCAATTTAGATTAAGTATACTTACGATTGTATACTAACAACAAATTCAGGTAACGAAAATCGGAGATATGGAGCTTTTGTCAGAGAATATAGCAAAATCTCTACATAATATTCTGTGGCAAGGTATTAGGATAAATGAACAAGCACGCCAGATAGCAACTTGACTACTAACTGGTCGATCGGTCAGTTATCGGAGAAACACGATTTTCATTTACCAGTACAAAGCCACGTTAATATTTATTGAAAAAAGAAAATAAATATCTAATATTGCGTATTATATTTGTTGTAAATGTTTTTAAGATTCTATAATCACCTTTACTTAAGCGTGTAGTATCCCTATAAATTCTGTTTTTGTATTTTTGGCTGTAAAATAAAAAAGTAAGTAATTAGAGTTTTGAAAACAAAAAATATGAAAAAAATAATACATTTTTAATCAAATTACCCAGAGACAGACCTCAAATCCATTAGCATCCCGATCAACCAATTTTAGTTTTACAGGGCTTAAATTGTTTGTTTTAGGTCCTATTTTGACTCTATGCTATTTAGAAATTTTTATTTTACTTGAACTTACTTTTTCACTTATACAGTAATACTTACATGATATCAGTAATTATAACTAATATAAATAGCATAGAGTCAAAATAGGATCTAAAACGAACAAGTTAAGCCCTGTAAAACTTAAAATGGTTGATAGGGTGATTATGTAGGTTACGTGAAATCAAAAAATGTTTGACACCAAATATATCAGGATGCTTATGGATTTCAGGTCTATCTGAGGGTAATTTGATTAAAGAACGTATTATTTTATTATATTTTTTGTTTTTAAAACTCTAATTACATACTTTTTTCTTTTACAGCCAAAAATACAAAAATATAATTTATAGGGATACTTCCCCCTTAAGCATAAACCTCTCTTATTCACATAATATCGCGTTTTAACAAGTATGGCATTTTTCTTAGCCTTAGCGTAAGAAATCTGTTGAGATTTCAGACAATTTGTTTAATGCCTAAATTACGAAACTACGTACTGAAATATTGTATACAAAAAACTAAATAGTTAAATAACAGTAATTAATAGATACACAATACTAATTTTATCTGTAAAGCTTATTAAAAAACAAAATCGCTTGTAGTGGCCAGTTACTGGTACATCTACTAAAATATACTTTAATATATTTTTAAATAAATACAATGAACTTAATTAAACATTTTTCATTAATTTTAAATACCTCCGCAATTGTTGAGGTCAACGCACATCTCTTTTAGCAATAAAGTTATTAAATTTTTAAATGTGCAATGGTCAATATTACACAAATGCTTATTTATCTTAAGTAATTACAATAGGATTTTTCTTTATAATGAACTTCGTAGTATTCTCGTTTACAACTTTTTACGGATACCTAACGTGTGGCTATAATGGTGCCAAAACTATCATTTTCTCATAAAAAGCGTTAGTTTTTTTATAAAAGACCTCTAAAAAGAACTAGGTGTTTTGGAGAAATCTGAAATGTGCTAGTCTTCGTAAAGGGCATCGATATAATCATACATAACCATATGTAAACCATTTTTACCCAGGGATCCTTGAATAATCTACGTCTCATCAGAAAAATAATTACTCCATTTATTAAAACCCATATATCTATTACATCGTCGCGCGAAAAATTCGCTCTCCTGTCGCATTCGATCGTCGATTGAGCGTTGATCACCATCAAAATAATAGATAGCCCCGAGTAAATGGTTATACCGCATTCCGAGCACTTCGCTCCGCACTCCGCCACTGGAATGCAAGTTAATAAGAGAATATCTATATTACGAGCGGTACATGCTGTCCCGTGTTAGTGCCGGCTTCGGTTAACCTTTTGACGCCAATGAAGGACGGGGGAGGCGCGGGAGTTTCCACCCAGTTTTCCGCCCCCGCCAACTTCTCGCGGAGAGAATGGGAAGGAGAGAGAGAGATGGAAAGGAGGGAGAGAGAGAGAGAGAGAAAGAGGGAGATAGAGAGGGAGAGAGAGAGAGAGAACAATGTCAGGGGCGCAGTGCGGATGGATATTCGGTAGAAACGAGAGATGCCGAGAGACTCTATCTCGTAAAACGATGGCGATGTGTGCCGCGCGTCGCTGACATACTTTGGGAATCGTGAAATAAAGGGGGCAACAAAAATGACAACAGCAGCCACCGAGGTATGCTGCTTTTCAAAGCGTGAGATCTCGAACTGCGGGGGTCGAATTAGCAGTGCATTAGAGTATTGAAAGAACAGGGTGGGACCGTATTTCTGAGCTTTAGTTATTTTGATTATTCTTGCCTTTTAGAGTGTGTATTTTTAAAGTAGTACCGTGTTCTAGGTAAATTTAAATAATAATTTGATTTAACCCGAGTAAAATTGATTTTACATTTTATTGTATTTAACTATACTTAAATTATATATGAATAATTAATTTAAATTTTTAATTTTAATGTATATATATATATATATATATATATATATATATATATATATATATATATATATATATATATATATATATATATATATATATATATATAATCGTATTTATTCATATATAATTTAAGTATAGTTATATATATACATTAAAATTAAAAATTTTAAATTAATTAAAATTTTTGGTAAGGTTTAGCGAATTAACTTTATATATATATAGTTAATTCGCTATACCTTACCAAAATATTTAATTTTAATTTTCTCTTTTAATCGTACAGTTCAAATATTTGCACCTTTCCTTATATCGATTTTAATCGAAACTCGCACATGCACAGTTACGCACTTATGACTACCAGTAAACTTCACGCTTAAACGCATGAATAAAAGTTAAACCTGAAGAAATGGGTCCTGTGCTTATTTCCTACATTTTATCGCAATTTTTGAGAAGCGGGGAAAAAGTTATTTTTTTCCGGTTCACTTTTTCCCGCGCTGAATATTTGTTCATACTTTTTACAAACACGCTCGAAATACGCGATTTTCTACGCTACTTATAGGCAGGTATAAAGGTCTATTTCATGCCTGAGTTGAAAAGAAGATTTGTCATAATTTACGGGAGGTTAGAATACTTTCATTGTTATTTAGATTGTTTTATTATAAATAAACAATAAACATATTCTTAGCTCCCATAAATTATTTTAAATTTTCTTTTGGTAGATCTGTAAAATAATGTTGATAAATTTTTAGTCTTTTATTTTTAATAGGAATTAATAGTGTTTGTAGCATGGCGATTGTTTATTAGAACAATTATTTATGATTTAATGGTTGGGATTGTACTTTCAGCATGAGAGAATAGTAAATAAGTTAGGTAACTACGGAAGTATGCGGAGATTTTACAACGTGCTCTTGCAGTGCATAAAATTCGACTGTAATTATATGTATTTTAAAAAAATATTTTTAGCTAACTCTATTTACACTTAATTGTTAACTTTTCTAATTCTAAACTTTAATTGTTAATCTTGTGCATTTCAAACGTTTATATATGATTACTACTCTTGAGATGTAAGAGAAAATGTTAAAATGTTTACTTTTACGGACAAACACAAAATTAAAATAGACTAACTATTTGTTATCAATAACAGTGATAATTTGTTGAAGTATTCGTGGATGAAATTTTATATAACACACCCAGACACACACGCATTCATATAAACACATTTTTTAAAAACCTATGTTTTTTGTGGACACATTTTTAAAGCCATTTGTGAAAAGAATTGATGTACGTGCCTTATTTTTATGGAACGGTATTTTTGTCCCATAAGAATAGCATTGTGTTTCTATATATACTAAATTGGTTATTTTTAGGCAATAGTACATAATTAAATGAGCTAAATATTTAAGATTTATAAATTACGCAAACGCCATTTAGTTTATATATTTATGTAGGGTGATATTACGATGGTTCCAGAAGAAAAGACTTATCTTATGCGTTACGATTAGAAAAGAACAATCTCACCCGTTACGATCAGACTATCTCTTTTAAGATTATTTCTTAAACTAAGTTTGAGGGCATATAATTATTATAAGATAATTTCAATTACAAATTTTATTGACTTTTTAATGCTACTGATGTAAGATTATCATCTTTACGTAATTAAAAGTAAGGTGTCCAATCATTTTATAATAAATTTTCAGCATTGAATAGGGTCTAAAAAACAACCTCAAAAGAGATCGTCTGTTTTTATTCGCAACGCGCAAGATAGGTCTTTTCTAATCGTAACGCGTGAGATAGGTATTTTCTAATCATAACGCGTAAGATAAGTCTTTTCTTTTAGGACCCATCGATACGATGTGATCACACTTAGAACCAAAACATTTTAGATAAAATTGTAATTTTAATATATCAAGTGGCACATAAATGCGAGACGGAACATTTTCTTTATTCTTTAGTGTACAAATATTGAGTTTCAAATCGATGATTTACAACACGTCATAACTGCTAAATTAATAACTTTGCTGTAATTAGAAGATGTTTAGAATTCCGGGACACATATTTAAAGTGCCATAATTTTTTTTCAGAACGAGGCACGCAAATGAGGTTTAACTCTAAGCTGTAGTTTATGATCAATTTACTTAAGCAATTGGAATCAGAATGATAAGTTAAACGGCATTTATATTTTGTTAGTAAGAATAAAAAGATTCTCCTCTTCGGACATAACAATTGAGGCATTTTTTCATCTTTGTTCGACTTGAATCATTGGATAAAAGCCAAATACTAGGTCTATGCTGTGCTAACATTTTGCTAATGATGTGTAGAAATATAGACATGATTACTTGCGATATATTAATGAATAATATTCAAATTATCAAAAGTTGTACAGCTCAGACACTAAAGATTAAACGTTCGGCGACTGACTGACTGACTGACTCATCAACGCCCAGCAAAAACCCGTGAACCGAGCAACTTGAAATTCGGATGGTATATTGCTTTTATATTGTAGGCAACGAATAAAAAGTAATTTTAGGATACTCAAACCCTTAGGGGGTAAATTTTACAAATTTCAATTTTTTAGGGTTTAAATACTATAAATTAAAATATGTTTTTCGCGGAATCATTTCATGTCTCCAAAGCCTGATGAAATATTAGTTTTTTTTTTATCATTTTAAAGATTTATTAAGACTAATTTCTAAAAAGTAATTTCTGGGTATTTCCCTAATCGACCGTAAGTGTATAAATTATTCAAATTTCGAAACCAATATTGGTTACAAATGGCAAAATGGGATTTTACGGATTCATTCAAAAGCTTTAAGGCCAGATGAGATATCGACTTAGTTATTGTTTAGAAAGCTTACTAATGCTAACTTTTAGAAAGTAATTTCACAGTTTTTCCTTAATCCACAGTTAAGTAGGTTAATTGTCCGAGATTCAACCCGTATCCTATACATAAATATATATAAAAGGAGATGTCCTGACTGACTGGACCGACTGATTAACCGACTCATCAACGACCGGCCAAAACCCTTGAATGTAGCGATTTGAAATTTGGATGGTATATATATTAAAGTTCACTCTTGATATACTACTTTTTAAAAAACGCGGGCACCGCCGCGAAATATTTTTAGAGAAATGTAGTAAAAACTGTTCGTTGGCATTTGATTATCTAAATATGTTATAGTTTCTGATTCTAATTTTATATAATTAGTTTACGTCAACCTAAAACTGCACGTGCACATATTCTGTTTAGTAATAAAGTATTTTTGGAGAGATAAGAATAATTTATTTAATGGAAATCATAACAGTTCATTACCGCAATAAAAAAATAAAATATCTTCACTTGAACAACTAAAACCTAGACGCGTCTGAATTTGCATCGCAACCCGCGTGCAGCACAAAGAGACTCGCCGACCCTATAAAGCCCCGAATGTTGCAGTAAACCTTTACGTTCACCGCTGCCGCGCATATAATTCGTTAATTCAAGCGCATTTTAACGCTCTCCTCCCCCCTCCCTCTACCTCTGTCTCTCGCTCTCTCGCCCCCTCTCTTCTACTGAGATTAGAATTAACTTCTGTAGAAGTCACCAGCCGTATAACCGTTTTCCACGCGCGTGCGGCTGAGATAGAGACCGTAGTGTAGTATAGCTCGTGCAGAAGTGCTGACTTGCCGAGATACTATCGATCCCTATCTTTTTCTCCCCGTCCAGCCCTCGATTTCTCCATCTCTCTTCGGCGAGATGACTAAAAAACATTAGGGTCCTTGGGCGAAAAAGTTACAGCGGGTCTGCGGCGCGCTCTCTTTCTCTCTCCAGCTTGCTTTTTCAAAAGTTGGAGCTCGCGCGCTGGTATATTACGAGAGAGGGCGCTGGTGTGCGGCTTCTCTCCTGCCGAGGCCCGGGTGTCTTTTATTATGCCGCGTATATAGTGCCCGCGGTGATAACGCGTTTGATTAACATTATATGAAGTAGAGCGCCGCTGTATTTCGACGGCTCGGGCGGGGTGATAAAATTTTTAAAAGGATTTTTATGAGATTTTTGCGGAGATTTTTTGTTTTTTAATTTTTTGATGTACCTTATTTGAGGAGCACTTTATGGCTCCTTGGCTGCTGGAGTCGTGCATTATTTGCTTTATATCAACTGGAAGGCATATGGCTCACTCAATGGAGAGGAATAAAAATGAACTGTATTATTCGAAAGATAATATCCCCAAGCATAAATAATTTTATATATAATCGTGTATAACTATATACAAAATCATATATGTATATATTTGATTCTATATATAAATCGTATATAATTAAATATGACAATATATGGTCGTATATAACTATGTTTTTATAGCTTGAAGTTGAAATACATATAACCATGCATAATGCATTATATATAATTATATATAATTTATTATGTAAATGTAGTTAGATACAATTATATTATATAAAATAATGTTTTCTCGAGATCATTATTTAATTTGTTTATAATTTTTTTAAGCAATTATTGTATAATTGTAACAGTTTAATAATTGTTTGAACAATTATTTTTGTTATTTATTTTGTAAAATATTTTAGCCAAATCTTATAATATTATTTAAGATAAGAATGAAAATTCAAACATATAAATACAAAAGTTCTCCGCTACCTCTGCTGGATCAGTCATAGGCCTAAATAGGTTGTGATGTGGGTTCGCGTGGGCTTTATAAAAGGGTAAAAAAAGGAAAATCAAAAAAATGTACATCTGATAAACAAAATTAATAATGAGCAAAAACGTTATATCCCGATAAGTCATTTCTGCGCGATTTCCATACGTTAAAATAAATTAATACATTATACACATTTATTTAGCGTTGACGAAACAAAATTAAAGCCCCTTGCCCCGCTCCTCATTTACACAATCATAATACATTTTCCACACGCGATGAACCCGTCGAACGTGTAAATAAACTAAAAAACATATTTAGTAAACTACGCGCAACTTTCCACATCGGTGCCCGAGCAAATAATGCGAGTCCACTTTAGCGTGTCGATATTTATTACATAAACTTCGGTAATAACGATAACGTTTCATTGCCCGGCTAAATCATAGCCACATCGATATGATCATCGGCGATAATTTGGACGGACGCGTGTACAACTAGCGAGAGAGAAAAAAAAAGAGCAAAACTGGGGCGCGAACGCATGGAGGCAAGTCAAACAGACACGAACTTTTTTCATCAGTCCAAATGAAATATTATCACACCCGAGTGGCGATGCTATATGACGCGCGCGCGCGCGCACTCGGCCCATTGCCGAGGCCGTAAAAACGCGACGGGACTCGCGATTCGAGAGGTGTGCGATAGCGCTATATAGACGCGTGAGCGAGCGCGAGAAGATTCTTTCCGAGCGTGTTTCCGAAAATGTCAACGTTGCGAGCGTTACGATGTAGAGCTGGCCGTTGTGTGTGAACGTCAAAAAGAGATAAACGCGAAATACTGCCGTTTTCCGAGCAACTTCGGCGCAAAACCTTGCGTGATCGAAATATTTAGTAATCTATAAATTTAATAAAGAAAGAATCCGTACGTATTAATATGGAAGGATACTTGGAGTCTACAAACAATTAAAGTTTTATTATTATCTATTTTAGTTCGTAATATGTCAGAGGAATAAGTGAAAAGAATTTGGACAATTATTTAAAAAATGTAAAAGTTATATGATTCTCATTTTCATTGAAGAGCTCTCATATTATTTACATGTATTTGTGGAACTTTCATTCCATGTAACTCGTAATTTAATATTTTGAAATTCAAAACGATCCAGATGCCTTAGTTTTCAGCCAATCAACCTGAAACTTTACACATCAGAGTATATACATATTATTAGTAACTTAACACAGTAATTTAGAAATTGGACATACCTTAAAGTACTTGCTACAACACTAATTAGAAAAGTAGAGAATTGTTATAATTGTTTATTTAATTTGCTAATCTCTATTAAGAAAAGATACCTCTGTTAATTTTCAAACAATATGTACATGAACTCGTGTTTAAAGTTTTAGATTGTTTGGTTAAAAATTAAGCTATGTGGAATTTGTTCAATCATCAAATATAATATTATGAGGGAAACAGTTTTTCAATTACGTATAAGTGATGATCTAAGTATGATATAAAATAGATAATAAAAATTTTATGTTTTTGTAAGTTTCTGAGTTACCCTGGTGGAAAATTAATCTAGAACTATGTAGATCTATCTAGATGGCCATGGGAATAATCGGGGGCCTCGATAAAACTAGATAATTTTCTACCAGGGTACTGGCTTTTTATTATTAACTGCATTTAATAAACTGTATTTTACTCTACTAAATAACATAAGTTTCAGTAATCTCTCTCTAATTATTTTACTAATTCCTCTCATATTGTGAGGGTAACTGTATTCCAAATTTGGTAACCCGTAAATATAAGTTTAGCACTAAAACTTTAATCACAATTACTTTTACTTTTGTTAATCCTAATTAAGTATTATGATGATCTGTTAAAAGTTACAAGAAAATTTACTATCAAAAAATAAACGTACTCAAATTGCTTCATTCCAAAAACAAACATTTAATACTTATACAAATTTTAATTTGTACTCACTATATAATATTAGTGTCTTTAATAATGAAATTATTGCTTTCCTATGTAAAAATGAGATCTATTAATTTACTAACAAAAGAAAGTTAATAGCGAATCACATTAGAATTTTAAATTCCAGCAAATGAAAACACACCAGCTTAATCAAGCCGTAACCTTCGAATTCCAGTAAAATAAGCCTCCAATCTTCCAAGGCTCCTTCGTCAATAAATTTCCCGCTCCACTGTCTCCAGAATGGAAAACGCCCGATACACCGTCGTCTCTCAATTCCCACACATTTGGAAATATCCCCTCAGGCTTGTACGTATCCTCGAGGACTCGCGAGCCGATCTATCGCGATATAACAATAAATAAGACTCTTGCGCTTGGACACTCGGCAAATGCGATATATACACCCCCACCTACTGCGAATACAGGCTCATCCAAAAGAAAGAACGAAAAAAAACGACGAAAGGCAAAAAAGAAGGGAGTCGCTTCGCACTCGCTCGAGAGTGGCTGGCCGAGGCAATTACTTCGATATTCCGGGCACATCAGCCGTCGTAGCACCTCTCTCTCTCTCTATCTCTCTCGTGGCCGTAAAATCTCAAAGTCCGGTCAGCACGCGCTGCCGCTCCTAACTGTCCTCGCGCGCGCGGGCGCGCGCGCAAGCGGTATATAGGAGAGAACTTATGGTAATAGCCGCGGCATGAAAGTCAATAGCAAACGGTTATGGCTCTCGCCGCGGATAAACACTGCCACCGCCGCCAGTGGCGGACGCTCGTGGGAGAGCAAAAATAAGAGGAGGGAGGTGGAGTGAGAGGATGAGAAAGAGGTGCGAGAAATGGAGAGAGCGTTCGCGAGATTTTTCTTCGTTTTCTGCGGTATTTCAAGGAGGGAGGGGGATACTTCGTTTACCTCGCGACTGCCCTTTTTCTGCGCGTTATTCTTTCTTTCGTTCTTTTTTTCTGTTTGTGGTATTTATTCTTTTTATTTGGTGGGTGCCTCGATTGCTGTGGGGTTTTTCTTCTTCGAGGTATGCATTCTTTTGAGTTTACATGGATAGGTGGGTGTATCAAGATGAGATATTTGAAGCATTTAGATCCATAAAGGAGTAAGAACTATCTCATTTAATTTTGTAATTGACAGTTCGTATATTCAAGTATCAATTACAGGGATACACTTTATGTAATTATACTCTTTTATGTCACTAATGTTAAAATATTTAGGACAGTTTGCAAAATTTCTAAAAATAACTTATTTTATCATGGTTTTGAACGCCTCACTGATAGGTATGAGTCTTGGTCTGAAAAAAATGAGCAATGTGAGAGCTTACGAAAATGAGAAAATTTTTAAAAATTGATCCTGGAGAGCGAAGGGATACTTTTTAAAAACTGCCAAATTTAATGAAATTGACTATTTTATGTTTTCCACTTTATACAAAAAATAAATAGTTGCTTAGAGCAAATAGATCTAGAGAATAACAACAAAATTCGAGCATCCAACTTTTTCTTTAGTTAACAATATCTACGCTTACAGTGTTATTGAACAAAATTTCAATTACGTCAAGTACCCTTCTTATTCATTATCATACTGTTACATAAATTTTACTGTATGAGGTCAATTTTGATGTTCGAATGACGTAAAGGTGAAAAAAGAAACAAAATTTGTAGTTAAGATCTTCGTATTGTTTAATCTTGTTTTGAAGCTTTAGAGTAAAGTCTCGGTCTTGACGGCATCCCTAGTACTATGCGCAGCTTTTATCAGCGATCTACTCCTTGTGTATGCGCGCGCATCTTAATCATCAACAAAGCCCTCTTGTTGTACTTTACGCAATATAATAAATGTGCCATTATTGTTCGTTATGTGATTGTTGATAACGACAACGATGGAACTTGCAAACGACGTATCGAATAACGATTCGCAGGATGCGTTCTATGTTGTCAATCAGTCAACATTTTAAGTGTTACATTTTCTACCTGAAATTTTGAATTCTGAGAATTTTGCGTAGCCAGCAATGTTTTTGTAGAATATTAAAATACGTTGAAATAAATATGGACACTGCTTGACTATAATACTCGAAAATGTACGCGTGCGAAATTTCTCTTAAAATGTGAAAATGTCATATGGATGAGAAAATGGTATTTCCAGTATATTAAAGGATGATAAAACTAATAGCGAGATTTGATAGCTTTAGGCTGTGACCAAATAATATTACTTACATTTTTCAAATTACAAATTTATTTATGAAAAATTATATTTCCTGCAACTATTTATGTTTGTTCATATAAATGTAAAATAGTACGTTTACAGTATATAAATTTTATCTGATTGAATTTAAAACACGATTCTATCTCTCTTAAAAAGTAAACTCGCAATTCGAACAGCATTCTTTAACCATATCACTTATTACATTAAAAAATAGTAAAAAAGACATTAAAAATATAAATTAAAAAACGATTCACTTGATGGAAAAAATGTCTGCCATTCAAATTAATTAAACAATATATTACATTCTTCTTTTACGCGTTGAGTAGTATAAGTCAGCAAACGGTCAGCCCTTGCGTTTAATGGTTATACTCATCATATTACCGTAGAAAAAAGTAGAAGGTCAATAAGATGTTTCACATTTATATCACAGCTTTTACACGTGCTAAACATTAGAACAGATTACCTAGAATTTCTCTTTGAATATCCCGAATCCCCAATTTCACAGCCCATTCATCTTCAAAAATTGAAATTTCTCCCTCCTCCATTTGAATTTGTATCTTTTCAGAATTCCTAATTCCCTGTCCCACTCCCCCTTAGTCCACTCCCTCTCAAATATATTCCTTCCCTCTCCACCCCTTTCCTCATCTACTTTTCCCGAAACTCAGTGGGAGGGTGGTTAGGGATGCGATGCGAATCCCGGAGAGTCGCTTGATAATTTATCGCCCGAAAACGGCCCCGAAAGCGCTTTACGAGCTTCTGCGGCTTAACCGAATTCCGATCGAAGCGCGCGGTCCAAGCCTATATGAGTTTTCGAGTTGCGGCAGGAGGCAAGGCGAAAGGGAAATTTCTTGTTTGAGCGGGGGGGAAAACGCTCGCGCGTGGCTCGCTTTTATCGGTCATTCGGCGTCTTTATTGGGCAAAACGATTCGCGCGCGGATTTTTGAGTGTCCGGCGGTGCTGGAAGGGAAAGGGAGAAAGAGCTCGGTGTGTCAAGTGACTGGCTCGGAGGTCAAGAATGTTGAGAGGATCCGCGGCCGAACTTCGCGCGGAGCTCTCGGGAGTACAGCTCGGCAACGAAAGTTTTGCGTAAGCCGATTCGCGGAGTGACGGCATTATTGGTTGCGAGACGGATGGCTGAAGGTCGAGCATTCAGGTTTTTGTTTCTTGAAGAATTTTGTTTACGCTTTTATTATTTCGTTTCTTTGACAGATTTAATAATACTTTTATATTAATTTCATATGCTGGCAATTTCAATATTATTTATCTGTTTATTCACCACGGACATTTCTGCTCATTTTTACGTAGATATTTGCACATAATACAAACAATTGTATTATAAATTCTAAAACTGTTTGTACACTGTTCAGTGAGTGCAATATTAAGCTATTGATAATGATATACGAATAATATTAATACTAATACAAAACACAATTGCCTTCATACGATTTTCTTTTAGCCCATAAATATTTATAATTATATTTATATTTACAATTTATCAAGGGAAACGTTTATCCTTACTTGTCATTGATTTTGAATTAATATTTTATTAATAAATTCTTTACATTTAGACAGTAACTGAAAGTCGTCGATATAATTTTGCATATACTCATCTAAGAACTAAGAATCTAAGCATACTTTTTATAAGTATTGTAACTTTTGTCATTTTAATATCTTTTCCTATTATAATTTTTTTAATAGTTTATACTAGCGGTGTCAATGTAAACAATATTTTTCATAATTTACGTAACGTGTACTGAGAAACCGATACTAATTTTGTAACTTTATATTTTACTCAAATGATTCTCAATATTTTCACCTAAATTTAAATCATGTCGTTTACTCATCCTGTATTTTTAATTTTAAAACTGTTTTAAAGTTTCATTTAACATCATACCATAAAATAATATTTAATACCCAAACTACATAGAAAATCAAGGTTATTGTTAAACTACATTTCTGATGTACATTTTTACATATTCCCAGATAATAAATATAGAAGAAAAGTCTCAAATTTTTTATGCACCGACAAACTCTACGACTAGATTTTTACTCATCCGAGGAAACAGACTTTCGTCACGTGCGACTCATCGAGTATAGCCGACGATTTATGATCCGACCCTTTTTTGTGACGGTCAAAATGTTCGTACTTGATGCGCGTTCTGCACAAGTGCGATCAAGATGCACTTTTTCTAAAGTAACATGCGGCCAAATCGACGAGACTTTATTGACCAATGAAAACTCTATTTTTACTTAAGACCAGCCAGATATCCCCTTTTCTGAAAGATACAAAAATGTTGACAACCGATACATCACCAAAATTTCAGACATATTCACCTTAACCTTCACGATGTGTACAATTAATACACACTTCTTGATTTTCTTTTTATGATCTTCGATCATTTTAGAAGCAGCACACTGTAACAACACTTTACAATAACAAATTACTTTTATTTAAAACACGGTGTAAGTTTTACTCAAATATTAATAGTTACGGGTTGTTTACTTCTGTTTAATGATAAGTACTATATTTTTCATCTAGTGTTAACATAAATAGTGTCATAAAAATCTCAATATGATACATTTCTTTAACAAAACATCGAGTCATTCAATATGAATTTAATGAATTAAACACGAAAATAAAATTGCTATATCCTCAATAGTTTCTTATTATACACGAAGAGAAAACATAACAATGGTTATTAGACTTTCGTAGGTAACTCAGAATAATAAAGCTGACAAGGACATAAGGATAAGGAAGATTAAGGATATTTTCACTTTCTACTACGGACATTTTGACTGAGTGATGAGCATCTTTTATATAACTGTTTATATCCTACTCTAAAATACAAAAGACAATTTCAAAAATTACATAAAATGTAAAATGTTGGTAGAATAAGAAAATTGCCAGAAAATATATAATAATCAAACTATAATTAAATGTGTTACACGTATACATATTAAATATGATATCCAAGTGTATTAGATCGCCGATCATGATTTATACGAGTTCCACTTAGCTAAGCTAAGCTCTATACAAAGCATTTTGATTCTTTTTTAAATGAAAGAATAAAAAAATTATTCTTTAATTGGCATTTTAAGTTTTGTTTATATTTTCTTCAAATTTGAAGATATCATAAAAAATATAAAAATATTTTCGACAGAAGTAGAATACATTGTAGAGCTAAGTAGGCACGTGTCAAGGACACAGCGAAAAAAAGTAAAGTGTATTGGGACAAAATATATTTAAAATACGTTACAGGATTGTTGCTTTGGTTTCTCGTTATTAAATAAAATAATTTCAACAAAAAATGTGTTTAATAATTATAAGAAAGTTTATAAAGAAACTATGATACCATGATCTACATAAATACACTAATAACTGAGTATCGGCATTCTTCTCTATTTAACACGAACTACTTAGTTATGCAAAAATATTGGAAACTTAAATTACACAGGGAGAATTTTCCGATAACGATAAAATGTACCCTACTTCGCTGTCGATATTATGAAGAATAACGTGAATCCGATCGTTAATCTCTACCGTTCATCAGGGCAATTCTTCCCGCAAACTCGAGATGTCCCATATTCACTATTACCCACGACGTGCTGGAAGGCTAGGTAAATCTAAAAAAAATGACGAAAAATACTGTCACATCAGGGTTGTTCGTAATCATCCAGAAAAGCAAAATGTGCATTTTTTAAATCGTATTTGATCATTTTGGTCAATGCAGTGATTAAACAGATTTTATAATATAATACTATATATATAACAAAAACTCTATTTAGGAGTAATTTTAAAACTGAACGTGAATTCTTTATTTACATCATTATCGCACGCAGGACGATGTAAACATATAATTCACCTTCAGTTTTCAAATTCTATACTCAAGAGATACATTGTTTGAGTTCAATTAGTTTTCATTTACCTTTTAAGAGATTAAAATATACTTAAAATACTTACCAATTATCTATAGTATCTTAACATAGATTGACTTACAAGGAGAGCATCAGCCCGCTGAATCGGATTACGATGAGGCCCTGGGAAGTGTTCTATGGAACCTACAAATGAAGCCTGGCAGCCGTAATTTGTTCGAATCGGTTCTCGTTCCAAAGATATGAGCTATTTTATTAAAAGCTTTTACTATTAGTATTTTTATTATTATTATGTAGGTTCACTTGTCCGATTGTTTGTATGTTAGTTACATGCCAAATCTTGTTCTTCCTGCATTTCAACAACATGTCTCATATATTTGCGCGCGTGTAAGTGCGTATGTGTACGTGTGCATGTATGCGTGTATGTATGTGTATGTGTATGTGTATGCGGGTATGTGTGTGTGTGTGTGGGCGTGAGTGTGTGTGTATATATGTGTGTAAGTGTATGTGTGTCTGTATGTGTGTATGTATATGTGTGTGTGTGTGTGTGTGTGTGCAAGTACAAAATCGTCATTTTTAATCGCAAAAATTGTAGCGTAGTACTATTTTAGTGCATTGTATGTTTATAAAATCATATTAAAAATCTGGCCGCGCGTATAAATAATTTTCTAGAAACTATAACGCGTTGGGTTATATTTTAATTATTATTTTATATAAAAATTGGTGCAATTCGTAATTTTTTATATAAGAAAAAGGTTTATATTACTTATAAAATAATTAATATTTATTCATTTAGTGTTCAATAATTTAAATGTCTGAGTCACTAACAGACTACCATCTATAACAGCATGTATGTAATTAAAACATACATGGTACTATAGATGGTAGTCTGGTAGTGACTCAGATATTTAAAATTCCTCCTAAATATAGTTTTCGTTACATATATAGTTTCATATTATAATAGTATATTGTGTATCATGGGCAAAACGTAGGCTTTTTTCGCGTGTGAGGTTTGCAATATGAGTCGAAGGCGAGCAAGCACAAGCCAAAGGCGAGATAAAGGAATAAAGGAATTTGGAATAGTTTATAGCGAAGTCAATTTTTTCCCACTAATCATTTTTGTGGGCAAAAAGTGTCATTTTGGTCTCGCTTTTCAGAGCAAAAAGTGGACATTTTAGTTGAGATGGGCATAAACAAATTTATAACCACTCGAGATTATTGTTCACCCATGTTATATACGAATTAACCCTCTTACTATTTACACTATCATATTCTGCCAGGTCTCAAAATTTATAGCTTATTAAGTGCTATAAGATTTCATGATGACATTTCCAAAAAATACTTTTGGAATTAATTTTTTAACGCAAATTAACTCATTTGAACCTATGTTATATAAAAAAGTGTTGATATTCTATCAAAACGATTTTATATCTATATTATCCAATGAAGTATTACTGAAAAAAGTTTATAACCACACGAGATTATATTTTAACCCATGTTGTATACGAATTAATCCTCATCCCGCGAACTCAACACCATTTAACTTGCATAATCATGAACAACTTTTGAATTATTTATACTATCATATTCTGCAAGATCTCAAAATTCATAGCTCATCAAGTACTATGAATTATTATAACGACATTTCAAAAAATAGTTTTGGAAATTACTTTTTAATCCATAATTAACCCCATTGTACATTCTTTATACAAAAAAGTGTTGACAATCTACCTAAAGGGTTAACCAAATTTTGTCTACTATTTAGATATTATTGAAATTTTTAGACTGATTGGGTCTTTAGTAGATTCAATTATATATGACTTAATTTCTAAAGGTTTGATGGTACGTGAATCAATGATCAACAATATTTTGTTGTGTAAAATATATCTTTTTAATTTGATAAGGATTTAACTTTTGTCAAATTGTCATCATACTGGCACCATTGCCGATCAACTCTTCTATTATACACAATGACTGTATAGTGTTATGCTTCTATATTATAATTAACATAGCCTATAAATTTTAAGTATTCGTGTGGTTATTAATTAGTTTCAGCAATGTTTCATAAGATAACATAATTATCAAATCATTTTTATAGATTATCAACATTTTTTTGTATAAAGTAGGTTCGAAGGGGATAATTATGTGCTAAAAGATTAATTACAAAAATATTTTTGGTAATGTGGTCATGAATTCTTATAGTACTTAATGAGCTATACATTTTGAGACCTGGTAGAGTATGTTAGTGTAAATAGTTGCAGAGGTATAGTAGAATCCGTCAGTTTAAATTTCTAAGCTAGCGAAACGAGTGTTAATAGAGCAACTGCAATGGTTAAAAAAAAATTTTTGGTGGTAATTAATTAGCTAAATCTGGTTAAAAATTACTATGTAGGTTATTTTGGATTTCGCTATAGTTGCTACTGCAGCTTAAGGACGTTTACCGGCTGACAGTAAGGTTAGAAAGTTAATTTTCGGAAGAATCATTATTAAATGGTAATATTTATAATGTAAACCCTTAAGTTTATAATATAAAGTATTAATATATTAAATTAGTAAATAATAGAAAATTTATGAAAAAGCACCAAAAACCGAAGTACGGCATTAACTTTTGCATATGCTGTATCACGATATAGATATATTAATAACATTGGAGAACAACTTTAAATAGTTATATCTTTCAAAAAAGTACTGCTTGCCTTGTCCAGCTTTTTATGTATAACTTCTATACTTATTTCGGTGAACGTCCTTAAAGTATCTTCGAGTACGATTCATGCTCAGGCTCTCATGTACCCACGATATCGAGCTTTAAGATCTTTGTCGTTTGACACGTGCCACGAGCGTATATCTGCGCGCTTGTTCACGTGGGCACGACAGACCTTTTTGCCGGACTGCGAAGCTTCTTACTCCCGCAGTCGGATAACTATCGGATGATATTTTTACAAGGGAATGGGGACGCGCTGCCTTCGGCGGGTGATATGTCGCTCGTAAACGTCGAACGCGCTGGATTTAGCGGCGTGTGTGTGTGTGTGTTCGGTAGGGGTCCTCGATTGAATTAGCCTTAATTCGCGCGAGGAAAATTCGCGCTACGTGCGCGGCAGCGACGACACGTGCAGCCTCCATGGTTGGGTGTATGGGGGTGTAATCGCCTCAATGATAATCTTGCTTGTAGATTTGTGTCACGGATGTTTACGTGGATTAGTGACGTCGTGGGTGAAATTTATCGTTTTTACAAAAGGCATATATATATGAGAGGCTGAAGTGTTTAATATATAAGTATCTTTTATTTAAAGGCTCGAGAATTATCTATCACGGTGGGTGCGCTTAGCGTACATACAGAGGTTAGGACTTGTACTTTGAAACACAATAAACAATACGGAATGTAGGTCCGAATTTGTCGACCAAATGCATACATTTTAGATGAAAGTTATTTATACAGAAAGGTATCATTTACAAGATTTTTACCTGTTATGGACGTAAGGTCTATTTTGTAAGAAATTTAAAATTCTTTTAATCCTGACTCAACTGCAATGGCCACTTTATTCACCTTAAAAGCGAGACAAAAGTAACATATGATTCCCGCAAATCTACTATGTCCGCTAAATTTACGTTTTTCCGGTAAATTTAGGTTTTTCCCGCAATTTTTTTTCCTGCAAATGAATATTTTAAAAATAATTTTTTAGGAGACCGTTGTTTTTAACGTTTCAAACTTCCATAATTGCTCAATGAAAGGCTAGCGAGTTTGGGTTTTACCGAAATAAACGTAATTTTGTTTTTAAAGTAAATAGTGTATAGTTCAGTCGGTAATTCAGGGAAATGACTTTGGGACTCCCTTAATGTACATTTTCAATAAATTCTAGTTCTTACCGGAAGTCCCTCTTTTTAAGTCAATAAAGTGGCCACAGTTAAGTCGGGAATAAAGTTCTATATGCAACGCGGGAATAAAGTCGAGTATTCTATCGGGTGATTACAGACTCACCCTCCGGCCTGATCTACGACTTTATTCCCTCGTTACATAATGTACTATTTTTTAAATAGTATTATTGTTTTAGCTATTCTTCTTAACGTCGCCATATTTGTGCTCCCATATAGTGCTAATCGACGCCGGGGATCTGCGGTGTGTTTGTGAACAAAGCACATGCAATTTTGTCATAGATTCTTATATCAATCGGCAGAGACTAGGAACCGAATGCGGGACACTGGCATGGGAATCCAACTCTCTATCGACTGAGCCACCGGAGGCCCCATTATTTTAGCTTGATGGCTATAGACATGTGACATATTGAAATAAAGAAAAATTTATACTTTTAATATATATATATATATATATATATATATATATATATATATTCGTAAGCGTTATGAAGTCACTCCACCCTTCTCCACCCCCCCTTCCAGCCCTCCCACATCCCCTCCACATAATAACGTTAATTTGTTTAAAAAACTACATTTTTTTTTTTATTGTTTGCCCTTCACCCTCTACACACTCCTCAATGCCCTCAACAGCCCCTCCACACACCCCTCCATACACCCCTCCACATCCCCGCCACCTCCTCTACATCCCTTCCACATCCCCTCCACATCCCATCCACATCCCCTCTAAAAAATGATGATATGTCTTAAGTAAAAATTATAGAGTTCTGGTTTCATGCACATTATAATTGTGCACAACTTAGCATAGGTAAAATATAGATATATTGATCAATGTTAAACTGTTCTCAATTAAAATGCGCGATTCTTATATTAAATATTACAGTAGTCACTCTGTTCTACAAGATTTATTAAAGTTTAAATGTTGAATTGGGGTTGGTGAGCGGAGTGAGCGGGGGCGAACCCCCCGTAGTATATATATATATATATATATATATATATATATATATATATATATATATATATATATATATATATATATAATAAAAATGATTGTATATATATTGTATACATACATAACGCTTGTGTATATATACATATATACATATATATATATATATATATATATATATATATATATATATATACACAAGCGTTATGTATGTATACAATATATATACAATCATTTTTATTTTTTTACTTTTAGAACGTATTTTAGTTTGAAAAGCGTTTTTATGCTTGCTTTGAAGAATTTGTGGAAAAGTCATATAAAATGCATTTGAGCATTGAAAATAAATAAAAAGGATGTTTACAAATAGTGGAGTATTTTTTCTTTATTAGAGAGAGAGTTTTTTTTGAAAATGCAACGGCATGCGTACTGAGCGACGGATTGTGAATTCGGCGCTAGTTAGCAACAACCTATAATATATATATATATATATATATATATATATATATTACTAAACTATAATATATTACTATAGTATATTATAGTACATTATAGTACAATCTGTCGCACAGCATGCACGCCGTTGCGTTTTCAATAAAAGCTTTCTCTCTGAGAAAGAAAAAATGCTCCACTATTTGTAAACATCGTTTTTATTTATTTTCAACGCTAAAATGCATTTTATATAATTTTTTCGCGAATTCTCCAAAGCAAGCATAAAAACGCTTTTCAAACTAAAACACTTTCTAAAAGTAAAAAAAAAACGCTTGTACACAGAAAGCCGAAAAAATCCATGAACAATTTCATAAGCGCATGAAGAATGCAGAGAGCTGTCCGCGTACACGCCTGGCAGGCAGGCAGTAGCAGGCCCATGCGCGTCAGGGAACTTGACGAGCTTGCGGCGAGGATGGATGTGTCCACTGGAGGGGAAGGAGGGCGGGTGGCTTTTATACACGCCGGTGATGTATCTATATAACGCGCGCGTTCGTCCACTTAAGTCCATATCCCTCCCTCTTGGTGAGTATGCGTGCTCCGCTTGCGCGTCAACCCTGGCCCGCACGAATTCGATATTGGATAGCTTATGCGTGCGAGCGAGCGTACTAGCTTTCGGGCTTAATAGGCGTTTATATTATACGGAGAGGTGTACCGGGATTCGGAGGATGGTTGAAAAATGGTAGCTTCCGAGGTTACGGTTTATTGCTTTGGCAATGAGAAGGCGCTCTGACGATGAGAATTTTAAAAATAGGAGATAGCTACGAATTTTTATGGTTTTTAGTGGTTAGTGAATAATAAAGGCATGTAAGTATTTCAAGAATGTGCATGCGTGCGTGCATGTATGTGAAACTATGTGCTTGTACGTGTGTGCGTGTGTATGAGGATTTCCACAAGAAATTTACACTTGAAAGATTCATAAAATAATCTTAAAAAAAGTTGAGGCACACCTCTGCAACCATTTTTATCTGGTTCTACAGGTCATATAATAAATGTAAAAAATGTCCAACAAGCAAGACAGACTATGGGTTTCTTTTAAAACCCACATCAATTTCTCTTATGGGAATTTAACATCAGAATTATGGACTAAAAACGGACATCAGTGATTGTTTGCGTATTTCACTGGTTGAGCGCCGGCCGCTAGAGCGCACGAGCGCTCGCTTCTTCGCAGCCACCCTACCGAACGGACGTGTATTATGCTTCCGCGCGACTCTTTATTTTGGAGCATTTTTAGAACAATAAAGGACAGAAAATCGACCTGAGTGTACACTGAGTCACTTCTTTGCCTCCTTCGCCCGCTTCCCTTCGCAAAATTGGTCCTTCGAGCCGGATCGAGAGCGCAGCACCGTGTATAGATGTCTCTCTACATAAGGAAGCCGGTGATCGAAAAGCGACTTTCAAGTAGTTCTTCACGGCTCCGATACGACTACCTAGCCGGCAATGAACTGGTAGATAACTATGTAAGCCATATCCAGGAGATCCTGCCGGGAGATGCATAGCATCACGTTCCACTACAGAAAATCCAGTCGATATAGCGACCCGCGGCGTGGAGCCAGCTACCCTTGCTCAAAACAAGTTGTGGTGGGAAGGTCTGGCGTGACTGGCAGTCGCACTCCTGGCCCGGTGATTGATTGCCGGACAACCCCGACGGCACCGATATGGAGATCGTTCTTATCAGCTGTTCAGCAATGGCAGGCGCCACTCCAGCCGAACCCGACTGCATAGAGCGATTCTCTTGGCTCAATCGTCTCTTACGACCCTCGATCCTCAGGACCCCTATCTCATATGTCAGCATCCTAGCTCCGTCCAGCTTTCTCTCTCTACTCCAGACTCGCCCAATACCGAGACTTCGCTACAGAAATTCGAGATCTTAAGTAGGGTCGACCCATCCGACACAACAGCCAGCTGAAAAGACTCGACCCCTTCTTGGACGACGATCATGTCCTCCGAGTCGGCGATCGGCTCCGACATTCTCAGCTCCCCTACGACGAACGATACCCGGTGATCTTGGGCAGAAATTGTCACCTGGCACGACTAGTGATGACTGGGTCCATCACAGAGCTATCCACGCCCATACCATCCGACGTGCCTGGATTATTAAAAGCAAGAGCAAGGTCAAGGCACAGACTTGTTCACGAGTCGTGTGCGCCAGGTCGACCATCCGCACACTGACAAAGACTATGGCGGCCCTTCTCACTGCTTGGGTAACACCGTCGAAGCCCTTCAGTCGCTGCGAGGTCGATTACTGCCGGGCTGTTCGAGGTTCTGCGGTCCAAAGGACGAGGCATGATCTCATCAAAAGACTGCGTCGTAGTACTCATCTACTTCGTGACTAAGGCCGTCCATATCGAACTGGTAGGGGACCTGACGACGAACAACTTTCTCGGGGCTCTGACGTGTTTCGTCGATCGGCGAGATCGACCCCAAGAGATCTAGAGTAACAACGCCACCAACTTCCGCGGAACAGACGCGGAGCTTCGACGTCTCGTCCAAGCGGCTGAATTCGACTGGCAATTGATAGCCGGAACCCTTGCAGACGAGGGCATCACTTGGCACTTCATCCCCTCATTTTGGGGACCTATGGGAGGCTGGGGTGAAATCGATGAAGACGCATCTGAGATGGGTGGCTGAGGAAGGACTAACTAGGACTAACGAGGATTAACAAGGAAGGACTAAGGAATATGACCTACGTGGAGCTCTCGACGTTACTTGTCGAAATCGAAATTGTTCTGAACTACCGGCCGATCTCACCCTTCTCAGGCGACGTGGATGGCCTAGACGTTCTCACACCAGCCTACTTCTTGATCGGAGGCCTACTTATATCCATACCCCAACCAGGCGCCGCCGAGTCCGACCTTCCCGGGCTGGCTCGTTGGCAATTGATTCGAAGACTTCGGGACAGCTTCTGAAGGCGCTGGAGCCGGGAGTATCTCAACACCCTGCAGCAGCGGTTCAAGTCGACCAGGTCCGGCGAGAACCTGTCCATCGTCTTTGCGATTGTCGTCGACCATCCTCTTCTCAGACTGAACGGCCGAAGGCTCCTCAAACTGAGACGAGCATCGTGTCGCAGTTTCTAAAAGTGAGGTTATGTGACGTTTTTGACCCTGAAATCGAAGATTAAACACATACATCTTCGCTGGATAATGCTTACATAGTTAGCTACGAGTTGATTGCCGGCTGGGTGGTCGGATCGGAGCAATGGAGGACTACTTGAGAGTCGCTCCACGCGTAGCAGATTGTCATTGGGATGTCCAGGCTCTCAGGCGTTGACTGAAGTAGCCGAGCTGCTAGCGACGCGGGCGTCAATAACCTACTTTGCTCCCTAGGTGCATAATATACTATTTTGTATCTAGTTATCAAATTATGTAGTCAATTATATAAATAACCATGGTATTCACTTCCAAAAATACCTGAGAAGTTCGAAAGAGCTCATAAATCTAAAACGGGTCTATGGGTCAGGTCCGGGTCCGGGTATTTGTACTCGACATACAATCATGAGATTTTTCAACCGTTTAGAGAGGTTCTCTGAGGTCGCAATCATGTACCATTTTTCAAATGACCATCACACTTCACAATTACGCCATAACCGAGCCATCTATTTACCTTGCACAAGCTGCATGAAACAATTTCCAACAAAAACAGTCTGGTCCCTGCGCACTACTAATGAATATTAGAAGTAATATATTTTATTAAATTATATATATATATATATATATATATATATATATATATATATATATATACATACATATATATATATATATATATATATATATATATATATATATATATATATATATATATATATAATTTAATAAAATATATTACTTCTAATATTCATTAGTAGTGCGCAGGGACCAGACTGTTTTTGTTGGAAATTGTTTCATGCAGCTTGTGCAAGGTAAATAGATGGCTCGGTTATGGCGTAATTGTGAAGTGTGATGGTCATTTGAAAAATGGTACATGATTGCGACCTCAGAGAACCTCTCTAAACGGTTGAAAAATCTCATGATTGTATGTCGAGTACAAATACCCGGACCCGTATATACATATACATACATATATATATATATGTATGTATATATATATATATATATATATATATATATATATATATATATATATATATATATATATATATATGTGTATATATATATATATATATATATATATCGTTCTCAACATATATAGATATAAAAATAATAAGTTATCGGTGTACCCGAACCAATTAATTTTGAATTAATGGGTGCATACACATTCACCTCCTCTATGGTTGGAAGGCAAGGAGCAGAGAACGAAACGCCTACATATTTTTTTGAAGGGTGGCCTATTCTCCTTGCCCTCAAACCATAGAGGAGATGAATGTGTGTGCACCTATTCATTCAAAATTAATTGGTTCGGGTACACCGATAAACTATTATTTTTATAATTATCACTGAACGATAGCTTCTCTAATATTTGATATGTAGATATACATTACATGTACAAAGATAAATGAATTTATCAAATAATAAAGAGTGTAGGGATGATTAACCATCGATATGCTTCATTATTTGGCTTTAGAAAACAGCTTTAAAAATCCATAATCGCAACATAATGGCCTGATACTTCCTTGTTAGTAAGATTTTTGTGTGAATAACATATAAAACACATACATTTCATTTGAACACATATCATTATTTTTTTGTCACAAATTGTTGAACAGTGTGATTGTATTTTGTCACAAATATTTATTGTTTATCCTTATGAAAATTTAAAAACTAAAGGTTGCTATTAAATTAAGTAGAATGGTTATATAGGCATATTTCCTCACAGAAAGCATTTTTTTATAAAAATTATCGTAAAAATCATTCGAGGTAAAATTTACTGTACTGAATGATAAAAAATATAACGAAGAATGGTAATTTTTTCATCAAAGAAATCTTTCACCTTAAGTCAGAATATCCCACGTTTACAATGATTTTATTGTAAATTTTATCTGACAATTCTCTCTGTGCTCTTATTATAAAAGCGCACGTATCTGAATAATAAAGCCAATTGTTCAACTAAAAAGCTTATAATATAAGTATTGTAACAACGAGGGCAATGTCGGTTTGGGCCAATTTCTTTATTGAATATCACAGTTAATATAATTATGTGCTCAAAACTATAGCGATGAATTAGCTTGAGCATATTTGAAACGAAATCCCCTGTCATTTTGTCCTCTATTGCTTACGCTAGGTAGTTTAGACCGATCGAAAAGCTTCTACTAACATCATATAAATTATTCACAAGCTGTGTACCGGCTCAATTGTGTAATAGCTGAATAACCATGCTAGGCCATATCGGGTACAGTCACCTTATCTAAAACAAGAATTATTGAAAGTAGGGTAGTGACCCCAGTAGTCGGTCACCCCCCAGCAGTCGACCACATTGACTATTTCCTTTTAAAGAATAAACCCTAAGACAAAATATCGCTAGGTTAATAATTTTTTAATGATCTATGTCATTTAAACATTCAATTCTAACATTAAAATAGTTCAAGAACCATAAATTAAAAATTGTTTTCGATATATCTTTATCGATATGTGCTTACAGGTGGTCAATTACTAGAATTTCTTCAATTTATGCCAAATTTTAGTTGTCGGTCAGGCCTGGTCGGTACCCCTTGTCTAAAGCCACTTTTAATTGTAATGATCATTACGATTAATTAATATTTAATTTCATTCATTTAACGTTTATTCAATCTTTTATAGCTAAACTTAAATCATAGAACGATTAAAAAGAATAAACAATGTTCTTAAAACGCGATGTATTGCCATAAATTGTCCTGATCGACTACCAGCGATCAAGCGGCCGAAGTACTAGATCCCAGTGGTCGACTACTAGCGCTTTCGTCATATTTTATTAAAACCCATATTATAATTATCCTGTAAATATTTTAAGCAAAAATAAACATTTTATCAAAAACTGAAATATATTTAAAGTGTAATAGAACCGGTAATTTATAAACAAATATGTTTCTGAATTTTTTGTAATAGCTTGATTATAAGTTTGTCCTTAGATGGCCGACTATTGGAGTCAATACCCTATTTCAGTTTAAAAAATTGCCAAACTCTAAGAAAACGATACATTGAAAAAAAAGGAAAGCAAATTTTAAAATATATATTTTTTTTTCTTTAACAAACATTTTATTTAAGGTGGTTCTATACCTAAAAAGTCAAATTCTACCAGCTTCCGAAACAACGCTCTGAATTTCAAGTATGTTAAATATAATTATATCAGAAAATTATTTGTGCATTTTGAACTTAAATCGATTAATATCATTTGGTTTTATTAACAGATAACAATTAGAAATTGTGAAAAAAGGAGGAAATAGACATTTTTCATCACGTTCCATGCGCCTACAATTTTTTTAAAGGCTTTTCTATAACATTTTTTTATATTTTTGACACAAAAGGCATAATAAGAAACATTTCAAAATGACGTAGAAATGTCCTGCTTTTGAACCTCTTTTTAGCTGATTGAGGATTTTATTTTTCAAATATGAATATTATGCAAAAATTAATCCATATAAAATTTTTCAAATGTGAATGTAATAAGTATTATCGAACTGTTTTATCTAAAAAAAACAAAAATAAACATCATGCGATTTTGGAGCATCGAGAACATAAAAAAAGTATGACGAGAAAAATGCATTTAAAGATTTTATTTTCTGTGCTACATAGTGTTATTTACTTTATTCAAATCATTATAACTTTATTTAGTTTTACAGTTATATATCTATGAGGTCGTAAAATATTCATTTCATTATGAACTATAATATAACCCGATGAAAAAAATCGACTTTTTGAGTGAATTTGGGTATAGAACTACCTTAAGCGATTAGAATCGATTACCCTCATGAAAAAAATGCGCAAATTTGCAGTGTTTACACTGAATATTGGATATAAATACTCAAAATTTCAGTGTAAATACCGAATTTCGAGTGTTGATACTAAACATTTGAGTGTGTACACTCAAATTTAGGTGTTTACACCCATAAGTTTCGGTATCTTCGACAAAACATACGTAACAAAAATGAAATTAAGGCGGTGGTAACTTTTTTAATTATTTTGCAAATCGAAAACAACTCTATTAAAAGTGTATCGTATTGTGAAAACAGCTTGCCATTTTCGATAAATCAACTTCTGTTATAATTAATAATTAACCCGTTAGGGATGTAGGAATCCCGGAGGACCGACACATTTTCTTTGTTTTCTTAAGATTTCTACAAGATAAGCTCAAAATTATGAAAACTAAATATATGGATCAGATCAAAGTGGGCTATTTCCGATGTCATAATGGAGGCCTAAATCAGTTTTTACTGCATAAAACTCGAGAAAACTTAAAAATGAAAAAAAATTATTGCAGAAATCCTCTAGTTAAAGTCCGAAACACAATTTTATATGATTTCCCAAAGTACTTTTTCAATTATGTGAGGGTCTCGGATTTAACGGGTTAATAAACGTCTAAATTAATAAAAGTTGCATATTTTAACATCATTTAAGTTGTAATCTCTTTGTACATTATTTACTTCTTACATTTGTTTACGAATTTTTTAATAACATAGATGAAAGTACTAGGTACACAAAAGTTACATTTTTAATAAACGCTATAATTAAAAGATAAGCAAGTCATAGCACAATTAATGCCATAAATCAATGTCAGTAATGTGTATTCAAATCCGGGTATGATTTGTTTAACGAAGGCAATTACAAAGGTTTGTATAGCAGGATATATAGCGAACATTACTCAATTCTTTATTTATCACTTATCCGTTATCTAGAATTCGTAATTAATTATGATAGATTCATGGAAATAGAGCGTTTTTGGTTAATTAGGTATATATCTGTCGGTATTGAACAAGCGCATTGATCATTGTTGATTAATTTCTGAATAACAATAATTTAAAATCAATATCATATACATAAATACAGTATTACTAAATATAATCTAGTTACATGAAAATGTATAATTATTTAAAAATGAATTTAGTTTATTGTTAAAACACAAAAATATAAGAATTAATAAAGCGGCATCATTGCCGAGGTCCGGTGGTGCGCGAGCGGTCGATCATCCAAGTTAAGCAGCGTTGGGCGACGTTAGTACTTGGATTGATGATCGCTCGGGAACCCCGTCCCAACAATGATGTTTTCGCAGATGGGGAACGAAAATTTAGGTGTTTTTGGGGGTAAGGAAGGTGCCAAAATTTAACTTTCCTATCGGCGGATTCCTGTCGTGGGTTTTCTTGGTTTGTCAAGTTTTTTCCACGTTACAGGGTATGGCCCTGGGTGAATGCGGCAATTCAGTGGGGTGTAAAAGGGTACTAGCTACCTATATGAGTTGGTAAAGAAGAATAAAAATAAATAAATAATTAGAATAAAATCCGTAAGATTCTTTTTCGTTACCAAATGACTTTTTAAAAAGTTTCTTATGGACAATGCACACTCTACGTATTCAGAAAAATTGTATAAGGTAAATTTGTGCGCAATGATTCTCTACAGCTAATTTGGATTCGAAATATATCCATTATAAATCTCCACACGAAAAAATACTATACAATAATTTTCTACACGTAGTTTTCGATATTGTGTCAATTGGAAACCCCCTGGACAATCTATAATTCGGAGGTAGCTAAATATTTGGAAAGATAAAATTGCATTTAAGTAAAATTCGAAAAGATACTTTATGGAAAATGGAAAGTTCTGAAAAGTTAAACATGGAAAGAAAAAAATTCAGAAAATATTAGTATTGAATATAGAAATATTGAAAGACCAAAGTATAGAAAAAATAAAATTTCATAAGAGTGAAATAATGGAAAATAAAAATTAAAATATTGAAAATTGTTAATTTGCTTATTTAGATATTGATTTTTATAAATTTTCTTATTATTCGAAGCAGTGTATATAAAAATCCTGAGAATACGCTATTGATAATAATTATACATAATTATTCTGTATATAACAGTGCATATATATAAAAAAAAAAAAAAAAAATATATATATATATATATATATATATATATATATATATATATATATATATATATATATATATATGGCGCTCGTTAAAAAGAATTACGCGCTATCTTCTCTTTTCTTTATATATGAGGGTAACTTTGGTTTAGGCGAGAACTATACTTATACGAATGAAGGAAATTTTCTATTTCTCGGTATCGGAATATTGTGTCACTTGGAATCACCTGGAACAGCCTTTTTTGAAGATGCAAGTTGTTGTTTTTTGTCCTATATACATTAATGTTAAATAAAAAATACAAAATATTATTAGATAGCTTAAGACTTATTTACAAAAATATCCTTTTATGTAACTAAACGATTTTTTAAATCTATCTAACAATGTAGCTATATTAAATAAAAGAAACTCGTAAAAATGAAATATAATGTAATAGAGTTAATTAAAAATGAGTAGTTTTAAATAAAAAGTAATAGAGTTAATTAAAAGAATATCTATAAGTTCACTATTTAGTAACCAAATTATTTTTCAAATCCGTATCAAAATCCAAGCTATATAAAGAAAATTTTCAATACTGCGAATTTTATTATTTCGCGTGTATGCAACGCATTTTCCGCCCCTAATAACTGCGAAATTGAATCATAACTAACCTTCAAGATACACTGTGGATTAAAGTACACCTCAACGACTTTTCGTTACGCGCCGGTGCGCGCGGCCGGCGCGTACAGAGCCCCGGCGAACTGACTGAAATATCGATCACCGCGAGCGCGCTCGTCGCGTAGCTGCGCGCACGTAAATTAGGTTTAATCTTTCCACGGTAAATTTCGATGGACGCCGCACTCAGTTTGTCGCTCGAAGGGGCACAAGAAAGACGCGAAGTAAGCTCGGGATCTATTTGACTTTGGAAGTACACTTGCCGTGGTCTGACTTCGGTGCTTTTTTTCCTCTTATTGCGCGCAGAGCGCAGCAGAGATGGTATATATTTTTTGGTAATTTGGTGTACCAGCTTCAAATTCTTGGTAGATGTATAATGATTTTTGAGAACAGGTATATTAGAACTAATTATCTTAGAACTGAATCTTTGAAATTTATTGGGTTTCTGACATTTTCTGCAGGAGGATCAATTTCGTTTCTTTAGAATGGATCGGAACTCTAAAGTTAATTCATGCCCAACTAGAAAGTAGACGCGATAGAATTAAAAGAAATCGTCGCTTAATAGTCTAAATGGTAATTAAATGATAACATCTAGAGCTTTTAAGCGGCAGAGAAAAAAATTTTTCCCGGAATTTCGCCTTCGTTCCGTATCACTTACAAGTTAAAAATTGGTTTGAGAAACTTATCAGGGTTTAATTAAAAGTCGAGTGTTTTCTCAGAAGTTCACACTGGATTAGTTTTATAAAACGTGGGTATAAAAGGAGACATATTTAATGCCTTTGAATTGTTTTAAAGCAGCATAGTATTCTCAAAATATCGTTTTTACTGAACTGTTTTATACCCACGAAATTTTATGAATACTTAATAAACATTAAGCTCTTTTAATGATATGATTAGAAAATAATCTTATACTGCAGTAGTTCAAAGATGATGAGGAATAACTATAATCATACATTAATAAGATCTTGGACAATAATACAATCACTGAATAAAATAGATTTTTTAATAATTACAAATCAGATGGTAAATATCTTGGTCGTCGTGACAACTTTTTTACCAATATAGTTAGCTTAACAAATCGCACTAAAAAGCTTAAGAAAGTATAATAGAATAATAAAATGCAAGTAAAAAAATTTTATCTCAGGAAAAATGTATTCTACTAGCTTAGATTTTACAAAAACTTCGAATTTTGAGTTGGTATAGTATTGTTCTGGAAGTGCGAAATATAGTTATAAAAATAAACAGACCATTCTTTGGAGGTAACTAAATACTTTACAAGTATTAGTCACAAAATATTTTGTCAGGATTGTCAGAACTTGGTTACTTTATAATATTAATAAATAATTTCTTCCATATTATAATTAAACAAGTAAAATAAAGTGCACCTATTTTCCTTTTTTTTCGATTTATTTTTCAGCACTTGAAACTAAAATCTGTATAAAATCATATAGTCAAAAATCAATGTTCCGTCAGAACTCTCTTTAAGGGGATGCGATACCTACTTTACCCGTCGATAAATTCATTCGAAAATTTCGTTTTACTCAAAAAATACGCATCAGAATCAAATTTATTTTTCAGGGTAGCTTTATTTATGTCAAATACATAGCGGAATTATTTCTCACACTCGAATTATTATCAGAATAAAGTATTAGCATAATCACGTAATTGCTAATTTTCGATTCTGATTATATATAATTTGAGTGTTCCACTATGTATTTTATGTAAATAAAGCTACCCTAAAAAATGAAATTTTCGAATGTATTTTATCGGCTGGTGAAGTTAGGTCTGACACATCCCCTTAAGGCATCGTGTTAGCTGATCTATAAAATTTAAGTCAGTTGAAAAGGATGTTATAAAATCACAGTCAAGTGCAACATGCTTGATTTCCTTTTTTTATTTGCAATAGTCTTTTAACTCTTTTTCGACTTTTAAATATGACGTAAAAACAATATCATTTTTTTAGATAATAATCCATTTGACAATTGTACGTTAGTTAAACAATTAAAAAGTTCCAACGACAACATTATTCAATTCTCTATTATAAATAATTAACAAAAACAATAAACTTTTGAAAATAATTACCATTCACGCATGTCCGAAAAAGAACAACACCGCGCCAACCTCAATCCAATCCTCCGACCATAAAACACGCTTTACCCGCGGTCCGACGCCCGCGACAGCCTAAAACCCGTAACGAATGCGCGCCTCGCTTGAAATTATAACATACCGATCGACCCCGAATGTAAACAACGACACTATACACACACCCGCACACACACAAACACAAACACAAACACAACGAAACACCGGTTTCGCGCGTGCCCGCGACTAACCATCGCTCACCCCGGGATCAAAAAGCATTTTAAGGCTTCGATCTCCCGACCAGCCGCGCGGAATGAAGATTCAATTAGTCCGCCGTCCCAATATTGACTCGGAATCGCGCTTTCATTGTGATCGATGCTAATTGTCGTTAAGAGTATCGCTCGCGACTGCAGCCCGCTCCAACGGCGACAAACAAATAATCCATTTAATAAATCCGCTGTTTACGCCCTACTCCCCCTGCCCCATTGTTAAGGCCGCGCCGGGAGGGCTGGCAATCTGCAGCTAGCGAATTTATGGGCCGCGAGTGTTTGGCAAGCGTCAGGTAATTACTATTATGCGAGCCCATTGATTATGCCCGGACGCGAGAGAGCCCTACATCGTTCCCACAGGCGATTTTGCATCCCTGCCGCCCCCCGCCCCCTCCGTGCGAACCGACTTCTCACTCGCTCTCGTGGTTTTGGCCCTCCATCGCTCGCGCTCGGTCCCTTGCATTATTCCGGGGACGGCTTCTCTGTTCTCCGCGCGGCTGCCGGCTGCATGTGCAGCCTCGATCTCGGGGCGTTTTTACCTCGGGGGCGGTTGGGTGTTATAGGTGCGAGCGCGCGAGCGGGGGATCAGCTCGGAGCAAAGATTCGACGATTACGGGGCCGGACGGAGTTTATAATGGAGGATCGGTTCTTAGGCGAGCTCGCGTTTTGAGGGTTCGTAAATCACCTTCGAATTACAAATTTATTGGTGATGTATTTTAATATGTTAGCATTTTGGGTTTTGTTATCATGAAAGATGCATCGTGTTCTTTTTGTTTTTATAAATTTCTCATTATAGCACCTAATCTTTTCGCAGTATTGCCACAAGATTGATTTGGAGATTTGTTAATACTATCTATGAGCGACATAATCTTGCTACAATCATCAAGTAATATTGCCGTGAACCATTACGTCCATTTTTACATTATTTTTCTTGCGGCAATATTACTCGAAGATTATGTGCAATATTGAAGGAATATTGTAGCAATGATATGATTATTCATAAAAAATGGAGGATCAATTCTTAGACAACTTCTCGAGTTAAGGAGACATTAAAAATAAATTATTAATGCAGACGGTCGGTATGAAGACTAACATATTTAAAACTTCCACGAAGACATTTAAGCACTTACCATAACGAGTAGCACATTTGGAAATCCCCCATAAAGACTAGCACTTTTCATGAGTTTTCCACAAAGACTAGCATTTTTCGTATAGAATATGTAAATTAGTGTTGGACCGATAAACTCCGGACTAGTCTTCGTGGAAACATCATGAAAATCATTCATAAGGGCCATTGTTATATTTGGACGCCTGAGCGGAAGAATCTCCTATCTCGGACTGTGCATGAAGAACCTCCTATCTCGGTCGGCGCGTGAAGAAGCTTCTCGGCTCGCGCGAAGAACGTCTTAACTCGCCGCGGCGAAGAACATTCTATGGCGGTTATGCGAAGCAGCTGATATCTAATATTTTACTAAAAATAACTATAAAATAGATTTTTATTTACAAATATATTGCAAGGTATCATCATATATCATCTGTATAATATTATTATAATATTATTACATAATAATATTATACGGATAATATATGAAGATATTCTTCGTCGCTGCGAGTTAGGAGCTTCTTCGCGCTAGCCGAGATAGGATGTTCTTCGCCGCGGCGAGTTGTGAGGTTCCTCGCGCAAACCGAGATAGGAGGTTCTTCATGGGCTGAACAAAATAGGAGGTTCTTCACGTGTAGTCCGAGATAGGAAGTTCATCCGCTCAGGTGTCGATATATTCTGTAACTCGTAACGCTTTATATCTTATTATCATGGAGGATACACAGTTTTTTTTATTTTTCTAATTTTTCTACGAAAGCTTGAACTAGAACTTCTGCAAACTAAACATGCGGAGAAAAGAATCTAGCTTTTATCGTGTAAAAACCTGGTCTACTTTAAAAGCATGCCAACTTTCCTTTAAATCTTACTTTACAATTCATGCGTTGGAAGCATGGGACCCTGTTATGCAATTATTTATCTTACCCATAGTTCTATAATACTTACCCTCTTCTGGTATGAGAGTTTCGAAAGTAAGTGAGGCCCGCTCAGGAAGTAGGTAGAAGGTGAAGCGAGAGAATTGCCTGCCGACTGTTAAGTTTCTCCAACCAGTGTTAAGACTCTCATTCTGTAAAATGATAACCAACATAAAATTATTCTACGGCAGTGTTTCGTTCTCTCCTTGCTTGAATACTATACTTTCGTCGTATGTAAGGTCTAACGCTTCAGAATCATGAACACAGTTGTACTATAATATTAAAGATTTTTTCCGTGTATGGATTAGATCAAAGTAGACCGTTTCCAATCTCGTAAAGGGGGCTTAAGTTATTTTTGACAACATAGGAGTCGAAAACACTAAAAAAGTTGACTAATTTATTACTATCCTGATCCTAAATTTCGTCATCTTGATTTTCTGAATTTTTAACTTTGTATGGTAGAAAGACTCCATTACATGTTTTGAATGTTTAGTACGTCCATTTGTGAGGATTAAGTATATTACAGAAGTTCTTAATAATCAAATAAATATAATACAAAACTATAAAACATTAATTATAAACAAAGCAATTATAACTTTGTTATAATATATACTACTTAATCAAGAAACTGTGTTTCGTGGTATTACATAATTTACAAAAGTATTAAAAAAACTATCCAAATCTACAGAAAAAAGCAAAATAAAAATTTAATATTAATAAAATTAATTAATTAAAATACTGAATTCAAATTTCTTATCACAAATTGTGACACTATATTTGCACTGTAGGGCAACGTACATTTATTCTGAATCTCTCCACCAAATATTTGGCCTTGAGGGAGCGAAGAAGATCGGAAAAAGATAAAAAAATTGCGTTCGTTCATCGCTCTCTTCGATTATAAACTGATTGACAGAAGCAGAATATTAGCAATGCGAAAACAGATGGAGAACGTGACTAAATGAGGAGAAATAGCTTCAAGATCAAAACGTCGTGAACAGGACATCATGTCAATTTTTTAACTATTTCTAATAATATTTTCTGATTTTTTAAACTATAACTAAAAGTATCTTCAGATTTTTCGACTATATTAGGTAAATATATTTTCCGAACCTTCGATTATGACCAAAAGTATTTTCCGAATTCTTATAAGTAGATCGCTAAAACTATTTTTAGCAGTTTCAATTACCATTACATATATTTTCTAAATGTTACATGTATTTTTGGAATTATGAACTATAGCTAAAAATATTTTTTAATTTTACTTCTTTCCATTTTATAATTATCCTATTTTAGAATAGATATCTACGTTTTTAACCGTTTGATAAATGAACTATTCGAATAATTAACTTTCCTAAATTGCAACCGGCAGGCTATATGAACATTCTAATGTTTTTCAAGCAGACTTATAATCGACGGATTTACGTTAGTACTAGTAAATAATAGTTAAAATTATCATGACTAAGATTCGTAACTAATCAGAAACACAATAAATTCAGATTTTTGTATTTAAGCATGTTGGGTCCGTGTATACATTCTATTGATCCAATTGAACTGCAGTTTTCTTCAACTTTTTTGGAGTATCATTTCATTTTGGGTGTACGTCATTCTAGATTCACAGACATCTTCTCCTTTTTATTAACTCGTTTTAGACAAGGGCAGCTTAAAAGATATATAGAGGAAATTTGCCGAGTCAACTTTGAATCGATAAAACTTTGGAAAAATGAAGTTTTTCTGAGTGAAGCATGCAAGAAACTTTTTCGTCTACTAAATCTAGCTTAAGAGTTATGCGAAAGTGAAAAATTTGGATTTTTCCATATTTCTCGAGCTTTATCATTTTATATCTTCAAAATTATATGATACCCTGGAGACCAAAATATGTACTTCATTGCAAAGTTGATTTTAAGTTGTTTTTTATGTATGCTACTTTTGAAATAGCTTAATTTTATTAGTTTACTAGTACTTTCAAGTTCCAGTAAATTCTAATATAATCTTGTGCTACTATACTTTTATTTTCCGTATAATTAAATCGATAGTTTTTAAATACTTCTTTCGATATCGAGAAATTGATAAATTATTTGCTTCATACAATAAAACTTTTATATAGTATATGTAATATTATAAATTACTAATTTCGTCGTCCTATATAATGTTACAACGCAACGTAACAAGAGGCTACAAAAACGTAAAAGTGTATTTCGATACGATTGTTTCCATAGTGCGCGCATATTTCCTTTGACGTCTCCGAATATTGTTTTACTTCAATTCCGAATCGCGCTTTCGAACTTTGTTATTGTATGTCTTGTTAGATTGCCCAATCATACGCATTCAATAAAATTCGCCTCGATGGTTTGCGCATTCGCGGCTGTATAACAATTTAGACATGCAATGTGTAGGTGCATCGCCTGAGGAGAATCGCAACGATTTCTAAATGTGTTGCGAGTTTCATTCAACCCTTTGAATACCTTCCTCAGGCGAATTTTTTTCATTTGTATTAGACATTGCTTTCTTTGATATTTAATTAATTTTTACGCTAAAATGAATTAAATTGATAGAATCGTAAGTAAGCTGATTGAAGTGAAATTGTATACATTATTATAGTACAATAGCGTACTTGTTGTCAAATTGACGACATCAATCGAGGTAGTAACAATACAAAAATTTGAGATTTTTGGCACTATATGCTGTATTTTATTATGTTGGAAAATATTGCGCAATGCTTTTCCATTTATGTTTTTGATGACAAAAACATTACAATACCTTTTAAGTTAATCAACATTAAGCTAAATTACTTTCCTAAACATTAATGAATAAACGTTCACTAATTAAAATGAAATGAAAATCTTTTTATAACATAGGTTAAAATGCATTTAATGTTTTTTGCTTCCTCATAGGGGAAGCTTTGTAATGAAAAGAAAAGCTATGCTAAAATTAGATTTTTAGAAAATGTCTGTATGAATGTGTGTATATGAATATTAATCAGCATTACTTTGAATATTCACGGTCAAAATGAACGTTTCAGGGCTCAGTTTCTTTTTCGTTTTCTTTTAAAAAGTGTAAGAAGGATAAAAAGATTTTTTTTTTGTTTTTCAAAGCATTTTTACTTTAAAACGGTTTTTCGATTTAAAAATTTTAGTTTTTCGAGTTTTTTTAATACCTTAGAAATAATATCATAGATTCAGTGTAATTCATTTGAAAGAACATAAAACTACCTATATTTTCTGACCCGAAATTTTGGATAAGCTATTTCCCCTGTTTAGTTATACACGGAAACGTCATTTTTTTGTCTAAACATTAATATTTGAGAAATATAAGATGAAAAATTTGTGGAAAATCTTAAGGTGATTAAGAATATAGAGAAGCATATTCAGTAAAATTTTCAAGTCTGTATCCTTTTCATTTTTCGAGAAAAAAATCATTTTGTGAAAAAAATCCATCCACGGTCTCGGATTTCCGACCTATTACGCTGTGCTTTCTGTCAAAGGTACTAGAAAAAATTGTCCATGAGCAGATATCAGAGTACCTCAAGGCCAAAAAACTCCTGGACTCGTTACAAATAGGATTTCGGCAGTATCACAGCATCCAAATGGCCCTTGTGAAGCTCACCCAGGATATACGGCAAGGCATCAACAGCAATTGGCAGCTTATGACTGCCCTATTGATGTTTGATTTCTCGAAGGCCTTTGATACCATCTCGCCATCTAAACTGCTAAAGAAACTCATCCGGATGTGTTTCTCCCGTGCAGTTGTGCTGTGGGTAAAATCATACCTGAGCAATAGGGGGCAGATAGTTACCACTTCATCGAACGGAGACTCCGATTGGCTCTTATCCAATCTAGCAGTGCCTCAGGTCTCCGTCATAGGGCCACTGCTGTTCAGCCTGTACATAAATGATCTGAAAGAGGTACTAAGTGACCATGCAGGCATCTCGCACCTGCTCTACGCTGACGACCTGCAGTACACACAAACGAACAAACAAGATCTTTCGGAGGCAATTGCGCGTCTAAAAACTGTTGCATTGGTGGTGGCAGAGTGGGCGACGGGTGCCTCCTTGAATCTCAATGTCGCCAGAACTAAGGCAATTATATTTGGATCAGATTATAATGTACACAGGATGCAGGAATTGGAATTGCCAGACATTGAGATGCATAATGGAATGTTCGTGCCCACACCTGGAAACCTTAGGTTACCGCGGTCAGCAAAAAAGTGATCCCAGCCCTATATGGCCTGCGATTATTTCGCTCGCGTACCACTTAGCAGCTGCGAAAGCAACTTGTATATGCATTAGCTATTTCACATCTCGACTACAGCTCTGTGGTGTACCTAGACGCTTCGGAGGAACCACAGAAAAGACTGCAGCGCCTACAGAATGCATGTGTGCGTTATATAAGCGGTGACAGGAGGGATGAGCACATCACCCCATACCGGGAGGGCCTTGGCTGGTTATGCGTAAAGGATAGGAGAGAGTATTTTGCGGCGGTGCTTTTGTACAAAATAATCCAAATGCAGCCACCGTACCTTACTACTCCCTTTCAAAAAAAACAGTCCAGGAGTGGTGTAAAGGAGCTTGCGGTACCATTTTTTCGTATAGACACCTTTCTGTATTCATTTGTATCATAGAGATCTAGACTATGGAACTCGCTTCCAAACTATGTGCGATATAAGCCTCAATGAACGGTTTCAGAATTGCCGTTTAAAATCAGCTCTCTCGACCCGCGGCGACCTAAACAATAACGGTTAGCGGATTGAATGATTATTCGAGGGCAAAATATGTCTCAATATGTATGAATGTATTTATAAGATAGAATTGAATGAGGAATGGTGTAAAATGAATGATCGATATTTTAAGCTCTCGACGCGATAGATATTAACACGAGAATACGCACCAATCTTTTCAAAATGACGATGATCCGTAATCTAAATCAAATGTAACTAAAATAACGATAATCTGTTATTTAAACCAAATGTAACTAATATGACTAAAATATATTATTTTACTATTAATACTATACTATATGATGTATAGTAATAATATATTATTATGTATTGACTATCGATTTGTATTTATGCTGTATAGCTAGCTGTAATATAATTGCTGTATGAAATGTATAAATGAAACACATATATATCTATCTATCTAATTTTCTATTTCATACTATTACTAGAGTCAATCAGCATCATTTTATTTGAAACTTTCCAAAAAGGTTGCTTTTCACTATCTCTTGGCTGAGTTCTTTGCCCAGATCATAATTTCATTTTTTTCCCTAATAGTGCTAACTGTCTAAACAAGAAATTACTATTTAACAAATGTTGAAAACTTAACATACTGTAGAGTACTTTGTTTTTGTCAGTTGACACTAGGGACATAATGACTGATGTCACCACACTGACTTTCCGAGAAGAAGAGGGCGAGGTTTAAGAATTGTAGTCGTGAAATCGAAGTACCAAAGTGACAAATATTTACCTTCAAAAATAAATCTGTAACTTCCCGAAAATGAAGGCATAAGTCCATTATTTTCATTGTGTAAATATTGATTTGCATTGAATTTTATGCAAAAGAATTAGATCACATTATTTAAAAATGACAAGAGTTACGAAAATATTGCCCTCAGTTGAAACCAACAAAGTCCGTAACGACTTAAGTACATTTTAATAAAATTTGTGCCCAGAATAATTCTTATAAACCCTTACATCCATTTTTGTATGAAACTTATACTTATGCTTGTAAAAATGTTTAGCTGGTCTTGTTGTACTATAAAAGTAATTTACTAACATTTACTTTACGACTAGTGCATGTTCGATACGAATTTTTTTATAACTCCTCTTAAAATGCGTACACCCGCGCTATGGCTATAAATATACGTAAATGTTAGTAAATTGCTTTTATGGTGCAAAAAGACCACTTAAACTTTTTTACAATCTTTCTATAAGTATAAGTCTTCTTTTTTACATTAGGACTAATTTTAATATAAGTGCAAATTAATCTTTTTAAGTAAACTTACGTGAAAATAAAAAAATTAGTTGCACGGTTTATTTTATATAAAAACAATTATGTTTAGTGATTTTAGGAATTCTTTTGTTTAAAGAAGCTCGATTATTCATGTTTTTCATTATTTTCAATTAATAAAAATGTAACTTTTACTATAAAGTAACTGTACTATAAAACTATTTGACAGAATCATTTATTATGTAGGTACCGAAGACTCAACAAAAACGAGTTTCAAGTGTTATATTATCTATTCTATTCTATCTATATTCTAAGATGATAAACACACGAAAAAATTAACGATCCTAAAAATCATTTTCAAATCACCCCGTATTAGTCATGCATGAATGCCGCAAGTGAAACGTAAAATTTTGTATCATCATTCTGTCTTTAAACGAAAGCCACAGTCAGCCTGGTAATACGTTTTTAAGAAGCGCGCTTTATTTGAAAATTTACTGCCTCGACTCCATATACATCCTTTTGCCTCCCCCACTCGTAATATTCTCATTCGCATTTCTTGCCTGTCCGCGCGCACGCTCCCGTGCTTTTTCCCCGTTGGCTTTCGTACTATATACTCGCGAACCACGTGGAGCAAAATGCACCTTTGCCTCTGCACGGTGGCTGCCGTCGCTGCTGCTGCTGCTACTGCCGAGTCAACAAATTTCGACATTTTATACTGCTCCTGGATGTGAATTTTAACGGATCTGTGAATCCGAGAGGAGCGTCTGCGCAGAGGCGCAGAAAGAAGAGCTGTCTCAATTATCCGCGTGTTTTTTCGTAAAAATACGATGGAAAATAGAGGATTCCGGAACAGTCGACATTCTCGGAAATAGCTGATTTATTTTCGATTGTTTCTATTCCGTTAAGATGATTATATAGGCCGAAAGAATAATTTTTTATTTGCTAATAAAATGTAATAATAAAATAATATTTAGACAAATACGTCATGTAGCATAAATTATATTTCATTTATTAAATAAGTTCCAAAAATAAACTGTAAAACAGCTGTTTACTGTATACCCCATTAATGCAATTATGAGACTAAAAAGGAGAATGCCCATGTATGTGTAGAAAGTAGAGAAATGTAGGGGATCGTGCAAATGAAATTCGTTTGTTGTTGTTATGATTTTTAAAACTTGTGAAAATATAAAATTAAATAATAATTTCATCCAGAGAAGTGAAAAGAAACTTCAAGAAACGGGGGTCAACTTCGAAAACCGAAGGGAAAAAAACAAGATTCTATCCGAAACGAAATTGTTATTTTAATAATTAAGAGTTTATGGATTCTTTATGTTCATATTAGTAGTATTAATTGGTCCCGTGTTAAGCGGTTAGTCGTGCTACAATCGTACTCAAAAGTTTATTTTATTTTAAATCACCATATATTAGGGTTGGGTAATGAGTGCTTGTAATGGTATCCTCTAAGAGAGGAGGAAAGGGGGAGAGAGCGAACATCTAACGATGAAAGAGAGGAAAAGGAGAGTGAATCGGAGACACGATTTTCTAAGAAACGCCAACATTAAATTTCGCCGTTCCGAATGTTGTTACACTTACTAGTGTACATTCTCAGAAATTTTAATGTTCAAAGGCTGAAATGACGCCAGCATTCGGGATTTGGCGAGGGAGTTAAGGTCGAAGGATCACTCGCTATCGCTCAGCCTAGGGCTGAGCATCTCCTTTCCATTAGCTCTCTGTGCCCGCATTATTCTCGGGCAATCTGGCATTTTTATTTTGTATCTACAAGTCATCTGCGGTGCCATACAAGTCATATGTGTGGGCCAATCAATAAGGAGCATAATCTCGCCACTCGCGTCTGCGCTCGAGCTCATCTGGAGACGTCCAGAAAACTCAAGTTGCGGCCTTTATAGAAGCAACGTCGTCGAGGGCCTACAACATCCACTTTTCGTCGCTCCAACGCAACACTGTGGACCAGCCACGGCATAGACCGCAACCTTCATCGCGTCCAAGAACGAAGAGGAAAGCACCGGTATGTGTGTATGAATGTGTGTGCATTGCGGCGATGTGTTTTTACCACATTTAGGGTAGATTGTGTTGCGATTTTCTTTTAAAGATTGCGGATCTGCGCCGCGATACGTATATAGCGTTTAATTATTTATATTTTATTTGATTTTTATATCGCAATAAAGGAAAATTTATTATAGGCAATTTATATTTTCTCGATTCTAAATTGTGTGCATAAATATTTATTATAGCGATTAGCAGATTAACCCATAACCGCACCTCTACATGCTTCACACTGTAAATCATACCATATTATTATTATTATTATTATATTAAATTAAAGCAAGCAAGCGATGGCTGCTCATGTCAGTCATCACATACATCCTATTGTACGGCTCTGAAATATGGGCTAATGCAATGGATAAGGAGTCATACCAAACTACAATCGCTTCCGTTCAACGCAGAAGAGCTCTCCCAGTCTGTAGCGCCTACCGCACGGTCTCGGGACCGACAGTACTAGTTATTGCTGGAATCATCCCGATCGACCTACATGCAAAGGATTGCAAGAGAATCTACTTACGGAAGAAGGAAGAACCAGCAGAGGACAGAACAACCGTCCACAGAGAGGAACGGGAGCGTACCATGGCAACGTGGCAAAAATCCTAGACAAACGAAACCAAGGGTAAATTGACAGCCAGGCTGATAGACCAACTGGTCCCTTGGATAAACAGAGACCACGGGGGGGTAGGATACTACCCGACCCAATTTCTGAGTGATCACGGGTACTTCTGCGCTTACCTCAAACGTATGGGGAAGGTTCAGAGCCCGAATTGTATTTTTTGTTCCGCTGATTGCGACGTTTTGATCCACACGTTTTTCGTCTGCATGCAGTGGAACGAGAGGACAGCTCTTCTCGACTTGGTCGGACAACTCGCGCCCGAAACCATTGTGGGTGAAATGTTGTCCGCTAAGGATAAGTGGGCCGCCATGGTAAGATTCGCCGAGTCGGTTTTACGAGAAAAGAAGAGATACCTGGATAGAGCAATCGAAGAAGGTATGAATGAAGCGCTGGGAGACGCGGTTATTCTGACGTCCCCTCTTTTAAATTTGGTTAAGATCAAGGCAGCAGCGGTTGTCGAGACGATACAAGAATGGCACCACCCTGAGGTAATGTGATAAACGGTACCAGGGTGGGTTCCGCCAGAAGAGGAAAGGGTGGTAGGTTTTAGTGGGTCGGTTTGTGATGCAACGGTTGTGTAGTCTTTTCGCGTTTTTGTTTATTTTATTTTTCATCCTATATTATACACACGGCGGATGTATCCTCAACCAGCCCCACACTATCCGGCTGTGAGGACCCAGTCGGGTGCGCCTTATGTGGCATTCCCTACATACCCTCGAAAAAAAAAATATTATATTATATTATATTATATTGTATTGTATTGTATTGTATTGTATTGTATTGTATTGTATTGTATTGTATTGTATTGTATTGTATTGTATTGTATTGTATTGTACTGTACTGTACTGTACTGTACTGTACTGTACTGTACTGTACTGTACTGCACTGCACTGCATTGCACTATGGTACCCCTAGCAGTACTAAGACGCCGACCATTTTACGTCTGATTATTGAGTCATACGCTTTCTTAAAATCAATGAATAAATGGTGTACCGTTTCCCCGTATTCCCATTTCTTTTCAAGAAGCTCTGTGAACATCTGGTCACTCGTTAACCTGATTCCCCGGAATCCACACTGGTAGTCCCCGAGGATTTCCTCCGCGAGTCTATCTAGTAGTACATTAGAGAGAATTTTGTAGCATGTACAGATAAGAGAAATGCCTCTATAATAATTACAGTTTGTTTTATCTCCTTTTTTGTGTATTGGGACTATGATTAAGTCTTTCCATTCTTTGGGCATTGTTTCTTTCCTCCATATGGCACAAACAGAATTATGAATTATTTTCTGAAGCGCCCCTCCCCCCCCACCCTTTAAATAGTTCGGCGCTCAAATGGTCTTCTCCTGGGGCTCTATTAATTTTTAACTTATTGATTGCATTACATACCTCACGTAGACTAGGCTGCTCGATGTGTGGTTCAGCAGTGTGGATTCTGTTATAGTCTAAAGCGATTTTTTGTTCGTGTACGTTTAAAAGCTCGTATGAAATACTTTTTCTACCAATTTGTACCCCAACTGTGTCCGCTATAAGGTTCCCATGTTTGTCTCTTAGGAAGTTTTACTTTGGGTCCTTTTCTTTATTAAGTTTATACCTGTATACATTCCCCGAATATTATTTCTATTACTGTTTTTTTTATGGCTGAGACTTTATTAGTTTCCCACTTTCGTTTATTATTGCGGAAAATTCGTTTGGCTTGTTCCCTTATATTATGATAAGGTGCGGAGTTGATCACATTCGCGTTGTTGAAGCTAAACATTTGAGCTTTTTGCCGTTTATTATTCCACTCCTCGCATTCTTCGTCAAATCACGGTTTACGTATATTCTTTTTCCGCTGGCCCAACACCATCGTAGCAGCTTCTCTTATAGAACTTTTGATATTTTCCCAGATATTTTTGATGTCATTCCCTTCCTCCGAGTCGCCTAACCTATTATTATACGGTGCATCTAGTTTACTTCAAAGCTACTCCCTATATCTAGTTTTAATTAGTGGGTCATTTAACTTTTCGAGATTAAATTCCTCTATTTGGCAAATCATACTATATTGTAGCATGAAACATACAAAAATAATGTGCAAATCCTATAAAAGCTCTAAAATCGAAGCATATTACTTTTGAATATAATATATATCGAATAAATTTTTTAATGTAATTGTAACATCTACATAGATATAGTGATAACATTGGACACATACGATTGCTATATTTTTCCACTATGGTTAGCTGCATTTTTTCTTTTTCTTTTATAGTATGTATATTTTCTTTCATAATATGTATAGTTATTCTACGTAACATATTCATTTTTTTAAACAACTACTAAGATAATGCTAAAAGTTATACATGAAAATGCATCACTTCATATAGGCCTTACATGTTTACTATCAAAACTTTCGGATTAAATATCTCCCTTACCGTGACTCTAGTATTTCTGAAATTTTTACCAGTGACAGATAATATAATCATTGATGTATGGTCAAAGTTTTAAAAACAGTATAAGAAAGTCAATTAGCACGACTACCCACTTAACGTTTAATCTAGAGTTCAGCAAGTATTCGACCGCAAAATATTTTTGGATACTTTTCTGTTTTCTGTAAATATCAAGAAGAAACAACGAATTATCGATTTATAAACAGTGTACACAGTGGATTAAGCCGATATACACTATTTAAACAGCTATCCGAAAAGAGTATCCATCGGATACTTTGGCCGGATACTAAGTATCCGAAAAAAGTATCCGACGGATACTTTCATCGAATACTGAGTATCCGAAAAAAGTATCCGATGGATACTTTCACCTGATACTGAGTATCCAAAAATAGTATCCGTCGGATATTTTTTTTGGATACTTTTCTTATGTTAAAATGTCTAAAAGAGTTCTAGAATTTTCCTAGGTCCCCTTAACATGGAGTATCATCCGGACATATTAAGATAACCCCAAGCATATGTAAGACCTATTTTACGTATTTTGATACCGGATATATTTTTTATTTTTGGCAGTCAATTTTTTTTACCACCAAAATGCGTAAAATAGGTCCTGAATATGGCCGGGTCACCCTAAACATGTGGTATCATCCAGATGGATTGTAAACCTCTTTTAGACATTTTAAAATTGTAAAGTATCCGAAAAAAGTATCCGATGGATACTATTTACGGATACTCAGTACTCCGACGAACATGTCCGTCATATTTTTCGGATACCGAGTATCCAATGAAAGTATCCGTCGAATACTTCTTTCAGATACTCAGTATTTGACGAAAGTATCCGTCTGATACTTTTTTCGGATACTCAGTATTCAACAAAAGTATCTGTTGGATACTTTTTTCGGATACTCAATATCAGATTAAAGTATCCGACGGATAGTTTTTTTGGATACTTTTTTAAATTGCGTATATAGACTTAATACATAGTGCACAATGCTTAGAAATTGATATTTCATTGTTTTTTCTTTTCGATATTTACAGATAACAGAATAGTACCCGAAAATATTTTACGGTCGAATACTTGCTGAAGTTTGAGTTTAATCTGGGGCTGCATGCGGGCATCCATGGGTACCCTTTTCATGAATTCGATTGGTTATTAATTTCCAAAAGGTAAATGTATACATTGAAATTCTTATGTAGATGTATTCATTTTGTACGCGTAATTAATTTATAATTAAACTAAGAGATACATACTGAAACAAACTGATTTAATCAAAGTTTCTACATTTACGTATGTATTAATAAATTGATGAAACTTCCACCCTCTATGATTTAAATGCACTTTACGAAAATATATTATTCAAATAGCTAACAGCATTTTTTAAACGAAATTAATACTAAAAGTTAATAAAGGATTGATTACGTACGTATTGCAAAATGAATTTTTTTATATGAATTGTTGCTAGAAGTTTGCTTTCTCTACCTCTCGTAATATTCACTATCTCTCCCTCTTCTCATTATTCGTGACCTCTTGCTCGCGCCGTTTTTGTCTGACCCCGCGCACTGAGGAAAATGTGTTTGCCGATGATTACTACGTAGGGCAAACCATCCAGTAGAGGGTAGATAATGAACAAATTATATATTTTATTTAAAAAATGTAATCAACGGTTTTAACACTTAAATGCTAAACTATATTGTTAAGTTTGTTTAAACATATTTTAGTATACATTAAGAATTGTAAAATAATGTGAATAATATTTTTCTACATTTTAATATTATGTCCGAAAATGTATACAAAGTAACGATAATGAAAACGTTGGTTTTAGATGTACAGAAAAATAAAATTTCTAAAATTAAATACAAATATTTTTAGAATGAAATTTACAAAATTTTTTAATAATTTGAAGAAATTTAAAAGTCAAATTTATTAACTGGGTAATTTAAAATAAATTTACAAGATGAATTTTGCATTGTTGTATATTAATGCTATATATTCAGAAGTTCGTTCGAGAAGGTCGCTCTATCCTTAAGGAGGTAATTATTATGAAAAGCGCAGTAAGATAAAGGATAAATTACATACAATACTACATTATGCAACTAGATGGGAAAATAGACTTTTTCTAATCGAGAATAATGATTAATCACGAGCGGAAGTCGAGGAGACCGGAAGGCGCCCGAGACTAACACGAGTTAGTCTCCTGTTACACATCGAATTTTTATTTAATCAGTACAGTGGGAGAAAATGCATTTCCACACACTTTACAGTTTTTTCTCATCTACGCTCGAAATGCATAATTTCCAATCAATTTTATATGCACGAAAAAGGACCTATTTCATGCACGTATTGAAAAATAGTACATTATGTACCAAAGGAATAAAATCGACTTTATTTCCGTGATGCATATACAACTATATTTCCGACTTAACTGTGGCCACTTTATTAATTTGAAAAGTGGGACCCACGGAAAGAGAAAGAAATAGCACAAATTTAAAAAGAAGACAGAGCATTTGGGGAAAATAAAAAAGAATTGCATCAGCGGGAAAAAAATTTGCTTCCTCGTAGAGGATGCTTTGTGATGGTAAGAAAAAATGTTTTGATAATATATGTTAGAAACATATTTTGATACATTAGGAGTCAAAATACATAATTTTTAAAAAAATCCGTATGGACGTGTCTGTGGGGGGGGGCGGGGGAGGGGTGTGTGCGTGTGTGTGCGTGAGTATGTGTATGTGTGTGTGGATGGATGTGGATGAAGATTACTCTGATAACATTCACGGTCAAAATTAATATTTCAATACTCAATAATTTTGTTCTTTTTAAAGAAAGGGAGCTGTAAGACAATATTTGTTGTTTTTCGATATTTTTGTTTTTTAACGGTTTTTCGATTTATTAGTTTTAGTTTATCGGGTTTTTTTGGTATGTTTGAAATAATATAATCGATTTATTTTGTATGAATTTGAAAGAGCATAAAATTACCTATCTTCTCCGACTCGAAATTTTAAAAAAGCTACTTTAATTTTTCCTTTTTTGAGAAAAGAATAATTTTGTAAAACAATTCGTTTTTTTTGGCGCTGGATAACTTGAATATAACGTCATTATTCCTTCTGAAAATTTCCAGAAAGATAGCTTTTTACTACCTCTTGAAACTGTTAGAAGCTTAGATTATAACGACCTTTACATTCAGAGTTATTTGAGGTTATGTTTCCTTTTTAATTTTTGTTTATCATTTATATCTCGAGAACGGCGCGGCCATTTTTTGCAAAGCAAGGCTCGTTTTTTTCGTTTTTTAATGAAGATTCTGAATTGAAAGAAGTTTTGAGATTCATCGATCCGTTTTTGTTTTACAATGATTTCTGTATTTTACGATATTTTACGATATTCTGATGGATAAGGTAAATTATTTTTGTATTTTAGAAATAATATGATTGCTTAATTTTATATTTGTATTTTATGTTCTTGTTTGTTGTGTTGTGCGATATCGGTCGAGCGAAACCTGTCACCTGAGTCCTGGTGTCTTAGACACTTTTGAGAAGCCTTGGATGCATACGTCCTGTATTAAAGCACAATGCGTAGTCGGAGATCTTTTCCCTACGAAAAACTCGAAGAAAAAATTCTCGAGAATTTTCACCGGAAATCGAACCTTGACTGCTTCAGCATTTCGTATCAGTAGGCAAGCGTCATACCCACTGAGACAAGAAGGGCTATATGATCGCTTCATTTTGCATTTGAAAGAGTATAAAATTACTTATAAATAGTGATATTTCTCTTTTTCTTTATAACTTTTCCATTGATATTTTGAAATATTGATAAAAAGGTATTTGAAGACTAATGAAATAATGTACATCAGTATTTTTTTTTATTTATTATGAATCTTTGTAAAAATGATACGTATGAATGGTTTAATTGCAGGCTAAACCCGTTAGAGTGAAATTTCACTCATTCTGAGTGAAATTCCAATCGAAGAATCAGTTAAATAAATCACTCTAATCAAAGTGGATTTTTAACTCTAGAAATATAGTGGCAATCTTTCACTTTTAAGGAGAGTAAAATCTCACTCTATTTTAGCGTACATACTTTCCTCATGGACATCGACGAGAAACTAATCTATTTTTCTATTTTTAAGTTTATAATATTTCCAGCATGATTATATAGACATTTTTCCTTAATAATAGGTTTAGCAAAATAAAAAAATAAAGTCACAGTATTATGACTTTTATGAAACGTTGTTATTCAGTTTGTTAATAATGTATTATATAAAAATCTATAAAAGATAACTTTAATCCGAGTATTTACTTTCACATAAAATAATCGACTAGCTTTTGTTATTTGATCTCACCAACTGCCATATTTCATATGCACACTGAACACTGACACATCTGAACGAAAATGGCCACTTTTTTCCCTGAAAAGTGAGACCAAAATTACACTTTTTGCCCGCAAATGCGAAAGTGACTTTACTAGAAATTACTCCAAATTCCTTTATTTCATTAAGTTCTACCAATAACCCTGATTTTTTATTGTCTTTTAACAGCCCATTAGTCTCGCTTTTCAAGTCAAACTGTGGCCACAGTTGAGATGGGCATAAACTACTATATGTAACTTAGAAAACAGTCGATTTTGTATAAAAGTCGCTTCGCTTCGCTCGCTCGGGCAGTAAACTCGCCCGCGGGAAAAATATTCGACTTTTTGCCCTTGTTACATAATATACTATTAAATTTCGAGTCGAATTTTTGTGGAATTCAGTGCGTGTGTAGTGCGATTGCGTATGCTTAGGTTAGGTCAAACGTGAAATTTGGATACGGAAACGTCCAAATTTCAGACTTGATCTAACCTATAATCATATGTGATCACATTATACACGCATGGAAGTCCAAAAATATTCGACGCCAAATTTAAAGTTATTTTTACCGTCCAGTGTATGTGTTAAATTTATCAAATATCATATTATATAACATTCATTACAATGTAAAATATAGTTTATAAAAATATTAGGGTTATCTTAACATAATTAAATTAACGTAAATAGGTTACCATTGTAGGTGATGCAAGATACATACTCATTATGTTTAGGTCTTAATTTAAAATCTTTTATTAAAAGTAGACAAAGCAGAATTACTTGTAAAAGTCTTTTACTGTATGTTTATTGTTTGCATTTAACTCATTAAATAAAAATATGTATTAGCTAAAAGAGAAAACCACAGTTTGATTGTACTCGGAGCAAGTAACTGTATGTGATTTAAGTTGAAAACAAAGTGATTGCCAGTTGTCAAATGGAAGTTTTGGCATGTAGGAGTAAATCATATATATAGAATCAGTTATGCAAGATTGTGATTACTATAAATAACATAATTTGTCAATCATAAAATTTTAATAATTGCAATTGTATATCTTTCGTAGAAACCAATACCTTCCTAAAAGTCTGTCACCAATGATAAATAATTCACTGTGAATTACTATTAGTTTTATTTTTGAGAAAATCAATATGAACAATTTGAATAATAATATAAAGACATGTAATGTGTAAGTTTGTTCTAAAATATACTTTATATAAATGAATAGTAGTAAAACAGCGATGAAGACAAATTCAAGTTCATGTGTCGAATGACGGTTTGGGTATATACGAAAGGGATACAATGTTATTTTTAAGTTTTTGATATAAATGAATAGTAGTATAGCCAACGAAGTAGACAAATTCAATTTTATGTGTTGAATGAAGGTTAGGGCTTATGCGAAAGGGATAAAATATTACTTTTAAGTTTCTGATATAAATCTGATATAATAGTAGTATAGCCAGCAATAAGGATTAATTCAAGTATTTTTTAATTTCGTATTTTTATGAAATATTTAAAATGAGTTAAAGAATTAAAAAAAGTTAAAGAAAAAGTAAATTTAAATCTTAATGAAAAAAAGAACAGAAAGCTTCCACTTTAAAAAATGAAATTTTTAATAATTATAAACCCAACGCGCCTACAACAGCATCTCTAAAGAGACGTGGAAAACTGTAATTTAAACTAAATATTTACGTTTAATAAAAAATTTTATATTAGAACAATTAATTTAGTAAGATGAAGCTAAGAGTCAATGAATTGGCAGCGGTTTTTTTACTTTTTTCCCGCATTTGCGTGAAAATAGTAGATTTGCAGGAATCATATGCTACTTTCATTCCGTTTTTCAGGTCAATAAAGTAGCCATTACGGTTGAGTCGAAAATAAAATTGTTTAAAAAAGAATGTATTTATAAGCGCGCGTTGAAAAGTGAAAAAATGAATTCTTCAGTAAATGAATTTTTTCTTTAAATGAATATTTGTCGAACAAGAAGATAGAGAATATCGCAATGATCTTGCCTCTAGAGTCGAAAAATCAGCATAAGATCTAGAATCCATATATACACTTAAATAAAAGCGAAAATATAAACAAATGTTTCATATTCTGTATAAATTTGAACAAGTAAACACGATGCCAATTAATTAATACTTATCTTTCTCAAACTAAACTAAATGTTCCAATATGAATTTATTATGATGGTTATTATTATTATTATTATTTTAAAAATCGATATCTGTTTGTTTATGTCAATTTGCGTATTTTACTCTAAATCTGTTTGAATATGCTTAAATAAGATTGAATTCTGATGTCTCTTTCACTCAAAATTTGATTAGAATCTTCTTTTATTCTTTATTCTCTGTGTATCATGAGCTACAGGGTATAATAGTGGAACAAGTGCTATTTGAGTGTAAACTGGAAGATTCTAGAAAATAATCCAGACAGTATATTCGGTATTACATTATATTTACCAAATTATTTATTATAATTCATAATTATAATTCATAACCTACCTGCGGTGTAATTACGCGCATATCTATGAAAAGCGCGTAACATTAAATTTACACCTTATTTACAGATTTTCAAAATAGGTTAAACATAGCCAAAGTATATAAATATAAAGTCAACTAAAACAAGTTTTTTTATAATAATTATGTAAAATAAATTTAAATTGCTTATTACATATTTTTTAAAAATATTTTAAGATAAAAAAATCTATAAAAGTTATTACTTCTTAGAGTTTGTTTGCTAATGCTATACTCTCGTAAATGTCATAGATGCTGACACTGCAGTGTAACGTGGTTATAAACATTTTCCGAATGCTATATATTTTGTAATTTTTTATATATTGCAAAAACTGGAAAAGTTTTCAAAAATATACTATGATCTTTAAAAAATATAAAATAAAAGAATTTATGTAAATGTCGAAATAGTTTTCAAGATATAACGTATTTGAAAAAAAAATATTCACACCGAATTATTTATATTTAATGTACATTAGAGGTAGAAAAACGATATAAAATCTTATGAATATAAATTATATAATTAAAATTGTTATTTTATTTTCTCAAATTGTCCGTTATCTTGTAAGTTTTTCATACAACACACGTCGGACGTCACACCGATCTTCTACTTCGACGGTGAGACTACGACAGAATAAATTAATTTTTCTATCATGAGCGGCCATTTATAATACAAATTTTGTTTACGATTCTAAATATGCTCAAATATATTTAAAATTTTTTTAATAGAATTCGTGTATATAGGTTGTCAAAAAAATTAACATTTTTTTGCATTTTCCATGATAATTCTGACTTAACCCTTTCGGTTACAACTTTCTTGTACTCTGAATAACGTATAGGTTTTTCGGTAGTTGAAATTATATGTTTAAATTAGAATTTTCGTGCAAGGTTTGGTCTGATGGCATTTAATGGGCGCGAGTTTTCTGAACATAAATAAAATGAATAATTTCGTTATTTCGGAACAGTATTACATTTTTATAACTTCTAATTCGTTTATTTATACACCAGAATACATATTGAACCTGATTATATATTTTTACGAAGGTATAATAAAATTAAGCCAATAAAAAATATAAATTTATAACACAATAATTGTTTTTCAACCATAGACTTAACGAAATTTTAATATTTCTTCCATTTTAAAGCTATAACTTTTTATATCAATTTTAACAAAACCAAAGTTTTAATAGCTTATTTTTACGTTATATCAGATAAATATCATTGTTAAAAGCTAAAAAATTGGATTTAAAATAGGTTTTGTACATAAAAAACTTACTGTTAGAACAACATTATTTCAGAATTAAATTACGGTTTTATAATATATTCTCTTCTATTTTTTGACCTTTTATAATAAATAAAATTATAAAGTTAGAAACAACTTTTTAAACTTAACATGAACATTAATATTACATAAGCATAAAAATTGTTAGATATGTTGAGAATTCTGGAAGATACATCCGATCGCTACGCTCCAAGTATAGAGTTTCGTTTCTGTCCGATTCTGTTTGTATTTACCTATCTCTTCCCGATTTCGAAATATTTACAAAATACGAAGATGACAGTAAAACGCATCACGAAATCCGCAAGAAATTTGTTTTTTTTGTACAGTTTTAGAAATCGACATATATATCAGTATGAATAATGATTTAACTAAAAAAGTATTAATGTACAACTTTTATTAATATTATAAATAGATATGTCCATAATATTAATTGTATTTGTTTTCATATATTCATATAATCTGTTATGCCGATCATAAATTTATTTTGTAATATTAAAATTATGTAAATTATGAATTTCAATTACAAAATATACATCGTAATGCAAAACTAATTCAACCCTTTGTAGTACGTAGCATGATCAGTAAAACGTTAACTGTATTTGACAGAATATAATTATTTTTATTAACCCATCAGAATATTTAATTATTATAGTTTGTTTTATAATTATGTGTTAAAAGTTTTGCATTATTGACGTATAATTAACAAATTATTTGCACAGTCTTTTTTTAAAAATTGTATATAAAAGAGGAAATGATATAAAATGAAGCAATATTCGAAAATTTATACATAATGCGATATTTCTCTTTTCATTTTTAAGACGTTTTAAAGAAAGTTAAAATTATGCGAATAACTAATGCATGCAAATTTTCTGCATTTATTATTCTTGATCATTTAAAGCAACTTAGCTCGCTCTAGCGTATTTCAATCTAAGTTTAAACACTCCTGAATTTACTACTTCTTTTATAATGATAAAATTTGTCGTGAACATTGTATTTTTATTTATAGCACTGCGTAACTTCAGATAATAATTAAGAATCATACTAAGTAAATATTAAATACATATTTAACGACCATAAGAGCTTAGATTACCAGTACGTTCTTTCGTATCATTTAGCAGCAAGTAATGTGGTGGTAAAACATCCTTACCGACTGCGAGCAACGTATCATACCGTGGTATAAAGTACTGCTGACTTACTTGCCTAAGAAAGGTATATTTACATATATCATTGTATCTGTGTATAGTATTCATAAATTTGTATTAAAAAATCTACAGATATTGTATAAGTAGTTGTAAAAAATATAAACATCTAACTTTTTTATTATCTTTTGTGATAATAATAATGAGTATCAATTCTTATATGACTCGAATCTGATCCATACTGTAATGTTGTTCAATTAAGTTAAACGGTAATTATGTCCAATTAATAAATAAATAAATAAATATATAAGTGCGTAATTATATAAGAATTTGTCATACAGAATATCTGTAGATGGTAAAGATGTTACAGCTTTTAATATCTCTGGAAATACGAGTTTCAGCTGCAAGCTCGGAGAAAAGCTCGATACTAGTTTATTGATTTTGTAACAGAGGACGCTACGCGTACCAATCTGAAAGCATTTCAATTATTCAAACAATTTATCAGTAGTCACTTATGCGGAAATTGTTATTTATATTATAAAACTAATCAGAAATTAAAACTGCGGATGTTAATTAAAATGTATAACATAATTGAGGAGCACCGGAATAAAACCGGATAATTAAACTTCTGCTCAAACTTGATTGTACATTTTTAATTTTATTAATTTCTTTTTATTTATGATAGCGTTTTCTCAAAAGACGTCAATATTTGTTCATTAAATAATGCTGAAAGATTTATTTTTCGAATAAAATAAAATGATTTAAAAAAAGACTGTTCGTTCAACTTTGCGTCAAAACCGACGAATGGAATTACCCGGTTTTGATCTGACACTCCTAATTTGTTAAATAGATAATTTGTCAATTCTTTTTAATTAATATTGAAAACAATACAGTTTATTAACTTTTACTGTAAAAATAAATGCATCTGAATTCTAATAAATAATATAACGTAAATTCAACTATTCTCTGAACTCCCAAACTTTGAAACTTCGAACTACCCTTTGGCATCAAAATTTCTCTTAGAAAATGAAATTACTTATACCTGAAACTAGCAAAAGCGTTCATCAGCTCCGCTTCACATCTCCAACGAACTTCCTCGATCGCCCATACCTCCCCAATATCTATAATCCTTCCCAAAAACAAAACCCGCGAAAACGGAAAACCCGCGATAAAACCTTTTACCTCGCGGCACTGCCAGCGTATGTACGCATCAGTGGACTTTGTTTACCTCGCGTGAACGCGCGGAAGTTACGCATCACGAGCTAGAAAATATAACGCAGTTAGCTCCACGGCGATTTACGAGGATCGCCGATTAACCGGTTTTAGTCATGGCAGCAGCTCATCCCGCGACCTGTAAAACGGGTCGAGAAATCAAAGGAAGTTTGTGGGAAATAAATTTATAGGAAATATGAGGATGTTTATGGTAAAAAATGAGTTTTTCATGATTCTATTAGAATTTTCACTATATTTCGTTAATTATATCATTAGGATCTACTTGTAATTCTATTTTCAGAAGTCCTAGCCTTTGCGAATTCAAAATATCTGTACTCAGATTTCAAGCTTTTAATATACTTTAAAGTTGTTTTCTATGATATTGTCTATTTAATTAAAGATAAAACGCTCAAGATGACCCACTTTAAATTTCGAAATTCTGAGTCCCGGAATTCCGATTTTAGATCTTCTCGCAAATTGTGTGATTTTACATATAGTCGTTGAATTTAAATACGTTGAATGCTGCATTTTTACATCCACGCTGTATGTAATTTTAACCTGCTCAGCAGCGCTACCTTTTAATTCAGTATTCAATATTCAGGTAGATTCACCAGTTTTACGTTATATTTTCAATGAATGATAAAATATAATGTTATAGATTGTATAAAATACGCACTACGATTAAATTTACATTACTGTGCCGATGACTTTTACTATATTTAGTAATGTACATTTTAACATATCTTGTGTAATTACACGCTGCAATGAGACCTTTTCACATTGACACTTTTACAACGTACTCACACAGAGCTAATAGAGCCTTATACAAGAGTCCCTCTTAGATCTCTTGAAGCTTTTCTTGTTCTTTTAACTCTTTTCGACTATACAGAGCTTTTATTTTAAATATGAGAAGATAAGCTTGCTCCATTATACAACAAAATTAAAAATTAGTATCAAAAAGTTCTATTTACACTTACAATTACCTATTCTAGGTACCTATTCTAATTTATTTTCTATTGACAACACAGACTTGACAATCATAAAGTTCTTCGGATCGATATGGTATAATACCAAGAAGCTTTTAATTCAGATTTTACAATGATAACTAAAATAGTTTCTTCACTATGCGTAAGCTATCTATAGTGTTCGAGTACAAAAGTATTATGCATTTTATATGCTACGTGTTTCCTTCGGACAGAGAAAATTAAAAACGCGCAGAGAGCGCAAAGGCTTTTACAGTAACTATCGCGTTGAATTATTCATAACCATCTCGTACCGAGACATTATTTCCGGTCGAAAAAAATATTTTTGCACAGTTTAGCTACAAATGGTCGATCTACAACAATTCAATAGTTATGGTAGATGGAAAATGTCCAGAAGTAGCTTTTGTTTGGATAAGGCATAAAAACAAGATTTGTTATTTCTAGAGGGAATTTTCGGTTATAAAATTTTTATTGTTGTAAACATTATTTTAAAATGTATTAATATGGCATAAGCAATAGCTACTTTTACATAAAATTTCTCAGAAATACTTTTTTCAAAAGTAAAATTAATGTATCACCCACCCCAGACTTTTTTGGTCGGTTTTTCGAGAGACGCCTGTATTAAATTGATATTCTGACACGATAAAACAATAAATAAGACTTCTGATCGATTATAAACTATATTCTATAGTTATTTGATAAATGTACTTTAGTACATTCTCTGCTTTTCTGCCTTATGAATTTTTATGGAGTGCTAAAGTCATGTAATCTACAGGACGCACCCAGTTCCAGAGGGTTAAAATTTTTGAAATCGCTTTTGGTAATTATATATATATATATATATATATAATTACCAATATATATATATATATATATATATATATATATATATATATTAATAAAATATGGATTTAATGGATCAAATGAAAAATAAAAAAGTATATTAACAAATATAATATTTGACATGTAATGATCTTATCATTATATTAAGCTCTATATGTATAATATAATACATATGCACTGTAAAAAAATGTACATTCTTAAACGATGAATAAAGTACAATATTTTCAATTTTAAACATAGTTTAACAAGATTAAGCATGTCAAATATTTAAGACAAGAACGGAAAAATTCAGGTTTTTTTATACTTTTTGTTTATTTGCTAAAAAGTATTATTATTCGTATACCGTTCTAAAGAAGCGATTAATTTCCAAGAACGATTTTTAACATCGTCTCTAAATTACGATCTAAAAGTTAATTTGCTCGCACCTAGGGATCGTTCAGCACCACTGTGGTGACGGCGAAACCCTTTGACGGGCTAATGGCCCGTTCAGCCAGGGCGACGATACGGCTGCACGCGACCAACCGCGTCAGTCGCTGCTATACCGACGTTCAATTCAATTGTTCGCTTTTGTGAATGAAGAAGTAGAGAGGGGGGGCCCGGAGTACCGCAACGTTGTTATTGTTCCAAGTTTGGGAGACTGTCGCGAAGAGTTAGGTTCTTTGTAGAGCTGGCTTCGTTGGTTTAATTGAATTTTGTGGACCTCGGTTGCGCAGGAAAAAAATAAATTGTGTCAAGATAGGGAGAGGATTTATGAGGCAGAAGTTTGGCTATAGATATGAGATCAGTTCATTTTTACTAGAGTAAAATTGAGTCAATTGTGGTATTTTTATTGATCCGTTTATCCTGCATAAAATTCTGGAATCATCAAGATTCTTTCTGAAAGTTTTGAACAATTCTACCCACCTAGTTACCTATCTACCTATCGCACAATAGTCTTGTATAACCTCTGTGCTACGCAAAACTGTAAAACTTTGTAATTAAATATGTCAGAGTATAAGGTCTGATTAAGGGTTAGTTTCTTAAAAACGCCTAAACAATATGTCTCTATTATTACAACGATTCTGTATATTTGCGTGGTCTGAAAGAGATTTGTAACCTACATGACCATGCCTATAGCGCAAATTAGAATTATTTAAAAATCTTAAAAGGAAAAATGCGGTATATTAAAATAGCGTATTCGCCAATCTAATCGCTCATTTTTGGCCTCGCAAAAATTTCAAATTTTGTATGAATCAAAAAAAATTCTTTTTCCGAGCAACAATGGTAGTAATGTCACAGGTTGATCACACAGTGAGTTTATTTAATTTAAAATATTTTAATTGTGAATTTAAATTATTTCATTCTTGTTATTAAATTCAAAGATTTATACAGCATTTCTTCATACAAGGCACGCGCATTATAAGAGTAAAACTTTCAAATAAGAGATAAGTAGCAAGTTAAGATTTACGCCGTGTAACTATTGATACGATTAAACTGTCGTACAATTAATTATACCAATGTATGAGCAGAGAATAAAGTTTGTTCACTTTCAGAACTGTTTCAACCAACATTTTATCAAGAGAACCTACTTCATATTTCTCAAGCGTTCCGACAATAAAATACTTTTGTTATATAGCTTAAGTTCATCAGAAAACTTCATATAGTATCCCATAAGATTTCTATTTAAATGCGCTGCTATGATTCTCAGTAGCATTAAATCAAGTGAAATTTTAGACAGATTTAGTCTGTAATAAACTAGAGTAAAATAAATAGAAATTAGATGAGATTATCAATTTTCACTCAAATATGTGCTTTTAAAAATAATAAATATTTTTTGTTTACAAGTTATTAAAAATAGAGAAAATTTGTTAATAGAATCGTTTAACAGTAGCTTTGCCATTTATATTTACAAAATATTTCATCTAATTAATGTTGAGAATACTTATCCTGAACATATCCTGAGAACATATCCTGAAAGCTTCATCAAGATTGGTTATTTTGGTATTGGTTATTTGGTATGCGCCAACAACATTTTGGAGATTGCAAACTTAATTAATATAAGTAACAAGAATATTAATGAAAAATACTGGAAAGTACCTACATCTTTGTTTTATAATACATTAATACAATTCACAAAACTTTATTATATTTATAAAAATTAATAAGAAACTCTTGAAAAAAAGTATGGAGAATGTTTAACCTCAAAAAACTAAAAAAGATTTTCTTTTATTTAATATTCTGAGCCAATAAATGATAAAAATTAGGCAAAATAATGTGCAATTTTAATAAATAGTTTTGACTAAACTATAAAATATTTCAGCTTAAAGTGTAAAGTATCACTGTAATAATTTTCTACCCCAGGAAGTGTAAAACAAATGTTTCAAACTTTAAAAAAACTCCAATTTAAACTTGGTCTATATATTTTTAAAATATAATAATAACAACCTGATACGACAAATATGCTTTCTTGAATATAAATACGTAAAATCATCCCCATTATAAAAGCTGTTTCCTTTCGAGAAAGCAAAATTAGTTGATTTATCACTTGATTAAAATCTCCATAATAATATATCACATAATTTAGATTATCGTCTGATTTATCACCTGATTGATAGCTTAAAATTTCCGATGCGAGAAGAAATGAACAGCTTCAGATCTACTTTCTGGATGAATTAAGAATTTCGTAAAAATTCTGTTTCATTACGAATTTTTTGAATTACCCTATTTATCTAACTGTTATTTATATATAGTATAAAAATTAAATATTTAAACAAATTTAATTAAATATATATTAATTATTTAAAAATAATAATTAAATCAGCCTACACACTGAATATACGAATATAATTTTTTATCAGAAGTTTGTAAAATAGCATCATTCAAATGAAAGATTATAGTAATATGGTACCATAAAAGTAAAGTACCGCGATCGATAAAAAGCATCAAAGCCCTAAATCATCGCGGATAAATCACGCAAACATTACCTAGGCATATTATATCACGGAGAACTCTCCCCTAAAAAAATGTATCGCCTCCTATTACTTGAAGACGAAGGAGGTTAACTTTATATAGCACACCACCTTCTTTATATGTATTCATACCTCGCCGCGGGGATCTTCGCTCGGTACATATAAATTCGGGGGTTATTTGTCCTTTATCGCACATGACCGAAACGCAATTCTCTCTGGCTCTTTCTCTATCTATCTCACACTCTCTCTCACCTCGCACCCTCTCGCCCACGGAAACGGTAACAATTTCATTCTCAGGGCTTCATATTTTGCATAATAATGCCCGATGCTCCTTCGCGGAAGCTACTAGGTACACTCTCTTGTTCTCTTTCTGTCCTTCTCTCTCTCTCTGGCGTATATTTCACTTGGACTCCAGAATTAGGGCCAATTCATAGTGGGATACCAGAGATGGAACTGATTTAGTCTAAAACTGAGCTAATCCAACTAAACCCTAGTTAGATCTAACCAGATTTTCAAATATTAAATCATAATATATATATATAAGCAGTAATATTTGTAATAAAAGAAATAACAGTATTTTTATCATAATTTTTTCAGTACATTTACAAATATTATTTTAGTTAATTATAATGTACACCTTGTTAATCTTGTTACCATAGTGTAACGACAATTCTTTCTTTTACTAATATTGGGTGTGTATGTAAATTGCATCAACTACGGAAACACAGAAAATTTAACTTTTTGTAAGATGTAATTAACTGTATCTATATTCATGCGCGTATACTTATAAAAACTTTTTCTTTATATTCTATTTAAACTGTAAAACATTGTCTGTATTTTATATATTATTTAACCTACATTTGTATAATTTATATAATATTTTCTAAATAGATTATTTTTCAATTCATATTTAATAAAAAATTTTAATCTAATTAAACAGAAGTTTTGGATCATTGTATGAATCAAATCTCATGATGTCAACCAAACATATCTTGTGGAGTCAAGTTTTATTAGGTTTTAATATTTCAATAAGAAAGCAAAACTTAAAGTTTATTTTAATAGGAAATTTAAAATTTAATCATAGATAAGTTTTGGAAACAATATATTTATCAAAGCTCATGACGTCAACAAACCAAAAATTGATGAGTCAGATTTGGTTAGGTCTATAAGTTGGGTCCTGGCATCTCACTATGAATACACCTTTATATATACACTTGCCGCGGGAGAATCAAATGGCGAATGGAGCAAGAGCGAGCAAGAGCCGCAAATTGCTCGAGCGCATTCTTTTCGGTCTAAACGCACGCGCCCGCATGCGAGTCTTGGATGATAAAAAGGACGCTGAGGAGGGGAAGATGGTTGAATTAAGGGCAATGCCTGCATAATGCCGCAAAACGGTTAACAGGATTTACGGTGTTTGGGGTAATTGGAAAGTGGAGCGGTTTTCCGGGAAAGATGATTGGATCGGTGATAAGCGGGCAGGAGAGGATTTTTCTACTAAAAATGCTAAGTGTTATGATGTCATTATTCTAAAGTTGAGTGTGGGTAAGATGGAAGGAGAGGAAATAAAAGTAATACGTATACGCTGATACAGTACTGATAATAAATTCAAAGATAACGGAATAATATATAGAAATGACGCGAACAAAAAAGAAGACACTACTGCTACAGATTTTAGGCTTACGCTGAAATTCGTTTTAATGGAACGCGTATACTCAGAAAACTATATCGTAATTCACGCGATATATATCGTAACTCACGCAACATCATATCGTAAAAATGTACGTATTGATATCGTAATTATTCAACGTCAGGTGCGATATGATATCGTAAGATTAGCAATTTTAAATCTTAATTTCTACATTAGAAATACAATTTTGAATAGTTTAATTTCTCTTAATAGGTGAAATATTATGCGCAGATCCATGCTCATGATTTTACAACGTTGATTCGAAAGGAATTTGATCTACGATATATGAATCGAAAAATTCATGATATCATTTAATGATATGAAATTTACAATATGTTTTTCTCAGTGTAAATTTTTACTGTTTTTATTATGTGAAATTGAATTTTTAATTCGAAGAAAGATACTAAAACCTAAAAGGTTGTCAAAAAAGTGAAATTTACGAGAGAATAACTCGCACAAATGGAAAAGCAAGAAATAGTGCAGTCCATGAAGAATGCCTTTGGATAAAGGGCGATTCTCTCCTCAGGGAAAACCTTCGTAACTCATAAGAGAGATCTGCGCAAAATGGAACATCTGAGAATTAAAGCGTGACTTCAACTGTAAGAAATATTATTTCCAGGTGTTTTGCTATTTTTAGCAATAGTAGTTGATTAATAAATACTATAAATTATCTTAATTAAATTGATTGAATAGTATCGTTTCACGTCTGACCACATTTAACTGTTTCTACTTACTGTATACAGATATGTATCCCATATTACAGTTCTAATACAAAAAAATGTACTCTAAAATATCTCGCATTTTTGCAAAGAAGAACCACCTTCAGCATATCAAAGAGTACAACAAGATTGTCTTCAAAAGTAAATCGACCACAATATCAAACCCCAAATCCAGGCGCGACTCTCGCTAAGTCTTCTCGGCAGAATCTCCGTAAATTGGCAGCAATACAGCGCTTGAACGTGCTTCTCGCGCGCACAAACGCAAAGGTGGGCTAAAGAGTCAAGAAAGTCGAGAGCCGAAAGAGGAGCAAGGAGAAAAGAGAAAAGAGAAGAGAGAGAGAGAGAGAGAGAGAGAGAAAGAGGGAAAGGCCATTTTCATTCATTGGAGAGTCCCCAAGAAAAATATAAATTATAGCAGCGCGAAAGGCAGCGGCGTATATGTAGATGGCCATGAGAGAGAGAAGCAAGAGAGCGAGAGGAAAGAATGAGCGCGAAGCGGAGCGAGGCGTCGCTGCATAGGTGCTATACGGGTAGCGCCAAGCTATTTCGGCCAGCCGTAACTCATATTTACGACCAATGGGAGTTACGCCAACTTTAAGAGGCTGCATAATGAAAGCCAGTGGCAGTAAGCCCCCTTCCCTTCGTCTCGCCCGCCACGCTTCTTTCCTCCGTCCCTCTCCCATTTTGCGCGCGTCACTAACCCACTTCGTCTTTGGCGCCCTCTAGGGGGGGCCGCGAACCTACCTATATTATCCGCTTCCCCCGCTCGTCGGCCCCGTTTTTCGGCCTAATGCGCAATGCGCGCGCTTGATTCTTAAGTTTGTACGTATTTTACGGGCCGCACGAGCGCGAACGTACGTATAAAACAATACTTCATGGGCCAAGCAATTTTTGACGATTTTTGACAAAGAGAGTTTTGTGACGATAAGAATTTTGTTATTAGAGAATTTGATGAATTTTAATGTTTTCAAGATTCCTGAGTCAGAAAAATAGGTTTTTCAAAATTATCTGTATGTATGTATGTGTGTATGTATGTATGTATCAGTTTATGTGACAAAAAATTAAATGAGCAACGATAACTCTTCAAGAGAAGCACGTTAAGAGCTGAAATTTTGCAGACGTATGATCAACTTAGAACAGATTAAATTTTGGAACTGATTGGATAATGAATAGTATATTTTATAAAAAAAATAGTAACTTAACATTTTTGTTTCTAATACGTTAAATATATTGAAAATATATAAGTTTTCATAAAGTACACGTAATTTCCTTTCGATTGATATATGTAGCAATAATTTTAAAGTTCTTTATGTAAAAGAAAAAGAAAAATATAAACTTTAAAATATGTAAAAACTAAGAAATTATTTTTTTTTTAATTTATACATCGAACATATTGAAAAGATTAACGTTTTTTTCTAATCGAAGTAAATTTCTTCCAATTTATATATAATAGCAATTACCTTAAAGGGGCAGGCCTGGATTAACCCCCAAATAGACTTCTTTTTACGAGTCCGGAAAACTTCTTTTGTTTAAAAGTTTGTTTAAATTTTACCGTTGTAGAAACTTAAAATCTTGATCCTACTCATCACATTAAATCATTATTTGCAATGCAACATTTATTAACTCTTTAACGCCGACGGACCTTTGTTGATAGCGAGAAATTTTGTTTTCTGTTGAATTATACTTTAAACGTTTTTAAATTAAGTATCCATACATTACAGTCGCATAAAAAATACATAGAATACAATTCCCGAGAGCGGTTGTGTGCTACCGTCCAGGCGTTTACGGGCAACAATTAGCTTTTTTCCAAAAATCGAAAAATTAATATTTCTACTAAGATTTCAGTAGTAGTAACATAATTGAACATATTTTTCTTATTGATTAACAGTAAATCATTATTTATTATATAAGATTATTATTATATAGTATTATTTCTTAGGGGGGCTACATTTGCCTGTATTACATGCTGCTTTGTTTTCTGAACATCGGGGCGCTTAGGTATGTTGATATTTGCTACAGGAGAGGCCCGGAGAGGGTTCTCGTTGTTCGATACTCATGTCATAAAGAGAATCGTCTTATATATCTTCGCCATCAGCGATCCAGTCTTTCAGATCCTCCTCGCCATGGGAACATACCGAGGGTGTATATAACCTTATCATATAAAGGGTCGGTTATTTTTAAATATGTTAGACTCTGTAGAAGTATCAGCGCGAATTTTCCTTCTTATTTCATCATTAGAAATGCTGAAACATTATATAGTAGATGTATCAAGAATTTTTCTTTCCATCGGTATTTTACCCGTACATGCCTGGACGAATGCACACGACAACCGAACTTCAGCAGATACCAAACCGAAAATTTAATTAAATCTAAGTTAGCCAGTGGATTTTTCTTATTTAAGACCTCATATATGAAAATATATTGGTAAAAATAGAAAAAAGTATAATCTACTCACCTTCTTAAAGCAAAATCTGCATCAATTTTTCGAGCTGCGTGAATTTCGTTAGAACGCGGTCGCCAATTTGATTTTCCTGAAATCATATACTCTCGTATATCATCAGCGAAGGAGCGTGGTATAATTACGTGGTTATTAACGTCCGCTGTCCTACGGAAGACAAAGAGGAAGAAGTCAAAGATCTTTATTATGAAACTTTAGAGCAATTAATCGATCAGTTCGCGTCTTATGACACCAAAATAGTAGTGGGAGATTTCAATGCTAAAATAGGGAGAGAGTAAATGATTAGGCCCACTATAGGCAAAGAAAGTCTGCCCGAAACAAGCAACGATAACGGTATTATGGTCATAAATTTCGCGGACGCAAAAGATCTTATAGTCAAGACCACGTGCTTCAAACACAAGGATATACACAAGGCAACGTGGACATCGCCGGACAAGGCCACGCACAATCAAATCGATCATTTTCTTATTGATAAGAGGCGCCACACCAATGTACTCGACGCAAGGACCTATAGGGGGGCAGATTGCGACTCGGGTCATCATCTAGTAGTGGCCAAATTCAGATCCAGATTAGTAGCCGTCAACATAGTAAGCGAGCGAACAAAGTAGAAACCTTTAATATTGGAAAACTACGAAGCGGGGTAGAGCGAATCAAGTACCAAGTAGAAGTTAGCAACCGATTTCAGGTGCTCGAGGAAACGGATGCACAGACGGAAGTAGATGACGATCCGAACAGGTTATGGGGGGCTATCGAAAAAACTATAAAAGGGGCCGCGAACAAAGTACTGGGTAAGAAAAAAAGGCCGAAGAGCAAACCATGGTTTGACGAAGAGTGCAAACTCTGGTTTGAAAGGCGCAAGAAGGCTAAATTAGATAGCGTGCATAATGAAAGCGATAGGGCCGTAGAAGAATACCATGAAATAAGAAAGCAAGTGGGTGAGATTTACAGAAACAAGAAACGCGAGTATCAGAAAAATGAAATTAGAAAAATAGAAACTAATAGTAAGGAAAATAATCCGCGCGAGATGTACAAAGGAATAAACGCTATTAGGAAGGGTTTTCAGAGTAGATCACAGTTAATGAAAGATAAGGACGAGAACCTCGTGACAAGCGAAAATGAACTATTGAAATTATGGAAAGACTATTTCGATAAGTTATTCAACGTGCATGAAAACACCGAGGAAATGGAAGACGAAATCCACACTGCTGAACTCCATATGGACGAACCGACCTACAAAGAAGTAGAGGCCTCGATCAAAAAGCTAAAAAACAATAAGGCCGCAGAAAACGATTCTATACCAGCTGAACTACTTAAATATGGCGGCACCGCGCTTACATCTAAAATTTTTGATCTAGTACGTGCTATTTGGAGAAATGAAACAATACCAGAAAATTGGAAAGAATCCACCATCAAACCGATCTTTAAAAAGGGAGATAAAATAGACTGCAATAACTACCGGGGAATCTCACTTTTAGCTACCTGCTACAAAGTTCTGTCAAACTTAATACAGGCCAGACTCACACCATTCGCGGAAGATATAATAGGAGATTATCAGTGTGGATTCCGGCGCAACAGGTCGACGAGCGATCAAATGTTTACCATAAGACAATTATTAGAGAAAAAGTGGGAATATTGCGAAACTATACACCAGATATTTGTGGACTTTAAGAAAGCGTACGACTCTGTCAAACGAAGCAAAATGTATGAAATCCTAGTGCTCCTTGGCGTACCAAAAAAACTCGTCAAATTAATTCAAATATGTCTGAACGGACGCACTGGAAAGGTCCGAGTAGGCGGTAATGTATCCGAATCGTTCATGATACGCGACAGTTTGAAGCAAGGTGACAGGCTTTCAACGGTACTCTTTAACTTAACGCTAGAGTATGTTGTTAGAAAAATATAGACTTGGATATAGTGGGAGATAATGGAAAACGCGGAAATCCTTATAAATGCGGCAAAGACATGATACTTAGAAGTGAGCGAATCGAAATCGAAATATATGATCATGGAGAAACTGGGCATTCGCGAAGGAGAGGGGGATCTCAGAGTCGGAAATCTAACTTTTGAAAAGGTTAATGAATTCGGATATTCAGGTACAACTATAAATTATAGAAGCGAAATTAAAGCCGAGATTAATAAAAGACTTCATTCGGGTAATGCCTGCTTCTACGCTGTGAATAGATTACTTAAGTCAAAGCTACCGTCGAAAAATGTCAAAATAAGGATATATAGGACTATAATAATGCCGGTAATCTTGTACGGGTGCGAAATTTGAGCGCTCACTAAAGCGGAAGAAAATCGCTTTAGGGTATTTGAAAAAAAGGTTCTGCGAAAAATATACGGGCCAAAGAAAGATGAGGATACTGGGGAGTGGAGGAAACTGCACAATGACCAGCTACATAATTTGTACGCGTCACCAAATATTAACAGAATAATAAAATCACGCTGAGTAAGATGGGCAGGGCACGTGTCAAGAATGGGCGATGATCGTACGGCAGCGCGCATAATGAAAGGAAAACCGAAAGCAACGCGATCTCTAGGTAGACCTAGACGCAGATGGGAGGATAACGTAAAAGCAGACGTAACTGAAATTGGGCGGGAGGGCGCGAAATGGATGGAATTAGCACAAAATAGGGAAACGTGGAAGGCTTGCGTAGATGAGGCGATAAACTTTCGAGTTCGAAATGCCATTTAAAAAAAAAATTATTCTTTTTTGCATCTTTCATTTATTATGCAGTTCCATATTTCATATGTTCCGTTTCTCATTCTTGAATCTATTTTATTCCTTATTTCAAAAGTTTTTACGTATTTTTCTTTTCTCTTACCATACCACTCGTGCTTACACTCTTATTTGTGTACTCTCTTAGATTTCTATTTAACTCTGCCTTATCTATATACATAAAAGTACTTGTCCTGACTGACTGATTCATCAATGCCCAGCCAAAACCACTGGACCGATCGGCTTTAAAATTTGAGGGTACGTTCCACCCACATAGTAGGTGCTCACTAAGGAACGGATTTTTTAAAATTTCACCTCCGGGGGTGAAAAGGATTAAAATGTAATTTTTGGTATATTTTTTCAGTGAAAATAGATTTTGAGACGGTTTTTGCGGCATAACATATAGAATGAGATTATATCGAGAACGATTTCTGGGTTTTATGAAATTCCACCCCCGGGAGTGGAAAGGGTTAAGATGTGTTTTTTCTTTCTTTTACTATGTTCTCTAATCAAAGTAGATTCATACATGTCTCACATACATAGTAAAGTATATAGTACCGATAAAGTGCCGTTAGATGGCTACGTGAGCCTTACCCGTAAGTGAAACAAGGGGTGAAATGTGTTATTATGGTTGTTTACTGTATTTCTGCCAGGAAATAAGATTTTAAATTGATCCTTGCGGCAAAATATCAGAAATACGATTATGTAACAACCAATTTCTGGGTTTGCCGAAATTCCAACCCTAAGGGGTGAAAAAGGGTGAAATGTGTTCTAATATTTTTGTACTATATTTCTTTAATTTATCCAACGAAACAAGATTTTATTGAAGACAAAAGATTAAGTTAATTCATGCGCGAACTTTTTGAAAAAGTATAAATTTCTTCAGGTTAATTTTTAACTAAATATATATACTTAAGAAGCAAAATAAATATTTATAAATCAATCTATATCTATAAAAAAAGTTGTCCGATACACCTACTCACTAGCTCACTCACTCACTCTCTTACTCACTCACTCATCAACGTCCAGACCAAACCACTGGATCTATAGACTTGACATTTTTATGGTATATATCTCTTATGGTGTAGGGGTGAGATAAGGACGCATTTTACCCCCATCCACCTCTAAGAGGGTGAAAAGGAGGTAAACGTGTTTTTCGATATCTTCGGAATATCGAAAGTTATGAATTCGATTTTTATCCCCAAAGGTTGCCGATGAAACTACCTAAATATCAATTTATGGATTTATGGTTACCCAAAAGGAGTAAAATCCTTTCTTATCTAAACTATAACATATATATATTTTATTATATTATAAAATTTCAAGTCTCCAAGTCAAATAATAGATATTATTTACTTGTGAGTTCCACACACTATTAGCACGGGCGAAGCCGTGACGGGGGATGCTAGTTTTCTATAAAAACTTTATGTTCCATCAGTGTTTTGTTCTTAAATCCGTTTTTTCAATTTAATATTCTTTTTTGTTATTACTATTCTCTACCAGTAGATGTATTCAATTTTGTAGACCTTCTTTTTTAAATCACATGTCTTCCAGCTTTTCTCGTTAATATTTAACAGCATCTACATTCATTTATTCTTTTTTCACTTTTTCTTTTTTCCGTGATCTCTCTCCCCTTTCACTTCTAGAAAAATAGGACTTGTCCAGAACTTTTGTGTGCTTTTAGACCGCAACTGTAACAATTATATTTAATATTCATTGACGTATCTGATATATATAGTTACGGAAGAGAATTATTTGATTTTCTTTAGTAAAGTATATCATTAAATATATTTGTAAATTTCATTACTGAGGAGTTGCATACGCAAGTGTGCGAAGCTTACCTTCGGTATATTATAAATAAGTAAATAAAATAAATGTAATATACCATGTGATTCACAAACTAGTGTAGTAACCCTCAAGGTAGTTTAAGTGTTGAGATATGAATTTTCTGCATCGATAACGCAATTGCAATGTTAACGCTTAAGTGTTTGCGATCCACACCGTAATTGAAATGTTTATTGCGATTGCTGTATTGTAGTTTCAGCGTTGATATTCAAATTTCTGCTATCGCAGTAATTGTAAGGATTACATTTGTATCACATTAGTATGTCTACCTAGCGAACAAATTAAGCTACAAAGCATGTACTCAATATCAGAAATTAGTTGGTCCACATTAAATTTAACATGAAGACAGACATTTTAGGGTTATGACGCTAGCTATTGCCATGCATACCAAGAACTAAGAGTAAATCGCGATACTAGCATACGAATATGAACAACCATATCAGCAATGTACCTTTACAGCAAAATGCAAACGCTCGTAAAGCTAGATAGAAAAGAAAATGATCGTACAAATCAACAATCCGCGAAATAAACACCGTTTATGTCCGGCACATCATGAATCAAGTTTAATCAAAACCAAGTACCCGTCAAAAGTATAAGCCGCACGAGGAGCGGAGCACCCGAGTGCTCGAATCGTAAAAAATAAAGACCGACGAGCAGTAAAATCGCACACTTACACGGTCGAGCGCCTGCGCGCGTCGCGGTGATCGACTCTCGCGGCTGCATATAAAAGTCCCCGACAATCAGGCGGACACGAGTCGATTCCCGCCGCAGCAGCAGCCTCGTAAACTCAATAATCTGTATTTACGCGGCGACGGCAACGTCGGTGAAATATTATTGCTTCTGGTTCGGATGTGCGCGCGGGTAAACGAGTAAGCATGAACCGTGAACGAAGTCTCATTCGGCCCCGGCTATACATTATCTCCCGGTCACGTTTCTTCTCGTGCGTTATGGCTAGAAATCGAGCTGTAGCAGTAGTATAGGACCGAGTGAGAGAGAAAGAGAAAGAGAAGGAGAGAGAGAGCAGGCGAGGTTGGCGCATCGAATAGGACGCCGAGTTGGTATATATATGTACGTGTACGTGAGGAGATGGAGGACGGAGAAGAAACAGGAGAAACTCGAGACAACATAACTCACCAATTTTCCCGGGGGCTACCCCTTCGAGAAATCATTCCGAGGCTTCGCGCAGCGCGTGCGCGCGTTCATAGAACAAGAAAAAGATGAAAGAGAGGAGACCTGAAAGAAAAGATTACGGACTCGTCCCTTCTTCCTTTCTTTCTTGTGTAGCCTTGCGCTTTTTGGAGCTTCGTCTGGTTTCGTTTCCGTTTTTGCGCTTCTTTTATCTTTATGTTTTAATGCTTTGTTTCAGCTTTCAGTGCTTTCAGCATCTATCGAATGTATTCCTGCAAAAAATAATTTATTTGTGTATATTTTTAAACTGATTCTTAGCATCTTTTTATTTTTAAATCACATCGAGATATGAAAACAAGAATCGTAATATGCTTCAATTTTTAAAATTAATGATTTGTATTGCAGAAAATAGTATTGCAATATATCGGAATGATTTACAATGCGATATGACTAGCGTTAATCAGAAATTACTGTTTTCGTTTTTATAAGCAACTTTAATATCGTCTATTAAGATAAATAATTTCATGTTGGAATGATTCACGTAGTTTGAGAAAGCTAAGTGCCATTTACATTATAGCGTTTTTCTTTTCTGCATATAAATATTTTCATTAGTATTTTCAATATTGATACTTATTTTAACATTATGATAAAGAAGGTCCATGTCTTCTGATCGGTCTAATATCAATTTATGAGGTGTATTATAATTAAAATCTAGTATAAAGTACTTTTGAAGACTCTAAGACTCAGTGTTTAATATAGGAAGTGGAAGTCGATGTTTTATAAACACGATAAAATCAGAATAACAACGACTTTCTTCAAGTACATAATCGAAAACAACCAGGACAATATAGAAACTGCTTGAAACGGACGACAATGTACATCAAGGTAAGGGTACACCCATTTTAGTTGAAAAAGTCGATTTTTTTATTCTTTAAATTAAATGTTTATATTATTAAGAAACTTTTTCAATTGTCAGTTTAACGACAAATTTTACTTTTCAATTTTAAAATGATTTTAAATTCAGTAGCGAAGTTAACGGAGCTTTCATGCTTGTAGATAAGTTTCACAAGGATCCGAGCAGCACGTAGTTGATAAGGAAGAAATGTACAGGAGGAGACAAATGAAGTATAAACGACGAGGCCGTTGTTTTCTGGGGCCTTGCTAGTGTCACGTGTATAATGTGGTTAGTAGGGAGAAATGTAGGTGCAATAAGAGGTGTATTCGAAACGAAGCAAGGCGGTCTGTATGGAGGAATAGCGCAGTGGATATCGTGCACGCCTGTTGACCAGAGTCAAAAACATGCTTGGGTTCGAATCTCGCCTTGGGCGAATTCGTCCGTATTTTTATATTTTAATTAGCCACATTATTAAATCGTAACAACGCTAATTACTTACTTTTCTCTTTTACAGACAAATATAGTCCCAGAAAGGCTATATGTATACTATCCACTTAACAAAACTGTTGTTTTCTCAAAACTTATATTTCAGTGTTCAAAAGTGTTCCTACGTCAACCTTTTTAATGGAACAGGTTGAAATTTTGAGGAGATATTCTTGTAGGTATTTAGATAATAAGTTCATTTTAATATTATAAAAATCTAATTATAAAATAAAATATGTTTTTTATAATTTTTTTTATAATCTATTGTTCATATTTTTTAAAAAGTGGCAAAAAATGTATAAATAATATAAAATTTAAACTTCTATTGTTTATATCTTTATGCCCTTACCTTAATGATGGTGGGACGACAATTCAGTCGTCAGAAAGTCGCGTAAAACAATTGAATTGTTTCATTGTGCTTAAGAGTGTATTTTGAGTGGGAAATGGAGTTGACTCTCGGCGACATGTATATATATTATCTAGATGCTCCCCTTCCTCACTGCGAATGAGACTTAACATCGATCAACTTTAATTTTCCAGAAGAGACAAATGATTTTTAATATTTACTTTTTAGTATTATAGCTCATATAGGTTCTAGTCATTTTTAGTAAAACAAATCAATTTCTTTTCCATGACGTATTCTATACCTACGTATTTTTAAAAACATTTTAAGATCTGTCAAAAAATGTATAAAAGCTTGTAAGACCACGTAATATTTTCACGCTCGCTTTCGCATTTTTCATTTTAAAATTGTTTAATATTAATAAATAATTTAACTGTTATGTATATCATTGAAAAGGTTATCTAAACATACATTTTTGAAAAGTGTTGAGTATTCATTTATAACCTAAGGAAATATATTTAAACACTTATAAATTATCATTTATGTAAAATATTACTTTATAGGAAGTACATACGTGTATGATAATGAAATAATTTATTATTGTACAAAAATAATTAAACTAATGAAAAGATTGGGATTCCTCCGTAAAACATCATGTTGTTATGATAACAAAAAAAATTTCACACACCACGTAAATGCACCTCAACGAAATATAAGAAATGATTTAGTTAAATCATGACGTCAGAAGAATAAATATTATCAATGAAGAAATGAATAAATTTCTTTAATTTTCAAACTTTTTCTACAAATTTACGATTAAACAAAATATAAAAAAAATTATCTTTAATAAGCAACGCCTAATTGTTTATAAGTTTACACATAAAAAAACGTAAGATTACGTAAACCTTATTTTCAAAGCAACGATCCTATCCTAAACCCTAAAAACATTGAACCCGAGTGGCCTATACCCTTGTTTCGTGTACCGCCACCGCCGATGCACCGCTCAAAGCGCTCCCCTCCAGGAGGGCGGTATAGGGCTCGCCCTCTCTCTCTCTCTCTCTCTCTCTCTTTGTCTTTCACTTGGCTGCCAGAGTGCGCGACTGTAAAAAGGTCAAAGTGGAATCTCCCCTGTGCATCCTTCTCCTCCTCCTCCCTGCAACCCTGACAATGCGCGGCTCAAAACAATGGCCGGAAAGGCAGCCGCCTTGATTTCGCCTCGGTATGGTTTCTCTCGCTCTTTCTCTCTCTTTCGAGCCCTCTCGCTCTATCTCCAGCTCACTTTTTTTCACAGGCGCTTCCGCTCGCCTTCTTTTACCCCAGCAGTAGTAGCAGCCAAGAATTAATTACTCGACGCTGTAAACTCTTTCTCTTCTATAAACAATCGGACTTATTTATCTCACCACCACCACCATCCCTGCTGTCTTGTTTAGGGAGGAGTTTCGCTCCGCGCGTAGAGGAACGAAGAATTGCGGATGGCGTTTTGTAGATTCGTGTGCTCTCGCGAGCACGCAGAAAGAGGGAGCGAGATTTCGTTGTGCGTTTCTTTTCATTTGTAGATTCTGGGATGAAGCTGGCTTGTGAACAAACGCGCTTTGTTTTAGCTACGAGAGATGAACAGTTGAACTGATATCGTTTTTTTTCATTGTTTTGTGTACATGTGTAAAACAGCTGTCGTCGCGCCTCAAAACTCGTGTTAGTTAATTAGCTTATCTCTGGGATGGAAGAGAATGCACAAAATTAAAAACTGGTAATTAAATCAAGATACATAAGTTCTTACAAAATATTATTGATTATTATTACATTAATAGAAAACTAATAGAAATGTAATTATAGAAAACCTTTTAATTATTATTTTATATATTAATAATATTTTCACGATAAAAACCAGAAAACGCATCTTATAGTATTACTAAGGCATAGTAAAATGATATAAAGGTTGAGACCTTCATTTTGATCATTGACCCTCCTTTTAGCGGATGGTATGGTCAAATATCATTTTTGAAATGAAAACCTCTATATTTGATATCGGTAAACGAAAAAGGAGCAAATTTTACGGTTAAATAAATTAGAATATCGGTCAAATTGACCCCAAGGTTAAAATCAAGATCAAGCCATACTTGACCAGTAATGAAATACTGCCTAACAGCGGAAATAAAAAGAAATGTATATTTCATGTTAGTAAATTTGTTCATCATCGTGGACCATATTGACACATTGATCGAAGGTACCTGACCCATGCTCATGACAACATACCCTAACGTGATATATTCATCACTTTCTGTCGTCAGGCAGCTTCTTTACTGGTCAAGCAAATTTGACCCATAATCGCAATAAACTTGCTACAATATCGCACTCATAAAATAAAACTCTATACATTTAGATCAAAATTCTTCCTTTCAAGCGTACCACTCTAGTTTCCAATTACAAAATTAAAAACGAAAAAACCGTCACCCTTTAAAAGGACCAATTACGCGAATGATTTTTATTACGTATCCCCGCAAGCCTTTACCGGCGCAACGTCATATATCCAAGCTAGCACACCAGGTATTTTAACGACGTGAACTACACTGCCAGCAGCAACGGCAGCGCATAAAGAACAAAAAAGCGATAGAAGGCAAAAAGAAGAGATACGCGCAGAGAGAAAAGCGTAATATAAAAAATCATTTGAAACGCGCGTGTTACAAGCTCCGCTGCCAAAGCGCCTATTTGTCTCTCTCTCTCTTTCTCTTTCTCTCTCTCTCTCTCTCTCTCTCTCTCTCTCTCTCTCTCTCTCTCTCTCTCTCTCAGCTTTCAGCGGCGGTTTTCGCCCTGGTAACAAAGAAAGTGACTATATACTCGCTCGCGTAGAGCACAGAGAAAGAGTGAGAGGAAGTGGGACAGGGCGGAATGTTCTTTAATATACGATAACGCGTCCTTTCTTTCGGTCGACGACAGCGACGCGCGCTCGTTAAAATGCTGGAATGTTATCCGAATATAATGACCTCGCGGACGCGGACGTGCACCTACGGCTAAAAACATTGTAAGAAAGGCGTTCGAGCATTATGTGGAGTGAGCGAGGATATAGAGAATATTTATGGAAAGAGCGGCGCACGGATTAGTCTTTCAGAATTACGCGAGGACTCGAGGTTTTTATCAAGGCTTTGTTTAAAATGTGATGCTAGTTATTGAGTGATTGGTCTTTTTAATCGTGACTTCTACGTAAAACTTATATTCATTGGCACTCTTATGGGTGCCCTACAAAACCATATTTTATCAACTTGGTTACATCTTAAGCATTAGAAAGTTCAAACGTTTCAGAATTCCATAATAAATTTAATTTTACACACTATCATACTTTTTTCTCCGGGTATACATAAAGTTCATGTGAAAAGTGAAAAGCTGTACTTTATACATAGTAGAAAATTTTATGCACACCCGTGCAAAACATATTGTATGCAACTTCCGAGTTACTTTTTCGCACTCGTATGGTTGCTTCAGCACTCGTAACATGTTATTTCTGCGTGTGAATCGTGTCAAAGCATAATTTACTTTATTCTCGATTCAACCGCAATTAGCCACTTTATTGACCTGCAAAGCGGGACAAAAGTAGCATATGATTTTACCCGGGAGGGTTATTAAGTAAATTTATTCTTAATCTATTTCTTTCTATATTAATATAGGTACAATTTCAATAGAATCTACTTCTTATCGGAAATCCAACGTTTCAAGTCAATAAAGTCGCCACAGTTAAGTTGGAAATAAAGTTCTATATGCAACATGGAAATAAAGTCGATTATTCCCGGGGGTAGGTTTACTGCCCCAGCGAAGCGAGTAATAATCTTCGACTTTATTCCCGTGTTGCATAATGTACTATTATTTGAATAATATAATATTTCACAGAATTTTACACCATTTCACAGATGAATATTGTATAGGTTGTATCAAAAATATAAAAATAATATAATTCATATATTTGTATGTAAGAGGAGCATTTCAAAGAATAATTTTATTTCTCTACACAAAATAATGCAATACAAATAAATTCATGTAAAAAATGATTTTATGAAAAATTGCCGTTAGTTGATTTTAAATTGTTTTAGTATAACATTATGAAAATGAAAATAAAACCGTATTTTAATTTTACTACACGCATTGACTGTACATGTCGAAAAGTTTCTCATTAGACACATGGCACTAATCAAATCATTAAACATCACCCTAAAGATCCGGCAACTTACTTTGAAAAGTACACATTACATACTACTATAAAAAAAATGCAGAAAACGAGCGGATTAAGCCCACGGAAAATCAACGCACGTCGGCCTCGCGCAGCGTAAGCTTTTCATTCATTCCCGTGCTACTTTCGCGCGAGCGCCAGTGTAAATATCCGATGCGAATGTGCAACCCTTAGCAAAATCTACAGACATGTGTAACAGTGCGTACATGGTACGGTGTAAAAAGTCTCTTTCAAAAATTGTTGCTTTTTTTGGGATAACAATAATACATTGAGGTATTTACTTAAAATTGAAAATTAAGTGAAAAATTAAGTGAAGAAAGTTTGTCCTCGTCATTGTCGGTATCGGGTGGATTTGGTATAACATAATTTGACCTAAAACTGCTTCCACCGTTAATTTTCTTACTGGATTTCTGGAATTTTTTTTCTAATATACATTGTTTCTAGATTATTTACGAACCAAAATAATAATTCATACTTCCAGAGGCCACTAAACCATATTTGTCGTATAATCCTTTGAAGCACAAATTTTTCTAATGATTGATTTTCAATGAAAATTGGTATATAAGGATTTTTTGAGTCATTGAATACGAATCATTAGTCTGATTTTACGAATTCTAAACATCAGGCTCAATGTTATAATTAGAAGTGCTATTTCTCAAAAACGAGTCTACCAATTATTTTTATTTTGGTTGGTAAATAATCTAGAAACATGGCATATTCCAAAATAGAAAGAAAATTTGCAGTGCCTTTGCAGGAGTAGACCTGGGATAAACGCAAAATTTAAGTGTAATGATTCTGATTTTTTTTTACTGTAAATACTTGGTTATATCTTTAATTTCACTTTGTAAAATCTCAAAATTTTGATCCTAGATACACGTGATGGTGAATCACTATTGTCGATACTATATTTTCTATAATACATGTATTGAAAAAGCCTATATGTACGTGATTCCACGTCAAGTGAGCAAGTACACACACACACATATATATATATATATATATATATATATCCCCTCCACTAAATGACGTGAAATTCGTTCAAAATTTACGTTATTTTATAATGCATTAACCCCTCCAACCCCTCCGCCCCCCATCTACCCCACCACGGTCCCTCTACCACCCGCTAACCACTCCCTTCACTTAATTCACTTAATACTTAATACATATTCTACATTTTCGCTTCTCATGTCGTAATTTAATGGTAGTTTCTAAAGCTTGTACGAAAATATAATTCATTCTTTCATAGAATTCAATATTTACCTATATTTCCTCATAAATAAAGTAATTGATTAGAATACCTTACATTAGTTATTGGTCCTGAATAATAGATTTCAATAAATATAAATAATTGTAGCTTTCAAAAATACTTTTTCAAGATAAAATATTATTTCTATAATTAATACCTAGAAAGTAGTAGTTATTTAAGATTAAGAGACACTGTCAACTTTTTATAAATTTATAGATTTTATAAAATTATTTACAAGTAAAAAACAATATAATTACAAAACCTCACTTTAAAAAGTATGCTTCAGTATCTTTAGAGGTTAGAATAAACAAATACACAGTAATTTTAAACACTTGCTCAACATGCACTGATACTAAAACAGTTTATAATAATAATAATAATAAAAAATAGTCACAATATTAAAAAATTTTCATCTTACAGCTGCAAAATAAACAATAATTGTTTTTACTTACAACAAAGTGTAGAGGCCTTTAGAGCGTATTTATGGTAAGTTACGGAATAGACTCTAGACGCTATATATGAATATAATTTTGCATAAGTAGCAGATGATACAACTAGAGTACTAGACGAACCTAGATACAACCTTGTTGCTTCGCCATAAGTGAGAATCCACATAAGCGCAATACCGTGCTGTACTGTACTGTGCTGTGCTGTGCTTTTCCGTCCGATTTTAGAATAGAGAATTATATCTACATCTATAAATACGGTAATTCAATTACTATTTCATAACTGTCATTTAGATAATTTAATAAACGAACAATTTTGCTGAAAAAACAAGACAAAAAATATCTACGGTCTTTGAATTAATATTTTAAAAGTATTGCTTAGTTTCTTTAATAAGTTAAAGATTTTAATAAAATATTAAAACAAAAACGTTATCAAGTAAGGTAATGAAAGAATTTGAATATATGATATTATTATATGAATAAAGTGGTTAAAACTAATAAAGCAATAATAATTATTTTTGTAATTGAATAATTATACGTTTATTAATTAAGATTGCTAATAAAATAATATTTAAATAAAATTAATTCTTACAATACACAATAGGGTGGCGCAGTATGTTGTTCGAAGTATCAAGGAGAATATATGTATAAAATTTCGGATATAATAATAAAGATTTAAAAGCATAAATAAGCTAAAATGTGTGGAATATGCTGATCTATCGAGCTTTCATAACGATTACAAAATATAAAAAAATATTTTTTTTGTGCGACAAAAATTGTAGAGATAGTACTCATCCACCTAAAATTATTTCAGCTTTAATAAAAAATTTAAACATAAAACTTACAAAACCAGACACGTATAAGTGAAAAAAAGTCAATTACCGCCATAAAATGCCCTTCAGCAACCTCTAAATAATTTTTTAAAAATCTGAAAAAATAACAAAAAAACACAAAAAATTTAAAAAAAAAACACATACACACATATCCATACAGACTTTTTCTAAAATAGTGTATTTTGATTACTAATGCCTAAAAACATGTTTCTAACATTATTTTTAGCAAAACATTTTTTTTACCATCACAAAGCTTCCTCTTTGAGGAAGCAATTTCTTTTGGATATACCCAGACCTGTTTTCTTGGGGCTCACCGTGATGGGAAAATCCACGAAACTTTTATTGTTGTGCGAAGGAAATGGACCAAACTAGAAAATGAACCCTGAAATTGTATGAGTATGCAATGTATGGCTCAACGTTAATAAGCAATAGACTGTCCAAAAATGAGCTATATTTTCTTACACAAATAACAGTACTTTTTTGATAATATAATACGTTTTAACGTTGCGCCACACGCTATACACTTATACAAACTTCAGGTTTCATTTTATAGATTTTGATGAAAATTTTCTCGTAAGTTTGACTTACATGCTTATCGGAGTAGTGAATGGTAATATTGAGAAAATGGTATCACTTAAAGAAAATGATTACACGAGGGGTAAAACCTTTTATGGATTGGCCTATATACAAGTGCACCTACGTAAGAAGGAAGGAGTACAACTAATGTTGAATGTAATTTGAGTATACGAGAAGTCAAAAACTCGCCCTGAGATATCAACTTTTGGACTACCTAATAATTTATTAAAATGAGGAGCGAATCGATGGTTGGGAATTTGTTAATTTTAATTTATTTATTGTTTTAAATGAAGTATGTTCGAAAACCCCGATAATAAATTAAATTTCTTGATTAATAATATTGTTCATGATAAATAACTTCGGAATTAATCGTTGAAATATCACTAAAATTGTATTGAGAGCTGCAATTCGCTATATTGAAATTCAATTTAGCAAAAATTAATCAGTATGATAAATAAATAGTATATAATTAATGATAAAATACGTTATTAAAATTCACTATTGAAGGGAACGTTCATTATTAACATTCCATCGCTATCGTATGATTTATTCTGCTTTTCACTAAGTTCGTAAAAACAGAAAAAGGTATGCAATATACATATATATATATATATATATATATATATATATATATATATATATATATATATGAGTTCACGAATACTCGCCTTTTTATTACTCTGCATAGCGCATATCATACTCGAAAAACTATAGAAGCGAAAATACTCTTTTTATTTTTCCCTGGTGCAGCGAACTAACATGCGTGCCCACGAAAGACCGCGGTGATGAAAAAAGTGAATTATTTTAAAATAGGTTATACGCAGTGGTGATTATACTACTCGGATGCAGTTACTTATGGTCAGTGAATTTTTTTATGGAAAATAATTTTCAATGGGTTTAGCCGCATCCTGTTTAGATTTTGACGATGTAAAAGATATAAAATGTATACTCAATATAAAGATGAAAGGAGATATCAAAAGTTATATTTCTTTAATTTATGAAAATTCAATAAAAATGTATTTTCTAATCACGATTGCGATGTATATATTTGCTTTTTGCAGTACAAAATAGAAACTCCTGACGGTTCAGTGGAGTATTTGCTATTTAATGCAGTTGTAAAACAGTAGCGTTTCTTCCGTAAAAACTGCGTTTAGTTTAATGTATACAATATGATTTGAATAAATGTAGCTCTACTTAATTACAATTTAGATTAAAATTAAAAACTTGAATACATCTATATCACGAATGAAAAATACAGACTATGAAAGTCAGTAAATATAACATCAACTTATTTCATTATTCATCATAGCTTTAGACTTAAAATTGCGTATTTTAATTGTAATGGCATTAAATCGTTGACGTTAATTAAAGAAAATGATCAAAAGCACGAATTCGTTTAATTAGTAAAGTTCGCTGCCCTATTACATGATTTGCATCGTTATGTAAAGTCAAATTATAACTGTTAAGTTGCATAACCTATTAAAGTAAGTTTAAAATGTAGATTTATTTCTGTTATTTAACATTTGGTTATTTAACATTCTTTTGCGTGAGTAAACTTTATTCTCAATTTTGACGTTAGTAATGTAATGTGAAAATTTTATAAAATTTAATCATCTAATTCATTCTGTTGTTTATTCTAACATTAGATGAGGCTTCGCCCATCTGAGGTGGTCTTCTCGTTGAAAAGAAAGGCGTAAATAACTCCACTGGCAACGGAAAAATAATCGTGGAATTCTTCTCTGCTGATATGTTGTTGAGCGTCTGCAGGTACCTTAACTGGAAACAGAAAATTAGTATTTTAAATTAAACGTCCATCTAGTTTCATGTGCAATGATGCTTAATCCTTTTGATGCTTTATTTATTACAATTCCAAGCTATTCAACACTGGTATTTTATAAAATTAAAAAAATGTAACATATTTTGTAAATATAATAATAATTGAAATGACTAAAAAAACAAACGGTCATTTTACACTTTTACACAACAAGAAGACTATCGCAATTCAAACGTTGTCGACGAAGACTAATGCGGTTCAGAGTTTTCGGACGAAAACTATTGCAGTTTAGAGTGTTTGTACAAAAACTATCAATTTAAAGCTTTTTACGGAGACTATCAATTTTTATAGAACGTAAATATATCATTCATTTATAATGCCTCTTTTTTCTTCTACCTTCCTTTTTCTATTATTCTCATATAGTTGATTTTTGGTGACTTTTCTCTTTATTCACGGAGTAATATTTTCAAATCAATGTATATAAAGTATTAAAATAAGTAAAAAATTAGATATGTTGCGTACAACTTAATATTCATGATAGAATTCGTGAATCAAAATGCTGTACATTGTCATAGATTTTGTCAGAAAGCTCTAAATCGCAATACGTTTTGTTAAAATGCTCTGAATCATCCAAAACTCTGAATCGCGATAGTCTTCGTCGCAAACATTTAAACCGCGATAATCTTTGTCCCTAAAATTTGAATTGCGTTAGTCTTCGTCGTAGTATTTTTATAGATATTTTTTGTGAAGTATATTTAAGTCTCTATTCGAGTATTTTTACTGATATTAATTTATAATAAACTTTAGATTACTGAACGTAATATTTGCTTGTTCTAAAGAGAAAATTATTTCTATGATTCTTAAAGCAAATTAACAGAAACCCGCTGCTAACCGCTTTAGTGGAATGATTTCATAAAGAGAGGTCCTGAATGATCATGCCAGAGAATCTTTGAATTAAAATTAAAACTGAATAAAGGTATGTTGATAGTAACACACTATATATGAGTGCTTAAGTACTACCTGTTTTAAAAACTCTTAAAGTAATTATATATCGAAATAAGTGTCCATTATTATCGAATGAACTTTATTTATAAAAGCTTTAGGATAGTCTTTAATTACATAGATTGAACAAGAATCATGCGTTTATCAAGAATATTTACTTACTATGTACTTTTTAAAATATATTTTTAGTATAAAGTGCTAAAACAATTAGTTTGTTTCGCTAAATTAGTTACATACTTTTAAAAAAAGGTTATACGTTTCTCAAATTTAAGTTGTTACCGTATGTCTATACATATCATATGTATGATTCTTTAAAGTCGCATTATTTTTTAAACTATACTTTATATATCTTCAATACAAACTAGTTAAAATGATTTTCTTGTAAATATCGCTCAATAGTTTAAGGGGGCTTTCCGGAGAAAAATAAAACTTCCGGAGCTTTAATGCTAACAATATAATATTTACGTGATATGTTTATAATGATATTGTCAATTCATACACATTTTTAAAAAATTTTATTAAATAATATTAAAGTTATTGAGAATAATAGGTTCATTTTAAGTAAAATTAGACTGTACGGTAAAAGTTGTTGGCGCACACCACAATGACATTTATGAACCTAAAAATTTGATAGTATTTTTGACAGTAAAATAAAAATAAGTTTGCTGAAACTACTAATTTTTACTCAACTATGTGTTTCTTAAAAATAATAAATATTTGTTGATTAAAAATTGTTAGAAACAGTGCAAATTTGTTAATAGAATCATTTAACATGATCTTTGTCATGGATATTTACAAAATATTTCAGCTAACTAATGTTGAAAATGCTTTAAAGAACGTATCCTAAAAGTTTCATCAAGATTGATTGTTTTGGTATGCGCCAATAACATTTTGAAGATTGAAAACTGAAAAAATGAGAAAACAGCAATTGATGAAAAATAATTAGAAACGTAGCTGTATTTTATAATACGTTACTACAAATTTGACAATATTTATTATATTTATAAAAATAAATAAAAAGATTTAAAAGAAAGCATAGATCATTTTTAACCTAAAAAACTAAAAATGACTTTCTATTGCTTAATTTTCACAGTCTTTAAAAGATAGAAATTAGGCGAAATAACGTGAAATTGCAATAAATAGCTTTGACTAAACTATGACATTTTTTAGCTTAAAATGTAAAATATCATTATATTGCTGTTTGTACTTATTAAGGAAGTGTTGAACAAACTTTTAAACATAAAACAAATTTCGAAATTTTTCAAAAAAATCACCGGAGAGCCACTTTAAGGAAAGTACTACTAAAGAATTAGACTTCTAAATAAATAGTTAGACGTATTGTTATTGATAGAAATTTATTTATTATTTATTAAATTATCTATTTATTATTTATTAAATTATTAATTTTTTATTTATTTAATTTCTTATTCAAACCCCATCCTAACAACATTAGTAAAAAGTGCCAAATCATCAAAACCTTTAAAAATAACGTAAATATCTCTATAATTTTTATTAGAAAAATCTCTCTGTTCATCATTCTCTCTTCCTCTCAAAGGCAGGCATACATTCTTAGTCTCCTCGCCGATGTTAATAATGGCATTGTTGGAGTAGGGCCGTTAAGTATGCATACCTGAAGGGCTGCGGGGCTCATCGAAAGTACGTCGCTAGCTTCCTTCAGTGCCCGCGAAGATCGCATCTCCCCCTCCGCGGCGATCACTTTGGCGCGAGCCTCGCGCGCAGCTTCCGCCTCCGCGGCCATTGCGCGCTGCAGCTGCACCGGTAGGCGCACGTCCTTGCTGCGGCGATTGGAACAAAGCAGATTACGTAAGTAGGCAAATTTTTATATTTTTATATTCTCGCGATTCGAGTGCGCGTTGGTTTAGTAGCTTTTGACTTATTAGGTTGGGATGAGATCACCAAGCAACGTTTTGAAATTGCAAATCAAAGTATTGCATCGATTCTATTTTAGTGTCAAATTCTAATTTACATAAAATTGATGTTGCACTCGGGTGGCACTCGGGAAAATGTTTTGCTGGCTCAGCCAGAATTTGGTTGTGTGAATTACGAACAATGCTTCGTAACCACAGCAATAGTAATATTTTCCACGACTAGTTTTTTTATCTACGGACATGGTATATGTCAATGAAGAAATATCAAAATAAATGTTCGAATAAATTGCAAATTTCAGGTACTGTTTTTCTCCTTAAATGTTCTAGAATTTAGTACATGTCTTTGCAAAATTGAGTATGAACAATATTTATAGATATTACGAAATGTTTAAGAAATATCAAAATCATCTCAAGTACCTCGAAAGTGTTATTAGTTTTTAATTTTAAAACAAAGAACATATGCAAGTTTACTTTATCATATAGTTTTGAGAAATGGACCTACAGGTCTTATTTGGGACGTTCAGAAATAAATTTTGCAAACTGTCGCAAACATTACAACATTAGTGCTATAAAAGAGTAAAATTTAATAAATGTTATAACTTCAATTAACACTTGGATATGCTGTTTATCAATTACATAGTTTAAATCAGAGAAATAATAACGGAATTTATAAAATGTATCAAAATCGAAATGGACGTTTACTAAATTTCGCAAATGGACTTGCTTCGTTATGGTTGTGAACGCTTTATTTGACTACCATATTAATCCTCGAACATTGCACATCCATCAGCCGAATCAAAAAATAAAAGTAAAGTAAAAACCATTTACATCTCGACGCGTTCCACCTTGACGCCCCAGGGATCCGTCGCCTCGTCCAGCGAGGCCTGCATCGTGTGCGAGATGGTCTCGCGCTCCGCCAGTATCTCCGCCAGGCTCCTCGTGCCCAGGACCGTGCGCAGCGTGCTCGCAGCCAGCAATCGAGTCGAGTGGCTGCGTGCGCGTGATGCACGCCCCACCCGAGACAGAGACGGGATTTCATGAAAGCAGAAAGAGCAGAACAATAAAAAACGAAACTCTGCGAAAAATACAAAATACGGGAGAATCCTTATAGAAAATAAATGCAGACTTTTCTGGAAATTATTCAGAATTCAGAGATTTGTTCTGCAGGTTTTTTTACCAGATTTTGCCTGCAGATCTGTATACAGAATTATAGAAGCAAAAACTTTGCTGAGAGACGTGTAAAGTAACCTGCAGAAAAACCGGCAAGTTTATATTCTAATTCATCAGACAGTTCTGCAGGCAAAAACCTCGAAGAGAAACGTGCAGGAAAAGTTGCAGAAAAATCAGCAAAAAATGCAATTTTGCAGACAAATGTACAGATTTTTTCCATAAGGCAAACGAGACAGTGGAACAGAGCGAGCGATGAAATACTGACCCGCGACAGAGCTCGTCGCAGTGTGCGCGCGCTTCGTTAAAAATAAATTGTTTTCTTTTTCACCGCAGCGCGCGCGCAGCTTTGATTGAGCGAGCCGCCGTGGCCGCCGCGCGGTATATATAACGGAATTAAAAGTATGGCTCTGTGCGGATGCCGCAGCCTTTTTTTTTGCGCTCTGCTCCACGCTGTGCCGTCCTCGAGGCAATCTGCGATATTGAGATTTTTTGGATAAATAAATGCTCGGGTTTGTTCTGAGAAGCGATGCGAGCTTCACTTTTTTTTATCATGAAATATTGATTTTTCAGAGATCTGTTTGTAATTTGCGATATTCGTTAGCGTTAATATACAATGTGAACTGAAAAGTACAAAGGTTGGCGATAAAAAGCACAAATACATTAAATCTATGTAATCTTACGAAAGGAATGATTTCGTAACTTTGTTATCCTACAGGATTTTCACATTTTTAAAAGAACTGAATTCTTAAAGTTATACTTTTAAAGTATAGAAAATACTGTTATTGTGAAAGTACAAATTCAGAATATTACAAAGATTTTTACAAAGTACAAAATATTATTTTATATTTTATAAAAGTAGACAGTTAAGAAATTGGTTCTATTAAAAAGATATAAATCCCGAATTATCTACTTTAGTTTAGAATTCAGTATTCGGGTACAGTTTTTTATGAACACTGTTATGTAGCTATTTTATAGGAATTTTTATGAGAGGGAGTATAATACAATTTAAATCAACGTAGCAAAACATATTTTTACATTTCTTTTAAATGCATGGACTTATTTACTAAGTATTCGATGCTCCACTATGATGTTGCGGGCATAATATTGATAATTCCATTTGCACCAGTTCGAGACTGGACGTGAATATTTGCGCAAGTGATTTAATGGAAAATCGCTCTTTTAGTATCGAGAACGTTGAAGCTACTGCGAATGCTAAACAAGGTTCGTAAAAATGTCAGGAAATTCTACTTAAATCGTACAAAAATCACGCGAGAAAAATTATAATATTATTCATAAATAAAGAAGATTTAAATTTGAGTGTAGTACCCTCTGACAATGAGTTTAAGTTTAAGGCAGGTTTGCCGTGGATTTGCCCTATTTATTCAATAATTTTTATTTCATACAAAAAATAATCTTTATTGTTCAAACTTTTTACATATTAATTTACACATTTTAAAGATATAAAAAAAAAAATTTTTTCTTTTTTTTACGGATTTTTCTTGACAAAATGGGCGCCTCAAAATTATTTTTTTGTTTGACTGTCGACACGATATCTCACCAACGGATCATCTGAAATCAAAAAAATAAAAAGATTCTTAAAACTTATAGTTTTGGCTATTGCATGATCTAGGATTATAATGATCAATAAATTTTTCAAAAAGTTATAAACAATTTATGTTGCAAAAAAGAGCCAAAAAATTAAAAAGTCCGCCATTTTGTTTTTTTCCGGTAAAAATGAAATATCCTAGACTATGCAATAGCAAAACTATAAGTTTAAAGAATCTTTTTAGTTTTTTGATTTCAGATGATCTGTTGGTGAGATATCGTGTCGACAGTCAAACAAAAAAATAATTTTAAGGCGGCCATTTTGTCAAGAAAAATCCGTAAAAAAAAAAATTTTATATCTTCAAAATGTGTATTTTAATATGTAAAAAGTTTGAACAATAAAGATTATTTTTTGTATGAAATAAAAATTATTGAATAAATAGGGCAAATCCACGGCAAATCTGCCTTAAGTTAATTAATTTGAATTTATAAATTTATATTGTAACAAAAACAGTCATTTGCAAAACAGCAATGAAAGAATTAATGATATAATATATATGGCTGATCACAGTGGACTTATTCTACTGTAAATCGATTTTTCATATCACTATTCTATTAGCACTTGAAATGACAAGCTTAATCGTTGAGTTAAAGTATTGGTTATTTATTCAATTGCAACGATAAAAATGCTATACTTCGTAAAATACTACGTCCACTAAAGACACCAAATAACAATCCAAAACAAGAACAAGAAACACGTAACACTTAAAATCATTAGTCAACAAAATGAAGCTCCATCGGATGAAATTAAAATTACCCCCAGGCACGATCGAATTAGGAACTTGATTGTCCAATTGTACCTGTAATTCGCTATCTTGACGACGGCATTCAGGGGCTCCTTAATGCGATAATAGACGACCGCGTCGACGCTGACAGTCACGGAATCCTTGGTGAGGACCTCCTGCGGCGGCACGTCGAACGAGACCGTCCGTAAATCAACGCGCACGCAATTGTCGATGCACGGTATCACGAAGAACGTCCCTGCCGGCACACAACACATATACAGACACAGACGCACGTACACAAATCGGCTACAACACGTTTCTTTCATTCCTTGACTAGGTATATATGCGCTCCGTTGTGTACGCCCCTCGAATAAACGTGATTTACAGCTGGCTGCGGATTTACGATAGACGCGTCTTGCGGAATGTAGAGGAGCCGCGCGTGGAGCATTATCCGGGAAAATTTTTAAGAAGTGTCGGTTGTCGTATGGGTTTTGTCAATTTGAAAATGTGGTTTTGGAATTTTGCCGAGGTAATGAGATATTGTTATGGAAAATCTAAAATTTAACTGTATGGATTGATGTTAAGAGAAAAGTCATTTCAATAAATGTGATTTTTTTAATTATTGCTTGTATTGATTAGAAATTTTCATGGAAAAATATATATAAGTAAGTATTTTAAATACAAAAACATTCATAATACAACGTAAGGACCCCTCATTCAATAAAATACAGGTCTATTTTATTTAGATTATATTTTATAGATACATTATTATAAATAGCGGTTTCAATAAGCAAAAATTATTAGTCAATATTGTTAAAACTTTTAAACATATTTGTAAAAAAATATTTTTATTTATAATTTAAAATTGTTAATAATAACCTTGAATTTTTATTTTTTCGAAAGATAAGCATTTTGATCATGACTGTTTAAAAAGTCTACTTACCAAATAATTATGAATTTTTAGACTAACGCGGTGTTACGTTACTTTATTTTGAAGCACGAACCTAATCATTTAATCAGCCAGTCGTAAAATGTTAAATGTATTAATTATAATAATCTAATGATACATACAAAATTATAACTTTTTTCATTTTGTGCAATTTTATATTACTTATTTTACCTGGTCCACGAGGTTCACCTTTTAATCTTCCCATTCGAAAAACCACGGCTCTTTCGTACTCCTGTACGACTTTGAATATTACGCACAAAGAAAATGGAATTGTGATGATAATAAGAATAAACGAGCCAATCACAGCCATTAATTCGATGCATCTTGTCATCATTCCCATACCTTCGGAATTTTGCTTCTCTGAAGACTCTTCTTTTGTACATGAAAAATAAAAAGAATTGTATTAAGTAGCTTTACCATATATATATGGGTGATTCTTTGGGAAATCGAAATCACAAAATATGTCTTTTTATTCCTTCGATAAAACTGTTCTTCTTACTATGTAGAATATATGTGAAATTTTTCAGATTTTTTGAAACTCTTAAGTTCAAAGTTGATTAAGGCTAAATATGAGCATGTAGTCATTTTTTACAGTTTTAGCAAATTTCAACCTCCATTTATTCAACAAAATTAAATTTCTTTAAAAAAATAGCAACAAGGGATTTTTTAGCAGATTTTCTGAATTTTTCATCAAAAATGGTTCCAAAACCTTTTAATGCCCCTTTCCATTAATTAAATTCGTTTTAAAACTTAAAATCCTGAAAAAGTGGGTCTAATCACTCTACACCAAAAGCACGAAGATAGCTTTTTCAGTACAAAAGTGACTGCTACAGTCGAAAAATGGCAGTTGAAATTTAATTTTGTTGAACAAATGAAGGTTGAAATTTGCTAAACAATGTAAAAAATGACTACATGCTCAGATTTAGCCTTGATCAACTTTGAACTGGGTTTAAAAAAATCTGAAAATATTCACATACATTCTACATACCAATTTTTTTTATCTTGATTTCCATAGATTCACAAGATATATATATATATATATATATATATATATATATATATATATATATATATATATATATTATAAAATATTGTAATAGTTTCAATTTTAATTTTCTATTTTTGTGCAAAGTATATTTGTTTAAGTTTCAATTTTTAGATTTATACTTTTGTTGCAAATAATGCTTCGAAAATTCCATTTTTAATAAACAAGAATTCAAAGGCTAAAAAGACAATAAAGTATTAAGCAGAAAACATGATTTCATGATTGCGTGTTATTAAAAAAAATATATAATTAATTATAATTTATAATAATTTATAATTAATAATTAATGATTAATTAATAATTAATGATTAATTATTAATTAATTGATTAATTAATTATTACTAATTATTCAGTATAGAATATGTTTTCAAAACACTGCTTCCAGTACACAAGAATGCAAAAGTTTACTCTTACGAAAAAGACACTCAAAATTTGAGTGTTTAAACTCAAAATAAACGCTCAATATAACACTCAAAATAACATCTAACTTGAGGCTGATTTCGGTTGGTAATTAACACTCAAGTTGAGTATAAGACTCAAGTTAAGCGTTACTTTTATCTTTAGAGTTAACTCTGAACTTAAGTGGTACTCTCAACTTAAAATATTAAAAAAAACACCTAACTACAGACTCTCAACTTGAGAGTGGACTCTCATTCTGAGTATTTATAAGTCTATATATATAATCTGTATATATAAGTTAAAATATGTATGCATTTTATACTTGTGCTTACATTTTTTATATTATACTCTAATCCGCTGATTTTGAATTTGGCATCAGAATCGTAAAATTAATTCATTTAAATAATTTATTTAAGGAAATGTAAAATACTGATCCGATTTATACCTTATCGGCAATTTACTTTTATAATTTTTTTTTCCTTATTAAATTATTTTTTTAGAAAGAAACGCTATTTTATGACCTTCGAATTTACATCAAGAATTTTAAATGAAAATTTTAAGGATCTTTCGCTAGATATAGGGCATAAAACAAAAAATCGCATGAGAGTTTATAAAAGTCCTATGATAAAACTAATTATATGTACTTAACAATAGTCCAAAACTACATAAAAAAAATGGTTAAAAAAAAATCGTACGTCACAAGTATAAATATTGTCAATTTAAAAAATATTCAGTTAAACCCCAATTTCTTTTTTTATTTTTTAACCAATTTTAATGTTTTGGTGCTAATTTTTACCTTGAACATTTCTCTACAAAATTAACGAAAGAAAATTGTAGAATAATATATCTGTGATTATAGAAAGCCAATTGCTTATAACATTTTACGCGTTTACTTATAAATAATTAGCTTTCTCTTATCATGAGTGCGTAAGTGATTAAATGAGTGATTGAGCATGTGAGTGTGTCAGATTGTACATGAGTAAGTGCATGTATCAGTGGGTAACTGAGCAAGTGAGTACGTGAATGCAAGAATGAGGGCATGTGCAAGTGTATGATAGAGTAAGTGCATGAGTTAGGACATGACGAAGCTAGCACGTAAGTGTGTAATCAAATAATTGTGTGAGTGAGTCAATGCGTATATGACTGAGTTCGAGCGTGCGTGAATGATAGAGTAACAAAGTACGAAAATGAAGAAGAGATAAAAAGAGAATAAAATATAATATGAGAGTATGTGAGAGTATGAAGAGAAACACATTAATTATTTTTTTTTGCATATATACACACACTGACCGTGTTACCATGCACCCTACTATCCATGTATCGCATTATCCACACACTCTACTGTTCACTGTTCACGTACTTTACTATCGACACTCCTCTACTAAAAAATGAGGTGTACTGTTAAATAAAAAATATGAAAAAGTAACGTAATTGAATAGTCACTTATCTACATAGAAAATTATTGGAATTCTAATTTAAAGCTATTGTAAATTTTACAGGTTTGGGGTTTGCTAACTACAAATGTCTTTTTTAATAGATTCACAGATAATATGTTTTATCAAAAATACTTTAGATAATAAATCAAGTGAGAAAATGTGTTAAAATTTCATGTGATTTTTTATATTATTTTACAATTAAAAATCATTATTATTTTTTGAGTGAGGACCTTTTTATTCACATATTTTGCTATGAAATAATCATTTAATCTTTTCTTCTTAAGCACATTGTTTAATAATTAAGTTAAAACTACCCTGGTAGAAATCTTATCGTGGCGGCCACATTCGCTATAACGGCCTTTATAGGCAAACTAGATAGTACAAGAGTGTACAAAACTCGATAAATCCACACAGATCTATATAGTTTTCTCAATAATAATATGTACGTATAAAATCTGTAAGGTTATATATATTATTTATTGAACAGAAGTTTTATTGTAAAAATTAATGTTAAATAAAGTTTAACATGCAAGTTTTCCATTATAATAATAATATCTACAGTTATATCCATACTATTTACATATAAAAGTAGTCAGAAAGCATATCTAACCTAAGAAATGAAAATTTAGAAACAGTGTTCCTTGCATATGAAAAACAGTGATCACAAAATAATGTTATTGATTGATGTAGTTGTTTCTTGAAAAGTAATGTATAAATAATAATAATATCATATGTACAAATATGTACTTTATGACATGCTTTATTTAAAAACTAGAATTTTAATTTCAGAACTACAAATAATTTTGTATCCATCTGCGAGTTTTTATAATACATAAACTGCTCATCCGTGACAACATTTTCAAAGACAAACACATTAGTCGAACACATGTAGACGATAATTTTCTTTATAAGTAACAAATTACTATGTATTAACTGGCCATAGATGTCAAATGAAAGTGTTTGATTATAAATTAATCACAGTAGGAAATACAAAAATAGAACATATATATATAATAACTCAAATACATTATTACTTTTTAAAAATAGAAAATTAATCAGTTGATAATAAATGTGTGTGAAAATAGTTTTCCTTACATAAACCATACAGGTTTGGAAACCAAGCCTGTATTTAGGATGGAACATAATCAAATGTAAGGAAAATAATTTTACATAAACAAAATAAATATATGCACTAATACTTCATATACTTAGTTATTTGGATATTCAGATTATTTTCTTATTTTGATTGTTTAATATATATGTGTAACAAATATTGTTATTGAGTTCTTAAATACAAAAACTCGATGTATCTAAAATTTGATAACCTTACACTTTAGAGATTATTTACAATTACTTACATTGGTAATAGGTGAACAATAACAAGTAAATACCTTTAAATCAAAATAATACATAATAAGCATAATATATTATGCTTCTGTTTCTTAAAACATAACCTTTAAGTGCTTGTTATTGTCATAATTTTCCTTATCTAGTTTTATCGGGGCAAATAATATGGGAAACTAGAAGCGTCGACTGTTACACGCCTTTATAGTAACTATCTAGTTTGCCTACATAGATCTACACAGTGCGAGATTATTCTACATAGATCTATAAAGTGGACGGGATAAATTTCTACCAGGGTAAGTAACATGATTAGCAATCATCTGCTTTATATTATAAGAAATGCATATAAAAATATTGGGTACAAAAAATATATTAATATTTATTTCCAGTAATTCATATGGACGGTAAAAGTGCTGGCATGCCTAGTATAAAAAAAAATTATGAATATTCAAAAATTGAATACTGCTTTATACAACTATAAAATTTCAATTTCTACCATAGCTTCTTGAATACCCTTTAATTCCGCGTTGATAAACTGAACTCTAGTGCAGCATATTCTGAAAGGCAAAAGCATGTATTCATTGAAAAAAATTCACCCACCAAAACGAACAAGAAATCCCATCATTTACGGCCAAAGCAACGCAAGCACGTTTCAACCCCGTATAGAGAGATCAAAATTAAGCTTTCCCCGTGCATCAAAGGGCATTCCCTCGCACATTCAAAGTCAATAAGAGCCACAGAAAGACAGACAAACATACAAACCATTCGCCACTAACGATAACACTTATCAATGAAATCTCACTGAACTCAACGAAGCACTCGATTCCACCGCTGCCCGTTTTCGCACATCCGTAGTTTACCATGCCACCCCCTTGCGAATTTCCGAAGCTAACACGGCGTAGGAGCTCCCCTGTGTACGGATAATTCCTTTCCCGGAGTGGCGAATCGTCTCGCGGGAGCCTCTCGGCCACGGTTATTATCCCGTTGGAGCGCCGCGGCGGCTGGCGTCGAGCCGTATCGCAGTCGGAGGCCTCGCTCGCATGCTGCGCCGCACAGCGAGTCTGGCGACCTGCGCGAGACAGACGGGCCGGACGGCCGATGCCGACGACTGCGGAGATGTGCGTGGGCGAGGCTGCCTGCGGCTGATGCTGGAGACGTCAGGGCGGTTGTCCTAATCGACGTTGAATTAAAAGTTAATTGTTGATAGGTACTGAGGTTAAAAAAAGTTCTACACCCTGTATTATACATTTTTTAAATAAATTTAAATATTTTTTATCAAAATGTGATAGAAAAAAATAGTTTATTTAATTTTACAGATCGCTAGGTATTTGTGTGTTATCGTGATGAGAACCTGTATATTTCTTGTTGTAGTGAAAGGTTTTGAGATTTACACTAATTGAGTTGGAGTTTTTCAAGTTTTATTAAGTTCAAAATACATAACTGTAGGTTACCATATTGGAAATTAGAAAACAAAAATTATTGACCAAAGTTATAGTCTACTAAAGTCAAATTCATCGATTTTTATAACTTTTATCGTAAAATATGACTTTTGAAGACTAAAAGGATATGTATATTAATTTTTGAACATTACTAATTGACATATAATAAAAATATACAGTAGATTTTTGCAATACTCTGATTAAAACTCGTCAAAAATAGTTAAAGTAAAAAAGTGTTATTGTCTATACCAAAATGACCAATCTTCTATTATATTGAGGTTTGAAACGTCCATCCGTCTATAATTTTTTTATATATTAATAGCTTTAACGCGCTGTGCGCGCCTTTATGTTACTTCATATTGCACGCATATATATATATATATATATATATATATATATATATATATATATATATATATATATATATATATATATATATATATATATATATATATATATATATATATATATATATATATATATATATATATATATATATATATATATATATATGTGTATTTTATATGCCACCTAATTTTTTTAATCACTCACCATTCACCCTCTACTCTATACCAATACCACTGCATTAAACAACTATTTCTTACACCTCGCCACTTTTATTCGCTACCAAAGCCTTAACCCATACCCTTATCAACAACTACCAACTTCCTATTCACACCTCTATTAACTACCGTCTACCCTTACACCTAATCGCCATCATCTAATATCCATTCTCCAGATCCATCTTGATTACCCATCACCCATTCCTTACCCCCAATCCTCATCATACGATATCTGTTCCTATCTTGCACCATCACCATTCACTATTCGCAACCTAATCCTTACAACTCACACCAGCACATCAACATATCTCCATGCACCAACCACAACCCATTCTCTACCCCTCAAGCTCACCACACACTCTCCGTTTCCAATCCCAACTATCTACCCCCACTAGAAAAACCCACCTCCCTCCACAACTTGTCAACCACCCACCCATAAATCAGTATTTTTACATTTTTATTATGTATTATCGTTTATTTATACCTACATATATATCCGCTAAGTCATTTAGAGGCGAATTTTACTCAATTGTAGTATATGATGATTCAAGATAGTATAACCCATCCATACTTCCACCTCTACCTTGACTTTATTCAATACTATCACTTACTATCACCAACTACATACCATCACCCATCACCCATCGCCTACCACTACCCACCCCCTCCTGTGTAACATAGCACAGTGTAATTAAACCTCCCTCATCAACCTCCATCATCCCACCGACCCCAGGTTTATCATGTCTCTTGACCATGATCAATAATGACCCCCCTCACACACTCCATCGCACCCATACCACCCATTGCACAAACTCCACAAGTTACTATCACTACACTACACCATCCACCCCTATCCCCACTATCTATTACACAGATTCCACACATTCTACCCTACCACCAATCCCCACACTATCTCCTTCACTACGCCATCTACCCTCACCCAACAGCTCATCCACAACCCACCCTACTCACACCTTCACCTACTTCTACTGTTAACTAGCACCTATCATCCAGCATGCCCTCCCTACCAGTGGGTGTGGACCACGATCTTAAAAGTGGATCAGTATGTGGGTAAGTGTATCAGTAAGTGAGTGTGGATAAGTGTGGGAACACAGGTAACTGTGTAAGTGGGTGGGTGAATATGTATGTGTACAGGTTGGTGCGTGTGCGAGTGGGTGTATGTGTGAATTATTTTAATAAATAAGTTGACTATAATGATTTCCATGAACCAATTTATTTATAATTTATAATTCAATTTATTTATTACCTCGCGAATGAACAATAAATTAATCATCCAATAATTATTTTAATACTTTAATATATAAATAAAAATGCTTTAAAAATATTTAAAACAGCAAATATTAGTTATTATCAAATGTTCAATAAGAACTTCGTTTCAGAAGTAGGCCTAATGCATATTTTAGTTAATTATATTGTAATAGCATATTGTTGGTGCAAGATTCAAGAGAACTACTTCCTCTTCTATGGACTAAACGTTATATGTCCAAATTCTTGTACTTACATAATAGTAAAATAGAATTAATTGAATGTTAACAAATGAAAAAGTTAATACTACTGATAGTAAGATTAGATCATGACAAATCTGCCGTGCAAATAAAGAAAGTGTGTCTGCATTTAAAGTGTATCTCAGACACTTGATAAAATTCATTTTTATTTGGATTAATTTGAGTAAGATTTTTATTGAAAAAATATCTATCCTTTTGATAAAAACACGAATTATATCTAGCCATTTTTGTAAAAGTAAAATAATGTTTCAAATCACTTTCATGCGAAATTATTTACATGGTCCGATTCTTTCTGCGAAATGCAGATACCCACTTTCTTCATTTGCACTGCAGAAATAATCAGAGAGCTCCACCTTATTGATTATCAATATAGATTAGAGTAAAATGATCATTTTTGTCTTGTCATTTAAAATTCTTTTCAGAACTGAATTATTGGAATCATGTGTAACATCCATGTAATTAACAATTAGTAAAAATTAATAGATGTAGACCTTAAATGCATAAGAAAATAATAAATTGATACCGTAATATACTTATAAAACACTAAAATTACTATCAGTTGACCACTTATATTTTTACTTGTTAAATATAGGTATACGTTATTATAATGCTAAACATTATAATAACAAAAAACGAATCAGAACTTAGTGATGAATTGAAATGAGAGTTAATGATCGAGAACTAGATATTGGTCGGCTACTAATATCTTTGTCGAATATAAACATGATAGGTTTATTTGAGGAATGATAAATATATACGGAAGATCATCGATGTCAAATTCTGATTACTTATAAGTACAATTAGTATAATTTAATTAATAAAATCAATATATTCAATAGCTATTTAAAGAAACCATGGGCAACATCTATTTATACGTTAAATTAGGTTAGATAAGTCTTTGTAATTTAAAATTGATAACTATTCTAATTTGAATTTAAAGTTACTATGGCTTTTAATTTTAATAAATTTAGGACGTCGATGATTTATAAATTAAACATGATTATTAATTACAAATTTAATAACAGCACAAACTCATTTATATTTATTATTTAAATATTAAACGTTGCTATTAATTAATTAATTAATTAAGTAATTAGAAAAGCAATAAATTTGTCATTTTTTAAAAATTAAAAATATTCATAAAATATTGAAATAATAATTTCTTTAATCTCTTTATGATTTATTTACAACAAGAACTTTTATACGAAAATGTCAATAATATGATGATTAACGTTAAATAGCAATTATTTTCTTTGTATTATAATATACAACTTTAAAAATGTGCATTAAATTGTACTTTACACAATTGTAAATTCATAAATTTGATGCATTGACACAGTTAAACTCGCATAAAAAGTCAAAGCCACACAATTAATGAATTATCATTAAGAATAGACGACAATAATCTCCCATCTCAATTCCTCGAAATCCACTCTAATCAATTCTAATCAATTAACGTCTAATTGTTATCACGAAACTTCAACGAGAATCCTCCCCCTCTTTCCAAAAAAGAAACGAGAACCCCGCAGAATCTGTTCGCGACTTCTTTAAAAAGAGACTCAAGACACTTTTGTGCTCACCTAGCTTGCGCCGAGCCGAGAAACTCCGCCGGCCTTTAAAACTCCATCCTCGCGCTTGATTATACTAACAACTTCTCCGAACTGCTCAATTAGCGTCTCGCGAAAAATCACGCGAAAGATTTCAACTTTCTTCCCCGAGTCGCCGTCGTCGTCGCCGTGAGAGGCGAGGAATACCTCAACTTCGAAGTTCGCACTATCGCTCGCGGAACATCCGGCAGCGGCGGCGGTCCACGCGATCCAATTTAGCCGCGGCTTCTGGCGCACCGAAAAACGAACGATCTTTCTCCAGGCCCGTCCGTATACATACTTCGGCAGGCGAAATTCTGCTCTCGCTCTGTCTCGCTCTCTCTCCCTTCCACTCTCTTTCTTCTTCTCCTCCGCGTTTACTCGATTTTTTCTTCTCCGCTCTGGGCTCGCTCTGTCTTTCGCTTTCGGCGTCTCTCATTCGTTATGCCAGGAAAGTTTCGAAGGTATTTCGAGTTTTTTTTAAAAGACCCTTAGTTGATTAACAATTTTTGGATTTGGGAGTTGAACTATTTTAATTTCGAATTCTTAATTAATTCTGAGGTGCGGTGCTTGAGAAATTGGAATTTATAGATGTAAAAGGACGTAATTGAGAAACGCTAAGCCCCGGCGACTGGCTTTAATAACATAGAGTTTGACCAATCTTTTGAAGTGAAAATTTATCGATTTATTGAAAGGATTTAACTCAAATTTAACTGCATGTTCTTTATTTGTTATGTATTCTTAACCCAGTTAAAAGTCACTCGAAAGAGAAAAAAACTAGTTTTATATTAGTATTCCCTTCTCTGAGAGTGAAATTCACTCGGATAAGAGTTATTTACTTATCTTTTGACAAGAAGAAATGTAACGAACAATTTTCAAATAAAAATGTACTTGCCAAAATAGCAATTTATAATGTAATTATATACCTGGGTCAATCCAGCGGATTTTTAAAAAAAACTGCGCAGTGGGTTCTCGAAAATTTTCGCCAATTTTTTATATGAAAGTACATGTTGAATGAAGCCTCAAAAAAGCTTTTTTAAAAATTCGCTGGATTGACCCACATTTATATGCTTATAATCTTACTCGATGATGAATAAGTATCTTTAAACGTCAAGCAATTACTTTTATCAAAGATGAATTTTTATTTGCTAAATTTAGCCTGTAACATTTTATAGGGTACGGGTCTTGACACACCCGATTTTTTCTACTGAAAAATACCCAATATACTTATTTGATAATTACCCCCTGGACAAATCATTGCAATGCACTTTATATATGTATTTTTATTAAATCGTCCAATTTTTCCTTATCTAGACTAGCTTTCGATGGGCGACTGCGTTAGAAAAGTCATTCTCTTTTATTGCATTTTCTTGAAGTTAAGGGTATTGAAAATGTTCTATAAAAGTTTCAAGTTAAAACTCGAATGAATGATAAAATTATAGAACGTTGAATGAGAGCAGTGCGCTAGTGAGTATATGAAATTAAAAAACTTTAAATCCGTTTATCTCGGAAATGCACTTTTCAAGCTGGCGCCGGCAGAATCTCGTAATCTAATGAAGAAATCGTTTTCGAATTTTGCGTTCTTTCGTTGCACATTTTCAGATTATTGCTTTTCAAATTCTGTACTATAGTAATTTTTATAATTATAATACAAAATCAATTTGATTACTTATAAAATGTCATTTTACTTGTTAATTGCAATAGTATTGTTTTGAAATAATATTTTTTTTTAAACACATGCAAAGTAAAGATCTTATTGATTTGAAAAATTATTTTCCTTGTTAAACTTACATTTTTTTAATACCTATGAGAGTTATTTTTTAAAATGCTTTAACACGTGCAATGATAACTGTTTCTATTATAAGATCACTGGTTACAAATCCATCATTAGATTTTTGTAATTTAACCATTTCAGGATGGGAGTTTTTATTAGCGGAAAACTATAACAGACTATACAAACTGAACTTAGAATGTCTAATTTAAAAATTGCTGATCCAATATTTCGGACTAATTTATGAAAAAAACAAGTGTGTGATAAATATTACTATCAAAGTAAAATTCCAAAGTATGAATCTGACATTTTGATTCTAGAACGCTTTAGTTTAGAATCGTATCCGTCAACCCCATGATAGCTATTTTCATCCTAAACCTTTATTTTTCTTTCTTAGACCGTCATATTGAAACTGGCATTTTGGATTCTAGAATTTGGAGACCAGGTATGCTCGAATAATTTAAAGATAAAAGGGCTGGCTCCTTGAAATACCACCCCTCCCAAAAGAAACTAGCATGTAGAAATTTCACCCATCATACTCGATTCGTTATTTTGAGTTTAAAACATTTGGCAGCTGATTCATAAACATAGTGATGTTTTTCTTCTAACAAATTTATTTTAAACTACTTTTTTTCTGTATTATTTATTATAATAAAATTAACATATTAATAAAATTAATAATTTTATTAACTATTTATGAATATGAAACTATGTTTATATATAATTGTATAAATAGTCTCACGAGCTAGAAACATATTTGCAGAAGTCTCGCGTTATTTGTCTAGGGTAATACGACTTGAATTAGAGATGAAACGTGGAAAGAGAACGCGTGACTGATTCTCACTATACGTTCGATCTCTCGGAAAAGCCGTACTTTGGATCACCGAGTGTAAGTAATTAACGCGAGTCTACTTCAATAAAAAAAAGTAATAGAAAACATAGATGTTGTAGAATATAAAAAATATTCTCATCGTTCATATATATACTAGAGGGGTTCCCTCCTGCTCGCGTCGCTCTCCAACCCCTACTTTTTACTTCTAATAAGATAAATAGAGAATAAAAAGTAGAACATTTAACTGCAAAGTGAAATTTTTGTATAAACTTTAATGTTTTTAACATATTTTTAACATATTCAAAGGGTAGTTTTGCCGATTGATAATAAATAAAATAAAATAAAATATTGATGTTAACAAAATGTATTCATGAGTTATCAACGATGGAAGAATCTTAAGATAATGTAAAATACAATTTTACTATTGTATATAGAGAAAGAGTTTGTAATCTTTGTATATTCGCGAAAATCTAAAAAATTAGGTATACTTTACCAATTGCATTCAAATTTTATCTGATTTATACACTATAGTCTATAGTTGTAGTATAGTTATTATAGTAGTATGATTCATTGTACAATACTATCATTACAACTAACAGACAAACTTTGCATGTATTTGATTTACGGTAAGGAAGGTGATTAGTTAGAAAAATATATTACAAAGAATTACCCTTTCAAAACATACTTCAGAAGGTAATGGCTCGTTTAATGAGAGTCCACATAACCTCAATTCCGTGCTGTTGTTGTGCTGTGCTGTCCTGTGCTGGGTTGTGCGGTCCGATCTTAGAACAAATCTTGAATTATTATTTTAAAAGTATTATTTAGATTCTTTAATAAATTAAAGATTTTCATAAAATATTAAAACAAAAACCTTATAAAGTAAAGTAATGAAAAAATTTGAATTTATGACAGTATTATGTAGAATAATGCGTATTGTGTATGTTGAATGTTTATACGTTTTGTTCTTTTTACTTTTGTATGTACATATATGTATACATGAGAAAGATCTATATACTATATATAAAGTGATATAAACTGTGTATTGCAAGAATTAATTTCATTTAAATATTATTTTATTAGATATCGCAATTAATAAACCTATAATTATTTAATTGTAAAAAGAATTATTATTACTTTATCAATTTTTAACCACGTTATTCATATAATAATATCATATATTCAAATCGTTTCATTACCTTACTTAATAACGTTTTTGTTTTAATATTGTATTAGAATCTGTAATTTATTAAAGAAACTAAATTATACTTTTAAAATACGAGGGTAGTTCAATAAGTCTTTAGAATAAAGTATAAAAACAATTTTTTTTGGGTAAATTTTTTTTTATTTTTCAACATAATCTCCTTGGAGCTCTATACACTTGGTCAATCGCTTTTTAAGTTTTTTTAATCCTTCAGAAAAGTGCGTTTTCGGAAGTTCCTCAAAATAAGCACTTACAGAGGCTATGACGTCTTCGTTGTCCGTAAATCTCTGTCCACCGAGCCATTTTTTCAAGTTTGGAAATAAGAAAACGTCACTGGGGGCTAAATCTGGTGAATACGGTGGGTGTTCGACCAATTCGAATTTTAGTTCTTCAATTTTAGCCATTGAAACGAAGCATGTGTGAACTCGGGCGTTGTCGTGATGAAAGAGAATTTTTTTTCTCGCCAAATGTGGTCGTTTTTTTTTAATTTCTTCTTTCAGCTGCTCTAATAATGATGCATAATACTCACCAGTAATTGTTTTACCCTTTTCCAAGTAGTCAATAAGTATAATTCCACGTGCATCCCAAAAAACTGTAGCCATAACCTTACCAGCTGACTTTACGGTCTTTGCCTTCTTTGGAGCTGGTTCGCCTGTGGAAATCCACTGTTTGGATTGTTCCTTTGTTTCAGGAGTGTAGTGGTGTATCCATGTTTCATCCACAGTCACAAATCGACGAAAAAATTCCTCAGGATTCCGACTTATGCGCGCCAAAAGAGCCTCAGAGGCGACCACTCTATTGCGTTTATTCTCAGCTGAGAGCAAACGCGGCACCCATCTTGCCGATAGCTTTTTCATGCCTAATTTTTCATGTAGAATTGAAACAACTGCACCTATAGATATCCTTGTGGCCTCAGCTAACTCACGCACTTTTAATCTTCTATCCTTCAACACCATATCGTGGATTTTATTGATGATTTCGGGAGTAGTTGCTTCTACGGGCCTTCCTGAACGTGGTTCGTCACTTATTGATGTACGACCACGCTTAAATTCATTTACCCAGTTATAAACCGTTGCTAAGGCAGGGGCAGATATGCCATGAACTGAGTCCAATTCATTTTTTATCTCTTATGGAGTTAAACCCTTTAAATGAAAATGTTTAATTACCGCTCTGAACTCGTTTTTTTCCATTTTTCTTAACAAGCAATTTTTTTTTTTTCAATTGGTTATAAAAACACGTAAACTCAGAAGATGTGGACTGTGACTGCACCATATATCTAGTCGGGAGTGGTGCTGACTGAAAACAGATGATTTGGAACGATTCGCGCGCCATCTGTTGGTCATTCTAAAGACTTATTGAACTACCCTCGTATTAATTCAAAGACCATAGATATTTTATGTCTTATTCTTTCATCAAAATTATTCGTTTATTAAATAATCTAAATGATAGTTATGAAATATTAATTGAATGACCATAGATATATATGTAGATAGACTTCTCCGTTCTAAAGTTAAACGGCACAGCACAGCACAGCACAGCACAGCAAAGCACAGCACAGCACAGCACAGCACAGCATAGCACAGCACAGCACAGTACAGCACGAAATTGCGCTTATGTGGATTCTCACTTATGGTGAGGCAACAAGGTTGTATCTAGGTGCGTCTAGTACTCTAGTTGTATCTTCTGCTACTTACGTAAAATTATATTTATATATATATATATCGTTGAGAGTCTACTCCGCGCCGTACTATAAATGTGCTCTAAGAGCCTGTACAATTTGTTGTAAATAAAAATGATTATTGCTTATTTTACATCTGTAAAATGAAAATTTTGTAATATTGTGATTATTTATTATTATTATTATAAATAGTTTTAGTATCAGTGCATGTCGAACAAGTGTTTAAAATTACTGTTTATTTTTCTTTATTCTAACGTCTAAAAATTCTGAAGCATAATTTTTTAAGTGAGGTTTTGTAATTATATTGTTTTTTACTTGAAAATAATTTTAAAAAATGTATCAATTTATAAAAAGTTGATAATGTCTCTGAATCTTAAATAACTACTACTTTCTAAGTATTAATTATAAAAATAATATTTTATATTGAAAAAATATTTTTGAAAGCTACAATTATTTATATTTATTGAAATATATTATTCAGGACCAATAACTGATATACTAAGGTATTCTAATCGATTACTATATTGATGAGGATATATGGGTAAATATTGAATTCTATGGAGATTTTCTTACAAGCATTAAAAGCTACCATGAAATTAATGACATGAAAAGCGAAATCATCGTCCTTGGTAGCATTATAAAATGTAGAAAATGTATTAAGTATTAAATTAATTAAGTGGAGGGGGTGGCGGGGGTGGAAGGGCAAATGAATTATAAAATAACGTAAATTTTGAACGAATTTCATGTTATTTAGTGGCGGGGCTGCGGCGGGGCAGTGGCGGGGGGTGTAGATAGTGGCGGGAGGTAGAGACGGATGGTGGGGATTGGTGGGGCTGAATACTTGAAAACACGGTAGCAACTATATAATATAGGTAGATATATACACACTACAAACAAATATCTGATCGAATTTGATAATATTTTTCTTAAATACTACAATTTTATTAGATCAAATGTACGTTTTCTTTAACTTCATTAGAGGATTACAAAAATAGTGAAACAAATTCGATCAGATATTTGCTCTTTCAACGTATAAACTTCTTTGAAAATATATAACTTTTGTAAAAATCTATATAAATCAACTTTTTTTTATATAAAAACAGGATCCTAACTAGTATATAAAAAATGCAGCACCCTTTGATCTTCATTCTCTATGTATTTAAAATCTTGCACATAATTGATTTGTAATTCTATTTGTATCACAAATTGCCTTTTGTCCTTTAAATAATATCTAATAACAATAGAAGACATCAAGGGTTGACAAAGATGAGTCACAAATAGTCACTTTCATATGAAAAGATTAATTTCAAGCAAAGCTATTATTAAACAAATAATGATCATCAATGAAACTTACTAAACAATTACAATCATCAAACAAACACATCCCGCACTTTCTAACGTAATTTCCCACAGCAACTAACGATCTTTTGATCGCACCAGCCAGGACTAATCACGACAGCCATTCATCCACAATCCACGTCTGGCGTGCGTACCGCCGGCCAAATCACCTCCGACACAGAGCGTCCGCGAGCCCGACATATTACACGCAAGTAGAAGATTGACGCAGCGCGATATCGAGTGCAAGCGGCCTCTCTCTCCTCTCTCCCGAAATATCCCTCGAAATATACAACTCTGCCCTCCCCTCCGTCGCGGTATATAGTTCGATTCCCTGTGCGCAGCCGTCATTCGCCATGGCGGCTTCGGCTTCTGCGTCTCGCGCGACCGCAAGCCCATACCGAATTAGCCTCTCGCTCTCTCTCTTGCTCTCTCTCTCTCGCACTGTTTACATGCGGGAGGCCGGCGGGCGCGCGAGCCCGAGTAATTGCGCGTGAAGGCTCGACTGCAGCGGGCGGCCCGGTGGAATCCGCCGCGCGAGAGCAAACGAGAGTCCAATGAGCCGTGGGCCGCGGCGCAAGGCTATCCCGGAGCTTTATTCGCTTTTCGAGAGCACTTTGGGTGACTTTGGGTGACCGGGGCAGGATGGGTGTACTGGCTGGAGGGGTTAAGATTGCTCTGAATCTTGAAAATGAATATCAGCCAGGTCTCACATTCTCAAGTTGCTTTAGCAATTACTAAAGCAATTATTATACTTTTTCAAAAGTAACTACTTTAGTAATGATTTTAGAAATACTAGAAAGAATATAAGTATTAACTTTAGTAATTACTAAAATAATTACTAAAGTATTATTTAATCTTATACAGTAAAATATTCATGATACTTAAAATATAACGTGAAGAGTATTACATTTATAAATTAGGGGTGTGCTATGACCCGAATCCAGCCTACTGATTTTTGTTTAAAAATTGCGCAATACAATTGTACGAGTCCGATAAAAATCTGATTTTTATACAATTATCAAAAGATATAGTTAATTATATAATTAAGTTAGTGATTTTAAAAAATGACTGAGTAGTATAAAAGAGCTCTTAAACCTAAGTCGAGTTTAAGGGTCGGGTCCGAGTCCAAGTTTTTGAACCCGACATACAATCAAACTATCATTTGACTATTTCACGTCATAATTACATTATAACCGAATCATTGTATTTACCTTGCACACACTTTATAGAACAATTTCCAAACAAAATTAGTCGAGTCATAAACAAAGCGCAATTTATAGTTGAAGCGTTCAAATACACAAATGAATTGCACTAATCTCATTATCGTTAATAAATATCAGATATATGCCATCAAAGTACACTGTGCCCGACTCACTCCGATCTCCCCTATGTAGCTTAAAGCTGCCGAAAATACAAAGAGTGCGCCGCTGCTATTTTCATGGCTCGAGTGCCTGCAGCTTGTTGCCCTGCTGACGGTTACAGTGTACAGAGTGTGGGTGAGTCGGTTGATTGGTTAGTGCGTTGCCCTACATTATGCCGATTTAAAGTCGATGCGAGCGATGGCGTCAGCGAGGAATGCGTTTACATCGCTGAATGGAGTTTTCGGATGGGTTTGTTTTGGTTGTTTAATTGCGTTATTGCTGATGTTTACTGTTTGGATGATATAAAGTTGTGGAATAAAATTTCATAGTAATATTTATATACCTTGTACGAATGTTGTATATGAGGCGTTAAATACTTATGAGTGATTCCGCTTTAGGTGTGGAAGATTTTGATTTTTTTACATATTTTAGATATAAAGTTAGTCATTTATTTACAACTGTTGTAATGGAGGTAGTTTTAAATATTTATCTTTATTAATTTGTCAGATCAACATATGTAATATGTAACCATATTTCGGAATATATTTGTTGTACTACATAAACCATTAATTATATTATTAGAGACATCTACTTATTACATCCATAATTTATTAATACCTATATTTTGACATTTTCGATTGAATTTACCACAGTAAAACGTAATTTGCAATTATTGAAAAATATATATTATTGTACTATAAGAAATATAAATTCCGAGGTTGTATCATTATATATATATATATATATTAAAACTTAAACATGGAATAAAGTTATGTTAGATTACCAGAATAGGAGCAGTGGCTAAAAACAATGCATTTTACTCTAGTTTCAAGCTACTATAAATTAAACATTTCACTTTTAAAATAATCCTATTGCTAAGTTCTTTGGATGTATGTGTAAGAAATCCCTATTGTCTAATTTAACCACGTTTACATTTAGAAAATCAGCAGGAGGTCTACTTAGCATACGTGAATTGTTTATGCCGTCTATTTCACTAACAGATTGTCCTTCTTCCTTTAGTATTAGATGGAAATAACGGTTTAATTGAACGAGTCGCAAAGGAAAATAAACTCTGCGGCGAGCCCGCGCTTTGTATGAAGTTAGTCGAATTGTTATACACTCGTTGATGTACTGATTATTCAAAGGAATCCGCAGAGCAAATAATCAAATTTCCTAGAAACCGCCACAATTCAGTTGTGGCAACACGTGTATTAGCAAGTAAAATACACTTGTATGCTAGTAAATAAACTATTCTATCGTACGTATGTTATTACTACCCGAACATTTAATTTTACGATTTCATAAATAAAAATTACATAAATTGTTATCTTAATAAGATTATACTACAACTACACAACATTACATCATTCTTACATTACATCTACTTATGCTTAAAAAAATGTAATAATAATTTATTGTAATATTATATCATTGAATTAAGAATTATAAGTGCAATTTATATAAAATATATTTTTACCTAAATATTTCAGATATATTTTATAATTAATAAATATCACTGAAACAATCATAAATTAAATTTTAAGTATACATAATAAATCTTGTATTATTTAGTATCGAAAAAACATTTAACCTCTTCTATAATACCCCAAATAATCAATCTGCAATAAAAATCGTGAAACCTTCTTAACGTCGTACTTACAAGTGGCTCTTAATATATTTATAGACGTATACACGCTCCCTCTCTCGAGTACTATTTTGCAAGCGAGTTCGATATTTCTTTATCAGCACATGGTTTCGCTTGAGCGATGACTTGACGAAGGCGCTCGGGCGTTTTCGAAAGCAGCTTTTTGCCCGACGACTGCGAAGTTGCCTCCACGGCTTTTTCTAAGCGCTTGCGAGTCGATTTGGCCTTTTGTCGGTCGCGCGTGCGCGCGCCGCGCCGCGTAGTCGCGCGGAAATTACGAGTGTATTTTTCCGATGAGAAATTGCGCGCGCGATGACGAGGATGTCCCTCTTTTTATATCAAGGGACTACACGCGCGCGCGCGCTCGCCCAGCAGTTCCTTACTCGTGATTTATTTTATTAGGTTCTCTTTTTTCATTGCGCAGTCTCCCTATCTGGGCGCACTAGAGAAATTGCTCGATCGGTTTTTATTGGCTTTGTATTTTGCACGAAAGCAGATTTTGCGTTGAATAGTGTTTTGGCGATAAATGTCATTAAATAATATTAGTCGCGAAAGATATAATAATATTTATGGAAGCTTCATAATTCGAAGCTTACTTTAGAATTATGTGAAGGCTTTTGATTTATAGAATTTTTGGAATTATAAAGTTCAGGCCGAGTATATCTAATCATAAAGGCTTAAGGTATTCGGTATTGAATAAATTTAATACAGGAGATCTAATCACTTGCAAATTTTCATGGAAAACTGTGGTATTTTAAAGTTTTCCTTTTTAGACCAAATGTGCAGAATTTCCAATATATTCTCTATTTTATATTTTCTACTTTAATATGTAAAAACACCTGTAAAATATAATTGATATGTAGAACTTTTAAAGAATATCACATTCTTTCGCGTTACCCTTTTACATCGTGTCTGTAATGTAAATACATAACGAGAGATCAGTTTGCGTTTCAAACTTATCTGCTTATAGAAAATTGAGCGTAGATTGGAAATTTCCTTTCAAATAAATTTGGCATTAAGATCTACTTTGTATTATAATTTCATGTTTTCACACCAGGTGGATGCAGGTTTTTTGTTTCCATAAAGAAAATTATCAGTACCACACTATATATATAACCTTCTCTGGTTTATCATTTCGATGCTTTCATTTCAATGCTTATCATTTTGTCTGTAATAGATGCTACCAGTATTGTGCTGATAACTCACTGGTAGCACTAATATCGAAACACTAACATCAAAGTATTGTTATATTTCTCAAAATAAACCTATTTGATTGAAATTTTACTTGTCAGTTCTAAAATGTCTCCTTTTTAAGTTTTATTCTTTTAGGAGAGTCCATTTTGAAATAATCTTCTTTTGATCGAGCTTTTGGTGGATTATGAGAGATGATTATTATATGGTCTCCTATCCAAATTAGAGAAAGATTGAAAAAAAAAACAAAAATAATAAAGTCCATATGAGTTGTATATGGTTCATGAAGTCTGATGGATTCTTCTTGAAATGATCCTTTAAGATGGTTCTTCAGGTCAAGACTCTGTTTTCTTTTTCAGTAATCTTAGAAAAATACAAAATTGCGGAGTCATTTTTCTGGGTTAGTACTTATAATTCTTGCCGCGATAATTTGAACTTTGTTTTTTTACGGTAAAATTGAAATTATAGAATTCTTAATTCAATGACAAGTGAAAAAATTATTAACTCTCATGTCCAATTTCAAATGTCATAATTAAAGTTAATCTTATAGATATTTATTCAAGTTTACAAAAGAAATAAGCGCGTAGATACGTGTAGAATTAATATTTAAAAATTGTAATCAAATGAATTCATTTTATCGAAACAATGGCTAAAGCTTTACACACATTCTTATATTAATTCTTGCATAATTTCTTAAAGAAATTCATGCATAATATTCTACACATTTACTGCATGTTTTTTTTCACTGAAGTAAAACTTGCAAGATACACAAATTATGTGCAGGAATTTATGCATATCAGCTTGTAGGTAAAAACTTTACACACATTCTTGTATTAATTCTTGCGTGATTCCTTGAAAAAATTCATACATAATATTCTGCACATTTTTTGAATGATTTCTTACTGAAGGAAAATCTTCAAGTTTTCCTGTGTATTCGTATGCAGAATTTTATGCATACCAGCTTGTCGGCAAAAACTTTACAGAAATTCATGTATAAATTCTTGCATGATTCATTGCAGAAATTCATGTATAAATTCTTGCATGATTCATTGCAGAAATTCACGTATAAATTCTTGCATGATTCATTGTAGAAATTCATATATAATATTCTGTACTTATCTTGCATGATCTACTTACTGAACGAAAACCTACAAGATTTCCTATGTATTAATATGCAAGAATTTATGCATGCCAGCTTGTAGATAAAACCTGTACACATTCTTGTATTCATTTTTACATAAGTTCTTGCAGAATTTTATGCATAATAATCTGTACATTTCCTACATGTTTTTTTTATTCATATTAATAATTTTATGAACTTATGTGGGATAGAGAAAAGCAAGTGTTTATCTCATAATATGTATATTATACAACTAGATATCTACCTAGCCATCCGTACAAAGATCAATGTTAACACATGTGTACTAATACTAGCGTTGTGAGGCCGTCAGAAGTCCCGTCAAAATATGGTCAACTGACCGTCCAGGGACCACTGATAAATATGTGAACTTTTTTATGATGATATCATATGATCAGGTGCGTTAGATTTAATTCAAACGCACCCATATTAATTCAGTATTGTCATATCAAGCGTTTGTACCGAATAAGGGCGCATTTATAGTGAGGCATGCAGCTAGCTGTCGGCGATATATATATATATATATATATATATATAAAAGATAAAACTAGACGCATCTAGATGCAACCTTGTTGCTTAACCAAACGAGAATATAAATAGAGACCATCATAACTAAAAGGATTTTAGTTTTAAAGTATCAACAATTTATTTATTATTGTATGATAAAATAAGTATGTGATAACATTATAAAGTATTATTTTAATCCATTGAATGCCAAATTCTTTCTAGTAAAACAAAATCTTTTTTTATGTAAATGTCTTTTTTACATAAAAAATTGGTAAAAACTGCAAATTTGATCGTAGCAAAAATTTTGCATATTTTCTTTTTTTTCGGTCACAAGAAATCGATTGTCATGTTATATCTGGTGGAAAATGTTTTTTATATTTATGAAATGGTACTTAATTTTTTCAGAATTTTTCCTTTTATAATAAAAAAGATATTGCAATATTTTCTTAAGAATAGGTTGGGCAATATATTGCGTTAATGGGTGATTGTCAAAAAGTTGGCTCTATTTAAAAGTATGATTTTCAAAAAAATAAAGTTTTTGAAACCGAAAATAAAAAATATGATGTAATAATATTAATCGTATAAATAAAGAAAATTAAAATGGGTGAGATCACAAAATACTTTTATGTAGTTAAAAAAATATTACAATGTTGAAAGTTTCTTGTAACCAATTCTTTTAAATTACGAATTTATAGAGTATAACTTTCATTTAATATTGTTTGATATATATTACCTTACATGAAATATCTCTTATTTAGCACAGATTAAAATGACATCGCTTATTACAGAATATGAACGATTATGATCTACGCTAAAATAGGTTAAAAGATTGTTTATTTACCTATTTGCCGTATTCGATGCTACTGCCTTCGATTGTTTTAGTACATTTAACGTAATCATTGGACGGACAAGACATTTGTGCCGTACATATTTTTTTACTAGTTTATTTATTTAAATGCACCAAATGTATGTGAATTAAGGGTTTAAGTTTAAGTTTAAGAAAGAAGTAATTCCACTGTCCTTTTAAACGACAAATTGGATTCAAATATTTATTTTTCAAACTGAATGCTCTGTTAAAGAATTTTTCATTGGACAGACTAGACATATAATAAAGGACGGTAGTAGGAGTGCAACATTAACTAATTATTTGTAGAAAACAATACAAATAAATAAGTATATGTAAACTTTTTTTACAAAATGTATATAAGAGTTACAAGAAGGAATAGGTTGCATTTTAATTCGTGAATATTTTAATACAACTTTCTTTGAATAAAGCCATTGGGACGGACAAGACATCAAAACTAGGGGACACATTTCGAAACGACCATACATAAACAGAATACACGCATTATAAGGTCGCGCATCAGTTTTGGATTAACTATTATTTTTTTGGTTAAAATTTAGTGTATTTTTAAATTTTTTGGTATATTCGGATGAAATGAGGGCTTGGGACATGGGACGGACAAGACATTTTGCATAGTTTTTTATTTTTTACTCAGAATAGAAAATACTTGAAATTCTGAAAATTTTGCAGATTCTTGCTTACGATAGTCCGGTTGCAGTACTATTTTTTTGAGATTCATATAATGCCCTGTTACCTTGTAAAACAGGAGGGACAAGAATTGTTCAACTTTTTGACAAACACCCTAATACAGTCAACGGATTAAATGCAAAACAATGTTATGATTTCATAAAGATTTGGTAAGAACGTTCTAAAAAACAAAGACTTTCGGAAAAATAAGTTTATACAAAAACTAAGACATAGTAAGACAAGTTTACTTCGAATATTAGGATTTAATTACACAAACATTTGAATGCTCTTTGTAAAAACATTTATTGCATGTAAGATTTTTTTTAATAAAAACTTTTAAATAAAATGAAATTTTGTATTAAACATAATAAATATTGCTGTTTTACATAAGAGTTAAAAAAAATTGACGGTCATTGACGGTCCATTGACCATCATTTTCTTGGCTAATTGACCTTTAGTAAAAAAGATGGTTATTAAACAACACTAAGTCTAATACATCGCATACGCATACGCTTCCCAGAATCAATTCATTGATGCAACGATCAGCCGAGTGACGAGCTGGAGGAACACCACGAAGAAGATGCACATATATTTAACAGATAGATGCATGCACATGGACAGAGACAAAAAGAATAATTCTATCCATGGATGCACCTGTGTTAGTAGCAATTATACATATACACGTGGAAAGGTCTACACGAAATGATGTGAATCAAATCGAGAGCGAGAGAGAGAGAGAAAGAGAGAGAGAGGCGGGAGGATGAGTATATTCAATGATGGTACGTACGTACGTATGGCTGCGCGAGGGATTCGTAATTTCCCGTGGCTTTTGCAGGATTTACTCGCCAGCTATCTCTGCTATATCGCTGCTTCATTCAATTAAGGGCCTATGTGTTTGACGTTCAGCGAGTGAGCTAGCGAGAGAGAGAGAGAGAGAGGGAAAGAGAGAGAGAGAGAGAGAGAGAAAGAGAGACGAAGAGAGAGACAGAGAGAGAGAGAGAGTCGGAGAGAGACATATATATAGAGAGAGAGAGAGAGAGAGAGAGACAGAGAGAGAGAGAGAGAAAGAGAGAGTGAGAGAGAGAGAGAGAGAGACAGAGAGAGAGAGAGAGAGAGATCGATAGAGAACACAACACGCACAGAGCAAACATTTTCGTCGGCGAATAGGATATTAACGGTTTGGTAAATTGAGTTCGCTGTTTGCAGTGTAATTCGTTCCTTTGACGAGGATATCGATCTTGACATCGGGACCGCATAAGAGGTGCGGGAGGCTTCTTATGTTTTACCGTCAATTCGCAGTTTTAATTTACAGAAACTGGGATTATTATTTTCATATATTGGATAAACTATCCTTAAAATTTTCAACTTGTTAGATAAATTATTCACAACAATACATTAACTGACAGGAGTATTTCTTCAATATGAATTCCGCGCATTAATAGGCCATTCAAATAGCTTCAAAGTATAAACAAATAAATATTTTTTTAAAAATCGCTAAACAACGACTATCAACACAATGCACTATATTGCTCGAATGGATCTGGCTACATAATGTGTTCTGTCATATTCTGTGTCTCACTCATGTGTCCTGGTTTTCATTTAAAAGCGTTCCAAAGCTAACCGAACTAAAAACTGCGCAGTTATACCACTTATCTTACAAATAGGTATGGTTCCTTTGTATGGGAGATGCATGACTCAAGTTCTGAATTCCTACATGGCACTTGCAGTGTGTGAAGTACTATTTTTCGACTCATATAAAAATCATGTTTTTTCAACTCAGGTATAGAATTTCACTCTCATATATTATAGCATACTCACGGATGTATTATGTGACTGCCACTCAGAACGCTACATTGAACGTCCGAGCTGCGAATAATATTTTGTTATTCTTGATTCACAGTAGAAATAGCGAGGTCTGAGGTTGACCCTCCAAAATCTCTTGTAACGGATCACAAATTGTACTTCTAATTGGACCGTCCGAATTTAACTAATCAATTCAAAATGTGCGCCTTAGGCGTTGAGCTTTGCTCTGTCGGAAAATTATCAGTAATAGGTGTCGCAAAATACAGTGACGTTAGCCAAAGACAGCCGGGCTCGGCCTCATACCGACGTACCGACAGCACTCACTCTCTTTCACCCAGGATTTGACCAAAGCTACGCATCTCTCAAACGTCTGCCATCTCTGCCCAGCTACGCATTATACGTGAGGACGACGCCATGCCGTCCGGAAACGACTTCTGCAAAATATACGCCGATCGAGAACAAGAGTCGAAGAAGAGTCCTGGGCGGAAGGAGCCAACGATCGTCACCGTCGCATCGATTATAAAGATAAGTTCTTGTCTCAATCCAATTGTACTCAGTTTGTCACGCGATTTTATCTTAATTGTAAAGTAGTAGTTAGCATAATTTGATCAAAAAATTTAAATTGATACTTGCAATATCGTTGAAAGGTACAGATTTTTATTAGTAGATTATAATGTTTCAATTTCTTATTCGCGAATTGGTCTGGATGAAGACAACGTGTTATTATGAATAAGTCGATGTACGTTGCGTGACCGTTAAAAGTGAAATAGCTATCTTATTAATGGTATGTGTACATATGATGGTTGTCAAATTATTGTAAATTGCAATAATTTCGAATAGAACAACGAATTAATTAATATTCTGCGAAGTTTAACATATAGATGGTTAGGAACGATTATTATTTTATAAGAAACAAATGAAATGATCCGGAATTTTACTATTGTTTAATTACTTATCCTATGCATGAACTAACATATTTTATGACAGTTTCTTCGATAAATTTAGGGGGCCGTCTGATCGAAAATCTATTTTATATAATTCTTGACTACAGCTTTTATAACTATTTTTATTCGATTCTAAACAAAAAATATAGTCAAATGAGAGGTTAGAAGCCTAAAAATTCGTATTATTATGGGAGATATCTAAGAAAAACCTTAAAAATGGCTTTTCGAAATTGATTTAGCGATGAACCACCAGGAAAATTCTTGTAGATATTTGTTCTTAGATATAAAATAAAGAAAATTACACTGGCTTTTTTAAGCCCAATAGAAAAAAGTCAGCACCCATTAGACCAAAAGTTACTAAAGAAATCAATTTTTTGTATATTTTTTTAAAACAATTGTATGTTTTACATGGAAAATTTTCATGAGACTCGAAAAGCCAGCGAATTTTTCTTTATTGTATAATTATGAAATACCATACCAAATTTCAAGTCAATTGATACAAATTTTCATCGTCTGAAAAATAATTAAAATGTTAGTTTTGAGATAATTGAAGTTTTATAAACAGTCTACTTTTATTAATAAAAGTCAATTTTACATCTTTCATACTTCTCCGAACAACTTCAATTTTGTTTTTTAAGTATATCTCATTATTCTACAATTATTCCTGAGTTTCTCTGGTATTCCGGGTCTTCCTTTTAGGTGTAATGACCGTATTAGCTTCTGGTCTGAAATTAATATATTTCATAAAATATATGTTTTTGCATAAATTATATTTATTTACTTTAAATTGTTTTTTATTTTAATACTTACAGATCAATAAATCCTTCAGCCATGTAGCTTGGTCCTTCTAGCATTCTTCGTTTAGATTCTTGAGTTTATTTTTGTTGCTTTCTTCTCTTTTGTGATTGTCTCATATTTTCATCACCAAGCCTTTTACTCTTCCTAACTCTTTATGTGTCTCGTGCTGTACTAATTCTTCTACGAACTGTTTACATGTTCTCTTCTTATACTGAACTTATTAAGCGGGTTATAGTTTCACAACCCATATTAAATTCACTCACTCCCAGTACCACAGTAATTTCAAGTTTGTTTTTTGATTCAAAATTCTGCTTAGGGAATTTAGACCAGATGAGATTGTACAGACTTTCATTCGCATTCTGTGTTCCATCTCTTACACATCTCTCTAACAACTGTACAGAAGACAGTCTTTCATAAATTGGTCTCATATGCTCGATCACTAAAGGATTGATTTTCATTTTCTTCTTTGCATAACTTGGTAGTACTTATCCTGACGCAATTACTTTGTTGTACCAACACCATGATTCAGATACTTTTGGACACAACCCATATCTTGGTGCATTGTCAATTGACTCATAGTGGTTCAGTGTTGCTAGTAAAGCTCTTCTCGTCAAATTGACGTGAGGTGTATTGACCACATTGGCATTCCAAAACAATCCAGTAAAGTTCACCATAACTTTTCCAGTCACTGCGACAGATTTTCTTCCACCGAGTGTAATTTTTTAATCTTTCCTTGTTTAGATACATTTTTCAAGGCAGTAACTAAACTTCTAGCCACATGATTGAAACACTGCTCCATCACAAGTAGCACATCTGGTCCATAAATTTGTAAGTTACTCAAGTGTGAGAATGTCTTAGCATTTCCATTAGACAAGATGTTTATATAATGAGCATTACGTTCTTGAACTGATCATCTCAACAATATTTCTGCAGCATAAGACTCCGTAGCTCCGGAGTTCCCCTCGAAATTTTGATGGTACTCACCACTTGATTTATGACTTGTGAACCACAACTTAAACTGTTTACTATTTTCACACACATTTTTTTATCTATACAGGTCCGATAGAGCTTTGATAAAACTTCATAATGTATTACAAGTTCTGTATACAGCTCATTTGCTACATCGATACCATACAATGAGATGAAACCTTGCTTCTGACAACTGCCATCACACTATTTTCTTCAATATTGATGTTTAAGCTCAAGTAGTGATCACGAACTGTCTGTATAGCTTCACTTAGCATCTCGTTTCTTAATCTTGAAAAGTCAGCACTAATATCTTGCATAATTTTGTGAAACGTATGTTTGCTCATTATGCTTATACCCATTCTCAAACAAAACCGTTGCAAAAAAGCATACCTGTATAACTGAGTCCCATCAGTATCATTGACTCTACCATTTTTGTATTAACTTGAAATGATTTTGGAGTCTCATTATTCGTAGCTGCTAAAGCATGAATACTTGAGTAAAACTGATACGATTTGTGGACGAACTCTGCATTTGACTGCTCTTTTTGTAGCAAACCCCAGTCGATTTGTAGTTGTTGCGTAAAGAGAATTGGAGTTAAACGATGAGCACAACTGATTGGCCATAAAATTTATCAATTGGTCTTTGTGAACAAGAATATAATCGGAGCTGTCATCTTCGTTGGAGTCTTCAGCAATCCAACTTTTATTAAAACTTTGTAAGTTCTACTCACTCTTTGTCACCCTTCTTCCACCAGCTTCATTGACTAGTACAGTCTTGCTGTTTTTACTTTATTCTTGAAATCGCCTATTATATATTAGCAATTCGATTTATGGTAATGAAACTGAATAAACAAAGAGCAACAAGTTTGTTTTAATTTTTTAGCCACGCATGATTAAGTATCTTGAATCAATTTTCAAACAGCACTAGTGTGAAATACCCAACGAAATAATTTAGATGTCAGAAGTGAAGAAAATCCAAATAAACGAAATTAGCCATTTTTAACAATATTTTTAACTGGGTGGTAAAGGGTGAAAAAAATTTATTTAGGATATCATCGACGCATTTTCTGATAGGTATCCATATGTAGAATAATAATATGTCAAAACTCCAAAATCGATTTATTGAAAAACTTTTACGATTTTTAGACCAGATGGTCCCCTTAACCGTATGCATATTTGTGTTCATCTTCAAATTATGTTTATATAGATAAAGAAAAAAATCTTTACACTCTTCAAGTGGTTTTGCAAAGAGAACTTTGATCCATTACCGGTATCAAAGGTGTTACTTATTCTTGATTAGATTGTAATATTTATTTATGACTTATGTTGAAGTACAGTAGATTAGCTGGTACCTAAAAGAATTATTACGTTGAATATGATCAGAGTGACGAGTATAATATGTAAATTTAAATATGCATGGCTGCCAGTGACCAGCAGATGATAGTGGTTGTTAACTCAACTATTTATAATAAGTAATATCGACTAATATGTACCAAAAACCCACAATGCTGAACTTTTTGATTAAATATGTATTAATTTTACTACGACAGGTTGCATTATTTTTGTTCATAAATTTCCTGAATTTTACCTTGAAATCATTTACAGTAACTAATGCTGACTACATATTCTGTGTGTGGTGAGCAATGATATATATTATATCAGTGGTTGAGTTTTTAAAAAGCTCTTTCTAAGCTCCACTCATTAAAAGAGGTATTATTCCGATTTTGAGAATAATTTTGCTCCAAAAATTATTATTGGATAATGGAGCATCGCGCCGGGCACGATTCTCTTGCGCTTGACAAATATCGCTCTTGCTCGGAGCAAGAGCTATTTTCGGGGAAGAGAATCATGTCGGGCACGATTCTCTTAGGGTCGATCGAAAATCACTCCGAATGAGAGCAGAACTAATCTTTGATAGCAAAATTATGCCGAGCACGATCTTTTTACGCCTGATGAATATCACTCTTGTATTGAGCTAGAGCTATATTTCAGGAAAGCGAATCGTGCTGGACACGATTTATTTAGGGTTGATCGAAAATCGCTCCTACTGAAAGCGAAACTATTCTTCGATATAATAGAGAATCATGCCGGGTGTGATTGCGGAGGGAGTCATGAACAAAGCTCTTTCAAAGAATGATTATTTTAAAGAACAATTCTGTTCTAAGTGCCAGGAGAATCGATATTTGAAATGGCGTTCGATTTGAGATTTAATAAAATCGTTCTTTGAAAGAGCACTCTTGAAAAGAGTGAAATAGAAAAATCCCGGAAAAGGTATATCATTGTTGAATCATTCCCAGAACGCTGTGAACCTCTGAAAAAATCCAAAACACTGAAATAAATTTTATGAATTATTTATTCGATTTGCTTTAATAGTTGCGCTACTCTTTTTTGTTTTATTGCAAGATAATTAAGAAGTTTATTATTAAACTATTCCGATAAATTATCCTTCCATTGACCACATGTCGCCTCGCGATGATAATGCTTTCTATGAGCAAGTCTAAAGATGCGTTTTATACAATTACAAGAATCTATTTTTGAAGATAAAATGCGTTATTAGGAAAGAAATTCTTCATATAAATATCTAAAATATAAAAATCTGTAATAATAACGTACGTACTTCAGTGACATATAATCACATGTTTACCATGTACAGACACGAGTCGCAGAGTCTCTAATCCGTTTTGGCGGTTAGAAGCTTCTATATATGCGACTCAAGCACGACGATCGCTACTTGTGTATAACATCGCATTTTACGTACTGGTCTTAACAAGGGGTTGTATTCAGATCTCAATAAATAAATTATCAACATTAAAAATAGCCATCCACTTCTTTCCTATCATGAAAAAATAAGGTAAATTATTGATGCCAAGCTGTGTGCTCCAGTTTAAAAGTTTCTACTGCTAGATTCGGTAAACTAGTAAACTGGGGGTGGGCAATTTATTTTTCCGAACTGCAGTAGACAGAGCAAGCGCTATTTTCTCAAAAGCTGTTAAAAATACACGATAAAGAAATGGAACGTACGAGCGGCTGAGCAGGAGGGCGATACACTGTCGAGCGCACCTGGTGCACCGGACAGGTTAAAACATGTGTTCGCCACTTGTTACGAAGCGGACTATACAGATAGTAGTTTTTGACCGAGTTGACTTCGCAGTTTTCCTTATTATCCCCGTCTGCCTTATTTTAAATAATTTTCAGAGCTGTTGACTATATAGTTTATTTATACTTATATGGGTACCCTTTTATCTAGAAACTTTGAAGTAATTTTAAATAAATTATTGGTAATATCAGCACATCCTTGAGATAGTGAGAACATTCTTATATGATAACAATAAACTTGTATAATACCCATTATAATGTGCACTGACAACTGAAAATTTTATACTTTTGTAAAACCAAGGAAGAAACATTTTTTCATGAAATTACAGATTTTATTTGAATTTTACTATTGTATTACGTAATCTGAACTCTTATTAAATAACTTAATAAATGTATGGAGGGATTTTCCTTTCAATATGAATTATTTCGTACACGTAAATCAAGTTAAATAAACTTACAGTTGTCACAATCTTATTACGGGGTTTCGAAATATATGTCTTATATAGGCATATTATTGTAAAATACTTATCCTAACAATCTAACGATAATGACCGACCTATTTGTGTCGCAAAAATTTACCTAAGTGAGAGCAAAATTGAATTCATCGCAAGTCTAAGCTCTTTTTTGTTTACTTTAAGAGCGATAAGTTGTAAATTTCATAGGAAACAACGTTGTATGTTACTCTAAATGAATTAAAATTTCAAAAATTGATGAGACTCCTCAACAATGTTATCCAATGTTTACTATCCCTCTAAACTCCAAGCATATAAATTATAGGCAGTATAAAAAGCAAATTTATTTTAAAAAATCAATGGTCGACTGTTACGATGCGGGCATTATTAATTAATTTTAATAAATTCAGAATATTTAAAGAGTTATACGTAAGATATATAAGAAATGACGTATGTTCTAAAGTTGTCTATATATTCACAACTATTTTTCAACTTTTCAACCTTCACACGCTATGTAAACAAAACGTTTTTTCTCGAATCTCTATAAACATCATTAGCATCTGTCGCTTTTATACTATATAATGATAAAAAAAATACTTTTGAATTGTATCACAGTATTTACATAAAAAGAGTAAATCTGCGTTTGCATTTATTTCTTCATAAAGTCCTCAATCAACGTCATTATTTCTCCTTGTTCTTATACTCGCACACCCAGAAATTTACTTACGCATACACACGCACTGCGCACACTACTTTGCCCGCCGTTTCCCGAAAACAGATCGAGACAGCAGTACGTGATCTTTGTCCTTTCCGGCCGGTGCTCGCCGGCGAGGGACTTCGGCGCGTAGAGTAAACGCCCGATCAAGTCAAGTGGACGAGTGAAGGGGGTGTTCCAGGTAGAATGGGGAGGCTGAGCTCTGGGCTTCTGGATCGAGAGCGTGTACGCAGTGACGATCCTTGCGGAAGTGCCGAGGAATCGGGCCGTCCCCCCGCAGGGCCGTTAAAGTGTCGGCCCGTATATAGCCCGTCGGGAGGCGGCTGCAATAGTGCCAACTGACCTGAAAGCGAACGGCCCTTTACGTCGACGTGTGTGTGTGTGTATGAGTAAATATATGTGCGCGCGTGCGTGAGTCTGGTAATACCTCGCTTAACGCTGCGGACTAGCCGAGGATGGATGGAACGCCGCGGCCGATGCCGAGTACCAGTGCTGCGCGGAGATGGTATCTCCAGACTTTGCATCTTCGTGCAAGATGTAGGTGTAGGAGTGGATGGAGGGTGCATCTTGAGGTTTTGTTGCGTGGTAGTTGGGGATGAATCGATACGTGGATTGGTGAAAATTAATGGGACTAATAGTTTAGTTTAAAGATGTTGATTTTGAAGTTTTAACTAAGAGAGGAGTTGTGCCCAGACCAATAATTACACATTGCATAGAGAAAGAAATATTGGGCACGGTAAACGTGAAAAAAAGCACATTTTCCTTTTAGAAAAATTTAATTGGAGACCACGTTCTAACGAAACTAACGCAGCTCGAAATATTTATGCAGATTTTGCTTAAAACAGGTAAGTAGAATATACTTCTTTATATTTCTACCAATATAGTTTGATATATAATATTTTAAATTAGAAAATAGCCACTGGCTAAGTTAGATTTAATTAAATTGTCGGTTTGGTAGTGCATGTTGAAGTTTGGCGGTCACGTGCGACCGTCCAGACATGTACGGGTAAAAATAGTGATGAAACGAAAAATTTATGAAACGTCTATTATGTAACGTTTCAGCATTTCTAATGATAAAATAAGAAGGAAAACTCGCGCTGATACTCCTACAGAGTCTAAAATGTCTAAAATAACCAACTCTTTATATGGTTAATATTATACGCCCCCGGTGTGCACCACGGCGAGGATGATCTGAATGACGATATCTGAGATGATTCTCTTCCTGACATCAGTGTCGAACAACGAGAACTCTCTCCTGTCGCAAATTTCAACATAGCTAAGCGTCCAGTTGTTCAAAAAACAAAGCAGCATGCTATGCAGGCAAATGCAGCCCTCCTGAGAATTCTATATTATTGAAAAATAAGGATAATAATAGTCTTATATAATAAAAAATGAATTATTGATTTTTGAAAAAAAGCCAATTTTTACCCCGTAAAATGCCTGGAAGGTCACACACGACCGCTGTCGAGAATCGTATTCTAGGTATTTCTCGATCAACAAAGTTCCGTCGGCATTAAAGGGTTAAAGTCATTTTTCTCAATTCTTTGTTTTTATAACTTCCAGATGTGTTGTGCGCACAAGATTTTCTTTTTATGTTTTAAATATATGGTAATCTACTTTTTAAATAAATTTTTTATAAATCTGTGTTGAGACCTATTGATAAAAGTTTAAGTACATATTTTAGCTGTATGATAAAATACATGATTTTTGTGGAAATAAAAAATTAAAAACTTAATTTAGCTATAAAATTTCTTTAGAAGCAGAAAAAAATAATATTTCAACATAGATTTCTAAGTTTTACTTAAAAAGAATGTATAAATTCAAACTTATCATAATTCACCGATGTCTGTTGCGCGAAACGATAATCAAAATGATGTCCTATTTTAAAGGTTTTCTGGCTGCACTGATATTTTAAGAGCGGTTTTGGTAGATTTTAACAAGTTCAAATATGTTCTTTTTACGTGTTCAACAAACGAAAAAATATATTTGCCAATGCTTAGAAGATTTTTGTTTTTTCTGCAGCTTCTTCCCTTAAGAATTTACAAATAATAAAAAAAAAATTTAACAGGTGCTTTTAGTGAAATGGAACTAAAAAGAAAGAAAAATAATATTTTCAAGTATCAAATCAAATTTTACTTTAAATGTGATTGAAAATAAAAGCATGAGGCACTGGTTGACAATTTTATTTTACATAGGTTCATAAATTAGGTATATTACGTTCTTTCAAAATGAAAACTTAATATTTTTAGCAAAATAGTCGTCGCTCCTAACGTTGTTCGGACAATATATGAATGTAACGATTTAATAAAAAATTGGAAATCAACAATTATTCATCCTCGCTCGCGTCCTTATGCGTGTACTACTGCATCTTTTTGGAAACCCCCATAAAGCCCATAAACATCGTAAAACTCATAAATATCGTAGAACCCATGAAGTCATAAGCTTCATAAAAGCCATAAAATCTGCAAAACTCATAGACATTGTAAAACCCATAAACTCATAAAGTCCGATAAAATCCATAAAAGTCTAGAACCCCATAAACCCAAAACCCATGTAAAAGCCATAAAGCCCAGAAAAATCATAAAAATAAGTTAACTAATAAACCCCATAAAACTCATGAACATTTTATAAGCCCTATAAAACCCATAAATCACATTAAAATCTAGAAACTCAAAAATCGCATGAAACCCTAAAAACCCATAACACCAATAAACTCCTCGAAATACATAAAAATCATAAATCTCTATAAAACCCTCAAAAGACGCAAACCCCATAAACCCAAACAACTCATAAATCTCATAAAATCGAGTAAAATAATAAACCCCATAAATCTCATAAAACGCATAAGCCCCATGAACTCCAGAAATCCCCCATAAAACCCATTAAATGCATAACAAACAGAAACCCCAGAATCATCGGAAAACCCATAAACTCATAAACCCCATATATCCCATAATAATCATAAACCCCGTAAACGCCATAAAACCCATTAGCGAAGTAAAGTCCATAAAGCCAATAAAACTCATAAACCCCATTAAACTCATGTAACTCTACTAATTATAAAGACCAAAAATGTATAATGCCCAAAAAATACCGTCCAAAAATTCTAAAGCCCAATAAATTATGAGACTCAAAATTTATAAAAACAAAGAAGTTATAAGACACAAAAAAATGTTTATACCTATAAATTATAATAGGCAAAAACTTATGAGATCCAAAAAATTATAATGCTCAAAAATTATAATCCGCAAATAATTCTCAGGTCAAAAATTGTAATACGCAAATAATTTTAAGGACAAAAAATTAGAATGCGCAAAAAATAATATTGCCCAGAAAATAATGTCCAAAAGCTTTAAAGTCAAAATATTTTGAAGGCCAAAAAATTATACTACCGAAAAAATGAGTATACCAAAATACCCTAGGTATTTTTTAGTTTTTTATACTAAAATACCCTAGGGTAGCATTTTAGGATTAAATTTTGATTCGGTTACTCTAATAAACGCTAGCATCCATATGCGGTCGATCGATTTGAGTCTCAACACACACACACACACACACACACACACATACACACAAACACACGCACACACACACACACACACACACACTCACATACTCACGCACACATACATACACACACTCTCACACACACATATATACACACGCACACGACCGCCTGGACGCACTCACACACACATACATACGCTCACACCTACACCTACACCCACACCCACCCACCCATACCCGTACACACAACCAAACAGCCACACAAGCACGCACGCATGCACGCTCACATACACACGCACAACCAAACAACCAAACAACCACACAAGCACGCACGCATGCACGCTCACATGCATACATTATGAAGGCTCTGAAGGCATGATATGAAGAACTATGGTAGCTTATAAGGAAATAGTCAAACAAATGATTTTGGAATTTTATCGTAACAGGCAACAAGCAGGGAATGAAAAAGTGCTTTTAACCAATAGCGTTTAAAAATAGTTACTTGTTAAAAGCACAAATTTTGGTATTAAAAAACTGTTGCTTCTGTATTAAAGCAAATCCTGTACAAAGTATAATAGAATTGAAAATATATGTTTCAGTAGATACATGCTCGGCATAGTTAAACATCGCCGGTAGGGCTTGAAATGCGTTCTTTTATTCTGTATTTATTTTGCTATTTCGCAAAACTTTTTTGTTATTAATAATAATTTGTGTTTGAGTCATTCCTCAACTGAATAATTTTAATTATATCAGCTTTATACGCACTGACTAATGTACACTCAACGGTATAAATAACTTTGAATATGGCGATTTTAAAAGGTTAGATATTCAGAGGTATATAAATCTTTTGTAATCCCAGGTAACACGTATGAAAATAACTCCGTCATAATCAAAGTTGTTATACGTCCATTGGTCGGTAACTATTGAAACGCAAAATATTTTCCGATACTTTAAATATATCCGACGTATACTGTTTTTGGGTACTTTTTATTGCTGCAAATATGACCTAACAAGAAAGTATCCGAAAATATTTTGCGATCGACTACGTATCCAAATAATACGCGTATACCGACAATCATAAAAATTAATCTTACTTTTCATACATAATTACTTTCACCTACATTTTCAAGATAATTTTTATATTAAACGCCGTATTAAAATAAATTTTTCAATTAAACGCTTAACCGATCTTTCGAAAAAGACAGAGGGTCCATGGATAGTATGGCAGATTAGTCGAAAGTCGCCATTTTCTGGAGAATATATATATATATATATATATATATATATATATATATATATATATATATATATATATATATATATATAGAACTAATATCATTTACTATAACTAAAACGGAACTGTATATTTTATGCATATGCGAAAGTATTATTTCCTGAAAATGGCGCAGCCAATCACCGTCGAGCATAGGTAACTGCCACACTGTCCCCTCGACCTACTGTACCAAAAAGTATCTCCTCCGAACTAGGTCGTCGCATTCATTCCATCGCGTGCTCGCGCGCACACGATAACTCGATCCTCAAAAACGAGAACGAGAACGAGAGCTCTCGCGGGTCCTTTGAGAGGACTGCGAGCAACCCACGCGCGAGGTGTCCTCGAGAGGCGCTCTATTAGTCGATATTTCATATATCCCGCGCGACTTCTGCTACTGCTACTGGTAGCCATTAAGGGGAGGTCGGAGTCCTATACCTCATACCTAGTTACCAATATTATCGATTTTTCGTTCTACGCAGTCAATTTTTACTTTAATAAAATTTTACGAACATACGCAAAATCTTAGTCGTAAATAGTACGTTCGCGAAATTTGAAAATCTCATTTATTCATTGAATACAACGGAAAACTGGAATGTCGGTATCCGGCATCGAAGCGCAGTCTTTTCGCCGTGTTATCCGGACGAATTTTCTTTGTCGCGAAGTGCGGTGGCTATGCATGTTGGCGAATTGCGGATGATCGCTGACAGAGTAATTAATACGGGAAAGGAGCCGGACGAAAAATGGACTTTTTCGGTTTGGGCGCCGAGTGTTGGAGACATAAAATTGAAAAGATATAGTTCATGGTATGTCGTTTAATTTAAATGTTAAAAAAATGTTCATGTACGACAAATTATGAAATGTCTCTCAGATGTGGGTAAATAAGCTAATCTTTTAATCTTTACGTGGAAGCATACTAATGGCAGTTATTCCATTCTGCTTTCTCAAAGCGATATAAAAGATGAAAATTTTCGAATAAGAGATTTTGACCAATTTTAATGTTTTCGAACCATTAGTCCGAAAAATATGTTCTTAAAAAATGTCTGTTTGTATGTACGAGTATGTACGTGTGTATGATGTTGATGTATATGTGTGTTAATGTGTATGCATGTCACATTTTTCAATAATTAACTGTTTCAACAAAATGAACATTTATTTTAGCTCTTTGTACTGTAGATGTTCGAAAAATATCTCGATTTTTCGACTTGTTTATTCAACAATTATTTCAAACCATATTCAGAGAATATGCATATATATGAATCTTGTACATATATGATTTGTTGAAACTTTGCAAGTGTACTCCATAAGTACTAGCATAGATTGATAAGGCTTTGGAGACAATTAAATGTATTATTAATAATATAATAAGTTTAGAAAAAAAAATTTAATTCGAAAAAATTTTTTTTTCTTTCTTTGCTCATTTTATTGAACATTATATGTGAAAAGCAAGCATATATTCTTACTATGCATGCTTTCCATTCGATATCTGTCTTTCAAGACTATAAATAAATTGTTCGAATGCAGACACGTTAAAAATCAATTAAATTTTTAAGATTTTCTCAGTCTGTCAATACTTAAACTCTTTTAACTAGTGAGCTAATTCCAGTTCTTTATTTAGTGCGAATTTCAATTGTAATATTCTCTAACTTGATTTTGTAGGACCTCTCTTTGAGAAAGCCTTCTACTAAAGTAGTAAGAAGTGACTTTCTAATAAGGCACATAGTTCTTAGTATTCCTTTAAGTATTCCTTTAGACGTGTGCTATTTATTCTCAAATATTAGTATGAATATGTAATATAAGATATTTCAATATTCCGAGTATAAAAGAGAGAGACAGAGAAATATCAGATGTGAGAAAAGAGGAGTGCGGATAACAGAGCAAAGCTCTGGAAACGTTCGGCAAAAGTCGAAGAAGACAGATACAATTTAGCCGCTGGCCAGACCAGTTGGTTAACCCCCTCTACCTTACTCTCTCTTTCGTCCGGCGACGACTGAACGCCGACTACGGAACAAGTATTTTGATTTCCACTTGGATCAGGAAATATCAAGAAGAGCCTGACACTCCTGTTCCTTGGGTATCTACCCAGGTAACATTACAAGAAAATAAGCAACAAAGGAACGACCGTTCAGCTACCGCAAACATACAAGCATCGAGGGACTGCAAGAACCATCAGATATATATAAGTACGTGTATGAATTGGCGAGTGTGAAAGTGGACGAGTATGAAAGTGTATATCATAAGAATAAGTTAGATAGGCGAACCCATGCCCATACTCACATTTTGCGAAATAATAAAATATATCCTAATTTTTTATATATTGTAACGTATTATAATAACTACGACAGAAAAGAAAGGAGAAATTGAAAAGGTGGGAAAATGAAGAGAGAAAGAGAGAGAGAGAGAGACAAAGTATTTCCATCAATTGCTAAATGTTTAAAAGGCAGTCAAGATCTAGACATCAAAGTGTCAACAGCTGTTTGTCTCTCGAGCAGGCGAGTCGGCGACTCGCCTGCGAACATCAAAGTCTTGACAGACTAAATTGTATATTGGCTGAAGCTAATAAGCCTCGATAGTGCTCTCTTAGTATGGTATTGCATTCGTTGCTGTATTCTGAAATTATCAGGGCCCTGAACAACAGGATGGATTAACAGTATTTATTATTCGGAAGAAAGAAGATCGGATATGAAGATAATGTATGAAATGTATGTATGGTGTAGAAGTATTAATTTATTACATGTAAGACCCGCGAAAAGGTATTAATTTATAATCATCCATGACCCACGAGAACCAACAAAGTACTTATTAATAATAAATAAAAATTTAATCTTTTTATTTTATTTATTTCCTGCTACCGTTTTTATTTCATTACAATATTTATCATATATCATTTATTTTTATACATCCTCCAAAATAAATGCTTTTATAAATAGAACACTCGTTTCATTCAAAACATCATAAGAAATATGAATAATAGGGTCATTTTGGAATTTTTAGTACTAACTTCGTCTATTTAAAAAGAAACAACGCTTTAAAATATCGCCCTGTTAAAGCATATCTTTTGTAGAACCGCAGTATTAATTGTTTATTAAGTTTTACAGCATATTTCTTTATACTTATAATAATAATAATTTAAATTATTACTGTAGATCATGCCCAGCTGAATAGATTAATTAAAAATTCTAAATAATTTATACATTTAAAAGTTATATTCAAAAATCATAAAAAATACAATTTTTTATCAGTCTGTTTGTGTCGCATCATTCACTAGGAGAGTGTCACACGTTCGTGAAATGGGTTTCAGTTAGGCTTTTCAAGATATTTTCTGGCATTTCAAAAATGAAGTATTACTTAATTTATTCCAATAGACCAATATTCTCGAGATATACGTTAATTGACCTCAAGAGTATATTATTCCACTGAGAAATGGTACCTCTAGTTTTTATGTATTTCCAAAGTTATTAACTATTAATGAAAGTGATGAGGATACATCAAAAGTCGAGCTATTTAACTTCGATAAATTCTATGATTTCTCATGAAATTTTCATTACTTTTATCAAAGTAAATTCCTTTGTAACAGATTAATATTTTTGTATAAAATAAACCTAAAATTAAAGCTCTTTTTATATACTTTTTTTTAATTGGAAAACTTCTTCTACTATAAAAACTTTCATAGCGATGTTAAACAGTAGATGTACCGTTTTTCACTAAAATAACGGGTATTCTAGATACAATGTCTTATATCTTGAGACAAAGGGCCCATTGAAACAAACTAAGAGTGCTACAATAAATTTTTAGATTCCATAAAATACATCTCAAAGTCTCATTAAATTTCATTTCCTTTGTCAGAGACACTTTCCTAGTCAGTAAGTGCTTAAATTTTTTATTTCAGCATAAATAATATGCTGGTAGATTTAGCAATATAAATTAAATTGATATCAATGAAAAATTACGCTAAACATATATATCTTGAGTTATTCTATTAGTAAGCATAGTAAATATAAATAATATAATTTAATTATAAAATAAAATGGTTGTTATTATGATAATCATATCTAGTTCAATTTAACTGTAGCAACGGTTTTCGTACTTTCTCAATTTTTTAGTCTGGCGTATACCATTATTACGTTAAATCTCCGATCGATGTCCATTCGCTATATGGATTCCATTATGCTTTTAAATGACATAGGCCAATTCCACATACAAAATTCATGCCATAAAGTAAAAAAGAGAGTGCTCCTTACAGTAATGCAGAAAAAAAACTTTAGAGTATGAAAAAAAATCTTTTAAAAGCGTACTACTAATTTTCTTGAAAAATCATTATATTCATTTCAGGCTACATTTAGTTTGAATCTTCGTTTTTTCGCCCTAAATTTCTATAAATGTAAAACATCACATTAAAATAAACATACCAAATTTAAAAGAATTAACAAAGGTAGAATTGAGAGCGTATATTAATTCTTCATCAAAAATCAAAACCTCGCGAATAATATTTCGCACTGCTGTCGAGATAACCCGTCTCCCGTAAAAACCGATACTCCAATAGAACCAGCAGCAGCAGCTGCTGCAGCTGTTGGTCGGACCTGAAAATATTGCCGAAACTATGCGCGATCGCAATAATGAAACAAAAGGTTTTGTCGGGGGAGAGAGAGCGGCACGCGGATTATTTGCCGCGCTATGAATTTCCGGAAATTCAGTAGTCGTAGTTTTAAGAAGAGAGAGAGAGAGAGAGAGAGAGAGAGAGAGTGCAGTACCTAGACTTCGAGGCTTTACTCCACGCTATTAATGCTGGATGATGAAATAACTTTTGAAAGTATTACATACTTGCTGGAGAAAGGGAAAAATGAAGAGACGCCGGGCACGCGGGGATATTACTTTGGAAATTTTGTGCACGGCCGTTGCTAATGGAAAATAACGGGAGGTGGTATCTGTATATATGTGTGTTACAATGAATTTTGCGAATAGTTTTATATTTAGCGATACATATCTCTTGTATTGGCAAAGCTTTTAAAGAACTTTTGTGCAATATAACTTTTGATCACAACTAAGAATTACGGAAGTATTTCTTTTTAACGAAATTGGAATTTATAATTGTACATTTTTTTATAGATATTAATGTTAAATATATAAATATAGGTTTGTGTGAATATAATTTCGGTAATTCTACTGCAAATAGCAAATCAAATGTTTCATTTTCGAATAAAGTGGATGCTTTAGACGTCGAAAACTTTATTCCATGCCACCAAGAATCACAATAAAATATTTACGAAACAAGGTAACAGCAAAATAACTTTCAGGAACTTCGAAAATTGTCTGAATTTAATATTTTAAGAGTGATAATATTAGCGTACCCATAGTCACTGTAAACTTGTTTAGGTATAAAATATCAGTGAAATATTTATTTTAGTTTTACCTTAGTTAACTATCAAGTGTACCTGACTTTATTAATTTACTTGATGGATTCTTCAATGTAAATATTGAATTGCAGATATCTAAAGAAATACTGTATATCAACAATTTTAATAATACTATACATATAAAACTAATTGTAAAATTTTCACTGTTTTGCATTTTCCTGAAAGTAATTTTCATTTAGGGCTACATTTATGTGAAAATGTTCATTAAATATTAAATACTTGAAAACTTGGAATTGTATTAATATGTACCTTTTATTAAAACATGCTTCTCCATGAACTCCAAGCCTGTGCTGGTTATTCAAACACGCTAAAATAGTCCAAGTCATACTCTGAAAACTTAAATTGTGCAATGAATGAATAAACAGTAAGGAAGTCAGAGAAAACCGAAGTAAGAAGATAAAATTAAAAGAAATTTAATCTATAGAAGATCTTCTGTTTTGAATTATTATAAAAATAGATGTATAAAATTTCTAAAAATATATAAATTAGAATTGTTAATGACAAACCACAAAAAAGAAAATATACAGACGATGACTTACTATAAAACTTAGTTGATACAAAACATGACCGCAACGATCTCAAGATATAAACAATAAAATTTAAAAAAAAATAATAATAAGTGAAAAAATAAAGGTTTTCTTAGTCTGAGCAAAGAACTCAGCCAAAAGATAATGAAAAGCTATTTTTTCACTAAATAGTTCAATTTATTTAAAAGATTTTCCAGTATATGTTTCCGAGATATCGCCTTTAAACAAAAAATTACATTTTCATGTAGAACAAAACAAGAGAAATAATTTATTTTAAATTTCTGATAAGAAAAAATAGGTAAATTTATGGTCATTCAAATGCTATTTCAGTACATCGATGATACTATTTTTAACGTGTCAAAAAACCAAAAAATTAAAACTTAATAAACGTAGAACTGCTAAAAAATCCAAACCCATCGAAAAACAAAAAAATTATTTTTGAGCAACCATTGTACAAAAAAACAAAAAAAGGAGCCCTCAATCATTAATTTTGTCTGTATATATTCAGTAATACTGATATACATACATCCATACATATACGCACACACCCACCGACACACATTCACCCATGCACTCACACACACCTACACACATACACACACGCACACACACACGCAATACATAAAACACACACACATGTACACGTACACGTAAACGCATGCACACATATATACACACGCGCACTCACATACATACACACACACATGCACATACACACACGCATGCATACACACATGTGCACACACACGTACACATACACACATGTGCACACACGCGTACACATACAACACACACACATATATACATACACACACACGCACACACGTACACACAAGCACAACATACACACATAACACACATACGCATACAACACACAATACACATACACGCATGCACACGCACACGTAAACGCATACGTGCATATAAACACTCGCACACACACATACATACACACACATGCATGCGCATACGTACACGCAAACGCACATATACACGCGTGCGCACACACATACACACATATATATAAAATAACTGACTGTGTAGTCATGATCGCTTGGAGTGAGAATTCACTCACAAAAGGGTAGAATTTAACTCCAAAAAATTTAGACAGTACGAGCGAGTGTATATATATATATATATATATATATATATATATATATATATATATATATATATATATATACACTCACACAGTTAGTTCTTTTGTAGCGAATCTTGACTTTTAGAGAAAGTGACCCATTTATTCCGAAGCGGCCATTTTATAGTCAATTGGTTTTTTGCTTACAAAATTGTCGAAAAGGAAAATAATAATAACCAATAGCACTTTTCTGAAATAAAATTGTCCGCTCTTTCCAATTCTGAAGTCAGAATTTTCAAGCACAAAGATAGTCAGATTTTTTGTTATTAATAATTGTTCACATAAGTGGCTACTTTTACGTTAATCACTATAAAGAATAAATAATAAATAATTTAATTCAATTTCTTTTACGAAGCCGAAGACGTAAATACTAACTATAACATTCCATAAACTATGTTGTTATAGTCATATTATAGAATGTTATAGTTAGTAGTTACATTTTCGGCTTGGTAAATGAAAGTAAATCCACAGAACGGAATGGAAACGCTAAACCCCGGGGCGTAGAGCGGGTCAGATTGGGTTGGGACCGCACGCTATTATACTTTCTCCCTAACTTTTCAAATATTATAAACAGTTATTTTAAACTCAAATATAGTGTTCATTTATATAATGAATATGCATCATGGTAATAATTGAAACTTGCTACATTTTCGAACTGTCCATTTTTTTCTGAATTGTGTCGATATGTAAAAAAATCAATATAATTCATAATAGTATAATTCAATACAGATAAAAATAAGATCCTGACTATATTTCGCAATAATTTGGTCTTTCTGTCAAACCTTCTAGATCTTCAAATGATTCTTTAGTTCCTGTCCGAAACTTGACTATATGTACTAATACTCCCGGGACAGAAGTAGTCAAAATGTGCACACTTTATTTTACATTCAATTTCTTATTTATGAATCTGATGAACTTTGTTTAAATTATCATACAAATATGTTGAAATCAAATAATTGTATTCATCCAATTGGTTAAAAAAATATAATACATATGCTGGTTTGTCTCGCTTTTGAGGTTAAATGCACATTTTATGTATTGAATTAATTTATAATTAAACTTATAGGTAACGAATCATGGTTCTCGAAAGTACCAAATGTTCGTCAAACATTTATCTCTTACTACAAAAATTTTTCAGAAAGAAGTTGGTTAACAAGTGACCGATTGTGGATATACAAGGTGTTTCATTATAATCCATCCACGCAGGTAACCTCTGTAAAAACGAATGATATCAAAAAATGACCTTTACAAAAGTTGAAGGGGGCAGAGGGGGCCACACAATGGTACCAACAACCTTGACCTTGAACTCGAATTTCAAGATCATTTGAAGGTCACAGTGTTTTTTTTAATGGGAATCCCTATTCTTGACCCCGGAATCGGGTAAAGCGGGAAAATTTATATCTGAAATGATATTTCAAGTTTGCTTTAGTGACCTTCAAAAGGTCATTTAAAAAAATAGTGTAACCTTCAAATGACCTTGAAAATCGAGTTCAAGGTCAAGATCGTTGGTATTATTGAGTGGCTCCCTCTGTGTTCTTCAACTTTTGTAGAGGTCATTTTTTTATATCATTTGTTTTTACAAAGGTTACCTATATGTATGGATTAAAATGAAACATCATGTATGTAAATTAAGTTAATTCCCACACGACTCCGTGTTAAACGCGTGATAATGAAAATGCTAATAACTTTTCTCTCCCCTACTAAAAAAATCACATGAGAAGTCACGTGAGGAATAGCGTGAGAAGTCACGTGAGAAATTACGTGAGAAGTCATGTGAGAAACCACGTGAGATTATGAAACAAATTCTCACGTGATTTCTCACCTGTATTTAGTATGTGATCTGATTTTTTACATGAAATATGATCTCTTTCGTGATTTTTAAATTCTCAAAAGAATTCTTATTTCTCATGCAAAATCTCGGACGACTCCTAATTTCTTACATGATCTCCTGCAATTCCTCAATTTTTATGTAAATTCTACCGAGATTTCTAACTTCTGCCCTGATTTCTTACGCAATTCCTGATCTCTAGTACGAATCTTAATCTGTCAAGTGATCAGTTTTTTTGAATTCTCACGCGATTATTATAATAATAGTATGAGATTACTATAGTAATTGCGTGAGAGTTTATGTGAGAATTGAGAAATCGCGGGAGATCACGTAAGAGATTAGGAATCATCGCAAATTTTACGTAAGGGATAATAAATCTTTTAAGTATTTAAAAATCACGACAGAGATTAGATGTTACGTAAAAAATCACATCACAAACTTAATGCTAGGTAAGAAATCATAAGAGAGATTACGTGCAAATTCAGATATTGTGTGATAGCTTAAGTGAGAACATCGGGGTCGCATGAGTACATACAAGTCATGAGCATGAGTACATACAAGGACTCTTCCGGAAGCTTTATGGACTCTTTACGGACTCGTACATATGCGATACGAGCTCTTACGGATCCTTACGGACACTTTACAGACTTTTTACAGACTCTTACGGAAGCTTTACAGACACTTATTGAAACCGTACGAGCTCTTATAGAGAGCTTACGGACATATATATAGCCTTACGGACTCTTACGGACACTTTACGGACTCTTACGAAAGCCGTACGGACTCTTACGAAAGCCGTACGGACTCTTACGAAAGCCGTACGGACTCTTACAGACTCTTCGCGGACTCTTCCGGAAGCTTTACGTACTCTTACGGAAGCCATTATAAAATAAATATAACACTTACGATAGCCTTACGGACTCTTACGGACTCTTACGGACTCGTTACGGACTCTTACAGATTCTTTACGGACTCTTACGGGAGCCATACGAAGTCTAACGGACTTTTTACGGACTCTTACGGAAACTTTTCGGAGTCTTCCGGAAGTTTTACAGACTCTTACGGAAGCCATGTGAACTCGTACGGAAGTCTTACGGACTCTTACGGACTCTTTACGAACTCATTTTTATCTAAAAAATTTGTTTAATCTCGAATAACTGTTTCATATAAAGAAGTGGATAATACAGATCCCTGTAAAAAATTATATTTAAAAAAAAATGGTTTTATCTATTACCTTTGATTTCTAAAAATATTATCTCGTTAAATGTTTAAGAGATTTTAACTAAAAAGTACCCTTTCACCTCTAGTTATATTATTTAACCACATAGTCGTATATTTTGCAACTGAGTCTTTTGTACATTTAACAATGAAATCTCTTTAAAATTTAATTGAAACTTCCTGGTGCAAATAATGTTTTAAAGTCTGAATTCTAAACTTTGATTAATTTATAGGTTTTCTAATTCAAATTTCACTTCAAACTAGTGTAAAAATTAGAGTTAGTCCTTAGTCACTCCCTTATTTATGGTGGAGAAATTAACTTTTTAGACTATAGTGACCGTATTCATTCTTTTAGTGTGAAATATCACTCTTTTTAAAGTGGAATCTTCGTTCATTCTTATCTTAGAGCGTAAAATTCACACCAAAAAATGTAGCGAGCAGACACTCTCACACGCACACGATCGCGCATGTGATCCGCATACGCACACACCGAGCCACACACACATACATCTAAAAATAGTGTATTTTAATTCCTAATGCCTCAAAATATGTTTCTATAATAATTCTAAATTAATATATTCTATTTCGCGAAATACAAATTCCAAAATATATTAGATTTATTTCTAAAGAGACACAGATATAGTACATAAGTTCGAAACTAATAGGGAATATTTTAATAATACCCGGGTAATAAGTGTTTACAGTTTCCAAAGTAATTGTTCTCGAGGTTTGATTATGGATGTAGTAAGACATACAAGTAAGAAAATGTAGGTTATAGTGACAAACTGTTACTTATTAAAGTATTAGAATAAGATGGTATTTAGCTACTATTAAACTCTAACAAAACAATAACAATTAAATAATGAACAATTAGTTTTAAATATAGTTACATATTCTAAACTTTTGTTATCTATAGAAAGAATAATCTGGAAACATATCTCTGTATTACAAGTCTTGTTTGAATAAAATTCAGTTCTTTTTCAGAGCAATTTCTATCAGAGTAACTTGAATCATTCAGGATAATATATAATATGGTTCTTCTGGAAGTGAGTATTATAATAAATTTAACATTTAGGATATATTAATACGTCTCTTATGGAAGTGAGTATTATAATAAACATTTAAGATATATTATTATGTTTCTTCGAAAAGTGAGTAGATTTCCAAGAACGTCAAAATTGTAATTGCTGTTTCGGTACATATATGGTTGGCTAGGTTCAATTATATTCAATTTCATCTGTAACTATTTTGTTGAAAACAGAAAGGAAATTGCTTCTAATCTTTAATACATGTATAAGATTTCTTCAAAGCAGCTAGTTCTTCTTAGAGGCCTTTTACAAAATGTATCAATTTAAATACCTCAACCAAAACTATCATTTTTATGGAGGCTGTGAAAAAATGTTTGTCTTTATCAAAGAATCTAAAATTTTCTAGATTTTGTAAAAGGCTTGTCAGACGAACTTACTCATTTTAAGAAATCTAAACCGTGCTAATCTTTGTAAATAGAAATCTTTATAAATAAATAAATATATATATATATATATATATATATATATATATATATATATATATATATATATATATATATATATATATATATAAAAGGTTTCAGTATCCATTACGTTGCTTTAGTCTAAAAAATCGATTTAATAAATCTAAGATTTTCATGCATCCAAGATGGCAGCCTCCTTCCCCCTAATACTATTTCTACTCATTAATTAAAATATTAACAATCAGGTCCATACGTTATATCTACCCACATAAACCGAATAACTAGTCCATCTCGCTCTCGCGCCATCTCCCCGCCAGCTCACCAAAACTCACCGTCGGTTATTAGCCTTCCACGTCCCCAGCCACTTCGCAAACAAGCCAGCTATCCAGCCTACTTCGAGCCGAGCAGCGATGCTTGGGGGCTCTTTGTCGCATACGGCTCTCGCTCGTCGTTATCGCATTCAATTTCCTGCGGCGCACGGCGCGGCGGGTTTCGTTATCACAGCGCCGACGGCCCGGAAAATCCACGCGCCCGCGCTCTTCTTCTTTAAACTATATCCCCGAAGCCGAGGACGACGAGGACGACTACGACGTCGTCGATAATGTCGTTCGAGGAGCGAATGAGGCAGAAGCACGCGGGACCCGGTGAAAAAGTGAGCGGACGAGGGCTTTGCTCGGGGATGAAAGGAGACGAGCGCGAACTGTGCCGGTGAATGCACGGGGGGATGTAGGAGGATTTATGGGGCGATGGAGGAAGTACGTGTAGGGAGTGGAGGAGAGCGATGATAGATTTAATAATTTAGTGGAGGCTTCGCATAATAATGGTGGGATGTATTTTTCGGCCGAGTTGAGAGCAGTGGTGTGGAGTGTGAATTATTTAATTGGAGGAGAATGCCAAGTGATGTGGGTCGCTGGAGGTTTGATAGAGTCTTTGAGGGGGCGAGCTGCGGTGACGGTAAATCGAAAAGTTTTTACTTCGATTTTGAGCTGAAAGTTGGAAACTTGTATATTGTGTTATTAAGTAAACTTAACTTTTCTTGTTGGTGGATTCGTTTATTTTTAAAGTGCGCGTTATCTTCATAACATGCGTAAAAGAACAATTGTAAACTATTAATTTGCTCCTTTATCGTTTCTGTCATATGCAGAAACGTACGACCGGGGTTATTAAAATAAATTAATACACCATGAGTACTTCATTAGACACTCTTCAATTTAGTAAATACATGCGTCCAAAATATAGTAACATTTTCTGTGGCATATTTATAATTTCATAGGTTAAAACCATGCTGATTTATATTTTGATATCCCTTACGAAGACTTGCAGATTTCAGATTTCTCGAAAAATATTAGTTCTTGTCCGGAATCTCTTATAAACCTTAGCGATTTTAAAAATTTTAGTCGAAAGCTATATAATTTTCTTGGTGAATCTAAGTAAGTGTTAGTATTAATCAGAATACTTAAAACGTTCTAGTTTCTTATAAGAGGCTTTTAAAAAGAACTAGGTGTTTTTGAAAAATCTGAAATGTGAGGGTCTTCGTAAGGGACGTCGATTTATAATAAACAGATAAAGCCGCTTCATAAAGCAGTTTATCTATCTTTTATAATACAATCAAACAAATAATAGTCGTAACTTGATCGCGTTCCAATCGATATTTGATTTTCAAGAATTTAATTCAATTTTTGAATACTGAAATACTAACATTTTAGATTAATACTATTAAATTCAGGGTTAATAAGAATTTACTATGTCTATTTAAAACAACTGTGTTTTACAATTTTTCCGATACAATAATTCATTCGGAATAATTTTACTTAAAATTACAGTCCTATATATTTGTTTAAGTAATTAAAAATTTTCATCAATTCTGTTCAACAATATACTCGTAAATATTATACGGATAAACAGAGAATGATCTTGATGCGAGAATATTGGTACTTTCAGTTAAATTATGAATAATTTCGTTTTATTAAATATTTAGCATAATATCAAACGGACATATCGTAAAGTCAAGCAAAATGTGATCCTGACTAAATATCAAGCTTTATGACAATATATCAATAACGTTAAATGGATATGGTTTGATACATTTGAGCTCTAGTAATTGAAGCAGGAAATAATGTAGTAGAAATATTTTGAAATTCTATTATGACAGTTTTTCTTTGTTACATACATTTCCTTAATTTAATTATTACCTTAATATTGTATACAGGATTATACTAAACATTTAGACTTCTTAACGTAGATCAATTTGATTAAATTATATTATTTTGTTGTGACATTAATACTATTTCATAAATAAGCGAAAACAAAACTTACAGAAAGCAAATAATTTTTGAAAATAGCAATAAAAGGACGATTCGCATCATCGTAAGAGAGAAATATTAGCCGGCGAAGTTGAAAGTCATAAAACGCGTGCCAGTGAAAGCAATATTTCTTTTGATTTCCATTCTTTCACTGTCGTAAAATGGCGTAGTTAATATATTACGAGGGTGTAACTCAATAATACAGAATTCTCATGAGCCATTATTCTCAAAATTCGAAAATTACCAAGCTCAAATTGCATACCGTGAAATTAACTTGTATTTACTTCATAGCTGTACAAGTGATTGTAATAAACTATTCCTTGTTTTAAAGATAACATAAAAATTTAATAATTTAAATATATATATATATATTCCCAACCGCAATTAGTTTATAATTTCTCTTATGTTATTTGTAAACAAGCCTGTATTAAAAATCAAAAAACAATATTTATTTAAAGCTTTAAATTTACGCTTTTGAATCTAGACTGTCAACATTTATTTAATATGATTTAGGCATCTTCTTAGGTATTTGTAAAAGTAGAGGAATCATTTATCTCTTTTTGTTAATCCATACAACTTAAATATATCTAATGAAAATGTTATCATCAACGTTCGCGTAAATACATGATTATAGAAACAAATTTTAACAGATGGATTAAAAACTTGATGAGTCACGCACTCGCTTCCAAATTGGTAAAAATTTAGTCAACAAATTTAGCTTATACCATAACATCGTCAAGATGAATTAAATAGTTGATATTCAATAAATCAGACAAAAGTTTCTCCGTCAGTCTCTCAAACATCACACATGCATTGCATAAGCTAAACGGCATACATGTAAACTGCTATGATCTTACAGAGAAAGCCGCCATTTTATAATTTTTAGATCGAATTTTGGCCTGACAATACAGACTTTCTATATCTACCGTGAAAATATACCAAGTACGATATACCAAGTCTATCATAAGTAACATCATAATCTGGTATAGGAAATTAATTTTGCATAAAAATGTTTTAACATAAAAGAGGTCAAGGTATTTTTTTAAGGTATTTAAAGAACATTTACACAAATAATTTTTAGCTCACTAAATTGAAACTTTCAGAAAATCTTCAGAACATCCTTCATTTAAAATTATTAGAATAGAATTTGAAGAAACAGTGGTTAATTGGTCCAATTAATGGGTTTTTGATCGTTTTACTGGATGCTACTACCATAAAATACAATTATTATATGATTTACTTTATACTTCATGATTTAAAAAAAAAATTGACGTTATCTATTCTAAAAAAAAGCATGAACAGTTTCGACATACATATCTAAAAATAAGAAGGTACCTTCTTGAATTTGAAATACGCATATAACGTGCTTATTTTTTATTTGAGTTATATTATCTGTTATTATTGCTGATTATCAATTTATTAGTGTTTTTTAATAAGCAGTTATATTCACGTTGTATTATGAGAGAGAAAAAAGCGTGCGATATTCAAATTCCTAACCTCTAAAAAATAAAGTTTTTCGGTGTATGCAATAAAATAGAAATTAGAGATGTATTTTTAGTTCGCATGAACATATTCTGTTTATAAACTTGTATGAAGATTCCGTTGATTGTATATTCAAAATTATAAAATCAAATGTCACGCCTCAAAAAAAAAAATAAACCGCGAGTAGCGCGATCGAAAATACTAGTTTTATGAAATTTTTAACTTGGTAAGAATAGAAAACTTGTTTTCGTAATATTTGTATGCCCCTTTGAGTTTTAAGAAAGGCTTGTTTGAATGCTGAATTTCAAATGAAACTTACTTAACCAGAACTACAAATTTCAAAAGTGGCAAAGCGAAAATCCCTCAATCCCTCCTAGCATAAAAATCAAACAGCCCGCACGCCGAGTCCTCGTCTCCCCGCATGTCCGCGACTTCAATCTCCCACCTCCTCCCCTCCCACGCTTTCTTCTCCGCGCGCGCGCGCGGACCTCGGTCTACAACTACACACATATATATACTCTCGACCTGCGGGCGGTTTTCCTCCTTCTCGTGCCTTCCGCGCACTCTGCAGCACCTCTCCTCCATTAAGCCGGCGAATTAAATTACTGAAATTACACCCCTGGGCAGGAAGTGCCAGGTGGAAAATCTGCGAGGCGCGGCTGCCCCGGCAACGAGATTAAGATTCTCCCCCGTCTTCCCTTTACATTAACCCCTTAACTCTTCTCCGCAGTGCAGCGCGGCGCGGCGCACGTCTTGGTGGAACACGCCCGGTATAACTCGCCGGTTAAGCTGATACTTACGCCGACTGCCACGCAATATTAGCCTCGGCTGCTGCTACTGGTTTGCGCAACTTTCCTGGCCGAGCGCGGCCGGCGGGAATTTACGATTAAATTTTTGTTCCGCCCGATGAGCCTTATTCGGGACTGCGCGAACGCTGACTTTGCCCCTCAAGTGGAGAGTTAATTTTTTTCACTACTCGAAGGCTCAGATTTTTCAAGCTTATTTTCGTTGATAGTGATTATTCATCACTGTTTACATTATTTTTCAGCTACTAGTTGATTTAAAATTGCATTATAATGTTTAAAGAATCAATAGTTACATACAATTATTTTGTATTGTCAATAGATTTTGAACCCAAGAATTTTGTAATATAAGTGTAGCATAAAAATTAAAGATATCAAATTGTAATTGTGCTGAGTAGTAAGCAGCAGCTAATAAAAATTCAACAATTTCGTACTGAAAAATATCTTAGTTTACTTTCGTGATTTAATCTATGAAGGTTGGCTAACGAGAAAAATATTAAATGCTTGTTCAAACTTACGCTAATCCTTAATTCTTGAAGTATCTCGAGCGAAAGATTGAGTTCTTGAACTGTCGTCGTTCCGAACCTTTAAAAAATCAAGCTTAATGAAGCTAGTTAACTTTTCGCTTTATTCATTAAGCTCTTTTATTGAGTTTTACAAATTATAAAATTATTACTTAAGAGGATATCTTTGGTATTTTGCGGATCCATGAAAAATATGACGGATAATAATGTTTCCTCGATAATATTAACTAGTTAATTAATAATATATTAATTGTTTAATTAAATGAGTTAAAATATTATATAACTTTTATTTAAAAATAATTGCCTTACATTGATATGTTTAATTTTTATTTAAATGCATATTCAAATCAATTAGATTATTTTTTTATTTGTTTGCCATTAAGTGAGTGCATGAATAACCAGTAATATAAATACACTAATTTCAGAGAAATATTACGTTGGCAAATATTTATAAAATTGTATACACATATTACAGATTAACTGACTATAAACAATTAAAAATAATTAAAATTTGTTTAAGAAATATTATATAACACATGCATTAAATGAAGATGTTTTAAAAATCAATTAAACATCACCCGAACGATCGTTCTCATCTAGTATCCATAATTACTTCAATTCGAGCTAACTGACCATCCAACCGTATAAATTCCACTTCAGCATAAACAGATTAAACCCCTCTTATTAACGAGTAGAGCGCAAAGCATACCCAACACGCACTTCCGTGATTTTAAACCGATCCGCCATGGAGCTAGAGTCGCGCGGTCAGCCTGGTCAGTCGGGCAGCAGCAGCAGCACTCGAAAAAGCCTCTCACCGGGGCTGCCATTGCGCGTCGGGCACCAATTGTAAATCGCGTCGCTTTATCGCGCAGAAGAGAGGCCTACTGCAGGTCTGACCGCGACGTGGCTTATACCACTGGCGCGCGGTCGCGCAGCGGTCGAACTTGACTTTCGCGCGTGGAATTTGCAGGCGATGCGCACAGTGGGTGGTTTCGTGCTAGTGGGGGTTGCGTGTAAATATTAGCATGCTGTTTGAGATTAATTGATCGGATCGTGCTGTTTTTTTGTGTGATAAGTAAGCTTCAGGAATATATATCCTACAAATTTTTCAAAATCGGATAAAAATAGTTGATAGATAGATAGATACTTTGTTTTATCTTGACAAAAAATTTAAAACATAGTAAATTACATATCACATGATTTGTCATTGTATAAAATACCACTTCGACTTTGTCAGGTACGTAATGTGAAATTGGTAGTATATGAGATTGGCATGTGCGTGAGCTGTGATGAGCAATATCGTGGTTTTTAATTAAAAGCAAAAGTACAAGTATAAGTATGTAACAGAGTTTATAAGTATCTGTACTTAACTACTTTACTGTAAGTACTTGAGTACTTGACTAAAAGTACTTTTGGTCATGTACTCTAAAACTTGAGAATAGAACTTTTTGATTAAGTACTTAAGTATTTGATATAAGATAATTAAGTATCTTTGTATTTAAGTAGAATTTTCCAAATTCGGTACTTAAGTAAAATTACTTAAATTTTTTTGTACTCAAGTACAAAGATACTTAATTATCTTGTATCTTAATTATCTTGTACGGCTTTCTTGTTAAAGTAACGCCCATAACTGTGCATGTGTATTGATTATTGAGCGATTCCGCGGAAATGAGCCTGTCTTGATTTTAAAATGGCCCTTGAATATCGTACCTCGTCTTTGTAATGTATTTAAAGTGTGATCTTAGAATTAAATTAGGCCTCTTTTCCACGACACCCCTCAATGATTTCTCTGAAAATTGTTCGAAATACACGATCTTGTCACAAAAGAACGGTTATATTGCTTATGTTATTTAATTTTTTAAAATGTTCACTTTAGATTCGGAATCTACTGCAGTCGAACCTCGAACACTGCTCAACTAATTTTTAAGACCGTGTTACCTCGATTTTTTCAATGAAAAATTTTATGTTAATACAACAATATTAAGTTACCTTATAATTTAAAGCTATATAGAATCTTGATTTATTAACGTCATTAGCTGGCAGGAAAGTTGATTGTTTCGAGCAGTATTCGAGGTTATATTTCCCGACCACGATCAGTGTTCAAGGTTCGACTGTACTTTAGAAACCAATGTTTACACATTTTTTATTTATTTATTCTTGATTTTCAAGAGAAGCTAGGGTGAAACCTAATCTCATTTCCGTACATGGACGATTAATTTATTTTGTATTCCAGAACTTTTGACTGAGCTAAAAAGTAGTTTGTATTGTATGTTAAGCGCAAAGCTCTTTACTAATGAAAGTTTTATTGAAATACATTAAGCGGCTCTCGCGTGGTACACACAAACAAGCAGATGAACAGATTTAAATGTAGAAAGATACATATTTATAAGTATAATATACTAGCTGAATAATCTGAATAAGCTACATAATCTAGCTTTTATATTGTTAAAATACTAGTTACCCATTAAAAAAATCATTAGCACATGTAAGCTATAGCTACTGCATATCTAACCGTGAAATCCAGAAACACGCGATAATCCGTTACGTTCTCTCCTTAATTTTCAACCCACCCACTAATATTGGACCTACTAAATAAATAACTGAACGCAAAACAATTTCCGAATGAAAAGTACAAAAAAAGTACAAACTGCTCATCCATACGTGCAACCGTTACCCACTTGCTTGACGATAATATGATCGACTTTTGCACATGCATATTCACACAAACACATATATATGTACATTCATGCACATTCATGCACACGCACGTACACGCACATTCACTCAAATGCATTCATATACAAGTTTAATCGAACAGACAAACATCGACCTCCCCACCCACAGGCACGCTTAACTATAAGCAAACAAACGCACGGACATCTACACTCTCTCACGTGCACAATCCTGATGTATTAAAATTCGAGAGCAAAAGCCCACAAACACACACATCCACACAGAGCAAAGACCAGCCGAGTGCGCTCGCACTGCACCCATGACTGCAGCCCCCACGACGTGTAAAAGCCTGAAATGCTGCCACTGCGCCACTCAAGCTCGTCCCTCTCTCTATCTCTCTCTACCTACTGGACATCTATCCTCGCCACAAGCTCGTCAAGCTCGCCGACGGGGGCCTACCTGCCTGCCTGCCGGCCGGCCACGTGTACACACGCGCCGAGGGCAAACATATTCTAGAGCTCAGCCGCGCGCATCTCTCTCCCTCTCTCCCTCTCTCTCTCTCTCCCATTCTCAGGCGCATGTATGTGTATGTGTGTGTGTGTATGTATGTATGTGTGTGTGTGTGTGTGTGTGTGTGTGTATGTGTATGTGTGTGTCTGGGTGTGTGTGTGTGTATGTGTGTGTATGTATGTGTATGTGTGTGTCTGGGTGTTTGTGTGTGTGTGTGTGTGTGTGTGTCGGTGGCTAGATTGGGCGCTCGGCTCGATTCCGCTTTGTAGCCTCGTTGACAAGTACGCGGCAGCGCGGCGCTAAACCGAGGAGTTGCAGCAGCACCTCGGTTCACGGTGTATATATGTATGTATACATATATATGTGTATGGGGGTGTGGGTATGTACATATGTGTAGGTTCCCTCGGCTCTCGAATCTGATATCAGATAGCGAGCTGTCGTGTGTTCTCTGGAAGTATAGCAAGGTGTGCATAGGAGGTCTGGAGGGGTTGATGTGTTGTACAGTGGTACACTTTCATGTTCGTCGTTTTACAAATATAAGAAAGTAAATATTTTAACACATTTTGTTTTTTTTTGTTGAAAATGTAAGTACAGAAAAATTAAGAATTATTCTTAGTGGAAGTTTGCGAAATAACTCGGGAATTATTACTTATTCACATCCTCGGTATTTCTGACTAAACATGGTGGTTATCTACTTGCAAATATGAAAGTACGTTCATCATGTGTTTACACAGTCAATACTACATTATAATGAAACCTCATTAATAGCAGGGTAAATTGTGTTAAATACTGTTTAGATAGTTTATATGCATTGTAAAAAGTTGTCTTACATAAGTAAATTGCAAGATACGCATTTGGAACTTACTTTATCTTTAAAAGCAGAATACCCATAGTGTAAAATAATATAAAGTTAAATTAATTAGGTCTTTAAATTCGATCTATGAAACTTATACCATAGTTTCTTCACTGCAAGGGAAACTTAAAAAATGAATTCTAAATATATAAATTCAAAATATAGCGGTCTTATTAATATTAATATTTTTCTTCTAGTAAAAGGGTCAATAGTTTTTTAATTTAATGTTACTCTATGGTCTAAATACTGATACTATTACAGAACTAGTTTCTGATTAACTAAAGAGAGCATTTACTGATCATCTCTTATTTTTATGTAAATCATTCATTATTCATGATTTTTTTAGATCTTAAATATATAAATTTACATAGACAATAATTATATTTTAAGTCCTAAAACAATATTATGTAACAATAAGTTTGAGGTAACTATTATACGTATAAGAATAATCAAAAATCAAATTTTGATTAGGAAAAAAATCAATAAAGATGTAAGTTTCATATCGCTGCAAATAAAGGGAAGCACTCCACGTAAAAATCTCGTTTTTTCCTTTTTTACAGAAATAAATTGTTTTCTATGTAGAGAATATATTTCCAAAGTTCGGATTTAAATCCAATTTCTAAAAGCGTTTATAGTCAAGTTTATACGTGCGCGTCTAGTAGGTCGAAGTAGGTAATCGATCACTTTAAACGTGTTTTCTTCAAAATATTTTTTTTATTTTTTTTTAATTTTTTTGTGGAAATTAATACTGTTAATTTTTATGTGGAGAATGTATTTCCAAAGTTGTAGATTGAAATCGATCTCTAAATGGGTTTACCGTCAAATTAATGTTTGTGTGTCGAGCAGATAACCAAGAACTTTAAGCGTGTTTTTCTCAAAATAACGTTTTTAAATTGGCGGGATAATTCTATGCTCTTTTGAATGCATTTAAAATGAACAAATATACATAGAAAACAAAACAAATTGAGCCCTGAAACCTTTATTTTGACTGTAAATATTCAGAGTAATACTTATCTACACACACACACATACACACACACACACACACATATACACACGCATACATGTACATCCATACAGATATTTTCTAAAAATAGTGTATTTTGATTCCTAATGTCTCAAAAACCTTTTTTTACCATCACATAGCTTCCTCTGTGAGGAAAAAACGGCAACCACGACTGATTATACACATGAATTCGGCTAATGAGTCCTATTACTCGCCGAGAATCGCGGGCGATCGCGCATCCCGGTTAAAAGGGAAACTTTCCGCAGGCGAGCTCGCTGCACGCAAGAGATCGGCCGCGTTCCCTGGAACCTGGCCGCGAGAGCAATATTATCCCTGAATCATCCCTAACGAGGATGATATAGACCTCGAACGCCGGTAATCTCCTGCTACTCTCCACCGCCGCCCCGCCTCCTCCGCCTCCTGTTTTAGCTGCAGATTACTCGAGATTCGATTCCGCTCCGCTTGTAGATACAAACGGCAGATAGGCAGGCAGCGTCAGCGCTACGCTGTCGACAGTCACAGGACACCGTGTATCTTTGTGTGTGCACGTGTGTGAGAGTGAGTATGTGTGCGTTTATGAGCGAATGTGTGCGTGTGAGTAGATGTGTAATTTAATGTTTGTGTGAGTACGTGTATGTGTGAGTGTCTGTTCGTATGCGTATGAGTATGCTTGTGTGCGTATGAATGTGTGTGAGTACGCGTGGGTGAGAGAGTGCGGATGTACGTGTAGCGGAATCCTCCGTGTAATTCAAAACCTCGTATCTATGTAGAGCGTCGACGGGCTAGTTTCGTTATCGGCACTGCAGTAACGTTCTAAGGATGGGTTATATGTGTGTCTAGGTGCGACCGTGTGCTTGACATTTTCGGGTTCTTGCGGCTTCGCGCGCGATGAGATTGGAGACGAGTCGATGGAAATGGCGCCGGATTTTCCGTGGGTTTTCTCCGTGTATAGTGCCTCGTTCTCGTTTCTTCGAGAACGCGCGCATTTGCATGGAAATTATTCGCTTGCAGCAGGTAGATTGGATTAGAAGCACTAATGATTTTCTTCTTGGTTTTGTTAAGTTGGAGAATGTGTTAGACTGTAGATGACTGTAAGCCGGTATACTTAACTAACTGATGCATTTATTTAATCGATAGTTAAAAGCTCAATGTCAAATATTATAATTAATTTAGTAAAATGTAGTATGATTGTATGCATTTTCGTTATAGTAAATCGATTTTATTGTGTTATTCGTCAATTTTATTGAACAACATGCTATTTTTAGTGTTATATACCGAAGCGATGAATCGTCCTTTTCTAAATCAAATTAAAAAGTAGAATATTATGTTAAAAAATCGTACTATATGGAGGGAGCGTCGCTTTGTATGAATATTTAAACATTATTCGATGTTGATTTTTAAATTTTTAATCTAAAAGTAAGAAAATGTTTGATACTATTTCTATAACTCTTTTATACGTACACATGTATATCTAGACGGTACCTCAGAAACAGATTGACCGATTAAACTGGAATTTTTACAGTAGCTTCTACTACACTCATCGTTGGGAAATATATTGGCGCGAATCGGACTACAGTAAATGTTTCATTAATAAATATTATACAAATAAAGGTGAGTCATCAATAAACATGAGTCAACAAAGTCATATGGACTGAAATTCAAAAAAATTAAAGTTATAAGTTTCTTGTTTTTGTTTCAAAAATATAAAATATGTTCTAAAATTCTACAAAAGGACTCTATGCGAATGGAGTTAAATGTGCTTTATCAAAATTTTAATTTTTTCACTAAATTGTTGTTGTTCCGTGCGCATACTGCTTTTTTGTAGACTTCTAAAACATTTCTTTTCATATTTCTAAGAAAAAAAAACAAGAAGCTTGTAGCTTTAACTTTTGAAAATTTCTGTCAATATTATTCTTTAGATAAAAAAAACGTTTTTTTGTAGTCTTTGACTGTTGAGTCGCCTTAAGTAATCTGTATGTAGCAAGAACATTTCAGAAATTTAATAGATAAATCGCTATCAAAACAGGACCTAAAAAGTCGATGAAAGTAATAAAAATTGAGCAACAAACATTACTTAAAAATTTCTCTATATTGACATAAAAACGGGAAAAATAAATAAGTTGGAATCTTTGAGAATTAAATGAACAACAATATTATAATAAAATTTTTTTGAGTAAATCGTTTTGCTCTTTCTTTTTGTGAATACAACGTTTTTATCTCTAATATCCAAAAGAGTTTATCCAACATTTTTCTCAAACAGAATTAATTTTTGTATGCAAACGCGAGTAAAATTCTGGAAACACTTTACTCTCGAATAAAACGTGAACCCTCAAGATTCCACAGCATCTAAAACTTAAGCGCGCACTCCACATGCAGCTGGCAGGAAGCGAACGTCGAGATCTTCTCGCACCTCAACCACAAGCAGCGCAAGCACACACATATACACGTACATAGTTTGTACGTGCCCATAAAAGTGGTGCGCCTTGGCGGCCTGCCTCCTTCTTTATTATCCCCTCGACGAAGTCACCGCGATTACCTCGCGCGTTCGCTCGCGTCCCTTCGCTTAGGCGTCGCCGGCTATAAATCATAAACAAGAGCCAATGTGCATCTCAGGGGCTTATCGGGGGGTGGGACACGTTGAGCCCCGCGCGTCGACTGCCGACATTCGTCTTACCCTGGAGAAACACTGTGTAGAGCGTTAGAGGAGCGGAAATACGTAGAGCGAAGAAAGAGGTTGATGTGTCTTTTGTTGTATATTGCGTGAATTGTGTTAAATAAAAAGTTTATTCTTTCAGAATAAATATATATTGATGAAGTAAAATAATAATTTAATAGTTAATTAATTAAAATTATACAAAATATGTACATAGTAACCATTAATTCTACAAAAGGTCTTAAAGAGAAGATTTTTACAACTTGAATCTGATAATAGAGTTTGGTAATCCTCCTTTTTAATTTACTGCAATTATAAACAAAAAATGAAACAATATCTTTACATCTAAATCTTAAAAGCATAATCTATAGACATGTAAACGATATTATGACAACTGCTAAAGCGTAACTCCTCAACGGATGCATCGGTTTCGATAATTCTCTTTTTATATGATAAGGTATGTTCCACTGGTGGTCCCATACAAATTTCAAGTCGATACTGGGACAATACTACAAGTACTGGCCTATCAAAACGCATTTTCTAAAGCCTCATTTAAGGGGGAACACTTGACAATACCTTTAATTTCACCGTACAAAATCTCAAAATCTTGATCCAGCACGTTAAAGTGATAAAAGTCGACCAAATTTCTCCAGGATAGGAATATTACTTTTCAATACATTATTTATGGTATGAATACAGGAAATTAATTTTTACTACATAGACAAATTTTTACATACATATTATTATTATTATGAAACAAAATTTTCATTTTACACATTAGGACACAAGTATACCTTATAATTCCGGGTTTTATCACCACATGGATGCAAGATTTTTGTAATCATATACAAATTTATCATCCATTTTCTATTCCATATACATGACCAAATCTGGAGTATCACTTAGCGTCTGTAGTAGGTACTTGCCAACATTGCACTGACTATGGCTTACTGGCAAAGTACTGGATCCGAAACGCTATTATATAATTTTATCAGTATTTCTTAATAAAAACTTATTCTTAACTTTTATTTACATTCAAAATATATATTCTTTTTTCTCAAACATTTCTCTCTTTCGGACGTTATTTTCGCATTAATTTTCTTTCGGAAGGTAGAAGACTGTTATAATACAGTCACCTAACCGAATTGGAGAAAGCGGAATGACAAAAGTCCGTTTGAGTAGTATATGGGTTTATAGGTCCTGGAGTTCAATAGATTCTCTTTAAAATAATTATTATTATTATTAATAGTAATGGTAAGCAGCAACGGTACCTGCAGGGCAACATCTATCACATAGTCTTTATGTCGGCTGTATACGAGCTTGCATCATCAACATAGCTATCAGAACTACTTGTTGGGACTTAGCTATCCATAGCTCTGAAGGCCATAGCCTTGTTCACACAGTCACGTCATCTGTCTCTATTGTTTCCGAGTTGCATCCAATCCTCCACATAACGAGCTATTTCTCGTAGGTCCATTTTAATATTGCCTCCCACCTTCATCTTGGTCTACCTGGGCTCTTACTCCTGTCGACTCCCCTACGAGCATTCTCGTGTATTTCTTGGTTATATCAAATTCTCCATTCTCTAATAATCTCATCTATTTTTCCCCCAAATATTTTCTAAGGACACTATTCTCAAATACTTTAAATCGATTTTCTTCTCGTTTATTTAACGCCGAGGTTTCGCATTCGTATCGAAGTATTGGCATTATGATTTTTCTATATATTTCTAATTTAGTTTTTCGCAGTAGTAATCGTGATTTTAGTAAGTTATTTACCGAATATAGGCATGCATTTCTCGAATATAGCCTCTTTTTGATTTATTTATGAGTTTCATGTTTGTGGTCTATTATCGTGTCAAGGTATTTAAAGTCGTCTACTTTCTTGAAAGTTTTGCCGGAGACTTTCAAGGTATCAGCCATCTCGGGCCCTGCTGTGCTAGTAACCATGTACTGGGTTTTCTCTTCGCTTATTTCTAGGCCAATTTATTTAGCTGTTTTTATTTGTCTACGTTTTTTATTACAGTTTCTCTGTTTTTTCCTATAATGTCTATGCCATCTGTGTATGCTAGCAATTGTGTTAGGGAACCATTTATTATAATTTCCTCTTTACTTTCTTGTACTGTCCTGGCCACGTATTCTAAAACTTAGTTAAATAGGAGGGTTAATAGAGCATCTACCTGCTTTAGCCCGTTGTGAACGTCAAATGGCTGGGATAAACTCTTACCTGACCTGACTGCTATGCCCCGACTGTTATCTAGGCACATTCTGATTAAGTTGACCAACGTTTTTGGTATCCCTAGCAGTACTAGGATGTGAAACATCTTACATCTTATTATTGAGTCTTACGCTTTCTTGAAATCAATGAATAATTGGTGTACCGTTTCTCCGTATTTCCATTTCTTTTCGAGAAGCTGCCTAACCATGAACATCTGAATGTTTGTTAACCTGTTTCTTCCAAATTAACACTGGTAGGGGAGAACGGGGTAATGCCGGTCACTGACTAATTTCGGTCACTCATATTTTCAATAATCTAAACATTGTTAGGTAATAATTCGAATAGTATATTAAACGCAACATAAAATGCATTTAATCTAATGTCCAAATAACCTTCTATTCAGTTTTATTAAGGAATTATACACAATCGAAGGTCTACAGGTCTACATTTTTATAAGAAGTCTAGTCTATAAAATAAGCTTTTATACATATCATTTGTTACTTTTGGCAGTTACTTTAAGCAACTTTATTAATTTAAACAATCGAAGAATACGAAGTAGTGAAAAAAAGAGTATAAACCTTTTGTTTTTTTGTCATTTCAATTTAAATTACTAAGCAGAATTGGGGTAATATCGGTCACAATGTTATTTATATGACACTCCCGAAAGTGAGGCTAAGAAAACATTGCACTGCGCTCTCAAGTAGGGCAACTTTGCTTAAGTGTTTTTGATTGAACAGTGGTTATGTGTTACATATTTCACTATGCAAGTACGAATAATAACGGGACTGATCATATGAAGGTTCATTTAACTGAATTAAAGAAATTTTTCAACTATAAAAGTAACTTTTTAATAGTGACCGGAATTGTACCAACGCTGACCGGTATTACCCTTTGATGTGGAGTAAATCGAGTCAAAATGCTTTTTTTTATGTCGTCTTATAGCTTCGATATCTTACATTTTTATATTAAAGCAATAAGAAATATTTAAAGTCAATGGTTTGAACTAACAGAATAATTATTTAAAGTTAATAAAAAACATTTTGAAAGTAGAAATAACAAGCATGTTTGCTTGGGTGACCGGCAATACCCCATCATCCCCTAATCCCGGAGGATTTCTTCCGCGAGAGGTATGAGTCTATCTAGCAGTACATTAGAGAGGATTTTGTAGCCTGTATAGATGAAAAATGCCTCTATAGTCATTAGTTTGTTTTATCTCCTTTTTTGTGTATTGGGACTATGAATAGGTCTCTCCATTCTTTGGACATTATTTCTATCCCTCATATGGTTAAAATTAAATTAGACTTATTTTATTAAGTGGTTCCCCTCCCTGTTTAAATAGTTCAGCCCGTAAATGATATATTTCAGGGGCTCTATTGTTTTTTAACTTGTTGATTGCCTTGCAGACCTCCTGTAGGCCGGATTGCTTAATTTGTTGTTCAGCAGTATGAATTTCGTTACAGTCGAAAGTGGTTTGTTGTTCGTGTACGTTTAGGAGCTCGTCGAAATAATTTTTCCATATATTTAGTAGTTTATCTGTGTCCGCTATAAGGTTCCCGTGTTCGTTTCTTAGGAAGTTAGTTTTACTTTGGAATCCTTTCCTTATTAAGTTTATACCTGTATACATTTCCTGAATATTATTTCTATTACTGTTTTTTTGTATTGCTGAGATTTTATTTTTTTCCCCACCTTCGATTCTTATTCCGAAAAATTCAGTTGGCTTATTCCCTTATATTACGGTAATATGAGGAGGTGTATTCCACTCCTCGTATTCCTCGTCAAATCACGGTTTTTGCTTGTTCTTCTTCCGCTGACCTAACACGTCCTAGCAGCTTGTCTTATAGAACATTTAATATTTTCCGAGGTACTTTCGATGTCATTCCCTACCTCCGGGTCACCTAACCTATTGTTAGCCGATACATCCAGTTTATTTGAAAGTTCCTCCTTACATCTAGTTTTAATTAGCGGGTCATTTAATTTTTCAAGATTAAATTCCTCTATTTGGCATGTTATTTTTATTTACTAGTATACGAGCCTTAATCTTGGCTCTAACAAGAAAATGATCTGAATCGCAATCGGCTCCACGGTAAGTTCGAACGTCAAGAATGCCAGCGGACCACCTTTGGTCAATTAACACGTGGTCGATTTGGTTAAGTGTGCGGCCAACGGAACCTCTCCAGGTTACTTTGTGCCTGTCTAAGTGAATGAAACGTGTGCTTTTGACTATAAGATTCTTAGACGCGGAAAAATTAATTATTCTCACTACATCATCGTTACTCACGTCATGTAAACTTTCTTTCCCTATGGTCGGTCTAAAATTTTCCTCCTTTCCAGTTTTCGCGTTAATACGAGTATCTCCTAGCAATATTTTTGCATCATAGGTTGAAAATGTATCAAACATCGGCTCTAGTTTTGTGTAAAAGGCGTCTTTGACTGTATCGTCCGTGTCCTCCGTTGGGCAATGGACATTAATAAATACGTACTTGTACCATTGGCTTTTGACGATTAGGACTCTATGCGATCATCAATAAGTTTAGAATTAATTCTCGTGCGCATTACACTATTACTTATCAAGAAGCCCTTCCCTAGCTGTCCTGCCTTTTCCAATCCGATATATAAAAGTATGTATTTATTCATATACTTTGCGTCCGGGCCTCCTCGTCGACTGACCTGCTGTAGAGCTACTATATCTAATGTATACCTATCTGCCTCCCTTCTTAATTAATACCTCTAATTGCCAGTCCTGAGGTGAGCTACGCACGTTCCATGTGCCCACCTTTAACTCAGTTATGGTTCTTTTGCATGATTCTTCCACGATAGTCGCCTCCCGGACATCCAAACAAATAGGGGACATCTTTATGTCTGTATTTTCTCAGAGACGAATTCATGATTTATATTTGTGATTCACTCGTCGCGTTGAATTAGGTGGTAAATCCAGTATAGGTTCATCACACCTACTACCCTCACTGCGTGACCTGTGTCATATTTGTAGATGCTCCGCGTTGGATCATATTGGTGACCGACCCGGTGTAGGTGCATCACTCCTATGACCTGCTCTTTCTCTTACTTTTTTTCTTCTTTTTTTGGTTGTTAGGTTTAGGATTGACCTGGATGAGGGTGCATTAGGAGGGGTAATGGTGGGAGATGTGGTCCGTTTTCCTTCGATTTAGCGTCGCGATTTACAGCCTACACAATATCTGCACACACTCACTGTACAAAGTATTGAATCTAAATGTAGTCTAAATTTTTATCGCGCGACGTTTCTGTCCAACAGTATTCCGCAGACTGACGTGTGACAGCTGAGGAATAAGAAAGATTCAGCTCCACTGGCTCTAAAAAAATGAACGGGCTTTCGCTGCATTGCTGCACATGGCTCTCGCGTGTTTCTTCACTTTCTCGCAGTAATTTTTAGCTCGTGTTACTTTTGATCGTAAAGTTGAGCATTCGTAATAAATAATGATTGAAAAGTCGTCGTCGATAAATTAAAAATGGAATGACGCATATCTTTCGTTTTTTTAAAGAAAAACTCGCATAGCTTTAAATGAGAAGTAAGATAAAAATTATAGTTATGAGAGTTATATAATTTTAACTAAAATTCACATTAAAATGATATGGATAAAAAATAGGATAGCGTAGATTTTCAATTAAATCACAAGTGAAGTATCATATTTTATAAATAGAATAGCGTGGATTTTAAATTAAATCACAAGTAAAGTATCATAGATTATAAATAGAAAACCGCAGATTTTAAATTAAATCACAAGTAAAGTATCATAGATTATAAATAGAATACCGCAGATTTTAAATAACCTACGCAAGTTAAATATTATCTCTAGAAAGTAATAGACGTTTACGCGAACTGAAAATTATACTTGCTCATATTGTATAAGGAATGTAATATTATAGGGAAATGCAATATTATTGTAGTTGATTATAGTTATTGGGGCTGACGTTTCTACCCCTGTGCTATGCAAGTGCGTCGGTCTCTTTTTTGACCTGCCGAGTAATGTTTACTAAAGAAGACCGGTAGTAAAGGGATGCTCAAGTTTTACGGCTCTAGACTGTGCGCCTAGACGCTGGGTAACTTGGGGTCCGTGGCCTCGCGATATATACATATATATGGTAAAATTAATTAATCTATTTATTTATTTAAGCCAAAATTACATTTACATAAATAATAGTTTACATAAGAAAACAATTACAATGTAAAAGCCTACAGAGGTATAAAAAATGCATGTTCGAAAAAAGCTTCACAGAACTTAAAAATAACTTAAAAATTAACTTAATAATATAACTTAAAGTAGAGAGGAAAAAAGTAAAACTAAACGTAAACGAACGTATTACAATTTTGTCCCATTTCATAACGTTATATAAATTATATTTGTATTTTTAAACAGGTTTATTAATATATGTTTGATCTAACCCAATATTTTAGTCTTTTTTTAAAATTAATATTATTAAAACTCAAAATTTTGAGATCATTTGGTAATAAATTAGAAAATCTAATTGCGACAATATAGCTACTTTTATTGCTTACCGTTTTGGTGATATTTGGTATAGAAATACTCTTCTTTCTGTTTTTTTTATCTAATTGTATGAAAATTTTTTGTAGATCTTCATAATGGCATAGTAATGAATTGAAAGTGAAGTTTTGTTCAATATTTATGGGATGATTGTACGTTACAAAATTATTTTCGTTTACTATTTTTAATAACTTATTCTGAATTCTTTGCAAAAGATCACGTTTGTTTCTATATGCACCTCCCCAATTTGATTTTCCTTAAATTTCATAATAATATTAAATAATTAATTAAAAAGTCAATACAATGTATGTAAAAAATTTTCTCCGTAGTAAAATTCAATTTCCTGTATTCATACCATAATTAATATATTGAAAACCAATATCTCCAACCCGGGATCACTTTGGTCGACGGGCATGGGATCACTCGGAATCACGTGGGCAGTGGATTAGGAGCTTAATAACTATGTTGATTTTATATGCCGTGCTGGATCAAGATTTTGAGTTTAGTTTACGGTGAAATTAATGATATTACGAAGTATTTGTAGTAAAAAAATCCAGAATGATTGCTTTTGAAAGGAAAAATTTTGATGGACTCATACAAATAAATTTTGTTTTTAGATTCAAAAGTGGTGTGCCCCCATAAATCGGTGATATGTAGGTCAATTCAGCTGGTACCTAACATAACACTAATATTCTTCAGTTTGCGTGGTATATTTAACATGAATATGATCATTAACCCTTAGCAACCCTGGTGAAATTAGACTGCACATAACCAGAGAGGTGGTGTCCATGAATCCTCACGCTTATATTGCTCAAACATCAGGCTGTATTCATACTATTGATAATATTTAATTTATAAGGTAAGATTATTTGTAAAATGAATAAAATCTAAAATGTGTTGAATAATTTTATTGTAATATTTTCTAATTTTTATTAAAAATGTAAATATTAGAAACAAACGTTTTATTTATTTCTTTACGTGCCAAATTATTGATTATTTTCTAATTAGTTGATATTATAATTCCAAACTGCACATAATAGTTGTAATAATATTTAGCGAGTCTACACAAAGATTAAATGGTTAAGAATATAATACTTACGCAGTTAGTTATCACTTACTCAATTGCAAGTGAGATCTAGCAAACACCACTCCGGTACTATATGTCAAAAATCATAACGAATATTTCCTTACGTACGAAATATCCTTGATTATATTGATTCTTCTTATTGTTAATTTATAATTGAGTAATATCACTTGTCGAAAATGTAATACCGATAAAAATTAATGTATACAATAGAATTGATATACTAGTATAAATCTTTTTCCTTTGGGCGGAAAAGTTATGTAGCGTATCCAACTTTGAATTATTCTTTGAAATCACGAAAATAATCGACCATCTTAAATCTGACTTTTCAGTCTCCAAAAATAATCTCTTCTCTACGCTTTACTTCGGGAATTCGGAAACAATGTATGCAGAGAGAGAGAGAGAGCGAACGGAGAAACAAAGAGAGAGAGAAAGAGAGAGGGAGAGACTCGTGGAAAATGGCAAAAGAGAAAAGGAGTAGGACGTACCGAGTGCTATGTCGGGAGAAAAGGGAGTAGCAAAAGAATCTCGCGATAAAAATTTACGAGGGCGAATGCGAATCCAATGCGACCAGTTAAAGGCAAGGAATATCCAGGAGAACGCGCCGCGGAGAATGCCACGAACTATCTATTATTTATCGCCGGCCATAATTCACCTTAGACTCGTCCAGAGCATGGAATAAACAATGCGCGACTACGCGAAGCGAGACAGAGAGAGATAGAGAGAGAGAGAGAGAGAGAGAGAGAGAGAGAGAGAGAGAGAGAGAGAGAGAGAGGGTGGAGTTCGGACTGACTGGCTGCTGAAGGACCACTTTTTTCTGCGGCATCGCATCTAGTACCGTCTCGATTTCATTCAACTCTTTCTATATCCCTCTCTCTCTCTTTATCTCTCTCTTGCTTCCTTATGCTCGGCTTCGGGAAAGCGCTATGAGATCTTTAAACAATTTTATTGGTAGGATACTGAGCGTTTTAGTGCGAAGGAGGAAAAGGACGGGAGCTCGAGCGAGCGAGCGACTATCGTAAAATCCGCGTGGACAAGATGCGATTGATTTAGCGTCGACTCACGCAGGAAGTAAGATCGAGAGCGCACGGGAATGACGATTGGACTGGGAAGATGCGTTTTATTAGATGGGGCTGCTGCTGCTGCTACTAGATGGCTATCGATTTCGCGTATCGAATTGCTGCAAGGCATCTTTGAAGTTACGTCGCGCGTTTAGCTGAATTTAGAAGCAATAACGCTATAACTTAATTATCTCGTTTGTTTCTGATGTAATGTACAAACGATGCAGTATAGATATGTACGTAGCAAATTGGCTGATATTGCTGAAAGTTAGTGAATCTGAACTAATAATGAAACTAAGATACATAAAAATTGGTGTATACTGCATTGTAAATTAAGTATGTTGATTAATTATTAATTATTTACTAACTTCCCAAGAAGTTATTAATTTTCTGCAATTTATTCTCTTGTTAAGGCATTCTGAATTACTATTTTTATTTAGAAAATTGCGATATTCTGGGGATTTATCATACAGATATTTTATAGTCAATAATTTAATTACCAGGATTGGAGAAAAAATGGATTACGATATATTGATTAATCCTTTAGATCGTATTCTTCAATCTTCTACAATCCTTGGATTGTATTAAATATAAATCATAATAAGCCTTGCGGCACCCCTTATAGAGAAAGCAATATATCACTTTCAGGTTCACAACAAGAATTACTGAATTGGGTGAATGTGGATGATCTAATAATTGTGATTACATATTTCAACAAAACAAAAGCGCTACCGATTCATTGACTCTTAGCTTTCTCAAACTAAATAAACTGTTCCAATACGAAATTTTTTGTTTTAATTAATTACTTTAAAATGCTATATCTCTTTATAATTAATAGCTTAAAAAGGTGTTTTTCTAACGGTTTTTGAGTGAGTAAAATACTTGTTATTTCTTTTTAATATCTGTTTAAAGTAAATAGCTTTTAAGTAATTATTAAATGTAGCTGTTAAAATTAAAATGTTATTGTTAGTGTCAATGGTGTATCAATATATTTTGTCAAAAATTTATGTAGTAATTTATCTACGTGGTTAATGTGGATATTTATTTGTGGTGATTGTTTCATTTTCCATTATTCTTCCAAGATTTTTAGGCTATGACGGTATATCAAAAGAAAAACTTTAACAAAAATTAAACATTTAATTTAAATTACAGTTTTACACAATACGTTAGAGGTACTGTTATACTATTGTTTTTAATTTAAAAATTATTTATAAATTTTGCTTCCTTAAAAGGCAATAAAAATTATGCATGGGCAAAGAACTTAGCCAAAAGACAGCTAAAAGTTACCAATTTTACTAATTAGCTGAATTTATTTAAAAGATTTTCTATCATATGTTTCCAAGATATCACCGTTTAAACATAAAATGAGGTCTTCGAGTATAACAAAAGAAGGTAGATATTAAACTTATTAAAAATTTGCAGTCGAAAAAGATAGGTAATTTTATCTGCATTGAAACTGAAGTGATCATATTATTTCTGTCATACCGAAATAATTTACTTTATCGATTTTAGAATATCACAAAATAGAAAAACGTTATAAAACAAAAACGAGTCGATGAATCTAAAAATTTCTTTTCAATTTCAAATCTTCATTAAAAACCAAGAAAAATAAGCCTTGTTGGTAAAAAATGACTGTGCCACTCTCGAGATATAAGAGATCCAAAAAAATTTTTTTTAAATAAATAACTTTAAATATCTTGGTATATAAAGGTCGTTATAATCTGGGCAAATAACTCATCCAAGAGATAGTAAAAAACTACCTTTTTTAGAAAGTTTCAGATCAAATGCTGCCGCTTTGCTCCAGTTATCGCTGGTGACAGAAAACCGATTTTTTTACAAAAACATTTTTTTCTTGTCAAAAGAAAAAGATCAAGTCTCAAAAATTTTACTGAATATTCTTCTCCATATTCTTAATCATCTTAAAATTAAAAGTTAAAATTCCATCTTCTATTTCCCATACATCCCCGTTTAACCAAAAATGACATTTTCTTGTATAACAATAAATTAATAATAATTAAAATTCCCTACAAAAAAAAATCACAAGTTCTTAAGCTTATGATTATTATCCGGAGGTGAAATAACATTTTAATTTCAGTCTAAATACTTTTCAGTACTACGTTGTCTTCATTTTTAAAAACTAGAAAATTATTTTCTCAGTTAATACTTTCAAGGTTAAACCTCTCAGATACAATTTATACCTGCAAAGAGTATATAAATCCTTAAGGACGTACACCGGCTAATCGATTTATTATATATTTGCTTTAAATTTTGACAGAATGTTATTAATAGTATTATCTATGCATCCCGCAAAACTATAAAAACCATTCCGGTATCCAAATGGAAATATTCAATATCAAAGTTGTGAATCTTAACACGTAAGATATAGCTTAAGCATGTGCTAAAGAGATATTTTAATTTGTAACCGCATAAATGAATTATATATTTCCCTGAAAAGCTAATATGTTATAAAGAATTACTACCTATATTACGCAAAACAAAAAAATCTATAGTTAGCGGTCCCCTTTTAAAGACATGACTAAGTAAACATTGCAGCCTGTGTTATTAGTATATCTATATTGTGGTACAGTCCGTAGAAAAGTTTATACCGCACTTTAGTTTTCTGTCTTATTTCAGAAATTTTGGGTTGCTTTTAATATATTAATATTTTAATTTATAAATTGAACACATTAAGTTATAAATAATGCCGTTTAATGATGATTTGAAATATAAACTAACTTTTTAACATTATTATCGCCGGTGAACTACCTTAATAGAAGAATACTTGACTTGGTATGAATTACTCGGTAAAATCCAAAATGCACTAAGCGGGCGTCGCCACTACATACCGCGTTCGAAAAGCCGAGAGAGCTCCATACAGTGGAGTGGAGAAAGATGGAGAGCCCTTTGAATCGTGTGCAGACACAGCGGCTTTATTGTTTTTCTTTTACTCCCGGCAAACGCGCTCGGCTTAAATGCCTGCGGTCGAGAGAGAAAGAGAGAGAGAGAGAGAGAGAGAGAGAGAGAGAGAGAGAGAGAGAGAGAGAGAGAGAGAGAGAGAGAGAGAGAGAGAGAGAGAGAGAGAAGGGGTAGAGAGAGAAGGGGTAGAGAGAAAGAGAGAGAGAGAGAGATGAGAGAGAGAGAAGGGAGAGAGAGAGAGAGAGAGAGAGAGAGAGAGAGAAGCCGTACACGCGGCGGCGCATTACACGTCGAGCTCTTTCACTTTTCGCGTTCGTTATTTATAGGCAATTTCCCAGAGTTCCGATAGGCCCTATCCGTCTCTTTTTATCTTCAGGCTCTCTCGCCGTCTTTGTGTCGCTGTTTTCTCTTCACTCGCTCGTCTCGCATCTTTGTCTCTCGGCGCTGCTTTCTGTAGCTTAATTTTTCTGCGTCGTCGGGTTTTTTTCTTTTTTCCTGATGTGGTGTCGGTTCACAATGTTGCTGGTCATTTGGTACGTGCCAGGAGGTTGGTGGGTGATATCGATTTCCGGAAAATGGAAGTTTTTGCTTATGTTTTTGCTTTGCGATAGCTGCAATGTATTATTTTCAAAAAATATTATTAGAAATGAAGTTAATTTAAGTATCATTTTAATATAGATACTTATATGGTTATGTATTATATAAAAAGCCGTTGTCAATTCATTAGCACTTAGCTTACTCAAACTAAATTAATTGTTCCAATAAGAAATTCTTTAATCTAATAAATTAATTTTAAACTAGCTACAGCATTCGCTCGCTGACGATCGCTCGTATAAATTAAAATTAAAATAGCAGAATAATTATAGAATCGTTGTATGCAATACTGTCTATTAACAACAAATTATCTAATTATATTCAATAATTCAATACGGGTGTGCCAAGCGAGCTTACGGCTAAAGATGTTAAACTTGGAAGCATGTTTAAATATAAATAGATAATGATAAGCTAATATATATTTTCAATCAATACGTGAAATCATTGGCGCGGGTGCTTAGTTGCATGCCTGTAGGGGTTTTAGAGTGAATCTAAGAGTTATTTAGTTTAATTATATTATTTTTTGTTGAAAAATAAAATGACTATTTATTAAGATGATTCATGAATGTTGATGTATGAATTTATATATTAGTTTTGTAGTTTAACATTTAGTGGGTCATTAAATAAACTATCTATGATTATACATATATCATAATTTTAAGTTGCAATATTTTTAAACATTTTAGTTTAAGGGACCTTTAATTTTTGAAATTATAAATCCCGATACTGTAACACGAATTTTAACTTAATTATTACATTTTTAAATTTTAATTTAAAAGTAGTTGTTAAAAAAAATTAAAACAAACATAAATAAAATAAATTAATAAATTAAAATATAAAAATAATAATAATTTTTTAATTATACAAAATATGTATTTATGTACTATGATAGTAATCGTTCTACTTTTAAACTCTTGATGAAAGAGGTCTTTTATTATAGAATCATAATACAGAAGAAATAGAGTGTAATTTATATTTCTAAAAGACCACGTTACTGGTCTCTGTAATGTCGACTAAGACTGGAGATTAGGCATCAAAATTAAAGAATATCAAATAAAAAAAAGATAATAAATCTGTAATTGCATCTCAGAAGCAATGTAAGATATTCTAAAAGAGAGTATTTTACTGCATATTGATTAATTTCTGATTTAATTTGTTTATCTTTCTTATATAAATAAATGATTATTCAATAATCTTTATGTTTTCAAATTGAAAGCAAAAAAAATCGTCAATTTATGATATACATCGATTTGCACTTCATCAGCATTATTGCTCTCATTTTGCTAAAAATCAATATCTTTATTATAAATTAGTGGCATTATTTATCATGAAAGATATTCAAAATGGTATTTTGGTTTCAAATAACAACCAAATTTTGTGAAATTTGAACCAGTCAATGCTTACGCAAATTTTAAGTGCATACTATGTGGTTCTTTTTCTAAAAAACTTATTTTACTTCGAGTAATTATTTAAAATATAGAATTCAATACACAGATTCCAGTATAGTATATTATGACACTGTTGTGGGAGATGGTTTTCTACCTTGCTCGAGGGTTTTCGCACGAGCGAAGCGAGTGAGAAAATCGAGCAAGGTAGAAAAATACCTCCCACAACAGTCTCATACGATATTTTATAGCACAACAACCTCAAAATCGACAATAAAGTTGGCATTTTGAGGTTAGTGTGCTATAAAAAAATTTAAATTCTTGAAAAAAATCGATATACTATACCCTTTGATTTTATATAAATATTATATGATTTTCAAAAGATTCCGTTATTATTTGGATTCGGAAAATGCACTTTATAAGTACCTTTCACTTCCCCATAAGTATATACGTTCTAGCAAATATATATCAATTTGACGTATAATTCTGTAAAAAAAAACAATATTTAAATTATTTAATTATTTTATATTTCTTTTTATATATATCAATGAATGTCAGTCTTAACCCTGTAAAATATAGAGTAAAAATTTGCAGATCTATTTATATATATTTATATGTATTACGTTTACTATTGCTTAGTTAGATTTATTATTATCATTATTATCTTTTACCCAAGAAATAAAATACATTTTACATCTATTTTATGTCATTAATTCACGTTGAATTTTTTCAATTTTCATAAATACTCAGATATACGAAATAATAAATCAACATAAAAAGCATATATGTATTACGTTTACTATTGATTAGTTAGATTTATTATTATCATTATTATCTTTAACCCAAGAAATAAAATACATTTTACATCTATTTTATGTCACTAATTCACGTTGAATCTTTTCGATTTTCAAAAATACTCAGATATACGAAATAATAAATCAACATAAAAAGCATATTAAAAACATAATATTATGTTTAATATTAATTTTCATGATTTATTATGATTATCATTACCTCCAATTCAAGAATTAAAATACATTTTATATTTATTTTATGTCTTTAATTCATGTTAAATATTTCCGATTTTCGCAAAAACCCAGATATATAAAACGATAAATCAACATGACAAGCATATTAAAAACATAACGTTATGTTTATTATTAATTATTATGATTAATTATTAACATTATTATCTGTAGTGCAAGAAATTAAATACATACAATATTTATTTTATGTCTTTAATTCACGGTAGACTTTTTCGATTTTTGTAATTTTCCAGATATAAGAAATGCTTAAACTAGATAAAAGAATGTATTAAACATATAAAATCTATGTTAGATAAATAGTTTATTTATGTAGAATAAGAATGACCACAAAAAGGACCAAAATGAAACACAAAAAACAATAAAATTTTAACCACGTGAAATAATAAAGAAATACTTAAGAAAAAATGGAGGAAATACATTAGAAACCACAATTAGACAACATAAAAAACGTATTAAAAACATTAAAATATGCTAGAAGAACATTTTTGTTTTTGTGAGAAAAAAATTACCACAAGAAACAGCAAAATGAAATACAAAAAACAACAACATATTTTACCCATGATACAATAATAATGAAATACTTAAAAAAAATTAGGAAGTTCGTCAGAAACCACAATTATACATCAGAAACCAGAATTAGACAAAATAAGAAACTTAAAAATACCATATCTTTGTATACATATTTAATCGGCATAAATTTGTATGTACACCTTTTCTTGAAAAAACATACTAACTTCTTTAAATAGTCCTTATAGGAATATTTGATGCGTGTTGTAGCTACATTCATTGACTCTAAATTCGCGAGCAGCATTTTGAAGTTAGAAAAATAGGTTTCGCGATAATGCATTTAAATATTCAGTTCTACATAAGAAGCAATGTTAATTATTTTCTTTGAATGGTTATAAGTTTGTTTATTATGAAAATGTTTTTATTCTATCAGGTCCCAAATGTTCTTACAAACGTAGAGCTTCAAAAAGTGTCATGAAATTTTTTTCGATTTTTTGTTCAAATATCATGTGTAGACTCACCTTAAGGTGGCTCTCCGGTGAAAAATAAATCTTCCATAGCATTAAGGCTGACAAAATAATATTTACATGGCATGTTTATAACGATATTATATCAATTTATATATACACACATTTTAAAAAGAATTTATCAAATAATATTGAAGTTATTGAGATTAACAGGTTTATTTTAAGTAAAATTAGGCTGTACGGTAAAAGTTGTTGGCACATACCATAATAACATTTATGAACCAAAGAATTTGATAGTGTTGTTGACAGTAAAATAAAAATAAGTTAGCTGTAACTACTAATTTATACTCAACTATGTGTTTTTTAAAAATAATAAATATTCGTTATTTAAAAATTGTTATAATAGTGCAAATTTGTTAATAGAATCATTTAACATGAGCTTTGTCATGGATATTTACAAAGTATTTCAGCTAACTAGTATTTGAAAACTTAAATAATGAGAAGACAGCAATTCATGAAGAATAATGAAAAATGTAGCTTTATTTTATAATACGTTAATACAAATTTACCAAATTTTATTGCATTTATAAAAATAAAGCTATAAAGAAAGTATAGATAACTTTTAACCTAAAAAAACAAAAAAGCTTTCCTTTTTTTAATTTTCGCATGCTTTAAACGGCATAGTGCGTTTCTTACACATAAGAATTGTACACATAATCATTGTGCACAATTTAGCATTGGTCAAATATATCTATATATAATTTGACCAATGCTAAATTGTGTATAATAATTACGTGTATAATTCTTATGTGTAAGAAGCGCTCTATGCCATTTAAACGATCGAAATTAGGCAATATAACGTGTAATTGCGATAAATAACTTTCACTAAACTATGAAATATTTTAGCTCAAAATATAAAATATCATTCTATTGCTGTATGTACTTGTTAAGGAAGAGTTGAAAAAACTTTTAAAACATAAAAAAAATTTCGAAATTTTTCGAAAGAATAATCGGAGAGCCACCTTAATACATTTAATATTTAATAATTTTGCATTTAATTTTCGTAGGAACTTTCCGATTTTCGTAAAAACCCAGATATACAAAAGATAAACCAACATAAACAGCATATTAAAAACATAATATTGTAGTTAATATTAATTAGTTAGATTTATTATTATCAATATTAATACGAGCAATAAAATACATGCAACGTTTATTTTATAAGCTGAATTCACGTTAGACCCATTTGATCTCCATATATTTCTAAATATACGAAATACTCTGATAACATAAAAAACATTAAAAACATAATATTACTTTATTTACTAATTATTATGATTAATTAATATTATTATTACTTACAATGCACGAAATAAAATATCTTTTTCACTTATTTTATGTCTTTAATTCACGCTAAATATATCCGATTTTCGTAAATAACCATATATTCGAAATGCTAAATCAATATGAAAAACATGTATTAAAACTACAAAATTTATGTTGGATGAATAGTTTCTTTTATGTAGAAAAAGTATGACCACAAAAAGGAACAAACTGAAGCACAAAAAACAATAACAAATTTTAACCACGTTGAAATAATAAAGAAATACTTAAGAATAACTGGAGATAAAGCATGAAATGGCGCTAGCAGATAACATATAAGACGCATTAAAAACATTAAAATATACTAGAAAAACATTTTTAATATTGTAAGAAAACAATGACCACAAATAATAACAAATTGAAACACAAAATACAATAAAAAAATTACCCACGCCGAAATAATATAGAAATACTACAAGAAAAATGTAAAAGTATGGTCAGAAGCCACAATTGGACGTTAAATGATAAAATATTGTACCATAATATTCTTTTTTTTTTACAGAAAAAGAATGCTCATGAAGCAGAACAAAATAAAACACAAAAAGCAAAACAAAATTATAACCGCTTTGAAATGATTAAGATATAGTTAAAAGAAAATGTAAGAAAGACATCAGAAACCACAAAATGGAGAGACACAAAGAGTTTAAAACCATAAAAACGCACAAAATATGTTAGCTACGTACATCTTTTTGTAATAAATTAATACAACATAATAAAAGAAAATAAAGTGCAATACAAAAACGATTCAAAATACGAAAGCGCTATAAAACTAATGAAAAACAGAATTTTATGATTATTTGGAACATTAATACAGTGTAAATTGCTATATCTCTTTTCTAAATAATACCTCAAAAAAAGAGTGTGCCTTTTTATTATTGATGGTTTGACAGAAGATAATTTTTTTTATAAAATTACAAAACGATATGTAATAATCCCTATCACATCAATTTTTTGACTGTACGTAATTTATTGAATTATTTGAATATTTAAATTAAATGTAATCAGATGTTAGTACATAGATTTACTGAATTCCTAATCATCTAAAATTTTGTGAGCGATTTGCTATTATAGATTTCGGAGATATAACCTTTTAAACTGAATATGACTTTTTTCGTGTATAAAAAAGTAGGGAAAGAGCTTAACTAAAATTTGCGGTTATAAAAGATAGGTAATTTTATGATCTGTTTAATGTATTTACACTAAATTGATCATAATATTTTTAACATACCAAAGTCGAAAACTTGTTATAAAAAAACGACTTGATTCATCTTTAAATTTCTACTCAATTTCAAATCTTCATTAAGAAACGAAAAAAGTGAGCCTTGATTGGTAAAAAGTGGCCGGCCATTCTCGAGATACACTCGATAAAAAAAATATAAAATCACATAACCTCAAATATCTTGAAATATAAAGATCGTTGTGATCTGGGCTTACAACTCTTTCAAGAGATACTAAAGAGCTACCGTTTTGGAAAGTATCAGATTAAATGCTGCCGATAACTCCAGGATTCTCTACTAATTAAATATAGATTTCTTTACAAAAAGATGTGTCTCTCTTCAAAGACAAAAATGAAGTCTAAAAAGTTTTACAGAATATTCTTCTCCATATTTCTAATCATCTCAATTTTTTAAGAAAATTTTCTTTGTTATATTTCACAGATATAACCGTTTGAACCAAAATTACAATTTCGTGAATAACAATACAAGGTAAATAGCTCATTCAAAATTTCGGGTAGGAAATGATAGGTAATTTAATGCTTTTTCAAATGCATTACTCAATCGATACCTCATACCTCAATCGATGATATTATTTCTACGATTTCAATAAACCCAAAAAACTAAAACTCAAAAATCGATAATCCGCTAAAATGCAAAAACGCATCATTAACCCAAAACATTAATTTTTACCTCGTATATTCAGAGTAATGTTGATTCACACAAACACTCACTTACACACACACAGACACACACAGACACACACAGCCACATACACACACATGCACACATACACGCACACACGACATTTTCTAAAAATAGTGTAGCTTGATTCTCAGTATCTCAAAACATGTTTCTAACATGTTTTTAGTAAAACTTTTTTTTTCCATCAATAAGCTTCCTCTATTAGGAAGCAAAATCTCTTTTTTTGTTTGTTTATATTTACGTATCACTTCTTTAACTCTCTTATTCTATCCATAATTCATATACCTATATCACTCTCCACTATCACTCTTTATATCGGTCATTATCTTTGTCTCTCACTGCATAATTGTCGCATATACTCTATGCAGTGTGCATTGCAGCGGCACACAAATACGAATCGGTCAACTCTGAGCTGCAACTCTTGGACGGAGTTTACTTATTTAGCGCGACGAATAATACGCGCTGAGACTAATGGAAAGCTCGTTAAAGCTTAATGCGATCTTGCGGTGCGGCTCTTATTTGTTTCTTTGACGAAGCGTCCACCTCATTAGCGTGCTCGCGGCAGACTTCTATATTCGCAGAATGAAATTCATTTTGGAGACTTTACGCATTATAAATGTGCTGTTTGTAGTTTACGGTTAAAAGAGAATTTAATGTTAGGGTATATTGTTAAGTCTCTTCATCTGGTGAACCAAAATTTTTGTAAGTATATGTTCTAAAATATTAAAACAAACTTTTTTACTACATTTAAATTAATGAAGTAATCATACTTTTTAATCAAGAAAACTAACTTTGAAATATTCTTTGTACTGAGTGCATGAAATATTGACCGACACTTGAAACTTTGTTCCAGGACTTATTAGAATAATATAGTTTTATGTATCTTTGTTACAATTCAGTTATTTCGGTCTACGTATTATGTTGATTATTTTTTAATATATATATATATATATATATATATATATATATATATATAACGAATTTAAATAAAACTTTATAAAAGTACGCTATTTATAAGAATTACTGAAATTTAAAAAATAAATTAATATAGGTATTTTTTTAAAACAAATTTACAATTTTTATTTCATCATAACGAGTCTTTGAATAAAGTTTTAAGCATATTCTCTTTTATAAGAAGGTTTTCATGTCGAATTTTCAATTTTTAATCTTCGATAGAAGTGAAAATTATTAATTAATTTTAATTATCTGTAAACTTTATTTATTTATAAAAATCATGAGATATGGGCAACGGTCTTCCACAGATTAAAGTTATTATGAAAATCCTGCTTTATGCATTGCCGTTGACTTGTAGAAAATGAGCTTTCAAAACACACATTGATTTTCATTTGCAGTATCTAGTTCCATCAGTTTAAATACTTATTGACGCACAGATAAAAGCATTCAGCAAGATCAGGTACGTATCAAAGGACCATTCATTTTAATCGCTTATTTGCTTGGGTTTGCGCGAATCCTTGGCGAGCCCCTGAAAAGGATGTCGACACGGAGTAATCGACTGTGGGGTCGAGATTCGCCTTTGTAGCCTCGGGCGTTTAATTGCTCGTCCTCGATTACGCGCGCCTAAAAGCGCGCGCGCAGCCAAATAATCTACCGTGGCCCTGCGGAGATAGACTCGGTCTCGCGTGGAGCGTTTAATTGCTCAGTTTTGATCGCGCATCCCACGGACACGATGCAGCAGAGTCGTAAAGTAATCGACCGTGGGTGTGTAGCTGCCTACGACTAATCGTTATAAATTATATATTTGTTTTATTGTAATAGTATATTATAACTTCATTAAATTTTAATGTATATATAAGCGCGTATATATATATATTTTATATTTTAATGATTATAAAACATGTTTACATGGAAAGTACATGCCAAAAGAGCCCCAAAAAAAATTTTCAGCCCCCTAGGTGCACCCTCCACCTAGGGGTGGACCTCTTAATTTCGGAAAATAACCAAAAAAGGCCTATTTTCAAAAAAATCTACCAAATTAACCTTTCAAAAAAGAAAATTTTCGTTTTTCCGCCGACTATTAGAAAAAAAAATATAAGGATCTTAAATAATGCAATGGGCTATTTATATAAAGCAAACCATGAACCCACATTTTTACGGTTTTACGTTATCTTTGATCTAAGCTCATTTTGTTCGTCTTAAGGCTCAGACAGAGCTCCAAGATACGGGATACAAAATACAAGATACAAGATACAAGCCATGTATTTAGTATATCTATATATTCCAGTAAATGTATGTATGTAGTATATATAGATATACTAAATACATGGCTTGTATCTTGTATCTTCTGCATATATTTCAAACAATAAATTATCCATATAGAATAGATCCTCAGAATAGTTCAGAAATATTATTTGAAAATATTGCTCTTTAAATGTTTTAATTTTAGCATGAAATGTTCATAAAAAAATGTACACCAATCCATCGTAACCCCTTGCGCACAGTGATAATCAAACATGTGTCTGTTTTTACAGGTTTTTTCAAAATGGCTACATCTAAGGATGGTGAATTTGAACAAAACCAGAAAACCAGTCTAAAATGTCATTTTTTTTATATTATAACATGTTTTATAGAAATGAGCGATGTTGGCTCAGAGGTTAGCGTGCTAGTCACAGAAACAACACTGTTCCAGGGGTCGAAGGTTCGATTCTCGGTTAATGCACTCGGATTTTTTCTGAGTTGTTTTCAACGGGAAAAGTACCCTGAACCTCGGAATTTTCCTTCGGTGTAATTCCGGGTTTTTCCTTGCCTCACAGGCGCAAAACTTGGTCTGAATTGCGAAACAGTGTGTGGCGAATCAGGTGTTGGTAAGGTAGTAAAAAAGGTAGCCAATCCGATGCTGCGGCAGGGAGCGGGCTTTACCGGCTAGGAGCTGGTCCCTGTAATATAGAATCCTCTCCGGGGAGGCTACACTGGGAAGCAGACCCAATGCTACCTGGGGGCAGACAGTGTCGGCTTATCCGGCAAGGTGTGTTCACCGGAGACGCTTCCCAGTGAAAGATATATAGGGATGAATATAGGAAGAGATACATGAAAGGAATATAGAATCGGGCACTAAATCCACATAGAGATGGTGGAAGGCCCTCGCCTAGTAGGCTGTAAGTGGTAATGATACACAAAAAAGAAAACATGTTTTGTAGAAAAAATATTTTTGTTCTTAAGGCAGGTTTGCCGTGGATTTGCCCTATTTATTCAATAATTTTTATTTCATACAAAAAATAATCTTTATTGTTCAAACCTTTTACATATTAAAATACACATTTTGAAGATATGAAAAAATTTTTTTTTTTTTTTAAGGATTTTTCTTGACAAAATGGCCGTCTCAAAATTGTTCTTTTGTTCGACTGTCGACACGATATCTCACCAACGGATCATCTGAAATCAAAAAACTAAAAAATTCTTAAAACTTATAGTTTTGGCTATTGCATGATCTAGGATTATAACGATCAATAAATTTTTCAAAAAGTTATAAACAATTTATGTTGCAAAAAAAGAGCCAACAAATTCAAAAGTCCGCCATTTTGTTTTTTTTCCAGGAAAAATGAAATATCCTAGACTATGCAATAGCCAAAACTATAAGTTTTAAGAATCTTTTTAGTTTTTTGATTTCAGATGATCCGTTGGTGAGATATCGTGTCGACAGTCAAACAAAAGAACAATTTTGAGACGGCCATTTTGTCAAGAAAAATCCGTAAAAAAAAAAAAAAAAATTTTATATCTTCAAAATGTGTATTTTAATATGTAAAAAGTTTGAACAATAAAGATTATTTTTTGTATGAAATAAAAATTATTGAATAAATAGGGCAAATCCACGGCAAACCTGCCTTAAATTAAAGGATTTTAGTATTTGATGTATGTTCTTCTCTTAAAGAGTTGTATTAGTTTAGAAGTTAATTTAGATGTTCGGGATGTCAATGGCTAAAATTAATTTTAAAATATAAAAAATTTATTAGCTTCAAAAATAGTTTATTTAACAGTTATAATAAGATGAAAAATATAAAGTAAAATATGATCATAAATTAAATAAAACAAGTTATTCGCTTTCATTGTCGAATTTCTCATTCGAAGCTCGAGTCACTGTTTACTACATTTTGCAGACTTTTTCAGACAAACGTATGGTTGTGAAATTATTGATTGGTAGATTGAAGAAAAAATATTAAAAATAAATATCCTTTTCTTAGCCTCAGTGATACTAATTGCAAATAGTTTTTGTAGACCAACGAAAATTTTCTCGAAATAGCAACATTAATTTAGAAATTAAAGTTTACACCTCTGACATTGCATTACTTGTAACCAAATATAGATTTTGTTGGTTTCAATGCCAATTCAGCGATTCAGCGTACTTCTGAATAGTAAAAGTAGTATTTGTTTATTTAGAAACCTTTTAATTTAACCTTCTAAAATTCTAATATACCAGAAGAGAAACCACAACACGTACTGAGACGCTTATCAATATCAACTGTAGCGCGGGGACTAGTGGCGCGTCGCGCACAGGTAGGCATGAAAATACAGAAGGCGCGCGGCTAAAAAGGTTCATTGAACACTATCAGAACTGTTCAAACCATTTAATACTTTACAGATATACTTTTAGGATCATTATCTATGCATTGGAACCGAAACTGGAAAAACGACCGAATTGACTTAGGCCGTTCTTTGAGCCAACGGCTCGAACACTCTATACAGAATTATAGAATTTCGAGAATTTCGACTCTACTTTCAATTAAATATCATGGTTAAATATAATTTTTCTAATAATAACATACTTTTTTAAATCGTCAATGTGCCCCCAAAGGGTCAAATTTTAGCTAAATCATACTTAGCTTGAATCGTAATGAAACTGCCTGAAAGTAATACGATCATGATGATGGGTTAAATTATTAGCATGTGTCTTATAAAGTGCTCTTAATTGAGAGTCAATTTAATCCATGGTTATGACCACATTTGCCAATGTGAAATAACCACTTCATTCGGTTTTCGCAGTCGGGCAGAATTTAATTATTGGTCAAGCATGAGTTGACCTTGATTTGACCCTAAGGGTAAATCTATAAGTCAATTTTTAGAAAAATAATTAAAATATAATTTACGGATTGTACATTCCAGGTCTGCCTACTGGACTCATCAGTAAGACATAGACAGGCCCTGCCTTAGATGCGGGGCATATATATATATATATATATATATATATATATATATATATATATATATATATATATATATATATATATATATATATATATATATATATATATATATATAAGTAAAGGATACGTTCAGTCACGGCTATCGAGTCCCTACGAGGTAGACTCTTACCTCTTTACTATTATTTTGATACTCCTACTGATGTTACAATCGTTGCGTACTCGCGTAGCCGATGGCTTTCCAGACTCCGCGGTCACGTATTACACGATCCCAACTACGCGCGCAATGTATACCAATTACTTTTCTCGTACTTTGGTGTTTCCTTTATCAATTTTTTTAATCGCTGTGCAGTTATTTGTTATCTGTATATTATTATTCTCTGATTTTTAACATATTTCAATATTACAAATTTTAATTATTTAAATAGTTACAAATTGCGATAAATCGAACCACATCCATTTCCAATTATCCAGATTTCATTTCTAGTATCTCAAATAATGCAATTGCTAAAGTAGCATAATAATACTATATCTATCAGTCAAGAAAACGAATTTTCCACATCAATTTAATACTACATATGTTTTACATAATGGAAATATGACTTTAATGATAATAATGAAAGACAGACAAAAAATGAAATTTATACAATTGAGAATGAGAATAATGATAAAGAGATTCTTTTTCATCGCATTATATACGTACACCTTTTTTGCAAACTGTCTCGGAGAAACTTCATGTTACAAACCAGAACTACCAAGAACACATCACCCCTCAATAAGCAAACCCACAATAATTATTCAAAATACCGCACAACTCGTGTCACATTCAACATACGTACGAAACGTTCCATACATTAACGCACACAACTACAGTAGAAAACAGAAAAGAGACACCCCCACACTTGCACACAAAGATACACCGAGATAGACAGACCAGAGAATGGAAGGACGCTCTCTCAGAGCTTCAGCTTGGTCCTCCATGATTTGTAGCATAGGTACACAGCAGCAGCATCAGCTCTCTCGCTCACTCCTGCACCAAGAGAGACATAGAGAGAGAGAGAGAGGCAAAGAAGATCGGTGTTACGGTGTCTCGCCGGTTGATGGATGGCCCGGGCGCGATGCCTTCTTTTCGAGCGCGGGTGGACCCCGGATGCCTCGCGAACTTTCTTCTTCTCTTTGCCTTTGCCGTACCAGCGAGAGAGAGAAAGAGAGAGAGAGAGAGAAAGATAGAGAGAGAGAGAAAGAGAGAGAGAGACCTGACGATAAGCGATCGACGCGGCGCGAACGTTGGGATGGGGAGGGGTCCCGAACTTTGCCGGATGCCGGGCGCGCGCGGCGAGCTTGAAGCTTGAATAATATCGATTGCACATCGCCTGGGCTGCGTATATGCATGTGTGTGTGGGCTGTGCCGCCCTGTAGTCGGAACTTTCTTCCTGCGGGCCGCTGTTTCTCTCTCTCTCTCTCGAGCTGTGGATATAGGTGTCTTCTGTCTTTCTTTTTTTGGGGCGGAGGAGGTTTTAGTTCATGAGTGGCGGATTTTTATTTTTTTGCATCTTTGTCGATGACGTTTTGGAAGATTGATGCTGTGCGGGGGTTGTTCAGATTGTTGTTTCTTTTTTTAATTTTGTATGAGGTTAGCCAGGCTACTGGTGCATTTTGTTTTAGCGATATTTTTAATTGTAAGGAAGATTTATACGAGCCATTTGAAGTGGCGTGTTGAAAAACTTTGTTTTTGGGTTGTGGATATCGATAGTTCGAATTTGTCAACTTTTTTTAAGTGCTCGTTTGATGCTTGTATGAGAGGTATTCTTATGAATAAGCTGCAACGAATATTTTGCTGATCCATAGTTGACGTTTTCGTGTATTTTATAGATTTTAATGAATTTTGAACCTTTAGGGTCAATTTGATCCACAGTTAAGATCATAAGCATTAATGTGAAATATCCACCATTTTCTGCTATGTATTAGGTAGTTTTCTTATTATTAAAATATGGCTTGATCTTGATTTGATCGTGGGATTCCGTTTAGCCAGTGGGTAAATTTAACCTATGATCATAACTACATAAACCAATCTAAAAATTCTGTCTGGAAGTTCCTTTACTGATTAGTATTTAACATCGATTTGACTTGACGATGATGTGCCTCTAGGGCTTTCTTTAACTCATGGACATGATTAGGGACCGTATACAAATAACGTAAGGGCTATTTTTCGTACGTTTAACTTCCCACTACTGTACATAAGGAATCGTAAATTTTGCGTGACCCCTACCCCCCTCTCTTACGTAAGATTTTTTTGTTAAGAGGGGTGGGGGATGGGTACAAACTTACTATATCAAAGCAATTTAATTTTCAACCCTTAATAATAAGTCACTAATAATTAACTTATAAAGAAATAAGTAAATTAAAACATTTTCCATGAACAATTTTCTTTATTTCAAGATTTGGTATACATTTAATTATAATGTTCAACGTTTAATAATACAGATTTTAATTCAATTTATCTTATCATTTTCTCGGTGGCTTATGTAAAATTATTTTGCTAATTTTTTAAGAATGAAGAAAAAAGAAAAGTTCTAGGGAATTTTTAATCGGTTAAGACAGTGCTAGTTGCCAGGCTTGGAAATCAAACCGGGATCTCCGTCTTGATAGGTCCGTACCCTACCAACTGAGCTACTGAACTCGTCAGTTGGAAAATTTTGTTTTTGTCGTGATATAAAACGTAACAAAATTTTCATAAATTTATGACTAGTATATTGGTTATGACAACCAGTAAGATTCAATGTGATATTATATTATATTATAACATGATAAATAGAGAAATCATATTTAATAATCATTATGATAAGATGTATAATAACACACATATATATATATCCGTTTTTGACAGATGAAAATTAACAATGTTATATATAACATTGTTAATTTTCATCTGTCAAAAACGGATTAGTTAGCCATTCATGTAACAAACTTTTTACGGGTATGCAAATTTCGCCGCGCTTCTTTCAATTAGACAAATATTCAGTCAGCATTACCTTTAAGATGGAGTTATAGTAAAAGTTTAAAAATTTTTTCTTTTTCTTCTTTTTTTTTCTTTATTGTATATTTTTACACCGAAGAGAAATATATTTTCAAGTAAAATAAAAGTAAAATGTGATTCAATTTCGATTGTAAAGTATAAATAAAAATTATTGTTGGGAAATAGCTTTTTTCTTTACAAAAGTGTGCTTGTGTCAAAACTACATTCTTCATTACTCTAGAAGTTTTCTGCGCATTAGGTTTCAATGGATCGTGCTGAAACTTTCAGGATACTTTCTTAAACATAATAACAACGTAGTATCAATCTTTGATTTTCAAATAATTTTTTTTAAAGAACGTAGCATATATATGTATAATGAAAAATACTGTTCTTTTTTTGTTAAATAAATTATTTATTACAGTCCTGTATTTTTAATACCAGTATTCGGGTATACAAAATTTCTGACATTGTTACAGTGTATACTTTGCTTAAAGAAAACATACAAATCTTTTGTTGTCCTGCTTTGTAATCTAGTGCATAGAAGACTTGAGAAAATTTGTGCAATTTTATTAAAAATTAATGCATTATATTTAGTAATGCTTAAAATAAATACAAAATAAATACAAAGTTTATTTTTTTCATTATTTCAAAAACATCGTTTAGGAATTGATATCAAAATAAATAGCCTTACGTAAGAATTTGTTTAGTCCCCCCCCCCCCCCTCCATTGCACATAAGTATTTGTAAAGTATAACACCCCCTCCCCATCTCCAACGCGACACTTACGTAATTTGAACACGGCTCTTTATGTGTTTTAATATTAAATTTCTCTCTCTTTCGTATGTCAATAACAGAAATAGAGGCCATCGTCAAAAGTATGAACTCTCGTTAAATGTACGGTCAAGGATCACAGCGAAGGGCATCAGTGAACTCCCTATTTCAAATCATCTAAATTATACATAGTGGTTTTGTAAAAAATTCGAGTTATACGAAATAATACGCCATTCCTGAGTAAGATAAGTAACAGGAGGTTTCTGTCGAGATAGAATAAAAAAAGCGTATAAAGTGTAATTGGATGAAAAAGAATACCCTCATTCTCATTCTCAATTATATGAATTTCATTCCTTTGTCATCTCTTTCGTCGCTGTTGGGTAAAAGTAAAATCACGTTTTCATTATTTTAACAAGATGTAATATCAAGTTCATGTGAGAAACTAGTTTTCTTGTAAATAATTCAATATTTTTTTACTATTCATATAAACATTAAAAACACCGACGCACATATATACATCAACACTTATGTCATTTTGATACTATAAATTTACTGTATTTATAGAAAAGGTACATCGAAGTAAGCAAGTTATAATAATGATGATCAGATAATTAATAAATTACCCATGCACTGCATTATGTGTGGATACACGCAAATTTATATATTTCAAAAATATATGAATTTTCCTTATTTTATGATAAATTAACTTTTCACACAGAAAATGAGCTACTTTCACTCTTACCTCTAATAAGTAAACTTTAATATTTATAAATTGATCTCAACAAAAGCTAATGAGTAAGGGACCATGTGTTCTTTTATATAAAATAAGTGGCTCAATAGTATATTGTATACCAAGGGCGAAAAGTGTGTATTTTTTTTAAAGATTCTTATTGTGTGCCAAGGGCGATATGTGGGACTTTTTTTAAAAAGGCCTACTCACCTGTGGTGAACCCCATATTTTTGGTTACAATTTTTGGATCATATGTCTGGATTAAGCGTTTTTCTTATATCTATATACAGCGGTACTAAAGTATATCGTTTTTCGACACGTCGTAAACGTGGGTCTGTTCGATTAGAAAATAAAACATATGTATGAAATATTTTACATAAATTAAGTTACTAAAGTGTTTGGCCGCCCCTAAATACATGGTAACATCCAGATGGTACCTCATGTTTAGGGGAGCCTAAACACCTTTTGGCTGAAATTTTGTCTTGTTGGCTCAGCGAGCTAAACAGCTCTAAGCGGGCGCAAAAAATGGGCGCAAAAGGCTTTTAGCGCCCGCTTTTTTTAAATCGTGCGTGTGTGACAAAAAAGCTCTTATTAATTTCACATTAATTTCAATGAATTATAAATTGTATCAAAACACTGTATTATTTCTGTTGCTGGATTACAGAAATTCGAATGATGTCATAAATATTTTTTCTCTTCTACAACTCTTTGCAATCACTACTACACAAATTTATTAATTATGTTGCATAGTTCATGAAGTATCTCTAAAATTTCGAATTTTTTCCGCAAATCAAAATTAATGAATTTATGTTCAACAATGGGGCGCACTTGTAGAATTCTTCGCGTAGAAGCTTGTTCACCTATATGGAAAAAGGATGCAGCGAGTGATATAGACATAGGAATGGAGAGCTGATATGGGTATGGAAAAAGAGAAAAATGAAAAAGCGAGAAGTGGTGTGGGATAAAAGGAATGTAGTAGTGGGAAGAGGAGGAAGTACGGATGGTGTAGAGGTATTGAATGTGGAATCAGAGGGAATCGAAGAGGCAGAGAGAATGGACGAAATATAGAGAACGAGGGGTGATTGATTCATGGAAATTAATATTTATTGACCCTGCTGTGTATCAAAGCCAGTAGAATTAATAGTTTTTGTAATTCGATAGTAACATATTTTCGTAATAATAAATAAAGTATAATTTTATGAAATATTTAGTTTTGATTATTCAAATCCGAATTAAAACTAGCTATGGTTTACCATTTTTTAAAGTGTATTTTAACTTGTTGTTTTTTAACATATTAATGAAAAACTATGAATGTATACATGGATCCACATATATAATTACGTAAATATAATCCTAATGTGCTACAGGATGAGTATAATCGATTGAATCTAGAATTCTAACCGTTTCTACCGTCAGCTTGCTATATTTACGTTTCTCCGAGTATGTCCATTCCAATTGTCATTGGGTTTGAAAGGATTCAAAGTTAATTGCAATAATATTATTAATGCCCACCTTATAATTATGTGACTAATAATCATCAGTTAATAGATATTTGTTCTAACGTTTCGTAATTTTACCTAATCGTAACTCTAAACAAGAAAAACTAGCGTAGGTCGAGTAAGAGGAAATAGAAACACCAGAAAACACTAGTAGGAAAACCAATGGAGCAAGAGTGAGTGAGAGAGTAAGAGATCTACACGAAACGGGATCGAGAAAACGAAAAAGTCCTGCAAAAGAAGAGCCGAGGACCTCGATAAAGAAGAATAAAAAGAGACAATGAAAATACGAAGAGCAAGAGAGAGAGAGAGAGAGATGGAAGGAAGGAACAGCCCCTTGGATTTAACGGAGAACAGAGGGCTGAAAGCCCGGAAAGAAACGAGAGCGACGGGGGCCGGAACGGCGACGCGACGCGACGGGACAATGTCCTCGGGTGCTCTTACCATCGTGACCGGCATTTTCGATTCAGGGGGTAATAATAATTCATGATGTCTTCGCTGGAAGAACCGCGCGGATGACGCTACTCTCTCTCGCTCTCTCTCTCTCTCACACTATCTCTCTCTTTCGCTCTCTCTCTCTCTCTCTCTCTATTATATTCTCTCTCTCTCTTTCTCTCTTCACGAGAGTACAGAGCGTGGATATGTCGTCAAACGCATATAGCGGAAGCTTGATGGATTTTACAAAATGTCCAGTGCTACTTTTTACACGGATAATGTACTTCGTTTAAATACGCTTTATACTTTGAAAATACTTTTTAAATCATTACGAGAATAATTTTTTATCAAAATTAAAATCAATTTTTGTATAATAATCATATACAATTATTTGAAATGAAGTTTAAAGTATGCTAGATAGTATTCAATGTTGTAAATATAAGAAAAAATTTCAGTTTGTTTTTGCTATTATAATTGTAAGCTATTTTGAGATTATTTTATACGTTGGCGATTTCTATATTTAGTAATTATCTCGTTTTATTAGTAAATTTTTAGAAATGATTTATTAATTGAATACAACATTAGCAAATTATTATTCTTTAGTAAGGGTAATTGTGCAAAAAAAATTAACGGAGCTACAAGTATCCGATAATATTATCTTTTAATCAACTAAATTTAATTTTAATATAATTTAATTATAATTCAATAAATTTTAATTTCATCTTTCAAAGCTCAAATATCCCAATGACCTAACAATATCGATTAACGAATAAATTCAACATTTCACAATAACTGCATTCACTCTCGATTTAGTTTCTCAATCCAATCACTCGCACTCCCCGAGAAAGAACGAAGAAAGTGACGTAAAAAGGAGCGTGCTTCGTACAAAATTGGTCTCTGAATTGCACGCGTATAAGAAGTGTATAAGACCTCGCGCGCACGCGCACGGAAGAGCGTAAAGAGCATTATTTAATCTCTTCGACGGAGTTGCGCGTTTCTCTCCCATCGCACCGTCGTCGTTCCTGTCGAGATCCGCCGTGACACCCATAAAATCTCTATATGCAGCAGCCACTTCGACGAAGCTCCGCAGCTCTCACGCGTTTTTCTAATACGTGCAGTGTCTGCTATAGTCGAATACTGCAGTGTACTCAATATGTATGTTATTCGTAGCTGTATAGACATTGATTGGATTTGCAGAAATGATGTGATATTATAATGCGCTTGAGAACAAATAACCTTCTGAGATTTTTTTCTTCATTTAATACCATCTACTTTCGCATAGTTCATAATTTTTTTGCTATTTGTCTAAATATGATTCTTCATTTTATTGCTTGTGATTCTTAAAATTATTCATGCGTTAACGTTTATTTAAAGAACAATTACCTCTTCAATTCCCGAAAAACATCGTTTATAATATACAATAACAAGATAATTCAAAAAAATTTAAAAACAAAATAAAACCGAATTCTAAAAAATCCTATAAGTAAAAAATAATAGTTACCGTAATAAAGAGATTAAGAAAATAATAGGCTCACGATAAAATGTTTATTATCTTCATTGGATAAATAGTCAACAATTTAGTCATTTGAATCCAAAATATAACTATTTGGAGTCGGCACCAAAAATTTTAGAAAATTACTAAACTTTTACTACATAAATATTAATAGGTATATGATATACTTAATAAATTTATTATATTCAATCATAAAATGTTATAGAACGCAATTGCTGATTCTGGCGCCAATTCCAAATAGTTATATTTTGGATTAAAATGACAAAATTGTTGACTTTTTATTCAATGAAGATAATAAACATATTATCGTAAGCCTATTATTTTCTTAATCTCTTTGTTACGGATAGAATCCATGAGTAATAAGAAAATGTAACTGTGTAATAAGTTCCTATGCAAAAGGTCTCTAAAACGTTCTGTATAGTTCAAACGCAATGACGTTCTCGAGTTTCTTATGTATGTGTTCGGTAGTCGTTGACAGCGACTTTCGGCGGCGCGAATAGCGACTTATTTATTCTAGCTCAAAAAAGAATGTCGCAGAGACCAGAAGCACTCTGGCCTTTATACAGATTGGTACTTACAAAGCGCGTTATACTAATAAGGCTAATATTGTTTTTAATAAATAACAGACATTATCATAAATGGTATACAAATTATTTTAACAAAACCTTTAGTTTATTCAGGTCCCGAGCACTCTTTATTAAGTAAATATTATTTTTTTTTATATCTTTCTTTTAAGTCAGTTCTATTAAAAAAAAATATATATATATAACTCTTTTTAGGGTTCTCATCTTATTGCATTAGGCTTGTACTTATACTCAGTACCGATTTAAGCTCTTGTGGAACCATCTTAGGGTAATCATCTATTAAATGCAATACAATATTTAAAAAAAATTTGAAAGCCGTTCCTGAGTATTCAGTGTACATATTTCAAGAAAATAAACAGTTTTTTACTCTACTGTAAAATTTATTAGATTAATAGTGTTATGATGTACGAGCTACACACATCCATCTAATGTGCAGAGTATCTAATTCAGTAACTCTAATAAAAGGATTACCTTAATGGAACCTATGTTCGCTATTGTTTGCAAGGTACTATAGCATTCGAGACATTGACTTTTAGAAAGTTGCACGAGTTCAAAATGTCAAAATCTGTCTCATGGTCATCACAGAATATTTGAAACTATTGTAGCAACGTCCTTCTGGTTGGTCATGTCAATATCGACAAGTTGTAGTTCTGCGGCTTAACTTGAATTTTCCCCAATATTCTTTGTAGTATTATAAAGTTATTACATAGCAATTTTACATCATTCTACCATTGATGTACCAGCTTAGTAGATCAGCTATGTAATTAATTATTTTGAATTCTAGAAGAGAGTAATTTGACTAAATTAATATATAGCATGACAAAATGACATTTCATTACATTTTATGTAAATATGTATAAAGCAATCCATTTTTGTTGGGTAACAAATCAGGTTCCACGGAGAAGATTAAATGACGACTGAAATTCTATTTTCAGTTCAAAATAATTTTATTCATTTTTTTTAAAACTAATATTTATCTTCTAACGTATATGTACAGTAGCAGCTATACAATGACAGTTCTAGCTTCCCCCATCACTCCACTTTTCGACTCATCTGTACAGGTGAGAAGTTCTGTGATTAGTCAAGTCAGACAGGTAAGAATAAGCCCCGCCCCCACTCGACTCACCTTTGCAGGGAGCAAGCGTAGGTCAGGTAGAAATCAGCAACCTTCGCATTACTCGGTTTTTTTAATAGACTTTTGTAGGTGAGAAAGCTTCTCTCCTATGCATGCAAATGGGAGTATAGTAGAATTCGTGCATGTGTACACATGCACGCACCACCGCGCTCGATCAACGTCGAAGTTTCGCGCGGGCGAATGACGTCATGCTCTTGCGCCGGAAATCATTCGGAGGTATAAGGTTGCATTCGGCTCACTTTAAAGAGGTAGAAATAATATATCGCGATACGAATGCTTTCATAAATGCAGTCGAATATTCGAAGGAATATCAAACTGTAAGACGCACATTTAGATATGTGTGTCTATGCGTTGTGCGTGTGTGCGTGTGTGCGTGTGTGCGTGCCTGGAACTCTCTGGAAGCTTCTCATCATCGACGAGGACCGATGTTCGATGGATCTGTGGATGAGTCAGGCCGCAATATACGAATGCTATTGTGTTTCGGCAGGTTAACACAAAACTTGTATATCAATATCTGCACGACTCAAGAATCTTATATCTGCTGCTATAACTTTGGCTGGTAAGCAACGAGTTGTAGGGACTGAAAACCGCTTTAATATGGAGAACAGTCATTAGCCCATTTCTTTTCAAATTTATCAATATAAGTGTAAGACTACATAAGATATTTACATTTATATTTATGGTATATACTTAATACGAATATTCAATATAATTGAATAAAACAGAAAAATTCCAAGGATTTTTTAGATAATAGTGAAAATCAAAAAAATCTTTAATTTTCAAAATTTCAAAAATGAATACCCCTATGTGATAGATGACCCCAGAGAGTGGACCTTAACTTTTGGTCATTTTAATCGAGCTCTTGTAGTTTACGCTATAATACGTAATCAAGTAATGCGCACCATATATGTACTATATGTATACGTGAGTAGCAGCCTCGAAATCATCGAATATGATACCATACGAGTATATCTATATAACTCAATTACATAAAGATGTTTTTCATTTTATTAAATTATTAAAGTAAATATAAAGTTTTAAATAAATATTTTACAGTATACATGGGTAGATATAAGGGAAGTGAGGAATAATGGATTGTATAAATAAGCTACACATTTTTTTTTCCAGTTTATTTAATAATTTAAGTCTATTTACAAGCATTGGATACAAGAGACCTTTTACCGTTAAATGAGATGGGATCCCAAGAATGATTAACAGAAAAAATACTGCATGGATTCCTAATGAACTTGATGATGACTGTATCGATCCTAACATATTAGTCGATCAACTTCGAGTACTTGTAACTGAGCAAAGGATGGGAAATTTCAGCAACAGCAGTGAGATAAGTATGATTATCAATAAGCTTCGTACAGATGGAAGTGTACATTGAGCACATAATTATTATTTTGTACTAAGAATGCAATAGTTAGACCTTCTGATGGACTATCTCAACTGATAAAGCTAAAAATTCTATTAGAAATGGTGCCAAAATTGAAAGTTTTAATAAAATATATTTGTATTATAAAATACGCTTCCTTCCATTTATTTGATACCCAAATCATTGTCTCTACTCCTAAGCTTCCATAATTAAATACGATTAATTATTCCTGTCAGAAATAAGTAAAACTGTTAACAATAATCCATCTACTGAAAAAACTGTTTATTTCAAAGCTGAAATTTCTAAAATAATTACGTTACTGATAAAGTTTAAAATAAAATATTCTGCACTTCCAACATCTCAATCGATAAAGCAAATTTTTGGAATATCTGATGTTAAATAAAAGATAAAGATCATAACAGAGAATTGTATGGAGTTTGAATGTACCTGATACGTCAATGTGTGATACGTCATACTGTGAGATTGATGATATCTGGCTATTTCTATTTGTGTGATAAAGCTCTGCTCGCGATCTTCCTGTACACCATGACTAATGACCTTGAGATCAGTTGGCGATATTTAAAAATTCGTACGTATTGTATTGTGAACTTTGAATTAAGAATAAGCCAGCAATACCAATCGAGAATGCTATATATATATATACTGTCTCTGAATAAGAGTAGAGGTGAGAATAAAATGAATATTCGGTAATTCATGATGTATCACTTGATGCGTTTATTAGCATAGCTGCATATATGCAGGCTATCTGCAGGATACATGTATCTACAGGGACTTTCAGATACTTAGAGATATTTGTCTTGGACTACCTACATTAGTATACGTCCTCGCAGCAATTATAAAAAAGCTTGAATCATATATAAAGATAAACGTTCGATTTGAATTCACTGAATTCGGGACTATTGCTTCATAAATATACGTTAAATGTTCTAGTCTTGCGTATATATATACACATACACGTCTTATTCCATTTGACTGAAGCCCAATCTAGATATACTCGAGCAATATCAGACTCCGCCGTATTGTATCTTAGTGTATGTATTATATGCGCACTTCTAGATTATACATTCTCGCTTAAACAGAAGTTAAGGTCCACCGTTAGAATTCATATATGACATAGGGGGTAGCCTCAGACAGTCAGAATGCTTCTCACCTGGAGCAGGTGTAATAGTAAACATATTACTCCTATGCTTGTAAATAGACTTAAATTATTAAATAAACTGGAAAGAAAAATAAAATTTGTAGCTTATTTATACAACCCATTATTCCTCACTTACCTTATATCTACCCATGTATACTATAAAATATTTATTTAAAGCTTTATATTTACTTTAATAATTTAATCAAATGAAAAACATCTTTATGTAATTGAGTTATATAGATATACTCGTATGATATCAGATTCGATGATTTCGAGGCTGCTACTCACGTATACATATAGTACATATATGGTGCGCACTACTTGATTACGTATTATAGAGTAAACTCCAAGAGCTCGATTAAAATGACCAAAAGTTAAGGTCTCTGGGGTCATGTATCACATAGGGGTATTCATTTCTGAAATTTTGAAAATTAAAGATTTTTTGATTTTCACTATTATCTCAAAATTCTTGGAATTTCTTTGCTTTACTCGATTATATTGAATATTCGTATTAAGTATATATCATAAATAGAAATGTAAATAGTCTTATACTTATATTGCTAAATTTTAAAAGAAATGGGCTAATGATTGTTCTTCATATTAAAGCGGTTTTCAGTCCCTACAACTCGCTGCTTACCAGCCAAAGTTAAAGCAGCAGATATAAGATTCTTGAGTCGTGCAGATATTGATATACAAGTTTTCTGTTAGCCTGCCGAAACACAATAGCATTCGTATATCACGGCCTGGCTCATCCACAGATCCATCGAAGGTAGGTCCTCATCGGTGATGAGAAGCTTCCAGAGAGTTCCAGGCACGCACACACGCATACACGCACACACTCACACACGCACACACGCAAACACGCACACACGCGCACACGCACACACACACACATGTCTAAATGTGCCTCTTACAGTTTGATATTCCTTCGAATATTCGACTGCATTAATGAAAGCATTCGTATAGCGAGATATGTTTTCTACTTCTTTAAAGTGCGCCGTGCGTAATGTGTACACATGCACGCATTTTACTATACTCCCATTTGCGTGCATACGGGATATTTAGCTTTCTCACCTAAGAAAGTCTACTAAAAAATCGAGTAATGGGAAGGGTACTGATTTCCACGTCGTGTGAGGGAGGGGCTTATTCTTACCTGAACGGCTTGACCAATCACCGGCTTCTCACCTGTATAGGTGAGTCGAAAGATGTAATGGTGGGGGAAGCTAGAATTATCATTTTATACCTACTTATAGTACGGCTTTACTCGTTACTAATTGTCGAATCGAACAATAATTTAAAATCGATGCTGAGAACCATTTAATATAACACGTATAGCTCAAAAACCGATTGATTAGTCATAGTCGCTGTCAAAGTCGACAACGCTGACTCTGTCCTTTACATATTCCCTTCCGAATACTCACTCTTAATACAAATATATTTATTATTTTCATGAGAACAATATCGCGATCTCAAACTTTCTTACTATTTTACATTTATTTTTGTACACCTAAATTCTAAATTATTCGATTATTATATAATTCAATTATTTAATTCTCTATTGCTCATTTTTACAAATAATCACTATTTCTGTTCATTACATCCTCTCATTGTACAAAACTAAAGATCAATTTTGTACTCTATCAGTAATATTCAGATATCATATTTTATAGCATGATGATCAAATCTAAATATTTTGTACAATAAAATTTTACTTTTATATGCATACATTCGCTTTTAAAAAACTTTAATGCAATTTGTTATAAATCTTTAATTTAAATCATTAACTAAACATCAATGTATATCTGTCTTTTGCTATATTTTCCGTTAAATAATTAAACTACTTTGTTCTTTTAAATTAGTAACTTCAATGATTGCACTTATGTCAATAATTCATGATGCAATTTTAGTTTATAATTTTTAACTTTCATTTCATAACAGCTCCCGCACTCAACCTCAACCTTTTACATTACCCTCGACTGCGTCTCGAGCGGTAAAACAGCGCGTCGCGCGTACACAAGTCACTTTACTTCTAGGCAGAGCATGGGGTACTGTACAGCCTGCTGAGATGCGTACAGTCATTTCTTTACGGGGGTGTGGTGAAAAGTAGTATACGCACCTCTGGAGTACAGTAGGCAAGCATGCACTGTGTGAAATGCCGACCTCGCTTCGCTCGGTCGGCAACGTCACACAGTGCGTACATTGCCCACTTTACTCCCTTGATGCATAATGTACTATTCTAGTTTTTCGGATTAGTTTTAGTTTATACGGGGTTTTTCGATTTTACGATTTTAGTTTTTCGAATTTTTTTGTACGTTAGAAATAATATCATCGACCCAGTGAAAATGCATTTGAAAGAGCATAAAATTTCCTTTCCGTTACGACCCGAAACTTTCGATAAGGTGTCCTTTCTTATGTTATACACGGAAACGTCATTTTTTGTTTGAACGGTTATTTCTTTGAAATATATGATGAAAAATTCTTGAAAAAAATTCAGGTGATTTTGAGTCATTTTATTTTTCTATACATGACAAAAAAATCATTTTGTAAAAAAAAACGATTTTTAATGGCAAACGATAACTTGAGTAAAACCGCATTATTCTTTCTGAAATTTTTCAAAAGGTAGCTTTTTACTATCTCTCGGCTAAGTTCTTTGCCCAGATTATGAGGACTTTTATTGTTCCAGATATTCGAGGTTATATTTGTTTTCAAAAAATTTTTAATTGATTATTTCTCAAGTCTGATAGGTAATTTTTGACGAAATCATACTTTTTTCGTCCTTTACTGAAGATTTTAAATCAAAAAGAATTTTTAAGATTCATCGAATAGTTTTTGAGTATCGAGTAGTTTTATAATAATTTTCCATTTTTTATGGTATTTTCTTTTTCAAGAAATTTTTGATCGTAGATTTCTTACATATTACGCGGTAATATTTGACCAACCAAAGCTCATTTCTTACGTTTTATGATTAATATTTGAAATCAAGAAGAAATTTTAAGATTTATCAATTCGATTTTGATTTATACCGCTTTTACACTTTTATGATATTTTTGTAATTAATGAATAAATCCGTTGTTCATACGATCGAAAAAAGTTACAAAAATATGAAAAAGATTTATTTGCAAAAGTAGTATATATTATATTCATAAATAATATTTAATCACCAATTATACTGTTGCAAAATTTATTATTGACAATTGAAAAAAATATAACAGATACCCAAAAACTTTTTAAGTTTTACACAATTTAAATATTTTTTCATAATCTGTGCTATACTTTTGCATAGGTTCAAAAAATGTTTTATTTATTTCAAACGATAAATTGAGTTCAAATATCGTCAAGAATATTAACCTTCATTCATTCATAGTTAAAAATGTTCTTGAATTATTTAAAATAGATTTTGTCTAATAGGTGTGCATAAAGAACATTTTTTAAAAACCCCTGTTTTTATCACAAAAATATGCGTTTACTCCAATACCTTGAAAATAAAATTATTTAATAGTTTCAAAATAAGAGAAGACGGTAGAGCATTTTATAGTTATTTGATATAGTTTCTATGTTTTCTCTTTCAATTCAATTTGTAAGGAATAATATTTAATTGAGTTAAAATTTGAATTCACAAATTATAAAATTTAAATATACAGGGTGGACCATTTTAATCTATTATGGGAAATATCTCAGAATTATGGTTGGATACAGAAAAATGTTTCAGATAAAAGTTGTAGAGGTCAAAGGATGTCAACTTTTGGTACCAACGACCTTGACCTTGAACTTGTTTTTGAAGGTCATTTCAAGGTCAGGATCATTTTTTTAAATAAGAAGACCTACTTTTGACTCCGGATTTGAAAAGAGCAGAAAATTTTACGTTTAAAATGATATTTTCAACAAGGTCATGGAAGGTCTCATGAAGGTCGAATTTAATGTGCACTTCAAAAGTTAAAGAAAATAATAAAAAAATGATCTTGACCTTGAAATGACCTTCAAAAACAAGTTCAAGGTCAAGGTCGTTGGTACCAAAAGTTGACCCCCTTTGTATCCAACCGTAATTCAGAGATATTTCCCATAATAGATTAAAATAGTCCACCCTGTATACATATATCTCGACATATTAAAAAACAATATACTTATCATTCTTTCTTCACGACACTATTAAATAGAATAAATAATTTCATATTGGTACAATTTATAAAGTTTGAGGAAGCTATGTGCCAATGAAGTTGTGGCTGGCATTATGCTTTTAATGCAACTGTTTTTAATGACATTAATTTTTAAGTTTTACAAAACTAATGGCATGTATTGTAAATTAAATATTTGAAAATTATTTTACTATTTAACGTACCTTTATTTTAATTTTGCAAGAGATTAGTAAATTTTTCAAAGGATTTTATTTGTGCATATAATGTACATACAATTATCAGCATTATCGTATTTCCTAATATAACCCTTCACAGGAATAATTTTTAAACCCTAAGCATGAATACCTAACTGTTCCAACATTTGCCCAGGCCTGATGTCTGTGACGTAGAGAAAACTCCGTACAGAAAACCTACGCCAGGAGCAACGGCTATTCACATTACAAGCATAATTCAAATCGCATTGCTGATGTTTTCGATGTTGACTTGTAAGTACGCACTGATGCTAGCTAAACGATGCGTATTCTCGCAATATCGCCGTTGATGACGTTCTCACGCTGCCGCTTTCGTTGACGGTGCCATTAGGGGCGCCTGAGCTGAAGCTGCGTCCATACATTCCCGTACAAGCTGCTGTTTGATTAAGATAAAGGCCGCTGTTACTGTTTCGTCCACGATGAGCTTGCATGCAAATTTACTCTAAATAAAATTCGACAAGTCATTAGAATAAAGAACTTCAAAATTCAAATTATGCAATATTTATTCGTTTTAGAAAATTATTTTTTTTAATGTATATCTTGATACTTAATTATTTTGTAACTTTTATTGCATTTAGTACATTCAGGCCTGTATTAATAATTAAATACAACAAATAAAATAAAACCATGAATGTTCTTAGAATTTTGCATAAAATAATATTTAATTCCTTTAAGTAAAATAACAGCACAATTATGTTGCTTCTTTGTTGTTCGATACAAGTTAAATTTAAATTTATAAATGATTCAAGATTTTCGGGAAGTTTATCAAGCTCGTGGTTTATCTTCATTTTTAAAGACAGCCCCATTACCCTACGTATAAAAACTTGTAGCTTGGTTGACACCCCATACGTAGCTGTAATGATTGTGAGCACCTTAGGGCGTGCTGCAGCATTAGGTATACCGTAACGACTATAATTTCAGAGTATGTATATATACGATACTATACCATTGTGATGCCATGCCGACTTTTACTAACTTGATATGTACACTTTACTTTTCATTTAATTAAAGAAATAAATACAACACAAATTCAAAATCACGATAACGTTTTACTATTTATTTATACTTGAATAAGAATTAAACTATAAACTTAAACCAATAAAATTATATTAAATTAAATTAATATAAAGCGTTAGATTTTTATTGGTAAAATGAGTATCGATAAATCCTATTTGGCTATTATTCGATAAGAGCCTTTGTTTCTGCTTATAGATATTGTTTCGAACAGGAAAAAGCGTGTATTTATTTTATAATGATAAAAACCTATACGTGGTATACGCTCGAGCTGAACTCGAAAACTTATCATACCTTAGGTAACTGAAGAGCATGAAACAATAGTGCGCTATCTAAAGGATATGTCGGCCTTTATTGCGGGGCCTTCCCGAGCTCGATCGGAACATCTGGGCTACAGGTGAGGACCTACAGTCCGGGCGCTACCTAAGAAAGAGAGAAAGAGAAAGAAAGAGAGCGAGAGGGGGGGGGGGCTGCAGGCGAGTGAAGACGAAAGCGACAGGGGAGTTTGCGGGCGGCAAGAAATGTTCAGTTCAATTTCGGCTTTCGAGAGGCATGCGTCGAACAAAGTTCATTTTTACGAAACGAGACCATAATATAGCGAGCACATCACAGGTCAAGTAAAACTTAAAGAATAAAGTTAATTAATACCTAATCAAATCATTTCTTATTACTATACTCTCCTTATCCCGAACAGATATAAACATTCGTACTCATCAATTATTATAATATTATTTCGTTCATTTGTGATTTTAGACTGATGGGTTTGTTTACATATTGAATAACTAAATAAATAAGTCATTAAATGTTTCAATTTATAAATAATTCAGATGGAGCGAAAGTAAACCATATCACTTTTTATTTAATAGTAAACATAATTTTTTGGATAAAATGCATTCTATTCAATCGCTAGCAAAGTTTAGAAATAGCTTATAAATCAATCTTTCTTTTACGGGCACGAGCAAAGTAAGAAATCATTAAATATATTATCAATTACTAAAATCAACAAAATGAAAATGAAAAACAATTAGACTGAATATTTTGACACATCTTACTACGAAAATATTAAAATACAACAAAACAATATTACACGTGCCCCACTATTAATTTAACAGAAAAATTATGTATAACCACTTTGGGTTTTTATTGGTTCATTAAACTTATCTTTGTTATTACTTCACTGTGCTTTACTGCGAATCCGGCCTCATGGCAGAGTTCAGTCCTGTGGGGCTATCATCCTTGAAGCAGTCGTCGCGTCGTCGTCCACCACATAGTTGCCAGTGCTCGTAGCGTGGCTATTGCCATACTGTCATGGCTTTGTCTTGGCCGTGCCATGCTAATACTATGCTTGGCTATTCGAAATTTGTACATAATTCGCGTAAAAACTCGAAATTAGATTAACCGTCTCTTCCGTGAAAATCCAGTCAGTATTTCCCGGGATTTCGGTACCAAATTGTTAGAGATACAAATCAGGTTTCACGGAGGAGAATAAATCACGACTGCAATTCAATTTTCATTTAAAAACCAATTTTATTTTGTTTCTTTTAAACTAATATTTATCCTGTGAGGTGTATGTATAGTACTGATGTACTAGTTACTAATTGCCGAATTGAACAATGATTTAAAATCGATGCTGGCCATCGTTTAATACGACGTGTACAACTCACAAGCCTATCACGAACTGATTAGCTATCATCGCCGACAAAGTCGACAACGCTGGCCTTCTATCGCTTAAATATTTCCTTCCGAGAACTTGCTCTGAATACAAACATCTTTATTATTTTCACGAGAACGATATCACGACATAAAACTTCCTTACTATTTTACCTTTTTATTTGAGCACCTAAATGCTAAATTATTTGATTAAATTATAACTAAATTATTTAACTCTCAATTGCTCATTTTCAAAAATAAACACTATTTCTGTTCGTTACAATTTTCTTATTAAAGCCATTTATTTAATTATATAAATTCTAATTATATTAATACTAAATCATGTCAGGTAAACAGACACATAGAAAAGATTGAACAGTACACCATGTTCCAAAATTGAATTTGATTGTGATTATATAATATTAAAATTAATAATCTCTAAAGTAATGAAACAAACATTATTGATGAATAAAAAGATATTTAAGAGACATTTAATTTTAAATTTTCAAAAATTATCAAAATTATCAAAATACATCATAAAGAATAAAAACCAAGCAGTATAAATTATTTGTTATGTACGAACATCTAATTTATAAATCTGTGATTTAAAATAATGTATTTGTATTTTTTAAAACCTGTTTATGTAAATTAGTGAGTTTTCAGCGTAGGAAATTATTTAAAAATATTCTTTCCTCTTAAATGTCTTTTTATTCAGCAATGTTTTTTTCGTTATTTCTTATGTTAAATACACAAGAAACTTCAATTGCATTACGGCACGTGTTAACATCATTTATATGACTCTGCCAGGCGAGCGCATACTTTTATTAACACATAGAATCGATATCATACCGGACTCATAAAATAAAAAATAAAAAGAAATTAAGGACCACTTTAATGCAGATACTATAGCGATAATTAATAATTTAAATGAATTAAATTATTAAACTATGCTATATATTGTTTTCCGTTAAAACTTTCTAATTAGTTAATCAATATAATCATTTTTACGCAAAAATATGCATTTTTCCTTATAACTATTGGACAAAATACTTAATATTGATGAAAAATGAATAGTTACATTTTTTAAAAATCAGTAAAAGATCATCTTAACTATCTATCGAATAACATTGAAATGCAGAAATACAGGTTTCTTGTTACAATTTACAATTTTTACCCTGCAGTATGGTATATTTAAGTTGATACGGAATAATTTGATCGAGTACTAATAGACTGATCTTAACCATAAAGTCAGAATGTTCCACGTTTACGATGACATAATTCACGCTGCAATTTTTATCAGAAAATTCTTTCTCTGTTCTAAAAGCTTTTCGTCATAAAAGACCTATAATTAGTCACACCCACTAGGCTTTCCGACATTTTCCCACCTGGCCACCATTAAAAAGCCTTTTTCAAAACTCAATGAATTCTCGATTTCCAATCTCGCGATACCGTAGCTAAAGAACGACGATGACTGCTATTACCACTACCACCACTGTGCTCCGACCTTTGTCGAGCACTCGTGAGCACGTACGCCGCCAACCGCGCCCTCTCCCCAACCCCCACCGCGCGAGAAAAGCAAAAGTTATTGCAATATCGCCGATCGCTGTAAAAGGTTCTCGCCGACATGAATATTCCATTTTCATCTAGCTCTCCTGCAACGGAGCTGCAGGGAAAAAATGTACGCACTCGCGAGTGGTTGGCCACGCGTATAATGAAAAGATAAAAAACGCGAGAGGAGCACAAGACGTGCCGGGAAAGCGGAAGAACGAGGTGGCGCGACTTCCGGGGACTAGATATTCGTTTGGGTCGGGATGCCGATGGAGCGGGAGGCGAATCTTTCTTCGGGGGGCTATGAAAAATTCAATGTTACCGCAGACGAAGAGATTGACTTAAAATGTAGTTATGCGAAAAAGGTGGGAGATGGAAAAAAAGCGTCGCGCGGAGGATGCGCGCGGTGAATCTCGATGGGTGGATAGCTAGGTGAAGGAAGGATTTTGGTTGTCATGAATGGCTAACGTTTTTATCATTGGCGGAGTGCGAAGTGGATGCCGGGTCGTGGCCGATTCCATTGATGGTTAATACATTAGGAAATATTGGATTTAGATGGGGTAGTACGAATGAATGCGGAAGATTGGAAATGGGAGTTAGTTCGGTATGATAACGACTCCTTTGCATGGTTTTATTGAGATCTTCTAGTTCCTAGTCATATTGTAAAAATTTATTTCTTTATTGGGATTTGTTTTCTGTTTAGTAATAAATTATTTTCAAACTACATTTTAGTTTCTTAACCTTATGAGAGGAACTTCGAAAAAGCACGCATCTGATGAATGTATATTATAAGTAGTTTCGATAGTTGCTAATGACAAATTCTAGGTCAGAGTATCAAAGTTAATTTGTTTATTGCGAAAAAGCAGTTTCTTTTTGTAAATTTTTATTAAAAAATCGTGTTCTATGGGAAAAATTACTTTAGAAAAAATATACGAGTGATATAAAACTCGTTTTATAAGATATAAATTGTTTATAGTTATATATTGTTCATTTACTTTAATAAATAGAAAAATCTACGGTTGTATGTAAATTATGGGCTTCTGCCTGTATATCCCTATTGATTTACAGGCAGAAGCCCATAATTCACATACAACTGTAGGTTTTTCTATTTGAATCTAGTAGATTACGAATCTGAGGACAGTATGAATAGATTAATATGTTTAAATAATTTTATAATTTAAATAAATTATTTCAAAATGATTTATGCTTATTAAAATAACAAATTTTGTTTGATTCTTTTACAAATATTATATGTTTTATGTCGTTTTTCGCATCGAAGATAATTCTGGAGTCAATATTTACGAAAACCCTAATTCCGCAATAATTTTTTTGACAAATCTGCTTTAGAAAATTAAATTTGATTATTTCTAACTAACCTGACCTATAATTTGATATTTACGAATCATTTGAATTCCGTTTATGTGCATATTTATAACAAGACTAATGGGTACAGTAAATATTCCTTTATTAAAACTTTACTACACTGTCCGTTATCTTCCGTATGTGATGGTATAGAAATTGACATCCGTATTAATCCGTAAAGGACTCCGTATTAATCCGTAAAGGACTCCGTACAATCCGTAAGAATTCTGTAATCACTCCGTAAAAGTCCGTAAGGTTTCTGTAAGAGTCCATAAGGTTTCCGTAAGAGTCCGTGAAGAGACCGTAAACGTTCATAAGAGCTCGTATGGCATCCGTAAGAGTCCGTAAAGTGTCCGTAAGGGTCCGTAAGGCCTCCTTAAGAGTCCGTTAAGACTCTGTAAGAGTCCGTAAGGCTTCCGCAAGAGTTCGTATGGTTTCTGTAATACTCCGTAAATGTTCCGTACGAGTCCGTAAAGATTATGTTAGAGTCCTTGAGGGTTCCGTAAGAGCTCATATGGCATCCGTAAGAGTCCGTAAAGTGTCCGTAAGGGTCCGTAAGGCCTCCGTAAGAGTCCGTTAAGACTCCGTAAGGCTTCCGAAAGAGTCCGTAAGAGTTCGTATGGCTTTCGTAAGAGTCCGTAAAGAGTCCGTAACAGTTCGTAAGGCCTCCGTAAGAGTCCCTAAAGAGTCTGTAAGAGTCCATAACGCTTCCGTAAGAGTTCGTATGATTTCTGTAAGAGTCCGTAAATGTTCCGTATGAATCCGTAAAGATTACGTTAGAGTCCTTGAGGGTTCCGTAAGAGTTCGTATGGTTTCTGTAAGTGTCCGTAAAATTTCTGTACGAGTCCGTAAGGCTTCCGTAAGAGTCCGTAAAGAGTCCTCAAAAGGGTCCGTAAGAGCCCATAAGGCTTTTGTAAGACTTCGTATGGTTTCCATGGCTCCATCCGAAAAGAATATAGATAAATGTTTCGATTATTTTTATAAAAAAGATATTAAATCAAAAGAAATGTGATGATAGCGATTTTTAAATCAAAATTTAGTAAAAAAGAAAGTGGGCCTATTTTTGGGATTTATAACCCACAAAATAGGATTCCTTATATACCGAAATACATTAATAAGGTTATTATGGTTCGTTTAAAATACATAATATTGAATAGGAGAGAAACGTAAAAATTTCGCATTTTGACTCAAAATCGTAAATGACGAAAGCAGTGACTGTTTTTTGCTTGGTAATTAAAAAATTCAGATTTTCCCATACCGTAAAAATAAAGATACATCAATTTACCGTGGGGAGCTAAAATGTTATACTTATAGACCTGCCCCCCCCTACGCTTCAGCTAAACTCTCGAATTAAATTATGAGCAGAGCTGTTCACTAATCAGCCGCAAGTTGGATTTGATTCATTTTTTTCATTAATTCAAATATTACGTTTTCTAAGAACTATGAAAAAACTGTAAAAAACTATAAAAAAACTGAAAAAATATACGTATTTGTTATATAACAGATGTTTCAAAAGCATGTGTGTTTTCACATTTTTCACACTATTTCACATTTTGTTTCAAAGTTTTTAGAAAAACGAAATTTTCTAATATACTTTATCGCGACAGATAACGCAGGTCTGGCGCATTCCCTTAAACGTACATATTATGTTTTGACATTTTGTATTATTGATGATATAAATCATTGATAATAGTAGATTATGCAACAAGGGAATAAAGTCGACTTTATTCCCGTGTTGCATATAGAATTTTATTTCCGACTTAACTGTGGTCACTTTATTGACTTTTATCGAAAATTGATATTGATATAGAAATAAATAAGGGGGGTCCAGGTAATATGGCCACCTTAATTCATGGTAGCGTAACGTATGCCTTGGTGTCGATATTTTAGTATTAGTAGGCTTAGAAATTTTTATGAAGCAACCGACGTTTTTATCGGCGTCAATTGCCTTTTGCCTTGCAGTGCATTCGTATGGCCACTTTACCAACCGACAAACGTCAACAAAAGTTGCAATTTTTGCATCAAAATTAAACTCTATGACAAAAACTTGCACATGCATCTTAAAGTAGGTAATAAAAGCTACAATTTTATTTATCGTATGATTTTTTTTGTTCATATTACGCTGACAAAAATGGTTTCTTTACATGCATGCACTTCTAAGCAACCAGAGTTTTGATGTTTTCGCGAGTAAACATGACACTATCTTATAATTAGAGGGCGCTGTCAGTGGGGTCACCACGTCTCTCAACATCTATTATTACAATACATATACTGTAGGAGTTACGACGCCCCAAAGCAATGCATACAGCGAGATCTCGTGTACGTGGCGTGTATTACCTGCATGGTCACATTACCTGCACGCACCTTATTCCAAATTTGAAAAAAAGAGCAAGTCAAAGAAACTGAGAATTTACTTTATATTTACGAAATATGATTTGCAGATCCCATGCTCATGAGTTTACAACGTAGGATCGAAAGAAATTTGATCTCCGCTAGATGAATTAAAAAATTTACGATTTCATAATTTTACAATATTTTCTCAGTGTACCACTTGTTTATGTCTTTTCTACACTACACTATAAATTAGTCTCGCATTAACTTTTTAAATCAATTAACTTTTTTTCTGTTTATGTAAACAAAAATTTTTGAAACTCTAAAAAAATAGAGAAAACTATTCTCTGTTTATTGGGTGTTTTAAAATTAGTCTAGCTGTTGGAAAATTAAAGATATTTAGTATTGAAAATCAAAGCTAGACGAACTTAAAGTATAAATGTAGAGAGGGCATTAGGGGACCCTAGTCATTATGATAGTGTTATTTTGCAGCCTAGCAGGCATGTTTTAGCACCGTGTTGAAAATCGGGATACTTTTGTTTCACTCTAGCTAAAGGCATATAAAAAACCGTGTGCACTATGGGTGAGCGGCTGTTTTAGCCCTCGTGTACAGAAAAACATATACAGAAAAATGATTATTTATCAAAAATAGGAAACATAATCGAAAAATGAATCATGATTTATCTCTCTCGATTCACATGAATCTGGGACCTCATTCTCTAACTATTTCACCGCGTGAAATACGTGTAAAATATGCTCTCGACCAATTACAGAGCTCCTTTAAAGGGAATATCGGCTATTTCGCGAGTGACATGCTTCGAGAATATCCGCTAGGGCAAGACGAATCATGAATCTAGCAAAATGAATGATGATTCTTTTTTCCCAATTCATGAATCGAGAAAAATGAAGCATGATTCAAATTCGATTCATTTTTCTATTTAAAAAATGAATCGAATCCAACTTGTGGCTGATTCGAGAACAGCTCTGCGCGTAATTTAATTTGAGAGTTTAGCTGAAGGGAAGTCTGTAAGTATATAACATTTTAACTCCCCTCAATAAATTAATGTATCTTTGTTTTTATGGTATGGGAGAATCTGATTTTATTAATTACCAAGCAAAAAATGACCAGAGCTTTCGTCAATTACGATTCTTAGTCAATAATCGTCATTTTTACGTTTTTCTCCTATTAAATATTACGTATTTTAAACAAATCCTAATTTTATTTATGTATTTCGGTATATAAGGAATCCCATTTTGTGGGTTATAATCTCAAAAATAGACCCACTTTCGTTTTTACTAAATTTTGATTTAAAAATCGCTATCATTACGTTTCTTTCGATTCAATATCTTTTATATAAAAATAAGTGGTATGTTTATTTATATTTTTTGGGGATGGAGAATCCAAATTGATAGTTACCAATCACAAAAATAGTCAGATTTCTTGTTATTAATAATTGTTCACTAAAATGGCAATTTCTGCGTTAACTACATAAAGAATAAATAATAGAAAATTTAATTCAATTTTGTTTCCAAAGCCGAAGACGTAAGTACTGACTAAAACATTCCATAGACTGTATTGTTATAGTCATATTGTAGAATGTTATAGTTAATAGTTACATTTTCGGCTTTGTAAATAAAATTAAATCCACAGAACGGAATGGAATCGGTAAACCCCGAGACGTAGAGCGGGCCAGAGCGCTCTATTTTTCTCCACAAAATTTTAAATGTTATAAACAGTATATTTTAAGGTCAAATATATTGTTCATTTATATAATGAATATGTATAATGATAATAATTGAAACTTGCTAGATTTCCGAACTGTCCATTCTTTTTCCGAATTGAGTCGTGTGTAAAAAAAATCAATATAATTTGTAATAGTATAATTCAATACAGATAAAAATAAGATCGTGACTATATTTCGCTATAATTTGGTCTTTCTGTCGAACCTTCGAGATCTTCGAATGATACCTGTCAGAAACTTGACTATATGTATTAATACTCTTGGCACAGAACTAGTAAAAATGTGCACACTTTATTTTACATTCAATTCTTATTTATAAATCAGATGAACTTTGTTTAAATTATCACATAAATAAGGTAACATCATATTACGACTATATATTGAAATCAAACAAACGCATTCATCCAATATGTTTCAAAAATATAATACAGATGCTGATTTGACTCGCTTTTGAGGTTAAATACACCTTTTTTGTATTGAATTAATTTATAATTAAACTTATAGGTACCGCATCATAGTTTTCGAAAGTACCAAATGTTCGTCAACCATTTATCTCTTACTACAAAAATTTTACACAATGAAGGCGGTTAACAACTGAACGATTGTGGATATATTTAAATTTTAGTTATTTCCCATAAGACTCCGCGTTAAACGCGTGATGATGAAAATGCTAATAACTTTTCTCTCCACTACTAAAAAAATGACATGAGAAATCACTTGAGAAGTCACGTGAGAAATGACGTGAGACGTCACGTGAGAAATTACGTGAGAAGTCATGTGAGAAACCACGTGAGATTAAGAAATTAATTCTCACGTGATTTCTCACCTGTATTAAGTATGTGATGTGATTTTTTACATAACATATGATCTCTTTCATGATTTTTAAATTCTCAAAAAAATTCTTATTTCTCATGCGAAATTTTGGAGGACTCCTAATTTCTTACGTGATCTCATGCAATTCCTCAATTTTCATGTAAATTCTACCGAGATTTCTAACTTCTGTCGTGATTTCTTACGCAATTCTTGATATCTAGTACGAATCTTAATTTGTCAAGTGATCCGTTATTTTGAAATTCTCATGTGATTACTATAGTAATAGCATGAGATTACTATAGTAAGAATTTAAAAATCACGACAGAGACATCGATCTATTGCTTGCATATTCTACCATAATCGAAACAAAGCAGGGCGCAAAAGAGACAGTAACACGGGACAAGCCAACCGGCTAGTCAAAAAAAGTTAAACACATTTAGGGCCCTCCGCACGCTGGCCTGGCCATAAAAGTTGTCTTGAAGAAGCAATGGTATCCACCGTCGGTGCAGAATCTTACGGACTCTTACGGACACTTTACGGACTCTTGCGGACACTTTACGGACTCTTACGGACACTTTACGGACTCTTACGGACACTTTACGGACTCTTACGGAAGCCATGCGAACACTTACGGAAGTTTTACGGACTCTTTACGGACTCATACGGACTTTTTACGGACTCTTTCGGATGCATTACGAAGTCTTACGGACACATTATGGAATCTTACGGAAGCCATGGGAAGACTTACGGAAGTCTTACGGACTCTAACGGATTCTTTACGGACTCTTACGGAAGAAATACGATCTCTTAACGACTCTTTATGGACTCTTACGGAAGCTTTATGGACTCTCGCGGAAGCCATAAGAGCTCTTACGGAAACCTTACGAATGCTTACGGACACTTTACGGACTTTTACGGAAGCCTTACGGAGTCTTACGGAAGTCTCGCGGAATCTTACGGACTCTTTTCGGACTCTTACGGAATCCTTACGAACTCTTGCAGACTCTTTACGGTCTCTTACGGAAGCTTTACGAACTCCTACGGAAGCCTTACGGACTTTTACGGACTCTTTACGGACTCTTACGGAAGAAATACGATCTTTTAACGACTCTTTATGGACTCTTACGGAAGCTTTATGGACTCTCGCGGAAGCCATAAGAGCTCTTACGGAAGCCTTACGAATGCTTACGGACACTTTACGGACTTTTACGGAAGCCTTACGGAGTCTTACGGAAGTCTCGCGGAATCTTACGGACTCTTTTCGGACTCTTACGGAATCCTTACGAACTCTTGCAGACTCTTTACGGTCTCTTACGGAAGCTTTACGAACTCCTACGGAAGCCTTACGGACTTTTACGGACTCTTTCGGGACTCTTACGGAAACTTTGCGTACTCTCATGGAAGCCATACCAACTCTTATGAAAGCCTTACGGACTTTTACGGAATCATTACAGAATTCGTACGGACTTGTACGCAGTCCTTAACGGATTAATACGATTGTCAATGTCTATACCGTTACGCACGGAAAATAACGGAAAGTCATCGTTTGCTTACGGGCGGTACAGCAGATAACGGTAAAGTGCATTTTTGGAGTATTTTTTAAGTATTTTACATGGAATTTTACACGGAAGGCGCGCGGATAGACACTTTCCATTTTTATGCATTATTGTCACTATATTCGATTGTTTAAATATTTGAAATAAAATAATATTTTGATACAAAACAAGGTTTAAATTTAAAGCGGTTTTCGTGTAGCTTTATTTACATTTCTAATCACTTCTTTGCGTACAAACTTGCAGAATTGTGATCAGAAGCAGATATATAATGTTTCACTAAAACAATTAATATATGAAGAAAAATACCTTATAGTATAATTAGTGCTTTCGTTGCCATTGCCACATTTTGATGATAAGAAATATATTGCATTTAGGAGGTCCATATGCGACCCATTTATATCTTTCAGGAACACTTGCTTTCTAGTATATCCAGAGAACGTACATTAGTAAGAGAAGAACATGGTTTAATTTAATTACATTTTTAACAATGGATTTTATATAGACAAAATCTGATTTTTTTTAAATAATTCTGGATTAACAGTTAATAGAGAATGTTAGATTAAATATACGGGTACTGTACTGTCTTTCTTTGAGAACTAAAAAACATCTCCCATTGTGATAAAAATCTATTTGCCAAAGGATGCAATCTGCCCTTGTAAGTTCCTTTAACAAACAGAACCATTACTTCTATATACAATCAGCTTACTTTACCCTTTATTTAACTGCAATGTACACCATATAAATTTCACAGACTAAATCCAAACGTTTGCAAGTCGGCTAATTAAAGATTTACCAGCGCTTATCATCTCCTCGCTCCCGTCGTCGTAAATAAATCCGCGTCTCCACCACCGACTGAAGAAGCTCGCGCGCGAAGAATCCGCTAATATTCAAATGCGAATGGAAATGCGGCTTCAAACAGGAATAAATCTCCGTGGGTCGCGTTACACACAGTTCGTATATATATAAGACAAAAGGAGTGAGCCGGGCCGTTCGCGCATTACTCGCGGCATATAATACCAGGGCCGGATAATTTTACGGCCGAACGGCTGCTCGATTTATTCTTAGATTCATAATTAGGAAAAACGTCGCTTTCTCTCGCTCTACCTTCTCTGATTCACATTTATATATATCTGGCAGTCGTCGATTTCTTTTTCTTTCTGCTCGTCGTTCGACCTCGCCATTACCACTGCAGCAGCAGCAGCAGCAGGGACGGCCAAAGCCGGGGTAGAAAATGGGGTAGTCTGCAGCAGCAGCAGCAGTAGCCGAGATCGAATCCTACCTCGCCTTTCTCTTTCCCTAGTTTTCCTCTCGCTTCTTCTTCTTCTTCTTCTTCTTCTTCGGAGCTTTCGTCATGTAGTCCGTTGATAACGGCTGAAGTTTCCGAGCAAACGATTCCGTAATCTCCGAGCGAATAATCGGCACGGAGCCCGACGGAATTTCGATCTTATTTAGCCGAGCGCTCGGCCACGTGGAAATTGATAGAATGAGGAGAGGTGAGGAGACGAGCGCGCCGGAAAGTCCGTTTAAACGGGGTAAATACTTTCGTAAAGCGATTCTTACGAGGAGGGGGGTTCGGTGAATATTTTATCGGAGTTCGAAGAATGAGAAATCTTTTCGCGCTTGCTTGGTGAGTAATTTCGCGTTTATTAGACGCAGCGGCAAGATGTTGCAGTCTGAGCTGAAAAATTTACGGTAAATCAATGACGTTTATGATATGCAGTATTTTATTGTTTTTATTTTATAATTATTTAAGAATTTATAAATTAGTGATTAAATTAAAATCAGCAGCTAAATAATCCTCACTAGAGGATTAAAATAAATTAAAAAAAATTAAAATCACCAAAAATTTTTTTATGCATACAATTTTAAACAGAAGATATTATATGTAAATATGTATAAAACAAAAATAATGAGAGACTGCTTTATTCCGTTGGTTGCATGATATATAAAACATGGACAGTGTCATGTGGAAATATTTCATAATAATACGGTTAATAAATATAAAGTAAATGAGGATTGTTCATTATTTTATATGTTTATATATAATAATCTACGGATGTTGGTACTAAAATAAATAATAATGCTTAATATGAAGTAATCGCGCGATTTTCCCAGAATAGCGTTTACATTATTGTATGCAAACATTATTCAAATATTATTTATTATTTCACATGAGATACATAGGTAATAAAGCTAGTTGTTATCATTTTTAGGAATTAGGCAATGACAATAGATGTAGACTTTTATAAATACTGTTTAATTATAATCAATAAGAATCTGATATTGTTGTTTTAGTTAATAAAATCAGTACAAATGATAATTGATTAGATATAAGCTCGATATCTTATGTAATGGATAGGGATAACAAATATTAATTAATCAATGAGGGAAGAGGGTATTAACATGTTAAACGCGAAAAGAAAATTGGTAATTTGGTGGATTTTTTCTAAGAAACCACATCAACGAATATTTACAAAACTTCTTAAGTATACATGTGCACATTATAAGTAAACATAATATTTTTGTTTTACGAACTCCGTCGTTTCTCAGTTCGCGATCAAGCAGTTCAGACCGATATCGTTTTTCTGAGCTACCAAAACGTCGTACTTACTTTCAATTATGCCGAATAGTATAAATTCACCTCTTACTTTCAAGAATAAATACATTTAAAGGGATGTGAAAGGGTCTCATATGCATTGCTTATCATGGAAAATGTTTAAGCAGACACTGCTTATACAAATTCGAAGGGCAAGCATATTAAACTTATTAGTCTCCTAGTATATCTTACGTCAAAAAAGTAGAAACCGATTACTCACAATCGCAATAAAATTTAAAAATAAAATTGATTTATTTAAAACAAACATTTTTAACTAGAAACTATTATACTACTAAAAAAATTATTTACAATCGAGAATTCTAACAATCTTATATTTTACGAAATGTTGTACATCCAAATTCACTCATTTTTATGTAATAGAAAATGATTAAAAAATAACAGACTAGATATCGATAAATTATTCTTCCCATTATGAGGAACGCGTTCGCAATTTCAGAATTGACTTTATAAAAACCAAACAACGTTGAGAAAGAAGCAGCCGAACGCAGAAAAAATGATTATTTTAATTATTTTAATTTTTCTCAAAATATATTTTTCAAAATATGATATTTCTCAAAATATATGTATTTTTATCTTTAGAACTATAAAAGATAAAGTACTTTAATCCGTGTATTTTGGAAAAAGAATTTGAAGCAGAATATGGTAGTATTTTTTGCATCATCAAATTTGATGATTTTGATTGGTTCAAATTTCTGCCAAGGCACCGATGAAATTTTAAGCTGAGCACCACAAGCAATTTTGTTGAAAACAATTTCAATTATAGTTTTAGATGTATATTTTAAGATAAAACAAGATTTAGAGTGGTACTATAACTCAGTTACGAGAAAACAATAAAAGAAATTGGAATATTTTATCAGAAACAAATTTACATGTTAAATCCCATAAGAGTTTAACTTTGGTAAAATAAGCCAATTTCTTTTATTTTTTTCTCGTAACTGAGTTATAGTACCATTCTAAATATTGTTTTATCTTAAAATATACATCTAAATTTCAATAAAATTGCTTGTGGCGCTCAGTTTAAAATTTCATCGGTATCTTGGCAGAAATTTGGACCAATCAAAATCATCAAATTTGATGATGTAAAAGATACTATCATATTCTGCATCATATTCTCTTTCCAAAATATACGGACTAAAGTACTTTATCTTTTATAGTTCTGGAGATAAAAATACATACATTTTGAGAAAAATTAAAATAATGCAAATAATCGTGTTTTTCAGTTTGGTATAAATCCTGAACCAATAGAGGTAAGGGTTTGAAATTTACTTTACATATTTTAGATATAAAATAGATCATTTTCTTATATATATGTCAGAGAATGATGTATAGAATTCCCAAAATACGTAAAAAAATGTATATGTATATGTGTATATATATATATATATATATATATATATATATATATATATATATTTCGACAAATTGTAAAAAGAACATATTGGCACTAGTTAAAAATCCCCCTAAACCGCCTTTAAAATATCAGAACAGTCAGAAAACCTTCAAAAAAGGACATTATTTTGAATATCTATTTGTGCAACATGCATGGGTAAATTTTGATCAGCCCGAATGGATGTATTCCTTTAAGTAAAACTTAGCAATCTATGTTGCAATATTATTTTATTTTTATTTCTAAAAAAACTCTATAGCTAAATTAAATTTTTAATTTTCTATTTCCACAAAAATCATGTATTTTGTTATAATTATTGCCTAGCCAAAATTTATATTTAAACTTTTATCACTAGGTATCAACGTAGATTTATAAAAAATGTGTTTAAAAGGTATAGATTACCATAAATTTAAAACGTAAAAATATAATCTGGTGCGCAAAATATAACTGGAGGTTATGAAAATAAAGAATTGAGAGAAATGACTATAAAGTAAAATAGTAGTAATAATTAAATAATAATAAATTCGTATTTATTTATGATTGCTTTTTTGTTTTATGAGTCAAATTATTTTTGTCCTCCACTGACATAGGGTATTGACTTTTATTGACGTTTAGCTTTGCTTTGGGAGCACTTATTTAACTTTTTTTGTCACGCAAATGTTGAGAAATATTAAATTTTAGATAAAAACGAAAATATTTAAAAAAATTAAAACAGCTTGAAAAAGTCAAATTTTCTTTTGATACCTCTTTCATTATTAAGACAAAAGGTTAAAAATTAGTATAAAAAAATAAAAATAAAATCTATTTTTTTTCCTAAACCTGTATCTTCTTCCTATAATTTATTTATAATCTAAATGATATAAATAATATTTAAATTACAGAAAAGTTATCTAGAAGGGACACAATTTTGAACTTCTGTAGTATATGAGAATTACTCATACCGAACGACCATATATCGAGTGTTCATTGTAAATATTTTTCTCATTAATATCAAACAAAATTTATTCGATAATAATAATAGTAAATATTTCATAATATAAATATTGCTTTCTTAAACTTAATGGATATTTACTTTAATTTTGTTATTAGGTACTATTCAAATATACGTTTACTTATAGATTTGGACAATTCTATTTCACTGAACGCTAATCGTATATTTTACCTACCAATATAGTATCTTAATTATATTTTAAATTTAATTTGTTTATTATTATAACCATTTTAAGTTAACCATGTAATCATGTTAAGATCACGTTTCGAACTTGTTTCGAATTCGCTTTTAACGTGTTTACTCAACGCACATCAGGCGACGACTGCGAGCAATTCAACTTTCGCGCAACACCATTGAAGCATTCAGCAACATTATACTTTTTAACGTTTCTTAGTTTCGACAAAAATCATTATGGTAACGCTTCCAACTTTTTCGGCTTTCGCTAGAGCCACGAGCTCAACTTGCCTGCAGAGAAAATAATTTATAAACCAGCACAAGCAGCATGTGCCTTTTTTACGAGCTTCGTGTTTGCTCAGCTCAGCACTTAACGTAGCAGACTTTCCGCTGGAACCAGTAGCACAGACTCTTAGAGTCCAAAACGCAATTGCCATTGGCGCGCGGTAGAAAACACTGCAGCGCGACAGACTAGACTACTACACGTACACACATCCTCTCCCCGTCCTGGGGATTAATATTCCAGAGCGAGAGATGATGCGACAACGGCAGCGCGAACTTCCACGTACGCAGCTGGTAAATATACAACGCGCCGTGTGTGTCGTCGTCGTCGGCGTCGTCGTCACTTCGCAGTGTATGGATATATGCTGATGTATCCGCATAGCATTAAGCATTCATGGCTTCGGTGTTTTCAAGTTCCAGCAGGTATCGCGTTTCTCATAGGCAGGCGCATACCTATAGCATCGACGCTGGGTGTATGTATCTCGCGTACGCGCTTGACCCGTTTCGTTCGACGCGCTGTAACTGTAACTAAATATTTCCATTGGCGCGGACGAGCCTGCTTGGGTGGAATGGAGCTTTCTGTGGGTGTGTGTTAGGGAATGTTGCATGGAGAAAGGATATTAAAGGATATATCGTATCGTGAGTTGGAAATAGTGTAGAACGATGTAGATGGAAATTGTTGATTATGGGGTTGTGAGAATTGTCGAGGATATGAACTAATAAATTAAAAATTAGATAGGAATTGGTATTGAAAATGATTTTTCGAGGGGTTTCATCACCTTGAATCCTCAAACTTGAAGGTATTTTTCAGAATATTTATGCATTATGGAAATCTATATTCAGGCAGTTATAGTTCATCTATTAAAAAAATTATAATTTTTTTGAGACTAAATGAGTTATTAAGGTACCGATTATGGATTAAATTTTAAATGAACATTAATGTTCTTTATTTTTATATATTATATACAGTCGCTTTTCATGTCTTGCAAAAATCAAACTAAAAAAATCCAATCCTACTTACTTTTTTAGAAGTTGTTATAACAACTAGAGAAAATTATAAGTGATAGATAAGCCAGCTCACCATTTTGGACAGTGTTACTTTAATAATAACGCCTTGAATAACCTCTAAAATTTTCCAATGTATTATGAATAGCGATATTGCAAAACGTTTATCGTCTTTTAAACTCTGCTGAAAAATATTTTTTCAAATTGGGGTTTATGCTTGGTTTAAAAGTAAAAGGTTCTCAGAATACATAATATTCAAAATAAATGCACATAATACATTATTTATATTATAGGAGGAAAAAGAAAATTAAATTAAGAAAAAGATCCTTATGAAGTCAAATGTCTCAGGAAAAGAAGAGAAAATAATGTTTTCAGAATTAGTAACCCGCGTAAAAATGATTTTATATTTAAATTATATATGGTTATATATGAAAATCATATATGATTATATACAGTTGTATACAGTTATATATGGATTAAGATTATATAGAATTGTATATGAATATATATAATTATATAAGCATATATAACTATATACAAGTTGAAATTCATGAATCGTGAAGATTTTATATATAACTATATATATGTATATACTAGCGTCCCCCATCGCGGCTTCGCCCGCGATATGTGTTAATAGAATTCATTCAATTATATATATTCTTAGTTTTATTTGGAAAAGGAATCAACATAAATTGGAAGTATGAAAAGTGAGATTGAAAAAATAAGAGAAAAGATGGATTATGATCATACATATATAAACTTGCGAAAGAAATGAAATAAATCAATCAAAAGTGTCTCAGTCTAAGACGTTTCTATAAATTACATTGGAGGCGTTGCATTTTGGAGCTAATATGACCAGATTACTGGCGGAGCCTACCCTAGAACATCCCACATAAAACTGACCGTGAGATAAACAGTTGTCCCTCAAGTCAATGTCGGCCATTTTCAACGTCTGCCCTTGAGATTTGTTAATGGTCATGGCAAAGCACAACTTGATTGGAAACTGTATTCTTTTAAACTCAAATGGATAGTCTGATGGGATTAAAGGTATTCTCGGAATAAAAACTATATCACCGCGAGCACTTCCAGTAATTACTGTGGCTTCTATAACATTTTTACGCAGAATTTTTATTTGTAGTCTGGTTCCGTTGCACAATTTAGGAGGACGAAGATTTCTTAGCAACATTATAGGTGCTCTAACTTTGCAAAATCAATTTATATGGTGGAAAGCCGGAAGGAATCAAATTATTTAAAAATTCAACAGGGGTAGTGGACAGCATCATCGGTTTTAATAACAGAATCGAATGATTTGAATTCGACAAATTGTTCTTCAAAAGCATTCAAAAGTAGGTCATTAATTATAGCTGCTTTATCATTTTTTGGTGTTAAAATAGCACGCTCGCACAACCAATCTATAGGTTTATCCTTGATATTACTCACATCAGGATATATCTAGGAAATAAATGAGCTCTGATAAGGTGGTAACTTCCGTGCATAAATTTGAAGGAATAACAATCTCATTTTCAACGGACGGGTAAGTTCCATCGCCTATTTGGAATAGCGTTTCAGTGAAAAGCCCAGCAGATTCATAATTATTTAAGTAAACTCTCATATTTGTGTGCAGTGAAAGCTTCTGGATGTAAGACCATAAATAAGACTTCTTTATGCAAGAATTCACTTCATCAGCTCGTGTACCTCTAGGTACAACCGGCAATGTTTGCCGAAAAACCCCAGCTAATAGTATAGTGACTCCCCCATCAAACTATTATTCCCTTTTATATCTTGCAATGTTCGATTGAGAGCCTCAAACCCACCTTTATGGGCCATTGTGCATTCATCCCAAACTATTAGCTTACACTCTTTCCATACTTGTGCCATATAGACTGTTTTGAAATATTACAGATTGATGTCTGGATTTTATTTAAATTCAAGGGTAATTTAAAAGTAGAGTGAGCTGTTTTACCTCCTTCCAGCAATGTATCAGCAATGACTGAAGAAGCAACAGCTAAGGCTATGCCATTTTTTTCGTATTTTTAAAAGTAAAAGATTAATAAGTAAAAGTTTAATAAGGAAAAACATTCATCGTTCAATAAATTTTCGCTATCAGTTACAATCTGTGCCAAAACATTCGTATCGTAACTGATCTCCCGAATGTAGTCTCTATTTTGTAAAGGCAATCCATCTCTATATGGTTGAGGCAGACCATAATGCTGCAGACATTGACCTCCCATTGACAACAAACTATCTTCAAGACAAATCAAGCATTTATTATAAATTTCATTCGAAATTGAGTTGATGTTGCCATCTTGTAACTGTGCCTCCATCCCACGCCGAATATCTTCTGAAAGATTTTCTTTGTACTTTTCCCAAAGACTTAAAGCATCAGATAAATAGCAAAATGATACCATTACTCCAAACAAATTTCGCAATCTAAACGGAGAATGACAAAGTGCTGCTTCTTATAAAGTTACATCCCAGTGTTTTTCGTCTTCTGGTAAACCTAGAGCTTTACGCGCTGCCTGAAATGGAGGTTGTACAATGCCATTAGCAGTTCAATTCCAAAAAAGATGTTGGACCTCGAACTTCGTGAAGTAAAAGACGAAGATAATAACACTCAGATTTATTGGGGTGGATTGTATATACCCTACCTAAAGCAGTATCTTTCTTTACTCCAGGCCAGTCACTGACATCATGCCCACGTTTTCTTCTCTGAAATTTATTCATTTTCCATGTGTAATAAGATGGAACTTCAACATAATGAAGCGTTCTTGCAAAACTGTCTACCTGGCATAAGTCAAAGAATGCAAGAAGTGTAGTGTTTGGAGGATGGCTTATGATATTCCTCAAGCGATTAGAGTCATTTTGATTGAAATAGACTCGCTGGCCATTTTCTAAATGAACAGCGAGGTGAAAGACTGTAAAAATTCTCCATACTGCCTCGGAACTACTAATGTATCGACCGCTTTCATAAATTTTAACTTCGTCTTTTTTATTTTCAATACCAAATACAGCCATATCACTGCCTTTGGTGATATATTTACAAACGTACTTTATCGATTTAACAGAGTTACACTATTCCACATTAATATGAGCTTCAAAGATCCGCGAAAGAACAGGATCGTATGGTACGACCCAACGGTTAGCAATGGTGATGCCATTGATTTCAACAATAAAACGACCATCTTCCGGTGTTCTACGTCGATATTTTGGGTATCCATCATCACCTGTTTGAGTTTTTTGCAGAAATTGTCGAGGAAATTTCTTGCTGCAACAACCTTCTTTCATGCAGGTCGATCTGTTATTTAAACTACCGCAAGATCCGTGGATCATGTTGGCCTTGACGATTTCATAAAGAAGAGGATCTTTGACAGGGTCTAGTATTTCTGCTCGTAATAACATCATCTAGTTGATCTGGAGTGAAACGTTGTTTCAGTCAGAACAAAATATGTATGTGAGGCAAACCTCGCTTTTGCCATTCAACAGAATAAATGAAACATCTCATCTCTCCAAACAACTCGCCCTTCGTTAATAATGCTATTAGCGATTTAACTTTCAAGTGAAATACTCTCGCTATGATATCGTGCCGGTCATAAGACTTTTGGCTAGGTAGTAATGCTTTTGTAATGTCACTTCATCGGATTACACATAAATGTAATAAATAGATCAGGACGACCGAAATTGCGGATGTACGTCATAGCGTCCTGAGCCTTTTCATGCATAAACCGTGGTGATCCAGTAAAAGACGATGGAAGCACTACCATCTGACCAAGCTCGGCGACATCGGTATCTTGTCTCCCAATAGCATCTCTTAGATGTATGTAATTGTCTACTCTAAGTTGTGCCTGGTTGTTTGGAATAAAATTTAATCGTTCTGTATTAATTTTTGCGTACATATCCACTAAGAATTGATTAAAGAGAGATCGACAGTACAGTAAATGGTTGATCTCTGTTTCTTGGATCATGATGCGGTAAGAATAGAAGTTCATTGCAGATACTGTTCTTTTGATAGGTAATTTTGTTTTCGGGTCGATCTGACAAACATCTACAGAGTAACCATCCTCACCCCGGTAAAACAGTAAAGGATACTGTAAAGCATCATATGAACGATGCACCTCACTTATTTGTTGTAATTTATCATCATGACTCTGTAATACAATATCCCGATTTTCAAACAGTTGTCCAACTATGACCATTGCGATTTCTCTTGCTGTTGGAGAATTAAAGCGGCCACGATGAGCATTGCCTGGTTTCCTATCAGCATGAATTGCAACCTCGAAGTTTCTACAATTTTGAGGTACTTTTTCGAGAGCAGTCTTGAAGTGCTTTACGTAAGAGTTATTGCAATGCAACATCGTCTGCAGTTGTTTTACCAGATGTTGCCTTGCGTCAGGGATGTGACCACATCTTATATGAAAGTTGATTTTTTCTGATGTTATTTGTAAATCTTGCGCGACGTTTCTTATTACGGTTAGCAGAACTCGATATTATGTCAGAGATTTTACTACGCTTTGGAGGACTCGGTATCACATCAGAAATATCTGGAACAGATAGAGAGACAGTTGTAGTTGATCCATCATTGCAAGGTAAATAAACATCAAAATGTCCTTTTGATAAGTCTGATGTGAATCGAAGTCTCTTTATGGGACTTCCTTGTTCACCGAATCTCTCATACAGTTTTCCATGGCGGTATACCACAAAAGCGAACGGAAATATTAGTCCAGCAGCTACCAACTCGCATAAACCATCATAAGCAGAATGTTTCAACATGTCGATCGAGTATTCTTCAAGATTTTTATAATTATTTCCTATCTCATCATGAGACATGATCGAAAAATCTTGCCAGTGATCATGACATGAGCTACAATCTAAGTACGAATCTCCAGAGACATAACTTGAGTGTCATATAAAAAAAAAGATATTGCATTGAAGAGCGAAGCACCATCCCTCAACATCGGAACAACTATATGTGGTGTCATAACGCCATTTATATTCAATATTTCTACACTCATCGTAAAATACTCAGTAAACCAACGCAAACTATCTACAGTATATACTACTAATCAAAAAACGATCAATTTTGCTGAAATTTTGAAATGTCAACCTGATAGCCAACATCTGTTGAAAGTCTGGGATAGATATACGGCGGACTGAACGAATGGTGATATGCCAGATACTAACACACACATACATACATAGATACAGATATTTTTTAAGACTAGTGTATTCGGACAAAAATTTTTACCATCACAAAGCTTCTTGTTTGAGAAAGCAAAAGAGAAACCTATAAACTATGGTAATGAAAAAAGTGAAGATACCAGAGGAGATACAAATGTGAAGAAGCAAGATGGAGTGAGGGAAAAAGAGAATAGAATCTTTAGATAAGCAAGGAAAAAAGCTAAAAGTTTCTGCAGATAACGTTTTCAAATGTAAAATTGAATGTTAATATATTTATAGTAGCGATAGTAAAAAAAGAGAATTAGTTATACTATGTAAAATATTGTATTTATGTTTACCTGAAACTGATGAGTTAATAAACGTCTTTTATATTATTCATATAATAATACTCCACGAAGTTAGAATATGTCTGGATATTCGTACAAAAATAAATAATAATTTTCGATGGAAAGTAATAACGTTTTTTTTTTGCAAAATTACAAGATTGTATAAAAAGACTATTTGAGTATTATTTATTGTTTCACATAGCGGAAATTAGCGATAAAGCTATAGTTATACTTAAAAGCAAGAATTAAAATAAATTCAGAGCCTTCAAGTTTAAGTAAGTATTTATATTACATTCGATTTATATATACATTATATTAAAAATGTCACCTATCTACCAACTAAATAATAAATATATTCACCTCGTTTCATAATCATAAAGCACACATTCAGATTACTGTCATCTCCGATAAAAATCTCTGTTGATACAATCCAGTTGAACTCTACCGGTATCTCAATTTAAATAAAAAAAGAAGGATGAAAAATACCCGACTCTCCGGCCGCGAAGCTCGCGAAAATCTAGCGTACTATGCCAGCGCTGTTGGATTTTGGTATCATGTTACTTTGAAATTCGCGAGCCTTCAAACTTGTTCAAAGATAATCCACTATTTTCCCCCGGAACTTGCGCGGAGAGAGGAAGATCCCCACCGAAGCTATCGCGCACAACTCTCTTTCCGCGCTCTGAACTCCGTCACGTTTTCGCCCGGGGAGAGATCCGCTTCGTGAGAGCACCCTGCAAATCCTCGAAAGTATATGCACCTGCATAAATAGACTGCAAAAAAGGAGGAAAATCTTGCATAACAAAATATGTGGAGGAAAAAAGTAAATAAGTCGCACGGTGGTTCGCGCGACTGAGTAGAGAATGTTGAGAGTTATCAATGCAAAATATGGTATGATAATAAGGCACGCGAAGTAAGTTTGGAAAATTTGAATGCTTCGGGAAAATATTGATAAGTTGGGATAGAAGGATGCAAAATGATTTGATGTGCTTGAGGGCATATGAGATACTAAAATCTTGTAAATTAACCTAATATGTTTTAGTTTAATTAAAAAATTTAGTTAAATTTTTAAATCCTTAAGTAAATGAATGATTGTAATAACTAATCTTAAGACGCAAATTGACTTTTCATTGTCGACGATGTATAGTGCATCGAGGAATGAAGTGAATGGGTCAGGAAGAACCGGGATCGTAAGAGAATGGAGCGGGAGAGCGGGACATGTTCGACATCTAAATACTTAAGAACTCATACACAATAGAATTTGAGATCTTTGACAATAAAAAAAACGCTGCTCATTCATTTGCACTAAGCTTCCTCAAACTTTGTTAATCAGTCCCATATATATGGAATTGTTTATTCTAATATATTACTGTGAACTGCTGTTGCTTATTAATTACCTAATTATTATAGAAAAACATTATTGTTACAACACAAATGAAATATCCATGGTTAGTTTCCAAGACATAACCTATTTTTAAAAAAATATTGTTTATGCCTAATTTCCTTTCAACTGTTGTATCTTACAATATCTTTAAAGTTCGTTTTTGTTAAAGAATTCCATTTTAAATTATTTAAATTTGTGAAAATTGAAAAAAATTATTTTTTTATTTTATACGTTTAATATGTCAAAAAGATACATATATTCGTAAAGTTTGTGGAATTTTGAACTTTTGTCTTTTGAACATTTCAGCGACAAGTTACGTACAGCGAAATTGAGCAATCGACAATGCTATAGACAATGTTATATGTTATGACTATTATATTATTACTATATTAAAATTGTGCATTGTTGGCTCAAAACCTTAATCAGTTAGATGTGGAATTATTTCTAATTAAACTACAAAATTTTAATGAAAAATACATATGCATACAAAAGTGATATGGCGACCGCAAAATATGATCTCATGAAATGCATATTTAAGATTTAAAATCGTATTTTATTCACAAAAATAGTTTAAAGTATTTCTTAGATATATAAAATGTAAGGAAATTGCGCGTTCTTTATGAATAAGTGCACATTTTTTACCCTCGTAATGTATACATTTACAATAAATTTATTTGAATTTTGAAGAATTATAAAAAGTTCAAAAGTTCAAAATTGCATTCTTTTTAACAAAAACAACTTTAAAGTAACTGTAAGATTCACCAATTAAAAGAAAATTCGGCAAGCTTTACGAAGATATGCATCGTTTTGACATATCAAATATTGAAAATTGGTATTAAATAAATGAAAAAAATGCATTTACTCCAAATAAAATACTCTCATTTATTGAACACGTATAAAGAAGGTTCACGTCTGATTAGTACGACTGTTCTAGCAAGAAACTCATTTGAGACTAAAACACTTGACAAAAGGGTTTAGAGGCCTACAGCGCTTACGCATACGCATACTACAGTTTCTTTCTCTCTTTCTTTCTATACTCAAACTCCATATAACAGTTCTGGACCTATATAAGTAAGTCGAGTCATTTTTGTATAGTATATGATGCAGTAAGACTATGTATTCAGTTAAGCTAATTTTCTAGAAATATTACAACATCAAACTTATAAGGGCCCCCTTAAAATATCGGAAAGTTATTTATTCGGAAAGCCAAAATATCGGAATATTTAAAATTCGGATATGTAAAAAATCGGAAAGTTGAAAAATAGGATGTAGAAAAATTCGGAAAATATTTTTACTGAGAGTTAAAAAATTCGGAAATTAGATATTCGGAATTCCGCAAATTCGGAATATTAAATGGAGTGGCACGCCGTACTGAAAGTATGCATTCCGTAGGGAATCTAACATTAAAACAGCATATTCTTATTGGCGACATAAGGCCCATGTAAAAATAAATTAAGTGTCTAGATTTGTAATCAGTTTATATTTGTTAGATATGAGAAAACATAGTTTCCTTTGAATCATTTTTCTACTTTTCGATATGACCGACTTTTAATTTTCCGAATTTTTAACTATCAGTAAAAATATTTTCCGAATTTTTCTAAATCCTATTTTTCAACTTTACGATTTTTTATTAAATATCCGAATTTTAAATATTCCGATATTTTGGCTTTCCGAATAAATAACTTTCCGATATTTTAAGGGGGCCTAGATTCAACGCATAAAATAACAAAAAAAAATATTTCAGTTTTTTGAAAATTTTTTAAAATTTAATATTTCCAACAATAAGTAGATATTTTCGACCATATAGCTCTGATATCTAATCAATTCTATATTAGGTTATATCTGATGTACCCGCAAAATATCAGCTCGAAATACCGTGGTCTTCAAAGATTAAGGTGACCACATAATATGACCATACACACACACGCACACACACGCACACGCACACGCGCACACACGCACACGTACTCACACGTACAAACACACATACACACACACTCACACACACTCACACCCATACATACATATTGACAGACATTTTGACAAAACAAAAGAAATAGCTTATTCAAAATTTTGGGTCAGAAAAATAAGTAATTTTCTGCTTTTCCCTAACGTTTCAAAAAACTCGAAAAACTAAAACTCAAAAATCGAAAAACCGCTAAAAAACAAAAACGAATTGAAAAACTAAAGAAATTATTGTTAAGCCCCCTTCTTTAAAAAAAAACAACGAAATGAGCCTCGAAACATTAATTTTTTACCGTGTATGTTCAGAGTAATGCTGACCCACATCCATACATATATACATGCACATACACACACACATATACACGTGCACGCAAAACGTGCTGCTATAACGATTATAGTACAACTTATTTTTGAGATCTCAAAGCTTTTTAATAATGTATCAATTTTAAAATTAATTTTCATTTATTTTTTGTGTAATAAAAGGATTGAAAGGAAATTTCGATTCAAAGAAAACGGAAACGAATCATGACCACGCGATTCACACAAATCCACAGCTCTGGTTAAAATATTAAATCCGAATGTACCAAATTGCACAACTGTAGGTTAACAACCAGAGGGAACTAAACTTCGGGAATCGGATTTTAATAAGACAGAAGGCTTTAAGAGGTGTCTTCTGATAAAACTAAACCTAGCAACATTCTGTTTTACTAGGTACTTGTTCTCGATATATAAGTTAGCTTACTATATAATTTACGATCTTACAAAATACAAAATAAGACAAGACAATAAGAATTCTTTTTGTAAAAAGTAATAATTTATTCCAAAGTTATTAATTTTCGAATATAGTTGTATCTTCAATGGTTATTAACTTTTGCACAAATTAATATTTTTGTATGAAACAAATCTAGAATTGAAGCACTTTCTCACTAGTTCTATTTTTAGGGTAATTTTTCTAGAGAAAATATAATATAGGGTAAACTAGCATTAAATGTTGAAAACAGTGACCCATTAATTCTCACTTTTAAGTATCACCAAACACTTATCTAAGTCTCATCATCATTAATTTTCCGAAGGTGAGACTCTCTTCTTGTAACTCGCTAAAAGTGTTCGCATACATCTCCTCAAGAAAAAGCAACACCAGCAGCAGCAGACTATCCAATCATTCCTATCCACCTCCTACAGCTCCCAAAATCTTCGCTTTAAACAATATCACTCGGAGAATTGCTTTCCATGCAAACCCGCTAATTTGCACGCAAACACATCCACACACATACTCACACAGCGCGAGAAGCGACGACTATATCTTATATACGTACACATACAGGCACGCATACACAGGAACTCGGGGAGAAAATTTCGACGCCCGCGCGCGCCCGCCTGAATTATGCAAGACGGGGGGCCGGCGCTCCCGCGAGTTACTTTAGCATAATCCGCAGCGTCGCGTGCCCGGATTAGAATTAATTCTGCACATTGCGAAAATGGCGCGCCCCTCCCCCTGCTTTGCCTTTTCGCCTTATTCCCGTTCTCGCTCCAACTCTCGCTCTTTCTTTCTCTCTTCGTTTGACAGTCAAGTTTTCTCCACATAAGTGATAAATCGCGCCGAGTAGGTTAAAAAGAGGTGGAAAGGGTCGGGAGCCAGAACTGTACGGGAAAATTAAGCGGGAAAGGAATTAACGGGCGCCGGTGTTGCTTTCTTTGGTGCTTTTTTGGTGAATGCTAATTTTTGCCATGGATTCTTATAGAGTTGACGTGAATTATCGTAAATCACTGCTCGGTTCTGAGTCTTACACAGTTTTTTTCTTTATTTCACTGTAACGTCACATACTTAATGGGCAAATCTTCAGAACCTTTTATTTTTGCAAAAAATATGGTTTTATGTTTTTAAATGCGATCACACTTACTATGCATGGCTTTTTATACTAATATAGTCATAAGAAATGATAATCTTTCAGCCTGAATAATTTTTCACACTGTGTATTAGATTTAGATTACACACTATGTATTATTAGATTCTCAGAAGCAAATTGTTATATGTAGATATAAATTTATTATTAAAAGTTTCGATAAGTAGGTTGGTCATTGGCTGAAGTATAAGTAAGCTTATTATGAAAAGAAATTTCCATTTTACACTTTCTTGACAATAGGCAAGAAAGTATAAAATGCAAACTGATTACAATTATTATATTACAAGTAAGCTTGCCTCTAAAGACAAAGGCCGCTGAAGCAATCTGGATTCAAATCCCCGTTAGTCCGAATATATCGGGGACATTTTAAGAAAATTTTAATGCTCGCATATGCAATGAAGAAAAAAGATTATTTATGAAATTATTTTAAAAATTAAATACATTATTATAGGGAAACTGCTGGATCAGATAATCTTTTGACTAAACCTCCTGTTTCGTTTGCGTACTTATATTCTCATTTTATAGCCACGTATAAAAATACTCTTCTAAATAATCTATAGTATTTTATTCACTGAATCAATTATGTAAATTTATTTATCCACGTAGAAAATACAAGAATTTTGTTCTGTGACTTATCCCATTTGGCAAATCTGTAGAACTTTCAATCGAAAATCCGCTTACAAAACCAAAACGCATCGAAAATAAAAAAAAAAGAACATTTTTGTGCAGCCATCCTTACCAAAGATTACCAAAAAAATGTGCCCCGACATTCATTTTCATCGCGTATGTTCAGAGTAAAGTTGATCCACATCCATACATATACGCACGCATACATACACACACAGCTTTCTCTATGAGGAAGCAAAATTAAAACATTTAAATAATCGTCTATATTAATATTTAATAATTCCTGGAAAACTAGTTATTTAAAATAAATAATACTAATTTGTTTTTTAATACAGTAACAAGTAAATATTTATTTCAATGCATTATTCATTATTTGATTTCTAGAAAATAAATTTGTAGGAAGATTGAAGTAAATAATTAATTGTATTAATTACTTGTATTCAATAAAACTGACGAAAATTTAATTTCAATATAGGAAAAAAAAATATATAAATTCTCAAAGTTTATAACTCTAAGTATGATCGTACATAGAATATGTTATAAAAATCCTCGAATATGGAAAGAATCATATTCCGTTGAAATGCTTTCTGAAGATAAATCTGCCATTTTCGAGAATATAATAAAAATAAACATGAAAGCAATATCATGTTCTAAAAACTTGTTTATCAACAAAATTCACTTCTCGCGATCTGCATTTTACTTTGGCGAGGAAAAATTTTGCGCAGCACACCCAGCAGACACTTCGCCGATCTCGTCTGGGAATTTCCCTCGGCGCCGAGAGGTCACCGATGCAAAACGGCTTATGTAAAAATCTGAATGCAGAAAGAGAGCGAGCGAAGCACCAAAGTAAGAGTCAAAAGGAGCGACAAAGGAAATTGAGAGCGCGATGCGGAGGCGGAGCGAGAAGGTTGATCGAATTTCCGAAACGAATGCCCGGAGCAGAGCGTAAGCCGCGTTTGTATAATGGCGCAAGGCACGATACGAGTCTGATTGGCCGTTGGTTCTTTGATTAGAAAGCCGAGAGGGAATGCGAATTGCGCGGTACGAGAAGCGCGGATCCTCATTAGCATCGAATGAGCCAAGAGATCTGCCGCGAGGTGGAGAAAGAGAGAGAGAGAGAGAGAGAGAGAGAGAGAGTGGGAGAGAGAGAGAGAGAGGTTTGTTATACGAGAGTCTTATCGATGTTAAGTACATATTTGTGCTTTCATTGCGAAACGAAAACAATAGAACATTGATAAATCAAATAATTCCTTTATAAAACTGTGATGACTGGAGGAAGACAAGCATCTTAAAATTTTATATTTTTGGCTGTCTAATACAAGTGCATGAAAACAGATATTTGAATATGTTAAATTTGTGTAGAATTTTTTCCATCAACACGACCACATGATATTTTGACTACATTATTTCTATAGAAATATTATAATAAAAAAATTTGATTTGAACACTTATTTTTATAATTCTGCAATATAAAAATTTGCTTCTTCTAATAGTAAAACTTTAAAAAGCTATCTTTTAATTAATTATCAGTTTGTAAACTGCTTGTTCAAGCGCATGATAAATTCATGCAACCCATTAATTTATTGGGCTTCAATGTTTATTCACTGGTTCATTCAGTATTTTAAGTGTTTTATTTAAGCCTCGACGTTATGTACTTATTGTGTACCTAGGGCACGCCTTTGGCTCGTACTGCAATCTCCACACTCGGTCTAAAAAAGCCCACTTTGCCCTTGGAGCCACACCATATTTTTTGTAACGCATGTATTGATTTTTGCGTTTCTCTAGCTTATTTGCGTTTTTCTAGCAAAAGTTACTTTTGCGCCCGCCGGTATAAAAAATTGTCCTTTAGGCCCGCTTAATAGGTACAGAAAAACGCGAAGATCGTTCTTGTATTACAAAAATACATTTATTGAATCGATTCATAACGAATAATTTGTTTCCATTCAGTTGCAACGAGATGAAAATTCAACTTCTCCGCTGCCTCGACTTTTATCATCAAAGCGCACTATTTGAATTTCATTTAACAACCACTTCGCATTTCAAATTCCGACCGAAAATCAATCCTTTTTTGACTTTTTAACGCCAGTAATCAACGAAGCGATAACTCTCTTAATCGACGCCATTTCGATGTATGAATAAAAACTTCGGCGGAAAGCAGCATTCCCATTTCGATTTCATGATGATTGATTTTGCCGTACGATACTAGGTTAAAGAAAAAACGGATGAAAAGAGCGCCGAGAGGAGACAGATATTGGCTGTGACCAGCAACGGCGCGGCGAGACCGGCACAGCCGCAGTCGAATCTCGCGAGCCAATCTTCCATTAAAAGCTGCGGGCGCGCGTCGTGTTATGTATAGACGCAGTCGCCATCGGAGGGTCAAAGTGCCGCGCCGCCATACGGTCTCCTTGTCGCGTTGAGCGAGCGATACTAACTGAAAATCCGCTTTTTTCCTTCTTTAGCCCTTATTTTCCGGCGTCGCGGCGATAAGTGTCCTTAAAAGGGCGCTTTTATGGATTCCAAGTGGTGGTCGGCTTTTTATGGCCAATACGCGCATATGCTCTTTATGTAATCGTTGTAACTTAGAAGTCATTTTTTTTGTTTGTTTGATGAGCATTAATGAGAAATATTTTGATAGAGTGAAAGGAAATATATTACATTAAAGAAATTCATAGTATTAAAATTGAATATACTGTAAGAAACACTTAACAAATGTAATAGATTACATATAAAAGATGAAGTTAAATTTATTTAATGCTCTTTGGTCAATAATTTAATTGAAGCCGAGAAATAGTTATAGTATTCTATAGTAAAAAACAGTTATATAAGGAAGACTAGAGCCGATTCATAAATTATTTTGTTGAAATTTTTAATTCTATTAATTTTTAAAAATCTTAATGTTGTGAGCCATAACTATCAAGTGGGTTTAAAATAACTATATAAAAATATTCAGACCTTTATTTATGAATTACGACATAGTTGTTTACAGTTAAATAAAAGTCCTCACATATCGACGGTTCCTGTTCATATAATGCTAACTCGAGCGACACTACAATAAGATTCCTACTCAAATTTGTATGCAATACGATTTCAACTCAAATTTGCGTCCTATACAATTCGAAGTCAAGTTTTCATGCCTTAGGTTTTTATTACAAAAACTGTTGTTAAAACACTTTTTAGAAAAAAATGTCTATCAATTTATTGCTTTACATATAAACTTAGGTACGTGTACCCAATGTGTCCCAACTAAGCTTTGAAGCTTTACCATAGTTGATGTATTGAAATAATTTTATTAGAGCCAGTTGAATATCAAAGTATATCATAAAAATTAATATAAGAAAATCTCTATAATTGTGCATGGAAGGTAATTCTGCAGATATTTGAAAGTAAACAACTGGCAGAATATATTGTATTTTTCGTATACCCAATATGGTCCGTCATAAGTTTTCATTCTTTAATCACTAATCAAAAGCAAATGTATGTATCGAAACTAGAAGGAAAATTTTAAAATGTTAGGCAGAAAACTCCTTTTAATTATTCTTTGCGTAAACGCATGGGCACAAATAGCAATTAGATATATTTGCTCAATAAAAAGTACTTAAAATCGTCAATTACTAAGCATTTCAAAGTTTATTATACTAGCTTATATTTTTCAAACTTAGTCATTCAAAAATAAAAACTGCTATCCATTCTCACACCAATTTTATGAAATTACGTAACTTCGAAAAAAATGGGACTCCACATCCCGACCATACCGCAAAGGGTACTCAACCCTTTCACCGAGAGATCGCTTAAAAACTAATCCCCTCCCCCTTCTCTTTTTCTGGTCATTTCGTCCTACAGCGAGGCCAGCTGCCGCGCGACTAAAAAAAGATAATTAAATGTCCGAGAGGAATGAATTCCTCTAAGTGGAACAATCAGTTCGGCTCGTCGACGAGGAGGAGGAGGGGAATAATAAAAAAAGAGGGAAACGCGACGGCCCAACGTAGGTAGAATGGAAGCGAGCGAGGAAGCGAGCCAAAATAGAGGTCGAAGAGCGTAAAGAGCACGGGGAAAAAATCGCTTCGCGACAAGAGAAGGACAAAGGTGAGCCCTCCTCCCCCCCCCTGTCGAGTAGGGCAAAAGGAAGAAGCACGGACACGTCCAATGAAAGAACAGGAGAAAAAAGGCGACGGGAGCGAATTCGCAAAATTCCTGGGGTATCAAGCGCCGAATGCAGAGAAAAAGAGACCATCGACTAGAAAATAAAGCGCCGATTCCCGAGATTACTACTAATGGGATGCCCCAAATCGTGAGAATAATGAGAGGGAGCAAAAAAATTAGACGAATGCGTAAGTGCACATGCTGCGCTTCTACAGAGATTATCTCAAGGACATATTTACGGTAATCGACGTTTTGGTTTATTCTTGTATGCGGAAAGATGGATGATGCAGTATATAAGTGTTCGGAAAAGTATTGATACGACCACAAACCAAATTGCTAAATTATTGAATCGATAAATGAGTTTAGATATTGTTGAAATTAAACTATAGTAGTGTCGTGTACAAATGCTATGTTAAAAATATCCAACTGAAAATCAAGCTGGAAATCCACCTGAAATCTAGTTAAAATCCACCTGGATTTAACTTCATTTTAGATAGATTTTGTGTATACTTTGTGTACGTATCGTCAATCAAAAATCGATAAAGGAGTAGAAAATGTAGTAACCCATTTTGTTTAAAAAAAAAATAAAACATTATTGGGATCAAGACTGGTCGACAACAGCGCCGTGAATTTTCCCTGGTAGCAATATTCGAGGCTGCAAGAGAAGGCTCTAAATAGACTTTTTTTGAGATACATCGTCCAATGGGAGTAGCTTGAATAATATTACTCATAAAGCAAGCTTTCGTTTGCCTTTCTCTTTTCTAAAAAAAATGGTGCAAAGTACCCCTTTATATCCAAATTCAATAGGGGTAGTTTAATAAAAAATAATAAACCCTTAATAAAAATGCTTAAGGGGTACGCCGTCTATTCAAAATCACTCAGGATTGATAGATTTTGTAAAGATCTTTCATTTAATACCGTGAAAGGCCAGAAAAAAATGTGCAAAGTGGTATTTTAGCTTGGGTTTTGAAATATTTTAGCTTTTAAGGGGTGAAAACTTTATAAATATCTCAGCTTCCCCGGGGCTGATTTTTTTGCAAATTTCATTTTTGCTTTCTCAAAGAGAAAGCTTTGTGATGGTGAACATTCTCTTTTGTGTGTTTTTAACGTATAAACATGTTTTATGCCTTGGGGAGTCCGCATAGACTAGTCTTAGAAAATGTCTGTATGTATGTGTGTGTGTGCGTGTGTATGTCTGTGTATGTGTGTGTTAGTATGTGTGTTAGTATGCATATCATCAGTCGTGATTCAATCTGCGGTATAACTTTCCCAAACTTTGCACAGATGTTTGCTATTAATACCTGGTGCGCGCTTGAAAGGTTCAGCGAGAATGGTTAAATGATTTTCCTTTTATGGCCATTTTTCAAAATTAAAGAATTTTCAAATTTCGGTTTTTCGAAATTTTTTCAATGCAGGAATGGATTCTGGAAAGTGAATTTTTTATACAATAAAGTACTCATAAAATCTTTCATTTTAGGACCATACACGATTTTATATGAGTTGTTTTTCAGTTGTTACACTGTGTGACAGCATTTCGTTTTTCAATATTCATTACTCAAAGACTATACGATAAAAGTCAGTGAAATTTTTATTGAATATTTCATATACAGGTATATTCCTGTATTTTTCTAGGTAATAAGACGGATTGCATTTTGAGACAAAAAGTGAAATATCAAATAAATGCATTTTGTTTTGTCAACGATAACTTGTTTATCATATTTATATAATAATTTTAATTAAATTATCTTTGAGAAAGCATAGTGCCAAAGCACTTGTCAGCGTTTTTTCTATTCTCTAAACGATGGTATAGGTTTCGTGCGTTCCCAATAGTGTCAAATATTATGCATCCGTAGGCATCCTCCGTTATTATCACATGAAATTTAAAAACTTCACGATGAATCCAGTATGTGGAGCTGAGATAAAAGTTATCACTCGAATTAAATTAAATTTTTATTTATAAAACAGTTTTATATTCCCCAATCGTTGTAAACAACTATGCTTGAGTACAGAGCTTATACCACCTATGTTCACACCAGTCGTGCCTTGGAAAGACATTTTTATCAATGCCTAAAATGACAAATTTATCAATGACCGATTTTTATCAATATTTATTTTATCAATGACCGATTTTTATCAATATTTATTTTATCGATGACCGATTTTTATCAATATTTATTTTACAATGCCCGTTATCCAACTATAGTAAATATTCTTTTCTTTTAATTAATGTGTTATTATTTAACATTTCTTAGCAGACATAGTCATGGTATTTTCAAATAATTCTAATCAAAATTTAATACTTCCAGTAAATCTATCAGACACTTACACCTTCTATCCAGTATAAAAACCTTCACTCCATTCACCTTCCATCTCACACACCAACCCGCATAGAAAAAATATGAAACGATAGAATCAAACAAACCAGGCGAAATAAACTCGCAGATAGAAAAATCACCCGCAAAAAAAGAGAACGCGCAGAAAAAAAGCAAAAAGCCGCACAGCCCATACCGAACAACGTCGACGACGACGAGGCGCCGCCATAGCCGAACCGAGTCGATTGCAATTTGCCTCGTTAAATTTGCCCAGCCGATCATCCGTCCCGATAAGGGAATTCCGAATCCCGCGTATCTCTTCTCTCCTACCTCTGGCTCCGCGCGGCCGCATAACTATAACTTCGTATGTACGCGCGAGGACTCGTATTATTATCAACGTGGCACTGCTGCAGTGCTGCGGTGTGCAGGATCCGTGGGCCCGCCCCCCGCTGTCATTACAATTACGGGGACGTGCGCGCGCTCGGCTGAAACGAGAGGGAAGAAGGAAAGGGAATTGGGGAATGAAGGGAGAGTCGACGTATAACGACACTTTGAACTCGCGAGTACTGCAGCCGCGAGAGATGCGACAACGCGACGGCCCAGGCGATTAACTATTAAACGGACTAGACCGCCGAACGCCACGCTGCGACGCGATCGAGACTTTTGAGACTGATAAGGATAGAGGAGAGGAGGAAGAAATGGAGGAGTAGGTTTTATTTTACTTTCCTGTTGTGATTCGTATAAGAGTTGTTTGGAAAATATCAAAAGAATTTGAAACTAGTTCGGATCACCAATAATTATTGCTATATATAAAAGAAAGATCAGAAAAGTTTACTTTAATAAAAAAACTTTATCTTTCTAACAATGGGGAAAATTGGCTAAACATTTTAATTGGACAGCTAGATTCTTGAAATTTGTTAATTTTTTCATACTGTTACTAGCTTAAAGTTTAAATTTTTTTTTATGTGATCAACTAAATTTTAAAAGAACTTAATTTTATTACTATCTGTAATTGGCTTGTGTAGAAAAAAAACTCTGCATGATGGCAGAAGTCGAAAGGAACAGTTATACTTTAAAGAATATAGTGATAATACTGGATGAAATTGGCCCTAAGGATCTATCAATGTCAAGTCATACTTGATCAGAAGGAGACTGTGCAATATCAGAAATCTGTAGAGGTACATATCCACATTAGTCATGTGATCATGAGGTGCGACTCTTTAGTTTAGTGTGATCCAGCGTCGTGTCCACATATCTACCATCCTATTTGGATTGCCGTGATCAAGAATGAGTATTTGTAATTGAGTATTTATAAATTAACCTTAACGATGGGAGAAAGGTTCAAAAAAGCAGGACTATTTACCATCGTCTAAATAAAATGTTAATATACAAATAACAGAAAGAGATATTATCTTTAACTCTTATAATGTGACCATCCTATGTAGTTCATCAACAGATAAGTTTCAGATTAAGTATACTTGAATGTTCAATATACAGTGGCCAACAGAGCACCCACTCTCCTCCGTTTCGTTTCTTTAGCGGTGATATATAGACCACCTCAGGTCTTATTTGAAAAAAATGCAGACCAAATAGACAACCTCATGATAATACGTGACCTTAGTTCAGGAAGCGTATTTAATATTTTAGTTCATTAAGACGAAATTTTGATGTACCAGCATAGCTATGAGAACTTTTCAAGAAAAATTAAAATCTTAGAACAAGCTGAATGTGAGAGAACGCGCAGAGGAAAGGGAGAAGTTCAGCATTTTGTATTGCTTAAGGTGGGTCTACACTGATTTTTCCAAAATCGTTAAACATCCGGAATTTTATTCCAAAATTTTAATATGTTATTAGTGACCAAAAATGAAGAATATGTACCAATTTTGAGCAAATTTCATTTTCATACTCCCAATTCATTGAATGCAACTCGTTTTTTTGCAGTCAAAACAGAGGTTACTTAAAAGACTTCCTTGCGTATTTAATTTTAATAATATCAACCTAATAAATTCTCACTTACTTTAGACCCCATTAATAAACGAAAGTTAGTATTTTTTATTTTCATTTTCTAAGTTAAATAGCTTGACAAAAATATACCTTTATTTTAAATAAATATATGACAAAAAATACCATATTTTTGTATACACATTTAATCGGCAAACATTTGTATATGCGTACTTCTTGAAAGAAAATTCTATCTTCTTTAAGTAATCCTTATAGGAATATTTACCGGGAGTTACAGCTAGATTCACCGACTCTAAATGCGCGAGGAACTTTTTGAAGTTAGAAAAATAAGTTTCGAGAAAAATAGATTTAAATATTCAGTTCTACATTAGAAGCAATATTAATTATTCTCTTTGAATGGTTACACCTAAAGTAGGTAAGCAACCGGGTGAATTACACCCGATACCGCCGGAAAAAGGCTTTTCGATAGTTCACGTTGATCATTTAGGATCATTCGTAACATCATCAAGAAAAATAAATATATTCTAGCAGCAGTTTGTAATTTAACTAACAAGGAGAACACAAACCTTGCGGAACTTGGATTTTAATGAGGCTTTGGAAGGTACTTTCTGGTACCTAAAAATGAAGCCTAGTAAAAGTAGACAGAAAGAGCTTTAATGTTGATTTTTTATACATTTTTAGTCATAATCTTCTATTGTTGATAACTTTGATTCAGATTAAAATTTTCTAATGTTATAGGTCTCAAATTAAAGGTCTTTCTAACTATTTTTATTATCTTTCAAACCATTTTCTTTAGTATCAATACATACACATACTTGAAATCACTAGAAAGGGTACATTTTTCATTAAAATAACATTTTTTTTAATAGGCAAACTAAGGGTGCTAGGCTTCACTTTTAAGTACCAGAAAACATCTGCCAAAGCCTCATTAAAGTTTGAGTTAAGCAGGGTTCGTATTCTCCTTGTAAATTGTGCAATTATATGCAGTGCATGATGTAAAAGCAAAATCAACTGTAAATAAAATGAAAATTTTTGTCGCGAGATTAGGCACACCTTATCGTATGATGTCAGATAGAGGTACCACGTTTACTTTAAAATTATTCAAAGAATTTCGTGATAAAAATGGAATTAAACGTACGTTGAATATAGATTCCAAGATGGATTAAGTAGGAATTGAACGATAGACGCGGGAACATATTGAATTCTAGAAGACATAAAACGCGAAGCTATTGTGAAAATTGAAAAAGAGCAAAAAGTTGCTAATACGTGATATGATGAGTCTAGAGTAAAGAATATTAAGTTTTATGTAGCAGAGATCGCGACAGGAGATTCGCCGAAGCTTCAACTGCAATACACAGGTCTGCTAGTCATTACCGAAGTCTTGCCATCCGATATATATCGAGTACAGAGCTTGAGATCAAAATGATCCGTGCAAGGGCAAACGACTGATCCTGTTATTATTCAATTAGAAATTTCGCGAAGATTTGATGATGAAACTGTCAGCGATGATGACGACGAGCGTGAATTACTTGACAATTCTTGCATCGATATTATTGATGATAATTTAAATGTATCCGTTATCGATGACATAATAAAAATTTGTTCTAGAAGAACCAAAATCAAAAGAACCTGAAGAATTAGGATTAGTTACCGAATCGTGCGAGAATCAAAAAGATAATTTAAATGTACGCAACAATGTGCGCAACCGAAAGCTTCCGAATAAGCTTAAAGATTTTGTATTATAAGTTTTGCGAAATAGCTTGGGGACCAAGCTATCGTATGTATGGCCGAATATTAATAGTGCTTCATTATATGTAATTACTCTTAGCGTATGTGGGTGAAGTTGTATGCAAGTATGAATGTGTAAAAGGGGCGTCGATGTAATGTCCGTACGAGAGAGACTGTCAAGAGAGCTTGATAAGTAAGGACATTGGTCTGAGTAGAGTTTCCTTAGATTAAGGACGCCGTGCAAATTAGTCGTGAGCTTTCACGATTGTCATCGTGTACAGGGAGAGTGCGTAGATTCGACTATCTAGTGTACGTCGTTAGCGCTGGGTCGCGAATCAGTGTCAGAGAAAGGTATAGACTTTGAGGCAAACGTGACATGCGAGAATAGCAAGTCAAGATCTCCAATTCCGGGATGCATATGTATGAATGCGTGAATTATTTTCCACTTATATTCAATTTCTATTTGAATAAATATTCTTAACGTTTTACTTTAAATACTGTGTTAGTTATTTAGCGTGAGCCGTGTCCTGACAACAAAACGAATAGACTTCGATAAATTTGTGATTGAGCTGGCTAGGCTATGTCAAAGCTTATAACATATGTGACTGTGCAGATAGGAACTACTTTCTCAATTCACAACTAAAACTACCTAACCTAACCTTATGGTAGTCCATGATACACGATACAAAAAGATAAAACATTTAACTCGGATTTCTGTCCATCCAGTATATGTTTTTCGATTCTTTCTTCTTTCTTCTTTCTTGCTTCCTTTTTTTTATTTCTCTCTATCATTCTTCTTTACAATTATTCGTCTGTTTGCGAGCCAAGTAAAGCCAAGTATAGCCATGCGAATTTGTCTTCCTTCTTTTCGCTTTCTTTCTTCCTTGCTGGTCATAATTAGTAGGATAAATGCAGTGCTCTTCTGTCTACATCGAAATCCTGGCGATGGAACAGTGCATGTTTAGCGTCGTTATTGTGTATATATTTATCATCTATCTATCTATGTATATATCGATATATCTATCTATCTAATGGAAGCTAGTGTCAAAACTTCAGCTGGATTGGTAAAGTCATTTTAGCGATGTCGCGTGGACAACGTTACAAAGACAGAAAAAAACATTAAATAGAAAATTAAAGAAATTTTCTAAAATGAAGGGTACTATCAAAGACTTCTAATTAGATCAATTAATGTTAAATTATATGGCGTCACAATTTTAGTGTTATCCAAAGAATTATTGGTGTTAACATTACGATAGTAATTTAAGAAAACAATCCACTGTTGTAAAATATGAAAATGAATATAAATATTTGAAGCATCACCAATTTTCTAATTTTAAACGCACATTGTAAAAGTTTTTCTCTTATAATAGGTTTTTTAAGGTAATTTAAATAATACGCGTAAGGATCATTTATCTCACTTTGTTGATCCATAGTACTTGGAGACATTTAAATGAATATTTCAACATCAACATTTTTGAAGTATACAATTGTAGGATCAATTTTTATTAATAGCTTGACTTGAAAATGACGAACCATCTTCAAAACCTCATTACCTTAAAAATAAGTGTAACAAAAGTAGGAAAAAGTTAGGTTTCTGTTAACGCTTTAAGGGGTCAGTCTACCATTTTTTTCGAAAAATAGATTTTTCAAAAACTACAGATTCTTGTAGTAAATATATGTAGAAATGCTACAGAAACTAAAATTTCGATGAGAAAGCTCGAGAACAGGTCGAAAAATGCAAACAATGGAAGGGTCTCGAGCGCACTAGGCGTACACTTGGCACGTCAAGCGTACAGATGCTGTGTATACCTGCTTCTCCGTCTTTATAAATTTTGAGTAGCTGCTCAATGCTGTTAATATTTCGAAACAGTATACATGATTAATATATGGAGCAGGCATCGCTGATTGACGGTAAGAACCTTTTTTTTTTTAAATACGTAAGAAACATCACATTATCGAAAAAAAAAGTAAATCGCGTTTTTCTCAAAACAACGTTTTAGACCTTCTTGATATTCGAAAGAAAAAACTATTGAACCGATCAAGCTGAAATTTTAGGGCATATTCTGCACATGTATAGCTATGGTTCAAACTAGAACTATAATATTTACTTAATTTTTTTAAACAATTTACGTTAGAGAAAAAGGCTGAAAATGTCAAAAGTCCACCATTTTATTTTCTTTAATCGTATATGGATAATTGTAGTTCAGACGATAACGACAAGTTTTCTTTTCAATAATCTTTTTGAATTTTTTGTTTCAGACGCTCCAAAGTTGAGTTCTCGTGTCAAACAGATTGGAGTAGGGGCAACTTCAGGTAGCCATAGCAGCAAGATTTTCTACAAAAAAATTATAGCTTTTTAAGATTTTCTATTAACATGTAAAAAGTTTGAAATGATAAAATAAATTCTTCTATGAAAAAAAATTCTTGAAATAAGTCATCAAAATGGTAGACTGACCCCTTAATGGTTTAGTTCGAAATTTAAACCTATATATAGTCGAGTTTTTACTAATATTACAGAATGTTTTTATATATTGTAAAATATAGTTAATTTTTCATTTTCCAAAATTCGGTAGGCTTATTCGGTATTAAAATAATCATCTGAACGTCTCTGTGTATTATCGCTCATGGACAACAAAAAGAGATAAATAATTCCGAAACGAGCTAAAATATCTTACAAGAATTTTACTTTATGTGAAAAACTTGTGCTGTATAAATGAAACAGAAAAAAATTAGTAAAAACTAAAATATCTATATTGATCTTCTGTTGTAACAGTGGCTTGATCTGAAAATGAGGGGTTAAAAACTAGTCAGGCTCTATAAAACTAATGTGTCTTTATATATGAGCACGACAAGCGAAATAGAATAGTAAAAGGTAATATGGCTGTTTGGGTAAATGTAAATACTAACAATGGCGCATTGAAAACGTAGAAAGGCGATGGAAAGGGAGTAAGGATACGGAAACGCGGGATATCCGGAGCGCAGCGACAATCGTAAGATCGATCTCTGCGAGGACAAGCGGTTTAAGGACACGTCCGCGAAAATCCGTGGGTAGTAAAGAACGGAGGTGGAGCTGACACGAGTAACCGGCGGACATAACAGTTGGAAAGGTGTAAACGTAGAAAAAGGTTAAGGATAGAAGGAAAGACGGCGGCTCACATTGTAAAAAGGATTAAATGAACAATAGTAAAATGTGTACCGCAAACAGTGAAACATAAATATATTATGAAAATGAACAATATTGTTTATATATTCGCTTCATTTATGAAGAATATATGATTTTATAGCAGTGTGAATGACATTTTTAAATATTATAATAAAACAATATATCGTTTATATGCAATTTCGTAAAATGATCAGATAAAAAGTTGTCACAAATAGTACATTGTGCAACGATGAAGAAATTAAGCTAATTGAAATAGCTTTTCGTCCCATGTTACACACCGAATTTTTTTCAACAAAGGTGTTAAATTTATATTCTGGCTTACGCGAAAAAAATCCATTTTTTCCTTGTTAAGTGGGAAAAAAATACAGTTGTTTCCTCATAGAGGAAGCTTTGTGGTAGTAAAACAAAACAGTTTTGCTAAAAACATGTTAGAAATATGTTTTGAGACTTAAGAAATCAAAATACACTATTTTTAGAAAATGTCTGTATGGATGTGTGTGCGTGCGTGCGTGCGTGCGTGCGTGCGTGCGTGTATGTGTGTGTGTGTGTGTGTGTGTGTGTGTGTGTGTGTGTGTGTGTGTGTGTGTGTGTGTGTGTGTGTGTGTGTGTGTGTGTGTGTGTGTGTGTGTGTGTGTGTGTGTGTGTGTGTGTGTGTGTGTGTGTGTGTGACGAAAACGTCAATTTTCATACGGTTATATCTGTGAAATAAACGATGGAAAAATTTTGACAAAAATTGAGTTGATAAAGAATATTAAGAACAATATTCTGTAAAATTTTTGAAGCTTCATATTTTTCTTTGTCGAGAAAAAAATAATTTTGTTAAAAAAATCGCTTTTTTCTGGACCGATAACTTAAGTAAATCCACAGCATTTTATCTGAAGCTTTACAAAATGGTAGTTTTTTACTATCTCAAGACCTGTATGTTTTTTCAGATCATGAGATCTTTCACTTTCTGAAATATTGAGGTTATATTTAAAACATTTTTTTTTTTGATCGCTTATATCTCAAGAACGGCGTGAACTTTTTTTTTTATCAAAAAGGGATTTTTTTTCCTTTTTAAATGAATATTCAAAATTGCAAAGAAATTTCAAGAGTTTTAGTTTCTCGGGTTTTTTGGAATGTTACAAATTTTATGATCAATTTAGTATAAATGCATTTAAAAAAGTATAAAATCTTCTACAACTGAAAAATTTAGTTAACAAAATTTAAAAACGTTAAATGTTAAGAAAATAGTAATATTTTATTTATTAATTTATATACTTAGGGTCGGCGAGTGATGCGAGCAGGAGGATTTCTGTTTTTTTTTTATAATTTTTCCATTGATATTTTGAAATATTGATTGAAAAAGTATTTTAAGATAAATGAAATAATGTATATCAATTTTTAGGAGTCGTTGAATTCAAATTCAATGTGAAAATTATTAATTTAAAAAATAATGTTACCGAAAACTGCTTGAAACAAATTTAATTTATATATAAATGTAAATTAAAATATAAATATAAAATAAAAATAAGATTCTGAATTATTTTTTCCTGTTAAGCGAAAAAAAAAACTTCTTTTCCTGTTAAGCGGGAAAAAAATTCATTTCCAAATGACTTTTTCTGCATAACAGGGAAAAAGACGGTTTCTCCCGCATAACAGGGAAAAAATGATTTTTTCCTCGCTAAATAAGGAATAAAGAATTTTTTCTCAAACGTGCATGAAAAAAGCCCTTTTCCATGCTAGCAAAGCGAATGGAAAATTAGGCATTCCGAACGTCTCTGCCTGAGCGGAAGGTAATGTACATTGCCTTCCGCTGCAGCTCTAAATGGAAATTTCTTACTAATCAATACACATGCGTACATTATACCTTAACATCGAACGTATGGAGCATTATGATGGGCTGCTTTGGCTTTTTTCATTATTCAGAAAATACATACGAAAGTTTCAGCAAGATCGGAAACACAGAAAGGTGACATTTTTCTTGTTCATTACTTAATCTCTTAAGTGGTAGAAACAAGCCAATAGTGCCAAAAACAACAGCCGAACGAGTATTCTTTATGCTTTATTAAATTACTAGTCTTCTTACATTAATAAATTACAAAGAATTGATTTATAATTCTTAATCAGCAACCCTTAAAATACGTTAACTGTATGAAAATCTAATAACTTTTTCTATTTAAAATTATTTAGAAATAACTTTACACACAAGTTATCTTTGCATATGTGCCTCACTGTTATGTATAGCCAGGTTTGCATTCGTGTCACGGAAGAGTTAATACATGTAAACAATATAAAGACTAAAATAAATGCGAAACATAAAATTATAAGAACTCTCTAGATGAAAGGGTGGGTGGGTGCAACAACATATCTAATCGACATTTACCTTTGCATAAATGCTGACTTACTCTCCATACAAGCGCATAAAAAGTAACCACGTATTCCTCCACTGTTCTGCCATATTACAACCAACGTGAATTTTTGCTTCAATCAAACTCTTTTCTCTACGCTGTCGAAAATACGTTCAAGTGGATTCCCTCACACCACCCTTCAACCGGATTATAACCGTACTACCAGGCTATAATCATCTTCTCTTTTCGTGTAAATCTCCAATCAACCAAAATTCGCAACCTTAGAGAGCGAGAGCTCGAAAAGTGCATCGGACGAGCTTGCACATAGATAGGCAAAGGAGCTAGAGAGGGGGGCAGGTTGCACTCGAGCACCGAGCTAGGAAGATCGGCTTTACGATTATGGAAACGAGCCACTACAGATTATTACGATTGCCCGCTGGCTCGCGCGTTCCCTAGCATTCAGATCGAGCTGCCGCAACCCAACATTGCATTGCACAACGCTCGCATGACTCCGTGCTTCTCTCTCTCTCTCTCTCTCTCTCTCGCGTTCTTTACTGCCTACGATTTTTTAGTTCATGCACCACCCAGGTGTTGAGAAAACAGCTTGCATGCGCGCTGGTAGTGCCACATTTAGATTATTGTTCCGTGGTTCACCTTGATGTGTCTGATGAGCTTGAGACGAAGTTACAAAGACTTCAAAATTCATTTGTGACATACGTATGTGGTGTTAGAAGGGACGAGGACATCACTCCTCACAGGAAATATCTTGGCTGGCTTACCATAAAGGAAAGAAGAGCCTACCTTGCGCGGTTATTATTGTATAAAGCAATACATATGGGACATCCTCCGCGTCTTGCAACTCACTTTATTAAAAACACTCACTCACTCACTCACTCACTCACTCACTAGCTTACTCACTCACTCCCCTGGTAGAAAAGTTCCCCATATGTTCGCCAGATTTTACTCTATTTTATAGGGAATGGTCAATTTCTGCTTAAAAGTCTGGCCAGAAACCCCGCTACCTGTCGACGTTTTCTCGCCAGAAACCTGACCAACTTATGGTTAATGAATAAATAAATAAATAATAACGTTTAACGAATTTTTATAAGTTAATAATGATTATTATGTCATGGATTTAATAGCTTATTGTTAATAGAATGCAAAGGTATATTTGGGATAGATTCGAAATAAAAACTAAAAACTTATTTCATTAAAAGTTTTTTTAAGGTTAGAGTTTTATAATTAAATAAGACATAAAAAAATCAAATAAATAATCGAATAAAAATTTGCATGCTGTTTTAACGCAGAAGTACTATAATGGGATTTACATTTTCAATAATTTTTTAGGGTTATGTAAGCTATTTAGATTTTCTTTAAATTTCTGGTCAGATGCTGGTTTATTTCTGGCGAACTATTAGGAAACGGATCTGCCCAATAGATCGTGAACCGACCATCTAATATGCTCAATTTTCTACCAGGGGTATTGGTTTTGAATTATAGTTTTGTGTTAGGTTTTTCAATAATAAATTTGTGTGCAAGATGGATATTTATAAAATTCCGTATATTATAAATTTGAAGTCCGACTTTCTTAGTCGGTAATACATATAAATTAAAAGATTTAAAATTTTAGTTGGCCTAATCAATGACCCAAAAATATACAATATATTTATTGTCATGGGAACCTAGCACCCATTGTTTGACATAAATGATTTCTAAAAATAGTATTTTCTGTGATTTTTTATGACTACTAAATTTTTTCATAATAATTCATAATAGGAACGATTTTATACGCTGCGCCTGCTCAGCCTCGAAGGCTGGACCTTCAGGATTGAGGTTAGAGTTTGTAGCGTTGTTTGTTATGTGAAAGTGTTTGTCCATGTTTGAGTTTTATCTTTGGAGGGTTTGGGAATGTATGTGATCGAGACTCAAGTTTAAATAAAAAGTTCTTATATATGTGTACATGTTTTTTACTTTCTGATTTTTTGAGGAAATTAAATAAGCTTTTTATAAGCTTATACATGTATTTATGTTTAAAACGTCATTTGTATAGCCCTCCTGCGCAGTCATTTATTTTCTGATATTTGGATTTTATTAATTGTAAATCTGCATCCATATGCGCTGCAATAAACTGTAATCTATTAAATTGATGTTGTACTATTTAGATTAATTTCAGATATTAAAGACAATCGTTGAATATATTACTTTATGCCCATCTGAACGAAAATGGCCACTTTTTTCCCTTAAAAGCAAGACCAAAATTACACTTCTTGCCCGGAAATCACTTTTTCCCGCAAATGCAGGAAAAAAGGTGACTTCACTAGAAACTAGTCCAAATTACCTTATATACTCAAGTTCAACCAATAACGCTGATTTTCGAATGTCTTTTAACAGTCCATTAGTCCCGCTTTCCAAGTCAAAAAGTGGCCACAGTTGAGATGGGCTAAAGTGCTATATGTAACTCGAGAAAAAAGTCGATATTTTCTCCGGTGATACTGGGGCAGTAAACTCGCCCGCCGAACAAATATTCGACTTTTTGCCCTTGTTAAATAATGTACTATTATATTAGCGATACGGAATACATGAAAAGTTGATAAGGAAGCTTATACTCGTCATAATGCTCAGGTGGAATAAATATCTGCAATTTTTATGATAATCTTGCAAGCGTTAACCTGAGTCGAACTCGGGGTAAGATTTGTGATTTTAGCTTAAGGTTTTTAACATAATTTTATGAACAATAGCACTATGAACATAATACCTTTCAAATTCAAGTTAAATAACTTTTATCATTAATTAGAAAAATCTTTAATAATTAAGAAACTTAATTGATTTTATTCTTAACCCTTTCAGGGGCAGTGGTACGTATGCGTACCACCTTTTTGCTTTCAGTTTTTTCTGTATTTCGGACGTATTTTTCAGTGCTCCTATGCGTGTGAGTAATTTTTTGACTCTTGAGATGATAAGTTATAAGTTTTGTATAGAAAAGTATGCAAATTTATTTATATATAAATAGTTATAAACAATTGAATCACAAAAAACTCGTTTCTCTTCGTCAAAAATCGTTTATTCTTGAACGAAAAACTCTAGAGCTCTGAATTTTTTTTTGTCTATAGTCCGTGTCCAGCTCTATAATATATATTTTTTTCAAATTTTTTCGCACGCTAGTTTTTTTTTTTAAATTTTTGAAAATTTAAAAAAAAATGTGCCTCTGAAAGGGTTAATAACCCCTCTTACTTATGATAATTCACATTTTAGTTCGTTTAAGTTTTTCTATTATTTTCAATTCAAACTTGAAAATTATTAAACTCTTAAAAAAACTTTTTTCTTTAAATAAATAATTATTTTCTTTAAAATATACTTAGGGTATGTATACAAAATTCTTGATAAAAAAACTAAAATCAAATGTGCAAGAACTTTTGATAATAATCTTAAGGGGAGGGACCGGTGAAATTTGAGCCTAGAAATATTTATAGGATCGGAAAGAAATAATCATCTTTTTAGACTCAAATTTGAATGATAAATGTTATATATAACGCATTAAAAAAATCCAAAAAGTATATTGTGCAACTAGCGTGCAAAGCACTGTGCTTCGCGCACGCTGTGTAAAAGCAAACATTTTGTCGCGAGAATTCTACTTCAATGTATATACCTCACGTGATCGACCTTCTCACACTAGTTTCAAGAAATAGTATGTGCAACACGTGCACTCAGGTAATTTTCACCGGTCCCTCCCCTTAAACACGCTAGATACCTAATCCAAGATTATGGTTAGTTGCAGCAAATCTCTAATGCTACCTGCATTTATAAATCCCGAAACCAGACCCAGAAATGAGTCGCAATACCGCCCCTGATTTTCTTTCATTTGATGTCAATGGCATACTATCGTGTGTACAAATATATAACGACGCATACCCGTACATAACAAAGAAAAAACCCCTGGAAATGACTTTAGTCGTAAATTATTTAAGCTATCTTTGACTGCAATGATTATACCTTCAAATGAATCATGAAAGTGCCTTAATCGGAACGGGATGCCCATTATAGAAGCCGATTGAAAAGGTGTAATTAAGGTCAAATCTGCCGGGCAAATGAAGAAAGTTATTTTTCTTTTATAAAAATGAATAGGGGAGACCTGGGCAAAGTGAGCCTGAAAATTGTTTTAATTATTCAATTTGTTACATTTAATGACTGCAAACCTATTTTCTACTCGCGCTACCCCGAATTAAAAAACGAAGAGCAAGATACGAGCATTTTTGGCCAAGTTACGGCGTTTTCCGTAGCTTCACACACGGAGTTTCAAAAAAAAATTTCAGCATGTTGCTTTCGAAACATAGAAAATGCTACTCGTAATAGGAATAATTACATGCAACCTATAATATGCATTGTAAATTATTATTGAATGATTACTATCGTTATATAGGTTTATTTGTAAAGACACCCAATGTATAAGCAATAAGAATCGTCAAATGTTTTATTTGTCAAACGAGTTATCGGTCGATATCTGCACGGTTTCAAATTTTATAAAATATTATAATGATGAAAGCAATGATAATAATAACAATAATATATCTATTATTGTTATCATTGTGATCACTATTGTCATCATCGTTTACGTCGTATTCGAGTATTCTCTTTAGAATAAAGTTGTATATTATAAAAATTTCAATTCTAAACATGAAATCGTCGTCCGCATGAGAGGAATTTGCAGTTCATACTAATGACGATAATCAATTGCATACGAATAACAGGTACCAACCGGAGACGGCGAGTCCGTGACGCGTCGCCTAATCGTTGCGACGCCACGGTCGGGCCGGCCCAAGCAGCCGCGGCAAGTCAAATGCGAGCGCAGTCAAAATCTATCAGGGCCCGCACTTTTCATATTTTGAGCTGAAATCTTTTTTACAGCTTCCATATAAAAATTAACATTAACAATTAAATAACATGGAATAACCTGCAAAGTTACATCCTATGGTTCATACTCGTACGCGGTCAAACTTACAAAAACACGTGTGTGGACTTATAAACTATAGGCTGTAACTATGCAGGTTATTCGATGTTATTTAATTTTTATATGGGTAAGTCCCCCTGAAATCTTTCTAGGAATAAAATGAGACCTTTAAAATTAAAATCGAATGACAAATAAAACAGTCTCCACTCTTTTGTCAACTATTGTTTTTTTAAAGTCTATATTTGACGATATCTAATTTGATAATAACGGAATTTCGATATAAATAAGTTTTGAGTCTGACAAAAACCTCTTATTTTATAATATATTGACTTTCATATCATTATTTGAGATTAAGTTGTAGTAAAAAATGTTTGTTTTTTATGACATCTATCTACGCACACAGCCTCCTTCAGCAAAGCATCGGATGAAATGTTTGAAAAATTTTTAAATATTAAAAGAAGAATTACATAAGAAACTTTTTTAACGTAAATCAAATGCAAATCTCCTAGCACATGAGTAATTAAATTGATATATAAATGTGAATTTTACGTAAAAGTTGATAATGCTTTACTTTCATTTTAGAATTTAGAAAATGTCGCAGAATTTAGGTCAAAATAATTTTATATTAAACAAAAATAAAACAATACGATGGTGTACATTTATGTAAATTATAGTATATACGATATATGTATAATATGTATGATTAATTAACAGTGTCAAATTATTTATACTCATATACTCTTTGATTTTTAGAATAGAACATTTTTAGAATAATAATCATAAAACGTGTCTTTCATTATTAAAATAAATAAATCATACATTATTTTATGTACGATTATGTTACGGAAAAAAGCTTTTAAAATGTTACCAACAAAAAATGTCAAGTAAGTAAATAATATACACCTTTAAATGCACTTTCATTGCATCGAACATTTCTGCAATAACAAGCTTCGAGCACCCCTAACGAGTCTATTTTCTGAAAAGCTCGAAAAGTCAGTAGACGATCTCCCAGCAAACAATCCTATCGGATTAGGCAGCCGCCAGTCGGCCAATTACCGATTAGCCGTCCGAAACCCTTTGTCTTGGTAAATCGGTACACTCATACGGTGGGACTCAATCTTCCTCCCTTCTCCTTCCCACATTCTTGGAGAACAGCCGAACTCTCAGTTCAGTTGCGACAAGAACCTACACGCAAACACAGGTAACCCCAAGGGCTAATTACGCGCCGTCGCCACTCAGAGTTGAGGAGTCGATCCGGCACATTTGGAGCCTATATATACAGTCCCGAAGTCCGCAGAGTTCATTCACTCGTAACCTTTCGGTGGTGCAACAAGTGCCAAAGTGACAAAGTGACAGAGAAACCAGTGCAATGGCATCAATGGAAGCAGCACAGGTGGCAACAGTCAGTGCAGTCAGTGAAGCTCCGATCCGCAGAAGGAAATCGGCAGCGCGCCGGGTGTCGCGTCCTTCCGCCAAGCTGGCCAAACGCTTTAGGGCTCTCTTGGGCTCCGCATCTCCTGTGCGCGACGAGGAGTTGGCCCTCCTGTCCGCGGCCGAGTCCCTGGAGCCACCTGCGAAACGTCCTCGGCTCACCGAGGATCCCGCCGAGGAAGTGACCGCTAGTGATGAGTTGGACCAGGCGATACTGGGACCCTCGAGGGACGCAGCGAAAGACACTGACGAACAAGCCGCGACATCCGTCGTGGATGGGCCTAATTCCGACCTTATACACCAGGCTATTAAGGGTAAGACCGTGCGCAGTTGGAGGCGAAACTTCTCCGCGCAAATGGACCTGACGAGCAGAGTCGACTACGAGTTCGGCGAGCACTCGAAGATACGCAGACTCAAACGGCTCCGCGGCGTTGCAGTGTGTGTGAGCAGCGCCACTCAAACCCCGCACGACTGGGAAAGTTCAAGCGATAATTCACCCCCGAACGACGGGGAAAGTGCAAGTAACTATTCACCCCCGAACGACGGGGAAAGTTCAAGCGATAATTCACCCCCGAACAACGGGGAAAGTGCAAGTGACTATTCACCCCCGAACAACGGGGAAAGTGCAAGCGGCGCGCAGCCGGTGCGCGAGCAAAATAAAGCAATGGAGCCAACAAAAGTTCAATGGACATCGTGCGGAAAGCGTCAGCGGACCGCTCACAGGTCCAGCACGGACATTCTGGCGACGCGCCGCTCGATCGCCGACATTAAGGGTCCGGAGACTCCGAAGAGGCAACGGACAAGTGCGAAGAAGAATAAAGCCGTGAAGAAGCCATCTTTGGCGATGAGGGCAATGAAGCAGATGAAGTCATCGCCGGCACCGAAGCAGGTGAAGCCATCGCCAGCACCGAAGCAGATGAACCCATCGTCGGCACCGAAGCAAATGAAGCCATCGCCGGCGCCGACGGCACCGAACCAGATGAAGCCATCGCCGGCACCGAAGCAGATGATGCATTCGTCGGCACCGAAGCATATGAAGCTATTGCCGGCGCCGCCGGCACCGAAGCAGATGAAGCTATTGCCGACGCCGCCGGCACCGAAGCAGATGAAGCTATTGCCGACACCGCCGGCACCGAAGCAGATGAAGCTATTGCCGGCGCCGACGGGACCGAACCAGATGATGCCATCGTCGGCACCGAAGCAGATGAAGCCTTCGCCGACAAGGACGGCACCGAAGCAGATGATGCATTCGTCGGCACCGAAGCATATGAAGCTATTGCCGGCGCCGCCGGCACCGAAGCAGATGAAGCTATTGCCGACGCCGCCGGCACCGAAGCAGATGAAGCTATTGCCGACACCGCCGGCACCGAAGCAGATGAAGCTATTGCCGGCGCCGACGGGACCGAACCAGATGATGCCATCGTCGGCACCGAAGCAGATGAAGCCTTCGCCGACAAGGACGGCACCGAAGCAGATGATGCCATCGCCGGCACCGAAGCAGATGATGCCATCGCCGGCACCGAAGCAGATGATGCCATCGCCGGCGACGATGGCAACGGAGCAGAAGAAGCCTACGGCGAAGCTTTTCTACAATACTCTGAATATAGTTTATCAGATGCAGATGGCGCTCAAGAAGAAAAACTGAACTTACATGTGATTTCGCGGTTAATATAGTTTTAGTTTCAGTGTTTACGTTTAGTTATTATGGAGTGTGTGTGCCTGTGCATGACGTTTGGCTTTTTAAACATTAGTTCGCAGCTTTTGTCTACCAGTACTATAGAACTCGCAAGTTTAGTTGTATTTGTAATTATTTATAAATGATGTTAGGTTAGTAGTGTAATTTTATATGCATGTGATAAAGTGTTCGACGAAACTAGATTTATCTATTTTTCTAAGGAGTTTTAGAAAATAGCGTTAATTTTTCTGAATTTTCAAGCAGTTGTCGCGGAAAAATTGAACATTGGTAAACATACCAAAGACATTAAAGTTCATACTAAAATTCTTACACGGTGACGGTTTTTATAAGTCTTTTATAATATCAATGGACAGAAAAATTATGCTTGCATATTAGCATTTAATTTAATTAATATTAAGCAATTATTAATAAGTAATATTTTAAGGAATATTTTTAGCATTTTATATTTTTTATAAAAAACATAATTTTAGAGTATCTGTAGAATATAGTTTTAATGACAATAAAAGATAAAATTTAAAACCAATGGCTTTGTGTGTGATGTTTGATTTTGCGGCATTAAGGAAACCTTTTATTTATAGTTATCCTACGTACCTGAACGCTCCTGTTTCGGCGAAACATTTTTCATTTTATTTTCCCAATATATTGTTCTTATTTCTATCATGTTTAACCAGCTAAAAAGAATATATTTGTCATAAAACGAAATTATAAATTATAAATAAAATAATAATAAAAATTAAATATGTTTTAATCAATATCGCACATAGTAAAAAATATATTAATATAATGTGTTCTCCTTTCATATCCTGTAACTCATAGTACAAGTTCGATTAAAATCCTTTTATTGCGCGAATTACTGATATTTTCAGCAAAGTGCTGGCAACAAAGTCCTGATTAAAGCGCAGTCTTCAATTCTTTTAAGCTCGCTTCCCGCCTGAAGCTCTAGCAATTTCCGCTGGCGCTTGTTTCGGTCTAAAGACTAAACATAAGCATGATAAAAAGAATTTTTAAAATATTTGAAACATAAAAGTAAAACCAAAAGATGCTTATTAGTAGCTTTTATTTGTATTACATTGATTATTAATATTAAAGAAATTGCAATGTATCGATTAGTTTGTTAATCGATATTACTAGGGGAAGGTGGGGCACGATGTGTTTGGCGGGTGGATTGGGCATTCAAATGTTCACTAAATAAATGAATATTCTAACGTGATAGTATTTTTTATATGTTGTAAATAGCTTTTACTTTTTCTTTATTAGAAATTGAGGACTTCAAAAAGTTGTTTTTTCCATAATTCTAATCTATTTCTCAAGAACATATAAATCATATGAGCTTCGAAAAGGAATTATGTTTACAGTTCAAATCGTAAATTTTTAATAGTATTTTTGATTGATGATCTCCGATGCTTAGGAAAAAAGTAATATTACATATAAAAATACTCTAAAATGGGGCACGACTGGCACCACTAGCGGGGTACGATTGGTATACGTGAGTCGTCAATTTATTTCCGTCGAGTTTAACAGCTGATTTTCTTAACCTTACTTTTGCGCCCTTAACATTTCGGAGTCGGAGTCTTAGATGTTGGTGAAAGAGTCAGTGTTAATGGAATGGTCTGGTTTTTAGTTTTGATCCTCAATCCTATAAAGTGCAAATTTAATAGTAACGTCCAATATTTTTTTTTAAATAAAAGTTTTCAGTAATTCACCGTGCCAATCGTGCCCCACGGGTGGGGAAAATGGGCAGTTTTAGCTGTATTGTACTTTGCATTATAAAAAAGAATGCAATATATATTTTATAATAAAAAATAATGTATCTAAATCTTGAGATATTCTACTTTAAGAAGCACTTTTAATAATTTGTATTGGTACAAAATAGAAAGTACAGGATTCTTTTGAAGTTAGGGTGCCCGTACTGCCCCACCTTCCCCTATCTCAAAAACAGAATACAAAAGTTAAAAATTATATGAAAATATTTGCACTGTCAATTGTTGATGGTTTACAATAATTAGAATAATGTAAAAATATATGGATCAAATAAACCAAATAAATAATATTTCTTCCAAACTAATAACTCACTATTACGTAACTATTTTCAAAATGATAACAATCAATCAACAAGATTATATTATAAATTCAAATTAGTCCAGGTGGAACTGACCCATGAGTGTGAAAAACTATTTCCATTAGATTTTTTTGTGAAATATTATTTAATCAAATAATTTTTAAATAAATTGAAAAAAGAAAATTTACTTGTAGTATTTTGCAATATACAAATAAATGAAGTGATGTATTCATTAGTTTATATAATAAGTATAATAAATTAATACAAATTTACATTAAGAAATTACTTGACTTAAAAGAATATAGAGGGAATAAATAATAATAAAAATGTTTTGAGGGCAAGAAGGACTTTTTTTAACTGTATTCATCAAATTAAAACTACAAATAATAAAAAAATATTTTTTAACAATCTATTCAAATATTTTTACAGAAATCCATATTACATTGTGTAATTAAACGTATACCACTCTAAATATAAAAATGTTTTGACGGTAATAACGACTTTTTTGAACTGTATTCATCAAATTAAAACTAAAAATAATAAAAAAATATTTTTTAGCAATCTATTCAAATATTTTTATAGAAATCCATATTACATCGTGTAATTAAATTTATACAACTCTAACCTCAAAATCATAACTTCAATATGATTATTCGGCTCTCGTGGTATAGAATATGGTTCGAAACTGGTGCGTAAGAAGATTTTTACCTAATGTGACATAATCACCTTCCGCACACTTGTCCAAATGTACTATTTCAGGTGATGGACTTTTTGTAATATATGCTGGCAATAATCCTCCAGCTTTATATTTATAACCAAGTCACGTGAAATCTTGGTAATACTTAGTACTGTAAATATTTTCAGCGAGTAACATGCTTCCCTGCTAGATTTATGGTAGCCACAGATTTGGTTTCATACATACATACATATATATATATATAGACGTTCGTACGCATACATACATATATACGTACATACACATACATACATACATATATACGTACATATACATACATGCATACATACATATATACGTACATACATACACATACATACATACATATATACGTACATATTTACACATACATACATACATATATATATATATAGATATAGATATCTTTAGAAACAATTTTTTCTGGCTCAGAAACCTCAGAAACATCAAGATTTATCAAGATCTCTGATTCCAAAGTTTTCTCTTTGAGAGTAATAGCCACGAATATAGACTTGTATAGAAGAACGGTTCTAATGAAGCGCTGGGGGATCGAAAGTGTGAGTTCCGCGCTCTCCGCGAGTTGACGCCGCGACACATTTCTTATCGTTCTCTCTCTCGCACCTCCGATATTACGCGCGCCTTTTACTTTTCAAATCTTCTAAAGATTGCGCGCATATTTCTTTCGTATTTGTATAGCTGCAGCCCCTGGTAGAAATCTTATCGTGACGCCCACATTTGCTATAAAGGCCTTTATAGGCAAACTAGATAGTACTAGACTATACAAAACTCGATAAATCCACACAGATCTACATAGTTTTCTCAATAATAAGATGTACATATATAATCTTTGAGGTTATATTATTTATTGTACAGAACTTTTATTGTAAAAATTAAAGTTAAAAAAAGTTTAACATGCAAGTTTTCAATTATAATAATAAGATCTACAGTTCTATTTATACTATTTACATATAAAAGTAGTCAGAAAGCATATCTAAAATAAAAATGAAAATTTAGAAATAATGTTCCTTGCATTTTCAAAGACAAACACATTATTCGAACGCGATAAACGATCATTTTCTTTATAAGTTATTATGTTTTTACACATTATTATGTTTTAACTAATTTTACATAAACAAAATAAATATATGCACTAATAAATAATACATAATAAGCATAATAGATTATAAATTTCTACCAGGGTCAGTATGTTATAATTATAATAACGAATAAATAATTAAATCATATATAATACATAAAATGATAAAGAGCTCGCTCTTGGTGAATATTAGTTGATAAATAAAAATTAAATATTAATTTACTAAAAATTAAAATACGTCTTAAAATGAGTACAAATATTAAAAACAAACTAATATTATTCGATGGAAACCAATATATATATATATATATAGTCCTGGCACCGACCATACATTTCGTGGCCACTTTTAGGTCCCCGCCTGAACCCAAGTTTTCTAGACGTAGTTTCGGTCCAAAAACTGGGACATAAAAACTTATAAACAAATTAATTGTTTAAAAGGCCATATCTCCGAAGCAAAACAATCGCACCAATTTGAAACTTATTTCAAAATGTTTACTTTTTTATTTAGAAACTTTTTACTTATTATACTTTTTTAGCTATACTTCATAGTTTTCCAGATCATCGAAGAGCGCCTGTTGACGCGTGTTTGCTATCTATAGCACGCGCGGCTGCCACGCACGTTTTTGCGCTTTTCTTTTTCTTGCAGACAAGGCTAGTATTCTGTAAACATGCTTATGATTTTGTTAAACTATTGGAAACAATTTTGAACAAAAATAGTTATTTTTTATTATTTTTAAACTCGATATTTTTTTTGCTAATTATGTAATAGAGCATACATTTTTGCACTTATAATTATAAAATCTACTCACGTTATCCGGTAACAAAAGCAAAGCGCAAAGACGAGACACGGCGCGTAGCGACCGAGCATGGTATGTATAGCAATGGTGCATCAAAACCACTTTTCGCTGATATCTCGAAAACTATTAAGTATAGCTAAAAAGGTATAAGTAAAAAGTTTCTAAAAAAAAAATTAACATTTTGAATCAAGTTTTAACTTTGTGCGATTTTATTCGGAGATATGGTCTTTTAAACAATTAATTTGTTTATAACTTTTTATGTCTGAGTTTTTCGGCCGAGAACCCTCGAAATTCGAATTCAGCAACCAAAAATACGCCTAGAAAAGATGGGCTTACGGGGGGTGGGGGGGGGGGGGCTAAAAGAGGCCACGAAAAGTATGATCGGCCCCTAGACTAATAGGGGCGTTGATATTTTGTTTTGTTTAAAATACTAGTATTCCCTGGTAGAAATGTTCCCCATATGTTCGCCAGATTTTACTCTATTTTATAGGGAATGGCCAATTTCTGCTTAAAAGTCTGGCCAGAAACCCCGCTACCTGTCGACGTTTTCTCGTCAGAAACCTGACCAACTTATGGTTAATGAATAAATAAATAAATAATAACGTTTAACGAATTTTTATAAGTTAATAATGATTATTATGTCATGGATTTAATAGCTTATTGTTAATAGAATGCTAAGATATATTTTGGATAGATTCGAAATAAAAACTAAAAACTTATTTCATTAAAAGTTTTTTTAAGGTTAGAGTTTTATGATTAAATAAGACATAAAAAAATCAAATAAATAATCGAATAAAAATTTGCATGCTGTTTTAACGCAGAAGTACTATAATGGGATTTACATTTTCAATAATTTTTTAGGGTTATGTAAGCTATTTAGATTTTCTATAAATTTCTGGTCAGATGCTGGTTTATTTCTGGCGAACTATTAGGAAACGGATCTGCCCAATAGATCGTGAACCGACCATCTAATATGCTCAATTTTCTACCAGTGTCACTCACTCACTCACTCACTCACTCACTCACTTACTCACTCATCACTCACTCACTCACTCACTCACTCACTCACTCACTCACTCACTCATTTATTTATTTATTTATTTATTTGTTTTCCGGTATTTTATGTCTCAGTCGTGAAATGTGTCGTAAAAATGTATATATTAATAAAGTAAGTGTGAGTGTATTTATCTGCGTGAGTGATGAGTGTATGTTCTCCTAAATTGTTTGTAATTTGTAACGTGATGGATGTACGCGTAAGCAAGATGAGTGAGTCTCCAGACATTGTTATGAAAACTGTGATATTTATTGACATACTCCCTGGTAGAAAATTAATCTAGAACTATGTAGATCTATCTAGGTTGCCAAGGAAATAATCGAGGGCCTCGATAAAACTAGATAATTTTCTACCAGGGCTGTGATATTAGATAATGACAAATTGTAAAACAATCATACCTATATACTGACGACATGTCATAGCGATCGAAGATTTTAATATAATGACGAAATAACAATTCGTGTAATGTATTTTTGCCAAATGATAAAATAAATCGTATATCTATCTATCTATCTGTCTCTCTCCCTCGCTCGCTCTCTCTCTCTCTCTCTTTCTCTCTCTACCCCTCTCTCTCTCCCTCCCTCGCTCGCTCTTTCTCTCTCTCTTTCTCTCTCTACCCCTCTCTCTCTCTCACTCTCTCTCTAGCATATAATTTACTAAATCTGCAAGTTTTTCAGGTTGTTTATTATTACATTTTTACTTTTATAATTTACGCCTCTTGTGTTTATAAATCTGTAAGAGCATTTAATGGTTACTTACAAGGAGAGAGTACGACATGTAGATCATGTTTTTTATTAAATATTAAAGAATCATTCCCTAGAACCTATAAATGATACCTAGAACCCGTAGTTTGATTGAATAGGGTTTATATTCACTCGATTACAAAAAGTTGAGAAATAAAAAAACCTACTATAAAAATAATAATTAAAACACAATAATTAAAACAATAAGAAAGATATTTTTTAATATATCAATAAAAAGTGATCCATGCCACAGCAGCCATTTTAAATTTGTGAACTTAACACACGGTGTCAGCAGTGTTAACACAATTAAAAGATATAAATAAATAAATTTTCAATTAAGATTTATAAATTATATAAACGTTCAATCGTCACAAAAAGGTGAATTGGAGATATGTTAATTCTATTCTATGGTGCAAAAAAGAATTTTAGAGTATTTGAGATACTATACTTATATCTCTTTCTGATTATAATTGAGAAAAGAGTTTCGTTGTATGCTGCTGGAACTATACGTAGTTTAAAGTCAAACTTCATTTGGTAATCGTAACGAATATTATATTGTGCCACTTCTACATAACAGTTATCTTTTGCGATGAATATCTCTTACAAGGGAACCTTCCGAGGTGTCCCTTGCCGATTTTCTTGAAACTTATATATGTTAAAGAGGTTAAATAAATAATCGACACGAATATGAAATTTCTAATTAATACTTGAATGTCCGATACGTAAGGGGAGTTCAACCCTTGTCAGGTTATTAAAAAAAGCCTTGAACACGTAAACTTTAATTTTGTATTGACTTCATAAAAACTAAGTTTTTATCCAGATTCGATAAAACTGTAATTTTTTATTAACAAGAACAGAAAAAAGGAGGTTTTTACCCTCTAAAAAATAAGGGTTATAACACTTGATTAAAATAGCACAACACATTTATTAGTCAGTTCATATGTAATCAATTGACAGTGCCGTAGGTTCCATAATTTTATTTGATGAAAGGTGAAAATTAGAGAAAGTCATTTATGGGGGTGAACTTTAGGGGTGGTTTTCACCCGTTAGAAGAGCTTTTCGGCCGATAAATAAATACGTGTCGATTATTTTGTTATCCTCTTTAACATATATAAGTTTCAAGAAAATCAGCGAGGGACACCTCGGAAGGTTCCCTTGTTAGTATGAAATTATATTATTAAAATAGCAGTAAATATCTAATCATTTTTCTGTAACATAGTAATATGCAAACATGGAGAACAATGGATAACTGATAAATTACCGAATATTGCTGAGGAATTCTTAAGATTGCATCATTTTCCTTATTGTTTGGGTGCTCTTGGCGGTAAAATTTTAGGATAAAGACTCAACCATAAAACATTTTGTAGCATTACGGCACTCATAGTCGTTTTACTTGGATCAGTGTAGAAGATTTGTGTATGTAATTTTAATATTTACTATAAACTTTAATTATTACTTAATAAGTTATCTACACTCATTTGTTGTTTTAATAGGCTCTGGAAATCATGCTGGTAATTTTCAAATTAGTAATTTGAAACGTGCCTTGGAAAATTCTAGGATACAGATGTCTGCAAATGGAAGACTTCCAAATACCAGCAAGGAATGTCCTAATATAATAAACGTATGGTTTATAATATTAAGATTAAAGCAATAAAATTATAGAAAAAATAAATATATAAATCTATTAACATTAACATCTTTGTTTATTTGTGACTCTAGCTATTATGTACTTATATGTAACAAGCATTATTGTCTTCATTCCCACTGTATTATTTAATAAAAGTATGTCATTAGAATGTTGATAATATACTAAAATAAAATATTTTTCAAAACTTTAGAAAATATAAACTCACACATCATACAGTAGTAGTGTTTCACATATGCTGTTTCTACAAATACAAACGTACACATTTTTGTACAAACAGGCGTACAAATTTTCAGAATGATTGCTTTTAAACATACAAAGTTTTCTGGACTCGTAAAAAAAGTCTTTTTTTGGCTTTAACCCAGGCCTGCCCCCTTAAACATCATGATTTTGATATGGCATATATTCGCCATGCACCATACAAATTCTTTTATGATAATTTAGGTATTAAATCATAACATGATTGCAGTGAATTTATAAATTTACGTAATGCTGCTATAAACAAAGAAGATTGAATAAATAAGAGAGCTGCAGGCCCTGAAGAACCTGCAGTTGTCTAATAAGCTGCAGCCCACACAGAAGTTGAAGATGTCAAAGGAGCTGCTGTAGCTGTCGAAGAAGTTATAGGCCACGTAGAAGCTGAAGGTGTTTAAAAACTACAATTATCGCAGAAACTGCAGTGAACGCAACAGCTCCAGTCGACTTAGGAGTAATTATATGTATCGGCAGTGATAAGGATGATTGGCCAAGCTTTAGATTGGCATATTGATTGCTTTTCTTTAAATAATTATAGAAGAAATATGAAAATAAAAGTAGAAGTAGAAACAGAAGTATCGTAAAATGAGATTCACACAAAAACACCACCACCAAAAGAGAATTCCTCCACGTATGACGTTCCAAATACTTGAAAATAAACGGAGCATATGTAATACATTAAAAGTAGTAAATTCCGATCAGCCACCTAACAGAATGGTTATAAATCAAATCTGTGTGTCTAAATCTGTCCCTGTCAATCGCAGTGCGCTTCGAGTGTAGGGGAGAACGGGGTAATGCCGGTCACTGGCTAATTCCGGTCACTCTTATTTTCAATAATGGAAACATTTTTGGGTAATAATTCGAATAGTATATCAAACGCAACATAAAATGCAATTAATCTAGTGTTTAAACAACATTCTATTCAGTATTATTAAGGAATTATACACAATTAAAGTTTAGGTCTACATTTCTTATAAGAAATTTGGTATATAAAATAAGCTTTTATACATATTATTTGTTACTTTATGCAGTTATTTTATGCAACTTTATTAATTTGAACAATCTAAGAATACGAAGTAGTAACAAAAAAGAGTATAAATCTATTGTTTTTACATTTAAATTACTAAGCAGAATTGGGGTAATATCGGTCACAATGTTATTTATATGACACTCCCGAAAGTGAGGCTAAGAAAGCGTTCCGCTGCGCTCTCAGGTAGGGCAACTTTGCTTGAGTATTTTTGATTAAACAGTGGCTCTGTGTTACATATTTCACTATGTAAATGCGAATAATAATGCGACTGATCATATGAAGGTTCATATAATTGATTTAAGGAAATATTTCACCTATAAAAGTAACTTTTTAATAGTGACCGGAATTGTACCAAGGCTGACCGGTATTACCCTTTGATGTGGAGTACATCCAGTCAAAATGCTTCTTTTTATTTCGTTTTATAGCTTCGATATCTTACATTTTTATATTAGACCAATAAGTAATATGTAAAGTCAATGGTTTGAACTAACATAATAATTATTTAAAGTTAATAAAAAACAATTTGAAAGAAGAAATAACCAGCACTTTTGCTTAGGTGACCGGCAATATCCCGTTCTCCCCTACACTTGCACGATCTCCCACCACTTTACAGCAAGCGCGACTTTGCAAACGGATTTACGGCTCAACTCTTCTATTTTTTGCGAGACCTGCAAATGTACTTCGGAAAGTAGGGTAAAATCGACCTAAACAGACATCCTGTTTCTCCGCAATGCACATTGCCACAAGTACTAAACTCGCGTAATTAATAAAATATTTTTAAATAAATGAATTTTTTAAATTTCAACAAATAAAAACTATATCCGATTAAAAATGTTAATTAAACAAATAAATATTGACGCATCGTTTATTTTTTCTTTATTTACTAATGAATGAGCTAGACTTGTCCATACTTATAAATGAAAAATATTTCAAATCGGAACTCAAAAAGACGAGTAGGAGTGCTCACAAAAATGAATACAAATACAAATCTATTACTTTCTAATATTCGAATAGAATCTGAATTGCTTGAAAACGCAAATGAAACCTTATCCCATGAAATCGTCAAAAAGTAGCAATCAGCCTCTATACTTTTAAGAATTTTATTTTACAGAACTGAAACTTTAAGTGAATTAAAATGTAAAAAGTACATGTAAGAATGCAAACATAGGTATACATAATCGTTATTTTTAATTATATGTGAAAAATCGAAACCTATTTCGCAATAATCAATCATATATAAATTATAAAACAATATTAAATGGCTACAATCACTACTAATACGAAAAATTACTATAATTAAATTAAGGCATGACAATGCCGTCCACGAAAAGAGCTTATGAGACTTTTATCTCATCGCATTGAATACATTAAAAATAATAAATAATTAAAAACATACATATTGAATACCCTTGAGAATAATCTAATATTAATTGATGCCCATATAACAATTCACTTATATAGTCCTTTTTGTTTTTAGCAGATCATTTCGGGAGCTTCTTCGGGGGTTATTCTATTATTTGGCGCTTTGTAGCTTCGCTCTAAAAGCATGGATAAAATGCAACTAGATAGCAGTAACTTTTACACTCGAAAAGATAAAAAGCACCCTCTCGTTCCCACGGAGTGGAAAGCCTAATTACATCAGTAGCGCATTCTTTAAATTCGCAAGTTGAACCATATTACTTTACACCTGGATCGGAATTTTTCCACTGCCTGCCAAAATTCACCTTCTCGCATCTTCTTCTTTCTTCTTCTTCTACCCCCCGGGTACTTTTTCGTCTGCATTTTTCAGTAGGCCTTTGCCTCGTTTGCTTCATTTTTTGCTGTCGCTTGCTCCGCCTCTCCTCCTTTTTCTTTGCCGTTTCTTTTCCATCTGCGGTGACTTCAGAAGGCCTTGCGGAACGAAACCCCCGGCGCAGCAACCACTCGAGGTCGCTCTCTCCCATCTCTCGAGACTCTCCCCGCGCTTCTTTCATTTTCCTTTTCTAACCCACTTCACTCGTTACACCCTTTCCTCGCTGCTTCTCCTCCTACTTTCGCCATCTCGTCTCTCGCTTACTTATTCTCTACACTTGCCCTCATGACTATTCTTTTTTAATTGTAACTTTTTTATATGCTTCATTTTTTAGTTTAGTTTATCTTTATGTAGGCGTATTTTATGTTTATATATGCCCAACTTAACTTGCCTTTCATGAAAATCACTTATTTTTCATATATTTATCTTCTACTAGACTTCAATTTCATTTTCCATGAAAATAATTTATATTTCAACGCAGTTTCTGTTATTTTTATGAGAAAGTTTGATAGAGAATTAATAAAAGAATAATTAGCGATACAGTAATGGCTCAATAATAAAAAAACATTTCTCTCCCTCTGTTATGGATTAGGATAAATAAATGATATTCCGAGGTTTGTCTGGTAATAAAAATCTATTTACTACAAGCTTAAACAATTCGCGAGGAGAAGGAGCGGCAAAAAGAGAAGATTATAAATAATATAAAAGTAATAAATATTTAATAAAATATCTAAAATATATCACACTCAATAACACTACATACGGAAATCCAGGAATAATCTACAGTACCAACCTTACGGAAAATACAGTCAAATACGCAGCTTGTACACCTAATTTTAGATATAACTGACCCACATTTTTGGTGTGAAAGACCAAACTTTCGAGTTTCAACTCCTTAGTTTAGTACCCACACTCAATCTTTCGAGTGTCAACGTCTAAATTTAGACAATTAGCATTAATAAGGAGTGTTTGATGAATAACATAACTTGATATATTAAATAAAACAATATTAAAAATTCATAGGAAGTACATTCATGAGTTAATGTGGAACTCAGGACGAAGAACATTAGATGATAGCGTAATTCATAATATTCGAATCAAGCTCAAGAAAGTTAAACAGCGTTGGCTACGGTTAGTACTTGAGTTGGATGACCGTTAGGAAAAACTTGTAAATAAAAGCCTACTTCTATTCCCCATTCTTTGAATGTGTTACGTACGATAATTCGTTCGAACATTATAGAGCATAGCTCTAGAAGCTTTGAACTAACTAACATACGTAACAAATGCATAAATTATTATGAATAATGATATACTTACAAGGACAGTATCAGGGGCTTCAGTCACGGATCAAAATAAAGACTTTGCATGGTAAGAACATCTAACGTTATCCCAATCATGAGATAAAGCTGTAAACATTAGTATATCCCATATACACAATATTAAAATTATCATATATATGTATATATTATTTGCTTTGATATATAGTAGCAGAAGGATGCGTTCATTTTAATGAATCGACTCCCAATCGTACCGTAGTTATTCCCAGTCAGTATATATATATATATATATATATATATAACTATAGCATCAGCATTATACCCGCTTTGATTGTAATTTTGACGGTCGATTTTGGGTATTTATGAACAAAAAGCAACCTCTTTTTACATGTAAAAGCTTGTAAAAAGAGGTTGTTTTTTGTTTTTGCTATAGTTACTGAAGCATCTTTTGATTACTCTTAACAGGCTTTGAGTAGCAATTTTTGTCGAATAATCGTTATCACAGCGACATGTACAGTTGTACCGACACTTTCAAATATATTGAGGGAATTATGTGAAATTTGGCGGACATATGCACACGTGTCATAAGTCTGGGAGGCATACTTTAGTAAAATCATCCTTATGTCGGCATTTACAGATATTTATTCGCCTCTGCAAAACGTCTGTCATGATCTGCCTTATACGACAATATTTGGCAACGTTGCAGACATAGGTAGCAGTATAGTTTGTTTTGTATTTATCGAAGTTATCGAGATATGTTAAAGTCGACATCTACATCTTTATGGTGGTCGACACGGGGGAAAATGACTCTACGCATTACGGGGGTGGCTATTAGGTTATTATTTTAAAGGGATTTACTTTTAAAATTTTATAGAGTGATAATAGAGTCACTTCAGACAGAAGGTAACCCACGTCGAAAAAAAGTTGACAGGCGCGAAGCGTCCGCTAACTCTTTTTCGGTATGGGGTTAACCCGAGACGAAGGAAAATGACTACACGTTACGGGGACGACTATTGAGTTTGTTGGTTATTTTTTAAGGGGTTAACCCGACACGGGGGGAAATGGATCCACGCGTTACAGGATCGGCTATTGGGTTAATTGGTTATTTTACAAGGGGATTTACTTTCAACACTTGATAGAGTGATAATGGAGCACTTCAGCCAGAGGGTAACCCACGTCGAAAAAAAGTTGATGGGCGCGAGGTGCCCGTTAACTCACTTTCGATTGGGGTTAACCCAACACGGGGGGAAATGACTCTGTACATTACGGGGACGGCAATTGGGTTAATTGGTTATTTTTTCAAGTGATTAACCCGATACGGGGGGAAATGATTCAACGCGTAACGGGGACGGCTATTCAGTTAGTTGGTTCATGTTCTAAGGGGATTTACTTTCACAATTTGATAGAATGATAATAGAGCCACTTCAGCAAGAGGTTAACCCACGTCGAAAAAAGTTGACAAACGCGATGCTCTCGTTAACTCTTTTTCGATTTATCTGGTCCTCGTAATCGTCAACCTCGAAAATCTAGACCACGTAAACGACTACCTTGACTATGTGAAGGTCGAATGCAGTAGTAATTTCACGTTAAATTTTTTTTCTTTTTAATAACAAATATTATCGTTAAAATATATTTTTTAATTTCTTAGTGGAAGAAATAATAATCTAACTAAAACTGGGTAAAATATAAATAAATAAATATGTTACATTATTATTCAATTTAAAAAAAATTAAATAAATTTGTAGATAATTTCATACGATTAATTATTTGATTAATAATAAGAAAAGTCATATAAAAAATCATATAATTAATCATGTGAAAAAAGTCATGATATTTTAAAAGAATGAAAAATAATATAAAAAATCACATACCATTATGATCAATAATAATATGATAATTCTGGTTCATATAATTTTTCATATGATTTTATGAATAATTATGGAACACTTTTAGTAGGTTAGTGTGTACAAGTACTGTGCGAATATTTCTGCTGCATGTGAATTTATTATAAAGAAAATCTACACTTTAAAATATCTTACTTTTACTAAAATATTGTTAAACAAATTTTTTAATGTTAATAATTTTTAATAAATTTAAAGATAACATATTCATGTAGATCCAGTTATTGAGCGGATAAAATTTTATTTTGAGGTTAGATTTGGAATTTTTAGCATCCTTACACATGTTGAAATTTGAAAATAGAAATTATCTACCGTGTCAATCTATTTATACACCGGAGAAATAACTTTACTCAAGTGATTGTAAGATATTTCTTATATCTACGTCTAATTTCATAAGTAATATCGATATTGTGAGGTGCGTTACTTTGTCTTTCGAATTTAATCTTTAAAATTAATGCAAGTAAGGTTTGCATTGTGAGCATAACCTTCTAAAACGGTAGAATATTACATTTACGTCTAAAAACCTCAAAATACGCTTAGAAGTAAATTTAACAGCAGTCTAAAACTTAATAGGGTTAAAATTTGAGTTTACAGTTAAAATGAGTTTGAACAAACTATTTTGAATAATTATCTCTAATAACTACACTTAATGAACATTTTTAAGATTTTTTTAGTTACATATTATCATCTTATCTTAAATTTATTTGTGAAAATTGTATGTTATATATATATATATATATATATGTTGTATGTTATTATATATATATATAATATATATATAATAACAATATTTTTTATAATCTCTACTATACTTTTGACGGCGGTTTTCTTTTTCAGTAAGAGTAAGATATCGAGTTACTAACTCCTCAGGATTTTTCTGTAAAATGTTAAGAAACCGATTCATGTGTTAATTAAATAATAGTTTTTAACATACGTTAAATATTATTAAGTTCTCATATAAAATGTTTACAATTTTTTATAGCTAAATGCCAGGGTTCGTCAGCAAAGACCTCAGGGGGTTCGTAATGAAATATTTTAACCCAGTTTAATTTTTCAAGTTTATAGTTTTCCTAATAATACGGCCCTAAGTAACTATTTACAAAGTTCCAGTACTTTATGGATTTATTTAATATATTACTTACGTACTAATTAATATTTATTTTAAAAATGCATATTGTTATAGTGTACAGGAAATACTCCCAGCAATATTTTCTCTAAATAGGTAATTTAACATTTTTAATTTCTTTTAACAATTTACTATAATTTTTCTACGCAAAATAAAGAAAATTACTGTTTGTACTCATCTTTGAATAATAATACTCTAACACTCGTATGAAAAAATGTATTTAATATAACAAGTTATCAAATTAATTAATTAATAAAAAAATTATAAATATAATGCAATAAAAACCACTAATTAGCAGTGCGGAAATGATTCAACTACAGCGAGATAAATGTCTGCCTCTATGAAAACGCTTCCACACCTCTTCCTGTATCCTCTATCTTTCACCTCCATCTTCCTATGTATAAACGGACGGCGACGACGAATACGACTACATAGAAGGAGGAAACTTTTATTCCTCTTCGCCGAAATAGAACGCTGTAATTCCACGGCGTATGCCTCCTTCCTCGTCGGCGGGTGTCGCCAGCCCGCGCTCCGGTTTTAATGCCGGACTTAACGAAATTCTAGCGGCGAATGCTCTGCACAGTCTAAAAGGAGAGAGAGCAAAGAAAGAGAGAGAGAGTGAGAGAGAGAGAGAGCGCTCGAAGAGAGAGAAAGCATGAGAAAAAAGAGAGATAAAAAGTACTGGCAAAAAAAGGGCTGCGAGGAAATCAAGAAACTTTCGCGGTTCTTGCGCATGCATGTCGTATCGTTAAAGCTCGAGCGCGAGCTCGCGCTTCTCTGTTAAAAGCTCTGGGGTAAGAAATTCATGCGCGATTCTTCGTGCTGCTTTGCATTTTATTTTGTTTAAAATTGTGGTTGTTGAGGGTGTTTTTTTGGGATGGAGGAAACGTAGGAGAAAAGTAATCGGAATAGTAAAACTTCGGGTGGTTGCATTGTAATTTTTTGAGGTAAAATTTGTAGAGGCATTCTTTGGTTACAATTTTTGTAGCATGAGTTTATTTATGTTATTGGATTGAATTATTTTTTATTTAAAAAAGTAGCAGAATTTCATTAGTCTAAATTGAATCTTAACTTTAATTGTTTGGTAAAAGACAAAATTGAATCAAGCATAATTTTGATTCTTATAATTTTTCCATATTTTCATTTTTTGTTTAATAAATACTTTATATGTTGAAACCATTATTGGATAAACAATTATATAAATTAAATTCCTGTCAGCGTAATTTAATATTATATTGAAAGGGATTTAATCAAATTTTGGATTTTCCGTTTGAATACATGACATACCAGCAATCTGTAAATCCTTGAAAAGAATGGATTTAAAAGAGATTATGGCTGCTCATTTCGTGTACGTCAATTGTTTGAAATCGAATGATGGAATCCGTAGTGTAATTAATTTATTGAAATGGCGTCGATAAAATGCGCGATCACGAGTCACTTGATGTGGATGTATCTGTCGCTCAATAGGATGAAACATATGATATGGTTTACTAATGCATGTGTATTGAATTTCAGGATAAATATAATGTTATACATTATTGTATATATTTCAAATGAATATTTGTAATACTGTATAATAATATATAAGATATAGATCTATAAAATATTAAAAATAAATTGTAGTTTGGGTAGAATTACATTAAGCTTTGAAAGGTTTGAGAGAAAGATTTGATTAAAGCGTTTCGTAAAAGAAATAAAACTATGCAGATGGTAGAAGAGTTTTAATAAAAGTGCTGGAAGAGGACAATTTAATTTTATACGTAGTTGGTTCTGAATAAAAATAAAAAATAACCACTTAAAACTAGAAAACGTAATTTATGCTATGTTTTACTAAGACCTTGTTTCGTGCACATGCTATATTTTTCGAGATGTTTTTTATGGTTAATAATGGAAATTTTTATTAATTAAAATATTAGCATTAACATTATAAAAACTTCTTGATTGTTATGAACAACAATTATGGTAACAACAAAGATTGGACTCACGAGTTCTTTAGTACTACCGTTACAGCAAGCAATTTGACTATCTTAAACTAAATGTTTATCGAAACCGATTAATTCTTTTTTTAGTGCACTGCAATCTCTATAGTTACTACCAGTATAGCAGTATGCTTCTACCAGAAAACCATTTCATCCATTCAATAAACAGTCTCATTACGTAAAATCCCATATACGCAACATTAATGCATTCGCCTTTCGTACTGTATTCCCAAAACAAATTTGAATAAATCTAATCAAGACTCTCTCTTTCTCTCGCTCTCTCTCTCTCTCTCTTTCTCTCTCTCACACACACACTCTCTCACACGATAATAGAAACGACGCAACACCCCCTCTATTTTATCGTGCCGTCCCGTCCGATGGCCACGTATGCGTATACACGTATTCCTATACGGGCGTGCATGGGCTGCAGCCGCTGCAGTACACCCGAGGGCCAAAGTATTTTTCCGAACGTGCCCGTTAATGATCGTCAAAATGTGCATAGTTTATGGTATAAGGCACATAGTCTGTGGTGTAAACAGCTTACGCCATAAACTATGCAGCTTTTGACGGTCATTAACCGGCACATTCGGAAAAACAGTTTAGCCCTCGGGTGTACATATACAGGCATGCATGCATGTAGTCGGCGAACTGGACGACCGTTGCGCATAACCCGCTTCATTTTTGCATTCGATTCTTTTGATGTCCTCGTCCGCTGATGTTATTATGATGCAGTGCTGCCATTTTTTTAAAGATATGTTTGTTAAAGAAATATAGAAATATATGAACATTTTCGAGAATTAATAAAAATAAACAAAATATTTTTAGCCGTTTTTTCACGCGACACATTAAAAATAGGTAATATAAATGTACCAGTAGCTGGCCATTTAGTAACACGAAGGTAGTTTATTTAAAACATAAAGCATTAAAATCAAATCTAAACCGAAAAAACTTTTACTTATTGAAAGATATTACTATTATTTCTAAAAAAAGTGGAAAACAATATTTTTTACGACATGAAGTAAATTATAAATCAAAACATTAGTTAGTCCGATTTACCAGTACATGGCCGCCCAAAATCGACCTGTCACAGTATTCAAATTTTTATGTGCTAGTAACTGGCCGTGACTTTTACAGCGTTATAACAAACCGCTGCCAATTCATTGGCACTTACAAGGAAAGCTACCACACTACTTTTATTAGAAAATAGTTTCTGGTACCTAGAAATTAACTCTCGCACTCGCTGTTTGATCTCATAGGCCTCTCCTCCCAATATATGATCTATTTTACTCTAAATATACGTTATTTTAGTTAAAAATGGAAACTATTCTTCTGATCATAATTCTGCATGAATTACGGCTTAAAAAATGACCCAAAAGTGTATGAAAGTAGGCGATGAGAGCTTTAATTTGAAACCTGTAATGTTCAAAAATATTATTTTGTTGTGAAGTTATTAACATTTAAATAAAATGACCAAAAATACATGAAAGTTCAAGGCATTTTTTATCTTAAAGATTCTGTGGCCCTGGTCTTAGTTGAAAAAAATACGGTGTACATGACGGGGAGAAAAGCTATTTTGGACTCGGGTGAGGTGCGTTCAGCACATGTCGTAGTCTCGGGCGCCTTCGGCTGACGACTCGTGCTGCACACCTCACTCTCGCTAGAAATTGCTCATTTTCTACCCTTGATGTACAATGTACTATTTCATCACAGATTTCCGGGATATAACCGTTTAAACTAAAGATGATGTTTTTCGTGTATAACAAAATGAGGGAAAGAGCCTATCCATAATTTGCGGTTACAGAACATAGGTAATTGTATGCTCTTTTAATGCAACTACACTGAATTTGCTTACAAAATGTGGAATCTGTGTGTAAAAGTGCTCCGCTATTGTTGTAATACATGTCAAAACGAGTCGAATAACCGTCGAAAAAAGAAATTTCGTCCATAATGTCACGTAGAATCATGTTAGGAACAAAGTTCCTTTAATAAATATGGTATTTAAAATTTTGAGGGTTTACAACGGTGAAACTTAAGATATTATTAAGTATTAATAGCAAACAAATTTTCAGAATGATTGTTTTTAAACATAAAAAGTTTTGTGGACTCATAAAAAGAAATTCTTTTTGGGTTTAACCGAAGCCTGCCGCCTTAAATTATGTCTCTTCGCAAGGGGCGCAGTTAAGACAGTCTTGCCCACTGCAGACTGAACAAGCCATTGTGCAGTACAGTCCAGCTTTTCTGCACCCACATGCTGATCCACATCCGCTTTTACATCCACAAAAAATAATTTTAAATAAATTATCTGGGACTAGACGCTGATTCATCATAACTGGTATCAATATATTAGATAAACAAAGAACTCGTGATGGTAGATTCCTATACAATCTTTTTCTACTTAGAAATTGAAAAACATTTCAAGTCACATTTGCATCAGAACAAGGGATTTAATAGTATATTGTGAGCCTAGTGAATAAAGTGAGCCAGTAAATACCTGCATGTGGTTAGGCACACACGCTGGCTCATTTTATTCACTTGTGCAATATACGATTTTTTAACATACGTACCGTAAAGTTCGTACTCGTTCACCGCTGAAGAAGGAAGAAAGTGCCACATATTTTCTCCCTAACCTCACTCTAGTTCCCGGCGCTACGTGCTGTTTGTGCCCGAGCCAAAAGCGAGGACACAAGCGCGTAGCGCTGGGGGACTAGAGTGGGGGCAGGGAATTAATTTAGCACTTGTTTCCTAACTCGGCGGAGAAGAAGTACTTACTTCACGCTTAGTGGCACTTGGAACTCGTAAGTTCATCGCCTCATCTATGCAAACCTTCCATGCATCCCTATCTTATGCTAAACCCACCCATGAAGCACCCTCCCGCCCGATTTCTATTAGATCCACTTTCGCGTTGTCTTCCCATCTACGTCTAGGTCTACCTAGAGGTCGTGTTACATTTGGCTTACCCTTCATAATCCGCGCTGCCATACGGTCGTCTCCCATTCTTGCTGCGTGTCTTGCCCATCCTAACCTGCGCGATTTCATTATTCTGCTAATATTCGGTGACGCGTACCGATTGTGCAACTCGTCATTGTGCAGTTTCCTCCATTCCTCAGTTTCCTCATCTTTCTTCGGCCCGTATATTTTTCACAGAACCTTATTTGCCAGAACCCTACACCGGTTTTCCTCCGCTTTAGTGAGGGGCCACGTTTCCCACCCGTATAGAACCACCGGCAGTATTATATCCTCATTTTAATGGTTTTTGACAGCAGTCTTGACTTTAGTAATTTACTCACGGCATAGAAGCAGGCATTACCCGAATGGAGTCTCTTGTTTATCTCGGCTTTAATCTCATTTCTATCATTTACAGTTGTGCCTAGATACTTAAATTCGCTAACCTTTTCAGAAGTAACATTTCCAAATCTAAGATCCCCTCCCCTTCGCAGATGCCTAGTCTATCCATAACCATATATTTTGTTTTCGATTCACCCATTTGTAGCGTTGTCTCCTCCGCCGCTTTTATGAGGATTTTCGCGTTCTTACCACCGTTTCCCTACCATCCCCCACTATATCTAAATCGTCTACATAGCCTAGTATCTGCGTTGTTCCATTAAGTGTTGCGCCTGGTTCGTTAACCTGCATTTTTCTAACAACATACTCTAACGTTAAGTTCAAGAGTACCGTGGAGAGCCCGTCACCCTGTTTCAAAACGTCGCGTATCGTGAAGGATTCGGATATCTTAACGTCTATTCGTACTTTTCCTTTGCTTCCGCTTAGACATATTTCAATTAGTTTCACGAGTTCTTTCGGTACATCGAGAAGTACAAGGATTTGGTACATTTTGCTTCGCTTAATGGAATCGTACGCTTTTTTAAAATCTACAAATAGCTGATGTATGGTTTCACAAAATTCCCACTTTTTCTCTAATAGCTGTCTTATAGTAAATATTTGATCACTCGTCGATCTGTTGCGCCGGAATCCAGACTGATAACATTCTATTATATCTTCTGCGAATGGAGTGAGCCTGGCTTGTATTATATTTGACAGAATATTGTAGCACATTGCTAAGAGTGAAATACCCCTATAGGTATTGCAGTCTGTCTTATTCCCCTTTTTAAAAATCGGTATAATGATACATTCTTTCCAGTTTTCCGGTAGTGTTTCATATTTCCACATGGCACGTACTAGTTTATAAATATTGAAAGTAAGCACGATGCTTCCGTATTTAAATAATTTAGCTGGTATATAGTCGTTTCCCGCGGCCTTATTGTTTTTTAGTTTTTTTATCGTGGCCTCCACTTCATTGTAGGTTGGTTCCTCTATGTGGAGATCAAACGTGTGAATTTCATCTCCTGTTTCTTCGCAGTTATCATGTACATTTAGTAACTTATCAAAGTAGCTTCTCCACAACGACAACAGTTCATTTTCGCTTGTTATAAAGTTCTCGTTCTCATCTTTCACCAGCAACTGCACTCTACTCTGAAATCCTTTTCTAATGACGTTTATTCCTTTGTAGATTTCGCGGAGGTTATTTCCCTTACTGGTTGTTTCTATCCTCCTAATTTCATTCTTTTGATACTCACGCTTCTTATTCCTGTATATCGCGCCCGCCTTTTTTCTCACGTTACTATACTCTTCTACGGCCCTATCACTTCCATTGTGTAAGCTGTCTAATTTAGCGTTTTAGCGCCATTCAAACCACTCTTCGTCGAATCATGGTTTGCTCTTTGGCTTTATCTTTTTACCCAGCACTTTGTTCGCGGCCTCCTTTACCGTTTTTTCGATAACTTACCATAAACTGTTCGGATCGTCATGTGCCTCCGGCGACGAATCTGTTTCCTCAAGTGCCTGGAAATGATACCTCTTCGAAATTTCTACCTGGTTCCTAATTCGCTCTGCTCTGTCTTGTAATTTTCCCATATCGAAGCTTTCTACTTCGTTCGTTCGCTTACTATTTTGACTTGATACTAGTCTCGCTCTGAATTTGGCTACTACTAAAAAGTGATCCGAGTCGATATCCGCCCCTCTATAGCCTTACGTCGAGAACGTTTGTATGGCGTCTATTGTCAATGAGGAAATGATCGATTTGGTTTTTCATAGCCCCGCCCGACTTTGTCCACGTTGCTTTATGTATGCCCTTGTGCTTGAAGCACGTGGATATGATTATAAGATCTTTCGCCGCCGCGAAATTTATGACGTTTCGTAATTAAGGTCTTTTACTTCGTCCTCCTTGTCCTCCGTAGGACAGTGTACGTTAATTACTACATACGTATACCATTTCCCTTCGATAATAATATACGAGTTCACGAATTTGTAGCTTTTAACCGAATGTACAATAGTTTTGCTTATGAGAAATCCTGTACCTAGGGCATGTTTACTCACGCCTCCATATATAAATGTGTAGTTACCCGATGCAAGTAGCTCGTCACCTTCCCACCGAGTTTCCTGTATTGCTACCAAATATAAATCGTACTTATTAGCTTCCTTTATGATTTCTCGAAACGTGCCCGCTATGTATAGACTACAAACATTCCAGGTTTCCACTCTTCTAGTCCCTTTCTATTTGGTTTTGGTTTTGGGTATGGTTTTTATGTGCCATGGTAGTAAATTAGACTGACAAGCTTTGGATCCCGCTCCGATCGCAGGTGAGTCCACCGTCCCAGGGGCGATAACCCTCATACCTCCCTAGGTCTAAGTATGAGAGCTTTCCGACTTTGGCGAGGACAAAGTCAACTCGTCGTCGGACACACTACGGCTTCATTTCCGCATCCTAAACGCCCCCCTGCAAGGCAGCTTGCCTCCGCTGGCTTCGTTGCCGTGTGAGGTCGGATAGCGAATCATTCTACACAACCCCTTTCGGGGCAGTTGTCATCGCTCCCGTATCCTCCACGATAGCAGGATTTTTTAACAGTTTTTGTAATATGTGATAAAAGATATAGAAAACAGATTAAGTCTAGTAAGAGAAGAGTAAGATAAGAGATTAGCACAGTTCTTTTTTTCGTGGTGTCTGCGTAGTTTTTCTAGATGAATGCTTGCACCAGTGTGGGCTCATCACACCCACGCCCAGGATGAATGCGTTCGCCAGTGTGGGCTCATCACCCCCCACGCTGAGATAAGTGCGTTTGCCAGTGTGGGCTCATACCTCCCACCCACTCCCCCACTGAGATGAATGCGTTTGCCAGTGCGGGCTCATCACACCCACTCCTGGCCTTATCGGCTGTCCGCGGCTACTTATTCTGTTTATTCGCAGCTAGCCTCTCTCTCAGGGGCCGTTCCCTCATCCGCAACCTCGGGACGCTCTATGTAGTGGTGATAGGTACACATATAATATACTTACAAATTAGTAACAGTTACGTGTTGGCGTACTTACAAATTCATAAAAATGAAGTGGTCAATGCGTGTTTTAAACGTAAAAAATTACAAATTTATTCACCTTTTTCACTTAAACTTAAACAGATCCTTTTGTTTATATTACAAGCAATAAGTTTCCAGCAAAATTTGACTTCATTACGAACAAAAATCTGTAACAAATAGGGTGATCTACCCAATTACTGACACTTTGCCTCATGAAAATCCAAGTTCCGCAGGAATTGTGTTCTCCTTGTTAGTGAATTTATTATATCATTATTTATTTCAGTTTGGATTTCTATTATAAGCTTCTCTCACTAAATCTGTCAGAACTTCTCTTTAAGAAAACATTCTGATAAAACTGTTAGAAGCGGTTTCGTCTCTTTTGAGGGTGAAGCTGTGACTCAGAGGCTTATTGAAGATGAATGAGATGATGCATTACTTACAACGTAGATTGAGATAATTTGATTTGAGATTTCATTTTTATGGGATATTATAGTTGAAGATGACTTATTAGCACCGTTAGGAGTGTATTTAATTTCTAAAGATTTTATATTGAAATTTTTTCCTTTTAATTATAATTTATTTTAATTTTTGTGAAAATTTGTTTTTATTTTACATTTTGAATAATAGCTATAGCCATAGGAAAAGTAATATCAATTTCATATATAAAAAAGGTTGCATATTTCTATAAATATGCATTCATATTCATATCCATTTTATAAATTTAAAAAATATAGTTATATTTCGGTTTAAAACGTCAAATATACAGTAATGAAAATGCAGTAAAATGAAAAAAGCAATTTTATACGTATCGATATCAAAAATTCTTGGTACAAGCTAATATTTATGGTAATACTTACATTCATATCTAACATTTTATTATTTTCTACAGGATTAATTTAAAATATTTTTCTTTATTTGATAACAGAGAATTCGGTATCGGGTATCGATTATTGATTCGTTTTCTACAATGATTGTTCAGAACTTAGAAAACACATTTCCATTCATCAACGTCACTTCCAAAACGCCATCACCCAATTCAAGAATTCAAAAGTGTCCGTAAAACAAATCCATCCCACTCTATGGCTTTTAAATTCGCGCAACTCTCGATTGATATCCGTCGAATCCATCATACGGCACTCTAGTCTAGACCATTATTGTTTCCCATTTCGCCACTAATCCTCAATAGCAACAAAGAACCCATTCAGAAAAAAAGGTTTTTCCAACAAAGTAATATCACTCCTCTTCAGGCTCAAAACAAACCCACTTGCACCCTCCGGTAATAACGAATTCATCAAGTCCTCTCGTATAATTCGCACCCACGTCTCCAACAACATCAACAGCCCATCCATAGACACAAACGGCTGCTCGCCTCAATACTTCGCAAATGTATGTACATACAGTCTCTTTCACAAGAGCATGGGCTTGATATCTAAAACAGTAAATATTATCTTTCAAAAGTCAAAATCAGGTATAAAGCACATGCTTATTAGTACTACCATGTAAATGCTGAGTATTGTAAAATCCTGTTTATAATGAGTATATAGTCCACAATGTTTTAGTATGCTTTTAACGAGATATTTTACGTACTCTGTAGATAAAGAATTTAATATCATTCTCAATTTAAATATATGTACTCCACGGAGTCTTAAGTTAATTATATCATACATTTTGAAAAGGTTCTTAGTGGATTTTTAATTTTTTTTACTAACAGTTGCTTTTAATAACTATAGAAAATATCATTTGTAATAATGCATCGTGATTGTATGGTGATCATGTTGTGATCGTGATAACCTAATTCATGACAAATGTTGTTATTCTAGTCAAGCCCTGACAGGATAATCCTTACAACTTTAGTCAGGGTCCTGTTATGATCGTACTCTTAGCTTGATCACGCTAATCAGTATTGAGATTGGGCTCTGATTTTATACGTACGCGAATTTCTGCTCGGGATCTTTATCCAACAAAGCGGTCCTTCAAAGTCTTAATGAATATTATATGTTTAGCACAAATTTTAGACACTTTATTTAAACTTTGGTACACGAGTTGTATCTATGCATTACTTTTCCGAAATCGCAAATTTCTTGCTCATGTTACCATCATATTTTCATATTCATTTTATTTACAAAATAGTTTCAAAATTAGCTTATTTTGCACGTAATAGCTGAGCGATATTGCTTTCGCTCAGCAATCACGTAAAAACTTGTCTTCGGAAGTCTAAGTCTGACTGAATGTTGGCATTTTCATCGATCCATTGAGAATTGTTGCTCTTAGCCCGTTCTTATGAAACAAATAAAAATCGAAAACATACCCAGATTAAGTAAATCGCTTATAACGTTAAACAGTAGTCGACGAATACTCTACTATAAAAGTCACTGCTAACATTTCTCACATGCATCCTGACTAACCTCTACACGAAAATTCGTTCAACGCTCTTGTGAAACGGACTGTACCCCAATAGACTCCGCGAATCGCAAAATCCATGTCGAGGGGGGGGGGGTGCGAAAACACGCCGTGGCAGTAGTAGTATCCCGATGGCGGGGGCGTGGGAGGGAGAAGGCATGTAGATGTATCGAGGCCGGCGGTATATCTGCACTCACTATCGTATACAGCGGGACTCTCGCGCGTCGAATAGTCTCGTTAATGGTTTGGCGAACTGCGGCTTCAAATTTCATTTCCGCGTGGCCACGGGCCGCGCCCGAGAGTTTCGACTACTGGACCTCTCTGGCCCCGCACGCTGCAATCGGACGCGATAACTGCGTGCAGATAACCTCCTCCAGTTCGATTCCTCCCGCGGATACTTACACACCGGGAGGAGCACTGCAGAGTCGCGCCGTAACGCGTATTCTGGCGGTGGACTCTCTTGGATTGAATGTGTACACACGCGAGATTGGTATGTGAGTTGATGTGCCGGTTGATTCTTGAGATATATATCTGGGATGTTATACGATGGATGGTGATGGGTTTTGATGTTGTTACTTGGGGCGGATTGATTTTTTGGATAGGTAATAATTATTGGTATTAATAAATTCTACCTTCGGTGGAGCCTGTTATATCTAGAAATCTGTATTATGATATGTGATACTCATGTGTACATGTAGACAAATACACGTACATATAAACACGCATACGTACACACACATGCACACACACACTCGCTCATGTACACACACACTCGCTCACATACACACATACTCACATACTCCCAGACACATGCAAACACTCATCAGTAATACACTCATACATACACACGCACACACACATGCGAACACTTACACATTCACATACGATCAGATGTGTTTGAAAATTTTATATACAATTGTCATAGTCATAAAGCTTTTTTTTAAATAAAAACTATTGACAATGTAGGTTAAAAATAATATAATTTATTGAACTTACGGTATTGTTACGATAATTTTTAAGATATTGTTATTCAAACATTGCAATACTTACTTATCTAAAAATAATAACAATATGGCAATTCGTATCTTTAGAATAAAATAATGAGAACTTTGAATTTATATGAGTTTCATATTTGAATGGTCTAATGCTGTTAAATTTTATATTGTGACAAAAACTTGACGATTCTATAACAGAAAATACTGAATGTTCTTAGAAGTGCATGAATTAGCTGATGTTGCAACATTAGAATGTATTATACTTCAAAAGAGCTTTGTTTGGAAGATGTGTACTGAACGGAGAAGACTTGCAAACTCAATTAAGCTAACCTGTTTAGCTTCTTTCGCAACATCTGACTGCGCGCATTGTTACAAAGTACTTCGACTTTTAGATCCTTTTGAAAGTTAATAGTCTTGTTCAGTCTAATTCTCTGTACCACAAATTTTCTTCACTTACAATAATTTATTTTTAAAAATCTTCCTTTCTACCTAAAAATACAATATAAGTAAAATGATAATTTTCGGAAAAAAAAATTCTTCCATAAACGAAATAGTACTCCTATTGCATTTTAATAAAAAATCAAATTAATATTTTTTGACAAAACTATCTGTTTCTGTTATTTTCAAGAAACGTCAGACTATCTTTTAGCTTGAAGTACATATCACAATGGTTTTCTCTTACTTAATCAGCGATTGATTCAAATAGGCTTATAATACAAGCACATTTACACTGTATAACTGAATCCGTCTTCTAATTGTAAACAGTAAATTCCTTACTAAAAATATAGTGACTGTAAAGGACCAGCCTGAGTTAAGCTCTAAAACAGAATTTTCTCCAATTTTTTTATGAGGCGATAAAAATTTTTACTTTAAAATTAAACATTCTGAAAATGTTTTATAATATAATGTATAAATACTTGATAATATCTGCAATTTAACAGTTGTAAAATATCAAAATCTTACTCCTACGTGACACAAGATATTATCATTTTCAATACTATATTTATTGGGAAAACTTTGCGGCGTGCACGTTTGTAGGTGACACGATCAACAAAAATTTATATTCCGACTGAAATTTTACTCCATTTAATTATTATTATTTTTTAGAAAACGAACCAATTTTTTAGAAATAACTAAGATTTTTTTTAAATTCGTTTGTTTTCCGAAAATAATCATAACAAATTTTTCAACGAAAAAGTAAACCGTAAAAGTTTTAGTATTTCCCAAAGAGTCAAATTACCGTCGAAAAAAAAGATTTGTTGATCGTGTAACCTAAAGACGTGCACGTCGCAAAATTTCCCCAATAAATATGGTATTGACACTAATAATATCTTGTGTCACTTGAGAATAGTTACTTTTAAAGAAAATATTTTTATCGGCTTATACAAAAAATTTCTTTTTCAGAATTTTCTTCCGACTGGTACCCTTAAATAACTTTACGGGATAGCGGGGCGGTGTGGTAACGTCGGGTAGAATGGGCTACGTTGTTACCGAGACAGTAAATTATTGAATAGAAAGGTATATATACCCTAAAGGTATATTTATCCTACGTAAAGAAAGTTAAACTAAAGTAAATAAAACTGTTTTACAATAATAATGAATTTTGTGGATCTAAGAACTTACATTTGCACAATATGTTAAACGCTAATTTAATTTAGTCTTTATTATTAATTGTTTTATTTTTTTAATTAAATGTTTGAAAAAAAAATCTAGTCAGGCTACATGGGCTCGATCAATGGGCGGTACATGCTACGCTTTATTTATATAGTCTAACTGTTTTACTACAAAAAAGAAACGAAAACATCTATTAAAACAGAAAAAAACAATATTACTCTAAACTACGTTTTTTAAAACTCATAGTAAAGACTCGTCAATCAATATTTTATAAAAAAAAGTTGATTTTCCTGTTCTAAATAGTAATACCTGATAATTTTCCATGCATTACCTTGGTTTATTTTATTTAATAATCGATACAAATAAGAGGCTAATGATACCCCACCGAAAAGCCCATCTCGCCCACTAGTGGAGTGGGACGGGCGTTTTCAGACCTTTCCATACTTTCATTTTGAATGTGTATACCAGTAAATTTTTTGATTTACGAGTTACTAAATATCATTTTTCAATACTATTAGAATATTTTAGCCTTTTTTAAAGTTTTATAAACCGAATTTATTTTAATGTAGCTGCTTTCAAAGTTAAAGGAGCTCGTACCGCCCCACTCTCCCATATTTGCTATGTTAAACGACTAGGGGGGGGGCACTCAATAGTTTCAGTTTTCAACTTTAATTATACATAGATTTTGCAGGGCTTCAGTCGCATAACAAAGCGAATACTTTACACATTATGTTAATATTAAAATATTCTTTTTAAACACTGTCTAAATTAATCTCCTGAATGAAAAACAAGAATAAACTGATATTAATTTGACAACTGACATGGCAGTTAAAAATCCCTATCTCCCCAACAATTCCTATTTCAAACTCTAAAAACTTATCAACCTTACATTCTCAACAACCGACTATCCCCGAAATTTGATAACGCGTCCCTCGCAGGGCTTCCGCGCGGTGCAATTACTCTTAATTAAAATCGTCTCCGGACACAAGCATACCATATCAAAATTAACTGCTTCTCCCTCGCTCCTCAAACTCTCTCTCTCTCCCTCTCGCTTCTCGATACACGCGCGGGCTTCCTCGCTGAAGGTCCGCGAAATTCTGCAGTAGCACCCCCCCCCCCCTTTGGAGCTCCTCGCAATCCCAGAAGTACCCAGACGCATAGTACTCGCCGACCATTCCGTGCTTCTCCTCCTTCTCTATCTGTATCTCCTCCGCTGCTGTCCAGTCGCTTTGCGGACTCGAGTTACGCGGTTATCTTCGGCGCTCTCAAGGGCCACCGTCGCCGGCCGTCGCGCACCTTTGCTCCTCCTCCTCCTTGGCTCGTTGCGAATCCCTCTCGTGATCCTGTACACTGTGGCGACGTCGACTACGGCAATAACAACACGCGTGTGTGGAGGATAAGATCGGGCGGTATGAGTTTGGTGAGTAAGTGAGCTTTTGGAAGTATTTTATGAAATGCTAGTTGGTAGAGCTTTCCTATCGATGTGCCATTATAAACCGTAACAATGAAAGAAAACGATGATAAATGCTTTAGCAGAATACTTTCTCATAGATGGGTCCTGAAAAATCGAGATCAGAATTTTATAATGGTACAACCCCCCCCCCCCCCCTCCCCCCCCTCTATCACTCCCCGTGGGGCAAAGCTTTAGCTCCCTAGACCCTAGATTTAAGCCTCTCTACCGTCTCCGAAATGCACACGACAAGGTCCTGCAACCCTCAGGAGAGGTTCGATTGATATACCTTATAAAAAGTTATTTTTGTGAAATAATAACAAAATATAAGTTTTAAAAACAATTATTTAAATCGAAAAATTTTTTTTGTCTTTTAATACTTACGTTCTTTTGCTGTTAATACCTAAATGCTTGCACCTTATGAATTAATTTTAGCATTAATTTATTAATTGCGAATTTTTAATATATGATTCTTTAAATCGATTAATTAGGATTTCTCATTGAGAAAGCATTCTGCTAAGGCAGTTAGCAGCAGTTTTTTCATCAATGAATCATCATTAATAGTAATATATTTTTGCATTTGTATTTATGGTTTCTGACTAAATTTCTATAAAATTTCGTAAATAATAAATTTCGTAAAATTTAAATATATTATTCAAATGTGTATTATACCTTAAAATAGAAAATTCCAAAGAAGATCACGTTCTATTTGTCTATTTGCGGACGGAAAATTTTGTAATACTTTCTCCGAATATAAGCCACAATCCTAAAACGTGATGCTCACGGAATCCTCCAATGCCATTCTCCTCTCCAGATCTTCTTACTCGAAACGCAAAAATACTCCTTTTATATATCTCGCAGCATAGCCTTGTCAAGCAAAAAATAAAAGCATAAATCGTATACCATGTTATTCGAGATAAAATGTTTTAGTAAAACTGTACTTTCAAACTTAAAATAGTTTATCACCTTTAAAAAATAAATTTCTTTCTTTCGGAACATAACGAAAATATTGACCATACCTTTTATGTGATTCTACATAAAATTGTTACTAATTTATAAAATCTGCCATCCACATTTTTTATAATAATAAATATGATAAATAAATGCAATTGCATGTTTCTCTTTAAAAAGTATAATTAAATTCACAACCAATCCGAACCCTAAAGCCACATAATCAAAAACAACAAAGAAGCATCGAGAAAACCGTGCAAGCATTATTAACTAAATCCGATTGTTCAACTTTTCCATTGTGAAGTATCTCGTGCTATTTAAGCCATACAACGACAGCAACACAAGCTGTGCGTCGATTCTACTTTCGTGCCGCCGCCGCGCAAATCCCAATTTTCGCAACTCTATGCGTATATGCGCGTTCCGCGCGCTGCAAAGTACGCGTTGAAATACTCGCCATAATTGCTTTTAGCATTCATCACCTAAAAGTCGCTCAAACGCGCATTACGTCGTTGAACGAGGGACACTTGTACAGCTTCAAATACCCTCCCGTTCTGTCTATATTCTCTCGTTCGCCTTGTATTCTCTTTATCTTTGGCATTAACCTTCCTCGCGCTTGACGCTTCTTTTTGCCGCGTTCGTCTCGTTATATCTCTCTCTCTCTCTCTGTTCCTCACGCTTATTTGATTCTCCCTTGCGCACTTGCTCGCTTCAGCATTTGCTACGGCTACTTCCTGGAAATACTCGCTTTAATTGCTTCTTCCATTCATTATCCAAAAGTCATTAAATGCAGATGCTGTTACTTATACTGTGAGATATTAGCAAAGTTTTTAATTGATTATTTTGTTTTGCATTTTTATCTTCTTGCTTTATAGCTTTTTACAACTTACAATAGAGTATCATTGTTGATTTATAATGTTTTCGGGTAATTATAAATATCGTTTTAAGTATCGTAAGATGTATGTGGCATATTAGTAATTTTTAACCGACTGCAAAAGGAAGGAGGTTCTGTTTGACTCGTATCTTATGTATGTATGTTCACCGATTACTCAAGGTTGAATGAACCTATTTTAAAAATTCTTATTCTTATGTTGTTATATGTATGTTCACCGAATACTAAGGGACGGATGTACCGATTTTAAAAATTCTTTTTGCACTCGATAGAGGGTTACCCCAAGGTGGTCTTATAAGACTTTCGATAACTACTGGGCCAGAACACGGCCAGTACAAGCAAAACCCGTATTTTATTCATCGGTTGTTCCAGTGCGTCTTACTTATTCGTTTAAGTATATTCGCGGATTACTCAGGAACGGTTAAACCGATTTACATTATTGTTTTTACATTGGATAGAGGGTCAGCCTGCGGTGGTCGCATAGAATTTTGGGTCAGTACTGTCCCAGTACAATACCAGTACAAATAAAAGACCATATTGTTGTCAATAATTTCTGTACAATTTTTACACCAATTAGCTACTTAGGAATAGCTGTACCGATTTTGACACACACACACACACACACACACACATACTCGCACTTACATACACACAAACATACACACGTATACACATTCACATCTACACACACATACACACACGCAAACACATACGCACTCTAATACACATACACAAAAATACACATACATACACACACGCAGACACACACACACACGGAAACACACAATCGCAAATACCTACACACAATTACACACAGACACACGCCTTCAGTCACACACACGCACGCAGAGACACACATACACCCACACATGCACACGTACACACACATGGACATACACATAACCACACGACGAAAACAAATGTGTAAAATTAAAAAAAAAATATCGTACAATAGAAATAATTAAAGTTTTAGTGCCAACGCCCTTAATTCTCTAAAATAAATACGTGAAATACTTCTTTAAATTAATTTGTAAAATGGATATTTATTTAGAATAAAAAATGTACCTATAAATTTTTATTAACTTTGTTGGAAGCATCAATTTTGCTCTCTTGGTAATAAAATACAAAAAAAATGTTTATTCATAATTTGACTCTCATCCATATTGGAATCGTATATTGTTCAAACAGCGTATGTGAATAAATATTATTTATAAGACAATTAAAGAACGCTGCCAATTCATTGGCACTTAGCTTCCTCAATATAAATTAATTATTCCAATATGAAATTCTTTGTTCTAATAAATTAATTTTAAATTGCTATACCGCTTTCTAAATAATTCTTCCAAAAGGGTGTGCTTTTTATCATTGATGGTTTGACAAAAGATAATCTTTTGCAAAAATTACAGAACGATAGGTAATAATCCTTATCAAAGCAATTTTTTCTATGTACGTAATTTATTAAAATTATTTAAATATTTAAATTAACTGTAATAAGATGTTAGTACGTAGATTCACTGAATTCCTAATTATCTAAAATTTTGTGAACGATTTGCTATCATAGATTTCGGAGATATAACCTTTTAAACTTAACTTTTTTCGTGTATAACAGAAGAAGGAAAAGAACCTATCTAAACATAGCGGTTGTAAAAGATAGGTAATTTTATGTTCTGCTTAATATATTTACACTAAATTGATCATAATATTTCTAACATACCAAAACAACTCGAAGAATAAAAACTCAAAAATCCAAAAATCTGTAAATTGTTATAAAGAAAACGAGTTGATGAATCTTTAAATTTCCTTTCAATTTCACAACTTCATTAAGAAAAGAAATAATGAGCCCTGTTTGGTAAAAAATGTCCGTGCCATTCTCGAGATATAAGCGATAGAATCAAAATAAAAAGATAAAGGCTTAAAAAATTAACAGAATATTCTATTCATATTCCTAATCATCTTAATTATTTCAAAAATTTTCATTCTTATATTTCACCGATATAGCTGTTTGAAAAAAAATGACGATCTCGTGAATAACAAAACAAGGCCAATAGCCTATTCAAAATTTTGGGTTGAAAAAGAAAGGTATATTTATGCTCTTTCAAATTCATTATCACTCAATGGATGATATTATTTCTATGGTATCAACAAAAAAAAATTAAAACTCACAAATCGAAAAACCGCTATAAAACAAAAAAGCATTGAAAAACAAAAAAAAATTGAGTCGCCGTCCTTAAAGTAAAACAAAAGAAATGAGCCCCGAAACATTAATTTACACCGTATATCCGTGCAGCCAAAAGCAACGCCCGGCACTATACATTTATGGTATCGGGCATCGGTTTTGGCTGCGCTGCCGTGTATATTCAGAGTAATGTTGATTCACATCCGTACACACACACGCACACACACACACACACACACACACACACACACACACATACAAACACACACACATACACACACAAACACACATACATACACATACACAAACACACACACGCACACAAACACACAGATATGCATACACACATAAAATTGTAACTTTATTTTCACACACACACACACACATGCATACACCCACAAAAACACACACATGCATACAAACACACAGATACGCAAATGCACACACACATACACTCGCAAACACATACACACACACACACACACACACACACACATTTAAGTACATACACGCACACATATACACACACACATTAAAGTACACACACGCACACATATATACACACACATACACATCCACACAGACATTTTCTAAAAATAGTGTATTTTGATTATGTTTTTATCAAAACTTTCATTTTACCATCACAAAGCTTTCTATATGAGGAAGCAAAAATATTATTATTATAATACACGACGTTACTTAACCACGACGCTAATTAAACCTTAAAAATAGTACATTACGCTACAAGGGCGGGAAGGAAGGCATTCTCTACCCGCGTGTGCGCTTGCGCAAACGAGCTTAAAGCGAGAGTCGCAAACACGCGGGGGTTGATGCTTTCCTTCCCGCCCACTTAAATGATAGAAAACTTTTTGTAAAAATGATTAATAATTTTAAATATTTCGAATCTCATTAATTTCCATTCCACAAAAACTATTGAATTGACAGAGACATTCATAGACACAATTTTGTATTCTTTTATCATTTACAATTAGCCAGTATTTTTTTTCTCTTTAAACCTTCCCATTAAAGAGTTTGCGTTTGTCCGCCTTTTGGCTGAAATATCAACTTTTTAATGAAGAGATATTATGTAATAAAAAAAATACTGGATGATTCTGAAAAGAATGAGAAATGATATCAATAATTAGAATACAAAATATACAGGGATTCACTTTGAACAAACTTTTATTTTTATATTGACATGACTTGTACAATATGTATTTTAAAATACAACTATAAAACGTTCAAATAAAACTTTTTAATGAATTGAACAATAATTTATCATTAAGATAAAAAGAATATAAAACTCAGTCTTTACATAAAGAATCTATAATATGCTACATGCATGTACGACAAGAACATTTTTTTCATTACAAATATATAAAAAGACAACATTATTCAAATAATAGATAATCATGAAATTATAATGCTATGATCATTGATCTACCATTTACATTGTTGGGATTACAATTACAATAATTGTAATTGATAATAAGATTCTTGATTCTGCAGTGTTTCATTGTCAGTTTAGTCGGATCTGTTAGTTGATTTGAATCATTTTCTTTCTTGTTCATTTCATAAGATTTTTTTCTCTTATCTCATTTCATCTTAGAGTAAGGTTTATTGTATTGAAGATTGGTGATTGATTTTAGTGGTAACTTCAAATTATTCTGATTTAATGTTTATGAATTAAAGTTTGATTGTGCGGTGGATGTAGATGCATCTGAAAAATCATTACTGATTACGTTAGATGTGACTGGAAATTTTACATGACTGCTTGTATTAGTGTAACATTTCTCTGGTAAAAAATCAGCAATCGAATCAGATTCAAACTCTTGAACAAAATCATTTAGAATTTCTATGAGATTTTTTTGAGCAAGATCATTTTGAATATTCGTATGGCCATTAGATAAAGTTTCTTCATTCGAAGATAGAATATTCACTCGAAACTTAGAGATATTGTTCACATTTGATTTGTTACTTGCATTTGCAAGCTGTTCAAAATTTTTCTGTTTATTTGCAATAGATTCTTTAATATACTTTTCTGTACCTGCATTACATCTCTATCCTCCAAGTTCTTTTAAAGCTTGATGATTAGCACCTGAATTCGGCAATAAAGTACGATGAATACAGTGTCTAGTGTAGCGTTCAGATTCTGGCAAGTTTAAATATTTTGCTATGAGTTTGGGCACTTCCCTGATTTTATTTTTGCGAATGACTTGGCGTACGCACTGGCCATTTAGATACTGGATGAAGAATCTATTAGTTGCTAAATCAGATGGCTTCAGTGCTGCATATTCATGCACTTTTTGATAAAACTGGCCACCGATAACAAAATTACGTGGGTAATAGTTAATAGCAATAATACACTGAGAGCCTGTGTCCTCTATGTCATTGCAATTTATATTGCAAAATTCATTTGAGCGAAGAGCCCAACTAATAACAAAGATTAGTATAACATAGAGTGTAATTATTCTTATTTTATTTGATAATGTACTATATATAACACTTTTGAGGTTAGGAATGAGCGACTATATTCTTACCTTCATTGCTAAATACATACAGGTCGTAGCTTCATCCAAAAACTTTGTAATTTCATTCCATTTAAAAACAAGAGATTGTTTCGAATGAAAAGTTTTTGCTTTATTTCTTATTAAACTTTTCAACTTTTGATAATCATTAACATTTATGTTGTGTTTAAGATTTATTACGCTTCGTAACATCGACCATCTGCTCCAGAGAGTAAAAGGTTTAAATGTTTCAGATAGTTCTTTGAAATAGACTAGAAGAACATCTTCACTAAATGAATTTGTTTTGTTTCCATCACACCATTGTTTCAACTCATCATAGCACTGATTGTATCGAGCGCAAGACTTCGTAGGCAACAAGTCGTCTGTGATGTTTTTCGCTTCGCTTCAAAGTCTCTTTCTTCAATTTCACTATCACTTGATGAACTGTCTGTCATTTTGACTTTTACTTTTGTCGCAATATTTAAATTAGCTTCAAAATTAAATAAAATTAACAAGACTGTAACTGCAATTTAAAGCAGAAGATATGTCTGTTTTTTCTTATGCCGGCAGTATAGTACATGCTATACAAGTCAAAGTCAGCCGAGTGTAGCGCTACCTATAGTCAAACTGTCTATAAGTTTAGTATGATACGGCGCATGCGCACAATATCTCACATACTGTCGAGCAGGGAGAGAATGTGATTCGCTCCGCACACTTTGGAGCGAGCGGATGTCTGTTTCTACTCTCCCGTTGTGTCTGTCCTATTGTATTTCTTTCTCTGCTCGTTCGAGAGTATGTGGCTTGAATCCACATATTTCATCAATATTTATTCAAAAAATTTTCTGCATTATCTCAAAAAATAACTCCATTTTCTCTTCTGAACAAACACTTTTTCAACTCGCTCATTTTTAACATACATTATCGTAGTGCAAGACTGTGAATTATTTATGCCAAGATATTTGGAGAAAATTTTCGAAACCTTCGAAGAGACCGGCGGCACAACGACCATGCAGTCTTCCTACCTTTGCGATCTCTAAGTCGGTGGTCGTATCCCACTGAAGGGCTCATTTCATATGTTTAGAATTCCAGCGACGATTTTTCTGTCCGGAAGATTTTTAGGATGTATAAATAATGTTCTTTATATCTTCATTCACATCTCTCAATCTTAATTCTACATTTTATACTTGGTATACTTGTATCATACTATGTATCTTTGTAAAATTATTAATCGATAATACTGTCACACGGAATTTTACGATGTTATATTTTAAAAATGCTATACATATATTTTATCATATTCTTTACATCAATTGTATAAATTTAAAGTCGCCAATAGTTGTGATAAATTTTATTTAAAATCTGTTTGAATATAAATCCTTAGATAGTCTCAATAAATAGTTACTATAAGGTATTGACAAAGAATTCCATCAATTCTTGTTTATAAATTCAATTCGATTCTTCTGATCGTTATTGATATTACCTTGGTCTACAGAAATATCAATTCTTACATTATTGAACGTAGTTGTTTTGGTCAATCATAAACTTTCCGGACCTCTGAATTCGAATATTCATTTTCCATAATACCATTTCTCTCTACAGAAATTAGGCATTTATTTAATTCAAAGTAAAAGTTTTATCTTTGATCGATTCTAAGAATCTAATATTTTCTATATTATTCTAGCCGAATAAGAACGAGATCTGGCGTTCACTCCATGCGTATTTGGTCTTTTTAGAATAATCTATACCCGATATCAGAACTCTAAAATCGTTAACTTCCGTCTAAATTGCATTTCCGGAATTCACAATTCATTGATGAGACCAAAATGAATACATGACTCTCAAACAAGGTTTCATGAAACTCATTTCTAACTCATTTCAAATTCTTATTTAAATTACCTTCAAGCCAAAATTATCTTCAAACTCGTTATTGACTCGTCTCTATGTCATAACGTGTCCAATGTCGCGAGAACTCGCTATCGGGGGTATATGTTGCTCCAACGCTTGGACTCTTGAGATGGGGCTTTGTTACAGCAGGAGAGTTGAAGTGAGGGTCGCTTTTTCAGCATAGTACCTATCATCAGCAAATCTCGAATGTTTCTGCTTTACCACACACTCTCAGAAAGTATTCGGCTGTGGTAAGCGCTGCTCCCGCGCTTGGATACATCGAGAGGTGGTCATGACAGTTCTGGAGAATCGAAGCGAGGGCCGCTCTACTCAGCTCTAACCTCAGTCATACCACACTTAAGGAAGTATAGAAAGAGCGCTAACTACAATCAGCCAAGGATTTACGGGTACACACCGAACCAAGAAGAGGTCGGTGTATCCAGAGAAAAAAAGGAAGGGAATGTGCGTCTTCCCTCTAGGCTAGCATGGCCGAAAGACTAACTTTCGACCGAGGTGTGGTAAAAATTGCTATTATACTAATCCATTGGTTCGTTATACAGGGAGTCCCAAAAATCACAGGATGGCTGGATAACCTGAAAAATTTCAGCTTTAAGAAAAATGTTTGATATACGAGGATAAGGATTTTTTCCCTGGCTATCCGATGGTGACCTTAGTTTTGACCTCAACCATGACCATCAAGGTCATTTCAAGGTCAAGTCGATTTTTGCAAATGGAAAAGTCGAAATTTCATATGGTATTTTTTCAAGTTGAATTTTTTCAAATAGTCAACAGTAGGTGCTTCCATTTGAAAAAATCAACTTGACCTTGAAATAACCATCATGGTCATGGTCAAGGTCAAAACCAAGGTTACCATCGGATAGCCAGAGAGAATCCTAAATCCCCTATGTCAAACATTTTTCCTACAGCTCGAATTTTCCAAGTTGTCCAGCCGTCCCATGGTTTTTGGAATACCATTTATTTTCAAAAAAAAGTTTGTTACCTATTTTACTGAAATTTGTAAAAAATCTCTATAGCTCTCAAATTAAATTTTCATATTTCAATACTTCACGTGTACATCCTATATCGTTTAATACAAACTTCAAAACGCTAAAAAATCAAGATTATTAAAATGTACAGGAAAAGAATGACCCATTCAACTAGCATATTTAAAAAACTCTCACACATATACGTACGCATACACACATATGTTATTTAAATACCTATATATTATTTCCCTTTGTTTCATGAATCTCGAAAATATTGAAATCCACCTAAATATCAGACTTACAAAATTTTCATCATGCACTGAAAGAGGTATTTTGTATGATTAGCTAAATTTTAACTAACTATTTAGTAAAAAAGGTATACAACTAAATTTTGGTAACACTGACTAAACTTACAACTACCCAGCTTGTCTGATCGTCTGTCTTTGCCACATGTGTAGTTTTGAACAGTCACATAATTTAGTATCACCAATAGTCACAAAACTTATCTTTATTCATTTTATATCATCGGTCAGATCCTCAAATAACTCTGTCAGTGTAGTTTAATATACTCTCTATCTGTTTCAACAACTCTAGAATTCTAACAATTAAATCTATAGCAAAATTTTAATTTTTAGTAAAAAATATTCTAATTTTTCATAATTTGTGATGTAACTTTGAAATATATAAAATAATAAGATTTTAAAATTCGATACTAGTTTGTTTAATTATCAATAGATTGTTCATAATCTGCTATTTAACTCTGAAATATATGAATTTATACTTTATAAAATTTTCACAAAGATTTGTAAATCGTTGTCTTTTTCTGCATTGACGGAAAGATAATGAGCAAGATTACCAAAATGGTCCTATTTTTTATATTTTTCATGTTATTTCAAAGGTAATGACTGTTCTATTTATATAGGGTATTTTATGACACTTTTTGAAGCTCTACATTTGCGAGAACATTTTGGGACTTGATAGAATTAAAAAATTTCATAATCAACAAAGTTATAACCATTCAAAGAAAATGATGAATTATCTGTAACTCGAAGTAAATATTCTTATAAGGATTATTTATTTAAGGACTTATTTAAGGAAGTTAGTATTTTTTTTCAAGATATTCATACCTAAAAATGTTTGCCGATTAAATGTGTATACATAAACCTGATATTTTGTATCATATTATTATTTAAAATGAAGGTATATTTATTTCAAGCTATTTATGATAGACAATTAAAATACAAAATACTAACTCTTGTTTGTTACGGGTTCTTAAATAAGTCAGAATTTATTGGATTGATACTGTCAAACTTAAATACGCAAGGAACTTTTTGAATTAACCTCTGTTTTGACTGCAAAAGAGTGAATTTCATTTAATGAATTGGAATTAGGAATGTATAAATTGCTCAAAATTGGTATACGTTCTTCTTTTTTGGTTACTAATAATATATGAAAATTTGTGTGAGCTCACCTTAACAGATCTTAACCACATTAAAATTATAAATAGTAACTATTTTTACGGTAAATTTGAACATTTTATTAAAATATAATAGAAAAACGGAAAAAAAATTTTATATAGTCGTTAGGTCTTCTTCTTTGGCTATAATTTATTATTCTATATTTCTTGCTCTACTGCAAGGTTTTGGGAGTCAAACTGATCGGATTCGCATTGTTAAGACCTCCCATAAGAGTAATGTATTTCTCCCTGCATAGCTCATTTCCGTTTCTCGCCACTTGATCTATATTATATGTCTCTGCGTGGCACCACTGTGCTCTTAACAAGACGAATTGGAGTTTTTGAGATTTCAGAGTGTTCAAAATACATATAATTAAGATATGAGTGTGAGATTTTAAAAAACAAAATTATTGGCCAAAGTTGTAACATATTTAAGACATATTTCATGATAAAATTAAAAAAGAATAAATCAGACTTAAGGGGGCAAGCCACTTTTGTTACCTCTAAAATGCATCAATTTTGCACGAATAATCTTTTATTTTTCATTGAGACAAACTTTGAAATTTTTTGTGTCAAAATATATTATATTTACCTATAATGTAAGCCCTGGTAGACTTAATTTCTTTTAACAATAACGTCCTTACTCTCCCATGCATATATGAACCTTGTTTTCGAAGAAAAGTTCATTTTTACATGATCCAGGGCATAAAATGTCTGTTTTTGATGTGGCTATGGTCGAAGAGGAGTATAATTTTGAAAAACTTAGAATTACATTAAACAAGTAATGTTTTACATACTTTATATAATTATTTTTCTACTTTTTATATTTACTTTTAAGCGTTCTTGACTATAATAAGAAAATGAGGTATTTTCTCAAAATTCTGCTTACTCCGACCATATATAGTCACGTAAAAGAAGAAAATTTTAAGCCCCGAATCATGTAAAATGGTTCATCGTAGCAACTGGAACCCTGCGGTAAATGAACTTTTCTTCGAAATCAAGGTACATGCATGGGAGAGAAAGGATGTTATTGTTGATAAAATGAAGTCTACCGGGACTTAAATTATAGGCAAATATAATATATTTTGACACACAAAATTTCCAAGTTTGTCTCAATGAAAAATTATTAACGTGCTAAATTATTAATGCATTTTTATAGGTGTGAAAAGTAACTTGACTCCTTAAATAGGCTATAACTTTGACCAATAATTTTATACACACTCATATCCTAATTATATGTATTTTGAACACTACAGAACCGCAAAAACTGCAATCTGATCAGTTTGACTCCCAAAACCTTGCGGAAGAGCAAGAAATATACAAGGTTGTGTTATAGCCTAACAAAGATTCGTGACGACCATAAAAGAAAATAATAAAAAAATGTCTATTATATTTTAATAAAATGTTTAAATTTACCTTAAAGAAATACTTAATATAACATGAATAATTTATTCTTACCTAAAAATATATAACCAATTTATTTGTAATTTTCAGCTGGTTAGATCGCCTTAAACTCGATCAAATTAAATTTTTCAAGTGGAAAAAAAGTTTAACTATAAGCTAAAATAACAGCCAACTCTGATTTCGATAATAAATAAAACATAATTGCTAAGAGTTTAGAAATAGCCAATTTCATGAATTCCATATCTTAGAAAATAGCCCAAAAATTGTCTCCATTAACTTCGTTATTCATTTTTGACGCGAGTTTCAAGGTATACCCTAAACATAATGCGTAAATTACTTCGTAACACATATAAGTTAAATGACAGCCCGAAATGTAATACCACTTCTTATTGCAACTCTGTCTCATTATACCCCGTGTCTCATTTAACCTCAATCTACCCTATCGCGATTAAAGGATAGACGCAAATCACGCGACTACATCAAGACCCAGTAGAATCACACACGCATCATCACCAGAAATCTACTAAATAACACCCATCACTCCGCTTCCACTCAAAATCTTAAGAATTCCGTATCTCAATCCATTCACCCATACGCCTCGGAGCCGGCGGTCCGCGCCGCCGCCGCCGCCGCCGGCTGCGCGGGCGTTCGTTCGCCAGATGTGCCGGCTCGGCGCCACCGCCGCAGCAGCAGCTCCCTTCGGTGTGTGTGCACGCGACTCCGCAGTCGCTGTCCCGACGCGGCGTAGCGCGCCTCGTCCCCGCCGCGCTCGAGCTCCCCTAAATCCGCTCCGAAAAAGTGCGTACACGCGTGGAAGCGGCGCAGGATGTACGAAATAACGTGATCCTGGATATCGGGGAGTAGACGAGAAAAAAGGAAAATGAGAAGTTAGTATTCTGAGAATTCGGTTGTTGCGGCACTCGAGTGCGTTGTCGATACATCTTCAGTGGCGCGGAAGATGAATGAGAAACTCGGCTGATCGATGCGTGCGATTAGCCGGCTTTTGTAAATATTCTTCGGACGAGAGACTGCGCTGCGAATTTTGTACAGATTATTACTCTGTTGGACGAAGCAGCGGACTGTGTAGCATCGGTGCCCTCGGTATTTTGTAAATAAAGTGCGGTTCCGTGCCTGTGTGCACGTGTTAAGGAAAAGCTCAGCGCGCGTCTTTTGTACACGCGAGAAAAAGTAAGCGTGCACCAAAAAAAGGCGTAAATAGACGGGCGTATGGTGCAGCTGTGTGTATGAGCAGCACGCGCACGCATGGTATTTTTGGTACGACGCCCCAGCGCAACTGTGGAGGTTTATTTTCGTCCGTCGCCGCTGCCATCCGCTGATGCTGCTACTGCGAGTGAACGAAAGTTTTTCAGCGTGAAGAATCGTGCTCTCGAGTGAACTTATATACGAGTGCTTCGGGCTCTGGGCTTTCTCATGGAGTAGAGAGATAGAGAGCGAGTAGCCGGTCGGCGACAGTGCGGATGGATTTTTTTTTGCTTTTAGTTTCTTTTGGGTTGTTTTTTTGAAGAAGAAGAAGTCGATTGCAAGTGCGGAGTTAAGTTGTATGTGGTGAGAGTGTTTTTTGAGGATTGGCTGACGCGGATGAATGGAAATGTAAGTTTGGATGGGAGTGGATTGGGAATTATAGAATTGTTTTGTTTGTATGGAAGTTTAATAATTTGCTGACGTTATAATTGAGAAGATTTCAATTTAGAGAATCTAAACTTAGAATGGCAATGATTCTTAAATCATTAAAATGTCGAATCTCTTCAGTTAACTGTGATATTTTAGCACTTGATTAAAATAAAGGTATATTTGAATTTAAATTAAAAAACTTGTTAATTGGAATTCTTGGCAAATGATGAAAATTTAATACAATATATAAAACTAAGATTAGTTTGTACCTCGTTTATTTACAATTTAACTTTCAAGATGTACGTAAGACGCAATTTTGCTTAAAACTACATAAATTATAAAAATTTTCCTCATTATTTGAAGAAACTTGAGACTTGAACAGAGAAAGGAGCTACAAAGGATGGCAACTTTGTTCTTTTCAACTTACTTCTTTAGAACAGGAATAAGCAGTTGAAAACTTACACAGTCCCAAATCACGCATCTCTTGTGCAAGCGTAAATAGATCACGACTCTTGAGAAAACTTGCGGCTTGTTTAAGAAAAATAATAAACATGCTGTTTTAATCCAACATGATAATAACGTTACATTGAGAAAAAGAATTATTTATAATTATGAATTCGCATACATATTTAGAAATTTTTCACTTCTAGTATTTAAAGGAAATAAGAAAATTCGACTGTCAACCAAGAGTTCTTAACGATTAAGTCGTCAGATATTTGATTCAAATGATTAATTATTCAAAATGAATGAATAGTGAATTCTTAACTATGTCAACTGTTAAGAACTGCATATTTAGCATATCCCACCCAAAGAACAAAACTCAAAATTCTATATTTTTGAAAAACTAATCAAGTAACCCAAATTTTTCACAAAATTAATATGTGTTAGTTAAATTTTGTATTTTCGTATAAGCTATTTCGTTGACAAAAATCAACCATAAAAATTTGGAATCATCATAGTCTCGTTCTTAAAGTGCGATATAAAACTCTTACTCGAAACGAAAAATCAAAAAATTAAAACTTCCGTACAGTGCAAACAGAAAAAGTCATTCGTTTCACCCAATCGCCAAAAAAATTATCCTCTTCTCCACCTCTATTATAGTTTCCGATGAGTCACGCGGCCGATCGGTTCTAATAGTACAGTGCACCACCCACACCCCCACATCGTCACTCAAGAAGTGAAAAGAAAGAAAAAAAAAGAAAAGCAGCAGAAAATGGGACGTTGCCGTTGCGGCGCGAGGAAGACAGTAACAATGACGACGACGACGACAAGGATGTGCGGCGCGTCGTCGCCAATGGAACGACGATAATAAGAACACATTCACACGCACACACAAAGAGAGAAATAGAGAGAGAGAGAGGGAGAGAAAGAGGCTGCGCAGACGAGACACAAGTGCCAACGCACACGGCCGATGAGATGACAGGGCTGTGCATCTTCTGGGTGATCCTATCCACGCTGGCCTCGATACTCGCCTGCACCGGCTTCTATCTGCCTTACTGGATTCAGGTGAGTTGCGATGGGAGAGCTGTGGGGTTGGCTTTTATTAAGGGCGCATCGCCCGTAGGGTTTTAATCCCTTGGGGACGTATGGTCTATTTTAGTATCATAAGATTTTAGTACCTTTTCGTAGGTTAAATGATTACAGGATTGTAAAATTATCTGATTTGTAATAGAACAATACGTCCCTATCTATTAAAACAATTTAACGTTTTTTATCTGTTTAAAAAAAGTTAAATTAATTGAAAAATCGTAGATATTGAACATTTTTTTATGAAAATCTTTATTTGAGATAAAAAATAACTTTCTCACCCGGAAGAGCATCTTACCCATTAAGAGCAGGCTGTACTAGGATACCAAGCAAAATTCGAGGTTCCTTACGTTATTAGTTGAAGTTTTAATTTCACGAATTTCTATAAGTTATCCCAAATTCTTTGTTCTATACATAATTGGGAACAACGTTAAGCAAAATTTGTGTAATTATACAAAAGTACAATAAAGTGTACTTTAAGATCGCAGAAATTTGTTTATTTTTAGCACTTTCTGACATGACGGTATGCTGATTTATTCAGTTTTTTCTTCGCCTCTCATTATAGTATCCTTAAAGTGGCCATTATTTCAAATGTTATTTATTTTTAAGGAATTTGTCAAAGAATGTGCAAACATTTAAGAAGCTATCAATTAAAATCTATATCTTTTCTTAAACTTACAAGGAGCGTGTATCACCTGTGGGAAACGATTTTCGATGAGGCTTTGGGAGGTGCTTTGTAGTACCCAAAAATGAAGCCCTGCATCCGTAGTTTGTTCCTATGGGCTCTAGTTCTCGAGCTACGAGCTATTTTACACCGAATATGCGTTGTTTTAATGAAAAATGATACCTCTACTTCATATTGCTACTATACATTACTACTATGTAAATTTTGATACTGGGGAAAATGTTAAAAATGTAAATAAAAGTAAACTAAAAGAGATTTAGTTTTAGCTTTGTTAAGTAGTCAAATATATATCCAGTCCAAAGTTATTAACAATTGAAAATGGTGACTGAAAATGCATGAAAAATTAAAGAATTTGTAAAAGATAAATTTCCTCGAATATTCATGCATTTTCAGTCACTTTGTTTAACTGTTAATAACTTTGGACCAGATCGATATTTTTATACGCAACAAAGTTTAAATTAAAGCTTTTTTCGCCTACTTTTATTTATCTTTAGAACAATTTTTCCAGCATCAAATTTATATAGTAATGATATGAAGAAGTACAATTTTTTTTGAAAATAACGCATATTTGGAGTAAAATAGCTCGTATCTCGAGAACAAGGACCCATTGGAACAAACTACGGGTACTGGACTTCATATTTGGGTACTAGAAAGCACCCCCCAAAGCCTCATCGAAAATCGTTTCCCACAGATGGGACACTCTCCTTGTAAGATGATATCTAGCAAAATTTCATAAACTCCAAAAGAACCCCTGTTAACTTAAAATCGCAACTACTTTTTAACCGGGCGCAAAACATGTTTTACAGTGTTTTTACACAATTAAGTACTGTACCTAAATATAAGAATGATCTATAAATAAGCTTCAAAAGATGTATATCAAGTAAGGGACTACAATTTTAACTTTATTTTAAAGAACGTATGCAGGTAATACAGTGAAAAATGCCATTTTTAATATACGTAATTATGATAAACGGAATTATAATTTTGAAATTAAATCCTTATAAAACTTAACATGGAAAAATTTACTTATATACCACGGAGGTAATAATTTTAATACTTTATAGTTTATAGCTTTATGACAAATAGTCGACGGTCCGCTTCTATATAATAGAAAAAGTAGAATCTTTTCTATTTTTATTTGGGAAATTATGTAAAGAATAACTTAATTTCTATTTAGTTTGTAGATAAACGAGGAGAAAGATGCCCATAGATTTATAATAATTGAGCCATTAAAGGGGAACGTACAAAGTCGATATCATTGTTTAGAGCTCGTCGAAACATGAATTTTAGAAAAATAATTGATGCCCTTAACTGGTGAGAAAGTAGAGGAAAAAGCGGTGAAAATTCATAAAAGTTAATAAAAATTCCCGAGTATGGTTAGACTTTTCACATTGCTCTTATGAATCTTAGTAAATTTAAATAAAATTTTTTTATATTTTTTATGTCTATTTAAAAACTTAATACAAATAGTTATTGAAACTTTTAGTCCTTGAAAGCACAGCGACATTGCTAGGTTTATTGCTAGGTTATTTTCATCATTCTTTATTATTTAAGACATGTTTTTGACCTTCTAATCCAGAAGATATACCATAGAATACCTAATTTGGGTCTAAATGATCCATATGCATACTGAATTAAACAATCTTCCTGAATTAAACTAAAAGACTTGTTTCAATGTAATAAATAAAATACTTGATCTATTCGGAACCGTTATTATTTTTACTAACTAACATTGATAGACTTCATATTTTTTCATTTAATCAAATCTTTTTAGTTTAGTTTTATTAAGAATGATTAATTTAGTATGTACATGAAACAATTAAAGTTAACATCAGGTATTTGATGAGATCATCCGTCGGAAGGTGAAGAAACATATTTTTTATCATTCACAAAATCATAATCTGTAAGAATTTTAAAGTTTTAACTTTATTAAAATACTATTAAAAGTATTATTAAAGACCTTAAGTACTATATATTTAACGAAATATGAAAATAAGTTTTTAATTGTCAAGGCCATGAATTCGATAGATTCGAATAATTACTATTTTAAAGTATAATTATCTAAATTTATTATTTAATAATTACGATTATTTTAAGTATCGAATAACATATTTTCAATCGCATGCCATTGAAATTCATAATTTAAATCAGTTCGATCGTATCAATACTTCAACTTTAAATCTATACGTATAAGGGTTCAAGAAATATTGGAATGTCAGCTTTAAGGTGTTACCTAGGAACTACATCAACTGAACTTGAGTCAAACAAAATATTTCTAAATATTGTAGTATTTCTAAGTAAAATTTGAATTATTTGATAGATCTATATCTATTGCATTCTATGATCAAATATTTAAAACATCTATTTCTGATCGAACTATGATCCTGTGAAATCATTTATTGATATATGGGTTTGATACGTGACGTTTTAAATTATTCTTATAATTAGGTTAATTTTATTGTTAATCGCAGAATACGAAACGACATGCGAGCTACGTGCATCTATATATGTTTCGATGATCGCGTAAAAATAATAAACACCTATAAACAACAGATCTTCTTGATTCTTTTTAAACCTTGCATACACAGACAGAAAAAGTTAGTGATGATTACTATACTAGGTTAGGAATTCGGAGACGAAGAGTAAAAAGAGTTGACAGTACTACGCAGGTTAGGACTCAGTACTAACCTGTATACGAATGAATAATATTTCGCATAACCTCCAATCCTTCAGCTTTTCATGCTTTTATATTAACAAAATACGTATACACAGAGACTTCATGATAATTATTTAAATACTAAGACTTTTTTCTTCAATATTATACGTATAACATATAAAATAACTTTTTTCTTCAATATTATACGTATAACATATAACATACCAAATATTAAATACTAATTGAATATTATTCAATTATCCAAAGAGGATTGATTATTTACTATATTAGGAATCGATCCAAATAAGTTTTATCGGTTCCAATTTACCCACCTTGCACTGTACTCAATCCTAACCCCATTTAGTACCAATTACTATATTTTTCTCTCCGTGTAGATATTTCGTGAAAACTTTATTAAAAAAGTTCATAAAATTGAGATTTATCCCTCTATTGTACCTCTGGGTCTGATAGACCTCAGCGTAATTTCGACCTCAATTTGAAGTCATTATACATTCATGAAGTCATTATTTGAAGTCAAAATATTTATGATATTTTTTGTAAAAGAGTTGATTTTTCCGGAAAATGAAATTGAGTATTTTGTTCGCAATGTCAAAATGAAAAATTCAACTTGAAATTCATTCTTGTACTTTTTGTATATCTTCAAAAACTACGTACAATTATTTCAAGTCGAAATGCAGCATTGTTGAGATTTTGTGAGAAAAAGAATAGCCTGGCGTCCAGTAGAACGCCGCCCTCCCCCTTCAGTTACGTAATTATATTGAGGTGCTCCAATCGAGAGTTATACACGATCTATCCAATATCTCAATTTTATAAAGTTATTTACAACATTTTTACAAAATATCTATAGAAGATCTAAAAAGCGATCTCAATAAAAATGTAACAGTATTGAATGTCGTCAGAACATCTCGGTCTCAATTCGTTCACTTTTTGAGATATATCAAGAAAATATTTTATAGATCCTTTTCATTCTTACGCGGTGAGCAGCGACAACAAAAAGACTATATGTTTTTTACACAGCGAATGTTTTGGTAAATTACAATATAATTGATGTTATAGAAAATCACTAAATATAATAGACGATATTTTGTCGAACGAACGAACTGCGTCAAAGTAAATCACGTCAAAATACGTACCTTTGGTTTGATATTACTCAAATGAAAATGCACGCGTTTCCATGATATTAATTTGAAATTTCTGCTACGCTGAACGGAATATGCTAAATAATACCGAAATGTTTAAAATGTCTATGTTGATTTTCCCGGTATGCAATTTGAATCGAGTGAGACGCTTTCGCATCGGTGATGATATTTATTTCCGCAATCAAACAATGCTGTGAACTACCGTTGCTAAAATGTTGTAGGCATTCGATGCTTTTAATATAATGAAATTAGCTCAAATGTAAAGCCGCATGATTCGAACGTTGGCTGTACTCGAATTACTCGAGAATCCATGAACCGGCATCATTTTTAAACAATAAGCACATACATTATCAGCTTCAAAATCCCTATTTTAAACTAAATTAGGAGAATGCTCAAATGTCAATATTAATTTATAATTCTAATATATATGTTTGTAATATATCTAAACTAACTTGAAAAAACACCTTTATTATGGTTTTACTCTAAATTTTCCTACGCACTAACTTTGACGAAATTTTTTCAAATTAATACAATATATTCTTCTCCGTAATGCGTGTGAATACTAGATCTAATGAATATCTAAATAAACCACAGTTACTTCTATTCAATTTTGATAAAAATGCCTCAATATTTTTAAATAGGGAAAAATACAAAATTTATTTTTTGATCGGCACTTGTCCAAGTGGTAAAGAACCTAAGTCGATGTATATTCCTTTTTGAATTAAAACAAATAACTTGATTTCCTAAAGGTATAGCTTATTAGAGGTCCTTTGAATGACTTCACATCATTAAAACATCAAAAGGTGTCGGCCGGAGTGAGGTAGTCACACCGATTTCAAAGTTTTACACATACCTTCTTCAATTTTGAAATAAAAATTCCGGAACTTTAGAAATAAACTATACCATGATATATAATAATGTACTGTTAACTAATTAGTATTCTTCCTTATTGGTATAAATAGTAAGTATAAGAACTTTTCTAGACTTTACAAAAATTGTATGTATACAAGGAACGTCGGTAAACTACGTTAATTTTACTAAAAAATCATGAACTTTTTGTTATAAACCAATATTTATATGATGTAAAAAGGGAGAAAATTTGCAAATAAACTTTATTTTAAAAACATACATTATACAAACATACGTAAAAGTTTAATGATTGGTATTATGATAAAGATCTTCAAAAACATGGTAGGGATTTCTCTCAATTTCAGTTTATTAATTAAGAATCAAAAATAGAATGATTAATTCTTGAAAAATTCTCAATATCGCGAAATCGAAATAGAAGTACAAAACTGGCTATTCCGAGTCTATATTTTCGTAACGCGGTACGAAAGTGAGGTGTCACGCTTGATTTTGATCTCCAGTGGCACGCCATTGACATGTATAACCGGCGCGAGGTACATATCGAACTTCATATATCTTACCCTTCGACTGTCGATCCGAAAAACACGCCGTTCGACGCTCCCCGCTCGCGCGCGAAGAATCTTATTTGATTTCACGGAAAAAGGGGCGCGCGAGCTGAAAATTGTATGTGCTCGATGTTCCGGAATTCTGCGCAACTATTTTCCGAAAAAGGGATGCCGTGTGCGACAATTTTTCCGCACTTCGCGTTCTCTTTTTGAAAAAGTAGACACTCGCAGAGAGGGAAAAGTAATTTTATCAATTCCAGCCGAAACGAAGTAAAAAAGTTTGATCCTCTTATTCGATAGCGAAGTTGAAAATGCACTGTTAAAGTTCGTCGAATACAACGCGAAACTATATTTGCATGCATATATGTAATAAAAGTATGTCTGACTTTACTGTTTTGTCGGTACATACTTTTGGTATGTGGGTTTTGCGTGAATGATCGAATTTTTAGAAATTCTGGCAATGTGAATATTTGCTCGCGAATTTGAAAATAAACAAATATTTTTTGGATGGCATAGTATATTGACAAAAGAGAATTTGCACTGTATTAACCTCTCAAAAAAATTGGTTTCAAATTGTTACGTAGAGAAACTTAATGCTATTATATTATTAACCCAATTCAAAAACAAGTACTTCGATACTTGTACCCATTTATTTGTATTAGTTGATTTAATATTTTGAAGTTAGAATGAACACAGTGCTACAAAGAAAAGACCACATTTAATATTGGAGCTATGAACACAATGAAACATAGCTGAATAAATACTATATATATATATATATATATATATATATATATATATATATATATATATATATATATATATATATATATATATATATATATATATATATATATATATATATATATATATATATATATATATATATATATATATATATATATATATATATATATATATATATATATATATATATATATATATATATATATATATATATATATATATATATATATATAACAGATTAAAATAACATGCCAAATTCGAAGAATATACAACATTTAATACATATTTTTAGAAAATTTGCTGACAGGAGGGCAGTAATAGGTTTGAACAGATTTTCTTATTTTATTCTATTTTTAATTGAATTTATTAGTATTTTGCACTGTATTAACCTCTCAAAAAAATTGGTTTCAAATTGTTACGTAGAGAAACTTAATGCTATTATATTATTAACCCAATTCAAAAACAAGTACTTCGATACTTGTACCCATTTATTTGTATTAGTTGATTTAATATTTTGAAGTTAGAATGAACACAGTGCTACAAAGAAAAGACCACATTTAATATTGGAGCTATGAACACAATGAAACATAGCTGAATAAATACTATATATATATATATATATATATATATATATATATATATATATATATATATATATATATATATATATATATATATATATATATATATATATATATATATATATATATATATATATATATATATATATATATATATATATATATATATATATATATATATAACAGATTAAAATAACATGCCAAATTCGAAGAATATACAACATTTAATACATATTTTTAGAAAATTTGCTGACAGGAGGGCAGTAATAGGTTTGAACAGATTTTCTTATTTTATTCTATTTTTAATTGAATTTATTAGTATTTTGCACTGTATTAACCTCTCAAAAAAATTGGTTTCAAATTGTTACGTAGAGAAACTTAATGCTATTATATTATTAACCCAATTCAAAAACAAGTACTTCGATACTTGTACCCATTTATTTGTATTAGTTGATTTAATATTTTGAAGTTAGAATGAACACAGTGCTACAAAGAAAAGACCACATTTAATATTGGAGCTATGAACACAATGAAACATAGCTGAATAAATACTATATATATATATATATATATATATATATATATATATATATATATATATATATATATATATATATATATATATATATATATATATATATATATATATATATATATATATATATATATATATATATATATATATATATATATATATATATATATATATATATATATATATATATATATATATATATATATATATAACAGATTAAAATAACATGCCAAATTCGAAGAATATACAACATTTAATACATATTTTTAGAAAATTTGCTGACAGGAGGGCAGTAATAGGTTTGAACAGATTTTCTTATTTTATTCTATTTTTAATTGAATTTATTAGTATTTTAAATATTATTAATTCGTTATATTAGAGTTAAGGTATTATATGGTAATATTATATTATAGGGTATTATATGTCATTAAACAATGACATAAAAAAAAGAAACTCCATCATTTCAGGGGGTAGGTCAGGGTGAAACCCAAAAAAATAATTTTTTTACTAGCCCAGAAAGAGCAATCATTCAGAAAATTTGTATGCTATCAAAACACAATAATATCTTAAATTCTACAGTTGTAAAACCTCAAAATCTTGATTTTACACATCATAATAAATCATTATTTTCAATACTATATTTATTAAAGGAACTTTGTTGCTCACACGATTCTAGATGACATGATAAACAAATTGTTTTTTTCGACGATTATTCAACTCCTTTTTACATATATTACAGAAAGAACGGAGAACTTTTTGGTTAAATTTTTTCTTATTATTTTTTTTTCGGAAAACCAGTCATTTTTTTTAATTATTCTTTAATATTTAAAAAAAAATTATTGGATTTACGAAAAAAACGAAAACAAAAAAAAATAATTGGATCTACGAAAAAAAAAACAAAAAAAAATTTAACGAAAAAGTGATCGGCTCATATTGTCATTGTAGAATCTGTGTGAGGAACAAAGTTTCTTTAGTAAATATGGCATTTAAAATAGTGATTTATTTTTACGTGTAGGATCAAGATTTTGAGATTTTACAACGATAAGTTTAACCCAGGCCTGCTCCCTTAAGGATGGGCCCAGTCGTGAATCTATTTTCTGTTTATTAACACTAAATCTTTTGGAAATTTAGTAGCATATATTATATACAAAAACTAAGAAAAAGAGCCCAGTAATATGTCAAAAGTCCCCTTAAAAACCGAGATATAACTCAAAATTCAATAAAAATGGTCAAAAAATGATCATTTTCAAAATAGTCCAGGCGATGCAGGATTCGATGGTGACAATTTCTCTTGGATATTTCAATTATAATATACGTAATAAAGAAATTTGTGATGTGGAATTGCTTTAGAAGAATAATAACAAAAAATACACGTATAAGAACTTACAATATTTAAAAAGCCTATTTTCACAGTGTTTTTTTTTATTAATTTAATGTATAAATGTTCATATTTAAAAAGCACATTCATTTCTAAAACTGCACCAAAAATTTGTTGAAACTATACTAAAGAATAACCACAAAAGAATTCAAATGGATTTGTTGTGTATTTTATCGCCTGCAATACTTTAAAGCCTGATCGGTAATAAAAATATTAATTTGAAGGCAATCAGTGATTCGTAAATTATACATATACATACATATATATGTGTATATATATATATATATATATGATAAATAATTATGTATATTATTAGTATATATATATATATATATATATATATATATATATATATATATATATATATATATATATATATATATATATATATATATATATATATATATCAGTACTGGTCGAGCACTCGATCCGAGCAGACGTCTTTACATCCTTGTTGTAATACGAGTTATATATACCATAAATCATATACCACATTCCATATACCGTTGGCCGTGAGTGTATATACGAGTTACTATGTATGGGCTCCGGCCCTGTAGTGTGAGTATAGTGACATGTGCAAATCAATCTTAGGATTAAGATTGATTTTTTTTCACTTTTTACCATGTACGAGCCTTCGGTTTCTGAAGTCGCACCTGGGAAAGGTGCTAGCCAGGGTGATGCTCCTGATAAAAGCATCAACCTAGATAATAACAGTAAAAGCCTAAATGTAGTACTAAAACATATTGAAATGAAAGAAATTGCAACCTTTGTATACAACGACTGTCAAACTTCAAGTTACGCAACAGCTGCTGACAGTTTTAACTATCCTAAAAGAGATCAAGGTTTGATTATGAGTTGTGTTTCTGACTTAACACTGACCGACTACACAGTTGCTACAGGTAATAAAATTGGTCTTAAAAATGTACTTTTTGCTTCAAGAATCTCTAACAATAGAGTATGCTTATATTTAAAAGACAAAGTGCTAGTTAAAAATATCACAGAAGATAACCAATTCATCGAAATTAAAGGTTTACAAGTACCAATTAGACCATTGGTTGCTAACGCAAAAAGAGTAATCTTTTCTAATGTTGCTCCAGAAATTCCAAACACGGCTCTTGAAAATATTCTTGAACAAAATCACATAAATAAAAAGTCACCGGTCTCTATGTTAAAAGCTGGCGTACAAGGAGAAGGTTATGAACATGTGTTAAGCGCAAGACGTCAAGTGTATATTAACCAAGAAGACATTCCGAAAATCCCGTCTGTTTTCAAAATGCTATATAACAACAAAGACTACTACATTTATGCTAGTCCGTTTAAAATGGTATGCTTTAAGTGTAAACAAGAAGGCCATAGGCGTGAATATTGTCCGAACATACTTGAAGAAGAACAAGAAAACTCGCAATCAATACAACATGATGTAGACTCTTCAATGGAAATAATTAACGATGAAATAACGGAACACGATAGTGTGAGTCAAGTGAACACCCAGACTAATGCCACAGTACACACCGATAATACTACCATATCAAAACATGACTCATCGGAGCCGAAATCTGGATTTAAAAGGCCTCGCTCGGTTTCTACTACAATTTCCACGTCCCAAAAATCACTTGTCAATCCATTGAATGGGAAAAAAATTATCAAAGCTGATCTTAGAGTTAACAAAAAACAAAGGAATGAAGATGCATATGGAAAAAAAATGAAAGATATTGAAGAAGCCTTAAAAACATGCGAGCCTGAATTCTCAAAAAAAGAGAACAAAATTTCTTTTAGCTATGAAAGTTTTGTAAACTTTGTTAAAAATACCTACTCTAGTGCAACTACGTTTGAAGAAAGTGAAAAATTATCTAAAAATAAAGCAGATGTTATACATTGTATTGATATAATCTACAAGTTTGTACATTCTACAGCAGTTAAAAGGAAACTCACAAGAACAAAAAATATTTTAACAAAACACAACTTCCAAGAAGAAATTTATGTGAGTAATAGCGAACAAGAAGATGAATCTGAAAACGATACAGAAACTCCTAATTAAAATCAAATATTATGGATATAGATAAAATCAACACGAACTCCAAATCTCTTCGCGTTCTATATTCGAATGCACGTAGTATAAAAAAACGTGTAAAAGAACTACCAATACTATTAAAAAACATTGACATTTTTTTTGTGTGTTGAATCATGGCTAAGTGATAAAGACGATGATGACATAAATATAAACAATAGAAAAAAGAAAAATAACTTCTTTCAATCGGAACTTGCATCTGGATTCAAGCAATTACGCAAAAATCGAAAGGACCAAAAAGGTGGAGGTATCCTGATTATGGTGAAAAAATCAATTGCGTACACAGAAATAAACATAAATTCTCCAGATCCTTCCATAGAACTATGTAAAATCCGGTTAACCGACACGATCCCATCAATAGAATTAATAGTTTGTTACAGAGCCCCTGGTAATCTTTCTCAAAATAAATTTGATTCATTAATTGCAAATGTTGACATAAACTTCCCCACTGTTTTTGTAGGGGATTTCAACTCACATAACTTTATTTGGAATTGTCAAATAATTGATAAAAATGGTGAATATTTAGCAAATAGTATTGAAAATAATAATTTCTTTATACATAATCCTGATACTGCTACTCATATAAATTCAATAGATTGCTCTCATTCAAATATCGACTTAGTATTATCTACACTGAACATAGCTCCAAAAATTAACACCATAATTTCTGATGAAACCATGGGCTCTGATCATTACCCAATATTCTGCTCCATTGATCTTGATAAAAACATTTATAAAAAAAAATCGTTTAAAATTAAATCAATTCGCACAAATTGGGATACTTTTAAACAAAAACTTAATAATAGTTACGAAATATTTTTACAAATGATTTTATAAATGCTCCTGCAGATATAAAGTATGAATTATTCAGTGACATAGTTACTAATTGTCTAAAAGAAAGTACTCCAATAAAAAAAATAATTGATCCATCAAAGCATAAAAATCCTGTTCCCTGGTGGGATGAGGAGTGTAATAAATTAAAAAGATTGCGAAAAGCTGCATATAGAAAATGGAATTTTAGTAAATCAGTTACGGATCGTATTGTGTATAATAAAATAAATTGCTTACTTGTAAAAACGTTCAAATACAAAAAAAAAGAGAGCTTTAAAAAATTTGCCGAATCAATCAACTTTCAAACCAGTCCGACGTATGTTTGGAATAAATGTAGAATATTTAAAGACAAATGGACAAAAATTCCTTCTATTAATGATACAAAAAACTTGCAAAATTCTGAATGTATAAATAATACACTTAACAGAATATGTCCATCTTCTTGTGAATCTGATCCAGAGTTTATGCCAATAGGTAAAAAAAATGAATTTTTTGACGCGCCATTTGATTTCGCAGAATTCAATTCAGTTCTTGAAGATAAAAAAAACAAGTCGGCAGCCGGTCTTGATGGGATAGACTATGAATCGATTAAAAATTTTCCTATTAAATATAAACTCCTGTTAGTAGACATTTTTAATGAAATGTATAAAGAAAATACATACCCCGAAGCGTGGAAAAAGTCTTTTGTTCTTTTTATTGAAAAACCCAACAATACCGGAGTTAGACCAATTTCATTGACATCAAGCCTCGGCAAACTTTTTGAGTCTCTCATTAAAAATCGATTACAGTGGCATTGTGAATTCTATGATATACTACCTACAAACCAATCAGGGTTCAGGAAAGGTCGATCTTGTACTGATAATCATTTAGATTTTGCGATAAAAACTGAAGAAGCATTGACAAATAAAAAAGACCTTATTGCTGTATTTTTAGATGTCGATTTCGCTTATGATAATGTTCACAGTGATATCCTATTAAGTAAACTAGCATCCATTGGATGCTCTGAATCTTTAATTAAGTTCATTAAATTTATCACACATAAAAGATACATTTACACAGATTCGTTGAAAAATGAATACAGAATCAGCTACAAAGGTGTTCCTCAAGGAGGAGTACTCAGTCCATTGCTATACCTTATCTATGTCAAGGATATCACTCTGGGCATTCCCAAAAGCGTAAGTGTATCGCAATTTGCTGACGAATTGGTGCATACTGTAGTTACGGCGATGTTGAAAAATCAAAAACGTTAGTTACAACAGCAATTAATAAAATATGCAAAAACTTAAAAGAAATTGGCCTTATCTTTAAACCAGAAAAATCTGTCTTGCTCCACATAAATAATAAGAATATAAAACCAGGTCAAACTGAAATTGAAATTCTAAATTGCAAAATAAAATCAAGTGATAAAGTTCGATTTCTTGGTATCATTTATGACTATAAGTTTTCATTTTCTCCTCACATAAACTCAATTATCCAAAAATGTACAATTAGAGCAAATATCATAAAATTCCTATGTGGAGTAAAATGGGGCTCAAACCCTAACACTTTAATCACATTGTACAAAAGTTATGTACGTTCAATCATGGATTACAGCTCTTTTATATACTATCCCAAAGATAAAAAACACATTGAGGCCTTAGAAAAAGTACAGTATGCCTGTCTCAGAGTAGGTATGGTATATCGTAAAACCTCTCCTACAAATGTCATGTTAGCAGAATCAAAACTGCAATCTATGTTTGAACGCACAAAATTTTTATTTAAGTGTTATCTAACTAAAGCTCTCTCAAACTCAAATCTAAATGTATATAATACTATAAAATCAGTTACACCAAAAATAATTGAAAAAATAAAAGACAAAGGAAAAACTCCACGTTTATTTATAGAGTGTATTGATGAAATATTAAAAATCAATATTAAAGCTCATAAAAAATTCTTAATATATATGTCCGAGTACAAAGTTATTACAACAAGAATTAATATAAATACAGAATTAGGTCGAAAATTAAAATTAAGCAATGATCCTAACTATTTACTAAATAAATTTCTAACCGAAAATAACTCGCATGCTCTTTATACTGATGGCAGTAAAAATCTAAATAACGCAGTTGGTTCAGCTTGTCACTATTCTAATACTAACAAAAATACAGGTCTAGCAATCCCAAAAAATTCCTCCATTTTTACAGAAGAATGTTTAGCAATAGTCAAATCAAAGCTTTGCAACTAATCCAAAAAAGTAACCATACAGATTTTACAATAGTCACCGACTCTTTAAGTGCACTACAAAGTTTACAATCAGTCAAAATTAATATTAAAATAAATTATTACATACTTAAAATTAAACAACTATTTAATACAATAGTTAACGAAAACCCAACTAAAGTTGTCAGATTTTTATGGACACCAGCACATATTGGAGTACTAGGTAACGAAACAGTGGACTTATTAGCAAAATCATATACTACAAAAAAAGCATCTACTACTTTTACTCTGCCTTTCACTGATTTGTTCCAAAATTTAAAAAAAAGACTCACATACTAATACAAACCAATTCTGCTTAGACAATAGTTTTAAAGGAAGAAAATACTTTGAATTATACTATAAAAATACACCAAAACCTTGGTTCTATAGATGTAATCGCACTCGTAATTTTATAGTTTCAATAAACAGATGCAGGATAAATCATTACAACCTAGCTGCCTCGTTAGCCAGAGTAAAGTTAGCAGAGTCACCAATTTGTGCACAATGTGATATGAAAGTTGAAGAGGATCTCAATCATGTACTGTGGCAATGCCCCGTGCATGATAATCAAAGAAAAATCCTCATTAAAAAAATTTGTAAAAATAAATATTCACTACCACAGAACATTGATAACATATTAGTATATCCTAAATCTCAAACTTGTTGCGATATTGTAAATTTCCTCGATTCTGTGCACAGACCAGTATGAACATTGTAACATTATAGTTAAATAAGAATGTATATAAATATAAATACTCCATGTAAATATGTATAATGAAATAGATTGTATTAAATTTTCTTTTTTTGATTAATAAAGCAAGATGCTGAAATAAGGCCACCTAGGTGCCTTCAAAAGCATTAATATAAAAAAAAAAAAAAAGTATATATATATGATCGATATATAACAAAATTGGAAAATAGATTTTTTCGTAATTTTTGACTATTCTCGAGTGGGACACATCCTTAAGGTGAAGAAAACAATAAATTTGTATAATATTGTCAAGTGACATTAATCGGGGGCCTTACCCTATATATTCTGCTGAGATTCTTTTTCAATGGTGTTAAAAAGTCCTTGAATTCTTTTATACAATAATATGAGAAATAATGGATAGATTAAGGCACTCGAATAATAGTATATTGTGCAACAATGACAACATCACTCGAACTTCAAAATACCCTCACCACCGTGTTCCGCCCTATATATTTTTTTTATCAAAGGTATGATTGGGTTTTTTTATACATGTGGGTCGGTTGAGAAATTGTGCATTTTGATTCGTACAGTTCACTAAAGAGGGTAAAAATGCCAGCGATAAAAAATATATTTGTGCATCTTTAAATTTTAATTTTTTTCATTTTTTTTTCATTTGGACTAATGTGCAGTAAATGCTAAAAAATGGTACTGTTTTATACCAGCAAGCACTTATTCGATTAACTATTGGACGGATTCGTAGACTCCATTTTTTTAGCCTTTTCTTATAAATTAGAAGAAAATTAAGCAAGAATCTGTATCTAGAAATTTTCGAAAGCGTAGATTTCGTATCGGAAGTCAAAATTAGAAAAAATTGCAGAGCCACCAACACCATGGCAGTCTCGTCAAGTTAAAGCTGTTAAGCTTATCAAAACAGGGCAATTCTACGTCTAACTGGGAACTTTTTCAAGTGGTTTTCTGTGTCGTTATCAGTTTAATTTTGTAATAGCTTGTTTAAATACATTGTTTAAACGAATTTGTTTTATATATTTCATCTCGAATTAGAATTCAGCGACATCTAAATATATTAAGTTACGATAAGTAACTAAATACGTACGATTTTCCAATTTTCTTGGCATATAAAATTCCTATCTGCATAAATTATGATCGAATTACTTAAATACGGGGGCACCGCGCTTACTTTCAATATTTATAAACCAGTAGGTGCCATCTGGAAATATGAAATAATATCGTAAATCTGGAAATAATCTATCATTATACCGATTTTTAAAAAAGGGAATAAGACAGACTGCAGTAATTGTAGGGGTATTTCACTCTTAGCAACGTGCTACAAAATTTTGTCAAATGCAATACAAGCCTGGCTCACGCCATTCTCAGAAGATATAATAGGAGATTATCAGTGTGGATTCCGGCGCAACAGATCGACGAGCGATCAAATATTTACTATAAGTCTCCTATTTACTAATCCTTGTACTTCTCGGTGTACCGAAAGAACTCGTGAAACTAATTGAAATATGTTTAAGCGGAAGCAAAGGAGAAGTCCGAATAAGCGGTAAGGTATCCGAATCCTTCATGATACGCGACGGTTTGAAACAGGGTGACGGGCTCTCCACAGTGCTCTTTAACTTAACGTTAGAGTAGGTTCTTAGAAAAATGCAGGTTAATGAACCAGGCTCAACAGTTAATGGAACAACGTAGATACTAGGCTATGCAGACGATTTAGATATAGTGGGGGATGATAGGGAATCGGTGGCAAGAACGCGAAAATCCTCATAAAAGCGGCGGAGGAGACAACGCTACAAGTGGGTGAATCGAAAACAAAATATATGGTTATGGATAGACTAGGCATCTGCGAAGGAGAGGGGGATCTCAGAGTTGGAAATTTTACTTTTGAAAAGGTTAGCGAATTCAGGTATCTAGGCGCAACTGTAAATGATAGAAACGAGATTAAAGCGGAGATAAACGAGAGACTCAATTCGGGTAATGCCTGCTTCTACGCCGTGAGTAAATTACTAAAGTCAAGGCTGCTGTCAAAAAACGTTAAAATAAGGATATATAGGACTGTAATCCTGCCGGTGGTTCTGTACGGGTGGGAAACGTGGGCGCTCACTAAAGCGGAGGAAAACCGGTTTAGGGTTCTCGAAAATAAGGTTCTGTGAAAAATATACGGGCCGATGAAAGATGAGGAAACCGAGGAATGGAGGAAACTGCACAATGACGAGTTGCACAATCGGTACGCGACACCGAATATTAGCAGAATGATAAAATCGCGCAGGTTAGGATGGGCAAGACACGTAGCAAGAATGAGAGACGACCGTACAGCAGCGCGGATTATGAAGAGCAAGCCAAATGTAACACGACTTCTAGGTAGACCTAGACGCAGATGGGATACAACGTGAAAGTGGATCTAATAGAAATCGGGCGGGTGGGTGCTTCATGGGTCCCCACCCCTTAACACAAGATAGGGATGCGTGGAAGGCTTGTGTAGATGAGGCGATAAACTTACGAGTTACAAGTGCCACTTAAAAAAAAAGAAAAAAATTCCTATCTACACATTAGTTACTTATTTTACTTATGACTTGTAACATTTTGGCTGTCCGTTGGTTAAGGAATCTATTTTTTTTATTTTTATTTTTTCAACAGGGCATGCCCTTTTATGTTTTCTCATTTTTATTTTTTTTTACTGCTAGAGCCATAGTTATCGGGCTGAAAAACGTTAAAAATTTATAAAATTATTTAAGTTATTAAAGTTATTTAACAGTTATTTCATTTCACTGTTCTATTTGTCTACTTATCTTTTAGTTATACTTTTTTTGATTAAAGAAAATTTCTCTTTAATACAATAACCATTATATGAGATTCCAAGGAATTGAATTTTAGTATATCATGCGACTTTTAATGTTAAATTGTGTTTTCGTGACATAAATCCCAACTTAATCATTGATACGTGACAGATCATGTAATTTAGCTAACGATAATGCTCATTGGCTTGACTTTAATTGTATATCGATTCAAGCTTTCAAAAAGTTAGTGTATTAAACATTTATATTTTGTTAAATTCTGATGTATAGTTTGGTTTTATTACTCTACCAATAAAGTCTTTTATGTGTGTATTAAAGTAGTGTATTATGCAACAAGTGTGTGAAATGCGATTTTGCACACGAATAGCGATCTCTGTGCACAAGTAGCAGCTGAGTGTAGCGCAATCGCACGAGTGCGTGAATCGTACGCATGAGTTACGTACGATATTTGTTTATACAGTGTACGTAAAAAATTGATTTTACGGCCGTTTTAAGGACGTGTAATACAATTTTATGTAAACATAAAATATTGTTTGCAACTCAGGCGTTGAGTGTGTGCTCCGTGCAGTAATCACACAGCATATAAGCGAAGCCGGCCCTTGAGTTGTGCGATCACAAAGGAGTGTCAAATTCCACGCCTGGGTTGTAAAAACATGATCTTTATATTAGTGCGTAAAATAGCATTTCACACACTGCAAATAGTTCATAATATAACTCATTTAACGCACAGTGTATCGAAAGGATACAGTTCTAACCAGTATATTGCTCTCTCAAAGAGAAAGTTGTGTAACGATGATATTTTTGAAGTTCGAGATTTTGATGGATTTCGATGTATTTGAGGTCACTAAATCTGTATACATATTGAGTAATATATAAGAGTCAGTTTAAAGGTGACAGTAATTGAATAGTTTACAACATATATATAGAGTAAATTACACAATTACTGTCACCTTTAAACTGACTCTTATATATTACTTATTTTCTAGCGATTGTGTAATAAGAATATAGATTTCTTTTTGGCGTAATCAATATTTAGTATGTCTAATTTAGGAATAAAATATCAGTAAGTATTACATTTTTTATTTTTAATCGGAAATTTAATAAAATAAAATACGTCTTCGTTGCGCTGTTACTGACACGGTTGTTTTGCCGCCGTATTACTGACATCCCAATTACTATCACGCTGGGTATTTATTAAGCTTATGTTGAAAACAAATTATATACTCAAGTATACAATGTTAATGTAATAAATAGCGGATGTAAAAGAACACTTTTATTACGAAAACGGTAATTTTTAATTGTTTACTTTATAAATGAAAAAACAACGGTGAAAAGGTATCCAAACATTAAAAAGAGTAGAATATCATAAATATTGAGGATTGTTCTTCGATTTCAATATGAGATGGACCAGACATATCGAATATATTGTCAAAAAAACTAGATACATAATATTTATTTTTGTCAAAATTAAAAATATAATGGGAATCAAAACATTAATGATAATTTATTATGCATTTTTCCAAAGTTTAATAAATTATGGAATAATTGCATGGATAGGAGCATATAGCAATACTAATTCAAAACAAAATATTAAAAATCATAACTAAATATCGATTCTCCGAGCAATATCCACCTCTTACTGTATCATTTCATTATAAAACATGGAGGGAATTATAAAAGTTTAAAACAAGCAACATATTGTACTAGAATACTAGAAACTAACTAGTATACTAGAAACAAAAGTATTCAATTACTGAGTATTACTTTTAAATCCCTTCGATTTATATTAAGGTCTGCGAAAGATTTCAAAAATGTAAATTCATTTTTGTACGGTTATTAAACTCTTGTCTTACCAAACTTACTATACGGATCTCATATTTGGACACCTCATTACAATTCGCACAGAACTAAACTTCAATCTGTTCAGTATAAATTTCTAAGGTATATTTCCTACAAAATGGGTCAACCAATGGCTGTTCAAAATCACAATTATTCCCATTTATCGGTTTCGGTAGGGCTGGTTTCTGTAAGGTCTTTGCATAATTACCATGATCTAACTCTTGTAAGAAATATCACAAACAATCATATAAAATGTAGTGAATTAATTGATTTTTTCTCATTTAGAGAGTTAACATTTGAACTGCGGAATCCTAGACTACTAGCTGAGTGCTCTATATCTACAAACTATATATTTGACTCTGCTGTTAATAGGATGACACGAATGTGGAATAGTCTCCCAGTTCAGGATAGTCTCATCGAAAACTTTTATAATTTTAAGAGTGCCTTAAGAAACTTGATGGCTCGTTACGCTTAATTTCACCAACGCCAAATATAAGCACGTGAATGTATATCTTATGTATAAAAGGGCTTATTGCCTGTTGATAATTTCAATAACGTAAAAAGATAAAAAATAATATTACTAAAACCATAGGTAAAAAAAACAGCTACATAGTAGTTATAAGAGTGTTGAATCGGTTAACAAATTATCTCAAATCATTAACTACTAATAAAGCTAATACAAAGAGAAAGCTAAAACGATTTATATTGATGCTATAAGTAGGCGTAACTATCAGTTTAAATTACTTTTTGCGCGAAGTATATTCGTATAAAAAAATATTTATTTATTTTTAAGTTAGTTTTTTCATTAGTTTTTTAAGTTAGTTTTTATTTTTTTCGTTTCTAGGTTATATGTGCCAGCCTATGCACAGGTAATTTTTATTTACCTCTTTAGGATTTTACTTGCAAGCTACCATTGTAAGGTAACTTATGTTACCTCCACTGGAATATAATTGCAAAATAATTTTCTGGTTTAATAAATTCAAATTCAAATTCAAATTTAGTTTGAATAAGTCGAAAATTTGAATAAGGTATTTCCGGTTTTCTGTTATACACGGAAACGTCGTTTTATGTTTCAACGGTGATAGCTGGTACATATAAGTCGGAAAATTATTTAAAAAATTTTAAGGAGATTAGGAATATGGAGAACATTATTTTGTTAATGTTTCAACTCTTTATCCTTTTCTTATTTCTAGAAAAAAATCAGTTTGTAAAAAAATTGATTTTCTATGACGAACGATAACTTGAATAAAACAGTACCATTCCTTCTAAAACTTTTCAGAAAGGTAGCTTTTTACTATTTCTGGATATTTTTACTCTATCTTTGCCTAGTTTATAATGGCCTTTATATTTCGAATTATTTAAGGTTATGTTCTTTTATTTCAATTTTTTGTATCGTTTATATCTTGAGAAAGACGCGGTCATTTCCTGCCAACCGGAACGCATTTTTTTCCTTCTTTAATGAAGATTCGGAATTCAAAATAAATTTTGTGATTCATGGAACCGTTTCTATTTTACAATGATTTCTCTGTTTTACGACATTCTGAAATCGATAAGGTAAATTATATTGCTATTTTTGGAATAATATGATCGCTTTAATGTAAATGCATTTGACAGAGCATAAAATTACCTATTTTCTCCGACGCAAATTTTTTGACAAGCTGTCTCCCCTCTTTTGTTTATATATGAAAACGTTATTTTTGTTTAAACGGTGATATCTCAGAAATATATGATGGAAAATGTGTAAAATAATTGGTGCTCAACAGGTAGCTTTTTACTATCTCTTGGCTGAGCTATTTGCCCTTACTATAAGGTTTTTTATCTTTTAAGATATTTGAGGTTATATTTATATTTAATTTTGATTGCTTATATCGAGAAAATGTCGCGGTCATTTTATTTATTGAATTTCATAGTTAGTCATTTATAGACTGTGGATATGTATGGATGATTTACTAGGATATGGGAATGGGTTACTAGGTCTTTTCTATTTCGCGAAATTTTGAAATCAATAATGTAATTTATGATTACAAGCTTATCATTTTTTTGTAATTTATTTTTTGATACCAATCAATGAGAAAAAAAACATTTTTTGGTTTATTAATAAGACAGAAAAATAGCAATTTATTTAAATTGGCCGGCTTTTTAGCTACACGATAGAGTCGTATGATTTAGAAATTACATGCGACGTAGAAGAAGATGGATTATTAACTATTTTATACATTTAATTGATTATCCTGATTCCTATTTTTAAATTATTAAAAAGTAATGTAACTATATTTTATCGTTGTGTTGTGGGTATATAAATATAGATAACAAATTAATTGGCAGACGGTACAAATTTAAAATTCGCGGACCACCGACCCGGTATAAGACAATCGCCGAATTGTCGGTACTGCGTTAACCTCATATGGTGGCGTTGACGGATTTCGAACAGCGCCCCGTTCTCCTTTCAGTGAGGTAATTTTTTTATTTGTTATCCTGTTTGAATTTTGAAGGTCTCCTAATCCTTGAACAATTTCAGAGGGATTTACCGATATAAAAATTGGACAATTATCAAAATCTACTACTGTCTTGTCAACGTTTTCTCAAAAATGTTATATGTAAACCAATTTTAGAAAATTACATAAGTAATATCATCTTATAAATTTTATTTTGTATGTTTTTGTGGTTACTGGTTATAAAGTTTAGGTCAAAATAAAAAATGATTTATTTTTACGAATTTGAACTATTATTTTGAATCCGCCATTTTTACGAATTTAATCTGCCATTTCGAATCCGCTATTTTGAATTTTTAATTTGGTCCCAGATCTTTGATCATCGACCAAAGAAACATAGACCATAGAACAAAAATAACCGTCTAACCTTAAGGGTCAACTAAAACTTAAAGAAAATAAATATTGAATTTAAGTTGAAAAAATATTGTTGAATTACTGTTTGAAAAAACAATAAATGATACTAAAGCACACCTTTTGAGCTATTAATTACAAAAAGATATAACAAAATTAATTATTTTAACCCAAAACTTCATATTGGAACAATTAATTTAGTTTGAGGAAGCTAAGTGCCAATGAATTGGCAGCAGTTTTTTATATATAGTTAATAAATGATACAAAAGCACACCTTTTAGAGCTATTAATTACAAAGAGATATAACAAAATTTATTTTTGTGAATAAAACACTTCATATTGGAACAATTAATTTAGTTTGAGGAAGCTAAGTGCCAATTAATTGGCAGCAGTTTTTTTTATATATAGTTAATAAATAAATGGTATTTTTTTTGCGAATGATGCTTCAAAACGTCTTTTGGTGATCCGTCACATCAGTATCGGCCTCGCATATATATATATATATATATATATATATATATATATATATATATATATATATATATATATATTTCAATTCACCAAAATCTATCATTATAAAGCCGGTATTAATTAATTTTCACAGGCAGCTAATATGCGAGAAAGTTCTAATCAAAAGCAAAAAATTCTCGAAATTACGTGAAAGCATCGAGTCCGCTGCTGAACAAGTAGCTCTTTCTCTTCAGCCTTTTATTAGATCTCCGCCTGCTCTCTTCTTGTTCGCTGCGCTGTCGAGGTACTAACAAAAGTTAGCCCCAAAATTATTATACCGGCAATGGCTGTTCGCGCCGGACGCGCGGCTCCGTTTTCTCCTCTTCCTGCCGCGCAAGCTCGAGCCAGAACCATTTTTTTCGATGACCTCTTGTACCAGGACGGGCTCTCTCGTTTTATTTTATTGCGCCTCAATGTTTTCAAGAAAGTTTTCTCTCTCTCTCCCTCCCTCTCTCTCTCTCTTTTTCTTTTTTTGCCCTCCCACGTCGTCGCTACAAACTGTGCGACGGGGAACAATAAACAGAAAATACGAAAATAATGAGGTGCGCTTGTGCTTTATTGTTGTCGAACGCAAGGCCTTTTTTTTATTGTTGTACAAATAAAAGGAACGTTGAATATTGTAATGATGTTAAGTCTTTTGGTTCAGAGGTTTTTGACTAATGTGTGTGAAAGATAGCGCATACACTATTAATATACATATATATGTGTGTGTGTATATATATGTACTTGTAATTTTTGACATATGGTAAACAAAAACCTTGAATTTATTTATGAAAAACGAAATCGAAATAATGAGGAAGATAATTAATTTTACATTAACCATTAAAATTTTAAAGTTTTAAAAGACGCCTGACTTATCACGGTTTTGACTACTGCACCTGAATGTGAACATATATTGCAAACACGTACAAGTATGCTATAGTATGCTACATTTTTTATTCTACTAAATTTAGATTAACTTGAATGATAAAGAATGAGTTTCAGGAATTTTATTTCCACGGCGTAGTTAAAATTCCCCGTCGTCGTATTTCGTTAGTTTTCAAATCAATATACCAACGCATGGAATTTTAATATTTTCTTCCGAGCAAGATTCCGTTCACTGAAAAACTTTCTTTAAGAACTTATACCATACTACGCTACTTAGTTTCCTTATTACAATACGTAGATCTATGTAACGTTTAAAATTAATAACAAATTCAAAATATACAATTACATAATTACAGATTTTATAAATCTCGATGTTGTTGAGATTCATGAGTCAGTAAAATATCTTTTCAAAAAATGTCTGTCTATATGTATGTATGTGTGTACGTTCGTGCATGCGTGCGTGCATGTGTGTGTCTGCGTATGTATGTATGACTGCGTGTGTGTGTGTGTGTGTCTGCGTGTGTGTGTCTACGTGTGTGTGTGTGTGTGTCTGCGTACGAGCGTGCAGTATACGTGCAGTGTAAGTTGCGTGTGTGCGTGCGTGCGCGTATGTGTCTGCGTGCGTGCGTGCGTGTGTGTATATATATGTGTATATATGAAAGAAGAATTTGTGTCCACCATAACTCTTGCAGGGAAGCATGTTACGCGCTCAAATTTTATAGACCCATTAATAGTACGTGACCCCACTTAGTACTGATCAGATTTTGGAGCTAAAAGATAATATTATGGACGATTTTGATAAAATAATCACTTTTGAAAAAACGTTAAAATAAAAATAAAATTTAATTTGCAGTTTGTATTAAAGATATACAAAAGAAATACATCAATTCTTAAAGTGTGTGTGATTTTCATTTCGATCTATATCGTTCAGAACTATTCTTCAGCTATTTTTAAGAAAAAAAACGCGAATTTAAAGAATTGTCATAAAATATCTATCAATTTATGTCTATTAAAACTATTCTTAAGCTATTTTTAAATAAAAAAGAGAAAATTTGAAGAAATTTCAAAAAGTAGAAATTTTATCAAATCAAAATACTTTCTTTTTTGTCAGTTTATATTAACGATATATAAAACATAGACATATATTTATAAAATGATCATTCTTTTCTTTCGATGTATGTATTTCAAAAATATTCTTATACTTAAGCAGAAACTCGAATATATCAATAACATATATAAAATAATCGTAAATATTCACAAAATACGTATCAATTTTATTTAAACTATATCCTGTAAGGCTATTCTGAAGCCTACAATCATGAATTAATTTTAGCATTAATCTATTTAATGCGTATTTCCATTATAAGATTCTATAAATCAATTCATCAGGTCCTCTCTTTGAGAAAGCATTCTACTGAGGCAGTTAGCAGCGGTTTCTAAAGATGTATACATTAAATTGATTACAATCATACTAATAAACACAGCAAACATTTTAAATACCGTTTTAGTCCAGTATTTCTTTACAATTTTGTACTAAAATTACTTTATGTAGCACTTTTTCATGCAATTTTTTGAAAGGATGAAATATCAGCAGTGGTTGTGCAAACAAATCATTTATATTTATTATTACGATTTTTCAACTATTCTGAACACAAAGACTAATGGCTCTTTTCAAGCAACTTATTCGGTTATATATAATACTAAAAAGAACTAAAGTCATACCTTTTTCATATTTAAAATATTTTCATTATATTTCTGCAAGTCAATACGCAATATACAACTGATACTTTGTTTTTTAAAAGGAGAAATAAAACAATCAAAAACCCTTCAACCCAAAAACACGCTCTTTCAAATGCACGTAAAAAGTGCAGCATCTCCACTGCAGCGTGCCATTCGAAGCCAGCAAAACTTTACACGTACTACGCGGATCTCTCTCTCTCTCTCTCTCTCTCTCTCTCTCTCTCTCTCTCCCTCTCTCTCTCCCTCTCTCTGCAACCCAGAGCGAAATCCTACTCTACACCACTCTGCACCACAAAACTCTACCATGCTGGAAATTTCAGTCGCGTTACAGTCGCGCGTCCGTTACACTTTTTCAGTCCCAACGCACAAACAAAAAAAAAGAAGAAACACACACAGCGAAGTAGGCAACAAAAAAATAGAAGAACCGGGTTAAACCCGCGCTCTCGCGAGGCAAACATGGCCAATTAGCCGTTGGCGCCGGCTGCAGCCTTTGTGAGGATACGCGCGCGGAGGCAAAAAACTTGGCGATTATAAATAAAAGGAAAGAAAATAGGAGGGCCTGGTGACGACGACGACAACGACGATGATGACGACGACTCAAAAGGAGGAAAGAGCGCTCTTGAAAGGACGTTTTTACCGGCGAGAAGCCGAGCCCCGAGGTGTGTAATATTCTCTGCGAGAGGGGCGCGCGCAAGACGGGGCGGCGTTTTGTCTTAACGAGCCCACCGCGTGCGCGTCGGCGAAAAACACGCTTAATTATTTGATTAAGACCGTGACGTTCTAGGTCGAGTAGTCGGCGGCCATTAAGGAAATTGCTTTTGCTCTCCTGTGACCTTTGATGCATTCTGAGTTTTGCGTGACGTGCATTACGCTGAGTTTTCAAATTTTCTACTCTATTTATCTATCGACTGTAATTTTCTTTGCAATGTTATAATACTAAAGTAAATTTATTCGTCAATATTCTAGTAATAATATTCAAAAATGTTAAAGTTCTCAAGATGATTGTACATTAATTCATTACTGTTTGTTATTAAACCATTAATTTACTATTTGAAATTGTGTTTTTAAGTCAATATTTTGAGACCTGATAGATGTAAAAATTTGAAGTCATAATAACATTAAGTATAGCCAGTCATTTAAAACAATTTACATTAGATAGTGTACCAAATAAAACTTGAAACGCATTTTTCTTGATACTATTTTTTCTAAACTATATTGTTATTTTCTCTAGCAATCAATAATCCTCCCTACAAGCAATAGACTTAAAAAATATATAACCTCGAATATCTTAAAAGATAAGAGACCTTACAGTCTTGGTAAAGAGCTCAGTCAAGAGATAGTGGAAAGCTACCTTTTTTGCATCTGGGAAGATAGATAATTTTATTCTCTTTCAAACGCATTTACACCGAAGCAATCATATTATTTCTACGTACCAAAATAATATACCTCATTGATTTCAGAATAACGTAAAATAGAAAAATCATTACAACAAAACCGAGTCGATGAATCTTAAAATTTATTTTTAATTCCGAATCCCTATAGTAAAGAATGATTGTAATCACTGAAGCCGGAAATAGGCGTAACGCTAAATTATACATGTTATAACTATGACTTAGTGCTAGAAGGGCCAATTTGGAGATCATGGAAGGGTACGCTAGCATAATGGGACAAAATTGAGATAGGTAGGAAAAGTGGAGGGGGGAGGGGCTATGGAGGTCGTAGAGGAGTATTTTTTCTTAAACAAAATAATGAAAATAATGATATAAACATTTTCAACGCTAATCAAATGTGTTAGGGTCATTGGCTAGATGATGAAAGGATATGGTAGCATAATGGTACAAAGTTAGGATAGGTAGTAAAAGTGGAGGATGGGGGTATGGGGAACGTGGAGGGGGTATTTTTCTCTTAATAAAATAATGAAAAAAATTATATATGCCCTGGAAGGGGGGGGGGTGATGTGAAGGGGGTATTTTCTTTTAGTAAAAGAATGATTGTAATTGCATAAAGCGAAACGCAGAAATAACTCTTCATTTTCTATGAAGTAGTGGATCGACGAATGAAGCAAAGTATAGAACTGGTAGCGTAAAAGAATGAAGAAAATATAACTAGGTGGAGTGTGGTAAAAAGGCGAGAAAGAGAGAGCGTACGGAATTGCATGCACTCAGGCATAGATATTTAGAAGGATAGCAGGAGGTGGGTTTGAGGACGAGCGGGGGGGGGGAGTGCAGTTATAGTCACTTGCACATATACATGCGCAGTTGTGACCATGCGCACTTACGTATGCGCAGTAATAACTGTGTGCGCACAGGCGTGCGCAGAAGTTATTACGTATTTAGAGGTATGCGCAGAAGTTATTACATATACAGAGGTATGCGCAGTGGTAACTCCGTGTATGCAGGCATGTGCAGTAGTAATTGCAGACTTCATGTTCATAAAAATGTGTTAAAATTTAACGTATTTTGTACTCTATTTTCTATTCGGAAATCATCTGACGTTTTCCATTAGGGATTCTTTAATCTTTTATATAATATTAACAATCATATTCTTTATATTATAAATAATACTTATAAATGATTTTATATACAAAATGGATATTAATATCTATTTTCAGTAATTCATATTAATTTGCAATAGGATGTTGATACTCGTTGTAGTATATATTTGTAAAAATTATATTAAATTCATATTAATATTGATATCATCATCAATCAAAGTTGTGACACGCGTAGCAGCGTCTGTGATTCCATGTTCTCATGAAGGAGGTTCTATCGTCATATTGATCTCGAATTAAAATATGTTTTACTATAATTTAATCACTCTTAATGATATTTAGGTCAATATATTATAAAACAAGGTATCCTTCTCTATCTAAAAAAATATTTTTTATTGAAATTCCGTTATTGCAAAAGTAATTATTGCCAACTAAAGAAAGACTCGACAAAACAGTGGAAATTTATTTTTATGTTATTTGAATTATTTTTATTTGAATTTTACGGGTCTCATTTAGTTTCTCGAGAAATTTCAAGGGCACTTATCGATATTAAAATTGTATATCATCGGAAAACCTGCAAAGTTACGTCAAATTGTTTATAAGTTCGTAAATGTGTTTGCAGGTTATCCGATGATGTACAATTTTGACATGGATAAGTCTCCCTCAAATTTTTGAAGGAACAAAATGAGACCTCTAATATTAAAATCGGATAACAAACAAAATAATGTCCACTGATTTGTAAAATTTTTCTCTAGTTAACGATATTTAATTTTACAATATCGGAATTATGATTAATTTTCTTTTAGTTTGGCAAATAACTTAGCCAAGAGATAGTTAAAAGATATATTTCTGAATATTTTCAAAAAGCATAATGCCGTTTTACTCAAGTTATCGTTCGACATAGAAAATCGATTTTTTACAAATTATTTTTTTTCTCAGCAAAAGAAAAATAAAATTTCTCAAAAATTTTAATGAACATTCCACCCCATATTCTTAAATACCTTAATTATTTACAAAAACTTTTCCTCATATGTTTCCGAGATATTACCGTCTAAACTAAAAATTACGTTTTCGTGTATAACAAAAGAAGGGAATTACCTTATCCAAACTTTTAGGTCAGAAAGTTTATATAATTTTATGCTGCTATGTAATGCCTTATCGCTGGTTTGATATTTTTCGAAGGTATTAAAAAACCCGAAAAATTAAAACTCAATAATCAAAAAGCCGCTAAAAACACAAAAACACATCGGAAAACAAAATAAAATATTTTTGAGCCGCCTTCTTTTAAGAAAAACAAAATAAATGAGACCTAAAACATTAATTTTTACAGTAGATACCACACACACAAGTATACGAACATTCTCTAAAAATAGTGTATTTTGATTCGAATTCATTTTTTTTTACTGTTACAAAGTTTTTCTTTAGAAGAAAGTAAAAAATCCAGTTGCGTCTTCATAATACTGTATCTATTAATAATGAACAAAGCATAATTATTTATGAACAAAAAACAAATAAAAATACAAATTTGAAAACACAACGACAACTCAGTATCTCTTCAACCAGTCCTCCAACCATCCATAACCATCGCTTTGCCAACACCTCAGCCGCGCACTCGAAGCGTTGCGCCTTTCGCCTCTGGCGCGACTCTTAACCAGCGAAACGAAGGATCAATCATGCGCGCTCGTAGGTTCGAGAGCTCAGCCTCTGATTCGGTGGCGCCCCCCTCTCCCCAGTGGATAAATTGCGCTCCCCCGCGTGAGAGAGAGAGAGAGAGAGAAGCACAGCTCCAGCAGCAGAGAAATTAATTGGGCTCGACCGAGCTTTAGATCTGCGCTTTGAGTAGTTAATCTCGGGCCAACGTCATACGAAGCGATAAGTGCGAATTAATGGGATCATTAGCTATGCCGCGAGCGAGCGAAAGAGAGAGAGAGAGAGAGAGAGAGAGGGGGGGTTCTCGCTTTGACGCTGCGGGCCGATTTTGAAGCCGCGCGCGTGTCCCTTTGCGAGACCGGCGTGTCATTGTTTCGACGGACGTTTGACGTGCGCTGCGATCGAGCGAGTTAAGTATTTCTATGATTGAAGTGATTTTTGAATAATGCTTTTGTCGATGGGAAAAGTAAATCAATATGTATATGTGCCATTGATTCATGACTTATTAATCCTTTTTCTTAACCTTTTATAAACGGAATTAAGTATTGCTTGACAAAAATTACTAAATGCTTGACGCTAATATAGCTAAATATTGATAATAGTGATTCACCTCATTGACGCTCTTTTCGCTAATGTATAGACTAATAAAATTACGGTATTAGTGAATTGGCTTCTCAGTATTGTAAATACGTTGACTATTCGCAATTTACAAGTAGTATTTGAAAAAATTACTAGAACATTTGTTAACAATCTTGATCCACTTTCGAGTAGTTCACTATATTTGTAAACGATATACAGTATTAAGGGTCTTAACTTCACTGTAACCTTCATAGATACCTATGAAATTAACATTATAAAAATGTTAGACCCTGTTATAATATCTATAAGTTTTGAAAATATCACAAACAATTTTAAAGCTTACAAAGAACGTATTGTATAATATATCAATATACGTTGCTAGCGGAAAATGAGAAGCTAAGTGAATTATGTTTTTCATCAGTCAAATGATATTATTCTTAAAATTGCTAACTAGAAGAAATTACTTTAAAATTAATACCAAGTTAATACAAAATAAACATTTTATTTGATAAACGTCTTGAAATATTGTTTGTAGATCAAATTAAAAGTTCATATAAATCGTAAGGAAGAAAATTCACGAGCGAACTTTACTGCGGCGATAGCGAAAAAGAAAAAGGATGCTTTTTAATTACCTCGTAAAAGTGATTCACAGCTCGACTAAAAACCATTATACTAAAGGTCAAAATTGATATTCAAAGAAAGTGTCGTTAAAAAGAAAATGGGTACACTGAACTTTTCTGAACGATGTCGTGTCAAATTAAAGTTGATATATTTATTGTCAATGTTTGTACCAACAAGAAAAACATGTTTAATTAACAAATAAAACAATAACAACATTATATTTTAAAAATTTGATACCATTAATAAGTGTGTAGTGTACAGAACTGCACTAAATAAAATATATATATAGTATATGTTAATAAATAAAACTGTACTACAATTTTTCTAGTTGTACTTATTAAAAAAAAATTGGTAACGTATACTACAAAAGTATCTTATTTTATCTTTAACTAAATATAAAAATTTACGACATTAAAGTTAAAGAAGAAAATATTTGAAAGATATAAATTTACTTTAAAATATATTTGCACTTTAAATTGGTTAATTGATTGACCAAAGACATTCACGTATTTGTATATTTGTTTTTTTATCTCAATACACCGAATCATTCAGCGACACGAACTAACTTAAATTTGTCATTTTACAAATAAAAAACAAATTTCTTAGTCAAGAAGAATTACTAATAAATGCCAATCTTATTAATTACTTATAATTTTACAATTAAACAAACATGAACCTTTTTAGTCTAATCACTGGAAAGTACGAATCACATCTAACCAGTATAATTCAAAATAAACTCGCGCGAAAACTCCCGGAAAACTCCCTCCCCCTCCCCCTCCCGAATTCAAATTCTCTACTCACGAATTTTTCACTCGCCCACCCACACACACTGCACCCGTACGCCAGCGAGCGATATCGCCAGTGACAGCCGAAACTCGGGCGACGGCAGCGTCTCGAATAAACGGTTATTAGCCGCGCGCGCGCGCGCGCATAGGCACAAACGAGCTGTGGCAGTGCGTATAAGCTCGGCTGCCAGGGGGCGAACGACGTTATGCAAATTTTCGGTGGTGGTGGCAAAGCCTCTCGCGACATCACTCGTAATTAATACGTTCTTCGACCCTGCCCCGGCTTAAGTGCATGCGGAAGTTCATGCGCGAGTGCTGAGTTTGCCGCAGCTGCTGCTGCTGCTGCTGTGACGACGAGTGTAAGGATAACATATGCGCGAGGAAGCTGAGAATTTGTGAATTCTTGAGGTGGTTGGGAGGGCTTGGCTGGCGCGAAGACTAGGTGGGTGTTGGCAAAACAAGGGCGCGTCTTGGGACGCCTGTTTTTATGTGAATTAGTGAGTATGCGTTGAGGCGGTCTGAGGATTTTGAGCCAATGTGGGGTGTTTAATTTTCAATTTTGGTTTTAACATCGTCTTGGCATCGAATATAAGTAGATAATAATTTGGAAATATGCTTTGCAATGACTCAAATAATACGAATAGATTGAACAAATTTGTATGGATTATTAATTGAAGCAATTTCATTGTGCTGAAATCACGAGCTTTTGTTTTAGATTTCAGTTATTTTTTATCATTATATTACGTTTGTGCGTTAAAATAATTACACTGGAAAAAGGTGTGTACAAAGCATGATATATTGAAGAATGTAATATTAGTAAAATACCTAATGTTAAAGTAGAAAGAATAGAAAGATGATTGCCATTATATATAATACTTAAAAAAAATAATATGTAAATAGGGTATACCTTATGTTACATGTGGCACCACCTATCAAAAGCGGTTAAGAACTTCCTGATATATGCCCAGAACATAATAAAAATTGTGTTCAGGTCAATTTGAAATTTCCTCTGGACTGTACGAGTGTTATGTTAGCTTTTTGAACGCTTTTATAAGTTTCCATGTTTGTTTAGACACAAATAAAAATGTTCCAAGTAAGTTTAGGCGAAATCCTTTAGTTCTATCGTAAAGATCAGCTGAAAACCTTCAAACATCACCTTTATTATAAAGATTATATATAGACTACTTGTTTTTACAATATATATATATATATATATATATATATATATATATATATATATATATATATATATATATATATATATATATATATATATATATTGTGGGACAAAGCACGAGGAATAGGGCACGAGTAGAATACCTGGTAAATAATGTGAAAAAATCTCCACTTTCGTAATTCAATATTGACGATCGTGAGTGGGCTTTTGTACACTCGTGCATCTTGATTTGCGATCTTAAAATGAGTTCGTAATCGTCATGTGGATGCTCTAGTGAAGTGTACTTTACAAAGACGCAAGAAAAGTAGTGGATGCGTAAATTTTCGCATGCATTGCTGCAAACAAAAAATTAACATTGAAACTGTACTTACTCTCATTATTCTGAAGCAGTCGAGAATATGCTGCGAATTAAAATATACCGAGGTCGAAAACCCATTTTTGAACATACAAAGAATATGTCAAATCAAGAGAAATATTATTCTTTATCAAACTTTATTTTTGTTTTTAAAATTATTATAAAGTAAATTTGCTTCTTTATACTAAATTCTAAAATTGTTAAACCACTATAATAATATTGTCACACTGAAATAAAATTTTATATTATTATAATAAAATTGTAAAATTGTAAAAATATAATAAAATTTTTAAATGTTTATAAGATTGTAAAATTATTTTCGTACAAGAACTAGATTAAAAATTACGCTGTATTGCAGTGAATACACGGAAATTATATGCTCTTTGCTACTTCTGAAAATAGTTAACATGTTAACTGGGTTTTTCCAAGAGCCTGACAATAAAAAATCAGATGAATGGTTTTCTTACAAAAATATTTACAAAAATCAAGTTCAAAATATTTTCTTTTTACTTTATAAAATTTTTTTATTAGTTCATGAACTAATAAAGACATCTAAACCGCAAAACTGAATTATACCGATGATTTAATACTAATTAAGCCACCTGAAACCTTAAGTATACAACCTTGCCCTTATTTACAATTATTTTAATAAAGTTTAAAAGATAAAAAGATGAAGGTGTAATACCTAGTTCTTTTGTATTTCTAAATATATATGCTACATTTACTATATTTCATTTAAAATTTAATAACGGGCATCAATGCTTTTACATTAGATTCCTATAGGGACACAACTTACTCTCTAGCTAGCATACGTTTCATTACAACGAGACCCTATTTCAAACTTCCAGGCTTTATACCATTGCAAGTAGCGTTGCTTGGATAATGTTGAATATAATTTGTGAGTAAAGCTTAATTAACTCAATTGAAATGAAACTCAACATTATTTCAAATTAAATTCTTTTAAAAATAATATTTATATAAAATATAAAAAATAATTATAATTGAAAATATTTTGATATAATAATAACTTACGCACTATTTAAAAATTGGACTATCCAGAATCCGTTTTGTTATTAAACTTTATCCAAAATGTATAATACATAGGATTAACAATACCTTCGCGATAATTTATCAGCAGTTTCAACTCTGTTTATTCTTTAGCAAACAATGTGCAAAAAACTTTATCTCGTTACGCGAGTAAAAAGCGCTAAAATAAATAAACGAGGCCGCTGCACCGCCATAAGTAGGACACAAAATATCGCAAACTCTCGGGCAACTGCGAAACTTGGCGAGAATATTCCTCCCGAGTACTGCATAAAAAAATTTCTTAAAAACCAAGAGTTACGTACACTTGCATTCCCGGCGATACCCCAACTAAGAAGTAAAGAAAAGAAACTTGCCACTGTGCAACGAGGTAAAATAATTCACGACGGATGCTGCAAATATTGCTCGTTTTGTCTACCACCTTATTTATCTTTCGTTCATCCTTATATTTCATACTAACTATAAATTGTATATAAATTTCTTGTCGATATATTTGTAAAAATTAATTTATTATTTCCTTAATTATATTTCTTTCAATTGTCTTATTTCTTTACAAAAACTATAAATATTTTAGTTATATTTGTACTATCAATCGTTTTAACTAACCATTTTCCCTGTAAACGTCAAATTTGATGTTTTACTTTGGGGAATGCAAGTGATTTATTGCATATTGAAATAAGGTATTAGTTAAAAAGACTTTAAGTCACATCAGTGAAACAATTAGTGGAGGCATTTTTTTATATATATAACTATTAATCATATCACGAATGTAAGAATTCTTGTGTCTTATAAATATTATACTACTCGTATTCTACATTTAATAATAATAATGCGACGTTTGTTACCGATTTACGTCAGATAACATTTCTTTTTTAAATATGCATCTAGATTCAGTCTCTATATCTAATAAATGGTATCTAAAAAAAGTAAATAAATCCAGATTACGAGTGTCTAAAAAATCCAGATAAATGTATTTAAAAAATATATCTGTATACCTCTGTATTTTGATATAACCGAATGTTTATACTCTTGAAAAAGTATGCCTGCGTATCTAGTATCTACGTTTATCTTTCTGACGTAAATAGTTTAGAACTTAGTCTACTTAGCTGTGTAGATATTTTTAAACTTGAATCTTTTCTTTCTAGGAAATATATAACTTCTCATATCTGCAAGATATTTCCCATGACTGTAAATGATGTTGATTCTGTATTATAATGTATTACAGATATATTTCATTATATCCTTCGAGTTTTAATTCTAATTCCACACCCAATTTCCCTTTTTCTTACCTCTCCTCTCTTCCTTACCAACAGCAATAGAAGAAAGCCATCGCGAATAAGTTAGCCAGTGCAGATGCTTAAAGCGACTCACTCGCGAACGTGAATTAAACGCAGCGGCGACGGTGGTGGTGCACTACTCTAAAGGCGCCCGGTTGTATAATGAAACTCTCAGGGGAGAGTAGCGCGACTAGCTCTTCTTGTGCTCGGCAAAAAGGCGATTACGCAGTTGTTGTAGGTCGCGATTTCGCCTTATTAGTATTCGCTATACGCTGCGTGGCTCCGAATTGAAAGTCGTTAGCCGAAATGCTGAATGATAAACTAACGCTTTGCTCGAACGATGAGTTTTTGGTTTACTTTAAAGAGTTATTTAATCTCTCTTAAGTGCTTAGAGAATATCTTATAATATGATTGAATGGTTAGTTTTGAAAAACTAATACGATTTAGAGGGAAAAATGGAATTATTCAACTTTTTCGAAAAAAGGGCTTTCGAAATACCGTCTTAAGTACTTTCTTCTCAGCCCGACAGCGCAAAAATGTTTTCTTTATGGTCGTTATTCAGAAAAAAGTGATGAAAATTAGTTGTGAAAAAGGGCGGTCGGTGGCTGAAGTGGTAAACGCATACCTCTTAAGACAACGGCTACTCAAGGGGCTCCAGTTCAAATCCCCGTCAGTTCGAATTTTTCGAGGACATTTTAAGAAAATGTTTTTCTGGATTTTTTTGCGTCGGAGATCGAGCCAGCAACCCATTGACTGGTTAAGATCAATAATGTCCGTATATGTATTAAAAAAAACATTCTTTCAGAACTTGTTTCAGAGAAATCGTGAAAAATATTTATTTAAGGTATTACTCTAATGGTTTAAAAAAAAATCTGATTTTGTTGACCAATCAACTTGAAACTTTTTCCAATCAATGTTATCACAAAAAAGGTAATTTATACCAATTTTCAAGCAATTTCACCGGATCCCCTTGATTTTATACCACAATTAGTATTAATTTTCTCCAATATTAATGATATTTCAAAATGTAGTTCGCACACACAACATTAAGCTTGGGTACTCAAATAATTTCTATATATTTTAAAAGTACTAACAAACCATACTTATCACTTTATAAAAATAATTTATCATTAAAACACCCAAAAGAAATATGGCTTGATACGTATTGAAAAATGTGTTAAAAAACATTTAAAAATATACAATATTTTTTATATATACTATAATCCATGGATGTATACCTACATGAAAAGTGATAACTTTTATTCACAACATAGTAACCGATATTTATTGAAAGTTCAAAAGGATTCGTTAAAACCTCATGCGCATACAACTTTTTAAAGTTCGAAAAATTAGTTTGGAGAAAAACACGTTAAAGATTACTTTTGTATATTATCTAATGTAAATTGTTTTACTTGAGAGCATATAATTTTGTTAAAAAATGGAGTTGTGTCATCTGACACATTGTAAAACATTCTTATAATTACAAAGATTAAGAAAATACAATAAAATAAAAAATCATATTTTTGTCCATACACACCAGAGTCCTACCTTAATATTGTACTATATTCATTACAATACAAATATTCATTACTATATTTATTATATACGCTATTCTACGAATTTACGAATCGTTGTCTTCGTTCGTCGCTTTCACCTGATTCGTAATGGATGTCCTGATAGACCTGATGTACAGCTACATTATCATCGTCGTTAGATGTATCAAAATTTCTAGATTCAACATTGCAGCAAGATTTACCGTGACAAATTTTACAAATATTTGTACATTTTAAACCATGTTTTTTACAACTGCAAGTCCTTGTTTTTCATTCGTTTTCTCGGAAACAAGTTGTTGTGGAGTAATATCTTTTTTTTTAAATGTATCAAAAATAGCTCTCTTTTCAATTGTACACATTATTTTCAACACTACATTCCATTAAAAAGATATATAGAGAGTCGTGAGACGCATATGACTACTATGTTTTGGATGTTAAACCCTATCACTAAATGATATGAAACAGCGGATATACAATAACGCCATATTCTCCTGTTTGTACCTATACAATTCGACTGGACTAATTCATTTTTGCGCTTTCAATACTGCGCAGAATAATGTTTACTCTAAGATGAACATTTCTAGAGTTATAGCTGTTATTCAGGAAACTTAAGTGAATTTGGATTTAATAAACCTGATCAATTGACTACAATATATGTTTCTTCGATACTTACCAGTAGATGGTTAAGTAAATATATTACTTGCAAAAAAGTAATTTTTCACTCCAAGGACTTTAGAAAAAGTGCGATGAGTTGTACTTTAAAAATACTGATACAATCATAAAATGGAAAAAGTCAAAGAAAAAATCGTTATGGAACTTCATGAATTTAGATGGAAAATATGTTTCCGATGCAGTAGAAAATGTCAATATCCAGTCAGACTGAACTCATGCAATTTATATAACATCACAACATTCGACGGATAATAACGATTTTTATTTTCTCATTGTTTAATACTATATTTTACGTCGTACGAAATATAATCTCATGTTAAAAAAAATAAATTATGACATATAAGTGTATAATAATTTTAGAAACCCTAACAACGCCGATTTAAATTTTCCGACTAATATCTCTCTAAAAGACAACAAGCATAATAACACAACAAACATTAACAAATAGCAAGACTATAGCATACACTGTCTCTCATCTAGGATGCTGCTACTCCTGCATGTAATACATGCATGCATACTTTAACGCGCAAACAGAAATGCAGAAGCACATAAACACTGCACGCATGCACGAGCACCCATTCGCGCTCTCTGGCTGATTATAGATTTGGCTTCCTGCGGTATACATGTAAATTCTGCATTACCCATTAACCGGCGTGCTTACAGGCCCCACTGAGTATGCAATCTAAAAGCCAGGACGTTGTTGCGCTAGCTAACAGTAAATTAAAGGCGAGCTGCATTTTAAAAGTGAACAACGATAGAGTAGAGCAGTAGAATATTATTATTACTGTTATATTCGCTATGTACCCATTTACGACAATAAATTAAAGTTATTCTTATTATTGTAATCTTATTGGAAGTTTCAAAACAATTGTTATTTTTATATGTTAGTTAATAAAACTAATAAAAATAAAATAAAGGAATTTTTTTAGTTACACTACAGTAAAAATACTTTATTCAAATTACACATATATTTAAATATTATTATCATTTAGAGTCAGCGATATTTTTACATTATAATTTGTTTTTGTTCGACTTGTAGCCTTAACAAAGGGGCCGCTTTATTACGTTCGAAACGACGACAACAATATATTAATTATTTGACTCGATATCCAACGTTTCTTTAACTCATCTAAATGATTTTACTTATACCACAATGTGAAAATTAATTATTATTTTTTCATGTTCATAAGTTTCTTTTTAATTTTGAAATGCACCTTATTAATGTTTAAACTTTTCCGTGAGTTGAAGTGTTTGATAAATTCATTCGAAACTTAGAGAATAAATTAGAATCGTTTTTTGTATTATATATTCAACTATTATAATTGTAAACATCTTACAAATAATAAAACATGATTTATCATAATTCTTTTTTACTTTAAAAAAACATTCATACATGCAGTTTTAAAAATCAGAACAATTGCACCAAAAAAGGTTTTTAAATTCAAAGTCTTTATTGTGTCTTTACATTAAGCATTTTTTATCTTGTTTCTTGAAAGGATTGACTCAAAGAACGTGTAGTAGAAAGCTTGTTTTTGCTAATAATTAATACCTTAGTCTAAATTACTAGAAAGAAATTCAGAAAATTAATTGTAAATTTGTGAATACGGCAGTAAAAAATAGTTGTGAAAATCACATAATATAATCTTAAAGGATTTTCAAACAGTCTAATGGTGTGAAATACACTTTGTCCTCCAAAAAAGGTTATCAAATAGCAGAAAGGATCTGAAACATTAAAAGTCTAACCGCGCAATTGAAAACCTAAGTTAACTAGTCTAGAAAGACCCTTCGACAAGATAAACTAAAGTATCAGCGTGTCACGTCGCGAATCAATAAGATCGCGATAATGCAGTGGCACACTGTAATGCTGCTCCATTGTTCAACGCTAGCGGCGCGTGAATGCAATCCAACGTAATTATTGTCAAACGACGATTGGAAAACGACGCCGAAGGCGACGCGGACCGCACGTCGATGCACTTTCTTGTGCTCGCATCGACTGCAAACGCGCATCTTTGCCCTTATTCTTACTGCTGTATCAAGAACCTTATAGTATGAAAAAATACGTTCGTTTCTATCTTGAATGTGTAATACAATTGCTCTAATAGGCTGGATGCACGTAGACTTCAGCGCTCCTAAAATCAATAAAACAGAATATTCATAGAACATTTACAAAACAATAAAATATTATGAATCTACCCATGATATTTTTCATTTAATTGCTTTCACAGAACATAAAACACGATAGCATAAAATGTAAAGTTTCGTGAAAGTCACCCTTATACAAATGCTCGCGGGGAGTGCACACTAATGCTGCGCAGGGGTGGCGCTCGCGGAAATCGCGCTCCACGCCGTGGAGCAGCGAATCAAACTTGACAATGGCTGCTGTGACAAGGCCGCGCGCCAAAGCGGATAGAGGGAATAACAAGAAGAAAGAAGAGGACGGAGAAGGAGATGTGCAGGCTGACAAAAGAGCGAGGGAAAGAACCGAGGAGGGGGTAAAATGCAGTAATAGAATTTCGTAGATTTAATTAAAATAAGGGAAAATGAGTCCGGCTAATGATATTTTCGAGAGTTTCGAAGAGTTCTTCAAATATTGCGCATTGCATTTATATTAATGAAGTAAGTTATGCAATCTTTTTAGTATTTAAAGTTTATAATACGATCTTTTGATAGCACTACTAATATTATATGGGAGATTATCAAAAAATGTAGACTTGTATGTCGTGTAAGTTTTATTGATCTTTAGAACATAAAATATGAATCACCCCAAGAACAAAATAATTTTCAAAGTATTAAGAGTTTGATTAATAATCGCGAATGAATCACGTTTTTAAATGGCATTATTATAACCAAACATAAGAATTATCATTATCGTGCAATAATTACCAAACTTTTATGGAAGATCTTTGTTTGTATATAATTTTTCAGTATTATAATAAATATCACGAAAACCAACATTTATATGCGAATTATGTGAGATTATTTGATTCGTTGTTTACAATCGCTCATATATATTAATACTAAATTAATCATTTATCATTAAAAGATTTATCATTCAGTACAGGAACACATTTGCAACAGCATACAAATATTTTCTACAATCCTTCTTAACACGAACAATTTGGACACGATCACATTCGTCCTGTGAAACAAATTAAATCCCCAAGTACAAGCTGAAATAACATAGAAGAGAGATAGAGAGAGAGAGAGAGGTAGAGAGAGAGAGAGAGAGAAATAGAGAGAGTGAAAGAGAGAGAGAGAGACAGAGAGTGAGAGAGAGAGAGAGATAAAGAGTGAGAGATGCGTGACAAAAGGACAAGTTAAGAACACAGGACAAGCTGCAGTAGCGGCGCAGAGAAAGACGAGCTCGCGAAAGCCGGGACAATGCTTCGAACAATGTCTGGAGATGGAGCTAGAGCGAACGAGAGTGAGAGAGAGAGAGAGAGAGAGAGAGAGAGAGAGAGAGAGCGTTATAGAGGTACAGCGCGCGTCGCGGCCTTAATACGACGTAAGAGTGTACCAGCAGTAGTAGCATCAACAGCCCTGGCAAAATGCGTATAGAGCGCGGAGATTTTCGCAGTCATTTAAACCCTTGCGCACCGAGTTTTGCAATTAGCTGTAAATACGAGAGTTTTCTCGAAAGAAGGAGCCGTATAACCGTTATTGCGAGAGTCCTCGGGGTTCTCTCGTAGGCTAGCGAAGCACGTGATTTCGGTCATTTTGGGGGACGACGATGGTGATGGCGTGGAGTTCTGCAGAGATTCGTTAAAGTACGGAATTCTTATTATTATAAAACGTAAAGTGAATTCTACGAAATATTTTATGGGCAATTTTAAAATATTGTCAATTAATTAAAAAAAAAATTTGAGTTTTTCGTTAAAAGAAATAGTTGATGGAGTAAAGAAAGTTCGAAAGTGATATGCCTTTTTGCAGATCGATAATTAAGTAACCACCATAGAAAATGTTAAATAATGTACAATTCTTTCAAAATTGTATTTTATTCTTTTTATACCTGAAGCCTTTAAGGATTAAAAAGCAATTGAATATATTCTTACAAATGTTTAATGCAATACTGCAAATAAACATTTTTTTATAATTAATAAACATTTATTGGCTAAAAGCAATTTTATTTTCCAAACATATAATTACTAAGTAAACTGAAATTAATATTAGTTTCAAATAAATGCCTTCTGACAATACTAAAAAAATATTTATTTGAAGTTCTATTATTTTACTTTGTTCAGTGAATCAAGAAATAAATTATAAAAATTAGAGATAACAAATTATTATTAAAATGAAAATATAAATAATATATAATTACATTTTCTATATTATAAAAGTATTTTTATGATACGTCGCGTACGAAAATTTAATATGGATCTTTAATTCTGCATATTTTCGCAGCGTAAACTCGTCCATCAATCATGTTATGTTTCAAGTGACTTCAAGTGCAGCAATTTCTTTGCTTCAAAGAGGGAATTCAGGCAAAATAATTTGAAAATTAAAGTGGATATGACACTTTTGTTGAAGGTTGTAGTGAGAAATTTAAAGAGGCTCTCTGCGGGCTTTTATGGGCACTGGATTGGTGCCAAGTGCTACACTCTTCTATTCTTTTTCGACCATCGTCGAGAAGATTAAGATTTTAAAGTTTCCAGTCAGAATCAAAACTTTGCATTTTAGTTGAGTAAACTTACATTATATTTAATTTAAATAAATGAATTAAAATAATACTAATTATGCGATGAATAATATTTTCTTTAATAACAATAACGGAACTCTGTAAAGTTTTAATAATTTGTTTTTCTGCGTTCGTAAAATTATTGTTTAAATAATAACGTTGTGGTAATAAAATGAATAATATATTTGCCAAAATTTACCTAGATTCAAATTCTTTATAATAAATCATAAATGATAATCCAGATTTGTTGGATTCAATATTAATTTACAATAAATATTAGTTTAATTATGGTGCGATGATCATCTGAACATTTTTCTTCAAACATTTATAAATTTACAAAATATTACATATTATCACGAACGAAAAATTCGCCTTTTAATCTTCGAAAAATAAAAGAAAACCGTACCACAGAATCCTCTTTTTTAAACTCGACAATTCATATTGGTCGTTAACACACCCCGCGCGTTTATCTCGAAAATTATGCAGAGTTCAGTGCCGGAGCAGCGAAGCAAAAAATGTTCTCTCTCTCTCTCTCTCTCTCTCTCTCTCTATTTCTCTCTTTCTCTCTCTCTCTCTCTCTCTCTCTCTCTCTCTCTCTCTCTCTCTCTCTCTCTCTCTCGAAATAATGAAGTCCCGCAGAATATAGCGTCATAGAACTGGCAGCGTTTGTTACCCCAGCGATACAACCGCCGCCACCGCTAACAAGCAGCTGCCGCTTCGGCTTCTCGTTCGGCTATACGGCCATCATATGCGCGAGAGAGTATTGGACGAACTCTGCGCGCATGTGCGTATACGAGTATATACGCGGAACAGCAGCATCTGCCAGTCAAATTAAATTATCGTAACGATCGGGCGCCGCAGCCCGCCGCTTCGCCGATAAAAATATTGCGCACCGATAATCGTAAGCGAGTTATACGCGCTCGGGTGTGGGCTATATCCAACGTAATGGAGATTATTTTAGATACTTTTTTCGTAGCCACTTGCCGAGGATCGATTGAAACTATTGACGGCTGCTGCGGAAAGGATTTTCAGAGACTGTTTTTTTCTTTTTGAGGGGATTTTTTTTTTGCTGTGGAGTGGGAGATGCGCTGCGAGATTTTAGTTCCGATGTAGCTGGTCGATGCATCGCGCCGCTTGACATTTGTTCATGGATTTGACGTTGAAGAGACGTATGAAATTGATTAGAAAAAAGTAATATGGAGAAAAAGTGGAACGGGCGAGATAGCGGAAAGTTGTGTAATTTTTTTTAGTGAATATCTATGGTGTTTAATAAATAGAAATTGATGAAACTCAAACTATCAAAAGAATATATGTATATTGCAATATCAAGATCAAAATACGAATTCTTTATATTGCTGCGCTGAGGCTCAATATTTGCTTGGATAAATATTGACTATTTCTTTTACTATTCAAATAGCAAACAACTAAATTAAAATGAATTAACTACATCCACCTATTCGATCAATAATATTAACTCAAATTTTCCAATAGACCTCAAACATAACGCATTACGTTGATTCTCTTCGTCAGTACGAGATAATAATATAAGCGGTAGGATAACAATAAAGTACTACTATATTAATTTATAGTATTATAATAGTGAACGCAACCTCCAGCAATGCTTCCAATACTACGTGCACTGAGAGAAAAGTTTTTTTACTACAGAAATATCCTTCGGTTTTTAGTCCACTTTAAACTGTAATGCCAGTTATGATGTGTACGTACTTTATATATTACACTGGCTAAATGTAGAACGGGAGAAGGCGGATGTATCATGATTATAAGGAATTAATGCTAATGCATTCAGGCAACTTAAAGTACCTCTACAAAGTTCACCCAAACTTTAACCTTGGATAAGCAGTAAGCATTAAACAATAAACATACGAGCGACTAAATTTGTGTATTTATGAAGTTCAACTGAAATACACGCGTCTTAATTGTTAATAAATATTTCATGGTCTGCTAAAGTAAAATTAGATATTTTTTTGTTCATTGGAGTAGAATTTTAAAACGCACGCATTAAAAGTATTCGGCAATAATTATATAAGATCATAACAACTGTTTAATTTGCTGTTCACCTCCATCATTATGTTTTAGGAATTCAAACTGCCATGTACTAACTGCAAAGAAAAATGCATGAACTGAAAATAAATATTCACTTGTCCGTATTCATAAAGCCCTGCACATCAACAGACAATGCACGGAACTCGTATAACAAAAATACTTCATTCAGTGTGTACCTCTTTCTAATATCATAAATCTCGTCCATAATCATGCTCAGTAGTTTCGAGATTTAAAATGTCAGTTGGCCGATGCAAAGCAGTAATGAAAATTTCTTCTTCGTGAATTAATATATAAAAGGTGAATTGAAATACTTATTACACAAAAAAATTCTGTATATTTCACAGTTTTCTCGCAAAGTTAATAACTTTGCCACCTCATTATTCCTTCATCCGTTGTGTATGTATCTGCTTTGTATCTATTTTGCTTCATCCATTATACTTGTAATCCCAATACCTCTAAGTAGCTGCCTCATCACATCACATCACATCGCATCGCCGCACCGAATTCCACCAAAGCCTACGATGCGTACCGCTGTATACCTCGGCCGGAAAATCGCTAAGTACGTCCGATACGCACATACGCGCGTGCGAGGCTTATGCTCTCCGCGGTAACATTGCGTTATTAGAGGCATCACGAAGCGCCGCTGCAGCGTCGGAGGCGGAGGTAGAGGCAGAGAAGGCCACTACAAAACCAGACTAATATGCTCGAGATGCAAATTGTCAATCGCGTTATGGCGGTGGCGCGCTGATGCACGCAGGTAGCTTCAGCGGCTCGCGCTGCATAATTGGCCTAATTGCGGGCTTGTTTGTGCTCCGATGGTCGGCCCTGCTTGCTGCACTCGTCGATCTGTGCCAAAGTCAGCGTCTTAAAGCCGTGGTTCCGGTCTTTTGCTCCTTTGTACTGTAGCTCGGCTTTGGGGAGCGTGATGTTCGGAGGATATAACTCGAGAAGGAACTCCGTGTGTGTGTGTGTGTGTGTGCGTGTGTGTGTTTATGTGTGTGTGTGTATGTGAGTGTGTGTGTGTGTGCGTGCGTGCGTGTATGTGTGTGCGTGCGTGCATGCGTATGTGTGTGTGCGTGTGTGTATGTGTGTATGTGTTTGTGAGTATGCGTGCGTGCGTGATCCTAACATATTTTAGAATATAGATCAAAGGTTACCGTCGATTAAAAATTACCATTGTTTAAATCTCGTTTCGATATGTATTTTAAAACAATGTAACCCCTCTAAGTGTGGGAGAAGTTATAATAAATAATATCTATGGATTAATGCCATTTAAAGCAATCTATACCGTCTAACCATGCTCGAAAATTTCTACTTATTGTCCGACTTTTTTATCACGTTTTTCTGAACTTTCCCCACAGTTTAGAGGGTTTATTTAATTTTTAAATTCATGTCGTGATAAGCTTTGAACAATGGTATTGATTTTATACGTTCTCCTTTAACAGATCGGATATTATAAATTCATGGACATCCTCCTTTAACCCATTGACTGCAGCTCTATGTTCCCACCGTGGGAAAATTCTTTTCTTTTTATCTGTTTTATCAGGATTTGGTACGTAACGAAGAAATATTAAGCTATAAAATGCTTAGAGTCATTGTAAATAACAAAAACGCAATGGCCAATATATCGGCCAAATGCAGTGAACGGCCTCCAGTTTTTACATTTTTATTATTATTATTTATTAATTCTATTTATTATTTTTGTATATCCGTCAAATATTCAATTTCCGAGTCATTCCCATCACCTATTCGTAATAGTGATTCTTCTACTAATGCCTCATTCTTCTTCCGAAGCCTTGCACTTCGCCGCATCCTTAAATATAAAAATCATTTTACCTTGAGGGCATTCACTTAATTTGTCCAATATATTGTACACTTTTTCAATCCGGCTTATGAATTTTTTTATCGCGAAAACTTCACTTGTATGTTGGGGAATATATTAAATATGATACTAGAATATAAAATAAATGCTTCTTCCCCGGTAGAAAATTAATCTAGAACTATGTAGATCTATCTAGTTTGCCAAGGAAATAATCGAGGGCCTCGATAAAACTAGATAATTTTCTACCAGGGTTACCTCAAAATATTTAAAAATGAGCTTCCAGTGATATATATTGTATGAGAGAAACGGAACAGTTTTTTTTCTAACCAATACGCCTGAGAATCATAAGCTTATACAAAGTTTATTTTGTAATCTGTGCTAAAATCACGTCATTTCTCGTTTGTTTCGACATTTTTCAAATATACCATGCGATTACGATCGTTATTACGTAGTATCCCATGACGCCATATAAATCTTATCGTAATTTTTAATCAAGCATATAGCTTTTGATCAAACTATCCTCAAGACGCTGCGACAACTGAAATTAAAAGTCTTAATGTCAGCTTTCTCTTTAACTTATACACAGATGCCTATGATGCATGTATAATGCCTGAAGTAATTTACATCACTCTATCATAGTACTAGGTTATTGTAGATGGAAAAAACTAAAGAAATTCAGTTATGCTATAAGTTCAATATACAGAACCAGACCAAGTGCTTTGTTTTGCCGAATTCTTCATATATTTTCCTGAAAGTTAGAGCTCAAAAGATGCGGATAATCAAAAGTGATAATGGTGCCAACTTGACGCTTTTTGAAAGAAGACGTAATTTTATAGACCTAGCTTTAACTCAGGTCTTGATTAATGAATTTTAGCGAATCAAAGAGAGATTTAAGGTATTTTCAAAAGAAAGAAATTTAAACCTTTTACACCTAAAACCTTTAAAAAGCTTAAGAATGACAAGCGGTCAAACATAACCTGAAAAACATAATTTTAAAGTTTACGCTTAGCTTTAGAGAGATAGATATTTAAACTCTAATAGATTCGAAATATTATTCTCTCAAAGTTAAAAATAGGATAAAAAAAATCTTTTTTAAAATAAAAATCATATATTACTAGAAGTACTAGATGTTCTAATGCAAGCTCAGCAGGATTATAGTTACTAAGAATATTTGAATATTCATACTAAATCAAGAGTAGTATTTACTAATTTTTTTAACTAAACATGAAATGTTAAGAAATAAATGTTAAGAATTAAAAGTTATAAATAAAAATCATGGAAAGCAGAAACTTTAAAATATTTGTGTTTTGAAATTATAAAATTCTAATAATTAATAATTATTGTTACGGAAACGTTTAATTTATTATTGTATTATTTTAGATAATTAAGTAACCATAACCAGTCTCGTATTTTTCAATAAATATACTATTCTACAATTATCATCTCACCTATAAAATTAATATTCCCGAGTATTACTACAAACTTGATACTCGCAAACGAAACTACAGTACACGCATGTTCATTTAAACAATCATTCATCGCACTTTGAAATCGTTACAGCAGCCACAGTTCTCTTGACAATTAGAATTGATGAGGCAGATTGTATGTACATTTTTAAATCCCACGTCCGCGCGAATGCTCTAATTCCGAGCTCGCACCAGTCACGTATACAAAAGCCGGCGCAAAACGGCGCGAACGGCAGCGCGCGGCCAACCATTGAGAATCATTATCGAAGATAAGCTTAGATTTTCGCTGGCCGGGACGATGAATAACGCATGAATCATATTGAATAATTCGATTCTCGACAGTGACTAAGTGCGTAATGAATGATAATACCGGGGGTGGGGGGCGCAAATGCGACGCTTATACGTCTGCATTAACCGTCGTTAATATACATATTTATACGCGTAACGCACCGGAATATTTGAATTTCCCGAGCGGGATTTACAATATGTACTAGGTTATAAATTAAAGTTATTCGTAGAGTAAGTAGAATTATCGCTGTATTATGGTAAATGAGGGTTTTATGCTTATTAAGTGTATTTTCATTTTTAAGTTTATACTTGTTAATGAAAGGTGTTACATTGTTTGCATGATACCAGGAATACTCAAACAGTTTACAGAATTTAATAGTAAATTTGAAGCAGTATTATTCTTTTGTATGTATTGTCTTAATGATAATGGATGATATTTATAAGGCTTGAATAATTATATAAAATCATCTAGGTTTATTATTCGTATGGTTTTTTAGTTCTATTTAAACTTTCTATAATTTAATTTAAAGAAAACAAGCTTTTTAGTTACAAATTTTATTAGTATATGCAGTGAGAATATATCGATTGGCCACAGTTACTAAACACTCAATCCATTATAGTGCTTTCATAGTAGCGACGACAAACTAAATTTTTAATTTATTTCTGCATATTGGCGAGGTTGCGCAAGCAGAGTTCGTAAGTTTTCAGAGAGCGCTATAATTGCAATAAAAAATTTGGATTATCGTAGAGCCAATGAAAGTAGCGGTCACAAATTCATGCCCTCGAGTTTAAAAGGACACCAGGAGTATTTTCAAAACGGTCAAAGCTTACGGGAGTAAGCTAGTGGATTCTGCCAACTGAAGAAGTATCTCTAGCATTGAAGAGAATAAACAACATAGCCTGCAGTTATATCTTTTGTTGCCTCGGAGGAAAGCGGACAACTTTCGGCTCTGAGTCTGCGAGCGGAATCTACGAAAGTTATGTTTATTAATATTAGAGATACTTCTTCTGTTGGCAGAGTCGCATGAAGTTTGCGCCCGGCGCTCACAGCGCGCGTGTGTAACGTTGCGGCTTTCTGATGTACTAAATATAAAGGTTGAATATAACCGCAAGATTTGAATGTATAAAATGTACATTTAGTTAATGATTTTAACAAATAAATAATAGAATAATAATATATTATGGTCCGTAGTCGAACGGATATTGAAATATCCTCCCGACTCGCGAAAAGAGGTGAAAGTAAACTAATAAATAAGTGATAATGCAAGAATTAAAGTGTGGTAAACGAATGTTTAAGTATATTATATAGAGCTTCATGTACAAAAATGCTTAAAGTCTAAAAGAGTAGTTGTTCGCACGGAGGTCAGAGCGGTTCTGTCTGTCGCCTCATGTTCCGCAGGCATCGGACCTTCTACGTTCCAGGTATGGCACATGTGCGGAGCCTGTCGTTTTATTCTGGTGGCCAACAGAGAAGAGCGGCGATAGGAGGGCTACTGCGCCGAGGTAGACTTGTGGGGCTGCTCCTCTCGCTAATCCTCTGTCGCTCGACGGCAGGGTTTTTTTCAGTTTTTCTCTGGGCAGCTGACTGAGTTTTCTCGCCTCCTATTCTTTATGAACCAGCCTTATTCGAGTGAACATTACTACTATGGACTATCCCTATTTTGTATACGTTTTAATACACCAAGTTATTCTTAATTCTGAATACGCTTTTGGATAGCCTTTGAATATTGTAGACTATTAAGCTTGCATTATATTTAACATCTTATTAAACGTGATTTTAAACTTCGTGCAGTGTTATCGATAATTGCGAGAAACGACAAGGGACTTTCAGCATACGTCACGCGCGGCAATACAACCAAATAGCTCCATCGCGCCTTGTGCGTGCGCTATATTTGAACGTCGAAAAGCGCCAATGGATATATCTTGTTTGCTAAGTGAAACCGTGTGTATTAGATTCTGAAAACACTTTTACGTGTACTTCGCAGCTTGAGTTCGCAATATGCTGCATGAACTTTATTTACTTGCATAATTGAATGAAACTCCGGTATTTCCCATTCGTTTTCAAAAGTGTCGCAAATTATACACGTAAGGCTAACGCTTCATGTGGGTGTACAGTTGCATTCAAGCTAATCTTTATAGGTGTAACTTATACATTCAACGCCAGTGCGAAGCTAAAAGTTTGCCTGCGGTTTGAAAGAACGCCTAGTATGTTTTGACACTCGAGGGCGTGAATTTGTGGCGGTTACTTTCATTGGCTCTACGACAATCCAAATTTTTTATTGCAATTATAGCGCACTCTCAAAAATTACTATTAAGTTGTTAATTTTTTAATTTTACTATTTTATATTTATACTAAACAAATGCGTTTAGCAAAACAATTATTTGTTATAGGGACTTTATAATGGTAAAACAAAATATTCTTTTTATCGTATATTTATTGTTTATCCAAGCTCGAAGTTTAAGTGAACTTTGCAGAGGTAATTTAATACTTGTGCGCATTAGACCTGGCTCGCTATAATCAGGATGCATCGATTCATCCCTCCTACATTTGGAGAATGTAGTAGGTGAAGTTCATATGCAACATAACTGACTTTATATTTTTAAGTGGAATTCGAATCACCGGAACCATGGTAACAAATATATGAAAAAATCATGTGTTCGGACTCTCCAAGGTATAAAACATGTTTATACGTTAAAAAAACACAAAAAGAAATTCTTACCATCACAAAACCAATAGCATTTGTCAAAGAATCTTAAAAAGTTCTAGTTTTTATATAAGGCTCCTGAAAGAAGTATTTTTCTTTTAAACCTGAATGGTGTTATTCTTTGCAAGGAACGTGAATATTGCCGAGTTGTAAAAGTAATGTATTTTAAGTTTGAATTTTCAATATTCCATTCTACGGTTTTGTAGTCTTATATCTGAAATAAAAGCGGAATCAGAATTTCTAAGCTGTATAAATCCGGATTAAAACGCAGAACCGCCTGACCAAGCTCATACATTACTACTTAGTTCCGGCGTACAACGCACAGACTCCACGATGCCGCATTGTTCTATTAAACAGCCTCGGTATTTACAACTTATCCGCGAGCTACCCCGACCCAGATCGTTTCCTTTTTCTACCCTACAATCCTCCCTTATTCGGATAAGGTGACGCTAATATGGTTCATTTTTTAATATTTATCAAAAATTTACTAAATAATTGCTAATATCAAATATAAAATAGTACTAAACAATATCTGAACATATCGACTTCAGTGAATATATAGTTTCGTATAGATTTATTCATTTGTGCCACATACCCCCTTTGTTAGCTCTAATTATGCTTGAAAATTATTTCTAACCACCAACTACTATAAAATATAATATTAGAATAATACAAAATTTGTGAAAGTTATTGATTATTTTAAACTGCACTTTTAATACTTTATGCAAGAATTTCTAACTCAAGTTGAGAACTAGGTTATGTAGAAATATTTAATAAAAATCAAATATTTAAGTGGTTTATAAGAGTTTTGAATGAACGGTAGGGTAAGTGTATATATTATTGCAGAGTTTTCGGTTAGGGTTAGTTTAGCGTAGAAAATATCGTGCGTCCGAACAAATAAAGACGTGATTCTTTTTCTGTATCAAATCTAACCATTTGAAGAATTTATTCATAAAAGGAGAAGGACTCCAAACATTGTATTTTTTTAATAATTGCTTTAGAAATATTTACTGTTGCTAGTTTGTATTACTGTTGCTCGGCATATAGTACTGCGCGCCGATTACTGTGTATACAATACAAAGGTTATATCCGCAGTCATACAAGCATAAGCATGGCATGTATTACTGCAGTCGACTTTCTTGGTTTTACAAGTATATATAAAAAAATAGGTTTTTTATTGCTTAAACACGCATATTCTTAAAAGTTACAGCAAAAATAAATATTTTATAAAGGAGTAATTACTAAATTGTAGTATTTTGTCGACTTTCCAGAATTCACAGTAATCGGGGCATCCTCAGTAATACCCAGTTTTATCCTATAATAAAAATCACAAATTACACGATTTTTATCGTGAATTTATTAAATATTTACAGCTGTTACCCACTGAAAAATAATAATTCTGTCTGTAATGTACCACTGTACCATCATTATTGTGGCTCCTATTTTTGATAATTTTGTAATTTTTATATGGGTGATTTTCAGTAAACTGTCAAATTTCATGTCCGATGTATTTATCAGTTATGTTTAATATTTTACGTATTTACTATGTTAAATACTAAGTTGAGCACAAAAAAGTTTGTATGCCTTAGTAAATTAATCAAATATGACTAACATATCACCTCCGTGATGTGCCCTTCCTGTAAAATTCGTAATAAAGGGTTAGTTTTATGTATGTATAAGTAAATAATTATTATTTTAATCAGTATATTTTTAAACTACGGATATATAACTACAACATAAAAGTTGAATATAACATTCTAATATATTAAATTTTATTCTCAGTAGTATTTTGTAAAAATTTAAATTATTTAAAAATTTAACGAATAAAGGAGAGTGCCTGTAGCGGAATCCTCGAGGGAACGTATGAGATCGATAACATTGTGTAAATTTGCAATATGGTGTTGCATACTCGTTGTGGTATATATTTGTAAAAATGGACTCAATGATTCGCTGCGAGTTAACCAATTTATTAATTTCGCCTACGTTTCGAATCCCTTTTAATAGATTTCTTATCAAGGCTATAAATAAATATACAATATTTACAATAGTCATAAAAACATAAAAAATTACAAAAACAGCTAATAAAAGTGATGTGCAAAGTTTGACCTACCATATCTAAAGAACGGCTAGTTACTGTGTGGCTTATTATTAATACTGCTACAAGCGATATAATTGCTGTGAGACAGTAACAAACAGTTACACAATTGGCAACTAAAAGGGAATAGGTTTTCAAGTAAAGTCCACAATTATTACTAACAGCAATATTATTATTATAATTATTATTGTAAAACTTACGTGTGTCTAACTAATAATGTAACAAACATCCGCGAGTGGCATTGAATCGGCAGGCGATGGAAAGCCCGATCTTGGTGTTTCACCACTCGAAGGTGGACCAACAGTGAAGTAGTGAGTTTGCGGGAAGCAAGACAATACGTCAAAATTAGGAAAACCGTGGAGAAGGGGGAAACAATCAAAAGGAGAGGGAATCAACTGTAAGTGTTCGTGTTTGTGCGACATGCACACCCATGACGGTAAGATTCAGCGCTCACGAGTATACTACTGAGCTCGTGCACCAACACATACATATGTGCGTACCTGTAGGCACACACACTTAATAAATACATCGTGTCGCGGGGGTTCCTCTTAGGAAGACCAACCAAGAGCAAGTTCATCGCTCGCAGCAGTGCAACACCTTCTCCCATGTAACACAATCCTAATATGACACCACGTGTCACTAACAGAGGTTAATAAACAAAATAGGGGTTGTAACGTGTAAAATCAATAAAAATTACAATTTATGTTTTTTCAATAAATAAATTAATAGAGTATTTATATAAATTAATTAAATTTCTAGTATCTTCAATCCTATTCATCGTATTATCATTATAAAAAATATTGAGGACTTCTGAAAATTGTCTTTTTCTGCTATTGTTTTCTATGTATTTATATAAATACTCTATTAATTTATTGAAAAAACATAAATTGTCTCACAGCAATTATATCGCTTGTAGCAGTATTAATAATATGCCACACAGTAACTAGCCGTTCTTTAGATATAGTAGGTCAAACTTTGCTCATCACTTTTATTAGCTGCTTTTGTAATTGTTTATGTTTTAATGACTATTGTAAATATTGTATATTTTTTTTATAGCCTTGATAAGGCATCTATTAAAAGGGATTCGAAACGTAGCCGAAATTAATAAATTGGTTAACTTGCAGCGAATTGTTGAGTCCATTTTTACAAACATTGTTTAAAGCTCGTTTAGAAATTAATTTTATAAAAATACTACCCTTAAGTGCAGGGAAAGCTGAAAAAATAATTATATGTATGGATTTGTCCCATTTAAGGTAATGGGAAAGTCTAACCATACTCGGGAATTTCTACTTATTTTTACGAATTTTCACTGCGTTTTCCTCTACTTTTTCACCACTTACAGGGTCCATTCTTTTTCTAAAATTCGTGTGTTGATGAGCTCTAAACAATGGTATTACTTTTATATGATCCTCTTCTACAGCTTAATTATTATAAATCTATGGGCATCCTCCTTTAAACTTTGATATACAGCACCACCTAGCGTCGTTATTTCAAATTAGAAACATATGTATGGATAATCGAAACAATTCCAGACGCGGACAGTTGAACCTTTTTTGGGATTAAAACAATTCTTTATGAAAATAAGGAAGGTACGAATGTTCCAGTCACTTACATGGTATTGAAATCTACGGTTAGTTCAAAGCTTTACGGTTTGAAAAGTATTTGTCTTAGTTCTTACTATATTAAAAGTAAATATGAGTGGAAAACGGATGGTATAATTAGGTTGTTAAACAAGAACAGTTTAAATACAAAATGTCTCCTCTGTAGCAATGTCACCTCCGTGGTAAAAATAAATTTTCCCATGCTAAATCCCATAAGAATTTAATTTCATAGCTGAAAGTTTTCCTATCATAATTACGTACTTTAAGAATGTTTTTTCTTGCAACGTAATACAATGATATACCTTCTTAAACAAATTTAAAATTTGAGAAATTTTGGAACCGCAAATTTGAAAGTTTACTGAAAATCACCCATATGCAGATTTTAAAAGTTTTGCATTTTTTATGTGGGTAAGTTTCCCTGAAATCTTTCAAGGAACAGAATGAGATCTACTCAACATATTTCAACATCAAATCTTTTTATAATAAATTGACATGATATTTATATTTGCAATATCAACATTTTTATATAAACAATGTTTCTCTGTTACCTGAAGTACCATTCTCTCAAATTACATAATTCCTTATATTGCAATGTGTAAACAAATTATTATGAAAATTTTTATATTTTTAAGCTCGCTTCTATGAGAAAGAGCACGGTTGCGTCAACCAAGCCACTGAGCAGCAATAGCCGCTTCCGTCCCATAGATTCCCCCTGCTAAACATGAAAAAGCAGAGCGCGCGTTTGCGCAGAAAGAAAGGCAAAAGACCGCCCGTATTTAAAAACACTCGGGGCATTGCTATACCGCTTCTCCTGCCGGGCCCGCAGGAAACGCGAATGAATAAATGCATATAAGCGCGGAAATTTACATTTGTCTGACTCGCGCGAGCTGCAGCGGAGAAAAGCCATGTATACATAGCGAGGGTGCTCTCGCCCTGGGCGCGCCGGGCGAAAACTTGATATATGCGGGGGGTGTGGAGGTGGCTCACAATCGCGTCGACGGGTATTAACGAGAGTAAAACGAGCCAATTTATAACAAACAGCGCGCGTGGTCGGGCAGGATGAACGGCGTTCCGATATGCCCATATAGAAGACGCGCGCGCGCTTCTGTTTTCCCTTCTTCGTTTATCCCATTTGCTTTTTCTCGCTCGGATCTGGTTGTTTTTTGTACGGCCCTCCTGCGCGGGCCGGGGCTCGTCTCATCCAAAAGCACTTAGTTAAATGGGAAAGAGCGTAGCGGCAGAGGTGGAAAAATAGAGGATGAAGGGGCGAGGGGCATTAACTTTTTTCGGTCGAAGAGAATTGTTAATTGAATCTTTTAAATGGGTAAAAGGTGAATAATTTGACGTGCGTGTGCGCGCTCGTTCGGCTGAGTGTTGGAAAAAAAAGTTGATATTGCAGCGGAAAATGTTTTGCTGCGCGAGGGGGGGGGGGGGGGGGTAACAATTGCTCTTTGAGGACTAATGAAGCGCGCTTCGCCATGTTAATTCTCCTTTGTGATTTATTCATGAAGTTGGGCAGCTAAATATTTATCTGTTTCGTCATTGATATTGTTGCGCGACGCGATTGTATAATGAATGTCAAAGGAGATTTATTCAGACGATTAATTTTTGTTTATTTTAAATATTACACTAATAGGGTTTTGTCCTTTAATCATACCATATACTTAGAAAAACTGTAATAAGTACTACTTCTTTAATAATTTTAAAAAGTCGTTAGAGCAATAAATGTACTATTTTATATTTTATTAATTTCATATAAAATTATGAAAACCATTTTGTATAGTAGAACTCTTTAGTTTAGACTTTGATTAATACATACAGCTTAATAATAATCATGAAATAAATGCCATCATAAAAAATAAAAGTTCTGAATAGAATGCCAAATTGGTGAACTGACTGCTATTATTTAGTAAACTTAATGTTTACCTAACGCCATATATACAGATATATAAATCAATGTAAAATTAAGTGTTAAATCTGTTGATTGCTAAACATTACTACTTAAGCTTGCTATATAAGAAACCTGTTTAAGATGCAGTTCGGGTTATCGGGGTCATCTATCCCTTTCATTTTTTACGTTATCTTTTTATAACCCACTAATCTATGAAATAAAATCAGATTGTTGGTTATTGGGTTATTGAATTACTCCTATGTTATTTGATAGAACTACGCTAACTTTCTACAAATTATATTATTTCTACGAGGGTAGTTCAATAAGTCTTTAGAATAAAGTATAAAAACAATTTTTTTTGGGTAAATTTTTTTTTATTTTTCAACATAATCTCCTTGGAGCTCTATACACTTGGTCAATCGCTTTTTAAGTTTTTTTAATCCTTCAGAAAAGTGCGTTTTTGGAAGTTCCTCAAAATAAGCACTTACAGAGGCAATGACGTCTTCGTTGTCCGTAAATCTCTGTCCACCGAGCCATTTTTTCAAGTTTGGAAATAAGAAAAAGTCACTGGGGGCTAAATCTGGTGAATACGGTGGGTGTTCGACCAATTCGAATTTTAGTTCTTCAATTTTAGCCATTGAAACGAAGCATGTGTGAACTCGGGCGTTGTCGTGATGAAAGAGAATTTTTTTTCTCGCCAAATGTGGTCGTTTTTTTTTAATTTCTTCTTTCAGCTGCTCTAATAATGATGCATAATACTCACCAGTAATTGTTTTACCCTTTTCCAAGTAGTCAATAAGTATAATTACACGTGCATCCCAAAAAACTGTAGCCATAACCTTACCAGCTGACTTTACGGTCTTTGCCTTCTTTGGAGCTGGTTCGCCTGTGGAAATCCACTGTTTGGATTGTTCCTTTGTCTCAGGAGTGTAGTGGTGTATCCATGTTTCATCCACAGTCACAAATCGTCGAAAAAATTCCTCAGGATTCCGACTTATGCGCGCCAAAAGAGCCTCAGAGGCGACCACTCTATTGCGTTTATTCTCAGCTGAGAGCAAACGCGGCACCCATCTTGCCGATAGCTTTTTCATGCCTAATTTTTCATGTAGAATTGAAACAACTGCACCTATAGATATCCTTGTGGCCTCAGCTAACTCACGCACTTTTAATCTTCTATCCTTCAACACCAACTCGTGGATTTTATTGATGATTTCGGGAGTAGTTGCTTCTACGGGCCTTCCTGAACGTGGTTCGTCACTTATTGATGTACGACCACGCTTAAATTCATTTACCCAGTTATAAACCGTTGCTAAGGCAGGGGCAGATGTGCCATGAACTGAGTCCAATTCATTTTTTATCTCATATGGAGTTAAACCCTTTAAATGAAAATGTTTAATTACCGCTCTGAACTCGTTTTTTTCCATTTTTCTTAACAAGCAATTTTTTTTTTCAATTGGTTATAAAAACACGTAAACTCAGAAGATGTGGACTGTGACTGCACCATATATCTAGTCGGGAGTGGTGCTGACTGAAAACAGATGATTTGGAGCGATTCGCGCGCCATCTGTTGGTCATTCTAAAGACTTATTGAACTACCCTCGTACTTACAGTTTTAGCTACAATATTGTTTAAAATGGTACTCTATTTAGCTGATTTCAAGCTAATATCAAATGGATTAAGAAAAGTAAAAAAAACATGTATGTAATATGGCTAATTGTAATTACATCAAAGTGAATCATGAACTTCTATAAACTGCTATGAACAAATCCGCCTGTAATATTCAGAGAAATTGGCCGCCAATGTTAAGACACCAATGTTCTACCATGAACATTATAGATGTGATGTAAGGTTAGGAAAGGGAAAGCAGTTAAGCAAGAAGGCGAGCTTGCTTAAAAAAGTAAAGGTATTTCGTACAAACAAGTAAAGACATGAATGCTCAGACTGCTTGAAGTATTGAAAAAGGAGTTGAAAAGAGAAAGAATAAAGATATAAGAATGGGAATACGTTTGAATTACAATACATAAATTTATGAAAGAAGTAGAAGATAGCATGTGAAAAATTGAAGAAGGGACAGAAGCAATAACTAAAATTAAAAATCAGTAATAAATAAAATAAACAAATATGCTTGTAACACAGAAAAAGTTGAGCAGATAAGAACACACAAAGTGGCATGATAATTTTAAAAATAATGCAGAAAAAGGAAGAGTCGAGCGAATTGAGACAAGGTTTAATAAAACTGAATATAAGATAGAAGAAAAAATAATGTACTGACCAGCGGACAAAAGAACTTTGAAGAAAAAGTTAACGAAGGAAAATTGAAAAAATGGTTTACGTATACATTAGCGGTTCAAATAGATTAAAATATGGAAAATCAGGGAATCAAAAAAATATATTATATGTGTAAAATGTAAAGATTGGAAATAAAAGAAAATGCAGAAAAAGGTAAGAAGACTGTGGGCACGAATTGCGAAGAAAAATAACTGGATAAAGGTTATAGTTGAATATGGTAGAGAGAGAGAGAGAGTTAAATAAAAATTATCATTATATAAACTAATTTGGCTACTTGGTAGCTCGCGAAATAAAACCGACATACCCCCTGTATCTTTCCGAACGCTATCTCTAAACTAAATTGTTGCAAATACTTTTGCCAGGTCACATGCTCGAGACTTGTGCGCGGTTTTACTCAAAATCTACTCACTAGCCACGTGCGGTGACCTCTGAGAGATCGTAGTCTTTGGCTGTTTGTAGTTGTAAAGAAATTCTAACCAAAGTGCAAGAGATCTAAGGAAGATTGATTAAAAATAATGATATTTACAAACGAATGATTCATTTTATTGATTCGTTTATATTTATCGAATCTCACAATGGTGTTATCTTATTGTCTTTGCGTTGGCTAATAAGTTTTTAGTAAATTATTCGTTTGCATTAGTCCTAACAGATGATTACTCATCAGATATAACTTTTTATCGTAATTGTTACTAAAGGTCTTGGTATACTTGTGTGCGCAGCGCAACGCATCGCGGATGTAAAAAGTTTGATCGCAGTTTTAAATAATTGTTGACTTTGGGCAAAATAAATCCTTATCTTATCTTATCTTATTTTATCTTATATAAAAGAAAACCATTGAAGTGCATTCACTTCCACGAATTTCCACGAAACTTGGATTCGCTCGCGGGTCCATCACTCATAAAAGAGATAATTTAAATCAAGAAGAAAATATTCTTAAGTTAGTTACCAACAGGACACATGTTTGACCCCAGAAAAAAATAAGTTTGTACCTGATTTGCTTGAAATTCCTTTTGACCGAAAATGATTATTTTTTTTAAAGATAAGCTTCCAGCAGCAAAGTATTTGTGTATGAAAACTAATCCCCTTGAGCCAAAAAGATTATTTTTTAAGGCAAAGATATTCACACTGGCTCAAAAGAACGTTTGTTTCGAACCAAAAGAAAAATCTGTCTCAGAGATTTTCTTCTCGAATGTAAATGAATTTCGAATTTTTAAACAGAAGGATTTAGCCAAGCAAAAAATCCTTAAGAGTCAATTAGACCATTCCTGTAAGTGTATGACGCTGCTTTCTCGTCCGCCATTACAGCTCCGCGCGCATAATCGCATTATAATTCGGAAGCGGTCGCTGCATAGCTCGGACCGTGCACTCCTAGCTCCTCCTCTAAGCTCATTTGCATGCACCACCGCAGCATCAATAGCGGCCGCACTGAGACCTACATATATATACTCATACACATATACATACTAATCTATATAAATATAACAGATTACCTTAAAGCAAATATCGCTCTTTCTGTTTGCAGGGAAAGCTCCTCGGAAAAGCGGATGCTTACTTCAGTTCCTTTCGGCGCTGCAATTATCCGAGAATCCGGGCGCCGCATACCGCGCCCGAGATAGTCTACGAGTGCGCCAGGTACTCGAGGTAAGTTCTTCGCCCGCGTTTTCTTTTTCGGCCGAGAGAGAGAGAGTTTCCTTCTTCCTCTCGTCTCTCTCTCACTCTCGCTCTTTATCTCTCTCTCTTTCTTTCTCTGCACCGTTCTTGCGCGTAAAACGTATTTCGCCCCGCGGATTGCGCGCTAATGAAAATAGCGGGAGCGATAATTTAGTGCCCGCAGCTGCGGGCGGATGGAATGTGCAGTGAGGTTGATTTTTTTGCACTGGGGAAATTTCGAGTTATTAGTTCTGTGAAATTAGGCGCTTATAAGGAAAGTAGTTTAATATTGTTTAGTTTTACACAGATTGCGTTGATTAGTTACATTTTCATTCGTGCATTTAAAAAACTCTGTTTAAAGATTGTTGGGTTTATTTACAAGGGTGTAATTGTGATATTTTGTATGAATAATTGGAACATCAGTTAATGGTGTAATCATAATGAATCATACCAACTTAAATAAATCCCTAAATCAGTAGTAAAAATTCTTTAAAATTCTCGCTGGTTTAATGGAAGACTTTTGTCCTAAAATCAAAAAACAATTATTAATATATTTCAAATGCTGCAGTCTCAAGTATACATTTCAATCGAATTATAATGTTCTATCTCTCAAATATATATTTCAACTATAAATAGACATTATACTTTTTATTAATATTAAGTATTACAAGTGCCTCTCATTATAATGCCGGCATTATATAATGCGAGACCAGTGTACTTGTTAAATCTAGACTTTTAGAAATTTCGTTCTAAAGTTTTACTTGATATGGCTTTAGATATTTTTCAATGGATATACGCAAACTAATTATTTATTCATTGAAAATCCTTGAACTGAAAATATGCTCAAAGCGGCCAAAGGCTACTATACTGAGAAAAGTGTTTTGCTCGAGAAACCAGAATTTGATTGCTGATATATTATATTTAGGCAAAATAAAAGATACCACAGTCATACTACAATTTACTATGACTATTTTCTCCTTATAGATATGGTATAGTCATAGCAGCAATATTAGTCATAAAGATTGTTTATGCTGTTTTAGTATGTCGAAATTCTAACCTCAAATCCTAAGCTTTGAAAACAGTAATCGGAAGCAATGATAAGAGTTATTCTAACATAAGATATCCAGTTATACATACTGATTATACTATCCAGTTACACTATTTAATTCGTATCGACTATATTTATTCCACGCTCAATTTTCATAAAATGTCCGTTTATTAATTCATTTTTGATTCATTAAAATCGTGTAAACAAGCTCCACTGCTGGATAGGGTATTGCGCTAACAACAATATAATATTAGTTTCGATAACGAAATAACATTTGACTCGTAACCATATACATAACTCTAGCAGTAACTTCGCGATTAATATATTTGTTATTGGTTTGCTTATCAAACCTTTTTTCTCAGTGTACTTGCGCTCGGTGCTTGGACTGTTTACATGTCTGCAGAACTTATATGAGAAATTTCGTTCTGAATACTTAGCTAATCATTCTTGAGATATACCTATACTTCCATGAGATTATACAAAAGAAAATCATCAATTCAATAAAGATTTTTTACGCTGTGCTCGCCTTTAAATGTACATTGGTAATCACCGAACATAAATTTTAACACCCAGCTGCCCTTTTAGTCAAAACCATATAATCGAAGAAAGTGTTAAACGATTGTCAAACTGCCGGTATTTAAATATGCTACATCGAGCGTATCAAGCTCGAAACTAAAATCCACCTCTGTCGACTTCATCATGGCCCCAATTGTCGAAACTAAAAAAAATGTCATTCAACCGTAGCAAAACGAGAAAACTAACGAAGCGCGTAGCGTTACGCTGGACGCCGGCTCGCGAATGTAAATCGAGGTATTATTGGCTTGGTAACTAATCCAATAGTTGTTGATAATATCTATTCTTTTAATTCAAAATAGTGAAACTTTTCTGGGAATTGATCAATATTTCACTATTTTGTTACTATTTCGAAGCACATAATAGTATATGGTGCATGTCAAAAGTTGTCCCTCCAATTTCGATTACAAGTAACGTAAATAGGCGTTGCAATTTAAGAAATCTGTTTTTACCTTGAAATGACTTTGAGGCTGGAGTCATGGATCAAAATGCACTTTTCAAAAGTACAATGGGCCGATGCTATGTTGCGGTTAAATAGAGGATAAATGTATAGCAAAAATTAGCACGTGGAACTATTAGAAAACAAATAAACACTCATAATTAGTGCTGTTATGAAAATGTTTAATTAGGAATTGTAAATAAAAATTAATATGTTAAAGAACTTTTAAAAATGAAATATTGAATACAATTGTGTATAAAACATTAGATGTACTTAAACAACTCTTGGATTAAATATACTCTAAAATAATTAATTCAACGCAGAATCAAATATAGGATAACAATTATAAACTATTCAGTTACATATCTCGAATGAGCAATTTATATTATATTAATTAAGCGGACTTTTACGTCAAAACAATTGAAAAAAAACTAATTTTAAGAAATTTTTTAAAAGAAATGTAAACATCTTGAAGTCAAAAACTTTTTGGACTTTGTTTATAAACCATTCAAGCGTATCACATTTTTGTTGTTGATTATAGTGCAGTGGTGTGATGTATATATGGTACTACGTGCGTTGCCTCATAAAGAAACGGTGCCCAGCATAACTCAATGTAGCATTGTCTAATATAAAAGATCCAAAAACATTCTTCAGTCTTATATTAATGACTATCGCAACACGGAGCCGATTAGTAAAAAAAAACAAATAGCGGTATTTGGTGCATGTTTTAATAAAAGAACGCAAGTATACCGCTGCATTTTTTTACTAGAACTTAAGAAAAAATTCCTCAGCATTCGGTATAACAAATGAAAAAAGGTAAATTTTGCATCGTCCTCGGTCTTAAATTGCAGTATTTTATGACTACTTTATTATAACTAAAATTCGCTTCTCAAAAAACACCCTTTCATCAAATAATTTTCTAAAAACCTAAAGTTTCAAATTTTTAAATTACGAAAAATGGCTATAACATAATATGAGCCGAGCATATTCGCTGAATTTTAAGCCCCTCCTAAGTATGGATAACAAACATGCATGGAAAGTTTGGTCAGGTATTACCGCGGAATATTCGAACGCAAATGAGCAACACATACACATACATATACACACACATATACACACACGTATACACACACACGTACATGCACACACATACATACACACACACACACACACATCCATACAGCGGACATTTCTTTTGAATAGCTTATTCGAACTCCTCAAGTCATATAGTATGTTTTTACGTTAAAAAATGACAACAAATTTTTTTATTAAAACAGTGTTTACTCTTTGAGAAAGCAATATGGTGTGCACCACGAGCGAGATGGCTTTTTTGCCCTCGAGTGTTTCGCAAGTCAAGACATGTGTAACAGCAAATACGGTATGTACCGTGGTTGAAAAGCTTCTTTTGCCCTTGTGTGATTACAGTACTCGTCTTCAGCTCGCAATACGCACTCGCCTTCGTCTCAAAAGTCTACTTTCCAACCTTGGTGCAGAATATACTATTAACGTTAATAAATAAAGTTAACTATGATATCCTCAGAGCAATATATCGTTAACGAAATCGGCATTAATCTGGTACATACAAACCAGGCATTGCAACTCCGCGTCATCGCGTAAACCCACCCCTTCGATACCCATGTTTATTTTCTTTCTCGTCGATGCAATGACGTGCGGATAAAACGGGACCATTTATACGAAATTAACATGCGGGATATTTATCATGCGAGCGCGGTGAAAACGAAATCGTGCCCCCGGTAAACAGACGCAACGTGCTGCTCGATGGTCCGTGCGCAATGATGAATTTAAAAAGCGTGCCGAGAATTTTCAGAAATTCCGAGCTAACGATCCTCAACAATGCGTCGAATTAACGATTAAATTAATTATATCAATATATAAATGCGAGATAAAAAAATACTTAAGTCGTTTTAATTAATATTAGCTTTCGCCGGGATCCATACTTTAATTAGCATAAATTTTAATTAAATTAAATCCGGACGGCAATGAGCCGATCATAAATTGCATAATGCTAGTATTTAAAGAACGTTGCGCAATTTAAAAAGATATTAAATGCTTCATGATGCCGGGCTTTTCTCTGAGCTGGAGCGTACCAATTTGAGTACGAATTTTAAAACTGGAAAAATATTAATTAAGGCGGGATATTAAAACATTGAATAATAAGATAAAAAAATGATTTACTAATAAAAAGAATATTGCTACCAGCTCAGAAATGGAGTACAAAATATTGCTTTTATAAAGAGGATTTATAACGAGAAGTACAAAATGGTATTTCTTTTATAATGAGAAAGAAAATGAGTAATAAAGAGCTTAAATAATAAAGGAGAAAAAAAAAGAATACGTGACTAAAATATACCAATAAACATTTGAAAGTAATAACAGTTTAATTAAATAACCATTCGCAGCGCATTCCAAATAATTTCAAATTAATAAAAGCTCTGTTTCAAATACGATCACCCAATTCACATAAAAGTGCGATCGAGCAACACCAGTCCAAACAATAAAAATTTGCCGACTTTATCACTCCGCATCCCCCATCCCCTCCAAAAAATACCGCATTCGATTCACCCCCCCCCCCCCCCCCAACTGCACTCGATTCACTCGCATAATCGAACTGACAAAAAAACATACACTCGTTTTTCATCCGTGCGGAAACCAAAATTTGGTTGAGCGACGCGTTGCGGACCGAACATTCAATTAGGCGCGCATCACAGCGGGTCAAAGTATTCCAGCCGCGATAAATCCAGCAGCTCATTTTTCCATCGCCACGCATTCCGCTCGAGATTCTCCACCGATAAATCGTTTATCGCTGTCGTCCACGGCGCTATTTATGCCCTCTATCTCTCTCACTTTCTCTTCTCTTCGAGGCGGGCGCGCTCTTTGTGCACTCGAGCGCGACGGCGCGAAGCGCAAAGAGCAAAGCGCGGGAACCCCCTCGAAAATTCCTGAGAACGTTCGTTTTGAATACCAAAGATGGGAAAAGGAATTGCTGGAATCGTTCGAATTATACGGAGATTTTGTGTCTTGAGAGATTCTTGCTCAAGTATACCTATGATTCGAGATTGATCTTTTTTTTTAATTTCAGTTTGCATTCAGGTTGGGTTAAGATTGCGTAATATTAATTTGTACTTTCATATGCATATGTTTGACTCAATTAGATATGTATCCTTTTAGATGATTTAATAAGGCTGTTTCATTAGAATCGACATTAAATATAAAAATGTATACAATAATTTGTTTACATATTACTATAATTTGAAAAAGGTTATACATGAAAGAAGGGTACTTTAAGTAACAATAAAAGTTTTGCCGTAAAAATTTTGATATTGAAAAATCAGATATTACTTCAATTGAATGAATTAATAAAAAATATTTTTTAATTTTTGTCAGCTTATTATTTGGAATGTCTTATTTTGTTCTTTGTAAGATTTAAGGGGAACTTAACCATATCGAAATTATAATATAACCAAAATCTGCAAATTTATAGCCAATTGTTTATACGTTTATGAATCTGTTTTTGTAAGCTTGTACGCATACAATTAAAAACTATTGACTATAATTTTATAATCAATGACACCTCACTGACCAAAGATACCTAGCTATTCGATAATATGTTTATTAAAGAATATTTATTTTTCAGTAGAGCACAAATCACTAGAAGAAAATAGTTAGACAAGAAAATAACCATGATATGTGATACCTCTTATTTATAATAATTATAATTACATTATTTTTGTGAAATATAGCGTCAAAGAAAATGGCAGTATACCTTTTCTTAAAGTCCGTATCAGATTTAAAAGAATGTTGCCAGTGTACGTAAAAGTTGAAAAATTGATTGAGTTTAAAATATTTATATTGCTTCTGGAGTGTGTAATGAAATTGATAAAATTAATAATAAAGTATAACTATCATAGAATAATAATTAAAAAGCGGTATCTTTAATTAGCTTACTATAAATTTTCAACTTTAATTGGCTCTTCTTCAAACTTACTCTTTGAAAGTACGTGCATCATAAGTATAAGACAAGCAAATGGAAGAAAGATGTTCGATTACCAATAACTCCAACGTAATTTAATCAGCTCGTGAAAATTCCCTATATATTACTTACGATAGAATAAGACTCCTACACGTTATCAAAATATTGAAACTTAAAATCTCAAATCTTCAAATCTTCTATTAAGGTAGTCCAAGCGTTAAACTAGTAAAAAATCGTAACTTTAGAAGAAAAAAAAACGTTACAATGAATTGTCATTGGCACTTAGTTTTAAAATGCTATATCTCATTCTAATCAATAGCTCAAAAAGGTGTACTTTTTTATCAATGATCTTTTAGTAAGAAACCTATATTTTGATAAAAAATGATCACGCTGTTCTCCAGATAGAAGCGATCAAAATTAAAAACAGAATATATAATCTCAAATATATTAAAAAATAAAAGACCTCGCATAGTGTGGATAAATAACTCAGCCAAGAGATAGGAATAGCTACTTTTTCAATAATTATATAAATTTTTTTGAAAGATCTGACATCATAGATTTCCATGATATAACCTTTTATACAAAAAACGCTTTCTTGTATAACATTACAAGAAAAATACCTTATGAAACATTTTGGATCAAAAAAGATAGGTAATTTTATGCTCTTTTAAATAAATTTTCATTCAATCAATGATATTATTTCTAATGTACAAAAGAAAACAAAAATACATCGTAAACAAAAAAAATTATTTTTGCGTCGCCTTCCTTTAAGTAATCAATAAAATGAGCCCCGAAACAATAATTTTCACCGCATATATTTAGAGTAATGCTGATCCACATTCATATTATACACACACACACACACATACACATACACGAACGCACGCATGCACGCACGCACGTACGCACGCACACACACACACACACACATACACACACAATGCACGCACGCACACACGCACGCGCAAGCATACACTTACATCAATTCAGACATTTTCTAAAAATAGTGTATTTTGATTCCTAATTTCTCAAAACATTTTTCTGTAATGATTTCAACATAACTTTTTGTTTACCATCACGAAGCTTCGTCTATGAGGAAGCAAAATGTAACCCTAGATCTTCTCCACACTCTATTAAACATCCAATAAATCTCAAGTCATTTCAACCGTGCAAGTCGAAACAAACTAACTCGAAACCGAACCAATACTCGTTTTTTTTTTTATCCTAAAACTCCATACGTACATCCAACTCACCGCAGTCCCGTCGAACAAACACCCACCGCAAAACGTAGAACGAAACGGCAGACATGGTCCGCTCCAACTAAAAGCTGCAGTATATATTTTCAAGTCGACTCGGAACCCCCGTCCCGTTGCGGATTTGTCCCGTCGCTCGATCGTCGCGCGAATCGATGCCCCTGATAGACATCCTACGCGCGCGCTCGACAAATGGATGACGAGTGCCGCTGCATCGGACAAAGATAAAACCGGCGACGAATCGTCAATGGGGGGGTGGGTACGTGTACGTGTACGTGTACGTGTACGTATGTATATGTGTAGTTGACGCCCGCTAGTTGGTGGCAGAAACGAGCGGCTGAAAAGCCTATAGCTGCGAGCTGATAAATCCGTGGGTGTGCCTGTCAGGAAACAATACCGTAAAAAGAAATTTATCAGTTTCGATGTGTATTCCTTTTTTGCGGTCTTTCTTATGTAAATTTCTCTTTTTTTTGTATAGTATATTGCGTTATATATATTTTATTTGTTTTGTACTTTTTTGGAGTTCGTTGATGCTTAGTAGTGGAGATGATGCGATTCTAGGGTATATAATATATCGCCATTAATATTAAATGTTAAAGAATTCATCTCGTTGGCGTAAAAGATAATATAAATATTTATCAACCAAACTCGTAAACATGCATCGCGTAAGTCATATCACGGTAATAATTTTTACTCTTTTATAATTGTTTAATATTAGTATACTTGTAAACATTAAATTAAATTATTTTTGTTAATTTTAATAAAACTCATGATATTTCATGCTTATGAATATTCTAAGAATTTACAGACAATGAAATATCCAGGCGTCCATTAAAAAACGTTTATTATATTTAAATTTAAAGTTGTCTAGATAGAAAATTATCTACTTTTATCGAGGCCCTCGATTATTCCCAGGGCAAACTAGATAGGTTTACATAGTTCTAGATTAATGTTTCACCAGTGTGGGTAAATAAATAAAAAATTTAAAAAACTGATAAAGAATCTAGGTATGCCAATTTACGATTCGAATTTAGATTTAAAAATTAATCAATATTAACATAAGCTGGAGCGTGTGCAAATTCATTTCTATGGCGTTATAATACAAAAACTTTGTATCACTAAACCTAATTCTTAAAAAATATTTACAATACTTATAAAATTCAGAAAAAAGTATCATCCGTTAATATAGTGTATTCGATTAAAATATGTTTCTCATTCAAATTAATAAAAAAACATGTAAAGATAGCTTTAATAAAGCTGCCAGCAAGACCAGATAAAACGAAGTATTTGAAAGTCTCATCTTGGTCTCGAAAACATCCAAAATTTTGAGTCTCGTCTTGGTCTCATCTTGGTCTTATACAATACGGTCTTATACAATTGGTCTTGACTTGGCTTTGTAAAAAGTAAATAAATATTTTTCTGTAATTTCTCATGTATATTTGGCTTGTTTACTAACATAATTAATATCCATTGTTTATTTTTGCCTACGTATACATCAACATTTCACCAAAATTTCTTGTATAAATTTATATTTATCATACTTCTGTAAAATTTTTAATAAGTAAAAAGAAATCGACAAGACCTCAAGACTTCTTATCAAGACCTGGGTATGGTCTTGGTCTCGTCTTGAAACTTTCGAGTGAAGTCTTGTCTTCATATTGGCGGCAGCCCTAAGCTTTATAAACTTATATTTTTAATAATAATATTTGAAACAAATTATAAAACAAATTCCGAAACAAATTAACGTACTATCGATAAAATTAATAATTACTGTGACAAATATTTTATTCTATCAATTCAATTATATTTGTATTGTATGAAAATGCTTTTGCAAAGATTTAATTATTCAATATTCAATCTGTGAAATGGTGCAACCATAAAGATTCGACTTTTACATCCTTTTAAAGCGTATTAAATTACCGTTGGCTGTGAAATTTGAGTGGATTAACTTGAATCACACACACGGATTTGTCACGCTAGTCAGCAATGTAATTCTGTCACACTGGCACTCAACCCACATTTGAATAAAAGCAAGTGGCATTATATTTTAACTTTGTTCGTACTTGGTGCATTGTTTTAAATTAAAGAGAGTAAAAGCTATGTTGTCGATTTATTGTACTGAAATTATATGTTGTAATTTATACATTGTTTAATTTTTAAATTTTAAAGATTTAAAGTCAACAAATATACTTTATGTTATTTATTTATATATTATACCAGTATTATTTGCCTTTTTAAGTAATTGCACAATAATATTACATCATTGATAAATAAATAAAGAGCAACAAGAAGTATTTTTCGCCGAAAATTTACAAATGAAATGAATCGGTTTATAAGAAATTTCCAACATTCTATAATTATTTATCACTACATACAGCTTTAAAAACTATACTTTTGAAAAAATTCAACTCTTTGATAATTACTCAAATATAAAAATATTTAATTATCTTAAAGGTCAAAAAGAAAAGAACAAAATCTTTCTTCTCCTTACATATAATTATTTCTAATGTACATATTTGTTAAGTTCTCTTAATACGACTTTCAATTCCTTTTATGTGTCCTCGAGAAAAAATGAATATCGATTGCCGACTCACGCCGGACACTTAAAACCAAACGCGGAGAATAATGCGTGTATCGGACAGGCTCCAGCCTCGTCAGACGCTCGGTTAAAGAATGAATAAAACATTTTAATCAAGAAAACTTGGCCGCGTTATTATCACCTGCAGGCTTCATTTCGAGTAATGAGCCTCATCGTCCTCGTCGTCGCCACCGCAGTAGTAATGAGATGGGTTATCCATTATGGAAGTTTTCCGCGCCTCTGTCAGTATATACAGCTTCGGATGCGAAAATTTCAAGTGGATCTTGGCCGGTAATGTCGCTTTTAATAAGGCCAGCTGCACGGGCCCTGTATAAGCCTAAAGTCTTGGGGCGAAAAGTTCAATGGAGTCAGCGCGCCATTACTCGACCACCATTAATATTACAGAAGTGCAAGCCGAGTATTCGGTGGAGGGGAGAAGGGGGACGTTCTACTTAAAAACTCTACGTGGATTTGTTCAAATAGGCTATTTAAGTGGAATAACGAAATGGCTCTGGATTATTATTCTTGCAGGAACCATAATTAAATCGCTTGAATTAATTCTTAGAAAGTTGATTATATTTTACGAAGAATGTGGAGGCTGATATAATTTTACTTTGAGATGAAATTTGATAATTTTAAAAAGAAACTATAAATTTTTGAACATTTGTTAAACGAATTTTATTATTTAATTCAGTGATTTTTATTACGCAAAATATTTTACTCCAAAATAATTTAATTTTCAAAAAAGCTCAAAAAAGATATTCTATCTGATGGACTTAATAGATTTTTTCATGCAAATTCCCTATTGCATTATGATTTAAAAATATCGTAAAATAGAAAAATCGTTATAAAACAAAATATTCTCGAAATAGAAACAATAAAAATTAAAAAAAAACTTAAATATTTTGTAAAATAAAAGTCCTCGTAGTCTGTGCAAAGAACTCAGCCAAGGGATAGTGAAAAGCTACCTTTTACGCTAATCAGCTCAATTTATTTAAAAGATTTTCAATTATATGTTTCCGAAAAATCGCTGTTTAAATAAAAAATGACGTTTTCATGTATAATAAAAGAAAGGTGATATTAAGCTTATGAAAAATTTCGGGTCGTAAAAGATATGTACGTTTATGCTCTTTCAAATGCATCTACACTGAAGTGATCATATTATTTCTAAAATACCGAAATAATTTACCTTATCGATTTCAGAAAATCGTAAAATAGAAAAATCGTTATCAAACAAAAACAAGTCAATAAATATTAAAATTTCTTTTTAATTTCGAATTTTCATTGAAAAACGAGCCCTGTTTGGTAAAAAATGAATGTCATTCTCGAGATATAAGCAATCAAAAAAATTTTGTTTTAAATACATAACCTCAAATATCTCGAAATATAAAGTTGGCTATGATCTGGAAAAAGAACACATCCAAGAGATAGTAAAAAGCTACATTTTCCAAAGATTCAGATGAAATTCTGCCGATTTATTCCAGTTCTCATAGGTGACAGAAAGACGATTTAAAAAAAAAAAGATTTTTTTCTCGTCAAAATAAAAAGATAAAACTCAAAAATTTCCCATCTTATGCTTCCCAGATTTCCCTGTTTAAATAAAAATTGACGATTTCATATATAACATAACGAGAGAAATAGCTTATTCAAAATTTCGGGTTGAAAAAATAGGTAATGTTATTCTCTTTCAAATGCATTATCACTAAACCAATGATATTAGTTTTAACGTATCAAAAGACCCGAAAAATTAACACTCAGAAATCGAAAAACCGCTAATAATCATAAACGCATCAAAAATCGAAAAAAATTATTTTTGAGACGCTTTCCTATTTTAAAAAAAGAAGAAGAATGAGCCTAGAATCATTAATTTCCACTGTATGTATTCAGAGAAATGCTGATCTATATCCATACATACATAAATACACGCGCGCTCATACACACACACACACACTCACACACACACACACACACAGACACACACACGTGCACACGCACACGAATGCAGACACACAAACACACACGCGCACAAGTACACGCATACAGACACACACCCGCACACACGCACGCACACGCACACACACACACACACACACACACACAAAACACACGCACACACTTACACATACAACACACGCACACACACACATACACACACAGACACACACATACACGCGCGCGCACACACACACAGACACACACACGCACATCCATACGGACATCCGTACACACATTTTCTAAAAATAGTGTATTTTAATTTCTTAAGTCCCAAACATATTTCTAACATGTTTTTAGCAAAACTTTTTTTACTATCACAACGCTTCCTCTGTGAGCAAGCAATTTTATCATCGTTGCAAATCTTTCTCTTTGAGAAAGCAAAATGTAAAAGGAAAAAATAAACAGCTAAATAAAATTCTTTATTTGAATAAAGAGAACCTGAAAAGCAATCACCAATTCATTCACCGCCCTTATTGAATAATACAGCAATATAAGTTCCACGGTAAGAGAATTAGTCAGCTGTTTTTATGCGCAGCGTGCAATCAAATACTGACAACTTTTTACGGATTAAAAAGAAAAAGCGGAAGAAGAGCGGGAATAGAAAAAACGCGGCTCTCGTTTCCACTAGGCTAAAAGCTCCGGACGACTTTTATAGGATGTTCCTAGAATTCAAACGGATCACGTAATCCAATTAAGTGTGCATCCTGCTCTCTATCCGAAAACCTCTCGTTTCTGTTTCCTTTGACCTTTTTATTCCCTTGCCGATGACCTTTTTTATAATAAAAAAAATGGCGTAATTATTTTATATAGCTTTTTTGTTCGTTGACATTTATGGTCCATTCAGCGAGTAGAATATCTAGCAAAGCTTTTTTAAATAAAGAGTTTAAAAAGATTAAAAGTTTATACATTTAAATGTACGTTATGAATTTATTCATAATATTCAAACAGATTCATAATTCCAAAGCAACTCATAACAATTTATGTTTGACATTGTTATTGGCTCTCAAAATTTGCATTTATAATCTTAAAAGAGTTTAAAATAATTAATTCATTATAAGTACATACTATTGCTCAAAGTCAATTCTTAGTTTCAAAACACCTAATGCAAACTATTAATAATCTCAGAGATTATTTATTTATTTCAAGAGTTACAAAATAACAATTACAGATGATTTTAAGTACAAAATATATTTACAATGATATACTAGAACGCCGTAATCCTGCAGAGGAAACTTAATTCCTGCAGAGGATTATTTAATTAATAATTTCGTAGTTTTGTGAATATTATTTCTCGTACATAATATTATCTTCAAAATATTAAAAATTTCATTCAAATCTCTTCTCAAAAAATGAAAAAAAAACTCGCCAAAACCCCGCATCCAGAAAAAAAATCCATCACGCCCCAGAAATTTTCGCTAGCACAACCAGCAATTTTTCCTCTCAACCGGGTGCGCAAACGACACCCCGACAAGAATTTCGCGCCAAAACGAACTCTCACTCCCTCAATTTATACATATCCACCTCCACATAGCGAGCGAGCCGCGAACAAAAAAATATCCGCGCACCGAAAGCAAACCCAAAGCTTTTAAACATTATTAACTTCTTTTTCGATTCACACAGTCCTCCCCCCCACCAGACTAGCATTCCCGTGTAAAACGCGGAGCTGCGGGGGGCGGCTATCGGCTTTTGAAATCCTACGCGTCAATTGGAGCTGGATGCGGATCAAACGATGTGTGCGTGTGAGTGAATTTTTTTTTGCGCCGCTACGCGAATCGTTTGTGCGGGGGATAGAAGTGGCGCGGGCGTCGAAAAAAATACGCTGCGGAGCTCGACTTGGGTTGCAGCTATACAGTAGCGGCAATGGCGTCGTAACGTGACTGAAAATACGAGAGCGCCAATGAATAACAAGCGCTAACGTGCGATTTCACGAGGCACGAACTGGGTGCTGAATTTTTATTTTTTTTTGACGTGCGTTCTTATGGAAGGTTGGTTTTTGTTTTGAAGACTTTTTTGAGAGAGACGGTAGCTTAAGTTTGTTCGATAATGGAAGACCTGGATGTGAGGACACGTGGATAGAAAGTGCAGATTGTCATAAAGTTCAACAATACGATGTCACATTTACACTAGGAGAAATATATAGGAAAATAAATTGAATTTGTAGTGGAAATTTGATACAACTAATCTTTTATTAGGCGGACTATATTATTTAGTAAGGGCTGTAACTAATCATATAGTATCATGGACTAAGCTTACACTTAACCCTCTTGTCCGATTGTCTATCTTTGCCACAAGTTCTATATTAGACAGATTCTCAAATTAGCGTTAGCAACAGTCAGAATATTAAAGTGTGTTTACTTTATTCCATCAGTCGAGCTTCCAAAATACTACAAATTTATTGAAAATAATGCTCGCAATCTTAGTCTAAGCGCTGGCGGGGGGAGGTTTGAGTATGACATTTTCGGTCCCCTGGGTAGATATCGTATATAGGTGTATATTCTTATTTATTTTTCGGTATGGAGAATCCAAATTTCTTGGTTACCATGCCCAAAATTGGCCAGATTTTAGGTTATTTACAATTTTTTGTAAGAATTCGTTATTTTTACGTTTTTTTGTTACGAAATATATATTTTATATAAATAAACCATACTTTTATATAATTTTTTAGTATAGAGAATTCCAGTTTCTTGGATAGTAAATCCAAAAATAGTGATTTCACCAACAATCGTAAATAACCTAAACTCTGACCATTTTTGGGCTTGGTAACCAATAAATTAGAATTCTCCATACCCGAAAATATAAATATACACCAAGTTACCAAGGGGACCTAAAATGTTATATTCAAACCCCCCCAGCTTCCGGACTATCTGATTCATCAAAGATAGAATTCTAATAGAATTCTTGTAGACAGGTTAAAGTGAGCAAGATACGCTTAAATTTTTATATTGTCAAGTCGTTTTTATTTAGAGCAAGATATCTGAAACTATGCAAAATGTTTTGTCGGACCCGTAAACTTAATTTTGATTTAACATGAATATGCAAAGTAGTGTACCGAATTTCAATAAAATGAATGTACATGGATTAATATATAACGTTATTAATAGAAAAATTATGTGCAAACTTTTATTTGTTGAGTTCTATTTATGTGTGGTTATTTCTAATTGTATCCCTAGATTTTGATATCTAGTCGATTAAAAAATTCACAACACACACAAAAAACACGTGTGTGTTTTTGTTTGTTTTCCACATATCTAGGTTTAACTGTTTTTTATTTGTAACTTTTAGTTTAATTTTATAAAATAAGTAATCATATAGGTACTAGTTTATTAATAATAAATAATTTTATATTTGAACAATTTAATTTCAAAGACTTCATTAATTTTAAAATCCTACCTATGAAAAGAGTAAAATTTTGAAACATTCATCCAGATACAAAACAAGGTGTCAAGTCATATGCAGGTGATATGGTCATGTAGGCAATGTAACTGCCTATATGAGAACTCGCTTTATGAGTTATTCTAGGGTGCCAAAACTCCTACAGTATATGTATTGTATCAAAATATTTTGAGGGTCAAGGCGATTCCGCTGCTAGCGCTCTCTAACTACAAAATATTGTCGTGTTTACGCACAAAAGCATCAAAATACTAATTTATTAGCAGTGCATGCGAGAAAAAAACACTTTTGTTACCATAATACGAACGAAAGAAGAATCATACGGTACATAAAAATGTAGCACTTTTCACGTACTTTAAGATGCATGTCCAAGTTTTTGCATTAGACTGCATTTCTAATGCGAAATTTGCAACTTTCGTTGATATTTATCGGTTGGTACAGTGTCCATATGTATGCGTTGACGTCTAAAGAAAATCGACGCCATCACAACCGCGGCGGTTGCTCCTTCTAAATTCCTAGGTCCACTAATTCTAAAATATCGACAACATGGCGAACGCTTCGGCACCATGTACATAAATATCACAGAAAGAAAGTCTCTACTTGGCTATAGTCTTGAATTTCTGAAGAACTTGCTATATAACTTTATCATTAAATCAGATAGGTGGTCACTTTATTAATACTGTTGATAAAGTGGTCAATTTTTAACTGTTCAGAACTTCTTCAATTAATATATTTGTACGCTAAATATTTAATTATGACTGAATAAGTAATTATTTTACAGTACAAACGTGGATATTGCAATTGAACGAGAATTATTGAAATGCAAAAGTACATATGAAAGCGTTTACCAAACGCGAAACATTAATTATCTAATTGAATATTCTCTATTTAACTGATGTATGTTTCGCTTTGAACATTAACTTATCCAGTTAGAAATTTATTACAAATAATGATAATTTGATGTTCTATTAATGCAATAGTAAATAATTTAGAAACATTTAAAAGTTGACTACTATTTTACAAAACATTAAAATTACAAAAGCATCGAAATAGTTAATTAGATGATTTTTTATACTTTCGAGAAACAAAAGTTTTCACCGTAGATACTTTTAACTTTTCAGCGAAGATAAAATTTAGCTTTACAAGTTTCTATGGATAGGTTTTTGTATTAGAAATTAGTATGTTAAGTGCAATCAAGATGAAGTAATTACAGTAGTATAACATAAATATATAATAATAGCAATTTAACGTAGAGTGCAAGTCGTCTACTTTGGGAAATCATCAGTTGTTAACACTGTAACCATCCCTAAACATATATTTTAAGAACAATGCTTTCAGAGTATTTCTTCACTATAGATTGAAAATAAAAGTAGAGGTCTGGAATATTGGACTTTTATCAAATTGAATTTTTAAGGCAGCCCAACTCTACAATATAATGCCTAACGCCTTAATTTAAGAACTTTTCGATAACAAAATATTCATTTCATTTGTCACGCATTAGTCGTAGAGTACAGACGTGTCTCACGAGTTTGCGAGCAACGTAAATATACACACACTGAACGCGAGTACCAAAATCTTAAATTCTAGTAAGGTGTTTACATCTACAGTAATTGCACATAGGTGCAATAATGATCTGTTCCCTAATCAGGAACAAAGGATGATACTACATACAAAAGAAGGAATTGTATTGAAAGAAAACATTTTTACCATAGGAAGCATAGTTAAGTTAGCCAACGTTCGTTTCGCCTAGAAAATTTCCAAAGCTAGAGTCGGCATGTTTCTTGCAACAAAGGAAAACGTCGAAGAATTAGTTAAGTAAACAGACGCATATTACGATCAACAATGCAGAGATACAAGTAAAATTGTACATAACACAATCGCGAAATACTATCGAACGCTTCCCCCTGTATCCTACAAGTTCATATAGAAGAAACTCTAGATAGTTTAGGAATCAAAAGAGTATTGTTGGATTTATTTTTAAGAGTAGGAAGTACGGAAGCTGAGTTCACACGCGATATAAACTAACGCCGACAGGCGTATGTACATCCAGAATATGTACACAAACTGCCGTAATCAATGCGAATTCACTATGATGGTATCACCAATTCGATTTACATTTCCACTGATTCTGTCACATATTTTGTTTGTAAAGATAAGGTTCATCTCGCATAGTTCTGCAGTAAAATTAATAATTTTAACGAAAATTACACCGAAACGTTTCCTAGTAGTACGGATGACGTTGCCTTGATCGAGCAAAAGTGAATGGCAAACCAATCTCAGCCGCTATTAATACCCTCTGAAGAAAATGAAGGCTTGTTTCCAGATAAGTTAAATATAGGTATAAAAAGAACGCATTCAGAAACAGCTCTAATAATTCGAAAATATTCGATATGGTACTTAGTTTAAATTCTAATTTAGAAGCCGTACCTGTATTGACGACACTCTCATCCAAGCGTATTTGTATATGTAACCTTTAGGTACCTAATAGTTATGAAGTAAACAAAATTGAAATAGAAAATATCATTGAACAATTACCTAGACCGTTTATTATAGTCGGAGATTTTAATATCTACAATACAATTTGGGACTCAAAAAAGATAGACGCTAGAAGGAAAATTGTTGAATAATTGTAATTGATAAAGACATAATACTTCTTAATACAGACGCACCAACCCATTTTAATGTTAAAAATGAATCACTGAGCTCTGTGATCTTTCATTCTGTTCTTTAAAGCTATTAGACATACTTGATTGAAAAAATTTTGGACGATACATATGACAGCGCTTTTCATTTTCCGATCGTTATTTCTACAAATAATTATGTTACACCAGAACAAATTCTTATGCCTAGATGGAAAATAAATAAAGCAAATTAGTCTGAACATCAATGTATAATAGATAGTAGTATTACTAGCTAAAATACCGCGTTTCCAATACTAATACAGAAATAAATTTAATTGTAAGTAAATTCGAAAACCTTATTCTACAAGCAGCTAGTAAGTAAAGTCTTAAGACTTCGGGCGTAACTGGAAAAAAGAGAGCATCGTGGTAGATCAACGAATGAGAACTTGCTGTAAACGAAGCAAAGCATGCTTTTAATAAATTTAAAAATGTAATACTTTCAGTAATAAATTAGAATTCAAAATAAAGAGAGAAATCGCACAGCGAATAGTTAAAGAGAATGCAAAAACTGATGGATCGATTATATCTCTAACCTTAATAAAAATACTCCAGACGAAGAAATTTGGAAAAAAGCCCAATCTATAATCGGAAATAATAAACAGTCAAAAATTACTAATAGTGCTACAGCTGATGAGAACTTCACTTTCAATCCAACTATTACTGAAATAGCTACCATAATGGCATAAATATTTGCGAAAAATTCAGGTGACGCAAATCTTAGACAAGAATTTTTAAAACATAACGAAGAAACAAAAAAGAATTGAAGTTAATTCAAAAGATACTTTATTAAATTTATATGATTACTTCTAACAGTAAATTGTAAACTAAATTTAAATTCATCAAAAGGTAGACGTTAGAGTAATTTTTAATTAACGAATGTTCAGATAAACATCTTACAAATATTCCAACAGTACTTTTCTAAATTTGCGGACACGATGTCTCTTACAGTTTTTATCCGATTAACCTGACATTTGGCCAACATCTTCGTGTGTGTATATATATATAAATACTGCACTGAAGTACCTGTGCTTTTTTAAAAATGTTGAGGAGTAAAAACTGAACTTTTTGAAAAAACAGCTGCCATTTTTGCAAAAAAAAATTATTTTCAAAAAAGAATGGGTACTTTATTAGATTTTATGGTGTAGATAATTTTGTTTTGCTCTACGATGATAAGTGGCAAAGCAATATTGTTCGCAAATTGACATTCCCAAAAAAAATGATTCCGGAAGTGAGTACGCCGTCATTTCTATTACAAAATAATGTTTTCAAATTCTCTTGTATACTTCAGTACATGAACAATGAACTCCTCAAAGTTATTTTTAAATATAGCTTTCTATTACTCACAGTAAATTCCGAAACTTTGGTTCATTTTAGAGCCTCCAAGGTAGTGTTACCCCTCAAATAGTCTGCAAGAATATGCCAAACATTAACTGATGTATGAAATTGAAATAACATCACTTGTGAATACCGTTTTCAGGTTATTTAATATTAAGCATCATTATATTAAAATAAAATTAAATCTCTAATTTAGCAAATATATATACAAGTTGATAAACATTGCACAAATTACATTAGAAGAAGGGAACATATATTTGATACGTGTTTTCATTAAATGGACAAATAAAATCACACATGTAAAAAAAGTCAATCACTCACCTTCAATCGTAGCACAATACAGATAGAAAATTCCCCATAATACCCGTCAATCGTACTCGTCGGTCGCAAATAACTATCTCCCTCCATTCGACAAATCGAGCGCGCCCCACATCCTCCCGCCACCCCCAGAGGAAGACACATATAACGCTTTTTACGAGAGCAGTAGAGCATCGCACTTCTCCCTCTCTCTCACTCTCACTCTTCGTCCTTATCCTCCCTCAAAGTAATTGGAATCGGCTCGTCGCGCGCCTTTGTCAGACTATGCGACGACGTGTCGCGGAGGGAGATATCAGAATCCCTGCACCACGCGCGTCCCAGTCTCTATAAGCACGTGCTCTCGATTCTCCCTATATACGAGCGATAAAAGTCTCTGTCGACACTGCAGACACAGAGAGATAGACAGAGAGATAAAAATGAGCCCACATGTACATGTATGTGTATGTATATATGTGTGTATGGGTGTTTGTGGTTGTGTCTGAATGTACTTGTTAGTGGATAAGACATAATATCCTGAGCTCATACATATACATAGATGTGTGTGTATTTGTGTGTGAATGTCTGCGTGTATGTATATTTGTGTGCATATGCCAATGTAGAAATAATGTCGGTACGGATACTACACACATAGCGAGAAAATAAGATAACAATTTGAGCCCATAGACATACGTGTGTACATGTGTATGCGCGTGTGTGTATACGCGAATGTAGAAAAGGGACTTTGCTACATACCCACTACAGACAGAGAAGCAAAGAGAGAAAGATAAAAATCTGAGAACTCATACATATGTGTGTGTGCTTGGGTGTGTACGCGAGTATATATGTGGAATGTAGAGATATAGAGAGTCACGTTTGTTGAAATGTCCGACAATCGGAATTGCAGCTTCTGGGACATACCGAGCCCCTGGTGGCAGGCGAGCACGGTGACCATCAGCTTCGGCCTGGCCATCGCCGTGATTGGGGCGCTTACGCTGCTGGCCGCCGCCTCCTCCTTCCTGCCCCACGTCCTCAAGACGCCCAAGCACACGCGGGTCCTCGGCTCGCTTCAGCTCCTCGCCGGTGAGTACTCTACTTTTATTTTTCGCTGCATTCGCGTATCTCTTCGCTCCTTTTCCGCTCTTTCCCTTTGTGCCAAAAGGCCTGTACATTCGGGTTCTCCTTGTGCTGCTTTTCTTACGGTGCTTTCTTGTTGTTCTCTATTTTTATTTGGGCTTCTGATGGATCTCGTGCATGCTGTTGCATCTGTCACATGCGGGGTTTGTTCGAGCTGAGTGTAAAAGGAGATATTTCGCATGATTGCATTTTAGAAACTATTTTTAAAGTTTATGTACTAAATTTAGATGTGTAAAGTTACAAAGTAATGTTTTTGTGTAGAGATATAAACGATGAAGCATAGCTTTTTGTACTAATAAAAGATGATTATGATCGGTTTGGTTTATTAATTTTGAAAATTGTAAGTGATATAATGTGAACAAGGTCATTTTATAATGACTCCTACTCTAACAGTGTATACATTTTTAATTTTATTGCATTAAAAAATTGAATGAATTAATTAAAGAAGAATTCCCATGGTAGACCCCTTGAGGGAACATATGAGACCAACGACATCGCTTTAAACTTATTTTAATATGAATAAAAAAAGTTGACCCCTTTAAGATAGAGTTATAGTACAATTTTGTCAATTTTCTCGTTTCTCTTTATTTTTATTTTTTTTAATTCTTTGGACATTTTTATACCAAAGAGGAGTATATTTGTAAGTAAATAAAAGTAAAATATGATTTCAGTAATAATTGTACAGTATAAACAAGAATTATTTTTGGGAAATAGCTTTTTTCCTTGCAAAAGTGTGCTTATCTCAAAACTACGTGTTGCATTACTCTAGAAGTCTTCTGCGCATTAGGTTTCAATGGATCGACCTGAAACTCTTAGGATAATTTCTTAGACATAATAACAATGTGGTAACACTCACTGATTTAGAAACTAGCACCTTAAAATTACAAATAAATTAGTTATATATTTTTAGATGGGGATAAATTATTCATTATATATTAACTATTTTTTAAGGTAAATTTGAACATTTTATCCAAATATAAAGGAAAATTCTTTTTTTAATTGTTTGGATAGTCGTCAATCGAGTACGGTAAAGCAAGGCTTGAAAGCAGACTTTTTAACTATAGAGAAATTTCCTTTTAACTGTTAAACAGTAAGGTTAGACTAGAAATTTTCAAAACTCTGTGTATACGGATGTATTTTCTCCGTGATGCCTTGGAGTTTTAAATTGAGCAGTTTCCATTGAATTAAAAAATATTCAGCTTACCATATTTTAAGTCTGCATAATAGGTATAAAGAAGATTTATTCTCTGTGTAATTATGTTAATAAAGGTTGATAACCTTGACAGTACGTATTAATTTTTCATTGAATTTTTCATTCAATGAATTGCTGCTGTAAAATCCATCATAATACAAAGCATTGTAAATATTGTTTTATAGGAGAAAGATTGAATAATAGAATCCTCATAAATACACATGGTTTAATTTCGATTTTCAACATAATCCAGTAACAATAGTGACTGGCGATTATATCACTGTCAATGCAAATGTCATATTGATTAAAGCCAATCAACGATACACTTCATCACAGTAAACACAGTTTGACTCACTTCAAGCATCGAAAGCCATTCGAAATTCAAAATACATTCCACCCATTGGCAAAATTTGTCCAAATTCCGATCCAAAATTCCCAACAATGCACCCATAACGTCATTGCACCACAGTTATCAGTGTAACTCTAACGCGATCTACTTGAGAACCGTGATTTAAACGGCATCCTAAGAGGCCGTATATACTTTCACCGTTGACCGAGGAAAAAAACTGACACAGCGAGGAGGACGAAAAATAAAACACCGCGAGAATCACAGCTTCTTTCACCGCGACCCTGTAAGATCCTCGAGCGAGCAGAAAAAGAAAAGAACAGACACAGCGTGCTCCGGGAGAAGTAGTTCGGACACGAGAGCCGCGCTTCGGGAAATTCGATCGGGAGACGCCGACCTCTTTCGCTCTCTTTTTTAAACGTTCTCTCTCTCTCGCTCTCTCTATCTATCTCTCTCCCTGGACTCTCGTCTATTTCTTTCCGTCCTCGAGGTCGAAGGGGTAGGCGGACTTTCGCGAGTCTTCGGGCTCTCGTATTTTTTCTCGCTCCTCCTTTTTGCCCCCTTTGACCTTTGACGCGCCTTCTTATATACTGCGCTGCTTCTGTTTGCGACTGCAGTGGCAGCGGCAGCTAAGGTTTGCTTTTCTTTGGAGGCGCGCGTGCGCTGGCCTTTTTTGTACAGAAGAGTGAGCGCCGTTTCTCGTTCAAATGCAAATCGCTGGACTGAGGGGACCTTTGTGCAGCGTACGTCGAACGGAATTGTTTTTTAAAGTTGGAGAGGAGGAGAGGTGGTTAGGCAGCTGCTGTATTCGTTGAAAATGAAGTTTGTATTTTTGAGGATTGTATAGTATAGTATAGTATAGTATAGTATAGTATAGTATAGTATAGTATAGTACAGTATAGTATAGTATAGTCTTTTAAGGGGGGTCTTTCGCTATATATATGACATAAAACAATAAAATTATATAAGTGTTGATAAAGGTCATATGACGTTTAAATTATTACAGAAGATTGCTATAGTTTTGAAATAGGCTTATTTCATTTTGGTTTTGAATAATCCATATATAATCGACTCTTGATAATTCGAACGTTGATAATTGTGAAATTACACGAACTTGTCTAACTGAAGAGGTACGACAATTAGTCTTGAAGAACAGGTGCAAAATTCAAATTATCATCAATTCTCAGTCAGAATCTAGAAATCAATCTTTCAACCCGTAGCGGACAAACTCCATTTCCACACCTACTATAGGCACAATGGTGCAAATTGGCACCTTCTTTCAATGCTTGCCTCTCGCAAAGTATTATGGGGCTATGGCTACCCCCTTACTATCTGACACTGCAAATGATAGATATATTTCCCGTAGTGGTCGTAGCCATTTTCTCTTATGTATCTCTAAATAACCTAAACATCAAATTTTTGGTAGTGCAAATTCACACCTGAGTACCTACTGTGGGTTAAAAATGAAAGTTTTAAAAAATTCGGATGATACATTATTATGAATAAATAATTCGAAGCTCGACAATTTGAATTTATCAAATTATTTACAACTTTTATCCCGGTCTTTTTAACTTTAATTATCAAGAGATGACTATTAATTTTTCTCTAATCAATATACCCAAAAAGTCATAAAAACAGAACTCCAGCATACCTTCACCCACTTCTCATTTTAATATCGCTAAGCGCCCGTCGCCCCACAAATATCTTGGCATTCAACTACGCCGAACCTTCTCTTCATTTAAACCTCCACATACCATCAAACTTTCTTTGTTTCTAACATCGCAACTCACCAACCGCACAGTCTCTGCAACGAATGATTCAACCAACGCGCGCTCGGCGCGTCAATTTCCCGAAACGCGCTTAACAATCTGTCCGGTTTGATGTGTTGCTGCTGCTGCTGCTGCTGTGCAGCGCTCGCAATGCCGTATATATATATATATTGCATGTATGGGTGAGGCATACGTGTTTTTACTGCCAGGATGGCGCCAGTCGCTGCGCTCGCGTGTTTTGCGTCTTGTTTTATGGACGCGCGAGGGGAGCTTAATTGACGCCCGCGGCAGCGGAGCTTCCGATTTTCGATAATTAAGTTCGGGATGCACGAGGCTTGGTTGGAGCATTGTGTGCAAGTCGCGCGTATATATGCCGGAGTGATGCTTTGTGTTCTCGGTTTGTTGTTTCAGCGCGAACTTACTATGATGTTTCTGCGAACTTATTGTGCATGGTAGTGTAAACCTGTATGAAGATGTAAAAATTGCTTGGACAATATGTGGTTTATTTTCCGTGTGAAAATCGATCACATTAACCATCGCATTATAAAGGAGGGACCCCGAGGATAAAATGAATCTGTATAAATCAAATGATGATTGACATTTTTTAATAAAAATTGATGTAATAGTATTTCAAGGATTGCTAATTATGAATCCGTAGTCCAAATTTGAAATTTTAAATATTGGCTAGAATTCACTAAAATTTGTTTACCCTTTGAGTCCTCTATTGATAATTCGAGGATTAATAGTCCGTAATTAGTCAGTAATAGTGGTAAGAAGCTTATATGGCTAATTACTGGCTATTAATGAGATCGATTTCCACTAAAATTGCTTGTCCAAGTACTCAATTGTGGGTCAAAATTCTTCAGTTTTGTTTTCTTCTTCATAAGGGTATCCTTATTAAAAAATTCACCATTGATAGCTCTCTTGCGAAGTCGTTAAAAAAATGCTATTGACACATATATTAGCACTAATCCATATACGATTTTCACACCTTACCACAATTTATTTCCTACTTTCAGAAAATGTAATATTTTTATGGAATATTTTTACTGCAAGAATAACGATTTCCTTTTCTACTTATAATACTCACAAATTAAATGTTTGTTATTATTTTCATTAGAATTTCTTGCATGATTGCTTAATTAAATAGTAGAATATCCAATGCCATCTAAAAATAAAACAAATTATTATTCGTAATACAATGAAAAACTAATAAAAGGGAATTATCAATAATTTGCAAACCAATATTTACCTTCGAAATATAACGCACACCATTCAAGATCATAAAATCACTGTTTCCAAGCAAAATGTTTGCAAAACAATAATAATTTCAAAAAAGAGAGTCATCAATAATGTGCAAAATAATATTTGCTTTCGAAACACAGCAAAAATTATTCAAGCTCATAAAATCAGTCTTTGAAAACATAACTCTTCAGCCATACATTCAACGCATCCCATTAAATCACGCGTATACCAATTCATCCACCCCACTCCCCCCCCCCCCCAAAAAAAAAGGCAATGAATACCATTTGCACATCATAAAAGCATCATTCAAATTCCTCGAAACATTCCTCACTCCTCCACTCCGACGAATCAGAAACAAATCACAGCTCTTCCAGGCTGGAACAAGTCCTAATCAATCGATCCACGCGGTCTTCTGTTCGCAGCGACGATGATCTGCGGCGGCCTGGTGATGTACCCCGTCGGATGGGATAACCGCGAGGTGCGGGAGTCCTGCGGCAAGGGGGCCAACGTCTACAATCTCGGTGAGTCGCATGATGTACTAGGGAGAGGACATACACATAATATACATGCGGACGCACACACATGCCAGCTATTTTCGTATCAGCAGAGTCGAGAGCTACGAGAGGTCGAACCCTTTGAACAGCGACGATCTTTGATGTGTACCGTCAAGGTTTGCGTGTGTGTGTATTCTTTTTGGCGTGGGCGGTGACACGCATGAGCATTTATTGAATGGAGTTTTTAATCAAAGAGCAAAGAGATTTATATTGTGATATCTTTTTTATTATTTTGTTGTTTTGTATTATGTATTGTTACTGCAGTTGGGAGAAATCAAGTGTTTCAAATTTTATATGGTAGAAGTAGAAACAGACGTACGTGACAAGACAATACGTACTAATTGATCAACTTCAATAATAGCTTATATTGGAAAAAATTATATTTTATTTAATTATTTATTTATCATTTTTAGACGCTATAATCTTAATTGATTAATGATAAGTTGAGTGACTAGTATAATATAAAGAGTTATATCATCAACTCAAAGAAATGCGCTATTAAAACTTTTGTCGGATGTTATTAAAGTGACATAAAGTTAATATCCTAATTTTAATCCTTTAACGTGAACAAGTGCCCCCTCAAAACGACGATTGACTGCTCTTGGCAGCTATAAGTAAAATAAATGTAATAACCAGTAGAACTATTTATCACTTGTACTTACGAAATCGCCTGTCAAATAATTCGCCTATACGAACATCATTACCACATACAGAGCCATGACGCCGCGTCCTGTCGCCCTATTCCAAGCCCCAACATCAGGTACGGTCATGTGAAAGTCGGCTGTCTCGCTGCACCTCATCGCTTGCTACATGCATGGCCTTCATACTCACAACGATACGGTTTCGGGCGTTGTTCGCGTTAAAGGGTTAATAAAAAGTTTAACATTTTAATTCTCCTACTAAACTCGATATCTAGCAATAGATATTAATTTAAGATGATGAAATTCAGGTAATAAGCCTATATTATTTAAGCTTGTTAAAAAAAGTAAAAATAAAGTAAAATCTTGCAGAGTAAATGATTCTTCTGAATTTAAATAATTTATCTAATTTTGCTTCCTCAAAGAGAAAGCTTTGTGATAGTAAAACGAAAGTGTTGCTAAAGACATGTTAGATACATGTTATGAGACTTAAGAAATGAAAATACGCTATTTTTAGAAAATATGTGTATGTGTGCGAGCCTGAAAGAGCATAAAATTTCCTAACTTTTACATCCTGAAAGATTGGATAAGGTTATTCCCTTCTTTTGCTATACACGAAAACGTCATTTTTTGTCCTTCGGAAATATATGATGGAAAATTTTTGAAAAAATTTGAGATGGTTAAGAATATGGAGAAGAATGTTCATTAAAATTTTTTAATCAAGACCTTTTTCTTTTGTCGAGAAAAAAATGTAAATGAATGTAAATGTAAATGAAATGTAATGTAATTTGTGTAAGAAAAATCAATTTTCTTTCTTCTACGATAACTGAAGTAAATCGGCATCATTTTATCTGTCCAGTATGTTATTTCAGAGCATGAGATAATTTATTTCTTAAGATATTGAGGTTATGTGTTTTATGAAATTATTTTATAGATTATGTAGCGAGAACGACGTGGTCACTATTTACCAATCAGATTTAATTTTTTTCTTTTTAAAATGGAGATTCAAAATTCAAAAGAAATTTCATTATTCATCGACTTGTTTTTGTTTTATAATTGTTTTTCGTATTTTTGATTTTTTTATTTTAGATTTTCTGTTTTTTTGGTATGATATAAATATTATGATAAATCTGTTGTAAATTCATTAAAAGAGAATAAAATTACCTATCCTTTACTACCGTAAATTTTGGATAGGCTCTTTTCTTTCTCCTAAATAATTTGTAGAATAAAAAAATTGACTACACGAAGGAAAATGGTGTAGCAATAATTACTTTTATTTTAGTAGTAAATGCTACATTAATAGCAGTTGTTGCTATTTATCTATTAATATATACTAGCGAGTGTAGGATAATCTGCTAAATAAATATATTAAATATAGTGTATAGTATAGTGTTGTGTTAGATATTTTTCAATTTTTCGATTTTTGAGTTTTAGTCTTTCTGTTTTTTTATGTTAAAAATATTATGATCAACTTAGTGTAATTTTTAAAAAATCATATTGATTTTTCACCATAGAATCAAATAGAATAAATAATATCATATTGGAACAATTTATAAAGTTTGAGGAAGCTAAGAGCCAATGAATCGGCAGTGGTTTTGTATTACTTTATCGATTGTAAATTTTGTTTACATTATTATAACCATTAATTTAATGAATTTACGTTTTTGTAAGCTTAAAAATTAAAACATTAATTGAATTTATAAAATATAGCTTCCTTTAAGATATAGCTTCTTGAATTTCTTTATTCTAATTAGGCTATTTATTGTCTAACGTCATCGGTAAGATGGCCGACCTCTGGGAATAAAACATTGGACTTTCAAAACGTAAACATTGCGAATAAAAAATATTATAGTGAGTATTTGGCATTTTTTACTAGTGTTTTTGCAGATAAATAAAGTAAATATTAACAGAAATCATATAAAAAATATATAATGCAGTTTAAACAAGCTGGTATGCAAAAATTAAAGGATTATAATAAAACTAACTTTTAGGGTTTTTAGTGATTATTTATTAGTTTGACTTAGTTAAAGTGCGTAAAAAAATGTTGGGTCTGAAAAGATAGATAATTTTAAGCTATTTCAAATGCATTATTACTAAATCGATGATATTATTTATAACGTATTAAAAAGACTGAGAAACGAATACTCAAAAATTGAAAAACCGATTCAAAAAACAAAAACACATCAAAAAACAAAAAAAACCTTTTTGTTAAAAAAAAAACAAAAAAAAAGAGTAAAGAAACATTAAATTTAACCGTGGATAACTCGAGATATAGAGCTACACATACGTACATATGCACACACATTCATGCGGATATTTTCTAAAAATAGTGTATTTTGATTTCAAATGGCCCAAAACATGTTTCTTACGTGTTTTCAAGAAAATTTATTTTTTTACTATTACAAAGCTTCCATTAGGAGCAAGCAAAAACGTTTGGAACTTTTTATAACTTTATTGTGATGATTGAAGACGATTAAATATTAATCTTAAGCCTCTTTCATCGACAATAGTCCAAGTTATAGATGAAAGTGCATATTGTTTTGATAAAAACCTCACTTTTCGTATCTTGCGCAAATCTATTTGACTAACAGGAAGAATATCATACCACTGGAAAACGGATTTTATGAGGCTTTGGAAGATGTTTTATGATATCTAGAAATCAAGCCTAGAACCTGTAATGTGTAACATCTCCCAAAGCCTCATCAAAATCCGGTTATTAGTAGTATGTCGCTCACCTTATAATTCCATTGAAAAAATGCAATAATAATTTTAAACTCTAAATGGACAAAACATACAATGTTTTAATTCATTGAAACTCAATTTATTTTTTGAAATATAACCACTTTTTGAACACTAAAATTTAAAAAGAGTTGCCCCTTAAAAATATATGAATGAGAATCAAAGAAAAGTTCGATGGAAGGTGCAAAACAACGAAGCGTGTTCGTAAAAAGAGCAAGAGAGAGAGAGAGAGAGAGATAGATAGATAAATTGATATATTTATTTCTTCTTTACACAAAAAATATACATGTTATTAAATCACAAAGTTAATAGATACACATATTAGTTCATCTTACAAATAAATAATCACATCAAGTTCGTCAAGAGTTTTTAAATAAATATTGCACTTACAAGGAGAGTAAGTGCACACTTTCCAGAAATCGAATTTTGGTCAGATTTCGGAAGGAGGTGTCTGATACCCAAAAATTAGGCTTAGCACCCGCAATTCATTCTAATGGGCCATTATGACTTGGATATGACGTAACTTAGTCGAAGTATGCGTTACTATAATGAAAAAAGGTATCTCTTATTTTAACTATAACTTTAAACATTTTTATTATGTATAAATTGCCAAGACGATAATAAAAAGTAATCGGAAAGAGCTTTAATGTAAGCTCTGTTACGTATATATATATATATATATATATATATATATATATATATATATTAATCTGATCAAAAGTTATTTACAATTGAATATTGTGACCAAAATTGCATGAATATTACAAGCAATTTAACTCTCTTAAATTCGTTCGTTTTCCATGTAATTTCAGTCACCATCTTCAATTCTTAATAACTTTTGATCAAGTTGATATTCTTATACGTAACAGAGATTAAATTAAAGGTCTTTTTGCCTACTTTTTAGTATATTGTGAATCATTTCTACATAATAAAAACTTGTAGAGTTATGGTTAGAAGAAGAGGTACCTTTTTAGGCACGACCGCTCCTTGGGAGAGCTTGCGATGTAAGGCTCGAAAGCGTTTCAGAGCGAGCTTGCTCACTCTGAAGTACTGGAACAGCGAGCCCCACGGTCTCCAGTCCGAAAAATATGATGATGAATGGTAGCGACTAATACAAGTACATGTTTCTTAAATTTTATTAAAGGAAGTTAACGTTCGTCATATAGTTTTTATTAAATTAAGATAGAAACAGTTGATTTGACGAACACAAAATGGTTTCTACTTAGAATTTATCTCTCTTCGCATATAGAAAGGAACGATATGGTTATTGCTTCACATTTCTAGTGAAAGAATTGGTGAGAAAGGTAAAGTCGAAAAATTAAGTATATAAAGAGAATAAGACTATAACCAAGAAAATATATTTATTAATGTTAATGTATTTCGTCTGGAGCTTAAACGCATTAGATCTCATTAGCGGGGCATACAATCAGCTCCTGTCTAACATATAAAGAACCAATATTAAAAGAAATGTAATTAGCTGAGTCGAAATCAGTATGATATATGACTAAGAAAGATGATGATTTTGATAATGAGAACAAACGCCCCATCTATTATCAATGGTAGCGACAAACACTACTATATGTCGCTTAAATTCTATTAAAAGAATTTAACGTTCTTTATATAGTTTTTATTAAATTAGGATAGAACCGTGTTGATTTAACGAACACCTAATTCTTTCTACTTGAAACTTCTCTCTCTTCTCATCTGGAAAGGCTAAGCTAATTGCATTTCTCTTTATATTTGTTCATTGTATCCGGGCACGAGCTGATCGTATACCCCTCTGATAAGATCTAATACGTTTCAGGTCCAGACGAAATACGTGAACATTAATAAATATATTTTCTTGGTCATAGAGTCTTGTACTCTTTATACTTCATTTTTCGACTTTACGTTTCTCACGAATTCTTCCACTAAAAATGTGAAGCGATAACCATATCGTTCCTTTCTAGATGAGAAGAGAGAGTTGTTCCAAAGAGAAAGAATTTTGTGTTCGTCAAATCAACTGTTTCTATCTGAATTTAATAATGACTTAATTTAGAGATTATGTCTTTTTTCCCATCACTTCTTTTATCTGATTCTGATTCCTGTTTGGAGTCATGTTGAGTTTCTATTGTACGTCTTTTCTGACCTTGTTTTTTCTTTCCACCTATTTCGTCAATTGAATCAGTTACTTTTTCCTAATCAATTTTCTGAATTTCACTTTCAGGATCGACATTGTTTTGTTCCGTTCTTCGATATTATCAACATTCATATTTTGATCAGTGAGATTCCGTTCTGTATTTTTAAATGACTTAATTCAGAGAATTTATTTTCTGAGAGTGAGAGAGAGAGAGAGAGATAGAAAAAACAAGGTGCTAGCACAGATCCGAAATGGCACATTTAATGGGGGTTCGGTCGCACGATCTGGCCGCGCAATGGCCGATTGCGGGGAATCCCGGTGATCCCCGCATCCCACACGACTACGACAGCCGTCGTCAACGTCCACGCCTTCGTTTTAAACGTTCCGCAAACGTTCGCGTAACGATGTCGTCCTCCCTTCCGCGCTCGTACACTCCACAGTCGTCGTATGTATATATCGCGAAGAATTTTAGTCAGATATATATATATAAAATTCTTCACGCGCGCGTGTGAGGATCGAACATACGAGGAAAGTGGAAATGCGAGTACGAGTGTGGTTAAACGGCGACGAGGTGGAAAGGAAGTAGTCGAGGGAGTGCGACGGAGACTATAAAACATATGGAAGCGTATGTATGGAGAAAACCTCTGGCTGCGATCTTCGGAATATTTATAGAGAAATTGAAAGTTATCGTTTCTTGGGGAGGGAGTACATGCGCATCTGTCACCGACTACCTTTCTGTTCGGTAACTTTATTACTGCTTTCTTCAGCTGTCGTTGCGGTGTATTCAATAGTTTCTTTCTGTGTCTTTTTGTGGGGATGCGTTTGTTTGAGAATAACATTTTCTTTTATTGCTTCACTATTTCCTTTAAGTAGTTTAGTGTATACAGAGATTTACTGTATATTTGGTCGATTTTCACGAATCTTTTTGTGCGATGGCCATATTGTCTTCACGGTATCTGTCGATTTAATTAATTTTATGTCACCGATATATCACAAATAAAATCTGCAGCTACATATAACTACATATAACAGAAGTATGTAGAATAATTTATATATTTTTATATTTTGAAACAAAGCGACTAAAAACTTGTGCTTTAGATATCATAAAACAATCGGTATGTTTCCTAGTAGATATAATAGAAATAGTAAATATTAAGCACAACGTTCAAATCATCATTTTCACAGAAACAATATCTCACGAAAATTGCAATCAAATATACAATTCACCTCACGACACAATGTAGAATCAGAACACAAAATGTCCAACGAAATAAAGCAATAACAGAACGAGCTGTTAATTAATCAAGTTTCTCGTGCGAGCAGTTAGCGCCACTATGCCATTGCCCTACAAAAAGCTCGGTGTAAGAATCGCATTCAGAGCCCCCGGAAAGTCAGGAAAAGTATAACGGAGATTGAACGTATATAGCTGGGGCGGAAAAGAAAACGAGAACGAGGACGAGACCGCGAGAGAGAGAGAGAGAGAGAGAGAGAGAGAGAGAGAGAGAGAGAGTTCAATAACTCCATTTGCCTTGGTCCGGTGTGTTTCTTCCATTCCGCGCGAGCATGCGGCCGAGCCAAAAGAGTAGAAAACCCGCGAGAAGATAAACGGCTAGAGGGAGGAAAAAAGATCCGGTCGTCTCCTCTCTTTCTCTGTCTCTGTCTGCGTCTGGTAAGAGAAGCGTGGCGTAGAGTCAAGATAAGCTGGAGCTGGAGCAGCCCCCGACACAAAGCAATGCCGTTCGATTCTTCCTTTCAATCTTTTCGTCGCGGCGAATCGGAGCATTTAAATATTCCAGCGATAGGCGGAGGAGGAAGATGATATGCACGGTTTCTTCTTCTCACGACGCTCGATAAGGAACAGTGCGTTTCTCTTCGGCGTATTTATATTCACTTTTTCGCGATTCTTATTGGACTTTGCGGTGGAAGTGTTTTTTGTGGCATTTCGCCGGATTGGAAAGATGTTTTATTACTTTTTAGGTGAAATGCGATATAGTACGAGAAGAACTGATAATTTCGTTTTTGCTTTGTCAGCATTAGCAATTTGCAAGAATTATTAATCATAAAAATGTCGACCTATTTAAAATCTTTATTACTAATACTAAATTTGTGATTTTTAATAATTATTTGTGAAGTGAAATTTAAGATGATGCAAATGATTTGCAATAAATTACGATATTATATTATTTTCATTATGATTTGAATTTATATTTGAATAACCGAATTTTCTGCGGCATTATAAAGTGCAGAGTAATAAAATTTTGCTGTAAAAGAAGTATAGGATGTAGTAAAAGGGAAATCTCTAGCTCTTGCACATGTAAATCTTACATACACGCCGACGCACACTTTTGCGAGCGTATTTGCGAAGTAAGTATTTCTCTTGTGAGCGCAACAAAAGCTTTTATGCGACCTCAACTAGTGAGTCATAAATACATGCTCGTATGTATATACGCATTGCCGTATATGTATCTGGCATTAAGAAAAGAATATCTTTATAGTATGACTTTATAAAAATCAAATCGTGAAACAAATATGACGTAAACATTTTTATGATTCAGTTAATAACGATACGATTGAAAATAGATATTTGGCTAACACAGTGCGAGTTCTCTTTTTATTGCAAAACTGATTTAATTAAACAAGCAACGTTCATCCTGTTTGCTTGTTTATTTAAATATACATATATATTAATTTAAACGACTAATATTATATGTAGATAAATATATAAAGGACTGCGTAGCAAATTTGTTTATTATAGTAGGGGTTTAATAAATTTACACAGGTATATGTGAAATTAACAAGTCATAATTTATGTTTAACATACCATAGTGGCCAACCGACCTTTAATTCTTTTATTTATTTGCATTTTTATTATAATTACAAAAGAAAATATCTTGGATAATTCTACCCGTTTATTCGAAACGCTTACACAATTTATTTCTTTAAATAATCAAAGAGAAAAGAAAATAACATTATTATAAGATATTAACATTTAATTATTTATTTATATTTATCACACAAAGGTTATCTGATCTTGAAAAAGAAAGATTTCTGTGTTGTTTGTGACTCGAGGTATATTGAACGAAGAGTCTAACTTCTGCAACAAATACATTCACATGGCATAAATAAGCAATAATAATTTATTTGTTAAATAAAACTCTGTGTTATATTGTTCATATAGAGTTAACTATTATTTTATTCTTTACTGATTAGAGCGACAGAAAAAGAATTTTGAATAAAACTCACGTGTCCCAGAAAAACGAGAATTCAATATCAAACTACGATGTATTTTTTTTTACTCGTATTCAGAAAAGAAACATTTGTTATTACGCCAAATTGTCACCTTATTACCACTTAGTGTTATTGTGTTAGGTTTTGTAAACAAACATGCACCCCGTGAATTTGTTTATCGCGGCCGGTTATTTAGTGGAAAGAGAGGATACATTTTTTTACAAATTATTATTTATTAATATACAGTGAGCCAACCGTACAAATTAGCCACAGGCATGGTATGTATGGGATAAATTAAATTATTCTTTTTAAAGCTGTACGAGCGTGTAAGTTAATTAGTTAGACCGGCAAAGTCAGCTTGCGCCGACTCATGGTTTCGTATAGATAGATCTATTCCCATGACCGTTACTTAATATCTAATTGTTTGTCAGTACACTATATACTTTCCATAACGGATAACGTGCTTCTCTGTATGCTTAGAGGCATGCAGACGTCCACATTCTCGTACGCTGCTCGATTTGTTCCCGTGCGGCTAGATCTGTAAAATCTAGAATTTGTAGGTAGTGGTTTCTTTGGTGGTTTGACGATCAGTACCTCCCCAGCTCCTTGCTGTTGCTCTGCTCTTCTCTGCTCTGCTCTGCTCTGCTCTGCTCTGCTCTCGGCTGCTCGATTCTCCGAATATGTGCCAAGTGCGAAATTACGTATTCAGGTAATAATATTCGCGCATGTTCCGCTCTCTCGTATACCGCTGCTGCGTCATTTCCTCTCTTATTTATGCATATTAATGTTTGATTATGATTAAAAGACATTGTTCTGCCGGCCTGATACTGAACAAGTGAGAATCAGTGAACCCGATATTTTAATTTGTTAACAGTAAATTATTTGTGCTAATTTTGAGTGCAAAGGTTGTTACTTCCATCTTCCAATAGCCTACTACGTATCTCAAATGAATTGGCCTTATATAAAAGGAAATGTATTGTTTATTTAATAGTTATAAATAATTACGTTAAAACAAATTAGATTTTCTATTATGCCCGATTATACAATTATTCCCCGTAATGTAACGCGTACAAATATTTTGCTAAGCTGTGTAGTATACACGAAAATTCGCAAAAAGGCAATAAATGGGAGTCTACAATTGCGGTGGCTTTATAACACATACCGTATTATTTTTAGCTAAAATACTAATTTGTGACCGCTTTAAATATTGTGTGCATGTGTCTCTCATATTCAAGAGTAGATGTGCCTACTGTCATGTAACAATATTCAGCGGTTTTTCCTTATTATATTTGACCTAAGTTACTGTATAACCGGTCTTAGCTTTTCAGCCTAATGTCACGTGACCTCGCGCGATCCGCGCGCAGGGTTACGCAATACTTTGCTGATTGAAATAGATATCTACTCTAGGCCCGCTTTACTGCCTTACCCACCTTAAGATACAGCTGGACCGGTGCAACAGATTTCTTTTAAAAGTTAAATCTTATAAATTTTGATTAATTATAATTATCGGTAACCAATTGTCTTAGAACGAAGAAACTATTTTTTTACTTCTGTAGTATAGAACTGAATTAAGTAGGGATTCTGGAGAAAGTTGGAGCAACTTCTTTATGACTTGGTGCTAAAGCAACAAAGTGAATATCAGAGTAGTTGAAGAACGTTTTTTACAATATCCTGTCTTCCAGACAGGAAAACAGCATACTTTTTTCATTAATTAGAGTTGATGAACTTTAAGTTCATGATAGAGCTTCGCTTATGTACGATGGCGACGTTCCAACAAATTTCCATTGAATCCGTTTTTATCAAAAGTTAACTACTATTGATACTTCATTTTCTACGTACAGAAACTAAATATTAAGTAGTGTTTAAATATTTTTTATAGTATTTATCAATGTTTCAACAGTTCTGATAGATTTTACTCGTATCAACACTAAGGCATTTGCGACAAGATATATGCGATTAGCTTTTACGATTCTTGAAGTTTAGTGAAATAATTATTCAAAAAGATAATCAGCAGTTAAAATTGAATTAAAATAAGTAATTTCAAATTCGCTGAACGTTTTAAAGGCTTTCTAAGTATTGATAGCGAGCATCTATTCAAGATTTAGTTGTTCACTGGTTTACAAACATCAATGACATAGGTACACAAACTCACTCACACATACATACATGCAAGCGAACATTTCTTGGGAGTAGCATATTTGAAATCACCAATTCAGATAATGTATATTTACGACAAAAACTCATACAACAAATTTTTCATCTGAATAATGATTTCCTTTTTTAAGGTGACTCCCTGGTAAAAAGAAAATAAAGGTTCTGTAGGTTTAAGGTCGTTCTATACCCAAAATCACTCAAAAAGTCGATTTTTTTTTGGTCATATTATAGTTTATAATCAAATGAATATTTTAAGACTTCATAGATACCATAACTCTAAAACTAAATAAAGTTATAATGATTTTAATAAAGTGATTAACAATACGTAGCATAGAAAATAAAAACTTTAAATGCATTTTTTTCGACATACATTTTTTTATTTTCATGATGCTCCATATGCAGAAGGTTTAATTTTTTTGATAAGATAGTTCGGTAATACTTATTACATTCACATTTGAAAAATGTTGTATGTTTTAATTTTTTCATAAAATTCATATTTGAAAAATAAGAGGCTCAATCAGTTAAATAAAGGTTCACATGCCGTACATTGTTACGTTCTTTAAAATGTTTTCTGTTATGCCTGATACTAAAATAAAAAAAAATTTGTTGAAAATGTAAACCATACAATGTTTTAAATTGTATGCGCACGGAACGTGGTGAAAAATGTCTATTTCGTCCTTTTTCACAATTTGAAATGGTTATCTGTTAATAAAACCTAATTATATTGATCAATGTAAGTTCAAAATACACAAATAACTTTCTGATATGCTTATATTTAACATACTTGAAATTCAGAGCGTTGTTTCGGAAGCTGGTAGAATTTGACTTTTTGGGTATAGAACCGCCTTAAGGCTAACAAAATAATATTTACAGGACATATTTATAATAATATTAGCAACTTATACGCACGCTTTTAACACAACAATATTATTAAAGTTATGCAAGACAATAGGTTCATTTTTAGTAAGATTGTATTTACTGTAAAGGGTGTTGATGTATAAAACAATAACTTTTATGAACCAAAAGTTTTTGTAGCATTTTTAACTTTAAAATAAACATAAATACGGTCAAATTATTAATTGTTACTTAACATTGTGTTTTCTAAAAATAATAAATATTTTTATTAATAAATTATTAGAAAGAGTAAAAAATCGTTGATAATATGATTTAAACTGATCTTTGACGTATATATTTAAAAAATATTATAGGGAAATTATGTTTAAAATACTCAAAAAAACATATCCTGAAAGTTACATCAAGATTAGTTCTTTTGGTATGCTCCAACACCATTTAGAAGATTGATATGTTGATGATGAGAAAACAGCTATTTAAGGTGATGCTAAATGCCCCCTGTTACCGTCAAATACGGGGAACCACTTATTTCATTCAATTTTCAATTTTGAGCAAATATCTCTCTGGAAAGTTGTTTTTGATTAGGACAATAACGTTTCATAATTATGTTTGCTAAAAATTGAAAATTAAATGAGAAAAGTGATTCCTCGTATTTGTGGGTGACAAGTTAATACAAATTTATCAAAGTTTATTATATTTATAAAAGTGTATAATAATTTTTAGGTAAAAAGTATAGATTAATTTTAACCTTAAAAAACCTAAAATGGCATACTAATGGCTATTTAATGTTAATAACCAACAACAGCTCTAAATTAGACAAAATAATATTAAACTGCAATAGTCACTTTTGAATGAACTATGAAATTCTTTTAGCATAAAATGCAAGGTATCAATATAATACTTCTTATTAAAAAGAAGTTGAACTCTAACACTCCTTCAACAACAAACGAAATTTCGAAGTATTTAAAATATCACCAACAAGCCACCCCAAATAAATCCAAACAATACTCTCCCCTCAATAAAGCACTAATCCCCAATCCCCTCTCGTAATTCCAGGCAGGTGTTCGGTGTCGTGGTCGAGCTACATCCTAGTAGGTGCGGTGGCGCTGCTGATGCTGTGCTTCGGCCTGAGCTTTTGCGCGGCGCGACACAAGCCGAGCCCCGGCCACGAGGACCCGCTGCGCATCTGACAATCAAGAAAGTCGATTGACGCCTACTCGAGCCACCATCCAAACTCCAACAACAGCAAGCCACCGTCATCAACGATGACGACGAAGTCACCGCCGACGACGACGACGCTGACGAAGCAGCCCAAGGAAACGACCAAGCTGTCCATCGTCACGGTTTGTTGATCGCGAGGCGCGCGCGCGACACGCCTAATCGCGCGGCGCCTATCGCGCACTGTCACGCTCCTGCATCTCCTGAGGCACGCGACCGCCTGGCTTCTGCTTCTGCTACTGCCGCGAGCCCTGCTTCGCGCGACGAGCGACTGCTACTATCGTTATTACGCGCGGCGTCGCTGCCGCAAGAGAAGGCGCGATTGCCGAGGACGATCGACGGTCGCTCGGAGGATGCTGGAGCTCAGTGGGTAAAAGGGAAATCTGCTGTACTGTGAGGGTAATATCGAATGGTTGTGTAAAGGATTCTGGGGGGTTGTTAGAGGCGGGCGAGAATGTTTTTTTTGGAGGAATGAAACGTACTTCGAGATAATGTTGAAATTACTTGACCGATTTTGATAATTTACAGATTCTCAACTAAACTCAACGAGTTTCGTGAAAATCGGTCTAGTAAGTATTGGAGTGATTCGTGGAGAAATATAAGGACCGGTTTTCTTATTATGAAAATAAACAATTGTCATCTTGCTTATTTACGTGAATTCGTGAAATTTAGACGAATGAAGAAGAATATGGCGAGAGTTGCTGCTAATATAAGTGACTATACTACTACCTCATCTTGTGCCAAATTTTTCGTTAGTCACTTAAATTTCACGTAATTTAGCAAATATAAATGTTGATAATTGTAATAAGCACCCAGAATTGTTTATATTCGCGGATATTAGTCGTGCGGGATAGCAGATCTTTTGATGTATCTACGTTTTTGCTCCAACCTCCCCAATCGCGATGAAACACGCAGCGATGCAGAAATATTGACTGACCATCACGCGAGATCTGGTAAAGCTTCAATAATTGTTTTAATATTGGACGGATGAGTTTACGTTTTGCTAGTGAATGAGTTAGGGTCAGTGCACTAGTGAGTGGAATTTAAAGCCGAAGAAATAAACGGGTTTAGTAATACTTTTATTTGGTTGTTAAATTGTTAACTTATTAAAAGACAACTTTTTAAAGTTTTAAAATCAGGGGAAGCAAGTTGTTATATCTCAGAATTATAAAAAAAGTGTTCCATTTTAAACTTTTTGATAAAGTGTTCATTCATCGCTATGTGTGTTCAAATACTGGTGCAGTAACCCTATTTTGTTGAGAATCTCTACTAACAATAATTGTTGATCTTTCTGGAGCTGACTTGCAGACGATCATATTATGGATACTTATATTTCCCATTATTTTATGATGGTAGAATTTTATTTGAGAATGCATTAACAGACATTACTTTTGCCACAATAGAAATTCTAAAGAAGCTACATTGTTCGTTGAGATGACACGAAAAAATTTAACCAATTTTATCTTAAAATAGTTTATTATTTATATGGTAAGAAGATAAATAATGAGGGCTATTCTGTCGTTTGACCCACGTGTCACACTAGCGCCACCAAACGATAGAAAAGCCCTCATTATTCGTTAATTTTTAGTTTTTAATACATTTTTAGTTATAAGTAACTTAAGCGAATGATGTCGTTTTTGCTCAAAACGTTCTACAAATCAACTTTCTGAAAATTTTGCAAATATAGATTGAATGAAGCTTCACCTGAACTCGATAAAAATCAAAATTTTCTTGTTATGCTCAATGATAAAGAATGTTGTTTTTATTGAAAAATAAGAAATCAAATCAAAATTATTACAAATAAAAAAGAGTTATAACGCTTGTTTTGAAGAGTGTTAATGATTTATTATAAATAGAAATTCTACATTATTGACAATATCGATTTTGTCGTATAGTTCGATAAAAGGCGAAGGCATACAAAATATAAGAGAATATGAAACTGTCTATTTAGTTAGTATTACTATATCAATTTTTTTTTATTCTACATATTTTATTATTTTTTCATGATTTTTATATAACTATGGTACATCGAAATATTTACGTGCTTTGAAAAGGATTTTATTATATACACAGATATCAAAATAATTGTAGATAAAATGATCAGCTTAGCTATGATTTAATAGGTTACAAAATTCTCTATATTTATTTTTAATATCTTGATCCGTAAAGTTACCATTATGAAAAAGTTCTTGTTTACCTGTACACAGTCATTGGCAATATTCAAAATTCAAGTTTATGTAATAGATACAAAATGTATCTTTTCTGAAAATGAATTTGACAAGCTTAAAAATATTCATTTAGATCTAATTGATACAAAAATATATAAAATATAGGTTGATCTTTTGCCAAAAGCATCTAGATGCAGAGTATCTAAATACAGTGTAAGAATAATATACCTAGATACTTTAAACTAATTTTTAAATTTTAACCTAATTTTAATTTTAAGTTTTTTAAGTACATTATCTTGATACTTTGTAGATAGATAACTACGTTTAGTGCACCGGCATGGTTCAACAAAATACTTCTTATCTAAAATTTAAATTGTTCGTCCACGAATACTTTTCCATCTCTGTCTTCAAAAATAAAACACAGTTCTCAACTTCAATTTCGAGTTTATATTCAGCGAGCGAGCAATAATTAACTTGGCGCGTTCGAAAATCGAACGAACTGGCCGAAAGCTGCGGTGGAAAAAGGACCTCTGCGAAATTCCACGGCGTATTTCACGACGAAGTCAAACACAGGCCTTCTTTTGAACGTCGGTTTCACAACTAGTTTTATATGAAACGGGGAACAAAAGAAATATCCACAGCGCTGCGCACGGTCGAAGAATCAAACGAAACATTGCACGTGCATGGGCGAAAGGAATACGAAATGATCTGTCTTTGACTTTCAAATAGGTCGGAAAATTGAAATTCTCTAGTTCACATTTTCAAAGTGTAAAGAATTCTTATCTGAAAATTTAACATTATTCATTAAAGCGAGTTTAGGTTGGAAAATTCAAAATCTCTGGAAATGTATCATTCTGAAATTTTTATATCAAGTTTATGATCACAAAACTGAAATATAAAATTTGTTAGGTCATATTTGACTCTTGTAACAAAACTCTTGACCACACTGAGAAAATCCATATCGATATCGATATCGTAAGACTTTCGATATTGAATATTGTAAAAAAGAAATTTGTATTTAAACGTTTTATACAAAAATACATTAATTTCAAAAGAAAATTTATTAGCAATTTTTTACGATATCAATATCGTAATATTTCACGATATTGTTTTCTCAGTGCAGAAACTGCCATTTCTACAGTGAATTATTCTGCATTTATTTTACTAACAAAATAAAAATTCTTCCTACTCCTCCATTTCCACGGTAGAACCACCATGAACAACAACTTTCGAAAAAATCTCGTAACTTCTGAACGTATCATCTCCATCGAAAAAGGCATACGCTCTGAATTAAAAATTCCGCGTGCCACTCGCCGAAAATCGAATCTACAGCAGCGGGGGCATCGCAGAAAAAACTCTTCCATGCAAATTCCTTTTTCGACAGCGTGAGAGAGAGAGAACCTCCTCCTCGATGCCTCCCGCGAGGCTCACTACTCTCTACTCTCTCTCTCTCTCGCTCTCTCTCTCTCTCTCTCTCTCTCTCTCTCTCTCTCTCTCTCTCTCTCTCTCTCTCTCCCGTACGCGTGGAAAAAACCGCCAAAAATTCGCGATAATCAACTCGACGCTGCGCCGGAAAAATCTCGAACGCTCGGCAGGGAAATGGAACTCCAGCTCCAGCTCCGCAAAAAAAAAAGTCCTCGCTGCCCTGTCCGAAAGAGTACGCGGACGCCGACAAAACGACAAAAAAAAAGGAGAGGCAAATGGCCCGCGGGAGGAGCGCCGGCAAATCGAACTGGAGCTGTGCCCCGCTTTAATCGAGCCGAGCGAGCCAAAGACATTAATTTTGTCGCTGCTCTTCTCTGGTCTCTCTTTTTTTTTGTCGGTGGAGCGTCGTTTGCACATCTGGGAAAAACTCCGATGCCCAATGAATTTTGCGCTCCCGGCGTTATTTCTCCTTTTGCGCCGGGGCTGAGCGAGCGAAAAAGGCCAAAAGTTAACCGAGGAGGCGGCTGGATATTTGCTCGGCACGATATTCTACTGGGCGGTTTTTTCGTTCCATTTTTGTTTGTCCGTCTTTGTTTCGCGGGTGTTCGGAGCTTTTGTTGTTGCTTTTGTCGCGCGTAGAACTAACGAGATGTTTTGGCCGCGAACGGAGTCGTGTTCTCGATTTTTGTTCGCGTTCTTTTTAAGGGGATTTATAGAGAGAGGAGTTTTTTTGCGTTTGTTAAAATTAGACGGCTTTTGGGTGATTTGACGGACTTGATGAATATAATTGGAATTTTCGAGCATACCGTTTGCTGTAATTGTGAAAAGCTGGCAAGCAAAATTAATTATTATGAAACAACGACAGACGCTTTGCTAGGGATTTTTCTGATGGTTGGAGTTATTTAAGTTGGAAAATTGAGAATTTCATTTGTAATTAAAATATGATATATAACTTTTTATAGAATAAAACGGAAGCAAACATTTATTTATAGTTTTTAATTTGCATTTGAATTTTTCGGAATTAATTATCTTAGAAAATTGAGAATTAAATTTGTAATTAAATTATAATTTGTAATATTGCAGAATAAAAGTAAATATAAGCTTTTATTTTTAGTTCTTATTTTGAAAGCAAAGCGCTCTCTTTGATATTCTTCATAAATAAATTTATTTATTTAAAATTTATATTTTAAACATTCAAAATAATTTGTAGTTATGAAATAGATTCACTTTAATTATTATTTTTTTAGTTACATATTTTCGTGAACACTATAATGAATATTACTATTGTTAATTACTAATCATAGAAACAATTATTTTTTTACGGCTGTATAAAGAACATTTTCAAACTTATTTCCTCATTTCATCGACAAATTCGAGTTCCACGTTAATAAAACTAAAAATTATTAATTTTTACTCAAATTATCCTTTGCAAAGTTTTCTATTATCACATTTGTGTATACCTATCCTCTCTTGCAACAATTACGAATTATTATATTCCTAATCAATAAGTACACAAAATATCCCTGCACTAAAACTCCGCGTATAGCGTCAATATTACAAGCGCATGGCCGCATAACGCGAGCGCAGCACTTTTAGCTCTACATATTTACCAATCGCCGAGCACTACACAGCGCGGGCATTCATTATTTATTGCGACCGAGGCTGCTTGATTTCTAAATTTTAATCAGCGGGAAACGCATTTGCAACGCGCAGAATATGTACAAATATATGCGAGTGCGGCGAAAATGCGTGTGCATCAAAGCGTCGGGTGAAATCACGTATATATATATATATATAATGCACATATACGCGAGAAACGCGCGATGATTTTACGCCGTGTGTATGAACATTTTGTACGTAGCAATCGGCAAAGTGTCGCGTCATTCGCATACAGACAGAGCATCAAATGATTGAAATATCGAAGTGATTTTTGGAGCTCCAGAGGCGTATTTTCGACGTCGCGTTTTGGGCTTCCGATGGCTATCGTTGATTAGTATTTCCGTGCGTCGCGTATGCACAACAAATGGTAGAAGCGAAATTAATATTCTTTTTGATTCTAAAGTTATTTGAATGCTTTGTACGAATGTTGTATTGGAACTATAATATGATGGGGGAGTGACATATTTGAATAGACTGCTTTTGATGGTAAATTAATTCTGCTTTTTATGTTTTACTATAATACGCGAAAATTATGAAAAGTATTAAAAAGAGTATACAGATGAGTATAGCATTTATGTTACGGTTTGTAATTATTACCGTGGTTATTCTGATATGCATGTTTATTCAAATAAAATGTTTGAAGGTTTTTCAATTCAACCAGAAAATAAATGATTTTTATTCCTTGTATGCAAGTCTCCCGCACACTCTACTTTCATTCATTTCCGCCAATCAAAATCTAGATTACCTGTCACCAAAAAATACGCCTGCACCACGCACCGCTAAAACCCGCTAAGCGTATAAAAAACCTCTCACCTCTTCGCATTTTCAATCCCAAATCTAAATAAATTTCAATTCGCGAACGCCAAAAAGTACGAAAAAAATTACTCGAAAAATCCTCAATGTACGCTCGCGCCCGCGCGCGAATATCAATTATCGACGAGAATCGCGTCGCCGTGAAATTTCGAATTCCCCGCGAAACCCCGTCGACTAAAACCCATTGAAATTCCTCGCCGAGAACGTACGCCTGCCTCGCGAAAAGAAAAAAAAGCCGCGAGAGCGAGCGGGCCCGAGTCCGTTTCCGCGATTCGACGCAAAGGTCGATCGCGCGACACGACTCACAAGAGAGAAAGAGAGGGGGAGGGGAGGTGGACGGGGGAAGTACCGACGAGGCGATTTCTCTGCAGCGTCGGCGTCAGCGCCCGCGGTCACGTAGGATTTTAATAAATCCCAGGAGCGCGTGCGGCGAGCGGACGGACGGACGGACGGACGGACGAGCGGGTGGACGGGAAAAAGGAAATATATAGGGTGGGTAAGGGGGGAGCGAGAGAGCAGCGAATTTTCCGGGGCGAGAGAGCTTTTTGAGATAATGTAAGTGAATTTTATTATTTTTTCGGGGGGATTGTGCGGTGCTTCTTTCGGGCTGGGCATTGTGCGTATTTGATGATTTTTGGGTTTTTGAATAGGGGATGGCGGTGCGTAATGGCCACTGCGGGTCACTATGGCCACCTTGATTATTTCGTTAAATGGAAGACTAGAGTGTTGATTATTTTTTTAGTAACGTAAAAATGAGTGATGCACACGTAAATCATAAAAAAGTTTTATAATATTTGCGGCAAATATGTTTTAGATGTAAATGAAAATTTACAGTCTGCATTAGTTAGTTACAATGAATTTCAATCAACTGGGAAATACGTAAAAGGCTTTGTAATAGATTTAAAAATACCGCGATTTGGTAGATTATTATCTAAACTTCATGTAGGAAAAGAAATGTTTTGAATTTTCATTCCTCATAAATGTAAATGTTAAACTTTTTGGAAAAGTGCATTTGGGACGGAGTGGCCACTGCTTACAATTTATTAGATAAATTATTTTTTTTACATTTTTTTGCGTATATTTCTCAAATAAAGTACTTTTATACAGAAAATAAAAAAAGAGTCATTTCAAACATCGTATAAATCATGATTTAATGAATTTTTATTTTTTGAGATATACATAACCTTAATCTTGAGGTAGAATTTTAAATAATTTATACTGCTTTTGCAATATACTTTTTGGTGAAAATACAAATTGCATACAAATATACAGATGCTTCGCTGTATGGAACAAATGACACGCGTTATTTTAACGTCAATATTATATAAATAATGATGTGGCCGCGAAGCCCCGCAGTAGTGGCCATTACGTCCGAACCGCGGGGCATGATGGCCACTTCACTACTTTGTACGAAATCATTTATCTTACAATATCTATGAACATATTTATACTTCTATTACAATTAGTTATGCTTTCCATTCAAAATTTGTGTACTCGTAAATCAAAAAGTTATTTAGCTGCTTGAAGTAGATTCAGCTTGAATCAAGTAAACAAACTATTAAGTCGTAAAACAAAAGAATTTCACTAGTAACTATTTTTATATATATATTTTTTTAAATTATTTTTCATTTCAATTTTCGATTACTATAGATAAATAAAACAGAATATTTTTCGATTCAACTTACATACTTCACAAAAACCAGTCCCCAAATTCCATGAAATATCGCCCAAACTCAACCTCTCCACATCCCCAGCTCATTCACATTAGCCAACCCGATCGTTCAATACCATCGACACCGTATCCTTACCTTGCGATAGCGCGTCGTCACGCGGCGCCGCGCGCGAAATCATCTCCCCTTCTCGCGCAAGCTCCCAGAATCGAAAGCTCAGCCGTGCGCGCGCGCGTTCTCTCTCTCTCTCCCTCTCTCTCCTCTGATTCATGACGCACTGCGAACACACATATATACGAGAGGATGCCGAGCGAGGGGGTTAATGTGCTGGAAGCTCGTTCGACATAGTCGCAGGAGTTAACTCTCCGCGCCGTCGTTGTCTTCGAGCCCACGCGGACTTTATATATGTTACGTACTTTGGCGCCCCCGCAAAGTTCTTTATATACGCGCGGGTGAGAATTTTTGGGTTGAGAGGAGAGGAAGTGAATCGCTGTGGTTTTGAGGGTCTTTTCGCGCGGTTGGATGACTGGGTTCATTTGGGAATGATGGAGAGGTGAAGTGATCGGAAGATGAATATGAATTGTTGCTGAAGATTGGGTTTTATCAGGAGTTAATACGTTAACTGATGAATTTAATGATGTATTAAATGGTATATTAATGCCGGATTTTTGTAGGTAAATAGAGAATTTTGTAATTCATTCGTGATTAAGTAAGTGACAGAGGATAACCGAATATATCCCAGAACTAAAGCACGTAATATTTTCTGTGTATACAACTTTTTTTTATTTTAATGTATTTGAATTATTTATATTTAGTATGCAACCTGAATTATTATTAATGGATGCGTTACTTTTGTATTTCTTATTTTATAAGTTTAAGTAATTAAGCGTATTTACCAACAAAATTTCTTTGAAATATAAGTGGCCTAAATAACATTTATTTAAAGACAAATTTGCAATTAAGAGTTTTTGTACTTATAAGTTTTTTACACAAATTTTGTAATACTGTAAACCAATACTTTAGTTTAGAAGATACCAAACAAGTAACAATGAACTTGCAAGTGTTGCAAATACTTATAATCGAATCATGCGTACAATGTCAAAAAGAACCTTTTGCACTTCGCACAAAGTATTTTATAATTAATTAAAACTACTGCATCAGTTTGTTAAAAAGATTAATTATTCAGAAAAGTGAAGGCCGAGCAGATAGAAAGGAAATCTCGCTGTGCAGCGATAAGTCGCATTTCGAAGAAAAACAGAAGCAAAGAAAAGGAGATTATTTTTTGGGCGAGTTATCGAGTAGTCGACAATCGATATACCGGAGGACTGAAAAGCGAAACGAAAGGACTCCGTAATCGACGACATTGTTTGTTCATATGTGCAAAAGAGAGTATGTGTATGAGAAATTGCGCATCGATGATGACGAATTTATCAAAGTTATTAGGGGTTAACGTGCATCAATAAGAATGACGAAAATCTTTGGTTTCGTTTGGAAACATACTGTACCATATATAAAAGAAGCAAATACAGCTGAACTCGTATAACTATTAATCTAGGAGCACAATGTCAAACGAATGCAAGAAAAATCAATTTACTAGAGAAGGATGTAAAATATTACGTGATAAACAATTGTGCATATTTTTATTTTTATGATAACGAAATTTCTTTTATGATAGAATTTATGAAATTGTATAAAAGATATCAAAGTATACGATAATAAGCATCAGATAATGTTTAATTATGTTTGAAAAACCAAAAATAAAGAGTAAATGATTTCTATTAGCTGTCGGTTTTATGACATCCCAGGACGTACATTTTAATTTAATTCGCTTATTTATGTTCTATTTTTTTCCAAAACATAAAACAGACTTTCAAACGTGAGTCCTGAGCTTCTAGAAATCTACTTATTATCACATAAATATAATGGACTTTTCAACACGTACAACAGGCTATCGATTACATCGAACCTTCCAAAACTACACACATATTAAATCTTCGAGGGCGAAACTTCTCTCGTGTCGAGCGATTTCTCACTCTTTAAATAAAAGAAAACGCAACCATCATTTCTCCGAGATAAGCTTCATTAATCTTACAAGTAAATTTTACGTGAAATCGAGCAAATGTTTATTTGACTTTTAGCCGGACTAAAGTCACTCGTAAAAGATTACAATGTATTTTTATTTTAAGAAATATTGTTTATTAAAGTGATGAATTACGTGGTGAGTGAATTACTCGGAAAGTGTATTGACCTCAATCTGTTGGATTAAAACTCACTGAGACCCAGTGCCATTTACTCACTCTTTTGCCAATAGAAAACACGATACCCTATTCGAATGAAAATTCACAGTAACCAGTAGACCGAGATACACCTTCACTCGAACCAGTTGCTCCAAAACTCCACCTCTTCACCGCGATTAAAAACTCCCTTCCACAGAATGACTTTTCTCTCCGAGGGCTCAAGAGGCAAACACCGTTCGATATAACGTCGGAAGCCCTTGCGAAGTGTCACCGAGGTTCATTGAAAGCCCATGATATAATCAAGCCCCGCGCCGCCAATCACGTCAATCCTCGTGCTTCCCTACTATGCAGTATACGAGGGCCAAAGGGTCTCTCCTCGTCGTCACCGATAAAGGCCTCTCTCTATCTCTCTTGCTTGCACATCATTGGCATTGTCGGTTGCGCGCACGCGTTTCGCGGTCAGATAAACTCGTGGCATAAAGGGAGGGAGATAGAGAGACGGGCTTCTCAATGAGCTGCCATATCGCGCTCGACGACTGTGACGAGATATATGGGCGATGTAACTGCTGATACCAGGAGGTGGTGGCAGGCGTGCCTTTTCCGAAAGAAAGTTATGGATGGAAGTAGCGAAACAGATTGAGACTCGGTCGGATTGGCTGGGTTGTAGAAGCGCGAAAACGACAGATATTTGAATGCCAAATATTTGAACATTTAAATGAAACTTCAGTTAGTTTTTTTATTGCAGCACTATTGTTGAGTTTATTTTCAAAAATATACTTGATCTATAAAGCTTTTGTATATTTTTAATGGAATTAAGTATACTTTTCATGACTATTTACATATTTTTATTCTTATAATGGAAAATGAGTTATAATCTTAAAGTTGTAAAATTATTTTAAAATAAAAACCATTTTTTTAATTTTTAAATGAAAAAAGTGAACAATAAGAAACAATTATAAAGAAATAATTATGAAAATAAAGAATGTAGACGCGCACGTTAAAAACTACATTCCATTAATTTTGTAACCTTCGTTATTAATTTACGTGATTATTTATACCTTATTATACTTAAAGGATATAATGGGAATTTATCATTTACTTTGTCCGAGTTTAAATTTAATAATTCACATTCAATATTATTATTAACAATTTTCCGTATGAAATATTGATTGTAAGCTTTACAGCGCAATCGCGTGGATTTAATTTAATATAAATACTAATTTTATGTAAATCCTGTACAAAAAATATAAAGTAATACTACAATATGATGTAAATCAGTTCAAAGTATGTAAATATACCATTTATAACAACATAAAAATAAATATCTCAATCAATTCATTAGTCCACCGTGTTAATATGTATATTTAACATGAAACCTCTAAGATTCTTTCAAAACTAGAGTATATTATATTATAACTTTTCATAATCACCGACTACTATTATACATTGATTTATTAACTCGTATCTAAAATTTATTTAACGGAGATGGTATATTACAACATAGAAATTTCAATATATAATCTTCTATAACTGTTAAAATTTGTAACAGTTATTTCATACTAATTTATTCATTCATATATACTATCAGACATAATATTCAGTATTTATTAGCTCGAGAGCAATAATAAAAAGTCCCTCATATAATTTGTTTTAATTATCAAATAATATTTACTTTCCATATTAAAATACAAGTTTCTCAGATTAAAGTAATTATGGCTTTATTAATAAAATTATGCTTCAATAAATAACATTATTAAAAAACTCTAACCCCAGAAAAAATCTCAACTTTTAAATGCAGCTCTACACACAAAACTCCCACATAAAGAATAACCTCGTCATCAAAAGATCTCAACATCTGCATATTCAAATAAGAACGCGAATTCGCGAACGCAGTCAAAAGCTACACAAAGAGGGAACGAAATCGCGCGTGCGGAGGACGCGAAGGAGACACGACGCCACCGCCGGCATGCACGCTTATATATATATATATATATATATATACGGTCGAAGTCGCGGTGCAGCTTTGTCGCGGTCGCATCGTGCGGTAATTAGATTGCGGGGGCACGAATTCGTCGGGAGCACGCACAAGCTCGCGCGCCCGAAAACCGCGAACGAGCGCAGTGCGCGGGCTCGATCGATAAAGAACTTTTGAGTAGCACACCCGCGAGGCATAGAGTGGCTCGCGCAGGCCTTAGTATGCTGCTGATGGTGCTTGCCATGAGAACAGTAGAGAAGTACTGGGGGATCGTTTGGCGGTTTGTTTGGTTCAATTTTTTTTATTGTACTGGGGTAAAGGTGATGAAGGGTACCCTGGTAGAAACGTTCCCCATATGTTCGCCAGATTTTACTCTATTTTATAGGGAATGGCCAATTTCTGCTTAAAAGTCTGGCCAGAAACCCCGCTACCTGTCGACGTTTTCTCGTCAGAAACCTGACCAACTTATGGTTAATGAATAAATAAATAAAAAATAACGTTTAGCGAATTTTTATAATTTAATAATGATTATTATGTCATAGATTTAATAGCTTATTGTTAATAGAATGCTAAGATATATTTGGGATAGATTCGAAATAAAAACTAAAAACTTATTTCATTAAAAGTTTTTTTAAGGTTAGAGTTTTATAATTAAATAAAACATAAAAAAATAAAATAAATAATCAAATAAAAATTTGCATGCTGTTTTAACGCATAAGTACTATAATGGGATTTACATTTTCAATAATTGTTTAGGGTTATGTAAGCTATTTAGATTTTCTATAAATTTCTGGTCAGATGCTGGTTTATTTCTGGCGAACTATTAGGAAATGGATCTGCCCAATAGATCGTGAACCGACATTCTAATATGCTCAATTTTCTACCAAGGTAGTCAGTAAATACTCTAGAAAATAGAATTTTACGGGGTTGCCCGTCTTCCTTTTTTTAGTCAAATTTAATATTTAATCGTGGTGTTTTTAGTGAAAACATTTGTTTGTTTGCTTTTGTTCGTTTTTTTTAAATAAAAAATATATGATTTTTATGAAACTTATAAGGAAAGTGCACATCCTCCGGGAGACGAATTTTGGTTAGACTTCGGGAGGAGGTTTCTGGTACACAAAAATCAAGCCTAGCATCCGTAATTAATTCTAATGGGCTCTTGTTATAGATAAATTATGTAATTTACTCGAAGTATACCTTATTTTAATAAAAAATGTACCTCTTTTCCTAACTATAACTTAACAAATTTTTGTTATGGATAAATAACCCAAAAATTAATAATAAAAGGTAGGCGAAAAGAGCTTTAATTTAAGTTCCGTTAAGTTTCAAAATATTAATCTGATCAAAAGTTATTAGCAATTGAAGATGGTGACTGAAAATACATAGAAAATAATCGAATTTAAAAGAGTTAAGTTTCTTTGAATATTCATGCAATTTCGGTCACCAACTTCACTTGTAAATAACTTTTGTTCAATCATTATTAAATTAATCAGATTAATATTTTTATACGTAATAGAGATTGAATTAAATGTCTTTTTGGCTACTTTTTGTTATATTTTTGTCATTTATTCATAATATAAACTTGTAGAGTTATGGTTAGAAGAAGAGGTACATTTTTTCATTAAAATAACGAATATTTTGTGTAAATTACCTCATACCTCAACAACAGGGACCCATTAGAATGAATTACGGATACTAGGCTTCATTTTAGGGTACCAGAAAACACCTCCCAAAGTTTGACCGAATTTCGTTTCCCGGAGGGTGTGCACTCTCCTTGTTAATGTATGCTAATAAAATATGTAGTATTTAATATATTATAAAAGAGAAGTTTTTTTGCATTCTTTACCTTTTTAGATCGCATTTTGAATAATGCCGATAAACGAAGTCGATTTTCTCAACGAAAAGGAAGTCGTGAACTTATAGATTCAAGAAAATGTAACTTTTCATAAATCAATAGACTTCCATTACAATTTTTTAACTTTAACTTTTTATCTCTAATTAATAGAATGGTAAATAATACTTTTTATTCAGTGTATATTTCTTTTATTGTTTTTTATCACGGACAGAAACAATATTTATATTTTATTACCGGACACCAAAATACTTATTATATTAATAAATAATCCACTTCATTTAACGGAAAATTGAAACGTGATTCCACACAGTAAACTCAATAATAAATACAAAATGACAAAGAATACTCTGTTTCAATGGCACGGACTGTTAAATTACAATATTGCAGTTTCGAAATCATTTCAAACGTTATCATCTCCCAACGAAGTAAAATAATTACACCAGTCAATCGACCGTCGACAGAGCTCTCTCCGAACTGCAGACGCACGGCCGTCCGCGTAATTCGGCCAATCGAAGGGCAGAAATCGGGCGTGCACCGAGCGACATATCCGCCGGCATGAGCTCTCGGACCGTCGTCAAACGTTACGCGGACGCGATCGTCAAAGTCGACGCTGCGGCGCCGCAATTAGATCCTCGCGATCCGCCGGGCATCTTGTAACTTTGTAATTTACTGCCCGCGGCAGTTGGCCGGAACCCGGCTTCGATATTGACCGGATAGCGACATCCGAGCGCTTGCGGAGGCAAGAAAAGGGGACGCGACGCGGTTTCGATCGATTTTACTTTTAATGGAGAGATGAGGAGATGAGTTGACGAGGAAGATTTTTAATCGAGGGAGAATAGAGAGGTAATTTCTCGATCTATTTGTAATTGATGATGTGCGAGTATAATTTGAGCAGTAAAAAGGATTGTTTTAGTTTGGAAACGAATTGTTCAAATGAAATGCAGTCATTTTAAGAACATTTTTTCTTTATATTGAGAATTGTTGAAAAGTGAATTGTTTCCTTTCACAAAATTACTTATAAAAATCACGTGATTCCGCAAAATAAGTAATATTTATTGTTAAGATTTTCTTGATTTCTCAAAAAGTTCTTATTTTTATATATTATATAAAAACGTTTTATAAAATAAATAACTTAGTACTTAATTTTAGTGCAGGTTTTTTATAATAAATAAAACTCTTGCTTTGGCTCCTTGTTTTAAACAAAGAATTTTAATTCTCAACAAATCATAAACAAGCCTATATACTGTGATAAAGGTATATTTTTCTAATTCATCTTTATTTATCTTTTATATTTCATAGTTTTAATTTGAATTTCTTTTTTTCAAGTCAAACACTTAAAATACTATAATTAATATTTCTTCTTTAATTTTTTTCTTCTGACTGTAAACTGATTAGTTGATTTCTCTTGCCAAAATTTAAAATACAAAATTAAAGTGGATCTTATTTAATTTGTTCTATCAACTTTTTAACTATAAAATTGTAACATAGTAAACTATTTCTATCTTAAAAAAACTCTAAAACAACAATTTTCAATAGGTTCTGAGAATATCACGCCAGAGAAAGAAAGAAAACTCGCTATTTCCATAAAAGCATTAAATTCAACCGATACACACACTTTCCAATAATCCAGCGCCGATAGTTATAATTATTCTCTTGCGGTCCCGTACATTCAAATCGACGGCGCAGAAAGCACAAAAAAGAATTTTCCTCCCACACTCACCCATCTCTGCTGCAGCCTGCAATTTTTCCTCCCTCGGGCAATAAAATATTAAAAAAAAGAAAAAAAAAAAAGAGAAAAGAGAAAAAGGCCTGAGTGGAACTTACGAGCGACATTAGAAGTGCCACAGTAGCAGAGCGCGCAGGCTCGCGTAAAAAAAAAAACGGAGTCTCGCCGTAAGAAAAATCTTGCGCGAGTGCGAGTGCGGATTTCATAGTCGTCGTAAATCGCTTGACGTTGGAACAAATACGAAAATGGCGCTACTGAACTGACATTTATGATTTCGCCACATGTCGCGCCCGTATATACGCGCGAATATACGTACGTATACACATAGCGCGGAATGTGGCGCGCGGCGCGGCCGCTGATTTTATCTCACGGGCCATGACAGCGGGATTTTCATAGTTATAGACAGCGCGCGACGTGCATGTGCCCGCCCGCGCGCTCGTCCCGCGCGCGTCGTTCCGGCAACTAGGCACTTTTGCCAATTTCCTTCGCTATTCTTGAGGGGTGTTATTGCCATTTCTTTTTTGCGCGCGCTTTGCGAGGGCAACTGGAATCGGGAGAAATTGTTGCGAAAGCTTTAGGAGTTTACTTACACTGTCAACTCTTGATACATTCGATGTTCAAGGAAACGGGAAGAAAAGTTGGAATTATCGATCCTGAATCATAAAAATTTAGAATTAACGAAAATTTTTCTTTTTTAAAGGGCTAATTTCATCTTTAAGATGGACATTCACGAAATTTAGAAATAGTTGAATGAACGAGATATTTTTCTATATTGTTTTGCATAGGGATTACTCGAGAAAACACTTTAGACCATCGAAATTTTATTGAGAGTCAATATTTCACATTTTACTGTAAATTAAACATTTTTTTAAATTTTGATACTTTTATCAAGCTTCTGTTTAGCAAGATTTCACTGTATTCCATGAAATCTGTGAAATTTCCGGAGAAAGACTAAACCTATTTCTACAAAAGAGTTTATTAAAAGAAAATTTTCCTAGTATTTTAATTCTTTATTGCCGTATTAATATCTTTTACAATTTTTATGACGTATAAACTGATTTTTATGACACGTAATATAATCATTATATTTTATGGTGTATAAAAGCTCATGAAAAACATTATTGGAAAACCACCTATATTTTCTTCTCAGTTAGTATCATACTATCGGTGGCTGCAATTTACTGTGAAATTTTGTATGGTTCATAATATTGCTGGCGTGACTATTGCGAAAAAGTTCATTATATTGTGAAAAAAATTTCTCTTTATGGTTGAAAAAATTGTTTGTTTAAAGATAGTTTTGTGAAAACTATAACAATCTAAAAATTTGTTTACTTTTTAGAAGTTAAAAGAAGATTTTTTTATTTCTCAATATTATACAATTTATTAAATCGAATTGTCAAAATAAAATTGCTTAACATAACAAGGTTTCAAAGAACTATAAAACTATTTAATTCGCCATATATTTGTTCTATTATTCAAAAATTAATAATTTAAGTTATCATAGTGTTAAACTGAGAGGGCATTTGAAGAAGAATTTAGACGATAATACTGGTTACTAGAAAAAAATACTGTTTTGTTAAAAGTAATAACGTCTAAATTATGTTAATACGTCTTAGATTTTTCAATCAATTAGTATATATCACCGAAGATACGTAAACATTGCAAGCTTTAGAAAAAAATGCAATGCAAATGTGGTTAAATTTAAAAGAAGATAATATTTTATTAAATCGAATTACAAAATATCCATTCACTCAAACAGATATAAAAACTTTTCATTTTTATTTTTAACTTGCTTTTTTCATTCTTAAATTTTGTAAAAAAAAATTAAAAGTTAATTAAGAAAAAAAAACGTCAGCCCCTAATTGAAAGTTGTATGCTTGTGGTAAGGAAGAAAAAACTCCGAAGTTAATGTTCTGATAATAATCTAGACAGTCAAGTTTTTAAAACCTCCAACACTCGTCATGGTAAGTGAGCCAAGATGCTCGAGTCTTACTTAATCGTATTTTACGTGAGGCTGCGTAAAGCACACAAAAACGGATTGAATGAACTCGTAAAAAAACTATGAAAGAAATAAAAACAAACGGCGCCGAATTGTGCGAAACTCTGTATATAATAATGTATGTTCGACATTATGTAAATGTTATACGTATTAATATATTTTATAATAAAATTACATAAAAATAGAACGTAATAGAGTATGTACTTATTATACCTCCAAGACTCCATGACCAATAATTTTAAATACCATTTTTACTTCAGTTCAAAGCTTACATTAGTTATATCACCTCAACATTTTATTTTATAATTTATATATAAATTTAATATTCATTATTTTAATTTCAAGATTTGCTCAAAAATCTATTTCTACAAACATTCTTTAGAAAATTTATTTTTATTAATAAAAAGTAATTCTATTTCTGTTTCTGATTTAATTTTTCACTTCATTTTCACAAAATAAAATTTGTTCAATTATTCAACATTCTACTTAATAAAAAATTCATTAGATAAGTAGTATATTTTTATTTAAGCGATGTGTAGTTTAAACTTTACAGACAGAAAGATGATATTCAAAAAGGTGAGTGTTATATTAACTTATTTTCAAATAAACTAGCCAAATTAATTGATAAGCGTTCTAAATATTAAATAAGATGTTTAAATATTTTATAGTTCCAGATCAATCTTTATTTTATTTCACTATTTTTTTCATACAATAATTTATTTTATAAAAGTTTATTTGTATAATTTATATGTAACAAAATTTAAGAGATCAGAGAAAAAAATTCGAATTATGAATTGTGTAATTTTTTGAGCAGAATATTTACTGTAATAAAATTTAAAAGGTATAACTATAATAGAACTTGATTTAACAAGATAAAGTAGAACCAATTTTTTTTAATTTGAATTCTAGAGTTTGATTATTATATTGTTTTGAATCCACTTGTATTAGGAAGTCGTGATTTTCATATAAAAGTACCAACTAACCCTCTACAATTTAATTTTATAGTCTTACTATTATCTGAATTTTTCTAATTTTTCTACAATATAAATCGTTAAATCCATTTATATGCAATAATTTTATCGTGAAAATTTCGTTATCGAGTCTAGTAGGGAAATAAACCTTTGATTGTTTAAATTTCACAAAGATAAGCTATTTAGAGAATTTTTTTTAGCACTAAAATAAATTAAACAAGAATCGTCTCATTAACGTTATGATCGGGAATTCGAGATCCTGTAGATCAACCTTACGATTTTGTTCATAAGTATCTAAAATTCTTATGTGCGCATTAGGAAATCTTAAAATTTTACATTCTTCTTTTAAAAATTTTGCAATACAATGATCCCTCCAAAGAATTGGGACAGTTCTTTAATTTTGCTTTGGTATCATGTATATTCAAGCAAGAAGATACGCTCCGGAGGCACGATATACTTCTTGAATTCTACCGTCATCCGAGCTTCAAACAATCCGCAAATTGCGACATCGACGGTTGGACAAGATCGATGTCGTGCAAACGGCCGATGTCCAATGGCGGTCGCTGATCCGTCTTCGATTAGTTCTGCCGGGGCAATGCCGTGCTCGCTAAGATCGCTGATCCGGCTTTGATTAGTTATGTGGACCGCCATGATTGTAGCGATCGCCGTTTCGGTTGGACGGACCGATGTTCCGAGGATTGGTCGGGGGATACAGCTATCTTGTCAATGCACACGCGTAATTCCTTTCCTCGTGTCAATTAATGTGACTTAAGAGATTAGTTTCGGTAGATCTTGAAATAGGAATTGTCTTTAAAAATAGACGAGGCTGGGCGAATTTAGTATATAACTATTAGAATAAAAATAAAAATACTTTTCATTGGAAGACGGCATTTTAAAATAATTGTAAACAAAACATGTATTTAGAAAAAAAAAAGTATTTTAAAGGATACGATTAAAAAATTATTCTTTATGATACAGAATGTTAAAATAAAATATATCAAAAAATTTGATCAAAACTAATCTCAAGTGAAAAAATTACAATTCTCTGAATACTTCAACATTAGTTTCTCTATTATTATTTATTTCGGTACTATGAAAAAGAAAATATTTTTAAATAATAAATTGATTTTTAAATACTATATTTCAATTAAAATATTCGTAATGTATTTGTTATTGTGTGTAATATATTTGTACTTAAAATACTGCCCAAGCCTAAAAATAGAGAAAGATTATAATATGACGTATTTTATAATTAAAGTACGAGGTAATGAAAATTTAATTTTGAAATGCGTACTAACCAGAAAAACTTAAAATATTGTTAGTACTTTTTGTTTCTTTTAATAACCAATTCGGAAGTCATAGAAGTTTCACTATCACACATCGACAACACTAAAGATCTCGAGTACACAATAACAGCAGCACCAAAAATCCTAATATGTATTCACTTGGCGACGAAACTCCGAAGATGTCTAAGAGTCTCGCTTTGATATATTATATTATATATATATACATATTACAGAAATATTTTGCTTCACCGCCGCCGCTGCCACCGCTATGTCAAGAATCGAGGCCTTATACATATCTCTCTTTTTCTATGTTAATTTTTGTCTATTTTTCATTATTTTTACATTATTCATAAACTATTTAACGTAGTCGTTAATTAACGTTATGCTACGTCATTTCATGTATAAGAATGGAGGACATCTCCATATCTCTCTTTTTATACGTTATATTGATCTATTTTTTAAAATTTTTCGTAATTTTGATGCTTTTCATGAACTATTTAACGTAGGTTTCGTTAAATAACGTTATTCTACGTTATTTTACGCATAAGGAACGAGGCCTTCTCCATATCTCCTTTTACTACATTATTTTGGCCTATTTTTCTTAGAATTTTTCGTTATGTTTACGTTATTTTTTAACTATTTAAAGTAGCTTACTTTAATTAACGTTGTTCTATGTTATTTTGAATATAAGAATCAAGATCTTCTCTTAACACCTTTTTTCTACGTTATATTGGCCTATTTTTAGAACTTTTGGTTATTTTTAAGCTATTTATGAACTATTTAACGTAGTTTACGATAAGTTACGTTATTTTACATTTAAGAATGATGCTCGATATCTGCATCCTATTGAAGCTGCGTGGAGAATTGAATTGCAACTGTTAGGAAAATTTCATACAGATATTCGCTTAGCGGTTTATACTGAAAATCAACAGCAAATTGTTTTTGAAGAAAATAACGAAAATAAAGTTTCGAAAAAAATACAGGTACCTATCACACTAAGACTTACTGCGTGGTTGAATTTGAATCAAACTGATAAAGAATCTAGAAAAATTATATATGCTGATATACCAACATTTTACGTGCTTGATACATTGAAAGAAATTATTTTAAAGATTTAAAAACTTACAGAAATGTAAAATATAAAACATTTAAAGATACAGCTATTGTAATGCAGTTGATACAACATGTTAGTCAAGTATCTAGAATTTTTGAAGAAGCGTGTAGTTTTATGATGCCAAAAGAATTAAGAAAGTTTTTAGCTTGATTTATTATTGCTGATACTGCACCATATTCATATAAAATTTGGAATAATCTTAAGAAATATTTTTCTGAAGGTTTTCCAAACAATATTGAATACCGGGCAATAAAAGGAATAAACAAAATTTTAAATTTACAAAATTTATCATGTGCTGATTTTGGTTTTCCTGAATCAGAAGGAAATATTAAAATTGAAAAATCCATAGAACGAAAAGAATTATTCGTGAAAAAAATAGAGACTTATTTCATGAGCATTATATTATAAAAATAAACTTAATGAAAATCAAAATAAAATTTTTGATTACATAATGAACACAAGTAGTAACCTGATTTTCATTGATAGTCCAAGAGGTGGGGGAAAAACATTTCTTTATAAAACATTAATATATTATTTTTCTGGTGATATAAAGTGGGGTTGGCGCGCAGGGGGCGTAACCTCCTAGTATATATATATATATATATATATATATATATATATATATATATATATATATATATATATATATATATATATATATATATATATATATATATATATATATATATATATATATATATATATATACACACATACTCTCATATATATACTCTATGTGTAATATAAACCCTTATAAAGCTTTGGATTAATTCAAAAAGACCGCATCAATATCGTTTATCTCCAATACAATTCGATCCCAATTGGTCATCCAAGAAGTTAACTTATAAAGCTTTGGATTAATTCAAAAAGACCGCATCAATATCGTTTATCTCCAATACAATTCGATCCCAATTGGTCATCCAAGAAGTTAACCTTCGGATAGATTGCGTTGCTCACGCGCCGTTGGTCAAGATGCAATTGCACTGTGCAATGTTCTATGCATCGAGTTTATAGTGTGCACAGTTCGACTGCGTTGTAGTTTTACGCGACATCAAGATATGGTATTATTGTAACTTCTGGACTATTTTTTCAACATGCTATATCTACTTTAATGTTTGTTTAATTAATAAGAAGAAACATACGACGCAACTTTTTACCCATAATCTACTATAATATGGAACAGAAAAAATCACGCTACATCCTAATAATGTATTATAAAATCAAATATTTTATTTTATTGCTCACACCATAAAGTCAGAAGAAAAATATTTCTTTCTAATCTACGGCTCTGTAATTTGAAACTACCTGCACATTTTCATCGCGAAAAAGAAAGACGAGCGTAAAATCTATGAACAAAATTCTCGACTTCACTCTCCCCGTTCCCCGCTGCAGAAAGCGAGAAAAAGCGAGAAAAGAAAACTGCCGCGTGCGCGCCCCCCATCCAAAAGAAATAACCCCGTGCCTGCAGATCGTTCCACCTTCGCTCGGCTGCAGATAAGAAAGCTCTATATACACTACCTCGCAGCCGTGAAAACGCCTTTCCCCGTCGTCGTCGTCGTCCTCGGCTGCCGCGTGTAGTTTGGATTTTCGTTCGTCGCCATCAAGCTTTTACTCGTCGTCTCGCACGAGCTTCATCGGAGAAAGAGAGAGAGAGAGAGAGCGTAAGAGAGAAAGAGAGAGAGAGAGTGAGAGCAAGAGGGAGAGGCCAGCACATTTTACGGTACATTTATTAAAGAACCTATCGCCAGACGACGGTGTATAAGCTCCCGCGCGCTCGCGCAGCGTTTCCTGCTGAGTCGAGTCCATTTTCCGCTTCATCCGCGTGCACGCGCGCGCGCCTAAAACCACTGGCAGCAGCAGCGGGAAAAGGGACCCGGACGCATTACTCGCGCTCGGGTACTTAATCTCCTCTGCTCTCGTTCGTCTTACTCTTTCCTCCTTCTCTCAGGCCGGCGTCTCCCCGGTGGAATCGCGCGCAAACCTCATTCCGTCTTTCGTCTCTCGCGAGAGGTTGCTTCCTTAGACCGGAGCTACGCGCGTCTGTGGCTTGGCGCTCTGCAGCTTGGAGACGTTTCTGTATCAGGGGGTGGAGGAGGCTCTTTCATTGGGAATTCCTGGGTCGCGGGACTGCCGAGCGATTTTTCGCTGAGTGGGTGCGCGCTTTTGTGTGCTAGGAGTGGGCGAGTACTCGTTGATTGTCGACGATGGGTTTGGACTCGTGATGAATATTTTGTTAGGTTGCGTTTCATTAGATTTAGTGAGATTTAATGTACACGACATGACAAATTGTATGCAGCTTTATGACATTTAGAGTAGAGTTTGGATAATTAAAATAGAATCACGTTTTAAAGTAAATTATATTGAAAATAATGAATTAACATTTTTCCAAAGTTAATAATTTATAAAGAATCTTTATTAATAATATATTGAATACTTAATATACTGAATTCATAAAACAATACTATTCTAGGGCAAAATAAAGGAAAAGATATGAAAATATTATGTAGAAAATTTTAACTGTTTCTTTGAATGTTGAAGTTCATTCGTATGTTGAAAATACGTGTTGCAATTAGAATTTTGGTTTGATGGCTCTTATTAGACGTGAGTTCTGGAGACTTAAAGAAAAAGGTGATTTTAACTATTTTTTAAAAGTACGCAATATTTTTGTTACAGTTTGCAGAAAACATTGTTACAAACATTGTTTACATGATCTTAAAGCTATAATTTTCTTAAAAATAAAATATTTTTAAACAAAAGTAACGTAATAATTAGCGATACATAATATGTGAATAGCTCCACAGTCTGGTTTGTGTTGAAACAGTCCAGTACAAATAAAACATAAAAGTCGAAATCGATATTTATCTTTAGTTGAAAAAGTATCTTTTATTTAGAAAAACAATGAACATTATAACGTAAAGAAATACTCAACGCATAGTGCAGTAAATACTAGATCCTGAATAATTAACATATAATAACATCTGGTCATCAAGTGTACAACATACATTAAAGTTTATAGAACGAAAATGTAAATTTGTTTGAAAGTTCAAAGTTTACTTTAAAACACCTTCCTAAAGTTACTGAACTTATTACATACACACGTAGCATTTTGAAAGCATCTCGTTACATCTTAAACTGGCTACAAACTTTTGAGCTAGAGCACATCGCTAAGCATGTTCACAAAAATCTTCCACGTTATTTTAAGAAATTTTACAAAAGGAAGACCATTAGAACGGTCTCCTTGGCCCCATAATTCCTCGAGAATAATGGGAGAATCGGTAAAACAAATATGAATTTCACCTAACCACGGAAATCCCCGAAAAGATTTATTTTCAGTTTGAACAGGCGTGGAGAAAACGTGCTCGGGCAATTTAGATTCGCCATGATAAAGAGCTTCCAAGAATCGCACGTACGAAGAGAAATAAAACACAAATATTTTATGAGTCTACGTAAATAGGTATAACCGTTTACTACAGTACTTCGAGAATTTTATAAAAATTATTTCTCAAAAAAACATTTTTATTTCTCTGTTGCTACATATTTGGTTTTAGGTTTTTCAATTTTCTAAGCATTGAAATTTGCAATGTATAAACTACTCGTTAATGTTATTTATTATTATTGTTTTCTCAAAGAGAAAGTGTTGTAACGATAAAATTTTTTAAACAGAGATTTCGATAAATCTTTATGTTTTCGGGGTTCCTGTTTGTACGTATGTATGAAACCAAAATATGTGTCCAGCCTAATTCTTCAAGGGAAGCATATTATGCGCTGAATTTTTGCAGGCGTATTACATATGTTTGAACTTGGAACTGATTAGATTTTGGAGCTAAATGTTATACTAAACTCATTTTTTAGTAAAAATTGTTTAAAAAATGTTTGAAAATTGAAAATTTTTTTTGATTTTTTATACGTTGAATTTGTCAAAAATATGCACGTTTTCATAAAGTGGGCGTAATTTACTTTCGATTGATATATTTAACAGTAACTTTCAAATTATTTTCGTGAAATAATAATAAAGTATTAGTTTTGATGAATTGTAAAAATCGAAAATAATTTTTTTTGTCTTTTTAACGTTGGATTGTCAGAAATATATATATATATTTTCATTAAGTAGGCGTAATTTCCTTGTGATTAATATATATAACAACATCTTTTAAGTTATTTTTATAAAATAATAACAAATAATTCATTTTAAAAACTAGTACCGTCACGGACCCAGTTCCTGATCAGCTGAGAGTAATTCTTGATCAACTCTGATTTCCATAAAAGTCAATTACAATTAAACTTTGTAGACTTTGAACAACAAAATCTAAATAGTAGATAGTTATAACTGCAATTTTCAAAAAAGTTTTTGCGGCAACAAGTTTAAATTAATATTTTATGTAAGAAAATGATCAGGAATTGGGTCCTGATCAGGAACTGGGTGCGTAACGGTAATAATCAAAAAGAAAATGTTATCATTTTATACGTTTAACTCGTCAAAAATATGTACATTTTTATAAAGTTAGCGTAATTTCCTTTTAATTGATATTTCTAATAATAACTTTAATTTATATTTGTAAAATAATAACAAATTAATAGTTAAAAAAAATTATAATTCGAAATAAGTTTTTTTGTTTTTTATACGATGAACTTGTCTAAAATATGTACGTTTTAAGATGAATATTAGTTTGTTGGTAATATAAAATAAATTTATGTTATTCTTAAAATAGAAACAAATATGTAAGATAATAAGTGGTGAAATCATAATCAGTGCGCCAACTAAACTACTTTTTAAATGAAACTTCCTTTTATTATATATAAGTATGGTCACAAACATAATCCAAAATTAAGAAATGCATAAAATAAACTATACAAATTTAAGATGCAAATGCAGAGACCCACCTTAAAAATGGTTTTTACACGTAACATTTAAAGCTCTTTGAGAAATCAATCTGCTAAAGCAGTTAACAGCGGTTTTTTGTATAAATACATCCACTATAAAAAGTATAGAGAATCGTCTAGTAACAAAATGGGATATTACTGTTAAAACCTAAAAAAATCTAAAATAAAATTTTATGGTTAAAAAATTATTTTCATTATTACATTTACATACTTCAAAACTTTGCATACCTAATATTGTTACTTCAAAGTGTAATTTAAACCTTGTTAGACTGAAATATCCATTACTATTTGCTGGTAATGAGTTAGGACTTGGGGAGTTCATGTTCAGAACCAAGTTACCCTTCAGAAAGTCTATCTTCAATCGATGAGCCAAGTCGATTGAATTTGTTTTTCGTATTTCTTAGAGAGTTTAACTCGATTTATATTAAATAAGACTGAACAATAAAAAAACCGCTGCCAATTCATTGGCATTTATCTTCCTCAAACTAAATTAATTGTTCCAATATAAAATTCTTTGTTCTTATAAGTTAATTTTAAATTGCTATAACTTTTAGAAATATAACAGCTATAAAACAAAAACTAGTCGACGAAGCTAAAAAAATATTTCATAAATACACATGAAATAGGCAATAAAAAATTAATAAAAAAATATAACCTCAAATATCTTGAAAAATAAAAGATTTAATATACTGGCCAAAGAGATTAGCCAAGACTGCCAAGATATCTTTTGGATAGTGAAAACCTATTCAATCTTAATTTATTTGTAAAGTTTTTCAATCATATGTTTCCAAAATATCGCCGTTTAAAAAGAAGACGTTTTCGGTTATAACAAAAGGAAAATAGCTTATAAAAAATTTCGTGTAGGGGAAAATAGATAATTTTATTCTCTTTCAAATGCATTTACACTAAAATGATTATATTATTTCTACATACTAAATTAATTTACCTCATTGATTTCAGAATAACGTAAAATAGAAAAATGGTTGTAAAATAAAAACGAATCGACGAATATTAAAATTTCTTTTTAATTTTGAATTTAAGAAATGAAAAAAGCGAGCTTTAGTTGGCAAAAAATGACCGCGTCGTTCTCGGGATAAAAGCGATAAAAAAAAAGTTTATTTTTTTTAAACTTTTTTTTGATAACCTCAATAATCTTGAAAAATAAAAGTTCTCATGATCTGGACAAAGAACTTAGCCAAGAGATAGTTAAAATCTACCTTTCTGGAAGTTTTAAAAAAAAATAATGCGGTTTTACTTAAGTTATCATTCGACATAGAAAATTTTCTTTATAAAATTACTTTTTTCTCTGCAAAAGAAAAATAAAATGGCTTAAAATTTTTACTGAATATTGTACTTGATGTTACTGATCATCTCAATTTTTTTCAGTATATTCTCATGATATACTTCCGAGATATAACCGTTTAAAAAATATGACGTTTCCATGTATAACAGAAAATGAAAAATAGCTTATAAAAAAAATCGGGTCCGAAACATATTTCTAACATGTTTTCAAGAAAACATTTTTTTTACTATTCCAAAGCTTCCTTTAGGAGGAAACAATTAATATCTTTATTATACTGATGTAATTTTTTAAAATAACTGTTAAAATTTATTGAATTTTATTTGGTAAAAACATGGACTAAGAGAAAATGTAATTACTTTTCACTCACCCTGCTCAACTAAATAAATAAATAAATAATAAATAAAAAATAAAAAATAATAATCTATAGCCACACTCTAGGAAGTAACGAAAAATATTTAGCGTATTTTCCCATTATTTAAACAAACACTATATAATGAGCTAATTTTGTATATGTATATATACATGGTTGATTCTCTGAGAAATCGAAAACAAAAACTATTTTCTTTTTAATTCAGATAACGTTTCTTTTGGTATGTAGAATGCTCGTACATTTTTTCAGATTTTTTTAAGCCTATAAGTTTAAACATGTTTGAAGTTAAATATAACCATATAACCAAAATAACCTTTTCATAGATTTTTAATCAATATTTCACGTTATTTTGATTTTGTTATATAAATATTGCTCTTTGCACATTTTTCGACTACGGTAGTCACTTTTGTGCAGGAGAAAGCTATCTTCATATATTTGATTTTTAGCATTGCCCATATGAGTAATGCTAATGTTTTCTGGCACTATCTCAGATTTAAAGACCCATTGGATAAAACTACGAGTACTATGTTTTTTTTAGGTTCCAAAAGTCGGTCCCCAAAGTTTCATCAAAATCCAAGACCCGGACTCCATGGTCCCCTCCCCTTATGAGTTCCTTGCCCAGACTATGAGCACTTTTATTTTTCAAAATATTTGAGTTTATTTTTAATTTTGATTGCTTATATCTCGAGAACATTCCGGTCATTTTTATTATCAAACAAACAATTATCTTTTGTTTTTTGATGAAGATACGACTCAGAAAGAAAACTAAATATTCATCGGTTTGTTTTTGTTTTATAACGATTTCTCTATTTTACAATATTTTTAAATCGATAATACTATAGGGAACTTGCATGGAAATATCTATTAGGTCCGTCAGATACAATATTTTCTTTTGGAGCTATTAATTAGAAAACGATATAGAATTTTAAAATAATTTATTAAAACAACAAAATTTCATACTGGAGCAGTTTATTTAATTTGAGGAAGCTAAGTGCCAATGAATTAGCAGCGGTTTTATTAACCCGGACTCCGTGGTCTCCTCTTATTAGAATATACGTTAACTTAGTGAAAAATGGTAGCTTTTCTTTGTTAATAACTATGCATGTGTTACTACTAGAAAAAATAACCCGAATGATAATAAAAGTAGGTGAAAAGAGCTTTATTTTAAGCTTTGTTTTATTTAAAAATATTAATCTGGTGTAAAGTTATTAATAATTTAAAATGACGAAGGAAAATGTATGAAAAATCAACGAATTTTAAATAGTTAAACTTCCTCAACTATTCATGTCTTTTCCGTCATAATTTTTCATTATTTAATTTTTAATAACTTTATACCAGATTAATATTTTTAAATGAAACACAGCTAAAGTAAAACTCTTTCCACCTACTTTTATTATCACTTGGGTCATTTTTCTAGTGCTAATACATGCATAGTTATTAATACAAAAACAGGTACTTTTTTCACTAAAGTAACGTATATTCTGAGTAAAATAGCTCATATTTGGAAATATGGGCCCATTGGTACAAACTGCAGGTCCTAGGCTTCATTTCTAGGTACCAAAAAATATCTTCCAAAGCTTCACCAAAATTTGTTTCCCATAGATATCAAACAAATTTGATGACACTGTCCTTGTTAGAACAATGAATATCAAATTTAGTTTTAACCCCACACTCGGTCAAAAAAGACCTGTTTTTCGCGCTTGGTACACAATATACTATTAATGCCTGTTTATCATATTTACGACGCGGACAAAAATGGATTTTTCATTAAATAAAAGGTTAGTATTAATATACTTTTTTGAAAAATACAATAAAAAATTGTATTATTCAAAATTTTAAGGTATTTTAGTGTCATTAATTAAAAACTGTATAGCAAGTAACTAACGTATAGTCAAATAATGAATGTATACATTTGTAGCGAAATAGTATTTATTTACGTGTAAACGGAACGTGTAATATAACACCGGAAATCAACTAGATAAATTTGACGCAAAATGCCTAATAAAAATGAAAAATACTGTAGCAGTAGCTCACTGGGTGTCATGACTGACCGATAATTTAAATCACATGATCCGGTTTCGCAATTATCTCGGATTTCAAGTTCGGCAAGGATCCGATCCTCCTCCTCTTTTGTAAGCGGAACCGTTGCTTTAAAGTATCGTGCTTACAGTAATTATCCAACGTAGCAGCCGTTAGCTCTTGCACACTGACTCCTTTGATCGCAACATTCTCCCCCGGTTGAGTTCTCGACGAAGAACTTGAGCTAATAAATGGCGCTCTTTACGATCTATTCGCGGCCGCGCAGCGGCAGCTCTTTTTTAGCATGCCTCTTACACTTTATACGGTTAGATAAAAAAACTTGTGAAGTTCGTACATTGTACTATTTTATGTATAAAGTAGCCGCATTAATGTTAATTTGATTCATAAGAGTGTATCAATTTTTTACTGCCTTTGAAGTTGGGATAAAAAGTTTAATTAGTTAAACATAGGTCTTAAATCTAGTTAGTTACATTAGTTTTCACCAAGTTATTCATAATGTGCTAGACAAAGTATAATATAAATTAATAAAGAAAATATATATTACACAAGATAGCTAAGTGCTAAAATATATGATAAAATGAATATTAAATTAACAGTTGTTTATTTGTCACTCACTGATAAATGATTCACTGACAAAAAATGATAATAGTTTACGCTCGAGCTTTCTACTGCTGTGTATACCTATGTGATACGGTTATAGAATTCGGTATAGTACTGAAATATCGATTGTTAGCATATTTTGAGCTAGATGCATAGGAATAAATTTAAAAAAAACAAAATTTGACTATTTTACTTTTTATATCCTATTTTTTTCTATTACTCTACATAAGATCAGTAGGTAAGAACGGGGTATTGCCGGTCGCCTAAGCAAACATCATTGTTATTTCCACTTTCAAATTGTTTTTTAACTTTAAATAATTATTATGTTAGTTCAACCATTGACTTTAAATATTTCTCATTGGTTTAATATAAAAATTTAAGATATCGAAGCTATAAGTCGAAATAAAAAAAAGCATTTTGACCGTATTTACCTCCCATCAAAGGGTAATACCGGTCAACCTTGGTACAATTCCGGTCACTATTAAAAAGTTTCTTTTATAGGTGAAAAATTTCTTTAAATCAATTATATGAACCTTAATATGATCCGTCGCATTATTATTCGCACTTACACAGTGAATTATGTAATAACATAAGCACTGTTCAATCGAAAACACTTATACAAAGTTGCCTTACCTGAGAGCACAGCGCAACGTTTTCGTAGCCTTACTTTCGGGAGCGTTATATAAACAACATTCCCTGGTAGAAAATTGAGCATATTAGATGGTCGGTTCACGATCTATTGGGCAGATCAGTTTCCTAATAGTTCGCCAGAAATAAACCAGCATCTGACCAGAAATTTATAGAAAATCTAAATAGCTTACAATATATCTTAAAATATATCTTAGCATTCTATTAACAATAAGCTATTAAATCCATGACATAATAATCATTATTAACTTATAAAAATTCGTTAAACGTTATTATTTATTTATTTATTCATTAACCATAAGTTGGTCAGGTTTCTGACGAGAAAACGTCGACAGGTAGCGGGGTTTCTGGCCAGACTTTTAAGCAGAAATTGGCCATTCCCTATAAAATAGAGTAAAATCTGGCGAACATATGGGGAACATTTCTACCAGGGAATACTAGTATTTTAAACAAAACAAAATATCAACGCCCCTATTAGTCTAGGGGCCGATCATACTTTTCGTGGCCTATTTTAGCCCCCCCCCCCCACCCCCGTAAGCCCATCTTTTCTAGGCGTATTTTTGGTTGCTGAATTCGAATTTCGAGGGTTCTCGGCCGAAAAACTCAGACATAAAAAGTTATAAACAAATTCATTGTTTAAAAGACCATATCTCCGAATAAAATCGCACAAAGTTAAAACTTGATTCAAAATGTTAATTTTTTTTTAGAAACTTTTTACTTATACCTTTTTAGCTATACTTAATAGTTTTCGAGATATCAGCGAAAAGTGGTTTTGATGCACCATTGCTATACATACCATGCGCGGTCGCTACGCGCCGTGTCTCGTCTTTGCGCTTTGCTTTTGTTACCGGATAACGTGAGTAGATTTTATAATTATAAGTGCACAAATGTATGCTCTATTACATAAATAGCAAAAAAAATATCGAGTTTAAAAATAATAAAAAATAACTATTTTTGTTGAAAATTGTTTCCAATAGTTTAACAAAATCATAAGCATGTTTACAGAATAATAGCCTTGTCTGCAAGAAAAAGAAAAGCGCAAAAACGTGCGTGGCAGCCGCGCGTGCTATAGATAGCAAAGACGCGTCAACAGGCGCTCTTCGATGATCTGGAAAACTATGAAGTATAGCTAAAAAAGTATAATAAGTAAAAAGTTTCTAAATAAAAAAGTAAACATTTTGAAATAAGTTTCAAATTGGTGCGATTGTTTTGCTTCGGAGATATGGCCTTTTAAACAATTAATTTGTTTATAAGTTTTTATGTCCCAGTTTTTGGACCGAAACTACGTCTAGAAAACTTGGGTTCAGGCGGGGACCTAAAAGTGGCCACGAAATGTATGGTCGGCGCCAGGACTATATATATATATATATTGGTTTCCATCGAATAATATTAGTTTGTTTTTAATATTTGTACTCATTTTAAGACGTATTTTAATTTTTAGTAAATTAATATTTAATTTTTATTTATCAACTAATATTCACCAAGAGCGAGCTCTTTATCATTTTATGTATTATATATGATTTAATTATTTATTCGTTATTATAATTATAACATACTGACCCTGGTAGAAATTTATAATCTATTATGCTTATTATGTATTATTTATTAGTGCATATATTTATTTTGTTTATGTAAAATTAGTTAAAACATAATAATGTGTAAAAACATAATAACTTATAAAGAAAATGATCGTTTATCGCGTTCGAATAATGTGTTTGTCTTTGAAAATGCAAGGAACATTATTTCTAAATTTTCATTTTTATTTTAGATATGCTTTCTGACTACTTTTATATGTAAATAGTATAAATAGAACTGTAGATCTTATTATTATAATTGAAAACTTGCATGTTAAACTTTTTTTAACTTTAATTTTTACAATAAAAGTTCTGTACAATAAATAATATAACCTCAAAGATTATATATGTACATCTTATTATTGAGAAAACTATGTAGATCTGTGTGGATTTATCGAGTTTTGTATAGTCTAGTACTATCTAGTTTGCCTATAAAGGCCTTTATAGCAAATGTGGGCGTCACGATAAGATTTCTACCAGGGGCTGCAGCTATACAAATACGAAAGAAATATGCGCGCAATCTTTAGAAGATTTGAAAAGTAAAAGGCGCGCGTAATATCGGAGGTGCGAGAGAGAGAACGATAAGAAATGTGTCGCGGCGTCATCTCGCGGAGAGCGCGGAACTCACACTTTCGATCCCCCAGCGCTTCATTAGAACCGTTCTTCTATACAAGTCTATATTCGTGGCTATTACTCTCAAAGAGAAAACTTTGGAATCAGAGATCTTGATAAATCTTGATGTTTCTGAGGTTTCTGAGCCAGAAAAAATTGTTTCTAAAAATATCTATATATATATATATATATATATATATATATATATATATATATATATATATATATATATATATATATATATATATATATATATATATATATATGTATATATATATATATATATATATATATATATATATATATATATGTATGTATGTGTAAATATATACGTATATATGTATGTATGTATGTGTATGTATGTACGTATATATGTATGTATGCATGTATGTGTATGTACGTATATATGTATGTATGTATGTGTATATATGTATGTATGCATGTATGTGTACGAACGTCTATATATATATATATATATATAATATATATATATATATATATATATGTATGTATGAAACCAAATCTGTGGCTACCATAAATCTAGCAGGGAAGCATGTTACTCGCTGAAAATATTTACAGTACCAAGCATTACCAAGATTTCACGTGACTTGGTTATAAATATAAAGCTGGAGGATTATTGCCAGCATATATTACAAAAAGTCCATCACCTGAAATAGTACATTTGGACAAATGTGCGGAAGGTGATTATGTCACATGAGGTAAAAATCTTCTTACGCACCAGTTTCGAACCATATTCTATACCACGAGAGCCGAATAATCATATTGAAGTTATGATTTTGAGGTTAGAGTTGTATAAATTTAATTACACGATGTAATATGGATTTCTATAAAAATATTTGAATAGATAGCTAAAAAATATTTTTTTATTATTTTTAGTTTTAATTTGATGAATACAGTTAAAAAAAGTCCTTATTACCGTCAAAACATTTTTATATTTAGAGTGGTATAAGTTTAATTACACGATGTAATATGGATTTCTGTAAAAATATTTGAATAGATTGTTAAAAAATATTTTTTTATTATTTGTAGTTTTAATTTGATGAATACAGTTAAAAAAAGTCCTTATTGCCCTCAAAACATTTTTATTATTACTTATTCCCTCTATATTCTTTTAAGTCAAGTCATTTCTTAATGTAAATTTGTATTAATTGATTATACTTATTATATAAACTAATGAATACATCACTTCATTTATTTGTATATTGCAAAATACTACAAGTAAATTTTCTTTTTTCAATTTATTTAAAAATTATTTGATTAAATAATATTTGGCCAAATTACCGGCTAGCAACATGCATTTTTATGTTTAGCGGGGCCTGCTGAACAATATTTCACAAAAAAATCTAATGGAAATAGTTTTTCACACTCATGGGTCAGTTCCACCTGGACTAATTTGAATTTATAATATAATCTTGTTGATTGATTGTTATCATTTTGAAAATAGTTACGTAATAGTGAGTTATTAGTTTGGAAGAAATATTATTTATTTGGTTTATTTGATCCATATATTTTTACATTATTCTAATTATTGTAAACCATTAACAATTGATAGTGCAAATATTTTCATATAATTTTTAACTTTTGTATTCTGTTTTTCAGATAGGGGAAGGTGGGGCAGTACGGGCACCCTAACTTCAAAAGAATCCTGTACTTTCTATTTTGTACGAATACAAATTATTAAAAGTGCTTCTTAAAGTAGAATATCTCAAGATTTAGATACATTATTTTTTATTATAAAATATATATTGCATTCTTTTTTATAATGCAAAGTACAATACCGCTAAAACTGCCCATTTTCCCCACCCGTGGGGCACGATTGGCATGGAGGTGGGGCACGATTGGCACGGTGAATTAATGAAAACTTTTATTTAAAAAAAAATATTGGACGTTACTATTAAATTTGCATTTTATAGGATTGAGGATCAAAACTAAAAACCAGACCATTTCATTAACAGTGACTCTTTCACCAACATCTAAGACTCCGAATCCGAAATGTTAAGGGCGCAAAAGTAAGGTTAAGAAAATCAGCTGTTAAACTCGGCGGAAATAGATTGACGACTCACGTATACCAATCGTACCCCGCTAGTGGTGCCAGTCGTGCCCCATTTTAGAGTATTTTTATATGTAATATTACTTTTTTCCTAAGCATCGGAGATCATCAATCAAAAATACTATTAAAAATTTACGATTTAAACTGTAAAAGTAATTCCCTTTCGAAGCTCATATGATTTATATGTTCTTGAGAAATAGATTAGAATTATGGAAAAAACAACGTTTTGAAGTCCTCAATTTCTAATAATTCTCATACGATTTGTATTAATTTTTTTCATTTCGGATTTGCAGAGGGAAAAAGTAAAAGCTATTTACAACATATAAAAAATACTATCACGTTAGAATATTCATTTATTTAGTGAACATTTTAATGCCCAATCCACCCTCCAAACCCATCGTGCCCCACCTTTCCCTAGTAATATCGATTAATAAACTAATCGATACATTGCAATTTCTTTAATATTAATAATCAATGTAATACAAATAGAAGCTACTAATAAGCATCTTTTGGTTTTACTTTTATGTTTGAAATATTTTATAAATTCTTTTTATCATGGTTATGTTTAGTCTTTAGAACGAAACAAGCGCCAGCGGAAATTGCTAGAGCTTCAGGCGGGAAGCGAGCTTAAAAGAATTGAAGACTGCGCTTTAATCAGGACTTTGTTGCCAGCACTTTGCTGAAAATATCAGTAATTCGCGCAATAAAAGGATTTTAATCGAACTTGTACTATGAGTTACAGGATATGAAAGGAGAACACATTATATTAATATATTTTTTACTAAGTGCGATATTGATTAAAACATATTTAATTTTTATTATTATTTTATTTATAATTTATAATTTCGTTTTATGACAAATATATTCTTTTTAGCTGGTTAAACATGATAGAAATAAGAACAATATATTGGGAAAATAAAATGAAAAATGTTTCGCCGAAACAGGAGCGTTCAGGTACGTAGGATAACTATAAATAAAAGGTTTCCTTAATGCCGCAAAATCAAACATCACACACAAAGCCATAGGTTTTAAATTTTATCTTTTATTGTCATTAAAACTATATTCTACAGATACTCTAAAATAATGTTTTTTATAAAAAATATAAAATGCTAAAAGTATTCCTTAAAATATTACTTATTAATAATTGCTTAATATTAATTAAATTAAATGCTAATATGCAAGCATAATTTTTCTGTCCATTGATATTATAAAAGACTTATAAAAACCGTCACCGTGTAAGAATTTTAGTATGAACTTTAATGTCTTTGGTATGTTCACCAATGTTCAATTTTTCCGCGACAACTGCTTGAAAATTCAGAAAATTTAACGCTATTTTCTAAAACTCCTTCGAAAAATAGATAAATCTAGTTTCGTCGATCACTTTATCACATGCATATAAAATTACACTACTAACCTAACATCATTTATAAATAATTACAAATACAACTAAACTTGCGAGTTCTATAGTACTGGTAGACAAAAGCTGCGAACTGGCGTTTAAAAAGCCAAACGTCATGCACAGGCACACACACTCCATAATAACTAAACGTAAACACTGAAACTAAAACTATATTAACCGCGAAATCACATGTAAGTTCAGTTTTTCTTCTTGAGCGCCATCTGCATCTGATAAACTATATTCAGAGTATTGTAGAAAAGCTTCGCCGTAGGCTTCTTTTGCTCCGTTGCCATCGTCGCCGGCGATGGCTTCATCTGCTTCGGTGCCGGCGATGGCATCATCTGCTTCGGTGCCGGCGATGGCATCATCTGCTTCGGTGCCGTCCTTGCCGGCGAAGGCTTCATCTGCTTCGGTGCCGGCGATGGCATCATCTGGTTCGGTCCCGTCGGCGCCGGTAATAGCTTCATCTGCTTCGGTGCCGGCGGCGTCGGCAATAGCTTCATCTGCTTCGGTGCCGGCGGCGCCGGCAATAGCTTCATCTGCTTCGGTGCCGTCCTTGTCGGCGAAGGCTTCATCTGCTTCGGTGCCGGCGATGGCATCATCTGGTTCGGTCCCGTCGGCGCCGGCAATAGCTTCATCTGCTTCGGTGCCGGCGGCGCCAGCAATAGCTTCATCTGCTTCAGTGCCGGCGATGGCATCATCTGTTTCGGTGCCGACGATGGCATCATATGCTTCGGTGCCGACGAATGCATCATCTGCTTCGGTGCCGGCGATGACTTCATCTGCTTCATTGCCCTCATCGCCAAAGATGGCTTCTTCACGGCTTTATTCTTCTTCGCACTTGTCCGTTGCCTCTTCAGAGTCTCCGGACCCTTAATGTCGGCGATCGAGCGGCGCGTCGCCAGAATGTCCGTGCTGGACCTGTGAGCGGTCCGCTGACGCTGTCCGCACGATGTCCATTGAACTTTTGTTGGCTCCATTGCTCTATTTTGCTCGCGCACCGGTTGCGCGCCGCTTGCACTTTTCCCGTTGTTCGGGGGTGAATTTTCACTTGCACTTTCCCCGTTGTTCGGGGGTGAATAATCGCTTGCACTTTCCCCGTCGTTCGGGGGTGAATAGTTACTTGCACTTTGCCCGTTGTTCGAGGGTGAATAGTCACTTGCACTTTCCCCGTTGTTCGGGGGTGAATAGTTACTTGCACTTTCCCCGCCGTTCGGAGGTGAATTATCGCTTGAACTTTCCCAGTCGTGCGGGGTTTGAGTGGCGCTGCTCACACACACTGCAACGCCGCGGAGCCGTTTGAGTCTGCGTATCTTCGAGTGCTCGCCGAACTCGTAGTCGACTCTGCTCGTCAGGTCCATTTGCGCGGAGAAGTTTCGCCTCCAACTGCGCACGGTCTTACCCTTAATAGCCTGGTGTATAAGGTCGGAATTAGGCCCATCCACGACGGATGTCGCGGCTTGTTCGTCAGTGTCTTTCGCTGCGTCCCTCGAGGGTCCCAGTATCGCCTGGTCTAACTCATCACTAGCGGTCACTTCCTCGGCGGGATCCTCGGTGAGCCGAGGACGTTTCGCAGGTGGCTCCAGGGACTCGGCCGCGGACAGGAGGGCCAACTCCTCGTCGCGCACAGGAGATGCGGAGCCCAAGAGAGCCCTAAAGCGTTTGGCCAGCTTGGCGGAAGGACGCGACACCCGGCGCGCTGCCGATTTCCTTCTGCGGATCGGAGCTTCACTGACTGCACTGACTGTTGCCACCTGTGCTGCTTCCATTGATGCCATTGCACTGGTTTCTCTGTCACTTTGTCACTTTGGCACTTGTTGCACCACCGAAAGGTTACGAGTGAATGAACTCTGCGGACTTCGGGACTGTATATATAGGCTCCAAATGTGCCGGATCGACTCCTCAACTCTGAGTGGCGACGGCGCGTAATTAGCCCTTGGGGTTACCTGTGTTTGCGTGTAGGTTCTTGTCGCAACTGAACTGAGAGTTCGACTGTTCTCCAAGAATGTGGGAAGGAGAAGGGAGGAAGATTGAGTCCCACCGTATGAGTGTACCGATTTACCAAGACAAAGGGTTTCGGACGGCTAATCGGTAATTGGCCGACTGGCGGCTGCCTAATCCGATAGGATTGTTTGCTGGGAGATCGTCTACTGACTTTTCGAGCTTTCCAGAAAATAGACTCGTTAGGGGTGCTCGAAGCTTGTTATTGCAGAAATGTTCGATGCAATGAAAGTGCATTTAAAGGTGTATATTATTTACTTACTTGACATTTTTTGTTGGTAACATTTTAAAAGCTTTTTTCCGTAACATAATCGTACATAAAATAATGTATGATTTATTTATTTTAATAATGAAAGACACGTTATATGATTATTATTCTAAAAATGTTCTATTCTAAAAATCAAAGAGTATATGAGTATAAATAATTTGACACTGTTAATTAATCATACATATTATACATATTATACATAATATACATATAGTTTGACCGCGTACGAGTATGAACCATAGGATGTAACTTTGCAGGTTATTCCATGTTATTTAATTGTTAATGTTAATTTTTATATGGAAGCTGTAAAAAAGATTTCAGCTCAAAATATGGAAAGTGCGGGCCCTGATAGATTTTGACTGCGCTCGCATTTGACTTGCCGCGGCTGCTTGGGCCGGCCCGACCGTGGCGTCGCAACGATTAGGCGACGCGGCACGGACTCGCCGTCTCCGGTTGGTACCTGTTATTCGTATGCAATTGATTATCGTCATTAGTATGAACTGCAAATTCCTCTCATGCGGACGACGATTTCATGTTTACAATTGAAATTTTTATAATATACAATTTTATTCTAAAGAGAATACTCGAATACGACGTAAACGATGATGATAATAGTGATCACAATGATAACAATAATAGATATATTATTGTTATTATTATCATTGCTTTCATCATTATAACATTTTATAAAATTTGAAACCGTGCAGATATCTACCGATAACTCGTTTGACAAATAAAAAATTTGACGATTCTTATTGCTTATACATTGGGTTTCTTTACAAATAAACCTATATAACGACAGTAATCATTCAATAATAATTTACAATGCATATTATAGGTTGCATGTCATTATTCCTATTACGAGTAGCATTTTCTATGTTTTGAAAGCAACATGCTGAAATTTTTTTTTGAAACTCCGTGTGTGAAGCTACGGAAAACGCCGTAACTTGGCCAAAAATGCTCGTATCTTGCTCTTCGTTTTTTAATTCGGGGTAGCGCGAGTAGAAAATAGGTTTGCAGTCATTAAATGTAACAAATTGAATAATTAAAACAATTTTCAGGCTCACTTTGCCCAGATCTCCCCTATTCATTTTTATAAAAGAAAAATAACTTTCTTCATTTGCACGGCAGATTTGACCTTAATTACACCTTTTCAATCGGCTTCTATAATGGGCATCCAGTTCCGATTAAGGCACTTTCATGTTTCATTTGAAGGTATAATCATTGAAGTCAAAGATAGCTTAAATAATTTACGACTAAAGTCATTTCCAGGGGTTTTTTCTTTGTTATGTACGGGTATGCGTTGTTATATATTTGTACACATAATAGTATGCCATTGTCATCAAATGAAAGAAAATCAGGGGCGGTATTTTCGTGGATGTTTATGGATGATTTTCGATGGTTTGATTTGTAAATATATATCTTTGCTGAAATTCAATTTTGCGCACTAGAACTAACTGTTGTATGTGTAAACTTTCCGCATTTTTCAAATTCGGTTTTAAGAAAATTATTTTTAAGTATTGCGCAGCACTTCTTTTAACGGTGTTTTTTCTTCCTATGTAAGTATTAAATACTGCTGAAAAGATGCCGTTACTCATTTTAATTACAAGGCACTTTTATAAACAAAAAACGTGGAACTGAAACTTAAGGGAAGAAAATACAGGTTTTTGGTAAAAAAATCGATCGTTTTTTTATATTTTTATACTAATTCTTAACCTTTTTTCTTAATAATGAAAGATGTTTCACAAGAAAATTTGACTTCTTTAAGATGATTTAATATTTATAGTATTTTCGTTTTCATCTATAATTTAATGATTTTCAATATTATCGTAACAAGTAAATGTAAATAAGTGCGCCTAAGTAAGGCTAAACGTCAGTAAACGTCAAAAGCCTATAAGAGTGGTGGACAAAAGAAATTATCCGATAAACAGAAAAGGAATCATAAATAATTACAAATTAACTTTTATTTAACTATTACTACTATTTAACTTTAAAGTCACTTGTCTCAAATCTTTATTTTATAACTTCCAGTTGCGTTTTGCGCACGAGATATTTTTCTTTTGTTTAAAATACTGGTACAAGAGAGTGGAGCATGCTTGGAACGGTGGGTAAGTTTGACACTCTAATATCTCAAAAGTTAATGAATATTTAAAAGCAAATCTTTATAAAAATACATACAAAAATGCTTCTAGTTTTCTACTCTGAACACACGACATGAAAAGGTGTTTTGAATTAAATAAATAAGGTTGAAAATTGGAGCAGAAAAACAAGGTTAACTTCATTTTCCATTCGTTCGACAAAACTCGAAAATAGTACGTATCCAATCGAAATCAAACGCATTTCAAAGCTTCGAACTTTTGAGCTTCGTTTGTTTTTTTTACCTAGAAATATTTATAAATAATGTAATTGACGTATACAAAAGCATTATAAAGGGGACACGCGTTGCACGGACAGGGTAGGCAGCAGCGTGCTTGCTGAGGCGATTCGGCCTAACCTACAAAGTAAAACAAGACTATAGGTTACTTCATAATAGGCCATGCTACGCGTGCCCCACCCATATGCCACGCATGCCCCCCCCCCCCCCCTGGTAGAAAATTGAGCATATTAGATGGTCGGTTCACGATCTATTGGGCAGATCCGTTTCCTAATAGTTCGCCAGAAATAAACCAGCATCTGACCAGAAATTTATAGAAAATCTAAATAGCTTACATAACCCTAAAAAATTATTGAAAATGTAAATCCCATTATAGTACTTCTGCGTTAAAACAGCATGCAAATTTTTATTCGATTATTTATTTGATTTTTTTATGTCTTATTTAATTATAAAACTCTAACCTTAAAAAAACTTTTAATGAAATAAGTTTTTAGTTTTTATTTCGAATCTATCCCACATATATCTTAGCATTCTATTAACAATAAGCTATTAAATCCATGACATAATAATCATTATTAACTTATAAAAATTCGTTAAACGTTATTATTTATTTATTTATTCATTAACCATAAGTTGGTCAGGTTTCTGACGAGAAAACGTCGACAGGTAGCGGGGTTTCTGGCCAGACTTTTAAGCAGAAATTGGCCATTCCCTATAAAATAGAGTAAAATCTGGCGAACATATGGGGAACATTTCTACCAGGGTTGTGACCGGGATTACCCGAATTCTGCTTGGTTATTTAAATTGAAGTGACAACAAAGCAATAGGTTTATTTTCTTTTTTATTCACTACTTCGTATTCTTAAATTGTTTAAATTAATAAACTGCAAAAAATAACTGCATAAAGTAACGAATAATATGCATAAAAGCTTATTTTATAGACTAGATTTCTTATATGAAATGTAGGCCTAAACTTTGACTGTATATAATTCCTTAATAAAACTGAATAGAAGGATCTTTGAATTATTACCTAAAAATGTTTAGATTATTAAAGATAAGGGTGACCGGATTTAGCCAGTGACCGGCATTACCGCGTTCTTCCCCAAGTCTACAAATAGCTATCTATTTTCGCCCACTTAAGGTGGTAATATAGTAAAATTTGACGAAAAACTGGATTTTTTTATTATTTCATTTTCTGATACTTTGTACATTTTTAGAACAGAAAATGATTTTGTATTGGCAATATTGGCCATAGAAATTATTTTAATGAACTTAATAGTTATTTATACGTATTTTTTCTCCGACTCTTATTGCACAAAATCCAGCGTGTATACAATAACCGAATCATGACCTGTGGCCAAATCTACTCTTTAATATGCAGGCAAACTTCAGATAACATAGAAATTATTAAAAGAATTTGATCGATATTTTGCGATAGAAAAATGGTTTTAAAAACATCAGAAAATTATTTCACATTTTTACAAAAGTGCGGTTTTCTCCGTTTATGGTTTTTCACTGCTCAGCAAGTCTGATGCGCATAGGATATCGATGAATCAATCTGAAACTTTAAGGATATCTTATTCAACTTATTCACATTACAACCATGAACTCCGATTTTTCAAAAAAAAAATTATTAATAATGTATTGCCCGTGAATAGAGTTAAAAATGTTTTTTTTTTAATGTGGTAAGTTTTACTATGAAAATTCAATATAATTTTATTTTCCTTTATAATTGTGTTTTTAAAAATTTGGAGTTCACAGTTCTGTGTGGTATGGGTGTTAGATATTACATTTTTTTTTTCAAATGCTATACTTGCATTCCCATGCACAAGGACAGTTTTGAAAAAACATCAATTTTCATTGAAAATTGCTAGGTTCTCCTACATAACTATTGGTATACTGTCCAAAAGTTTATGATAATTTACAAAAAACTTTCTTTTCAGGTAACAAATATAACTACAAATTTCAAAAATTTTGTATCATTTAACTAGCAAATTTTGAAAAATTTGCTATAGCCCCACCTTTAGAAGACGTCAACAAAATATGTTTGTAAAAACAAAGTCAAAACATTACATCGAACCATCGCATCCACCCATAAGCAACAACCAAACAGGCCTCAAAATCCTAATACCGAATAACAGCCCATCTTCAATATGCCATTCAGCCGGGAGATAACCTCGCGGCAAAAGCTACCTCGCGCCCATAGAGCCCCTGGAATCGTCGATTCCGTTATAGCTAACTCGCAGATACAGGCACTCGAACTGCAGCGACGCGGTCCCGTGTCTCGAGGTCTCTCTTACTCTCCCTACTGCTCTCATCTTCGGTTTCGCGGTTGGCCTAATAAAAGCGCATACGCTCCATCTATACTCCTCGCGCGCATACTCGTAAAACTCACGCCGTGGAGCTCTTTCTCCCTATCAGCCCCCTCTTCTCCTCGTGGTCGTAGGTACGTACGTGCGAACGTGTGTATGCGTGCATACGCGTATAGACGTATATATCCCGCGTAATACACTTCGCGGATGCGCGCCTCTCAAGTGTTTGCCGAACGACTCGCGGCGGTGGCCGCGGCAGAGAGCGGTGTATACCTGTATGCGTGCCCTCGCGTATCGTTAACGCGCTCTTGCGCTCCTCGTAAAAAGTATTAGGCCACGCGAGAGTCGGCGCGCGAGTGCGTGCGCCAGTAACAAAGTGCAAGTATTCATGCAAGTGTAAGTGGTATATGTGGTCTATATACGCATAAATATAGTTGTCTCTCGAATATGAACACCTGTGTAATTAAAATACAAGAATTGTGATTATGGAAAAACTCGAAAAGATGATAAATCAAACTCCTTTTCTGTAAATTTTACTTCCCCTGCTCTTCCCCAAAAATGTAAAGCCTTTATGACTTATTTGTATTTTCTATTCCATGTAATTAAATTTTACAGTTTTCTTGTCTACAGTCAGAGAATATGATGGATTACATTATGTAGAGAAATTTTTTATAATACTCACATTTTTTAGTGCTTGAATTGCAATGTAATACAAATTTTCATACTGTCGAAAAGTAGTTAAAAAGTTTATTTATCAAATTTTAAATTTACAGGTATAATACATCTGATTATATATAACTATATATAGTTATATATAGTTATATAGAGAGAAAATTTATATATTATATTATATAACTATATATAATCATATATAATTATATATAACATATGTATGATTTTTATATAATTATATAGAAACATATATAATGGTATATAACTATATATCATTTTATATATAATGATATATAAATCATTTTTAGTCGGGAAGATAAAGTTTCCTAAAATATTGACTGGTTTCACTTAAAGAAATAATAGCTATTTAGATTTTTAGTATTTAAAAAACTAACAATTAAATAAAAAGAAACATTCGATTCATAATGTAATTATTGGGATATAAATAACTCCCAATGACCAATGTGTTATTATTTGGAGGTGTGACAACGGAGTGTTAAGTATAATGGAGAATATGCTTGATATTCAAATTTAATTAAAAAAGAAGTAGCTAAATTTATACAATTTTTCAAGTGATTATACATTACGTAATATCTATATCATTAGCAATAATTTGCTATTTGATATGTAGATAGAATTTTTATTTGTATGTATGTATGCGTGTATTTATGTTTTCGAACAAACATATGTGTATATATGTTTGCGTGTATTTATGTTTTTGAACAAAAGTGTGTATATGTGTATATATTTGCAAATGTTTGCATTTATTTGCTTGAATACTTCTGGATGCCCGCATGTATGTATATACGTGTACACGTTTGCATGTATGTACTGAGTATATTTGCTTACGCATGCACATCATACGCGAACGCTCGCAATAATTTCCCTGCGCATATGGATACACGCATACCACATAAACGCGTGCAGGGACACGAGCCCGCAGTCGACAGAGAATGCACATCATTTATTCGCGAGGGCGCGTGTGCGTTTACGTCCTGAAATCTGCTGCGTAATACGCGCATACGCGGGAGTGCGAGTACACTGCTCCGGGGGGTGGTATGTTTATTCGGGCGTGAGCCGAGCGAAAAGTTCCCGGGCTTGACTGGAGGTAAAAACCACTTACGAGGCTGTCACGGTCTCTGAAATGAAAATCCATATTCGAGCTTTGGTCGCCGCTCTTGCCGCTGTTATTGTTGTTGGTGCTGCCGTTACGGCGCATCCAGTCGTCACCGTTAGATGCCCGTAACCTCGGGTGTGTGCGCGTGGGAGAGGAATTTCTTCATTTCATGCCGCGTGAGTTACGACTATGAAGTTCACGCTGTCGCGAAGATTTCCATGATGGACGTTTATGCGAGAGACTTGAATTAAGTTTAATCTTCTTTGTAGACTATAGAAAATGTTCAGTACTGTATTAAGATTTCACGTTGAAGTGGATTTTTTAATTAATTGGAATAAACGTATATAAGTAATACGAGACTTCATCTCTATATAATTACTTTTATGTGTATAGAGGTGTCAGATAATTTAAAGATACATTTTATAGCTTACCTATTTATTTAAAATTATGTTTGTTTGATGGTGAGGTTTGGAGAAAAAAGTAAAATTTTACTTTTTTCACTTTTAATTCTCACCATAACTTTAATGGATCATTTTTTTTGTCTTTTGTATTTCAATCGCATGGTACTGTCATACTTTAACTAAATATTTTTCTTTTTCTTTTGTTTTAGACCATATTTAAGGATGCTAGAAGTCCCACCATTTTAGGGTCTAATTTCGATTATATTATATTATATATATAGCAGTCGTGTGCAGAGGACTCGAAATTAGACCACAAAACGGTGGGACTTCTAGCATCCGTAAAAATGGTCTAACAAAAATTTACTTAAAGTCTGACAGTACCATGTTATTGAACTACAAATGGCAACAAAAAATAATCAACTAAAGTTTGAAAGTTGTCTTGTCTTGTCTTGATCTCCACAATAAATAATTAATTTTTAAAGTCCTATTAGTCTCGATTTTTATAATTTCTTATTCCTTTCTTGTCAATCCTGATAATCTCAATACCTTAAGAAAGAACGATACCCAAGGTACATAGACAATCGGCCCCCTAAGTACAATCTATAAAATCTATGCCATCGTTTAGAGCATCAAAAAACATGAATTTTAAAAAAGAATCAGCACCCAAGACTCAAAGGAGCTTGACATATTTATGATCAAAGTTTTCAATCCCTAAAAGACAGAAAAAAAGAAAAACCATAAAACAGCCACTTGGCACAACTTTGAGCAATCGAATAAGGGCTCAAATGAATGACTCCAAATGGGGGCTGCTGGGTTTTCACCTTTTTACAGGGGGTTCACGGTTTAGAAAAAAATTACCCCTAAGAAATTTGGTCAAATATGGTGCGTTAGCACAATTTTTTTTCACGAACAAGGTGGCAAATTTAGGCTGACAAAAATCTACCGATTTGAGCCATCGCCGTTTGAGGGACGTGCTCCCTTAGTAGTATTTCAAGACTATTATTAAAATACCAGAATCAACCCTTATCGTCTATATCGAATTCCCCTACTTGGCATACTTTCAGCAATCGAATGAGGGCTCAAATGAAGGATTTCATTCAAATCTATAACTTTAAAATGACTCCAAATGGGGACTGCTGCATTTTCACAAAAATCGCATCATAGCGCTTATGCGGATAATCTCTTATATTGCAACCACCATATTTAATCACGAATATGTGTTGCATATTTAAAAATCAACTTAAATTTACAAACGTTCAATTAAGTACACTAAAATATAGATTCCTTGAATGGAGACAAAATCGAATCTAATACATTGATTATTGATTATCTATTGTATAAAAGAATCAGCCACACATTTGATAACAAAAATCTTACTCACAATAGAATCTAAACACCCTCCATAAACCGAAAGTGATCAAATTATTACAGGTCAATCCCTGCTACCCTCAATCACTCTCTAAAACTCCAAAAGCAGAATAATCCATTTTCCCAGCGAGCCTCTACGCTGCAACCACCTCGTCTTCCTTTACTCTTTCCATGCACTACCACCCAGTATCTCCCAAAGACGCTTACCTTCCGTTTCCGCGAACTCAGCTCCCTGCAGCAACCAACCTCCGATGCGCTTCATTCGTTTAGCGCGCTTCGGCTGTTTTGCGCGCCGCGCGAGTGAAGTGCTGCTGCTGCTGCTGCTGTGTGCTCACGTTCCAGAACGCGCCGAAGGGATTTTACGTACTGCGGAAGCCGCTCCTGGGATGCCGAGCGCGTGTTGGCGTGAAATGAGCCAGAGCGAGCGAGAGTGGAGTGCACGGGGGGGCCCGAGGATTTTCGAGAAAGGGTTGTAAGGGATTTGTTTGTTTGCGAGCTAGATGCTCGGGGAGAATGACGTGGAAGCGGATTTGTCAAACACTTATTATGAACTAAATAGGCGTTTCAATAGGGCAGTGCTGGTGCAAAATTGTACGAGAGAGTGTATAACGTTATTTAAGCTTAATAATTTTACGTTTTCGTGTTTATGCAACTTTTTTGTAAATTATTCATAAGAATTTCGCTTTGCAAGGCTCTTTCAATAAACATGTCAGATACTGAATATGGTGGATAAAATATCAAGCTTCTTTCTTTAAGAACATTATTGGAACATACGCGTTTTTTCTGTCTGACAGTCAAGAGTTCAAAGCAGAATGCGGGAAGTATTCAACCGCAATATAATTGCGGATACTTTTCTGTTTTCTGTAAATATCGAAGATAAACAAGAAAATATCAATTACTAAGCATTTTACACTATGTACTAAGCCGATATACACGATTTAAAGAATTATCAAAAAAAAGTATCCGTAGGATACTTTTCTTATTTATAATGTCTAAAAGTGGTCTAAAATTTTGCTGGCCTTCGTAAACATAGGCTACTATTTTACGTATTTTGATGGTATAAGAAATTCTAAACTGGAAAATCGTGGCTCTATCTTGATCTATATACTTTATATGTCTACGTAGAACGGCCATATGTATTTGGTTTCACTTCATATGCATAAAAAAAACGTGTAATACAAAAACATGTGTTGCAAACAATGTAGTGTGCACAATTGGGTACAGACCGTTTTATCTGTTGTGTGTTTCCGGATGTTCCAAATCCATTAAATACTATTCAAATCCTATTTTCAAGTAAGAAAAGATCCTATTTGCAAATAAATTTGAATGACATTATTTACGCTGACTTTTTAAGTCTCTTAAAAAGTTCTGAAATCTCTTTGAAAGAAATTTTAGAAAAAGTAAAATGTTGACAAGTGTAAGTTTTATTATTCCCCATTCATAAATTGAAGAAAATATGTAAATATTAAACTAGTACATTAAATAAAAATAACGCTATTCTCTTTCAAAAGGATTTATATAATGTGATGCAACCGATAATGTGATTAATATATTTTTTAATATATCAAATATTTACTAATACACTTGAAAGTAACTACTATAAATTTTATATAGTCAAAGATTTCTACTACAATATATAGTTTTATACAAATGAATAACGAATAAAGGCTAAAAAAGTAGTGAAATCAATTAATATGTTGTCAGGTATATTGTTGAATATTTATTTCTAAATCAGTTTCTTTTGTACATAGTACATAAACATACGCATTATAATAATATTATTGTCTCTAACGTTTAAAATGTTTATATGTAAACATATGATCATCGAAAATAAGTCTTATTTAATCATAAATTAGTGCATTGACAATATCTTTTATTTTGAAAAATAACAATGAACATGCTTGACGTCATCTTACAGTTTAAGGTGATTATAGATGAATATATAGACAAGAAAAAAATGTTATTTTTATTAAAATGGGTGAAAACAAATATAAAATCTTTTCAAATTATTACGTGTTTAAAAAATTAGATAACATGGAAATAAGCCATGAGAAACCTAAGCATAGAAGTCATAAATACAATTTGATGATTCAGAAAAACTATATTTTTATGAATAAATAATAGAATAATTTATAGAATATGCGTCAGAAGTTCAATATAAGTTGTTGTCGAAGTTAGTTGTTCCCCTATAGACTGTGAGACAACGGGACAGTTAAGTATGTTCCTAGTTACTTTTAAAAATGAAAGATACCGTCAATGCACTAATTTGTGATTAACTAAGACTTATTTTTGATGATCATATATTTACATATAAACATTATAAACGTTAAAGATAATGATATTATTATTCTGCGTATATTTTTGTACTATGTACATTATTACTACTATAAATGTTTAAGGAAAGAGATTTAGAAATAAAAATTCAACAATATACTTGACAGCATATTAATTGATTTTATTACTTCATTTTAGCCTTCATTCGTTATTCATTTGCATAAAGCGATATATTGTAGTAGAAATCTTTGACTATATAAAATTTATAGTAGTTATTTTCAAGTTTATTTGTAAATCTTTGATATTATTTTAAAAAAATATTAAACGGATTATCCGTTGCATCACATTATATAAATCATATTGAATAAGAATAACGTTATTTTTATTTATATTATTCTATTTAATGTATTAGTTTAATATTGACATATTTTCTTCAATTTATGAATGGAGAACAATAAAACTTTTACTTGACAACATTTTACTTTTTCTAAAAGTATTTTAGAGAGATTTCACAACTTTTTAAGAGACTGAAAAAGTCGGCATAAATAATATAATTGAAATATATTTGCAAATAGGGTTTTTTCTTATTTGGAAATGAGATTTGAATAGTATTTAATAGATTCGCCACATCCGGAAATGTACCAGAGATAAAACGGTCTGTACCCCATTGTGAAAAGCATATATCGTTTGTAACACATGTTTTTGGATTACGCGTCTTTTTATACATATGAAGTGAAACCAAATACATATGGCCGTTTTAAGTAGAGATATAAAGCATATACGCTACGTATCAAGATAGGTCCACGATTTTCCAGTTTATATAGAGACAAACAGTTATGAGAGGGCTTTCTATCTTTCTCTAGTCCCCGAGGCTCTGTGATAAATAGTGAAGTACTTGCAATCAAAAGATTCTGGGTTAAAATCTCATGGAGTACAATGTTTTTCAATTTTTTATTTTCTTTATTGCTTTCAGCGACAAATTTTGCTTCAAAAAATTGTAATAAAATCAAAATTAATTTATTTTTATAAAGAATGTTGTAATGAATTTTAAATAAAAAATTTCAAAAATACTATATGTAATGTATATTGTAATTCTGTCACTTTTTGTACGTTTATATAACTTATTGTAATTCTTTTGAATTTTTATAACTTATTGACGCTTTTTTTATTATTTAGGATTTATTCGAGTTTGCTGAATTCTCAACAAATAAAATTTACAAAAACGTTTTTGAATCTTTATTTAAAAAAATCGAGCTAACCATATACTGGTTTTCGAACCTAATCATGTTCAAAATGCGTCACAATAAATTGCCATTGTACTCATAATTATCTAGCTGTGAATACGAATATTATTAGTTTATATTCTCAGCGTAAACAGTACACATAGTAAGTTATAACACGTTTAGATTATTTGTAAGATAAATTACATGAAAAGTTTTAAAATAATTTAGTACCCATATGATGTGACAAAAAACCAAATTAATCTTTAAATGTCGCCTATATTGATTGAGAATTTTGAAAACTAAAATACTTAACGTGAGCATTGATGATATTCTAAGTAAATTTGAGGCATTTGATAAAAGTGGAAAATATTTCATACTAAAGAAATCTCAGAATATTTATATTGCACCTGAATTTATCTTTTTAGGTTTGAATAAATAAGAAATTGAAGAAATAAAAATGTTTACAATCATAATTAATTTGTCAACCTCGAAAAACCCCTTATATATAAATGTCAACGTCAATAATATTTTAAGAATTTTAAAATGATTAGCTACAGTTAAACTTGAAAATTCTCACATAAGTATTTTATATTTTTAATATATAAACACTTCTTCACTTCAGTTTTCATTAATATCCCGTTTTCCTAATTGTAAATCACAGTAAGTTGAGATTATATGTATAACCTCACTTCATGAATAATTAACATGAATTTGTCTGTTAACCGCACTATGAGTTTCGATCATTTTTGTTATTTCCGAAAACCCCGGAGGCAAAAGCCGTTCTTTCCTATTTTTTCATTCGATTTCATACCCAGAAAAAAGACAAAAATTGTGTTTACGACAGTTTACCACCAGACTTTAGAGCCCCATCTGTTGTAGAAGCTGCTCTCTTTCTCTCTCTCTCTCTCTCTCTCTCTCTCTCTCTCTCTCGGCTCTTTGCACACATACACACATCCATATACACTCACACACAAATGGTCTCAAAATATGTTTGATAATGATTTTAGCTAAACTTCTTTTTACCATCACAAAGCTTCCTCTAGGAGGAAGCAAAAATAATGCTTGCGTAGAGTTTGTCTATAAAAATTAGTATTTGCATTTCCTCCATCTACATTCTCTTCTGCTTCTCCTGCATCATCATCATCATCTTCTTCTTCTACTTATTTTTCTTATTCTTTTTCTTCTTCTTCATTTTCTTCATAAAAAATTATTCTGACATTTTATCCTTATTGGACTTTTGTCATTACATGGTCTTGCCATCTATGTATAATAACGATGCATTAATTGCTGCTCCGGTCCCAAACCCGAAACATTTTTACCTCAGCGATGAGGGAGGAAGAGTTAGTGAAGTACAAAAATCCTTAATACTGAAAAGATAATATAAAGCCTTTTGATTTCTGGTCCAGATGGTAGCAACCAGTAAGGGCTCCTGTCTAGATCTCTAGGTACGAGTGGATATCCCGAACCAAAAATTTTCATGGAAAATGTATAATCAATCAAAAAAGTATCTGAAGCAGTAACCCAAGCACATTCCAGGCAAATTTTTGTATCGCTTACGATAGGGTGCAAGCCTCGATGACCGATGATAGCCTCACGGATTAAGTAAAGGGAGGCAGAGTATATTAAACGTTGATTGAATACCGATCTGCCGACCGACCAGCTTCGTAAATAGTAGTAAGGTAGTGGACCCGGTTCTCGATAGGTATCCAGTTGTCGATAACTCGAAGGAATAATACGATTTTAGATATATTTTGAGCAATTTTTCGGTACGAGAAAATTATTTCTATATTAAGAATATATCACTGAATAAATATTTTGAATTATAAAAACTCAGTTAGCGCTACTTGTTAAATAGAAATTCACACTTCTTGGCACTCTCAGATTTGATGCGTTTCTCGACGTTTCCTTAATCACGATCGTAACAAACAGTAAACTTTAAAGTGACATTTTTGTAATAAATAGAACGTTTTAAAAAACTGTAAAGCCAAGATTAGCTTTAAATTCAACAAAATAAGCGTAATCAAAAAGTTAAATTTTGATTTATTTACTTATAACTATTTTAATTCATATATCGAGAACTCCGTCTTAATTATGCGTACGTACCCAGTTGTCGATAGTCAAATAATATATACAAAATACAAATAAATTTTTCTTTAAATGTTATTTCAATGCTTAAAAGTACTTAAGCACTACTTTTAATTAATAATTATGTAATTATAATAATCAAAATGTGTATGTTATTAAATCAAGTTTTGACATAACCTAGAACCTAACCTGAATAATGGGCTTGTTGTTATATCGAGAACTGGGTCTTTTGCATCTATCGAGAATTGCTCCGACTCGTAAAATGGTTATCGACAACTGCTCCCTCGGATTATTTTTTGGTTTATTGAATTTAGAAGTAAACACTACGTTAAAATTTCGTCTTTTTCGAGTTATTTGCTAAATAAGTATATTAATTAATAGTTGAAAACAAAAAATTTCAATTTTTTTAAAATTAAAGCATTTTTTATAGCGAAATAAGTTGAGTCTGTTACTAAGCTATCGAGAACAGGGTCAACTACCTTATCTGCAAGAGTGCCTTTATTAATACTGTAACAAAAGGTTTAGTTTACTGTAACAAAAGATAAAAGGAGTTGATAAATACTCACTAACAAGAAAAAAGTACTTTTCATTCTTCAAGTAGACTTTCAAAGTAATGCTGGATGGCATTGAATTTAAGAAGTCAATAAGCATGGTAATTAACGATGAATTGATGAAAGTGTGGAATTGGTCGGACAAAATAAAAAAGAAGTCTGCATTGGAGGACAGAAAAGAACATTTATTTCAAAAAGGCCCTCAAGGACATAGTGACGGCAAGAATGACCAAAGTAGATAACCGCTCCTAAATCCTTAATCACCGAAAGGCATATGGGCGACTTCGGAGAAAGAAGAAAGGAAAAAGAGGTCTGCTAACAAAGATAACCAGGCCCAACCCGAAGTAATACGAAATCGGCTACGAGATTGTTGTCTGAATTTCGCATAGTTTAATAATGTTACTATAACAATGAGTTTAAAAAATTATGATTAATTCTTTTTTCTGGTAGCGTAAATATGTCAAAATTGCGTGTGGTATATAATTATACAATAATAAGTGGTTTAGTGTAGAATAAATTAAATTGCCATATTACGCGTGTTATATCAGTATGCTACGGTGTAAGGCTTAGCCCAGATGGTACAAAATTCAATATGGCGGGTTTGTGATGCGCAGAATACATGCAACACACATGCGTTTACGTCTTTGTCGGCATTGCCGATATCCGTGTGCGCCTGTTCCCTGGATATAACCGACAAATACGTAAACGCATGTCTGTTGCATATATACTGCGCATCACTAACCTGCCATATTGGACTTGGCGACCGTGCGATATCTGGACCAAGCGTTACACCGTAGCATCCTAATATATAAATTCTTTTAATATAACATCGTTTATTAAAAAAAATATTTTTTGGTACACACGCATGATTTTCGCGTTCTTCTTACCTATAAAGTGGGCCAAAAATGACCGTCTTCTGATCGGAAAAATAATCTGGCAACAAAATTCTCTTTTTGCCCGCTTTTGACTTTTTTGCTCGCTTAGAGCTGTTTAACTAACAGAACAAATTTTGTTAACGGAAAAGTAAACCATAAAAGTTTTAGTACACGTCAAAAGGAGTCAAATAGCAGTCGGATAAAATAATCCTTTTCAAAGTTTAACTCAGGCTAGCTCCTTGAAAGACTTAAGATATGTGTTCAATATTTTTCAAAGTACATATATTATGAGCATACCTACAAAATCGACGTTTCACAAATATATGGTACACATTTTTATGGTATTTAAACCCATCGTATTTGATTACTTCTGTGACCTTAGAGCATAATCGAATAAGTCAATTCTTTTGAAAAATTAATTTTGAGCGATTTTTGTATCCTTCTATAGTATATTTTTAAATAAAAATGCAAAAAATTAGAATAGTATAAAATAAGCGACAATATCGACTATTTATGCTTTTTTTTATCAATATCAATATCGTGCAATAACAATAACAAATTAAACAATTTGAACCGCAATAATTACTGTTCGAGGATTTTCTCATATATATGCAGACATCCATTTTTAAAAAACCTTTACATATTATAATTATAATTCTGCCACCGCAAAAACATCGAAATTTATCAAAATCTTGAATTCCGAAATTCCCATCATCACAAAGCTTCATCTTTGAAAAACCAACCGAACCAACTTTAAGCGCCAAAAATCCAGACTCGAAAACTTCAAACCACCTTATACACAGAGAGAAAAGCACTCACCAACAGTCACCGCGAGTGCGCCCGGGAAAGAAACGGCCGTATATTCAGGAGGCAAGCGAGCGCAAGAAAGAGAGTGGCACACTACATATATACAGCCCGACTAGAGCAGTCGCCATCGTAGTTGTCGTCGACGCTGCAGCAAACCCTCGAATGAATCCGCATGCGTCTTTATGTGCGATCGCGTGTATATATATATGGAGCGGGTGGAAATGCAAAGACCCGAGTGAGAGAGAGAGAGAGAGACCGGCCTCACGCTCGGATTCTCGCAATCGGAATGCCGGTGCACTACCGCAGCACCCCAGAGAGAGAAAGCTAGCAAGAGAGAGTGAGAGAAAGAATGTGAGTGTGTGCGTGTGAGAGAGAGAGAGAGAGAGAAAGGAGATGACGGTTCTTATGCGAGGCTGCATCCTCTTCCTTTGATGGCGTTTAAACGCGTTATGTTCTTCTCTCTCTCTCTCTCCGACTCTCGCTTTACTTTTACTCCGATCCCTATGATTTTCTCATTCTCTTTATCCGGCACAGGAGCGCGCATCTCACCGCCGCATTGCCGCGAAGCGTAAAATGGCTGCTGGCTGCTGCGTTTTAGAGAGATAAGAGGAGAAGGGGAGAATGCGTCTACCGTTTTAGAGGAGGATTTGATGGCGTGTTTTTATGTTCAAGGGGAATCGTTTAATGGGCGTTGAGTATTAATTTTCACGTAATGACGGAGCTGACAAGAAGTGCGATCTTGTTGATGCGTGAGAATAACAAGTTGAATTTCTTGAGACGTACTTCGTAAATGGTAATGCTACACATATGTTTTTTGCATGCGTAACTTCGTGAGCGTATTATTTAGCTTAGACGATTCGAAAAGTTGTGATGCCTTGTAAAAGAGACATTATTTACGAGGAGCCGTGTTTTATTTTGGCAAATGGAGATAATTTCTCTTTTTAATTCTGAGAAAAATAAGAAAAACTATAATATCATATGTTTTAATAAAAATTAGTTTAAATGGAATAACGTACTTTTAGATACTATTTCAATAAATGAATTTTAAGTTTGAATTAAAACTTATACTATAAATATGAAGAGAATAATCAATAGGAAACCGACAAAATAAAGTTTGTGACAAATTATACAAAACTGAAAAAACTAGAATTAATACTGGAATATTACATGAGCATGAATTTTTTTAAATGTGTTTTTGCTCATCGTAAATTTAAACGAAGATAGGGTTAGTTACATGATTAATATGACGGCCAATACAACCTCTCTCTCTATATATATATATATATATATATATATATATATATATATATACTAGGGGGGGTTTCCCCTGCCCGCTCCGCTCACCAATCCCCATTCAACTTTTAAACTTTCATAAACCTAGTAGAACTAAGTGTCTGTTCTAATATTTAATAGAAGAATCGCGCATTTTAATTGTGTACAGTTTAACATTAATCAATATATCTATATTCGAGCAATGCTAAATTGTGTACAATTATAATGTGCATGAACTAAAACTCTATAATTTTTACTTAAGATATATCATAATTTTTTAGAGGGGATGTGGAGGGGGGTGGAGGGGATGTGGGGGGTGGAGGGAATGTAAAGGGGATGTGGAGAGGATATAGAGAGGATGGAGGGATGTGGAGGGGGGTGGAGGGAGGGGGTGGAGTGACTTGATAACGCTTACGATTATATAATATAGGAAGAAAGATGTGTGGTGTATATATATATATATATATATATATATATACCACATGGTTAAATGTTGTTAATATTAGGTTAGCTTGACGTTCTTTCGGACGACATATTGTGCCCTACATTTCGAAAGCTACTTGAATTTCTACATTTTTAAATAATGATTACTAGAATAGAGGCATTAAGTGTTTTAAAAATCGACATGTAACATATTCCTAAACTATATTCTATTGTAGAAAAAAAAATTAAGCCTCATTTCAATAGCAAGTGTGTTTTCTATTATGATAAAAGAAAAACATAAAGTCAATTTTTATCAACATAGAATTTCTCGATTTGGTTGAGAAACTCCTCAATTATGAGATGCATTTTTTATGAATTTATTTCGATAAAGTAACATAATTACTTGTTGCAATGCTTTAATATTAATCGACGATACTTGCTTAATATCAATGTCTTCATCTATTTATCTAAAATATGTAAGATGCAAAATAAGCTACATTATCATTAATTTTTTTGCTAAAAACATGTTAATAACAGTAATTGAGATGCTGGGAATAAAAATACATAATTTTTAGAAAATGTCCATATGGGTGTGTGTGTATGTATGGACGTGAATAAACATTACTCTGAATACACACGGTGAAAATTAATGTTTCGGGGATCATTTTATTTTGCTTTTTAAGGAAGGCGGCTCAAAAATATTTTTTTATGCGTTTTTGTTTATTAGTGGTTTTTCGATTTTTGGGTTTTAGTTTCTCGGTTTTTTTGATACCTTAGAAATAATATCATCGATTGAGTGATAATGTATTTGAATATCATAAAATTACCTATCTTTTACGAAGCGAAAATTTGAATAAGCTATTTTATTTCTATTGTTTTGTTATTCACGAAATCGTCATTTTCTTTGAAACAGTTATATCTGTAAAATATACGAAGGAAAACTTTTGAAAAAAATTGAGATGATTAAGAATATAGAGAAGAATATTCTGTAAAATTTTTGATGCTTCATATTTTTCCTTTGAAGGGAATAAAATCTTTTTATAAAAAAAATCATTTTTTAATCAGCTACGAATACTGAAGTAAATCGGCAGAATTTGATTTGAACCTTTCCAAAACGGTAGCTTTTTACCATCTCTTGAATGAATGAGTTCTTTCGATCTCTGGACACAGTCATTTTGTACTAAACAGGGCTCATTTTATTAATTTCTGCAATGAGGATTCGAAATTAAGAAGAAATTTAAAGATTCATTGACTCATTTTTTTAAACGTTTTTTTTTGTTTTGCGACTTTCTAAAATCGATAAGGTAAATTATTTTTGTATGTTATACAGCCTCTTGGCATAGTAAATATCTCATAGTTATTTTTATAATTAGAAACAGATATAGTAAATTGAAATTAATTTATTAGATCAAAGACTATCATAGTGGAATCGATATATAAATTTTGAGGAAGCTAAGTGCCATTTAATTGGCAGCGGTTTTTTATGAGGGATAATACGCTCAATCTTCATCAGCCCAGCCGTCAGCATAACACATACATCGCCGCATATTTCTATGCGGCGGTGGACACGCAAAATATCCAACCATGACCACCTCGTGTATCAAGATGGTTTCCACGAGGAGACGTCTGGGGGGGGGGGGGGGAGAGGGAATGTGAGATTCTTACTGACTGAAACCGCTGAACCCTTTATGTGGCGTTTGTTTCCACCCCGGTACATTCGATAGATATTACTTCGGGGTGGCGCCTCGGGTGGCGCCTCCTCCCTAGCCTCGCAAGGCCTCTTCTTCTTTTTACTTTCTCAACGAGAAAGCTTTGTAACGATTATAAATTTTAGTAAAATAATAACAAAATTTAAGTTTTAGAAAATTGTATAAATCGAAAAAAATATTTTTATCATTTTATACGTTGATCTTGTCAAAAATATGCACATTTTCATAAAGTTGGCGTAATTTCCTGTCGACTGATCTATCTTATAATAACTTTAAAGTTGTTTTTGTAAAATAGTAACAAAATATTAGTTTTAAATAAAAATTTTATATCGACATATTTTACGATTTTTATTTACAGCTATTATATGGAGGGAAAATTATTTTTTTTTACTTTAAAAAAACAGTAAAAATGATAAAAAATCGACTTTTTGAAGAATAAATTGTTTAAAAATTTGTAAAACATAAACGTTAGCGTATTAAAAAAAGCTGAACTACAAATTTTCTTATTTTTGTATATATATAAAAATATTGCAGAAGCGAAGAATTGAAAAATGTGATCGCGAAACGTGTATTAAAGAAGGCTAGTATTTAACTATTTTTTACCTATTTTTTACCTATTTTTATCCTATATAATGAAATTAAATCATCATTTGGAATTTTAAATATTGCATTAAATTCTATTTTTACATATTACATAACACTGCAAAATTTGGTTGAACTAGAAATTAAACTACTAAAGTTAGGTTCTCGACCGGTATATATCCTTAATGTGGTTCTATACCCAATAAGTCAAATTCTACCAGCTTCCGAAACATCGCTCTAAATTTCAAATATGCTAAATATAAGCATATCAGAAAGTTATTTATGCATTTTGAACTTAAATAAATCAATTTAATTTAGTTTTATTAATAGATAAACATTTCAAATTGTGAAAAATTGACTAAAGAGACATTTTTCATCACGTTCCATGCGCATACAATTTTTTCAATTTTTTCTATCACATTTTTTTATAGTTTTTACACATAAATAAAAACATTGTATGATTTAGATTTTAAATTTTTTATTTATTTTAGTATCAGACAGAACAAAAAACATTTCATAAACGTAAAAATGTACTGCTTTTAAACCTTTTATTTAGCTTATTTTTCAAATATGAATTTTATGAAAAAATTAAAACATACAAAAGTTTTAAAATGTGAATGTAATAAGTATTACCTAACTATCTTATAAATAAAATTAAACCAACATGCGCATGGAGCATGATGAACATAATAAAATGAATGTCGAGAAAAGTACATTTAAAGTTTTTATTTTCTATGCTATATAACGTTAATTACTTTATTTAAATCATTATAACTTTATTTAGTTTTAGAGATATGATATCTATGAGCTCTTAAAATATTCATTTGATTGTAAACTATAATATAACCCAATAAAAAAATCTACGTTTTGAGTGATATTGAGTACAGAACCACCTTAACAACTCAGCTACGTACTTAGCTTCTCACTCCCTTTGCCACCCCTCTTATCAATCAGAAGAGCTCGTTTATAGGGATCCAGCAAGCTTGAGGTAAGGCCCCACTGCTCAGTTCCTGCAAGGCGAGGATATAGCTCCTGGTTAAGCCTCTCGACCGTGACCAAAAGACATATATAATGTATAGAATGCGTTAGTGGTTGAAGGAACACTTATAGCAACCAATATTAACTGCTTTATTTAAAAATTCTTTTACTTTTTATCATCAAGATGATCATATACTATTGCAGAAATTGAGTCCAACAAAAATTTTGAAGATTTCTGCGAATGTTAAATTGTTGCAATTATTACGTTCCATTACAAATTGTTGTAAAAGAATTTCATAATTTATATTGAGTTATTTTAAAGCTGTTTTTCAATGTTGAAAATTTAATTAGCGAACAGAGGAATTCGTTTGAATGACATATAAGTTTGTATACAAATGCTAGAATCCATTTTTACAGAATTGAAAAAAGACTGTAATTTCAACAAATAATACTTAAGAAGGTTAGGTATGGATGTAATTATTTTTATGCTAAAAATAGAAAAAAATATCCTCTTAATATCATAATTCTGATAGAAGCATCTGGTATCCCGCAGTCAATCTACTGTAGAGTCACTGAGTAATAATCAAAATATTCTTATAATATTGAATATTGAACTATTTAACGCTATATTATATTTACTCATTAACAATGTAGTTTATTAACCTGCAACGGGCAGAATAAAACAAGCAACTGCACGAGTAAAATCAACGACTATCTACGCAAACATTCCCGCCAACAGTTAACCGAGAGAACGCCTTACTTGCTCTCTGAGCAGCAGCACAACCACTCGACGCGCATTGTTTTCCCCCTTCAGCCTCCATAATTCAAACGCGCATTAATCAACGCTATTAATTAGCATAAAATCCCGACCGCACGAGCTCTCATTGTTTTCCCTTCCTTTCCTTCTCCTCCTCACTACGTATACATAACTCAAAATCTCACGAAAGTCGACGAGTCGCGTGCATGGGAATTACGGCGTCTCGCCTCGGACGTCTCGCGTCATACCTCGGACCGTGACTGTACATACTCGCGTGCACACATAACTCCGTATATGCAGTACATACATTTAGGTACAATGTCGCTCGAAAGTCTGAGCATACATTATAAAATAAGACAGAAATCCAGATTATATAAACTATTACTTTCTAAAGAGTTTTATTAAAATTTAATTATTGAATATAATATACTGTTAATTTTTATTAATTTAATAAAAAGTTCTATAACGTATTCTTAATATAAAACAATGAATTTTGCACGTGTAAAGAACAGAATAAACAGTTTCAGATAGTTAATCATGAATTCATGTAATTTTAAACAAACTTAGAATTGTTAAAATTGCAGATACGTCTAAGATTCTAATTAAGGATTTGTTAATCTATATTTAATCGGTATAATTATTATGCAATGCTTTTATTATCGTTATTATTAGAAATTGATAATGGTAATACTTAAACATTATACTAGTATAAAATTACGAAAAAATGTGCAGTGAATTAAACATATAATATAATCCAAAGACAAAAGTGGTACTAGTACAGTTCAAAGAGAATAATTAACATTGGTTATTTGGACTGACTAGTTAAATGTATTTTCTCGTAACTTGCTTCACTACTTCCAAAAAGTTTCTTGCGCATCTAATATTTATGAATCTGACCATAATTCACTACAAATATTCTTTTAAGCATTATAAAAAGTTAAAATTAGCATTTTTGTGTGTAAATAAAAGATTATTCTGTCTAAATATATATGTACAAAATTGTGGTAATTTCATTGTAGTCTAAATTAAAATGAATGTATATTTCTTTTAAGTTAGTAAAAGATAATGTAATAAGAAGTTATAAGTTTTGTTTGTTACGGATCCTGAAGTAAGTGAGAATTTATTGAATTGGTTTCGTAAAAGTTGAATGTGGAAAGAACTTTCTTTATTAGTGTTAGTTTTTAATGCAAAAAATACATTTTTGAGAAATTAGGAATATATGGATGTCTATGTCATTATGTCTATGATTTCTTCTCTTTTAGGGTAAAGACAACATTTTTTGGAACATATTTTTCTTCTAGAAGTTTCAAAGCTGCTAGATTTAAGTGGCTAAGCTAAATCTGTGGCCGAAACGTAACAAATTTTTACAATATACATTCAGGTGAGTACCTGGGCATCCGGTTATTCATATAAGGGTTAAAAAATAAGATTCTAAGACTATTAATATAACAAAAATATATTATTATTATTATCATTTGCTCAGAATTTTGAACGGCACTGTGCTTAATCAACGCGAGTTGTTGCGTGTAAGCGTTGATGTTGATGCTGCTGCAGGCCAGCGGAAGGCCAGCAGTGAAATCACGTCGCGTGGAACGGCGAGAGCGAGCTCGCGGAGAATGAGAAAGAGCGACAAAGCAAAGTTTATGTGCACACCCGTGGTGTATTGTTGTACCTGCGCGTATACGAGGTTGTACGCAGGCGCGGGAGTAAGATTTAGCAGGCAATGGGGTAGTTGGCGAATGGGCGACGCCGATACATCAAGGAATGGACTATTGTGTCAAAGGTGTACTTTGTGGGTCGCTGAGAATTGATAAGTTGGCATTTTAAGAAATTTTTTTTATTCTTAATTTGTGTAAGAGTCCCATACGTATTGCTTATCATAGAAAATTCAAAAAAGTTTACCGGCTGCAAAGAATAACCGAATATTTTGAAATTTATACGAGATAATGCTTATACAAATTCGAAGGCATAGTAAGCTGTTTTTTTTCTAAAAACATTTTTAAATCTCGAGTAAATATTTAAAATAAAGAAGTCAGTAATACAGATACCTGTCGAAAAATTTGAAATTTTTTACACTAACAGCTTATCATGCCCTTTGCATTTATACAAACGTTATCTGGTTCGATTTTCAATCGGTTCTGCTATTATCTGTATTCAGAAAACGCGTTTAAAAAGTACCCTTTCACTTCCTCTTAATGTTGTTATGAATGCAATTCGAACACAGAATGTTCGAATACGCGTAAAGTTGTAGTCGACATATTAACAGCATATACTTTTTTGTAAATAGTAGAATCTGTCGATGATGCTCGTTGAGAGAGGTTGCCTCTCTCATGTATTTAATAGAGTTAACTAATAAAATCCAATCCTAAATCCGATTCTAAATAAAACAGCACACGCAGAATCATGTTCAATAAACATATCAAGTTTTAATGAGGTTAAAAATTTGAGCTGAATAGTATCGGTAAATGTTGTAATTGCTAATGTGATTCACGATATGGATAGGGATTTAAGTATTTTTTAGACTACAAAAAATGTACCATGAGGAAAGAGTAAGGTGGAGGCCGCCATTTCACCATTAGCCAAATGCGGAACCTTAACACCTTGACCGAACTAGACTAGACGATATCTGACCTGAAAGCGACATGATACACACCGAATTGAGACATAAATACCTGATTCGAGATGCAATATATATACTAGATGCTACGAAGACTTCTCTACTCACGGTTTTTAAACCGTGGTTTTCCCGTGGGATTGAAGGTAAATGCTAGAGCAGCGATTGGAGATGGGTCCTTCATCTTTTCCTGAATGGAACGAAGTTAAGGAGTAACCCACTTGATCTCAAGACTCGATTGATTTGATTTTCCAAGAGATGGATCTTTCTTTTAATTCCTGCTTGGAACGTGCACTAGAGATATCGCTCGGTAACTTGATGACTGAGTGGATCAAGGTAGCAGATGTTCGTGTTCTGGAGTCAACATTGGAAGAGGAAAAAAGACAAACATCACATTCACCAAACCCATTTGATGAAGTTATAGTGTCACTAATAGAATATTAAGGGTGCCGTCTAGTCGAAAATATATTTTCTATAATTTTGCTTGTAACTTTGACTATAGCTTTTGGAACCATTTTTATTTGATTCAAAATAAAAAATGTACAAAAATGAGAGGTTATAGACCTAGAATTCCGATTATTACTGGAGATATCTAAAAAAATACCTTAAAAATTGCTTAAAAAACAGACTTTTTCAAAATGGATTTAGCGATAAACCATTGACTTCTCAGAAACGTCCTTGCAGATATTTGTTCTAAGATATAAGACAAAGAAAATTACTCGGAGTTGTTTTAGGCCCAATAGAGAAAAGACGTTAGGTCAAAAGTTACCAAAATAATTCAATTTTTTTCATATTTTTTAAAATAATTGTTTGTTTCATGAAACTCAATAAGCCAGCGTATTTATTTTTATTATATGATTAAGAAACACCATGCCAAATTTCTAATCACTTGATCAAAAACGTCATCGCCAAATCAATTTTGATTGCTGAAAAATAATTAAAATGTTAGTTTTGGGATAATTAAGGTTTTATTAAAAAATTTTTATGAATGAAAAGTAATCATATTGTAATAGAAAGTGGGTTGCGGTATCGGAATAATAAAGGATTCTCAATACAATTTATCAGAATAATAATAATAAAATAGTGTATTTAATAATAAAAACCGACAAATACATAAATTGTACAAAATATATTATAGACTCGCACAGTTTCAAAAGTCTGCCCTAATCTAACTAATTTTGAGACTTATAACTATTGCACTCTCACATACCTTTCACATTCACACCCATACTCTTGAAATCGTCGTCCGTGGATATTCCTGGTACTTTGGTCGTTCGACGGGGCCCCGATACAGTTGCAGGAGTTATTTTCGATGAGGTTAGCGATGATATCTTTCTAATGTAATGTCGTCCAATCTTTTGCCAAATCATGACAATATATATACGCTCCGCGGAGATTAAGACCTTCATCAATATATCAATACAGTATACATAAACTTGAAGTTTATGTCTTATTTGAGTTTCTGTAGCGTGAAGACTAAAATCATGTTTATGACTGAACTTAATTTAAAGCATGAGTCTACTAAGATTCAGTTATGTCTAAAATACTCATATGAATTAATAAATATAATTTTATTCTTCATTTTCATAATACTTTGTTCAATAAGATTTTATAATTATATCGGAGAAGAAATTATATTAATGATTATGTAAAAAATATAATAGAATACTATGCGCATAACTCAAAATTATACGTATTATGACCAGCATTGTTTTATAATAATTTACTCACTTTGTTTAAATGTTTAAATCTTTTTATGACATTTTATTAGACTTAACCTTGACTCATTATTGTGTAGAAAAGTGACTCATCAGTATGGTTTCTAGTCAGCCTGAAAATAGAAAGTATCACAAAGAAGAATACTCAAAATTATACACTCTATCTAGAAAATAAAAGAACTTATCTGATTATTATAATACAAGTAGACACAAGTAGATAATTTCAAGCATGTGTTTACAATGTTACTGAAACAATGACAGCTGTATGTAAGCTACTACTCCAGCACACTGTATAGTCGTCTGCTGTTGGGACGTTTGCGTCACGGTCGATAGGTTAATGACTGCAGGTTAATTAGTAAGACGTGTACCGACAGATTTAATAATTCAGCGCACAAATTAAAACCTTTACAGAGTAATAGTTGCAGTGTTAGTATGTACTTAAATGTACGTATATTCATAATAACTCAAAAATCATAACATTCAGGGCCTCGTATGAGTGTTTTCTGATATTATTTATATGTAGAATTATAATATATGACTTTTGAAAATATTATGTATTTAAAAAATTTGACCATTTTTTAACTAGACGGCACCCTCTATTGTTTCTTAAATAGTAGAGTCTATTGACCAATATAATTATTATTAAATTCACATTTTCAATTCACCGTTATTTATGTTTGACAAATGTACACTATTTCCGACACGAAAGACTATTTAACAAGTCGAAATTTTCCAAACCAGATTTTCATACACAAGCAGCTCATAGGAAAATAAAAGGCTTCATACATTTCTAAAAATTGATTTAATAATTAAAAAACTGTAACAAAAATATGTAATATAAGTGAAATAAAAAATGTATCTTATTAAAACTTTATATTATAGTTTGGTTTTCAAAAACATAAAATTTTGAGTTGTGATACTCTTGGTCTGGGGGTGGGATATATTAATGTCCGATTTTTATTAATGTATATTTATGTAATATCTCAGCCTTGTAATTGACTGTAATACAGTAGATTCTCGATTGTCCTGTGATCTAAAAAGGCACTTTTTAATATAGGTTTAAAAATTGTTTTACGATTCAAACATATATTTGAGAGCTATTAAATTATAATTCAATTAAATATTACTTGAAAATAAATGTGTTATATTAAATAGTATAGTAGCTTCCTGATATATTATATGGAAATATAACGAGGTTCCACTACAGATATAGATGAACTTGTTTCAATAGTAAGGAAAGTAGAAATCTCACTACTTGATTGTTATATTTTAATCGTTTTCCGTTCTCAATGCTAAATAAATTCTCACCTATCTGTGATTTTTCAACAACTGCTTCGATCAAAAGTCTCCGTTCAATATTTAACCTCTATTGCTATCCACTTGCTGGATCACAAAGACTTTATTCTTTAACGTAACTCGGAACCTCTACTATGTATAGCGAAAAAGAGCGAAAAAGAGCGCGAAAAGGGAGAGAAGTAAACGATCGTCAGGAATGAATATTTGCGCATGCTGGCGCGTGTGTATGCGGAACGCAAGGGCCATAAATACCGCTTTGTATGTATGTTGTGAAGAGGGTCGAGAGAGAGAGAGAGAGAGGAGTGAGAGAAGAGGGAGAGAGAGAGAGAGAGAGAGAGAGAGAGAGAGAGAAAGGAGGATGGAGAACGAGGGTGGTGAGGCATAATAGCGCGACGCTCCGCGAGTCCCGCGGTTGTAGTACGGGGCTGAGAGATACTTTGCGTTCATAATAATTAGACAGAAAAGTCACCTGTTACCGACTGAGCCATTATACACCCTGTGAAATATTATAATTTCTAATGGAGGAGAAAATTTGTTTTTTGTGTAGTGTGTTGCGGAGCGTAATTTATGAATTTACACGCATTCGTAAATGTGAAATTGCTCGTCTAACTATATTTTCTTTTAAATTTTAATTCATGCATTCGTTGTATACTTGAAAGTATATTATTGCACAACTTAGTTTATAATACGTAAATAAATCGAATCTGAATTATAAAGAAATTGACAATTAAATGCAATTTTTTAAAAAGTTATTTGAATGACGAATTAACTTTTATCTATTTAAGTAATTACTAAATTATAATTTTCTTCTATGACACGATTAAGGGTAGCCTCTACTGAAAAGTTTTTAAATCTATTTTAAACCTCCTGTTAATCCAAAATTATAGTAAGAAATTTTCGAATAAAGGTCAAGTGGATCGACTAATTTCTCTTGTGCAGATAACCTTTCAAATTCAAATTTTAGCCTTCTATGGAACGGCTGAATTGATCGACTAGCATTATAATTCTTCGAATTCTTTTTAAATGAATTGAATATAATTTTTTTTATCTTAAAAAAGTGGCGAACTATGAAAACTTCGGTAGTTTAAAAATAGTGTACTAAAGAAAGCAGTACCCCAAATTGCTGGAGACAGCTGGAAAATCATTCACATATTTGAAAACTAAATTTATAACTAAGCTAAGTATTTTCATGTTATTGACGATTTGTTACGGTTATTGTAGTCACAATACTCATTATATCAAAAATGCAATGAACGATTAAGATGACAATGTTATATAGTATTAGAATTTTATCTTTGTCAAGTGAAGATGAGAACTTTGTTCAATATGACAAATATATTAATTATTAATATTTATCTCATATTATATTATGATATAAATCAATTGTAAATAGCCTTTTGAATATGAGTAAGAAAATAAAATCTAATATTAAAGTATACTGATTATAATTATGTATACTCTTTTTCGATTTACTCAAAAATAAATACTCATTCCATTCTATTATATTCTATTCATTGTATTAGTTGATACAATAAGGTGAGCAGAATAATATGAAAAAAGGTTATGAGTAACGAATTTTATTTTATATCCAGCGCGGAATTCAATCGTACAATATGAAAAGTGTACAACTAGAAAAATTTTACCTCCGTCCCAATTCACAATTCTTAGAACAATCATCAACAACAACTCAACCCTCGCCAAGAAACCCATCGCTCACCCCACCCTTAAACACCACTATTTCCATGTCCCGCTCGCCGTGGCAGCCACCTTTCATCCTCCTCAGAAAGACCGAAGCACCAAACGCTCACCCCTCCTCAAAACACCCGCAAACTGACCTCCGGAGCCGAACGTCTTCCAAGAATAATTACCACCGTCGCACAGTACTTAGCAGTAGCTAGCGCCGCAAGGCACACGAGCGGCCGAGAGAAAGTAAACCAACTCTCCTTCAGAGAGACATAGAGAGAGAAAGAGAGATAACAAAGGTCTCTCCCCCTGTTTGCACTTATGTAGCCGGCGCGAACGTGCGATACATATGCACACATTGCGGCAGTGCGGTCCCCCCGCGCGCTGAGACACAATACCGACGGGGAGGATGAGTGCCTCGAGTTCTCTTCTCCCACCCACCCCCCCCCCTCCTTCTAGCCGCAGACGCCTTTGCATACTAACTGACGCGGTGTATATGTAGGGAAGGGAGGAGACGGTGGGGGAATTGAGACAACGTCTGTGCTGGATGGGTTCTGGTTGGCTTTGAAAATTCGAGCGTTCGAATAGTTTTGCAAGATGAGATCGTCGCGTGTGTGGTTTTTGGGTTGAGGAGGGTGGGTTTAGGAAAATTAAAGGGAGGTTCGGAAGTGTGGTTGTGGATATTTATTTTGGTGGTGTTTTATGTGAGCACTTATTTCAGTCTAATTAATAGAGCGGTTTTCTTATATCCGGGAATCGATTGCAATTTTCGGTAATATAGGTACTGCAAATTTAATCAATATTTATTCATTCTGTAAATTAAAACGATTCACAAATTAATACAAACTTATCAAATAATACAATATAGATGTATAAGTAATGTAAAAGTCATTTGAAGACGTTTATCGTTATTTTCTTTTGCTGTTTTAATGCTATTCAAATGGGAGAAGATTCAACTTTTCTACTTTTATACTTTAAAATGGCTTCATTCGTATTTTAGTGATCGTAAAGTAGCAGTTAAGGCAAATTTTGAAAGATTCCTGAATAGATCCATATATATCCCGCAGTACTACCCGGATAATATTTTGCGTTTGTTTATGATACTACTAGAACTACCCAGGTAAAATTGTGGTCATTTTGAGGTTAAATTAAATAATTTTTAGATTAACTAGTAGACTATAACAGCTTGTAAGCAGTAACTAGTGATTTCCTACTGAGGATATAGATTATCTTAAATAAGGACCGAATAAATTTTCGTGCTTCAAGCTTGTCGCACAAAATTTTTAATAAAGTACCTATATTCATATTTATCTAAAATCAAATAATACCAGTAAAACATTATAAGTATTGAAATAGTAAAAAACTTGATTAAAAAATTATAGTCTTTAATTTATTATTAGATTTTTGTTACTTCAAGCTGCAGATTGAATATATAGAGATAGACGAAGCTTCATGGTTTCTCTCTATGTGTTTCATCGCGGGTTCGTCTACTGGACTCAACAGTAAGGCTGTTTTGACGAACCCTGCCTTAGACGCTCTGGAAAGAATGTGCTATCAGGCTTATATACTGCACATGTAGATTTCCATGCGCTTGCAGAAAAGCTGGGTTATTGGCTAGGTTAAGTCTGTGGTAGCTGGTAGCCGCGTAGCGGTGAAACGCCAAAGTTGTGGCGGCGCGAGGTCTAACAAATATGTACGGTCAAAAGTACTTATTTCCCACAAATTATCGACAATTCGGTATATTTTTTACAGAATACTTAAGAAAAATGGATTCTATAGATCTCCTTGAAGAATCAAAAGAAAGAATTAATTAAAGAATAATCAATAGACCACAAAAATGAATCTTATAATTAAACCAAGAAGAGGCTTCATTCGGGAAATGCATGCATACATTCGGTAAATAACTTACGAAAATCACGATTACTATTGCAAAAGACTAAATTAGAAATATATAGAAAAATAATAATGCCAGTACTTCTATACGGATGCGAAACGTAGGCATTAACCAAACGGGAAGAAAATAGATTTAGAGTATTTGAGAATAGAGTGCTTAGAAAGATATTTGGGAACAAAATCAATGAGATTACTAGAGAATGGAGAATTTTACATAACCAAGAAATACACGAGCTAACGATAAAGCAGCAGTTAGAGTGCTCGTAGGAAAGCCGACAGGAGCAAGAATCCCAGGTAGACCGAGACGAAGGTGGGAAGACAATATTAAAATGGACCTACGAGAAATAGGATGTTATATGAGGAGGATTGGATGCAACTCGCAAACAATAGAGAAAGGTGACATGACTGTATGAATAAGGCTATGAACTATACAGCTACGGATACCTAATCAAAATAAGTAGTTATGAGAGCTATGGTGATAATGCATGCACATCTACAGCAGACATAAAGCCTATGTGATAGCTGTTGCCCTGCAGGCACCGTTGCTGTTTACCATTACTACTTGGCCTTTATAATAATATTATAATAATAAGTCACTGCATTGAACTCGTATAAAAATTCATGATTTGACAGATAAATACTACTACATATATTCAACAAAGGAAATAAGAATTCATGCGACATATTTTACGTTAATTAAATAGACGCCGTTATACTTCGCCACAAAACACATAGTTTCAGATTCTCGCACACGTTCCCACGCGATTTTCACCCGTCCAACGACCTAATATATACCAACTTTCCTGGATTGATCGAGGTGGAAGTGCGTACCGGCAGCTGTTATGTACCACGAGCTGCAAGGAGGTTGAGGTAGTACAGTGTTCGCAACAGCACCAAAATAATCCTGTGTCGGGGACACGTGCGAGTCCCGAGAGAGAGAGATAGACACGCAGTACGTCGCCTTCGGGTCGAACGAGCGATTTTAACTCCGAGCGAAAGCTGCGCGAGAACGCGCGGTCATTCGCGCCGCAGATTCAATTATTTGCAGCGCGACGGGAGAAAATTGCTGCGGGTCGTGCATGTGCGGGAACTTGTTGCGATACACGAGAGAATGCAGGGTGCTAGGTTGAATTAAGGCTGCGAGAAGAAATTCAGTTTTAATTAGAATGTGGCTTAGGTGGACGCGTGAGTTTCTGTGTAAGTTTGTTTAAGGGGGTTCGAGAGTCAATTAAGAATTCAAATTTCCCGCTCTGATTTTTACCGACCGAGTAATGAATCATTATTTATAATTATAAAAATACTTATATTTAAACAAAACCCAAACTCGCTGGCCCTTCATTGAGTAGTAATACTCCTCTCTACGAATTTTCAGACGTCAAAATCAACGGCATCCTAAAAAATTATTGCAATGAAATGTTGACGAAATTACATTCCAATAATTTTTTAGGGTGCCGTTGTTTTTGACGTCTGGAACATCGTAGAGAGGTGTATTACTACGCAATGAAGGACCAGCGAGTTTGAGTTTTAGCTAAATATAAGTCATTTTATTTATAAAGTAAATAATGTACGATTAAAATTACAAATAAATTGGTTATATGTTTTTAGGTGAGGATAAATTAATCATCACGTATTAACTATTTCGTTACGGTAAATTTGAACATTTTATCAAACTATAATAGAAATTTTTTTTTAATTCTTTTGACAGTCTAATAGATTCATAGTTATAGGATGCATTCACATTGAAGAAAGTACCATATATAGTCCAGCAACATAACGAAAATACTAAACACAATGAAAGGATGATTAAAATATTATTCATGCATAGATCTTTCCCTTGCTCGTATGAACCTTAAATTAATATCTTTTATTAATAAACGGACTTGTAATCATAATCATCAGAGCTAAGGATAATTCGCACGGTAACCGTCGAATGAAGAACGATACTTTTGAGAGACTAGTGATTTGCGTACGTGCTTTCTATAATACGCACACAAAAATCCATGGAATTGCTTTGGTATACGGTTTTCTTCTTGTTGGAACTCCTCGCTTCCGTTTTCCATATCATATAAGATAAAATAAATGTTCGGCTTTATCGATCTCGAAAGATCATTGGCTCGCACACCGGCACATTTGTACATTATCGTTCGACTACGGGGTAAGGGGATCAGTCCCGCATGCCCGTTTTTCCTTGTCAACGACGTCGTGGAGATTTACGAAGCACACAACTACGAGCGGCTGTTATAAGGGCGTAGAGTGGGACTTGAACCCTGAAATCATTCGTGTACGAATCACACATACATATATGTATACATTTAATGCCTAAGTGTGATCATTATTTCACGGACACGATTTCATCGATTACATCGATTTCATACTTTCATTGAACAAATCGATGTAAAAAGCTCATGCTGCATTGATTTCAAGAGTGACTATAACCCCATATTTCAATAGCGTGATAGCAGAACCAGTGAAAAGATGCATACATATGTGATACACACGGAGTGCCGGAAAAAACATTCTGTAAACTACCTATATCAATACTTTATCGGTAACTTCGTGACAACTTAATGTTTCTTGACAAAGTCCAGTCCGAGGATCGGCTCGAGACTATCTCAAAGGTTGATCGAGGCTAATCCAAGATCCAGCCCAAGGGTCATCCGAGACTAGCCCGAAGCACATCCCAGATTCAACCGAGACTCATCCGAGGTTCATCCGAGGTTCAACCGTAGCTATCCCGAGGCTCACTCGAGGTCGTTGAGTACGATAGATTTAAACATTGATAAGACATCAAAGAAACAATGATTTTTAATAATAACGTCACATTACTGTAAAAAGTGCGCGCATCCAGATTGGCTCATATATTTTGTGGATACTGTTAGATATGCCTTAACAAGTAATTGAGTAAAATAGATTCAAACATTGTTAAAATTTTGTATGTTTGAGGAACGCCGATTCTGAGGATTTACTCATATACTAATGCAAAATGTATTTATGCAACGTCAATGTGTACACGCTTTGCTAAAGACTACAAACAACGTGTTAACTGAAAAACAGTTTAATCAATATATAATTAGTAATTTCTATAGTACTACAAAATGATTATTTTACCGTATACATATTTGCAATTTGCACAGGTCAATTCAATTATTTCATCAAACATTCTCATCAACGATCAAATGAAAACTTGCTAATATCAAGAATCGAGAGACCGTAATTCGGTAACACATTTAATTTTTCCTTTTTCCGCTCAACTTCGATCCAATACATATGTCCATTAAAAGTTTTCTATACATTTAAGTTATATCCACTATTAATACTATACATTAATTCATTAATGTACATTTCTTCTGTAAAAAATTTAAAAAAGGGCATAAACGTGTCAATAAATGTAATAAAGCGCATAAGTGTAAAAAAGTGTCTTTAAATGGTTAATTGGTTTTACATTTTACCATTTATTATGTCTTATTGCGCTATCTTTTTATAAATTTTTTTACATTTTTACATAAATAAAAATTGTTCATATTCAGATACTTTTTTGTACTTGGTTATTCTTTTTTACCTTATTTTACAGAAAATATTTCCACCAGGAATCACTTCTACTTTCTGCTTGCGCACACGTATCGGTTCGAGGCAAAATTGGAAATCGCCTTATCAAGGTCTCGCGAACCCTTACCCAATTACGCACTGAAGGCGCAAATAGAGTAATAAAAGAAAGCTCGAAATAACCTGTCCAGTCTGGCGTCGTTTCTTCTTTGTGCACGACGCGATAAATCGGACTTATCGAGAAGGGAAGCGCAAGCGCGCGATACAATACTTGGAACTTTATTTAGGCTGTTTTCTGGGTTTATAACATTTTGTAGTATATCACTTTACAGCAGACTCTATCTAATTGAAACATCCATAACATAAAATTCTTTATAAATATATAAGAGTGTGGATTCCTTTGACAAAATCTATTTATTTCGAAAGAAAGAATGCATCTATTTCAATGCGCACAATGCACACCAAAAATCTCTTTCAATCAAATCATGAAGAACAAATTATTATTATAAATCTATTTCGTAATATACTTATGGATGATTATTGAAAACGTTAGTTGCAAGGTGTCCCGTCAATTTAAATGTTCTTTAAGAAAATAAAATAAGACATGCAGTTTTCAGAGGGATATAATGAATTGAATAGAACATATTCCTTTGTTTCGAAAGTTTAAATATTCATTTAATCTGAATTAACGTGTTTAATTGTCAAATTGTAATTGTATATTTTTAAAATAGTTCAAGTCACAACAATTTGTTCTTGTTAAAAATATTAAAAGTTTACTTTGTTTTATTGATTGCGACCATTGATATAATTCCATTACCATTGAAGAATTCACTATCAATAAACTTTCAAAATTAAGAATAAAATGAACTGTATGAACTGAATGGCGCATAATAATACATAAATATTTTCTCATTAATAATTTAAAATCTTTAAGTTAAACAAAACTTAAAATTGTTACCTTCAAGCATAAATATAAGCATATTTCTAACAACAAAAGTAATAAGTTTTCACAGGAAAAAAAAAATCTGGGCCTCAGAAAATCAAAGTCATAATTTTTCCTAAAATTCTCATAACAAATTCGTTACTCGTCTAAACAGTATCTCACCTAATCTCCCGATACAACCCATTCCACCCTACACCTGCTTCTATTCAGCGAATCGAAACATAAAAGATAAATAAGGCGCCGCAGACTCCCTCCCACGAAGTACACGGCTTAAATTATAGCGACATGCGCCTTACAGCGTTATCGACAAGGGCTTATCGCCTCGCGCCGCGTTTCGAGTCGTGCTCCGCGCTCGCTCGCGCAAGTTCCTCGCGCGCCCGCAAGGACTTCGGAGCTCAATAACGCACGAGCGCGCGGGCCCCCCCGGCGAACGTTCCTCCGCGGCGCGTCGCAGTGCGGAGATTTGCATTATGTTTGCACGAGGCAGCGCGCGATTCGACCGATCGCAAAATCTGACTGATGAGCTAACTTTTAATCGATTCGGGTAAGTCGCGCTTGACTTTGCTCGTTTAAAGAAGATTTTAGCTGGAAGTTATTTCTCTTTTTTTTTCTTGCTCGCTGTAAGTTTATGGGTATAGTTATAGAAGTGTTGGAGGATCGTGCTTCATCGACGATTCTTTCTCATTTTTTAATTTTAGGATTATGCGGGAATTGATTTCAATTGAAAGTCAAGGATATAATAGGAAAAGTTTATCTTTAAAAGTTTAGTAAAGCTTATCTCTTTTTGGAAAAGATAGAACTGAAGGATACTGAAGTATCTAAGATATTAGGTATATTAGGCATCTATTATTGACAAATGTTTATATCGACGAATATTTTTTTAAGAGTTAAGGCACCAAAGAGTATCAATTACACAATTCTCAAGAAACATAGGCATATTTAGTTAAGGTGGGTTTTTTAACAAAAAATCGAATAAAATTTATGACAAATCTTGAAGATCTACATTTATAAGAACATTTTGGGACCTGATAGAATAAAAAAATGTCATAATCAACAAAGTTATAACCATTCAATGAAAATAATTAACATTGCTTCTTATGTAGAACTGAATATTTAAAAGCGCTTTTTTGAAACTTATTTTTAAAACTTTAGAAAGTTGTTCACACATTTAGTGTAGATGAATGTAGCTATAACTCGCAGCAAATATTCCTATAATGACTATTTAAAGAAGTTAGTATTTTTTTTTTCAAGAATTGCGTACATTCAAATTTTTCTCGATTAAATATGTAAATAGAAACATGGTATTTTTTGTCATATATTTATTTAAAATGGATATATATTTTTTTCAATCTATTTATGATAGAAAATTATAATAGAAAATACTAACTTTCGTTTGTTACGGGTTCTAAAGTAAGTGAGAATTTATTATGTTGATATTGTCAAGCGTAAATACGCAAGGAACTTTTTGAATTAACCTTTATTTTCACTGCAAATAAGTGCATTTTTTTCAATGATTTGGGAGTAGAAAAGTGAAAATTGTTAAAGACTGATACATATTTCTGTGTTTTGGTTACTAATAACATATTAAAATTTTTAAATAAAATTCCGGATATTTAAGGATTTTTAAAAAATTAGTTTAGACTCATCTTAAGGTATCTTAAGGTCTAAACAAGTATCTAAATATACTGTATGTATAAAGAGAATATTTAAAAGAAGTAAGATCAAAATTATCTAAAAATCTAAACAAAACTAAAACTTTTTGACGTAAATAGTTTTAAAAGTATCGCTGCAAAGATATTAACCAACATATTTATCAACTCGTACTTTTATTATGGAAAATACTTTTTATATGTAGATTGATATTTAGATACATGTACTGTAGATATTGCCCAATGCCCATTATAGTATCTGTTACAGTAGTAATAGAATCGCTTTATGCTTTTGTTAGATATAAAAATAAACCGTGTATGAAACTTTTCTATATCACAGAGTGTAACAGGATCGTCAGTAGAGTACGTGGCAAACTTATATGCAGTTTTAAAAGAGAATTTTAAAGCAGTTTAAATAGAACGTCGTCTTTTTTTCAACAAAATATGATAAAATTTCATCTATATTTCACATAGATGAAGGATTAAAAGTTCAAACATTTATTTTTGAAAAGCTTTTTAAAAATTTAATTAACCCATTTTTTGTGGTATTATGATTTTATAAAAAACGATCTTCACTCCTTCTTTTATGAATATATCTTCTCATTATCCTCAACTTTCGTTATTCTATTAATTCTTAATATCAATAAAAAAAGTGTCCAAATGAGTTTATGTATAATTATCGGGATGGATTAAATTAATTAGTATTTAACCCTTTAGGTCTCAAGTGTGCTCGCAGGCATACGCGGGTTTGACCAGATTTAATGTTGTTATTTGATTAGAAAAGTATCTGGAACCGCATAGTCACTTCGAGGGAATTAAGAAGAAGATGTCAGTATATTTTAAAGACCAAAAGAGGGCACTTGTTTACAATGATAACCCAAATAGTGATGAAATAACAAAAAATCAAAAAAACAAAACGTTTTTTTCTTAATTCTTTTGGTAGATACTTATATAATAACAATCTAACTAACTAATTATCATGATAGCTGTTAAAATTTAATAGTAGTGGTTTTTATCCACCTCGATAAATCATAATAAGAGCATTTCTTACTTTTAAAAATCTTTCGTAAACTCATTTTAGACAATTTTTCAGCTAATAAACCGCTTCCCACATTTTTTTCAATCGAAATAGGACCTTGCAATGTAAAGGGTTAAGGGTAACTGGAAAAGCGTCAATTAGAGATAAATAAGAAGAACGTTGTAATTTTAGTTGAAATTTACTTAACCTCTCTGTGATTCAACGTGATCATGCAAAGCATTAAAGTTCATTTTCAAAGCAACAACTGTTCGTTAATTTGCAGAAAATTTCTGAGTCCGTGCATCCTTTGAACTAATATGTAATTGTGCTGCTACTACGATCTTAGATACAAATTTTTAGTACAAATAGTACTATAAATGCCTAATAATATCTAATGGTGTATACAATCATTATTACGACCTTAATTTTGTCAACGCTTAGCCTTTTCAAATACAGAATAATATAGAAGCACAATTCCGAAATAGTGTTCCGTGACAAAGTCTTATTTCTTTGACAGTTTTCTGAAAAAAATACAAAATTTAAATTACAAGCTTAAAAATAAAAAATTAATTTTTTTTATGTAGACTATTTGTGTATGTGTCATATTCATGTCATATCAACTCTATTTTCAATGAATAAAAAAATTACGTCATTTTTATTCACTTAAATACAATGTTTCTAAATAGGTTACTTAGTTAAATAATAGCTTTGTGAAGGTATTCAGATCAGAAGGTGCAAGTTTTTGTATCTTAGACTTATAAAAAAGGGTTCCATATAACATTATACCAAAGTGTTTATTTACCGTTATGTGTTGACGTACAGATACAGTAACGGATGTAGGTGGAATTTTTTGAACCAGGTACCAACGATTATAAACCAATGATGAATATTTCTAAAAAGGTAATCTTAAAGAAATAATTTTATAATAATTAAGAAAATTTGTAACTTTTACAAAGCAGAAAATTTCAACATTTCATCTATTTTGAGAAAGGTTAATCGCATTCTTAACCGAAACGTTCTAGCTTTGCATACAGTGTAGAAGTACATATTATCCATCCATCCGATACAAAATAGCATTATTCGATTGTAACAATCAAGAACAGTTACAATTTAATAAAAGTCTTTCATAAAGTCCAATCTTATACACCAGCTGACTCCAATAAACCCGTTCTCCTCAACCGGAACCAAAAATCCACTGTTTCACTAACTTCCCAACCCATCCACCGATGAAATCACAGCAACCACCTCAGTCCTCTAAAACTCTCTTTCTTTCTCTCTTTCTCCTCATCCATGCCCCTGCCTTTCATCCAAGTCGATCGCGACATTAGAGCGCGAGAGCGCGATTATTGAAATTCCGGCGCGCGATCTCCCCGCAATTCCCCGGGGCTTCGACTCTTTAATCCCACTGGGACTTTGGCGGTGGCATGCGGCAACAGCGCCAAACCAATCCCTGACGGACAGGCACGGCGATCTTCGAGCTTCCTCTCTCTCTCTCTCTCGCTCTCTCTCTCTCTGCCCCGCGGGCTATGCTATGCGTTGTGCTCTGAGTCGCTTCTTTCATCGGAGCCGAGAGTGACTATTGTTGCGCCAGCCGGAGGTGGGAGGTGCAGACGATGCCGATCGGACGAGGGGAGTAAGGATTGCGAATTGTATGTAGTTGCAGACAGCGAGACGAGTGTCGAAGGGATGTTTCTTTTTTTGGGGTGTGGGAATAGTTTTGTTCGATAAATAGATGGATATATAGGTGTGTGCTTTTATTCAGGAATATAATAACAAAATTGCACAAGTGGAGTTTATGTTACGTAGCTCTCAGTTAATGCTTTAGCATTGAGAGCATCGCGTTATGAATACTAATTTTAAAACAAAAAAAAACTGCAGTAACAGCGGATTGTTAACATTAAAAGTGTATATATACTCACTACTATCATGAAAATAAATATTGTCAGAAGAATTTATAAGGCTAAATTAAGCAATTCTCGAGCTGCCTTTAGTAAAGTACTAACCAAGGTTTAACTAACATAATAAGTATTGAATATTCCAAAAAAATACTATAGGACAAACATTTGAATACATAATTATTGTAAATCTTTTACACTCATAATCCATACTTCTGCAATAGAAATGTAAAAATCCGGTTCCAATATATTAATTCAAAGAGAAATACCCGCTTGTATAGGTTGTGTATAAATCAGTTGCATACAAAATAGCTTTAAGTCTATGCAATAAGTCAAAACTAAATGAAAGTTCGAGAATATGGCCGAACCTATTCAACTGGGTATTAAATGTTGACAAAATAGATTTGCTTTATAGCTTTTCCATTTACTTGACTTCCTTAAACATATATATAATTATTAATTGAAAATAAAGTGTACATTTATATTTCAATTAAAATATCAAAATTTTCTATTCGTAAAGTTTATACGAAATATTCACCATTATGCAAACGTGGATTCAAGTTCATTAACGCGAAGAGACGGCAAAAGCCGAGTACCCAGTATGAAAAGAAGCATCCGTACGTCGATCAAACCTCCCCGCTAAGTAAATTAAGTCGCTTAATCCCATTTAATTAGATTTTTCAACGAAGCGCCATTGAGCGAGCAAGGTAATAATCTATAATAACTGGGGCATGGACGAGCGGTATTCGAATACAAGCGCGAGCGCGTTAAGTGAGCTTTCAGAGCAGAAAATTAACCAAGTCTCGTTGCTGTGCTCGTCGTTGTTTCCACTGCAAGTAATTACATTAGTTATTCATGTCGATGTGCAAATGCAAGCGCGAGTGAGTGTTGCTTTGAGCCGACGAGAGACGCAGTTCGATGTATGTATATACACTTGTACAGGTAAATATAGAGAGCAACACGTATTATACATGCTTTTGAGGAAAATATCAATTTTAAAGACGATTCATTTTCTGGCTGATTCGTCGGGAGGAAGTATGATTTTTTCGCTTTTCGTTGCGTAATTGGATTAGTTCAACTATAGTTCGGTTACGAAAATATTAATGAACAATATTAAAGTCAATAAGTTATTACATTATAAAACTTTAAGTCGAAACCATGCAGTATGTTAAAACACCGAAAATTTTCTCTCAAATATGATAAAATTAAATTTGGTTTTAATTTCTGGTGTCAAATATGAATGTACAGTCCATTTATATTTTGTGCGTCTTTTGGTAAGTCTTTTTTCCAAAATCATTTCTTCATCTAATTATACGCTAAAAAGCCATTTTAATAGACTCAACTGATGTTGTATTACTAATCGAAAATTGACCGTAATAAAGTATCCAAAAATATTTATCAGAAATACCAATTTAAGAAGAAAAAGATGCTCACCTCCTTCAACTTTAAATAAAAAACATGCAAGTCTTTTTTAAAATACCCACAATTGCAGAATAGTTCATTGTCAACGAATGATCGTACAGGGGCTCGCGGAATAATGGATCGAGGATACAGAGAATTTGTTTGCTGATTTTCCGCCGGGTCTCGAACGGCGTTTCGTGCTTTTGTGCGATGTCTCGCGATCCCGGGAAGCGCTTCGCGAAATAAAAGAGGGAAGCCGCCGCGCGCTCTATAAAGACGCGCGCGGGAGTCTTTCGCGGCGGCCCATTGAGCCTCTTTACAAAAGGGCCGTGGAGAAAGCGAACCACTTAGCCGTTGATATCGCGAGGGCGCCCGGTCTCCGCGTATAGCGCGCCGCGTCCCTTCCGCCCTCCGTGTTTTTCCTCCTATTTATTAAATTCGTTTTTATTGGCTGTATTAAAAGGACGAAAAGCGCACTGAGGCTCCTCTAATTTTCTTTTTGTCGATGGAGCATGAGTAGCTTCGAATGGTAAGATGGTAGGCGGGTGGTTCTGAGAATTCAATTTGGACAATGGGATTTTGAAGGGATTGTTTGGGGACTTTATTGTTGGAGATATTTTAATGGCTTACTAATATACGTGATTGTTGTGGCGTTTTCTTGGAAAATAACGAGGGAGCTTTTAGAAAAGCATGCTGAATTATTCGTATTTCTTAAAAGTGATTTTTCAATGAATAGTACAGTAACATCAACATAATTCTAATACTTCCCATAATTGTAATTATTAATATCCATGGTTCTAAAAGAAAAACAACAGGTAATTTTGTTAGTCTTTTTCATTAGCGGAATTTAGTATCGATTTTTCGTATGTCGAAAGTACGTTTAAACACAATTTTGTTGCGAAGTTTGATTCGATAGACTTCATTAAACACGAACTCTGATAACTTAATAGAAAAAATGATGTTTGGTATTTTTAACAAGCATGAAAATATTTTATCTTTTAATTCATGCATAAAGATACTAAAACATATAATAATAATAAATATATAATAATAAAATTGTGTGGAAATATACAAGAAGAATTTTTCAGCTATTTAACGCGAGCAACATATCTGCCATTTTATTTTTAAAGTCAGAATTGTTCTGGTTTTTAACATGCAGAAAAACGCATTATATACTAACCTACAATATTTCTATCAAAATTGCAGATGCATTGACCGCATACTGGAATCAAGCGAACCGTAAACCAATTTCACTTGGGTTTCGCATAGGGCATCCGTGCGAACACTGACTGGACCTTTCTTATTGGCGATTCGATACATCCTATCACGTGTAAGCTAATTTAATGTAATTAATTTAACGTTGGCTAATATTGAGTCATGTCCATTACAAAGCACATTAATTAATAGCTGTGCCTGAAATTTAATCTGTTTCTTGGTGACGGTCATCTTTTTATGGTTAATTACGTTTTATCAGGACAAAATAACGCTCTTTCTAATTTTAAGGTATCTACAAATCCTCTGTAAGATCTTAATCAAACAATGGGGTAATATATCTTTTACCTTAGAAAATTAGAAAGGCATATTTTAGATACACTTTTTTAATAGACCGCTAATTGATTTTTAACTTTTTTGCAATATCACCGTTTCACTTATGATTTAGAGATAATTTTAAAATAATAATATTATCTCCGGTCTTGAATAAAATTATGGAGTTTCTTAATAATATATAGAGGAACAAAATTATAAATTGTAAAGTTATTGTTAATATTACTCATGTTAAGGGATCATTCCAAAATTTTGTCACGCTTAAAGGGGGAGGAAGGAGGGAAAATCTTTATTAGAGTGGCGGTGGGTACTAAAAACACCAAGGAAAATGCATTACGTGGTAAAAGGGAAGGGTAAAAAATTCTCAAAAACAGCGTGATATTATTTTTGAAAGGCCCCCAAGTGTCAAAGTAATTCTAGAAACTTTTCAAATTTTGTGATATTAAGAAATAATTAACTTGAATAAATAAATAAATTATGTTACTTAAATTTAATATGTTTTAATTCTTCCGCATTATGATCTCATAAATGGTTCTCCAAAAAATAACGACTTATCGACATAGTTGATTTAATATTATATTTTCTTTATGCTATTAGCAACATTTTCATGCTGTATTTAAGAAACATTAACTTAGTAAATATGATAAACTTGTATATAAAATACTTATATTATTAGTAAAATTATACAATAAAAAGAAAAAGATGAAATGAAACTCAGAAATTGAAACGAATGGTAGTTGGTGGTGCCTTTATTCTATTATAATACCTTGAATATTTTCAAACTTTATCGATTAATCATAGGCAATACGTACAATAGATACGTACACATGGCTCCGCAAACGCATGTGCAGTAAACTTTGATGTTAAATTTAAAAAAATGTTTATATAAAGTTGAGCTTTAAAAGAAAATTTCTATTGAGACCTTGAACACTTACGTTTTTCAAAATTGTACATATATGTACATACACGTAATTATTTTTACTTTAAACTCAATTTTATTGTAAGAGGTAATCACAATAATTTACCATTCAGCCAGCAATACCAATGCAAACCACGTACCGTACAATACCGCACCAGCAAATCTCTCCTTTCTCGCGTTTCCAGTCAGTTGTTCAATCCAACCGAGAATACCGAATTAATTTCAATCCACCCGCGCAAATACACATTCCCCCTGCGCGCTCACCGCCAAAAAACCTCCTGTTTATACTATACAGCAACCGACAATGAAAACCACGAATAAACCATAGCCAAGCCGCAAACGATGCGCACACACAGGCAGGCCTCACCTATATATGAACAGATAAATATTTTGCCGATCAGAGCTCTCTCGCGCGCGTGGCCGCAATAAATCAGCACCGGCGCCCACGGAATCAATACATCCCGATACTAATTAATTGTGGGCCGGTCGGGAGCGCGCGCCCACGCCGCTCGCGAATATTATCGGTCGGTTCAATTAGCGGATAATTCAATATTTAGACGCGAGGCCGATGTATATGTGACCCGACGTGCGTGCACGTGTGGCAACCCGAGCGTTAATGAAGTTCGAAAAGCCCATTTTCGTCTTCCAATGGAATTTGATTGCGCGCCGACAATGCCCGACAATCATAGGTTTGTGTTGTACGTGTGCACCTCGTGTGGGGATAGAAGAATGTGCGCGCGCTTCAACGCCTTTTTGAAGCGGATTGAGCGTACAGTTTTGGCGTGACGGTTTATTAATTTTCGATGGAGTGTCGGTGGCTGTGAGTGGGGTTCCTGTCGGAAGTTAATTGAGTATGCGCGAAATTCGACGGATGTATCGGAGTTTTTCAAAAGTATTCAGCGTGGAAATTAATTTTGTGTCAGATACTTATGATGGGGAACATTTTAGATTTTGCTGCGAGATATACGTGGTATGTGGAGTCTGTAAATTTAATTTATGATAGATTGTTGATTGAAATTATTTTGTAATTATTTATCTTCGAAATTGCATTGAATTTGTATCTTTGTATTGTATTGTATCGTAAGTTATATATAGAGTTAAAGTTAGAAATTTACGATTTTGTTTACAAAAACTAACGTTACTTTCACAAAAAAATAGTGAAGATAGAAAATGTCATAATCTGAATATTAAATATATATTATACTGATATATAAACTAAGAGATAAAAAACGGAATATAAAAAAATACAAAAACAATATTAAAACGAAACTTAATTTTTTTCATGAATTGAGAATGTAAAAAATTCTTGCCATTGAAGTTTGGAACGTTTATCGAACTAAATACGAAAAACTCAAAAAATATAATTTTTAAAATCCCCCCCTTCCGCCCCTTATTAGCTAGTCTTAAAAATGTATTTGTGTATCTATTGAGTGTTTGTCTGCTCTTAATATTTGTTCCATTTCACTATTTCGTGTCAAGCTTTTACAATACCTATACTACATCTATTACTAACAGAAATTTTAATTGACATGTTACAAATATATGCTACTTTGAAATAATTTATTAAACATTTTAAGTAGAAGCAGTTATAAGCTTAGACTTATACCGTTATAGTATATTTTAACCAATATCAGAGCTATAAATAGCTGTAAATATTGCGAACAAATTTAAACCGATTTGTATGACCTATTTTAAGTGTGAAAAATAGCGAAAAAATGAGAAAAGAATAGTTTCTTAAGGTTTTGAGAATCGTGCAACGTTTAAAAAATTCAGAAAAAATTCACACAAATAAAAAAGCTAATAAGGAATACAATAGTACTATAGTAATACAATGTATTATGCACCTAGGCAATAGGTGCTCCGCTAGGGCGCCGAATCACACGCAGGCAATCTCTGGCTCATTTTATTCACGCATGCAATATACGATTTTTTTACATACCCACCATAAAATTTGTACTCGTTCACCGCCGAAGACGGAAAAAAGTGCTACATATTTACTCCATAATCTCACACTAGTTCCCGGCGTCACGCGCTGTTTGTGCCCGAGCCGTCAGCTCGGCACATACAGTGCTAAGCGTCGGGGGATTACAGTGGGGGCAGAGAATTAATGTTTCCCGACTCGGCGGGGAAGAAAGGCTAACTTTACGTTGGGATGTGTTAAAATAGTATATTGTGTACCTAGGGCGCCCTCGTATGGTTGCAGTACTCATCTTCGGCTAGTGCTAGCTCGCCTTCGACTCGTACTGCAATCTCCACTCTCGGTCTAAAAAAGCCCACTTTGCCCTTGGCGCACACCATATTTTTTGTAACGCATGTATTGATTTTTGCGTTTTTCTGGCATATTAAGCGGGGCTAAATGATATATATAAAAGCAATTTTCCGAAAAATTTTAGCGGCCTCAAAAGTTACTTTTGCGCCCGCTTATTTACTTTTGCACCCGCTTATTTACTATTGCGCCCGCTTATTTACTTTTGCGCCCGCCAGTATAAGAAATTGTCCTTTAGGCCCGCTTAATAGGTACAGATAAACGCGAAAATAGTGCTTGTGTTACAAAAAGTAATTTTTTCTAATTTTAACACACAGAATTAGTAAAAAAAATTTAAAATACTATTTTTAGGTTATGTTTGATAATGAAGGTACAGTAGAAAAATTTCCTCAAATATGGTGATAAAAAATAAAACCCAAATTTTGGTAATTTTTAATTTTTATGGCAAAGTCTAAAAACTCTGAACACGCTAATAATTTATATAATCGATTTCACATAATCTAATAGATGTACTTGGTTGTTTTCATCTAATTTTATCCCGCGGAAAATGATTTTAGGTACCAAAAACGTTGCAAAAACCAACGCAATCTTCAATATTATTGATACAAGCACCTCTGTAAAAATCGCATGTACTTCGTTTACAACACACATTGCAGACCCCCATCGTCAATTAGCACTATATGGGAACACAAATATTGCGACGATAAAAAAAAGAAAAATAATACTTAATATACAATCATACATACAACAGAAAATATATTATGAATATATCATCGAAAACTAAATCTAATATTATAACACTAATGTATAGCTTTACAAAGTTCAAGCAAAATTGAAAAATTACATTCTGTTTTCATATGCATGCAGGTTATGAAGAACAGGAACTATAGGCGCGCCTATATATATATATGAATGAAGTATTACTCAAGTTATCATTGTCCAAAAAATACTTTTTTTAACATCTTACATTTTATCCCAGAAAATAAGCCGTCTAATTATCTAAAAATTTACAGGTATATGAAAGGGAGAAAGACTGGGCCAATTACAACAAGTCCAGAGACGCTTATAGAGAAGCAGTAAGAGTTGCACAACAAAAATCATGGAAGGCTTTCTGCAAAAGTGTCACTAGTAATAATCAGGCAGCAAGGCTGGATAAACTGCTAGCGAAGAACTCGGAGGCTATTCTGCGAACTCTTCAAAAGCAGGATGGGAGCTACTCATTCACAGACGAGGAGACTCTTGACTGTCTAATCAGGGCTAACTTAGCGGGCTTTACTAGGACTAAGGCGGAAGTCGTGGACACCTCGGAGCCGAGCGGTTCGGAGGCAGGAGGTCGGGCGGTCGGGTCACCTTCGGAAACCGACAGTCGCCTGACCTCTGAAGTCGTCACTCCAGCCAGGGTTAGGTGGGTCATTGAATCCTTCATCCCCTATAAGTCTCCGAGCCCTGATGGGATATTGCCGGTCCTTTTACAAAGGGCAGGCGAACTCATTATTGGGCCATTAGTGGGACTTGTTAATCTCGTCCTGAGACACATCCCATCCGCTTGGCAGGGAACCAGAGTAGTCTTCATACCCAAGGTAGGCAGAAATGGCTACACATCGCCTAAGGACTTCAGGCCTATCAGTCTCACTTCTTTCCTCCTGAAACTAACAGAAAGATTAGTTGATAGGTTTATACGTGAAACGACGCTATATCTAAAGCCTCTTCACAATGGACAGCATGCATACCGTGCTGGAAGATCTACAGAATCAGCTCTAAATGAAGCCGTCACTTGGATTGAAAGTCAACTTGAAGCTAAAAGATTTGCTATAGGCATCTTTACGGATGTCGAAGGGGCTTTCAATAATACCAAGACAGAAATTATCAGGAAAGCTCTTCGAAAAAGAAGAGTTCCGGAACTACTAATCGACTGGATTTGCTTGATGCTGAAGAACAGATACATTACAGTTAGCAAAGGTGGCAAAACTATTATGGGCTCGATCAGTGACGGATGCCCACAGGGGGGTGTACTTTCTCCCCTCCTCTGGTGCATATTCGTTGACGAGCTTATAACTCGGATCACCGGAATAAGATATAAAACAGTCGGATACGCTGATGACGTTCTAGCTATTACCAGGGGGCCTTTTCTGGAACCCCTAGTAAGCATTACACAACGGGTCCTAAATACTATTAATACTTGGTGCCTGAAAACGGATCTTTCAGTCAATCCAGATAAGACCGAAGTAGTGGTGTTCACCAGAAATTATAAATGGTCACTACCAATGGGCCTCAAGCTGGGAGGACACAAACTCAAGATTTCTGAAGAAGCAAAGTATCTAGGGGTTATTCTAGATAAGAAATTTAACTGGAACGCACAACTTGCGAGACAATACAAAAGTAAAGAATAAATCAGAACAATTCACGGCAAGGAAGATACTTGAAAGGGCTAGGAGCCTAACACTGAGATACAGCACGGGAGCACAACTCCAACTACGGCGATGGGCGCCCTGGTGAATCTTGAACCTCTCCATCTAACTCTAAAATCCGAGGCGGCCAAATCGGCGCTCCGATCAAAAGATACAGTTTGATGGAATACTAATGTAAAACGGGCAAAAATGCTTCAGGGACTCCTACAGGGAGATATTTTATCAATGTCGACAGATAAGCGTCTAACGAAGTATATCTTTGATAAGAAATACAAAATAAGCATACCTACTCGCAATGAGTGGTTGAATGGACCCTGCCCCATACCGGAAAACGGAGAGAACTGGTTCACTGATGGTTCCAAAGGTGGAGCGGGCGTGGGAACAGAGGAACAATGCGACCGTCCATCAGGCAGAGACACTCGGTATCATTCGGTGTGCAAAGAAAGCAGCCGAGGGTGGAAGGAATATCTTCATCTGCACAGACAGCAAATGCACTCTATCAGCATTAGCTAATTACACAACGAAATCCATGTTGTTGGCAGAATTCCATGAGGTAATTAACAACATGGCAAACTCAGGAAACACCGTTACACTGTTATGGACTCCTGGACACAGCAATATTCTCGGAAATGAGATAGCTGACAGGCTTGCTAAACTAGGCGCCAAAGAGAGATTCATCGGACCGGAAGCAATGATTAGCATCAATGCTAAGAGGAGTTCGGACGAGTTGAACAACTGGGTGACCAAAGAGCATGGGAAGCATTGGACCATGGCTAAAGGTTGCCGTCAGGCCAAAACCTTGCTAGGCACGGAGCTCAATGAAGGAGGCAAAGAGTTTCTGAAACTCAAGAGAGCGGATGCAGGAACCATTACTGGTATTCTTACTGGACATGGTTCCTTAAATTACCATAAATACAACATAGGGCTGGCAGAAAGTCCAATGCGCAGGTTTTGTTTGGAAGAGGGGGAAACCTCATTGCATATTCTCTGCAAGTGACCAGCAATCATGAGCAAGCGGAGTATGGTGACTGGGGAGTTTTTCCTCACTGAACAAGATACAGCTAACAGCAGTTTGGGGGATACTTTCCCTCTGGAAAGTAATCTAGAACCACCTGGAGTCAAAATAACTGAGGACAGAAGCTAATATTCACTCTGGGCTTTGGGCGAGATTTTATATGAAATCTGCACCCAACGCCAAGAGAATCAGTAGGATCGCAAAGGGATTACCCAAGCAACATGAGTCTGGTATAAGACTCAACCTAGAATTTTCTAATAATAAATAAAACATAGCCTAAACACTTTTAAAGCTCAATTTCAAAAATTACCTACTAGATGGTTTAGGCGCCCCTATACGTGTGGTATCCTCCAGATAGTACCTCATGTTTAGGGTTGCCCGAAAACTTTTAGAGCTCAATTTCAAGAAACAGCCTACTAGAGTGTTTAGGCCTCCCTAAATATGTGGTATCATCAGGATAGTACCCCATGCCTAAGATAGCCTAAACACTTTTAGAGCTGAATTTAAAAAATGACCTACTAGAGGCTCCTCTATACGTATGGTATCATCCGGATCGTACTCGTACCTCATGTTTAGGGCTTCCCGAACACTTATAGAGCTTAATTTCAAGAAAAAACCTACTAGAGAGTTTACGCCCCCCTAAATAAGTGTTATCATCCGAATGGTTTCCATGTTTATGGCTGTCTGTCGACGACGAGTCTTTACCGTGCCGAAGTATCCGTCGAAGACTCGAATATGGTGATTAAACGACCCTTTTCAGGGCCATCAATACCTATTGGTCCTTTTTAGAAGCACAAAAACAATTGACCCTTTCAACCCCACCAAATATTTTAACGTTATAATAGATTATTTTTTAGTTTCTCATATAGATACATTAAACTTGCCATCGTTCTTTTTTATATGAAAGTACCTATCAAAAGAAACCCCCAAAAAATGTTCAGCTCCTTACATGATATGTGATCATGTAGAAGCATGATTATTTTTAGAATACAGCTAAATAACTGATGTTTTCAAAAAACTTCATAAGGCTACAATTTTAACCAATTTCAACGTAACAAAAATATATTTATTGTGTTTTTGTGAACTTTAAGAGAAAATTTATTACAAACCGCAACAGCTCAATGGGCTGTCTTTGTAAAGCTGAAGATGAATAAAAATTTTGTGCTTTTTAGGATTTGTTTGATAACTCGCTGTTTTAATAGATTTTAGTGGTTTTAAGTTTGCCGCATCTCAAATTCTTTGTCAAAAGACCTTTAATTAATTTTTTGGTACATTTATATTCATTAATTAGATGTGTAGGTGCAGTCCTCTAAAGCTAGATCTCTTTTTCTAAAACCGCTAAGTTGACACCTTTGTTCCCAAATTCTAGATGCACCAAATTAACGAAATATGCCTAAAAAGTTTCGTTCTACCTACCAGCTTTATTTTCTTGCCACGAACGCATTTCTAGCCTGCAATTTGTAAGTAAAATAAATATTACACTGTGTAGGCAAATTTACTGTAGGTAAATTACATAAAAGATTCTGACCACATTTTCACGTAAAAGCTTAGATCGCGACCTTATATCTGAGAGGTCATAGAGTTTTTGAAGATAACTGGATCAATAGTTATTGCCATATCAAAATTATTTTCATATTTTATACTTAGTATATATAATTATGCCTATTTCAAAAACTTTTAATCGTTAGAGGGCCGTAAAGCTGATACATAGGCTCGGTCCATGATGGGAACTTTGTATATAGTAAACCTATGATAAAGACAAAAGTTTGGGTCATTTTCAAAGTGTAATGAATTTTTGAGGGGTAATAAAATAAATAAAGTAATAATTATTTATAATGACAGAAGAAACATTTAAATTTTATTTTTACTATTATATATTGGGTTGTAGGTTAATTTTAGATCATAAACGTACTTATAGACATAACTTAAGACACATCACTCATCCATCCACCCTCTTCTTTCTTGAAGTATGTTACTCCATCACGCTCGTCTTCTTCTCTCTTCTGGTACCAATTCAATTGAAGAAACCCTAATGACCAGGAAGTGATATTTGGCGAAATTTTGTGGTAGTAGACGTTCCGAGAATCAATGACAAGAGAATTAGGAGTATTGCGTCGCGCGACGTCTTCACCGGCGAGTATAGTTGGCGACTCGCCGTGCCAAGAACAAAAGGTGCTTACACCTCAAGATATAATTTGCGAGTGTCTGATTTTTGGCTCTGCTTTCTCACGTATCGCATCCAGCGATCCCTGCCTTCAATTTTCTCCTTCAAACAACTTTATCTATCTCATTCCGTCTCTCTTGTTCTTACGTCATTTTCATTTATTCGCAAGCATGTAAAGTAGGCCCTAATATTTGTACATTACAAAAGGAAGTCATAAATATGTTCAGAACTGAATAATAATTGTTATAATAAGTTTAACAGAATAATAAATATAGGGACTGAATATAAATCATGACGTAAATGAAAATACGCATGTGTGTAACAGACATCGTATAATAACTCTGAATATGTTCGGATGTTTTATACCCTCCAACTTGGTACACAATCACTGAAAATATTCTAGACATATATTCAAAATTATTTTAAACGTATGGTTTAACATGTGATTTTTCATTATTTCAATAATTCTGATATTTTATAGTTTTAATAAATAAATAAATATATATGGAGCTTTCCGGAATAGTATACTTTTTTGAACATTGAGTTTTTAGTGATTTTGGTATCTATGCATGATACACTTTCATATGAAAAGTCAAAAGTTCATATATTACTTTCCTTTTTTCATAATCTATCATTTGGGAGAAAATTTCGCCCCCAGTTCACTGCGAATTATGGTGGGTGCGTGTGTGGGCAGCATCTAAGAAAAATTTCATTTCATATATTTTTTAATAAATTAAAGACGCAATTGCTCTTTTCGAGCATAACTAATTATTTAATTATAGGTCGACGTTTCGGGAGTACATATACCTCCCCTTTTTAAGGCAAAAATTACTGTAATAACAAAGAAAATGTGTTGAAATATATTTACAAAAACTATTTTGTTATATATATATATTTAATTGTATTCGACCGTAAACTCACCGAGAAAATATTTAACATTAGTGTGTACCAAGATTTCTGATCATTTTTTTATGAGATGCGATTAAGAAATCTAGTAACATTATAAAATTGATAATTAATAACCAATATTATTAAAACTAACAAACATCACTAATAAAATCTGCCTGTCCGAGCCCCACACCTCTCTTGCTCTCGGGTGAGCAGAGGGCGGCTGGAAGATGGTATATCCGCAACGCTCCTTCTTTCTGCCCGAAATTAGACTAACTTTAAGTATGAAAAATTCTGACTATTTATAAGGGCTGAGTAAGTAAGTGTGTAATATATATGGTGACATGTGAATATGTGTATGTGAATGTATGTGTATTATATAGAAATGTCCCAGATATATATTTTTTCTTACAAAAATCAATTTAAAAAATTGTCACTGTCAAAGCTGCAAGAGTAGTTTAGCTTCGTTTCGATCAAAATAACATGCAGCAACAAGCAATAACTTTTACTAGATAAAATATTTGTAGACTAAACCTGTCGTATATATTTTATATAGAAATACTAAACATGTAAAAAAATTGCGCAATTGTTTCTGGCATTTTAACTTTTCAAAATACAGCATTACAAGTAAAAAAGTTTTGTATTCATATTATCTCGGTTATGGTATATACTTTTCTTTGATTGATGTAAAAAAACAGTTAATTTTATAGTCAAATTTTACATGGATATGGAATGGAATTATGATTACTTTGAAAACTGCTATTTTGCTTTAGCAACATTTTTTTCTTCTAGCGTTTGAGTCGATCATGATAGACGTGCTCTACGCTACTTCACTCGAAGGCGTAAAAAGTGAATAATCCGATCCGCAAGCGTATAGTAGCTTTTCAAGTAGATTTCGCTCGACAAACGCACTTGCTCTGTTTTTCTACACGAATAATTCATTTTCGTGATATTACATTCTTGTATAATATCATTCAAATAACCTTAATACTACTGATATTATTAAATTCTTTATGAATAAGAATGTTTATAATAACTATACTAGAGGATGGATTGAAAATATTTAGTGACTTAAAACACTAACTTTGATCATTTAAATGAATAATCGATAGTGAAGAATAACTTTTTGAATTGTTTAGATCATTTACCATACATTATATATAATTTCAAAATGCAGAGAGAAATCACTCAGAAGTATGTATTAAAAATAAAAAGTAAAGTTTTAAATAAAAAGTAAATTTAATGAATATAAATTCTAGTCTGTTACTATATTAAGCGTCAAATGCGCATCTATTTCATTGTACAATATACGTCAATACTTCATTCTGCATGAATTTTTAAAGCAGCAAGTATGGAAGTTCTTTGTGCTTATTCGTATGATATATTCTCGGATGCGCGTAGGAAGCTGTCAGGCATCAAGTTCGCTTAATGGTACATGAAATATATACTGCTGTAGAGTAAAAAATGTATTCATGTGATTCTTAGAGAACTATATAGTATTTTATGTCCGCAGCATAATAAATGTGATACTGCACAATTATAACATATAAAAGAATTTTTTTACTAAAACTTACCAGCTGTTTCAAGCAGGTACAAATAAGATTGAAATGTAAAATATATATATAAAAAAAATTTGTTTTAATTTTAATAGAAACTTATCTTCGGTTTCATAAAAAATCAACAATTACGGAAAATGATTTTTCCATCATTAAAATATATTCATATACACTGGTTGAAGAAATGATAAGGAGTTAGCGTACGTTTACAAAGATTTACATTTATAACAACTTCATATTAAATTAATAAAATCATAGACGACTCTACAGGAAGAACAGTTTTAATACTGAATTCTTTGTGAATTGCGAATATTCAAATTCGCAGAAAAACTAATTATTTGTCATTCAAGCTATTAAATAAAGGGGATCACCTCGTGTATCCGGCTAAAAAAAAGATAAATTTGAACAAATTTTTTCTTTCTCAAAGAAAGAACAGAAGTTTTCAAGACTCCTGAGTCAGAAAAATAGGTTTTTAAAAAATTTCTATATGTCTGTGTGTATGTATGTATTTATGTTGTATGTATGTGTGTATGTGTTACGAGCTGAAATTTTGCAAACATATGAGGTATTTCTCAACTTAAGACTGATTAGATTTTGGAGCTGATTGGAGAATAAAAAGTATAATTAAAAAGAAATAATAACTTTCATTTTTTACGTTAAATATGTTAAAAATATATATGTTTTCAAAAAGTAAACGTAATTTCCTTCCGATTGATATATCTAGCAATAAGTTTAAAGTTTCTTTTTGTAAGAGAAAAATAAAATATAAATTTTCAAAAAAATTTAAAAAAAAATGTTTTTTTGTCTATACGTGAAATATATTTAAAAATGAACGTTTTCTAGAAATAGACGAACTTTTTTTCAATTTATATATATATATAGCAATTACATTAATGATATTTTAGCGAAAGAAATACGATTGAATTTTGAATACGTATTTTTCGAAAATCGATTATTTTAGCAAATTTAGAAATTATTTTTGAATCTTTACTGTATGTGTTCAAAAAATTTGTGTTTAGTTTTAAAATATACAAGATTTTAAGTCAATTAATATATTTTATAATTATTTTGAAACTGTTTTTGCAAAAAACTACAATTATTTAACCTTGTGTTGAATTTTCCAAAATTTGATATTCTGATTAAAAATTTACTTTACATTATACGTTTGGCATTAATATAATATTCAGTAATAAGAGATTTAGTTGGATAGCTATTACAATTTTAAAAAAAAATGATAAACATTCATATAGACAGTTTTAGAACACCTCTTTGTTCTGATTCAGCATCCTCAAAAATATTGAAATTTATCAAAATATCACATACCAAAAAGCAAAACGTACATATTCTTCAATTACGCGTGATATCCATTAGATCTATGTATTTTAAAGGGCTAACAAATTGTATGTTTAAAAAAAATAATTTATTTTTTGCAGGTGTCAAAAATTTTTTATTTGTAATATTTTTAATAAGACTCTAATACTCGTTTCATAGGGTATTTGTAGAAAAAAGATTCTATTGACCGCTGCGAGTAAACATTAAAATAAAAAAAAATTAATGAAAAAATTTATTAATTCCCGAACCTTGAAGGCGAACCGCACTTTTATTGCGGAAATCTAAAGCAATCAAGGGGGAATATACAACAAATAATTTGACGGAAAATGATGACTACTGAGGTTAACAAAGTGAAATTAGAATAAGCGTTTCGCCCCGGTTTATCTGGTGGGCTCGTCAGAAAGACGCCAGATAAACCTGTCTTTGACGCGAAAGTGATACGCCGGTTGCTGAGAATATATTACTTTTAAAAGTGTACCTTACTAGCGGGAAAGGAATTCCATCTAGCGGCTTAGATGATTTTTTATGTGTATTTTTATAGTGTTTACCGAATAAACACGATCATTTTGTCACGGTAATTAGTTTCTGCTAGAAAAATGCATGTAGTTTTATTTTAGTGTAACAAAAATATTTTTCCGCATAGTGTTTATATATACACACGTTATTATACCCGAATACCGCATAAATTTTTTTTTAACTATGTAACTTACCAATAGTTTTGATGACCACGATAATTACGTATCTTTTCAGCTTTTGAAATTTTAAAATGAAAAACGTACAACTAACTATAAAAACTGCAAATAAAAACCGGATCGCTCACTTACGTAGTTGTTTGAAGTTCAAACTAAACAATCTCATAGGTTAGATGGCGCCACTAAGATTATGTACCCATTACAAAACGATAAATTGAACGGGGATTTTAAAACTTAAAAAGTTGGTGATAATATTCGTAACACTCCTGTAGACAGATAAGTTTCAAAAAAATTCTGAAAAAATTAGAATATATTGTACGCATAATGTACTTTAAAGTCTGATAGGTTAGATATAATTAAATCCTAAAGTTATTGTCTAATAAATACAGAATTACGTGAATTGTTCGATGGCGACAGGCCTCGGTAATTACTTTTAGACTATACATATATATATATATATATATATATATATATATATCACTTGTGTATTAAAAATATAGCATAGTTGTCTTAGATTTATGTTTAAGATGTTCAAATACATCGTTTTTAAGAACTGCAAACATTTACCAGACCTAAATAATATTTTCTTTCTACTCAGTGTATTGCCGACACTAACAGTACTGTTTTTTTACAATCGTACACATGCATAAGCACATACATACATACTCATATACTCATGCGTATACATACGCATATACATACACACATACATATACACATACATATACTCATAACATACATATACTCATAACATACATATACTCATTACATACATATACTCATTACACACATATACTCATCACATACATATACTCATAACATACGTATACTCATACACTCATATATATATACACATATATATCCACACACATATACACACACACACACACTCACACACATCCACACCCACATACACACCCACGCACGCACGAACATACGCACGCACGCACGCACTCGCGTATACGCATAACGATGAAGAAAGGATCAGGAGCGTGCGAGGACATCGAGGACGAACGATAATCGCGCGACGCGGGCGTCCCGCCACGATCATCGACATTATGCGTTATCTGCGCGTACGTTGGTGGAGGGAGGGATGGGGGCCGTGCGAGGCAGTGACTCGACTTATCAGGGGCTCCTGCTACAGCTTCAACTCCAGCTCTAGCGGCCCGGCAATGATATGGCATTGTGCCGCGCGATGATCGCGCGCTGCAGCTCGGCAGTGGGGCCAAAGGAGAAAGTTCCGTTCGTTCCATGTAATATACAGCCCTGCGGGAATTGGCGCGCCGCTGCTGCTGGCCTTATAAATAAATAAACTTTATGTATCGACTCGGCCGTTGTCGCGCGAGCGCGCGCGCTAGTGCCATCGTCGTTACTGCGTCCTCGTTCCCGTGCGCCCTATCCTTTCTGCCCCTGTGCTGTGACTGTTATAGCCGTTGATGCATCTGTATGCGGGTGTGTATGTGTGTGTGTGTGTGTGTGCAAATTCTCACTGCTGGATAAAAGGATGTATAGGCGAGTGGGTATTTGCGTGAATGTGTGTGGAGGCTATCTGGGATTCTTGCTATTATGTTATGCCGTTCAGTCTTTGATCGTGTAAACAATAATAGAGACAGTTATATTGTGCGAAGTTGTTGTTATGGACCTTGTACGCTGGGAATTACTTTTATTGATTTAATATGATGGATTTTGTTATTTTCTAAGTAAGGCTTTCTTCATTTGGTACATGAAAAAGTAATAAAATATAATGATCATACACTCCTATAGGGTTACATTAAGGGTTATACTATAAGGATTACATTGTATTGCTTTTAGTTTTGAAAACAAAAACAAAACTTTTTCTTGCAGTAAGTTTCCTTTTTTTTAGAAGCATTTTCTCAATTAAACTTTGTCAGAATTTTTTAAGGCTTTCATTTTTAAATTTATTTGAGAATCATTGATTTTCTGAATAAACTTAAACTTGCTATTAAAGTCTAATACGTTGAAGTTTGCTTGCAGAATACTAGGATTAGTAGACAAGTCTTGCATATTGCATTAGTTTAAGGCAGAATTGCACCAGTATTGAGGTAGAGCAAACAATTCGTCATTTGCATAGTAACATAAGAGTCAATATACATTTATAACAATGATAGTAATAACAAATAGCAATAATAATAGGTAGGTAACGCATGCAATTCTCAATGAATTCAACCTCTTTAACAATAATATAAGAGAGCGAAAGATGCTTTGTTTTCCGAAAACCACTGGAATAAGCACAGCACATGAATGGGTAGTTACATGTGTACGGAAGTGCCTTATATGTGTGATTTGAAGGAGCGCGAATTCTATTAATAGTATTGGATAGTAGCCATGTGGTAAAATTCCGCCTTCCTGCAAATAGGTACGCTTATTAATAAATGAGAGGGTATGTTAAATACAATATACATATCTTATATATCCTTTATATATTTTTAATGCAAAAATATAATTCAACTTGTTATTTATACATCATTAATTGAATTTCTAAAAACTTGAATGACTTAATGGCTAATCACTTCCCTTAACTGCAAAACCAAAACTGCAGATATCACATTCCCCTCTATCCTTTATTTCCCCTGAAATCAAAGCACGATACAAGTCCCCGCTTTTCATTCTCATCCTCCATCTTCTTCCCACTCACCTCGTCCATCTCCACGTTTGTTCTCCCGTTCATTTTACCTCCTTCGCACACGCAACGCACAAATTCTGGCCATCCTCGAAGATAATACCCCTTCCCCTCCATTCTTCGCGCGACAGCCCCACCCGGATCAGGCTGCGCACGGCCTCTGCCATCCCCGATATTGTGTCGATATATTTGTCAGACACGAGTATACCGGCGTTGTACCACGAGCGGCGGCAGCGGTAGCGTCAGATCGGGTCAAACACACCAGAGACAGGGTGAGAGATAGTATCGCGGGACCCGGCGGGTGCAGGCTGCTCGTCGCGGCGTCGTGTCTCCCGACCTCCATCCATCCCAAACCCGTCCCTTGGTGCATTACACAGGGACGTGTGTATATGATGTGTACGTGTATCGATAAACGCGAGGCAGGGTTGTTACGTGCATGACTTTTTTCACAGATTGGCTGATACACGTGTATTTGTGTGTGTTTATGTGTATGCTTTTTTATGTGCGTGTGATTTGAGTGTGTGTGTTTGTATTTGTGTTCGCGTGCAAGCTTGTGTATGTGTTTAAATTTTGTTCGCCTGCAAGTTTGTGTGTGTGTATATATCTTACCTTTAGAGCAACACTTTGATAACTCAAAATTAGTTTTACTCGATTGTTATACACAAAATAACCCAAATGAAAATGAAACCTCCTAATGCACTTCGAAAATTGCTTTTTGCATTACCAATTTGTGTTACTTGTTTGTTTTGACAAGGACGTAGAATTTCGAGGTGTCAGTCTTGTTCTGGAGATGCGATGTGTGGTTTCGTGTGAATGTGTGTATATGTGTATGCTTGTGTGCGTTGCGTATGTATTCATGTGTGTCTGTGTCTCTGTTAGTGTGTTCGTGTCTGTATATGTCTTCAACGGTTTGCTGGAAGCCTTTTTGTTTCTTCGATTAAAAAATTATTGGCTGGTTGGATGTAGTGGTTAGAGGAGCGAGCGATCGAACGAGCCTTTGACGTGAGGGATGTATCATGTTCGTCGGACGTTGTGCCGTGTCTCTGTAATATATGTTTTTTTTTGTTTTACTTTGCGATGTCGATTTTAATTAGCGTTTTTCTCTTCTTTTCGTCCGTAAATTTCCAATTATTAAGAATCCTATTATAGGTTCATTTATATCCGAATGTATAAGTAATAGTACAAATTTGATATCAAACTATGTAATACAGAAGAGCGGGATGACTTTGAGCCGATGGGCTTAAACTAATCAATAAAACACATATAAGGAGCTCAAGAAAATTCAAATTTTATAGCATATATTTGCAAAAGGTATTTTAAAATAGATAAAAGATATTTGAATATTTTTCAATTTTGTATGTTACTCATATATGCACTCAATTTACAATAATCAATTGAAATTGTGACACAAAGTCACATCACTAGATCAAGGTATTACGAATTATTTTAAATAATGATAATAAAATATTTTTTTGCGAGAGATAAAACTTATAGATTAACGATTAAAATATGACCAGAATAGTAAAGTGAAAGAAATCGTGATCCATTCAATTATTAAGCTTTACAAAAAATTAAAACCGTATTTCCAGTTATCGCTTCCATTTCAGAATTAACGTATTTTTATCATTTTTGCGTAAACATCTATCAAATAATTTTGTTACTAAAAATGAAAAAAAAAATCATTTGTCTACTAAAATTATTTCCAAAAATTCACAAATTCTACCTCCCTTATTAATCCATAAATACGAAATTCTATACAATACCAATGTTGGAACAATCACTTTACCAGTGTTCACCGTAATCAGCATACCCAGCCTTTGTGAATCGCCGCAAAATCCAGTATCATTTCCACTTCCATTCATTTAATCCCAAAATCACGCAGCCCGCGAAAAAACTGTCCCACTGATTTCCATTCATCTCGCCGCTCGCCACATTTCACGTATACATTTTTATACTCTCCGGCTCTGCGCGTTGTATTTTCGGCCGCGTCTTTGTTTTCGCTCGCAACCGTACGCGATCGCGCGCATCTGTCTCTCTCTCTCTCTCTCCATTTTTTCCGTAGGTATCTGTCGCTTTGAATCGTCGCTCCGGCGACATTTCCGCGCGCGCCTGAGCCTCTGCGCGCGTTTTTTCACGGGTGAACAGAGCGCCAGTCACACACGCGATGCAATCGCAGCGTCGCGGTTGCGCGAGCGCTTTCGCGCGAGTGTGTATAAATCCGCTGGCCGCGGCTAACGGATTTGGGATTACTTGCGCTTTGATTGAACGAGTCGCGCCGGCGAGGTTTTGGCTCTCTCTTTTGAATATAACGGAGCTTTAAATGGAGAGTAGAAGTGGGCGGGGGCAGCTTTGTGCGCGAAAAATAGAAAAATATGACTCGGTATTGTTTGGTGTGTCTTTGTTTTGTTTTTGGGGGAGGTTTGAATGTAATTATACAGATTCCACGGAAGTGAAATGTAATTTTGTATTTTACGGTGACGGAACTCTATCGGAGGATTAGTATTGGATTTTACCCTTGATTTATAATTCTGGAATACGAATTTAATTAACAAATATCAGTATAAAGAATGTAAGGAATTGGTTCTACTACTAACTACAACTTCATAATGCTGCATATCTAATAGTTCTTTGTTTTCTAAACCAATTGTTTCATAAAAGTATATTGTCTAAATGTATAACGACGAACGACTCTAACGTAAACTATTCAAAGGTTTGAAAAAGTATTAAAAAGATACAGGATCATGCCCAAAGAGAAGCGGCATTCGATGCAAATTAATATAATCAAGATTTCATAGAGACAGCAGCAACTTGACTATTCTGATGTTTTATTAAAATTTTATATCACTTATAGGGATCGTTTGCATCCATAGGGGGTGTGGTTCTTAGCGTTACGGTGTGTATTAAACATAGGAAATTAGTGAAAATGAGTTAGCGGGGGGGGGGGGGGTCTATAGTTGGAAGAAACAGCGTTACGGAATATGCGAATGACCCCATAACGTAAGTTCACCAATAACTACCGTTTTGTAATATAATCAATTTGAGGAAAACAAAATAACCAGAAAGATGTCTGTAAGAGTGAATTATGTATTGTACGAAATCAAAATAAATAAGATCGAGCTATAAGTATGAAGAATGCTCACAGATTTATAATATTGTTACTTCCGGACATAGGGGTATAAATATATTGTCACGGAGCGTGACGCAATAGCGTATATGAAGACGATAAGAAATTGCAGTTTGCGGTGATAACATCGGTGTAGTGCTGAGCGTATCTGCATCCGGATCCAGAGGCTCACGGTTCGCGCCCGAGTCTCGCCACTTTTTTCACGCGTAATAATATAAATAGATAAACACTACTTATACAAAAGTACAACATAACGTTTATTATGATTGAAGGTTAAGTGAAATTATGAATCCTACGATAGCAACCAATTAACTGACGTTGGCTCGTAATATGCTTTTGAAAATCTCCGTGGATTTGATAATATTCAAACAGCATTTAAACAGCATTTAAACAGTTGGAGGGGAACGTATAAAATCAATACCACTGTATAGAGCTCGTTCGAACACATTTAAAGTAAATTAACCCAACCCCTAAAGTGTGGGAAATGTTGAGAAAAACGCGGTAAAATATTCTGATAATTAAGTAGAAATATCATTTCTTTTCAACATTCTTCGCACTTAAAGATACTAGTTTGTTTCTATAAAACTCATTTCTAAACGAATGTTAAACGATGATTTTAGTCTCACAAAGGATGAGGGCCTATAAGGGCCAAAATCAGCCCCCAGCACGCCATTTGTAACACAAAAAATTTCGAACTAAAAACAATGTAAGCTACTCTCGATGGCTCTAAAATTATAGAAAAATCTGGTTCAACGACAGGAAAACTGTAATAAAGCACTCAATATTTTTGACAGAATTCCATCCATACTTGCTAATAATAAATTCTAAACCTTTCTAGTAATGAGAAGAACCTTTAAAAAAATAATCGGACCGATCCGTAACACCGTTAGAAGGTCATGTAGCTTTTTGTTCGAATTATTTAGTTTTACGAATATACTTATAGGCTCTCTTCCTTCCCTCCAAGATACCGCCATAGACAATATTGTAAATCTCCCCTATTGTAAATCTATCTTATTTATAGCTATTTAAATACTACAATGAACTTTGAAATCTTTTTCTTCTTATTCTAATTAACTCTTTAAAAATGTTAAGAGCGATCTATTGGTAATTAACAAAATGTCAGTTCTTCGTGTCTCCTACCGCAATAAAAACATTCTACTACTCTTCTCACCCCTTATACCACTATCAACAAAGCATCTATTAATCAAACGATCCAACCTCAATGCTTCCCCAACAATATCCTTCGTTTGATTTTTCCCAGCCCCTCCCCACCCCCTTGTCGACGCTCACTTTCCCGTCACAAACCTTCCACGCACACTCCTTGCACCACCCATATAAAGCGTCTCAAAAGCGAAGAACGATGAAGCGAAACCAGCCAGCGTTAGAACTACAGCTACAGCCACAGCCACGCAGTGGCATTGAAAAGAGGCAAAGCAGTGCAAACATCGGCGACAGGTGTGCGACGCGTGCCTCCGTCGGCACAAAGCAACTACCATGAGAGAGAGAGAGAAAGAGAGAGAGAGAAAGCGCGCGCGTCTTGACATTTTTCGCCGCTGTTGCAGCCTGGCACTTCCGTTATTGCCGACTACTTTGCACGGGAAATCTCCGAGGCGCATTTCTACAACAAAGAGAGTGGCAGAGAGAGAGAGAGAGAGAGAGAAATGAGAGCGAACGGAATCTCGATTGTGCGCTGGAATCCCACTGGCTGACACTTTCTTTGCCTGAACTACTGCCGGCGAGTGGTCGATAAACGCGGCTACGATGGGTACAGTTGTGGGGTACTGGGGTATACGAGGTATGCAGTGCTGCTGCCGACTACTGTGATGTTCGGTGAAATCCTTTTTTCCGAATTCCTATTTGTATTTTGTATATATATGTGAAGTTGAGCTAAATGTACTGTGAAATCGATACTCCGATATTCATTGTGATTTTTTTAGTATCACGTTTGATCACTATTTACTTTGATGTGAGTATTTTCTTTTATTAATTGGTTGAAATAATATGAGAATTTTTCTTCATTTTTCTGATTATCTATTCTGAGCAATATTATACAGTAAAACATGCAAATTGTATAATAAAATTGATTATTTTTGGATGTACATTAGGAACATACACAATTTTATATTAAAATATTAATACCATTGTACCCAGTCCGACAGGTGCAGTTCGTTGTCACTACCCAGAGAAATATTTATATAAATTATCTACTTCATTTGATGTTACATATGTTTTGTAATACAAATCAATGACTTTACGAAAATTAAGGTATTTTTACAAGCATTTAAACTATAGATATATCATGTCGTATGAATAAATAAACCTATTAAATAATCTTAAAGTGATTGACAACTTTTTATTTTGTTTTACTCTATATTACAGAATAGTTGTATTAAATACAAATATTTCATTTGCTGTACCAAAAAATATGTTTAAACTACTTTTTTACGAACTCGTTAGATAATCTGGCGATTTTAACGGGTTTAATCGTTAAAAAGTCTTCGTCGTTTACACCAGGATAATTACGATAAAATTGTCATATTTATAATTAACTTCAATGTTCATTTAATAATGTATATTTTTAATATGACATCTTTTACGATTAATATGGTTATTATTACAGAAAATTGAGTAGGGGACAGTGAGAGCTAATGTATTTTGCAACATTATAAATGTAAAATCAATTATATAAAATATGTTTTATAAAATATTTACACAACAAAAAATTTAATTAAAATCATTTGTCTTATGAAATTATGTATTCATTTCTACTAGTATAATTGTTATGCCACATTTATACGGTCTCACAATTAATAAAGAAATAAGTGTTGTTTTTAAAACTTACGTTCAATTTTATTTCTCAATAATAAGGGCAATAAAATGTAAATATACAGCATACACGAACTCGCATCCTCTCCAAAATAACATCATTTTTGCATGTTTCGCGCCATCCGAAGACACTCAAAGTCCACCATACTGCCAACTTTCGCCATTTCGCGAGAAAACACGATCCGGAAATACCGAAACAATCGTCACCATCGCCTCCCCCCACATTTATGCTCACCCGACCACTCTATGAATCCTCGCAAAAGCCTCGTCCCACCATCAATCCTCACCCGCGCGATTCAGTGCTACCCAGTCCGCACAAAACACAGGGCCATTCCCCGCAGGACAAAAGTTCGAGCGTGCAAAAAGCGCCGGGCGAAGAGCCGAAGACATAAAACTCGTCGCGGAATCAATTTCGAATCGCGAGAATCGCGATAAATAACGATCATCGTGTCTCCGAACTCGCGTGATATCATTGCAGCGCGATGGCAGCAGTAAATACCGATCTTCGCCGGGCCGGCTTTATTGCGATACGCCGTAACGCGCGTGTCGTTTTACGAGCCGCCGCCGTCGCCACCCGCGTCCAGCGATTATTATGTTTTCGCGACATTCGTGGTTGGCAATGTTGGGGGAGAGAGTGGTGGGATGAAAGGGTGCGAGGATGGTAGGACAGTGAATATATTGAGAAGTTGGAAGGTGTTTTGTTGGACTTTTAGGAGAATGTTATTGATGGGATGTAACGTTTATATAGTGTAGTGCGGTGTTTCAGAAAATTTTCGTTTTTCTCTTCACTATATGTATAGGAAGTTATGTTGATATAATAGATAACATACACGTTTATTTTTATATATTTAAATGAAAATATGGGTGATAGTTAAAAAACGGTATTTTTAGTGTCGCCAATACACTGAGTAGAAAGGATATATTATTTAGGTCTGATAAAAGTTTGAAGGACTTAAAAACGATGCATTTGAACATCTTAAACACAAAACTAAGACAACTATGCTGTATTTTAATTATATCTAACCTATGAGAGTTTAAAGTATATTATACGTACAATATGTTCTAATTTTTTCAGAATTTTTTTTAAACTTATCTTACAGGAGTATTACAAATGTTCATCCCCAACTTTTTGAGTTTTAAAATCCAAGCTCAATTTATCGTATTGTAATGAGTACATCAGCGTCATCTAACCTATGAGGTTATTTAGTTAGAACTTCAAACAACTACGTAAGTGAGCGACCTGGTTTTTATTTGCAGTTTTTATAGTTAGTTATTCGTTTTTCATTTTAAAATTTCAAAAGCTAAACGCGCCCGTTTATTTACTTTTTCGACCGCTTATTTACTTTTGCACCCGTTTATTTACTTTTGCGCCCGCTTATTTACTTTTGAGCCCGCTTATTTACTTTTGCGCCCGCCGGTCTAAAAAATTGTCCTTTAGGCCTGCTTAATAGGTACAGAAAAACGCAAAAATCGTGCTTGTGTGACAAAAAGTATTTTTGTTACACTAAAATAGAACTACAGGCATTTTCTTACCAAAAAGTAATTATCCTGGCCGTAATCACTGTGGCCGATCTGGTAAAATCCCCATGTTAAATACATGTAAAGTCTTTTTCGTCACCTATAGTTGTTTCAAAGAAAAGTGTGTTTCATTTTACAATAGACCCCAAATTTACAGTAAAAAAGAGATTTTTAATTTGGTCCAAAATTTAGGTGAAAAACTACGGTTTTCTTAACAATCACCCATATATGCTAAATGATACACAAAAGTACAAATAAAATATTTTTTAAGTGCGTATTTATTTTTTAATAAATTATTGAAAATCGGATGTTCTGAAAGCAAGTTTAAACGGACTTGAAAGTCACGTGATCGAAGAAAGGTAATATAACGGAGATTTCGACGCCAACATAACATGCAAATTGAGATTTGAATTTCAAAGAAAGATACAAATCATGTTTTGTACCTATGTGCTCTTCAACAGCAATTACAACTCCAGGGAACTTGCTTTTACATATGTCAAGCGATCCAGAGAGGAGACGTTTATGGTTTAAGCTGCAGGATGTATAGGAGATAATGTATACGTCGTCCGCGTTATTGTTGAGATTATTTCAATGTTAGTGATAAATATTAATTAATATAATAATAGATTGCTGTGTCTGATTATGACATTCTATAACGATAAGATATTCTTTCAGTTACCCGAAGACCTGAGAAATTATCATGTATTTGCTTTAATCGGTGATAAAAAATATAAAAGAATATGTTGTATCACATTTGAAAATTATTATCAATGATGGATAGAATGCTGTTGCGGATGAATTCAGGTATGAATTTAAAAGGCAAAAATGAATACAAACGATGACAGTGTACCTAAGAAACAGTTACCAGAAAATAAAGTAAACTGCAGGATATGTGAAAGGTGCTGATAATTTAGAACAAATTAATGTAAAAGAAATACCTCATTATAACATTAGTCAAGAACTGCATCATGAAAATTAAGTTGATGAATATTTAATGGTGACAGCGGATAACCAATGTATGCAAACTGGTAATCCAGTCGATGAGTACAATGAGTAATCAGTATGTGCAAACTTGTAATCCAGTCGATGAGGATGAAAAAAGTTTAGTGCGTAATCAATATGTGCAATGTGAAATAGCTACAGTGTGCAATCAATATGTGCAAACTTCTAATCAAGTTAGAAGCAATACACATTATAGTGATAAATTTGTTCAATGTGTAGTGAAAACAAATGTTTAAGAGATTCAAGTTAAACCAATGATTCAGTCAGCAAGTACCTCTCCAGTAATGAAACTTGTAAATTTGCACTTGGACGCTCCAGTTGAAAGTGCAAGTGTAACTAGTGATTCAGTAAATAATATATCAGGTAGCAGTAGTAGTAAATTTCAGTCAAATAATGAATGTACCAAGAATTGTTCGAAGTTCTGTTCCAAAAATATTGAAAAGTTATTGAAAATAATTTACCTATTTCTTTTCGAATGTTGGTGAACACGCGGGGTGAAAAGTCGTGGGACCATTTGCATTGTGATTGCACGATCGCGTTATGAATAAACATTGGACGACAAATAATTGATTTATTTTATTCTGTGATCCGAACCCCCCATCGATTTCTTGACTTGTGGAGCATTTTGTTCTCATATATCGACACGATACTTTCATCTCATATTTTTGGATGTGTCTACAGCAGCCGCAATTACGGCTATATTTATCAGAAATTATAATTATTATAAATTTTTAGATAATGTTTGTAATGCTATAAAGAGAACAAATTATTATTAAAAAAATTAACAATTTAACAAAGCAAGCTTAGAGATATCGATATATTTATAGATAGATAAGATAAACAATCTTTTAGTTACTATAATTGCATTATCATTATGCTATTTCAAGTTAAATTAAAAGTCATCCTTTGTGTATTTGTATGTAAGCTAATTAAACAGCTTGATGCTTATCATGTTCATTCAATACTATTTTTAAAACTTTTGAATTGTTTCTTTTTTATCAGAGATAACTTTAATATGAAATTGAACGGTAATTGGTGTTCTCGAAATGCGCCGCGTTCTTTAGTACTGAATGACGCTTTACAATTTATTTCTCATTCTCTGAAAGATAACAAGCGTTCGATAAGAATAAAAAGCTCACGAAGTACTGGATTCAATTATATTTTACGTATTTAATTTTGATATCATTATATATAATCAGGATTTGATTTATTATGCGAAGAATTTTATGGATAATTATGATTGTACAGAACTTCTAGTCTATGTAAGGATCATCTGTTTAATAAATTAGCTTATTGATAAATATGATTGTACAGAACTTCTAGTCTTTGTAAGGATCATCTGTTTAATAAATAATATTTGTCAATAAGCTAATAATTTTCATGTATACATGTGATAAGGATAATAAAACGTTACACTTTATAGAACAAACTTCGAATTTAGATCAATATATAATTTTTTTAATTCCATAATAAATAATCGATATATAATTACTTTTTTTTATCTTACATAAATATTTTGTAATGGTTCTCATTATACAAATTATATAATAGGATATATTCTTTTTAGAATACAAGGAATTTTTACAGAAGAAGCTTTCTTTCCTAACAGAAACTCAGTTGAAAAATAGAACACTATCTCCTCCTTTCAGTTGTCAGTGAAAATATAAAGGGGGATTACGTTATTTACTGTTAAGCTTTTGCACAAAGTGCAGAAGAATTTTAAGTTGCGTACTTTATTTTTGCAGACATTTCTTTTCTTATGAATTACTTTCAGACGCATTACTTGTCTCGGCGATTATGGTGCTCACGTTACAGCTAAGAATGAAAACAAGCGTTCTCTCTTGGATAGCGTTATTTACTTCAGTGAATAATTATTAACTTTATAAAAGAATCTGTATGAATTTGTATAGTTTGAAAACTCAGTTTGCACGAAAGTATTAAACTTTTACGTTAATATATATTGCATAGTAATTACATGTTAGAAATTCCATTAATATTATTAGAATTCAATTGTATAATATAAAATATATGTCTACTTAATATAATTTTAAAAAATTTTAAATTTTAAGTCATGTAAAAAATATGTTAAAAACTATAAAGGAAAACTTGCAGCAACTGTAGATAAAGTACGAGATTGATAATGCGACATGCTTAATATTTTTTAGTATGTTTCTATATCTAGCAATAACTTTACAGTAACGTTGGCATAATAGCGTTTTCAATCTCTATATAATTGTATCATAAAGTTAAGGAACTTATTATTTTTATAGCCAGTCTGCTTATGTTTTTTTTACTAAGCTTATCATTTTAAACGGCCACTTTCGCCACTTTCATGCAAGGCAAGTATGTCAATTTTTTAATTAGACGTCTCTTTTTGTGCCCTTGTTGATAAATTAAATCATGATTTTATAAAGCTTATTGACACTTTGATACAATCTACTTTTTAGATTAAAAAAACTTAATTAGCTATATTTATATTTTATGGAAGAAGCACAATTCACATTTTGAAAATACAGTCATATTTTTTGCTTTCTCAAAGAGAAAGCTTTGTTACGATGAAAATTTTTTTATCAGAGATTTTGATGGACTTCAATGTTTCCAAGATTTCTGAGTCAAGAAAACATGTTTTAAAAAAACGTCTGTCTGTATGTATGTAAGTATGTACGTACGTATGAATGTGACAAAAAAATTGTGGAACGATAACTCTTTAAGGGAAGCATGTTATGAGCTGAAAATGTACAGACGTATGAAGTATTGCTAAACTTAGAACTAATTAGACTTTGGAGCTGTTTGGATACAGAAATACATTCTTTATAAAAAATAGTTACTACAAAAACTTTTTAAAAATTGAAAAAGAAAATTTTCTTACTTTTATATGTTAAATATATTTAGCAATTGCTTTAAATTTTTTTTGTAAAAGAAAAATGAAAATATAAATTTTACAAAATTTTTAAAAATGAAGAAATTTATTTTTGTCTCACTATACGTCAAACATATTAAAAGTATCTACGTTTACTTAAAATAGATATAATTTTCTTCTAATTCATATATCTAGCAATTACCCGCATGCTATTTTAGTGGAAGATATAAAATTTAATTTTGAATACGTATTTTTCGAAAATCGGTAATTTTAGTAAATTTAGAAATAATTTTTTATTCTGATATACCTCAACAATACAATATACTAAAATATGCTAAAGATCAGTTGTGTATTATTTTTTAATGAACAATATTAAATAAAAAATGACTATAAGAAAGGATGAGGGTCTATATGGGTGCAATCGGCCCTCATCAAAACTTTAGTAAATATTAAAAATCACTCATGTGAACTCATAGTGATGTTGCGAATCGATACGGTTTTCTTTCTAAATGTTTTTCTCATTACTAGATAAATTTTACATAGTGAAATTAGTAAGTATGGGTGGGATTCTGTTTAAAAGCTTACGGAAATTAATCTCGCGCGATGCATTATTCTACGGGTATTTGTACTGGGCTTTTCTATAATTTTGGAGCTAGTTACAGTGACCTACATAGCTTAAAGTTAGAAATTTTTTGTTTTACGAATGGGGAGGTGGGTGTCGATTTCATCCCTTATAGGCCCTCACCCTCTTCGTGTAGAGATATGGTGTATTATTATTAAATATTATTCTTTCAATGCGAATGCAACGCACAAGGAGAGTCCATACCCTTCGGGTCACGAAATTTGATGAAACTTTAAGAGGTGTTTTTTTGTACCTAAAAATGAAGCCTAACATCCATAGTTTATTCCAATGGGCCTTCTTTTCGAGATATATGTCATTATACACCAAATGCGTATAATTTTCGTAAAAAGAAGCACGTATTCTTTTCAAAGAAACTCTGAATGTTTTTACAGTATTAATGACCCTAAAACACAATAAAACTAGGCGATAGAGCTTTAAGGGGGCACACCACCTTTGAATCGAAAATAGTACATTACGATACGTGTGACCGAAGTAGTCCCGTACAGCACGGCGCTAAACGCCGTGCTATGAAGGACGATTTATGACACCAGTATCGTATACTATTTTATAGCATTGTCTACCCTAAGTCCGGTGTCACGCCTATCCGTAGTAGTCCATTTCCGCACCGTGCAGTAGCGCCCGAACATAGCGAGGGTGATAAGCACGGTGCATTATTGGACTACTTATGTCACGGATAGGCGTGACATAAGTGCGGACTTAGGGCACGCAGTGCTATAAACAGTAATAATAATATGTATGTAAAAATGTGTCTATCTAGTAAAAATTAATTTCCTGTATTCATACCATAACTAATGTATTGAAAAGTAATATCCCCAAACCTGGAAAAATTTTGTCGATCACTTAAAATCTCGTGGGCAGTTGATTAGGAGCTTAATAACTGCGGTCATTTTATATGACGTGCTGGATCAAGATTTTGGGTTTTTTTACGAGGAAATTAAAGGTCTTAGCAAGTATTTATGGCAAAAAGAATTTCAGAATGATTGTTTTTTAAAGGAAGAATGTTTATAGTCTCATACAAATAAGTTTTGTTTATAGGTTCAATGGTAATGTATCCCCTTAATATAAGCTTTGTTGCAAAAAAAATATTAATCCGATTAAAAGTTATTAACAATTAAAAAAGGCGACTAAAGAGGTGTGAAAAATCACATAAATTAAAGCTCTTTTCGGCTGTTTTTATTGTGTTTTAAGGCCATTTTTTACTGTTGAAACATGCAGAGTTACGCTGAGAAGAAGACGTACTTTCTTTAGTAAAATTATACGCATTTGGGATATAATGAGTTATACTTTCAGAAAAAAAAGCCTATTGAAAAATCTACGGATGCTAAGCTTAATTTTTAGGTATGAAAATACACCTCCTAAAGTACGTTCATCAAATTCCGAGGTCCGGAGGGTGTGAACTCTCCTTGTCGGTGTAAAAAGAACCACTACCACTTTCCTCTCATCCCGACACCACTCGAGCTCATTCAAACCCACCGTGTCTCTCCGTCCCACTCGGAAATGAAGCTACACATCGGAAATTCGATTCCTCCCCCTCACCTACTTATGAAAATCACATACGCCCTCACCGCTAGTCAGCTATCATTCGAACTCTCCAACGGAAAAGAAAGAAAAAAAAACAATTTTACACGAAGATACCCCCGTACGAAAGACAGCGAGAGAGAGAGAGAGAGAGTTATAGAGAAAAAAAGGCTGCCGGCTGTTACTCCCCCGACGCTCGTCCACGGAATCACTCGCTAGGATCGAAACGATGCCATCAAACGTGCACGCGAGCACGCGTGTGAATAAAAACGAGCGCTACTTTTAAAGCGGCCTTTTTACGTGCGAACACGTCCCCCGAGACTCTACATACACGCATCTCTCTCTCTCTCTCTCTCTCTCTCTCTCTCTCTCTCTCTCTCTCTCTCTCACTCTTCGGTGCGGGTAAAGAGCGCAACGTATGTGCAGCAGGCGAGGCGGCGCGAAAAAATAGCTCGCGTCCGCGTTCCTCGTTCACATGCGCAATATAAACAGACGCAGCTGCAGCCGTAGGTATATACCGACTCTTTGCTTGTGAAATTGGTGCCCAACGGGCCGAACGGCGTATATACAACCGGAGTCCGGAGGTAATGCGACGTGTAAGCGAGCGCGTCTTTTTTGCGAGAGGGATTCGAGGCGCGCCCGCACACGCCACTGGGTACCTTGATTTTTTGCAGTCCCAGCTCGTGCTCGCCGAGGCGCGCTGATGATTTTATCTGCGCGAGCGCGGGTGCGAGGCTTGGGGCAATTTCTGGGGAAAAGAGTCGCGGTGCCGATGTTTTGATGACGTTAATGTTTAATGCGACGTGACAGGTGCTTACACTTTACGGAAAAGTTTCTTTATCCTGGGATTATTTTAAGGAGTATGAATATCGCTGTAGTTCTTTACGCAGGAGTGCTTGTGAATTTATAGCAAAGTATATCGAGCTGAAAATTGCCTATTCTTAATTCGCTTGCATTTGTTGAATATTATTTGGCTTTATGTATAGTTTTGAAAGTGCTTATTGTCTTGTTTGTAGTTCATAAGCTATGTATCTGCTAAAAGTAGGATATCAGGATATAAAAACACTATTTTTATTCTTTAAAACACTCTTATATCTATACGGATTATAAAAATCACGACGATGACCTGTGACGTGTTCACGCATAGAAGTCTAAAACGATACTAATTATTCATTTATTACGAGTCGAAGAACAAATAATAGTCGAAAATCGATGACATGCTATTTGATATTTGATTTAACTAGAATTTACATACTCTTTAAATACACATGTATTTATTTAATATCATTTGATCATGGCTTTCTATTAGATAGTATTAAAAAACCGTGGTAAATGAACGTCGGCATTAAAACTTTTTCTTTTATAATTCAAAGAATTATAACCTGAATAAGATATTTATATAATTACCTCAATTGAATTTTTAAATACTTATTAGGTATTATGTTTAGCCTGAAAAATTTTTTGAATGCCTAACATCAAAGGAAATATTTTAGTGTAACCTTAAATTTCATGTCTATCTTTAAGTTTTAATAGTCACGAGCCCTTAATTATAAAATTTTTTAATAATTATAATTTAAAATTTTATTATGGATCGAAAAACAAATATTTTTGAATTCATTTAATTCTCATTTTCTCACTTTCCTGACTGGAGGATAACATTTTTTGAATTCGAGACCTTCGAGAAAGCATAAAAGGATTTTGACGCGAGAAAGTGCTGACTTCCCCGAAGTCTTTTCTCTCTCGCTCTCCTTTCCCCGGAAAGGCGAGCGAAACGACACGATTCGAGCACCTCGTTGCAAAACCAGATGAGTGGAAGGATCTTGCCGTGCGCGATCGCGGTCGAAAATAAACGGAGCTCGCTTCGTATAAGAAAAGTTACCGGGATTTACGCTCTCGGTCTTGCGAGCAGCGTTTTTTCGTTTTACGGCTCTCTCTGCTGCGCCCCGGCCGCGAAAAGTATAATCAGAGTGCGCGCGAGCCTTCGTGGGGAAATGGCTTCGAAAGATAATCTTGCCTTCGGAATTAATAAAATTATTTTTTATGAAAAAAGGTGGGAGATGGATACAGTTTGACAAAGTTATGTTAAGCTGTGTTTGATTGAATTGATGAAAATGAATTGAAAGGTTTAATTTATAATTATGAGTTGATATCGGATTAATATTCGAATTAATATTATATTAAGAACATTATTGTAAAGAATTAGGAAAAATAAAAAAATTACTCATGTGTCATTAAATTGAATGTATAATTGTTTATAAGCAGCAGCTAATAGGATACATGATAGAAATTGGAATCAGTAGATAAGCGCAGGATCCTGTCAGCCCAAGTATAGTCTTTTAAAGTTTGTATTCATAATTTATCTGTTATAAATAAAGTAACATATAACTATGCAGTAATATTTAGTACTTAGAATCGTAATATAGGCAAATCACAGGTATACTTTTTACTTTAGCGTCATTGAAAATTATAAAGGTAAAGCTGTCTTTCAGCAAAGTTTGCTTTAACCCTTTTCGTACAAAAATCGACATTACTTTTTGATAACTTTCAAGCCTGTTTCGCTTTGCAACATTTTATAATTATGGCTATATATAAACATTCTTTTAGGATCCTCGAATGAGGCGATTAAACTACACTTTTTTATGAATAGATGTTGTTACGCGATCCAAAAAACCGTTAATATCATACGTAACTTGCTTAGAGAGCGATTTTGTATTTTGTTATTTGACGCAAAATTTAGAAAAATAATTTCATCTTTTGAACGCCATTTAGTTCGCATCTTGTTTTGTCAAAAAACAAAAAATACTATCGGAAAACTTAGGCATTTTTGACACGATATTTAAAGATTTCTGGGTTTCTCCAAATGTATTTGGAGGTATGTTCGATCGTTTACTACTATTTTCTTTACTGTACGAGATTTTGTTGTGCTCATGTATGCATGCGTGTAAGCTTGTATGTCTCAGTAGAATATTCCAGCCAGCAGACCCGAAACAAAACGCATTACTTCCCTTACCCAAACCAGTGTGCTTTCCTTTTCAAATTATCAATAGGTATATATACATTACTATAGATATATCTACCCATCTATAAGTATATCTACACTACTATAGATATACCAATCTTCTATTATTTTAGTGGAATTATATTCTGATCTATGCAACGTACATATCACGTTTTTAATCATTACAAAAATTCCAGCACATTTGTCATAATAAAAACAACAATTTAAACTCTTTATCAATACTGCAAGGCTAACGAAAAGATGTCAATATTGGTATTTATTTTACAACTGCGTCTTAAACTTTAGGCATATGTAAGACAAATTTACACATACTCAAAACTAGATAAATTACATAAGTTCTATTATAAGAGTGCTTTGTTATAAAATAAAAGTTCTTAAGATTTTATCACATAAATATTTTTTTCGAATAATAAAATGCATCAATTTTAAAATTGAACCTATCCACAAATCGCTGCAAAGTAATCATGGTCAAACAGTCATTCACCCCACTCCTTGCCGTGACTCAACGTACGCTGTAGAAAAAAAAGAAGGAAGCAGGAACTAGCAAGGGCCGCACCACGCAATTAATTTCTTCGGCAACAATACGTGCCGACAGTTATTGGACAAACGCAGCTTAACCGCCCAAAGAGAGTTTCGAACGGTAAAAAAGTGCAAGGAGGGCGTAGCTAGAAGGTTAAAAATAAAACAGAGATGGAAGGAGACAGAGGGGGGACAGAAAGAGAGAGAGAGAGAGAGAGAGAGGAGGATGAGAAGAATTTTTCGCGGCTAATGTGTCAATTTGTCATTTTCACCCCTTCGCGCACGCTTACTTTTGAACTCGCCGCCGTCTCGCTCTCGCTCCTTCCCTGTTTCTCTTTTACGCCTTTCTTCACTCTGTCTCTCCCTCCCCCCCTCTCTCTCTCTCTCTCTCTCTCTCTCTCTCTCTCTCTCGTTCTCTCTTAATCTCTTTTTGGCTACGTGTTCTCTCCCCCTCTCTTTCTTTTACTTTTACTGTTTCACTCCATTTCACCCCTTCTGCCCGACTTTTTTCCATCCCTGTCTGACTATTCGTCCATCTCTGCTCCTTCTCTCTCTTTCTCTCTCTTGTCCTATTTCCTCGTACTATATCCATGTATCTCTCTCTCTCGCTCTCTCTCTCTCGCTTTCTCTCTCTCTCTCTCGGCCCTCGGACGTGGCACATCCATCGTCTATTCCAGCCTTACGCTCCGACGCACTTGGACTATAACTTTCTTTTTACGCTTCGCGGAAGCCGAAGATTTGTTTCAATTTACGCAAGTGAAGGTAATTCGCGCCGGATAAACGTCCGCCGCTTTCGCCCCCCTCCTCCTCGGTAATGAATGATCCTCGGTTTGGAACTCCTCTCGTAGTTCGCGGGAAGGAGGCGCGGAATTTTTAAGTCGAGCAGCAGCAGCAGCAGCAAGAAGATGAGAAAGCAGCAGCAGCAGCAGCGAGGAGAGTGATTGATCGAGGATCGAAGATAAGACGTCGCGAGGACCTTGATTTTTGCCACGTTGCGAGCGCCTTTAATTAATTTCGAATGATGAATTGCGAGAGGAGATACAGTTTGGGGGTAAGGGGAGGGACGTTGTGAAGTAAAGGAGCTGAGGAGAAAAACGTAAAGTTCTCGTTAGGTTCTTTGGAGGAGAGAGTCGAGATAAGCTTGGCTTAGCTTGTTTGCGAAAGCGCGCGATGCTACCGCTTCATTAGGGAGGCGAGTCTTCGGTGAGGGGTTGCAATCTTTCGATATCTCAACTGAGTAGGTTTGAGGAGAATCAATTATAGTTAATTTATAGCTTGTGCGTTATTTGGATTATGATGTTTCTTTCTTTTTGAAGTTGAGGTTGATTTATGATAGTTTATATGAAGAATTCTATAAAAACTCTGCGAAAAAACGCTTACAAAAATTAAAAATTTATCGTACTTTAGATCATAAAATATAAGTAAAATATTTCCAACGTGTGAAAAAGACGTTATGGCAATAACGACGTAATGCTTTGCATGCATATTGATTTATCTTATTGGAATTTAAAATGGAATTTATCGACAAAAACTGGTCATCATAGATATAATAAGTACTTAGCTTCTAAGATTGCAAACATTATTATTTAAAAAAAAAAACTTAAAATTAAATAAAAAGATCTTTAATTTAAGCTTCGTGTTATATAAACATAATATTTATATCCAAAGTTTTTAAGGTAGAAATTTCGTCAGGATCAAGGAAATACAGAATTAATTATTGCATTATCATAAAATATTATGAACAGAAAATTTTTGTTGCGCCTCTAAAAGTGTAAAGAAAATTAGGTTAAACTACGTATTTTTTACGGCTGGAACTACGATATTCGCTATTACTAGTCCAATTCTCTCTTCTTTGCAAATACTATTAATGCCCCGAGTGAAAAGAAATTATATTTATATATAATTATATAGAGACAAACCCTAAATATATATATTCTGTATATTATAAAATTATTTCGCCGCCGCCACCGCCGCCGTCATCGTGTATAAAAATCGAGGCTCTTCCTCATATCTGCGTTTTTCTACTTGTACTTGACCTATTTTTTGGAACTTTTCGTGACTTTTACGTCATGCTACGTTTCTTTATATCTAGGAATCAGAACCTTCTACATATCTCCCTTTTTCTACGTGATTGTAGCCTATTTTTTGTAATATTTCGTTATATTTACTTGATTTATGTGCTATTTTACGTTATTTTACGTTGTTTTACGCCGTCTTACGTTATTTTACATTACTTTTACGCTATTCTATGTTTCTTTAAATTTAAGAATCAGAAACTTGTCTTTTTTTAATTCTTTCGTTATTTGCACGCGATGTATGTACAATTTTACGTTATTTTACGTTATTTTACGTGATGTTACGTTATTTTACATTATTTTACGCGATATCACGTTATTTTACGTTATTTTACATTACTTTTACGTTATTGTACGTTTCTTTGCATGTAAGAACCTTCTCCATATCTCCCGTTTTCTATGTTATTTTGACCTATTTTTTAAATTCTTCGTTATTTTTACGTTATTTGTGAGCCATTTAACGTTATTTTATGGTAATTTATGTTATTCTACGTTATTTTACATCTAAAAATTCCTGATCATTTTGTTACATAAAATATTACTTTAAACTTATTGCTGCAAAAACTTTTTTGAAGATTGCAGATATAACTATCTTCTATTTAGATTTTCTTGTTCAATGTCTAAATAGTTTAATTGTAATTGGCTTTTATGGAAATTAGAGTTGATCAGGAATTACTCTTAGCTTTTAGCTTACGAACGGAGTCGAAAAATCATGAAATGTCTATGAAAGTCGTTTAATTAAACACTAATTTTACAAAAGGTCCAAAGATTTTTATTTTATATATATTTTCAATAAGTATAGCCGGTATATTTAGATAACGTACTAGACTATGGATATTCGCTTCATCTAATTTTTCTGCATATCCAACTTATCCCTACTCTTTCATATGAATATATGTGATCACTGATTACTTATGATATAATTAATATATTTAGAATTTATATACATGTATATTAGAAAAACACTTCTTTCCGCAATACTAAAAAATTTATGATTGATCACAACTAATTACATATAGCAAACAATCGATACGTTCAGGCGTGTACCATCATAGATATGTCACATCAGTGCAGTGCATGATTTCTATCAAAACAGACCTTGTGGACTTTTTCTCTAATAATTTAAACAGTTTGATGCAAATAAAATTTGTTTACCTGCAAAATACGTACTGCATAGTAAAATCGCTGCTTAGATCTTATTTGGTGTGCTGTCAAAAATCAGGAAATTTAAGAAAATTTTACTACGCAATAGTGCTCTTACTTTTATATGTAAGCTATATAGTGATGTCTAATTTCCTCTATACGTTCCCAAATTTGTCCGACAAAAGTTATAAAAAAATTAAGCCTAGGACTCGTTATTGGTTACAATGAGCCCCTGCTGTCGAGTTACAAGGTATTTTACTCCAAATATGCGTTGTTTTAATAAAAATATTTACCTCTTCTTGTGACAATAACTTTGTAAGTTTTTATAATTAAAATTTTACCATAAAGATAATAAAAGAAGGTGAAAAGAGCTTTATTTAAGCTCAGCTTCGTATACAAATATTAATCTGATCAAAAGTTATTAACAATTAAAAATGGTGACTAAAATTACATGAATATACGGGAAAATGAAAATTTTAAATTTAATTTTTTAATTTGTTTTTAATTTGTTTTTTTTTCTTTTTATGTAATTTCAGTCCCCGTGTTCAATTGTTAATAACTTTTGTTCAGATTAATAGTTTTATACGAAACTGAACTTAAATGAAATCTTTTTCCCCCTACTTTTATTGTCTTTGGGTTATGGTCAGAAGAAGAGGTATCTCTTTTCATTAAAAGAACGCATATATAGAATAAAATACGTCATATCACGACAACAACGGCTCATTGAAACAAATTAAGGAGGCTAGGCTTTATTATTGGGTTACAATAAGCCATCCCTCAAAGTTATATGCACTCTCCTTGTGAGTGAGATAATATTTAACCAAAACATCAACCGATTGCATCTTCCTATTCGAAATTTTTAACGCTTATTTCTTGAAATGATAACTCCTAAATACATTTCAAAGATCTTGAAAACTTTCTCTATTAATATTAATATCATCTATCTAATTAACTTCAAATTTTGGATCTTCATCATTATCTTAAAGATGGATATTATAAAAAAATATCACACCTATACGTAATTAAATTTCTGTTTTTAATTATAACTCATTATTTATGGTTTATTTAGTAACATTTAAGTCAGAAAATTTTAATTATTTAATCCACTTTAGGAAAAGGGCCATTATGTGCTGTTTTCAGTCCCAAAGGTAACAAATTATTTTTTAGATAACCATTTAAATTATAAATTTAATTATAAAACAATTGTAAAGATATATTAAAAATTATAAATTAGTTTTTCCTCACTACAAGTATGTCATGTAACATGTATCAGAGTAATGTAGGTGTTTTCTACCGTCGTGAAAAATCGAATTAACAATAACTGACTTCTTACCTTTGGGGCAGAAAACAGCTCTTATAGACCCTCCTCCACTGCGATAAAAAATATATAGAACGATGAAATGAGGTCCTCATTGGTACATTTTTTGAGAGTATAATTCTCTAAAACAGCTCTCTATGTAGGATGGTTAATAACGATGGTTAAGAAATTTATAAAATTGTATATTTTAGTGACTTTCTCTAAAAATAATTTGTATGTACACTCGACGGAACAAATATTTGATAGAAATTGTTTCAATTTTTTTGAAATTCGGCAAATTCATCGGATCGAATGCTCGTTTTCATTAACCTCATTGGAGAGTTTACAAAAAATTCAAACAAATTCGATCAGATGTTTGTTCCGTCGAGTGTACACATATCATAATAAATTTAGAAGTTGTATTACGTTTCGTATTTACTCTTGCCTCCGTCTTCCATAGTAATTAAACAAGATTTTTTTTAAGTTGTATTTAAATGTATACGTAAATGGAGCTAACCGTTACATTAAAACGAAATATGCAAAAATGTTGAGCGCAAATGTAAGGTATGGCATCATTATTGGATTTTTCAAAACTTTCTGTAATATTGCAATGTTATTAAAATTAATATATCAAACTATTTAATAGGTAGGAAGGCTTTATAATCTTTCCCAATTTCAGACTTCTAGTATTCATTTATAGAATTTTTAATGCTTTGAAAATGCTAAATGATATACATTTTACTGATTGAAAATAAATTTATATGCGGAGCTAACTTTAACAGATTCTGATAGATAGAGGCTCCCAAAACGAAAACGATACATAACCCGATTTCGGCCAAGAATAAGTCCATGTTACTCGACTCACTAATTTTGAAAATCGTTCAACATAAAATTCTAATAATTGATACGTATACACAGTATTTCATAGCGTATTTTTTTGTGTGGGCACCAAATTTGTAACTTTTTTAATTTATTAAATATCGAGTTGAAATAATTACGGTTTTTATCAAGAACTAACAAATTTAGAAAGTTACAAATTTGATTACCGTATAAACAATTTGTTTTGCAAAATTCTCTACACATCAATTATTGTTAAAATTATATTCTAGCAGTAGTCAAAATTAGCGAAGTGGATACTTATACTTATCCGCCATAACCGCTATTCTTAGTATATTTTCATAAGAATAATAAAACTTCTAGCAAGCATAATATTTTAATATAAAAAAAAACTACAAAATTGCAGCTTCCTATTCAAAATACGCAATAACATGTTTTCCCCAAGATATATCTGGAACTAAATTTTATTTTCTGTTAGATAAAAATAAATATAATTCAAAAATGGGCATATTACTAAATTTACATAATCTTTCAGCTATAATTATATACTTATTACTCTGAAACTTCAGAAACTATAAAGTAAATTCTCGAAAAAATATCAAATACAAAATGGATAAGAAAATGGGCATAGTGCGTTTCTTACACATAAGAATTGTACACGTAATTATTGTGCACAATTTAGCATTGATCAAATATATCTATATATAATTTGACCAATGCTAAATTGTGTACAATAATTACGTGTATAATTCTTATGTGTAAGAAACGCGCTATGCCAAAAAATGTACAAATTAGCTTTATTTACTTCCAATCTATAACCTTAAAGTTTGCTCATACGAGGTTATTAGTAAGGTTATAAACAAACATCGAAAGTCGTTCAGCTGTTAGATTTTAACGTCGCGAATACTTACAGGTCGATTGGTTCGCTAATAGCAGGCCGAGGACTACATCCAATAATACTTTAATCGTGAATATAGCTCTGATTCTGCTCCAATAGCAGGCCGAGAAATACGTCTAACAATACTTTAGGCCTCCATGTCGATATTAATCGCGATGGTTCTTTTATAAATGAATAATTATATATATTTTTTTATATATAAATTTTTTTACTCAGGTTTGGAAAGTACTTACTCAAAAACTTAAAGAAAATCACATTTTATTTCAATATTTTGCTATAGATATGTGAGAAGAATACGTCAAAGAAATTTCAGAGACTCATTTTACAAAATAAAAAAGTTATAAGCATTTTAATTAATGAGCTCCGATATAATTTACATGTATTTTAGAAATTTTGATTCGCTTTATCTCGTAACTCAATATTTTTATAATCTGTTATTGTTCAAATAATATGTTCATGAACTCTACAAACTGAGACGCATAGAACGTTTTGAATCTGAAAATATTGAGTTACGAAAAAAATCGAATCAAAGTCTGAAATACGTGTAAATCATATGGGAAATCATCGATTAAAATGCTCGTATCTTTTTTATTTGGTTAAATGAGTGTCTGAAAATTCTTTGACGGATTCTTCTCACATATACGAAACAAAATAGATAATAAAAAATTTGATTTATTTGACGCTACTGAGTATCTTCCCATCTTCAATATTACTAGTCAAATTCTATCCTGTTTGCGAAATGCTATTTAAAATGTTCACATTACAACAATGGAATTACGCTCTATTGTATTTAAGGACGTTTACCAGCTAATTTATTTATTATATATTTCTTGTAAGTAAATTTTGACAAAATGTTATTAATAGTATTATTTATGCACTCGCAAAACTGTAAGAACCGTGCCGATACCAAAATGAAAATATTCAATGACAAAATTGCGAACTTTAATACGTAAGGAATAGGGTGTGATATTAAAAAGACATTTTATTTTATAGCCGCAGAAATTAATTATATATTTCCCTGAGAAAGTAATATGTTGTGAAGGATCACACTTTGGTATATTGCGCATAACAAGAAAAACTATAGTTAGCGGTCCTCTTTCAAAGATATAGCTAATTAAACATTGTTGCCTGTACTGTTAGTATATCTATATTGTGGTACCGTCTGTAGAAAAGTTTATACCGCACTTTACTTTTCTGAATTGAAGACATTAAGTTATAAGTAATGCCATTTAATGATGATTTCAAATATAAATTAATTATTTAGCTCCATTTTCACCGCTGAACTACCTTAAGAGCACAATATGTATAGAGAAATCATTTATTATGTGAATCGGATTTTATAAAATGAAAGTTAATAACAAAGCTAATGAAATATAGAACCAGTGAACAATTAGTATTAAGCAAGTTTTAATGAAAGTGAAAGCAATTTTTTTTAAATTTTATATATGAATAATTCAAATATATTTTGTGAAAGTAGATCAAATAAAACGTGGAAATACATTATCATATTAAAAAGATATCATATTGAAAAGATTCCGTTGGAAACAGACTTTTGAAGTCCTTCGTAGTGAGTTGGCTTTGCGGGATTTACGCCAAAATTGAATCAAATTGATCCCTTTGATGCGAAAATATGACTGTAAAAGTCGAGCTCAAATAATGTTATCCATTTGAAAGTTGACGAGTTACAGGAAGTGCAAGATGATCTACTATGAATCCCGGAATTATACGGAACTATATATTATACGAAAAATTTTATGAATTGAGAATTTGTTAAATTCGATAGCATGAATTTTTATACAAAGTAAAACTTACTCAATTTTTTACAAATAATGTTAACTTCTATCTTTTTAAAGTAAACTAATTAATAAAAAAAGTAAATGTATTTATCCAATAAAAAGTTTCTAAAGATACAAATTTCTAATTGTTTTTTCTAAAACTAATACAAAAAACCAATAATATATTTTTATTCGATCATTTCAAAGAACAAAAAAAAACGAATTCACATAACATCTCTCCTCTACATTGAAATTCTCGAATCACGAGGACATCCGCCTTAAATAATTTCCTCCGAGCCGAAGCTATTTTTTCTTCCTCCCTCTCTCCTCTCCGCGATGACGTCCACGGCTACTTTTCGCCTCCACAATAAACATTCTTCAAAGACAACGCGTGAGATTATTCTCTCGTATATACTCCTCCGCAGCTACTCTCCTCCTCCTCCTCCATTTCGCTTCCACCCTGCCTCAGAAAGGCAATTTCACGCCGGAGTGCCACGAACAAGTGAATATTCCTTTTCAGAAATGAGTTTCTTCGCACTCCGGCGGCGGCGGCGGCGGCAGCCTTTCGCGATTACGTAAATACGCCCGCGCGTCGCTCCGCGTCTCGCTTCCGCGCAAATGCAAACGAGTCCGCCTATTTACCGAGCTTTCCGCCGGCTCCGCGTCCTCGGTAATACCAAAATATTGTTTTATTTCGCGCGCCGGCATTACCGCGACGAGGACTATATATTCTAACCGGCATTAACCGCGAGATACAGTAAGGGATGGGGGGTGAGCATTTGTTGCTGGGAGGGAAAAGAGTATTGTAGACAGGATAAAAGAGAGGAGAGGTTGTATCTTTTGAATTTAAATTAGATACCGTGGGTCGTTGGCGAGGAACGCGATCTTTTGAGACCCTGGGCAAGCTTTTAGATGCATTGGTAGTATAGTCAGTTGTGGAAGGGGAGGGTGTACGTGGAGTCCTGCATGAATATGGATATTGATAGTAATAGAATTTAATTAATACTATGCAGTATGACTGAAGATTGGAGGTTTACGTTGTGCATAATAGTTATAAATATGTGCATCCAATATAAGACAATTAAATATAAAATAGACTATCTATATTAATTTTTTTGATAAACGACGGATTCTGTAAGAACTTCTTTCGAGAGCGTTATGATTATGAAAGACCAATTTTATGCATTCCAATTAGAATCATTTATCCGTTTTGAGGTTCTATTTCCACTAATTTGGGTCATATTACAAAGGGATTTCAATTATAATCTTTATTCACTTTTTAATAGTAATTGAATGATACCATAATCTTTATAATACAAAATATTTTATACAGGGTCTTTGTGAACTCTCCGCGCGGTGAGGCTGGTGGCGCTGATATTAGTTCTTAAGTTATTGCTGAAGCAATTGCTTAAGTAATTACTTAAGTTATTGCTGAAGTAATTGCTTAAGTTATTTCTTAAGTAATTGCTTCAGTTATTACTTAAGTTATTACTTAAGTAATTACTTAAGAATTAACAGAAAATTTTCAATTTATAACTTAAGAATTAACAGAAAATTTTCAATTTATAACTTAAGAATTAACAGAAAATTTTCAATTTATAACTTAAGAATTAACAGAAAATTTTCAATTTATAACTTAAGTATTTACTTAAGTAATTACTTAAGTAATGGCTTAAAATATTTTTACATTATGGGTCTTCTAAAATGTTTTGTTATGATCTGAACTAACCTTTAAGTTCTAATATCAAGGTTATGTTGAATAAAACTCGTCAAATCGACCGAAATATGACTGTATAGATAGACTATCCATGTTATTTAAAGGGTAACACCATTCTAGCTTTTAAAAAAATGGATTTTTTTGGCTTAAATGATGCTTAAGGTTCCTAGAATTGATATGCAGCTGGTCCCAAGTATGGAGCAGGCATCGCAGATTAAAGGTACAGTGAACATTTCTATACGTTTATCGCTTTCGAAACTTCAAATGCGTTTTTCTCGAATCAACATTTCTCAAAAGCTCCAGGAGGATTTCCTCTTCATTTTTAATCTGATTGACTTGAAATTTTAACTGTAACTTTGTAATAAAATTCCTCATAAAATAATGTAGGGGATTTTTGATATCATGTTTAATTTATTTTTTTATAAATAATTTACCGCTGAATGTTTGGTCAAAAACGCAAATATTTTCAAAACAGTGTCATTTTGTCAAAAATAAATATTATCAAAAAGTCCTACGTCATCTTATGTATTTTTATGATAAGTTTCCAAAATTCTTTGATTTTGTGTTTCAAGCTAAAAAATTTTCGGACTTTCCACAGTACAGATGACATTTTGTATTAAAGTGTCAATAAAAATTCTTTTTACAATCTACAAACATGTATTACAATCCCTTATTAATGAATTTCCTGTAAACTTTCTCGTTTCCTCATAAAAAATTACGCAAAATCGCTCATTTTTTAGAGAGCCCGAGTGGCGTTACCCCTTAAGATACTCGTACCAAATAACAAAATTTAATGTCTCTAGCCAGTTAAAGATGAGCCTATAAGAGAAAACAAAACATTCTTATTTAAGCAAGCTCTAATTTCAAATTTCCGGCAAAGGCTAACATATTTCATAACAATAAGAAATTAATTTTTTATTGCAAAATTTGTAAAATATTATTTAATTTCTTTCATATATAATTTATATATACTTTTATATGATTTAGTATATTCATATATGTTCCAGTCTATTCATATATGATTTTATATGTTATCAAATTTTGTAAACAATTACATATGATCATATGTGATCATAAAGGAATCGTTTAACCGGAAATTTATAAAAAAATATGTATAAAAAAAAATTCAGCTAGGATTGGAAGCGGTAGATAGACTGCTTTGTTGATGACAGAAACAAATTAATTTATTTCACATCTTTACATTATAACAGTGAGTACCGGCAAACATCAGTAAGTCAATATAATTGTAGTCCCTTATATATTAATCCTCCTGTCGATATATTGAATTTTCTAGTTTGATAATTAAAAGTTTTGAATAGATTTTTTGTGCATTCTAAAATTGAACTGTAATCGGCTGAATAAAACTGTGAGTAGATTGATTTAATTTAAAATCGCATAGTATCTGTTAAGATGTTTAGGTATTAGTTATTATATTATATTACAAAGGTATTTTTAACGTTGAATTAAACATAAGATTTTTAATTATTTCAATAATTCTGGTATTTCATGATTTCGATAATTACGAAAATATATGTATGATGTAAAAATTCGGGGGTTAGCGCGCGAAGCGTGCAGGGGGCGGATATATATATATATATATATATATATATATATATATATATATATATATATATATATATATATATATATATATAGAATATATATATATATATAGAAGGGGGCCTCCCATATATATGTATACTAGGGGGGGGCTCTGCCCTGTAACTAAATTTCTGTATATTTATAATTAATATTTAAAAATTTTATGAGATACTTTTAATGTTTTAAAAATCTGCATCATAATACTTTTTATCACTTTTGAATAAAATTAATTTACGACAATTTATTCAACTTTAAATCAAGTTATTTCAAAATAAAATCGTAATACTCATTAAATTTTATTGTTTCAATAGCGAATTGACATTCTCTTTGATTATCAGTACATAGTTGTAAAGTACCTTAGAATTAATATAAAGATTGATTATACATAAGAAAAAAACATTCTACTGCTCTCTTAAGGTAGGACTATGGTGAAAAGACAAACATTTTTATAGTTCAGTCTTACATGCTAAAATTTTAAAGGCTTGTGTAGGATTATATTAGTAGCTTCTGTATGAATTTTTAGCTCAAGATATATTATTTTCAGTGTTATTGATAAAAAAAATTCTTTTTTAACAAAAATGACCATTTTTCAAAATGTTACTTGCACATAGCAATTTAACAAAAAGCTCTGAAAAAATTGAGTTACTTCCTTGTTTGACCAACAAAAGAAATTGTTGACAGAATTTCAAAAATCGTCTTCTACTTCCTTCAAACAATTTTGTTTTCATTTGACTTATGGCACTGCTTAAAAAATCATGTTTTTTTAAAATGATGGTTGGATAAAATGTGATAAGAAGAAAAAAGTGTAAATGTAATCAACAATTTATGTTCTACATATGCTAAGGTATATTTCTGAAAGTATAAAAAAATTCATGAAATTGTCATGCGCAAACCACTTTTTAAAGTTAAGAAAATTAGTTGCGAGAAAAACACGTTTAAAGTTTCAATTTTGTATGTTATCTAACGTAAATGGTTTTAATAAAATGCGTATTACTGTATTAAAAAATTGAGTTTAGACATCTGATAGATTTAAAGACATTCGTATAATTACAAAGATTAATTTCTTAATTCAATAATTTTTCTTTTTTTTTGTTCAAAATACACCTCAGAGTCCTACCTTAAGGTTTTCCCGTACCCATAATTGAATACAAAGAATGATAAATTGCGCTGTTTTCTTATCATTCAATAGGATTGCTCATTATACCACGACTACTTTTGAAATTGTGATTTTCGAAGTAATTTTATAGAAGAGCACTTCATTATAATAAAACATTAAATATTTACGTAAATATAGGTCTACATTGTTTAATTGGACCACCATAATCATGGGAAGAAATAAAAAGTTTGTTACTAGCGACATACACACAAGCGTTCCTGATCGAAGGTAATTACACCAATAAGAAATAACGCTGCCTATTCATACGCACTTAGCTTCCTCAAACTAAATTAATTCTCCGAATATAAAAATTTTTATTCTAATAAATTAATTTTAAATTGCTATATCTCTTTTCAATTAGAATCTCAAACAATGAATACTGATTTATCATTGATGGTTTATTAAAAGATAATTTTTTATTAAACGTACACATTTAGTTTAAATTACATATTTGCACGCCTCGTTAGAGATACTGTTGTAGGCGCGTTGGATTAATATTTATTAAAAATTTCCTTTTTTGAAGAGAAAGCTTTCTGTTTTTTTTTTTTCATTATGATTTAAATTTAATTTTTGTTTCAATTTTTAAACTATATTTTACATTGTAATGAATAATATACAATATTATATTTGATAAATTTAGCACATACGTTTTAAATATGACAGTTGGTGAGATTAAATCACAAAAGCTAGTCGATTATTTTATATGAAAGTGAATTCTCGGATTAAAGTTAATTTTTATAGATTTTTATATAATAAATTATTAACAAACTGAGTAACAACGTTTCGGAAAAGTCGGAATACTGTGACTCTATTTTGTATATTTCGGTAAACCTATTTTACTGAAAAATGACTATTTAATCAGGCTTGAAATATTATAAACTTAAAAATAAAAAAATAGGTTAGTTTTTCGTCGACATACCGTGGGAAAGTATGTATGCTAAAGTAGAGTGAGATTTCACTCTACTTAAAAACGAAAGATTTCCACTTTATTTTAGAGTTAAAAACTCACTCTAATTAGACACACACACGCACGCACACACGAACGCACGCACGCACGCACGCACACACACAAACACACACACACACACAGATTTTTTCTAAAAATAGTGTATTTTGACTGTTAATGTCTCAAAACATTTTTCTAACATGTTTTTAGCAAAACTTTTTTTACCATCACAAAGCTTCCTCTATCAGAAAGCAGAAACGGTTTGTACACAATTGTCATTATATGTTTCTATAAAATTAAAATTAACGAAAAAGTATTGTCAGTTAATTTAAACGTTAAATAAAAGGATTATTTATTTAGTATAGACAGCTTCCTGAATTTACATCCTTCTAAAAAGGTTTAAGATAGTTTTCTAAATAATTTATCGAATTTTTCTTTGTCTTCTTGGGGGTCTCATTATCAACTGGTTGAAGTACCAAATCTAAATCCATTGGAAAAACCTTCAACTTAAATACCATTTTCGACATAGCGCCATATTTCATCGTCATCGTTCACCAACATTTCCACCTCGAATGCAACATCGAATGCCGATACTTTCTTCAGGTCAAGAGCCTCTTCGTCTTATGCACTCCTCCACTCTATCGCTTCTCTCTTCCATCCCACTTACCAGCCTCCTTTCAAGATGCACTCGACGAGACTCCGACGACGCAACGAAAAAGCCCCGAGTAGCCCCTTTAAGCGAATCTTCGCCGCCTCCCCGCGAAATGAATAGTCAAAGGACTTATTTCGCGCGAGATCCTTTCCTTGCGCTCGCGCTCTCGTAGCAGTTCGCTCGGAGACTGCGAAAATTCCACGAGCTTCCGAGACGACAAAATTGAATCGACCCTCGAGGGAAATGTTTCCGGCATTTCCACCCCTTCTATCGCTATCTCGTTTGCCCCCACCTTCCTCTCTTTTGCTTCTCTCTCAAGCAGTCGTTCGAAGAAACTTGATTATCAAATAAATACACTCCACTTCGGAGCTGCTGCTGTTCAGGCTTATCGTCCACTTTTTGTACGCTGCTGGGTTCTTTGCACGTACCTTTCGAAAAACGTGTGTGTATATACGGCGGATCTCGAGTGGCTGTGCGCAGAGCGCGCTGTTTATTCTTGGGCTCTCGATGCCTGCAGCAGCGCCGGCTTGAAAAAACTGACGACAGAAGAGAGAGGAGCTACGGTAGCTGGGTTTGTTTGGGAGAGCAAATTTTCAAAGCTACTTTCGAGAGGAGCAGTATAGCGCTACAGGCTTGTTAGCGCGTTGTTGGTGATGGTAAGCCAAACGGACGCGTGGTATATGGGCATTATTTCTTTTTTTCGTTGGCGGGGTTGATTGTTTTAATTATTGACGTATGCTGCTGTTTTAGTAAGATTTGTATAAGTGAACCTTTGACGGCCAACTTTTCGTTTTTCTTGAGAATCAAAATCCGTTAGTATCGCACTGTTGGAATTGAGTTTTTTTTTTATAATACATGAATGTGCAAAAAAGTATAATTTTTTAATGAAAATGTGAAGCAACATTAGGTCATATATGTTATATGAAATCAACGCTAGCAATGCATTAAAACTAAAAATTGTCAAACTAACAATTATGGAAATTGTAGTTTAATTGTACGCTTTTTACTTGTAACCGAAAAGTTTTACTTAAAAAAGAATTACTTAAATTTGTGTCAAATGGATAGATATTTTGATGCTGTTGAATGTATATGCACTTATCAAATAAGTTTTTTAGAATAGTAGTTTGGTTCCTCATATAGCCTTTAATCTATTGCTCATTGATTTTATTCCAAAATAGTTATTTATGAGACTGTAGGTTTAAAAATGTATGATACAAAAATCGATGTTAATAGTGTTAATTGCAAGGTCAATCAATGTAATTTTTATTTTGTCTGTACATAACTAAATTATTGAATTGAATTAAATAATAATAAATGTAACAAAGTATGAAAAGTATTATTTTTCCTCTGGTACTTGAGAGCTAGAATTCTTCTCTTATTTCTTTATCATTTGATACTTTTTTAGAGAAAATGGATTTTTCATCTCTTACAACCTTTCCGTTTAAAAATGTATTTTTCAGTTTCGTTGTATAATTATATAAATATCGAGTAGCATTATTTAAGTAATCTGTGCTTATTGCATACAAATAATTAATATTATTACAAAAAGTATTTTCAAATCCTAAGAGTATAAGAAAGTCAATCAATAAGGTTTTAAGCAGAGTCTTACCATGCTCTGACATTATCTGCTTACATATATATTTTCATTTATATTCTCGCCAATTTTAGTATAATCAATTTATTAGCTGGTAGTATCCGGATTCATCAAAGTAATTTCAATTTTTACACGTTATTATCTTGAAATCTCCAATAATATAATTGTATTCCTTACATATAGTTTAAAATATGAAGTTATGTAAAATCAAATTTCTATCAAATTCAAACCGAGGTCTATTCTGTTTCGTTATTCAACATAAACTTACACAATGACCTTGGTATCAATGTAGAATTCGCAGCCGATTCATTGACACTTAACTTCCTTAAACCTAGCAAACCATTTTCATATTGACACCTGAGTGGAAAAACCTTCTATCACGGAATATCCTATCTCGGCTCGCGCAAATCAGCTCCTAACTCACAGCGTCGAAGAAGATTCTAACTCGACCCGCGAGAATTATTTATATCTAATATTTTATTAACCCGATAGGAGCTTCTTCACGCGCAGTCCGAGATAGAAGGTTCTTCCGCTCAGGTGTCGATATCCTAGTAAATAATCCATATCTATTCATAGCCGATAAATGACATTATCTATGATATACAATAAAAAAAATGATCGCGAAATCCTCGAGATATAAGCCAAATTAAGAAAAAATATCTTGAAAGATAAAAGACCTCATAGACTGAGTAAAGAGCTCAGCCAAGAGATAGTGGAAAGCTACATTTGTCAGATCAACTGATTTTAAACATTTTCCATTATATGTTTCCGAAATATTGTCGTTTAAACAAAAAATGACGTTATTCGTGTATAACAAAAAAAGGAAGAAAGCTTATCAAAAATTTCAGTCGGAGAAGATAAGTAATTTTATGCTCTTTAAAATGCATTTTCACTGAAGCGATCCTATTATTTCTAACATTCCAAAATAATTTACCTCATCGATTTCAGAATATCACAAAATAGCAAAATCATTATACAACAAAATCGTGTCGATGGATATTAAAATTTATTTTCAATTCCGGATCTTCATTAAAAAATGAAAACAACTCGTTCTCGAGATATAAGCGATAAAAACAATTTTTGAAAAAAAGAAATATAACCTGAAGGACGTTCACCGGTTGACGGTAAGTAGTAGACAGTAAGTATTAAAGTTAATTTTCGAAAGAATCAGTATTAAATGGCAATATTTATAATGAAAACCCTTCAGTTTATAATGTAAAGTATTAATATATTATTAAAGAATATAAAATTTATGAAAACGCACCAAAAACCAAATGTACGGCATTAACTTATACTTATGCTGCACCACGATATAGAGATACTAATAACATTGGAGCACACATTTAGATAGCCAGCTTTTTATGTATTACTTCTATGCTTATTTTACATTACATACTAGTTTTTCAAAACGATGTAAAGAAAACTAGGTTTGCAATAAATAAAAATGTCTGTTTTGTGAGAGCTCAAGATAGGGCTCTCATGTTAATAACTCAAACTTTGAAGCTAAATTTCTCGATTACGGATATCGCAAGGAGAGGGGGGGGGGGAGGTCGAAATTTCAACGACGTATAAAACACACCTGAATTTACATATGATAAAAGTTTCAAGAGATTTTAAAGATATTCAATTATTCGGTGAACGCCCTTAAATAACTCGGAATATAAAGCTCGTTATAATCTGCACAAATAACAGACTCCAGAGATAATAAAAAGCTACAGTTTTGAAAATTTTAAAAAAGATTGGTACCTTTTTATTCAAGTTATCATGGCCCCGAGAAGTTAGCCCTGATTAAGCAGTCAAGAGTCTCCTCGTCTTTAACAGTTCCCAGAATAGCCTCCGGGTTCTTCGCTAGCAGTTTATCCAGCAATGCTGCATGATTATTACTAGTGACACTATCGCAGAAAGACTTCCATGATTTTTGTTGTGCAAGTCTTACTGCTTCTTTATAAGCGTCCCTGGAATTGTTGTAATTGGCCCAGTCTTTCGCCCTTTTAGTTTGCCTTACTCTACTGTAGGGCCTTCTGGTGTTATCTCTAATTTTTTGCAGATTGTCGTTCCACTATCTGGTCGTGCCACTATTCCTTACAAGATGTGATCTGCAGTTTTCATGGTAGGCCGTAGTAAGTATGTTATTTAATTGTTTTGCAGTTTTCTCTAACCCAGCAACATCCGCGATCAACGTCGGTAGCCGACCGAGTTGTGCCTCAATGTCAGTCCGGAAACCCGCCCAATCAGTCCTCTTTGGGTCCCTGATCCATTTTTCTTCTGTAGGAATGTCAGTCAAGAGCTCAAATCTCAATTGAGCATGATCTGAAAGAGATGTTTCATTAGAAACTCTCCAATTCAAAATTTTGTCAATAAGGTCCCTGGTGCACAGTGTAATGTCTATCACTGTTCCCCTTATTGCATTGCGGAAGGTTAGTTCCGCCCCTGTATTTAGAATATCCAATTCGGTACTAACAAGATACTCCAGAAGGTTCACTCCTCTATTGTTTGAATCCGCACAGCCCCACACCTGATGGTGCGAGTTGACATCACATTCCAAAAATAGAGGTAAACCTCTTACCTCACAGATGCTGACAAGTTTGCGCACTTCCGGAGTAGGACAGTCCGGCGCATCATGAGGTAGGTACGCCGATCCCACAACCAGTTTGAGATCTGGTCCGACCTCTATTTACACCACTACCAGGTCCCTCGTGCAGAGATCCATCAGTGGGAATTCTGAAACTCCTCTTACCAGCACACACGCCCTTGGGATGCTCGTACTGGTGTCTCTGTAACAAGAACCAACATTACCCAGCCCTTTGATACAGTCTTTGACAATCCAGGGTTCCTGGATTAGTGCTATGCCTGTGTGCACCGCAGCCATGCACTTTTGCAAAACAGCAGAAGCGCCTTTGCTATGGTGCAAGTTAATCTGCATAAATTTGATTTGGGAGGTAACCATTGTGATTGTGACATCCTCTTTAAATATTTACTCGTGGTCTGCGGTCTCTTCAGAATCCCGTTTGGTCACTTTAAAGGTGACCTGTCCGAGATCTTCGAAGAGCCGATCTTTGAGGTGCTCTAGCACCCTCGCCTGATATTCGGGGATCTGCACGACCAGTGCGATATTATATTATACTATTCGCCAGCACGCCGCGTTGATGGTGGGATTATATCCCTGAAGTATGTCAAGGACGACTTCTGGCTTCCTGAATTTACCAGGTATCCATGTCGTAGCCTTGTCAGTCTTCCGGATCAAATCCCCCCCCCCCCCCCCCACCTTGAGGTTCGCACCCTCCCATAGCGCGAATCCAGGGATTACCCCACTGAGCCAATTCTTTGCGGACTGGTCCACGGGGATTATAATGATGGCGCCTCCCCTGACAAAGGTTGTCGAGATTTTCGGCCACTGTGCCCGAGGAATTTTATCGATTTCATCGGTCACACCATCCCTAAAGTTTTCCAACTGTTTAGGCGTTATGGCGACTTCAGGGTAGCCTGTCTCTACGACTACCATTGTCAGCGGATTTGCCGTTTGAGCCATCGTTAGGCCTGTTTTAAGGGAGTTAGACTGCCTGGCTGTGGGTCCGCTCCTCTGCTACTTCTGCCTCTCAGACTCCCCCTCCGGCAGAGTGTCCTTGTGGTCTTTCTTTCTCTTGGACATCCCCGGAAGAGTCTGCTGAGCGACAGAAGCCGCAGCGATTCTCTCCTTAGCCAAGCGTGTTTTAGCCCCCCCCCCCCCCCGCTGAGGCTTTTCTTCTCCCTCGGCTCGGTACCCGATGCTGCATCGTTAGCTTTAGGATTGGTTCCCGACCCGTGGGCTGCAGTAGAGGGTTTTCCGAGGCTGCCCTCTTGTCCAAGTGTGGTTGGAGTACACCGGACCTCGTTCCCGTGGGAGCCCAAGATCGTCGCCTGCAACACCACTTGGTTGCTATTTTTTTCGGAGATAGGAATCTCCATGTCTAGATCTGATTGCACTTTTAAACCTGATTCTTTAATATTATTTTGCATTTCCTAGATAACCCGCCCGGTACCCTGACCCTAGTGTTGATGGTCAAGAGAGCACCCCTCTGTTCCTACTTCCGGGTGCCGCCTTCCCTCGAGCCCGTCCCGGAGAAGTGTGTGGCCTCGATGTAGCCCCCCCCCCCCCCCCCCGAAACAGCAGGGCCCTAGTCCGGTCACCAACTGGCACTACTATGCCCAGGGAGATTATGCGCCGGCTGGTGAGGCAGCCAGGGCCCTGTTAGCTAGACGACCCCGGGCTTCTGTACTATCCGGCCGCCTGGGAGTGCTAACCCAGTTTATACATTGTACCCTCAGACAACCCGAGGAGCAGGCACGAGAAAGAAGCCGACGGCCCCCTGGTGTTTCAAGAAATAGGTGCTCCTTTCATTGTGGTATGATGTATGTCCCAGTGTCATGTTGTGCTTTCGTTCGTGTTAAATGTAATCGTGTAAAATGTTAAAGAGATCCATTCAGCTGTACCGTACCGCTGAACGGGGGGCTGTTTCTTCCTTACCAGTGCGAGCCGCTGACCTTCACCCTTCATCCCCTACAAGTAGGGAGAGGAGGAGTGGAGACCCGACCCAGAGAACCGCTATGAGGCCTTTCACTGGTAGAGCCCATTTATAGGGATACCCATTCACTCCCAGAGCCCGTTTATGGGGATGTCACATAAAAAACAGAGATCCCGTTTATAGGGATCTTCAATCAAACGGGAGCTGGGCCTGGGGTCCCCGATCATTGGCTCACACCAGTTTAAGCCTCCTCATCGGCTCTAGAGGAGCCGACTACAAGGTCTTACAGCCCCTAGGGGAGGATGTATGATCTTGTAGTCATCTTTACCCAGGATATTTATTAAAATATAGCTTTATAGATATTATAAATTGCTTTATAAACAACAATACTGCATATTTATTAAAATATAGTATTTTATAGTTATAAGTAACGAAAAATAGCAAATAACGCTTAATAAATTTTTGGAGATTATATTCAACATACATGACAAATCATAGCAGACATTTTTCTACTGAAAAAAGATTAAATTAAATAGTTGTAATATTTTACTATTCAATTTACATGTCATACCGGACAACAAGCAAATTTTAGTATTTTAAATTATGTTGCGCGATATAATAATATAATTCGGAGTCTACAATGTCCTAATCGACTTATGAAGGATTAATACTGGCCGCGAATTACATTTCATAGAACCCAAACATACATCAGAACTAAAAAATGTTCATACTGTACGTCTCTCCCTGTTGCGGACAGGAAATAGCAAGTATTTATTTCATAATGACGAAAACCTATACGCGCATATACAATCAGGCAGAACTCGAAAACTTCTCATACTTTTTGGAATTGAAGAGCACAAAACAATGCACCGCTTAAGGCCAGGTTACTCCAAAAAACGTGATTTTTTTCAATAAATTTTATTCATAGTACAAAACATGTTGAGTAATCAATTTTTTTTACATATAAAAGCACATATATCAAATTACTTGAAAAAAATTTTTTTTTTGTTCAAAATGGCGGTTTTGAAAATGGCTTCTGAAACTCGTCTGATTAATAGATGGATGACATCATTTCTTGGAAACGAGTTATGAAAGCAAAAAACAAAACGGTTTCATGTTCTGTATCGAATTTGCTATGGCCTCAAGCAGAATGAAATGTTTTCAATAAAAAAAAAACAAAATGGCGGTCTTTTGAATTTTTTTACCCTTTTTGTTCACTTTTAATTGTTTATAACTCTTTTAAATAATAATGAATATTTCTGGTTCTACTTGACGATATAGCCAGACATCTAAAGAGTAAAATGCCGTTTGATTCATGTCGATAAGTGCAATAGTTTTGAAATGAGAGTGTCATTCATGCGAAAAAACGTGGTTCGGAGAAAAATCAGTTTAAAGTTTTTATTCGTGCTACCGAAGACGTTCGAGCGGCCGGATTTACCGCTTGGCGCGCACCGCTCCCCACTCTTTTATACCTGCTTCTCGGTCTTGCTGACCTTCGGGACTAATTCTATACTATTTCTACGAGTATACAGTAGCAATTTATGAAAAAAAAAATTTTTTGATTTTTTCAAAATTGTTTGGAATAAGCTGGCTTTAAGTGATACGTCGGCATTCATTGGCAGGATCTCTCCGAGCTCGATAGGAACATCTGGACGGCGGGCGAGGGCCTACGGCCCAGACGTACTTTTTATTTTGATAATAATCAAAAATATGGTACAGAATATATGTACATACAGTTTCATTTCTTATGATTAAATTAAATTTACGTATTTGTCACAGTATAGTTTTTTTTTTTTTTTTAAATCACATATAGCCATGTTATCACATTTCGTCACATTTCGAGCAGGTACAGTCAGTATAAAGTTTTGGTAATAGCATACGCACAATTTACAATATATATCTATCGCGTCAATTTTATAAAAAAACAAAAATATTCATACACGTTACAGCTACATTCATGCATCCATTCATGCCTATAAATACATTCGAACTGGTTGCTAAAATTTTATTCTGTATGTAAAACCTGATAAATGTAAATAAAATAAATAAAAATAAATAAATGAATAAAGCAACACATACATTCAACGCTTAATTTTAATTCTGTTGGTCACCGTTCTGCTGTCTGAGATATCTCATCAGCGTTGTTTTTAACTTACATAGGGACGGAAGATATCTCACATCGCAGGGGAGGTTGTTCCAGAAACGCGAACCCTGAGCTCTAAACGAGTATAGGCCAGTGTCAGTGCGCGATCCCGAAACCGAGAGCTCTTTTACTCCATTCCTACTGGAAGTACTGCCCGTATTTTTTAAAAAGAGAGCCGCAAGGTACGGAGGTTGTCTCATGTTTATTGCTTTATACAATAACAACCCAGCAAAATACGCTCGTCTTTCCTTTATAGTAAACCAGCCAAGATATTTCCTGTGAGGACTGATGTGCTCATCCCGCCTAACACTACATATGTATCTCATACATGAATTTTGCAACCTTTTTAACTTTGTCTCGAGCTCATCTGACACATCAAGATATACCACGGATCAGTAATCTAAATGCGGGACTACCAGCGCACAAGCAAGCTGCTTTCTCAGAGCTTCGGTGGTGTATGGACAGAAAAATCTTAAGCTATAGAGGGCACGGTTAACCTTCTTTCCTATTGCTTCTATCTGCATTTTCCAAGTAAGTTTGGAGTCCATAACAACACCGAGGTTTGTGACAGTGTCAGAAAAAGGAACACGCATGTCATCCTGAAACTCAATGCCGGGCAAATCAAGATCATGCAGCTGATTTATATTGTATTCGGAACCAAAAACTATCGCAGAGAGAGAGAGAGAGAGAGAGAGAGAGAGAGAGAGAGAGAGAGAGAGAGAGAGAGATGAATGAGAGAGAGAGAGAGAGAGAGAGAGAGAGAGAGAAAGAGAGAGAGAGAGAATATATGTAGAGGGGGAGTCTAACCTGGGCTGCAGACCAGTGAAAACGGAAGCGACGGGAAAATTTGCGGGCTCTTTGGGCGGCGAGAAAAGGGCAGTTGAACTTCGGTTTTCGAGAGGCATGCGTCGTACATAGGGATTCGCGATAGCGTCATTTTTAAGAAACGAGGCCATAATATAGCGAGTACGTCACAGGTCAAGTAAAACTTAAAGAATACAGTGTATTAATAACAAATCAAATCATTTCTTATGGCTATCCTTTCCTTAAGGGGGTATCCCTATATAGATGGGCAAAAATAAACTGAAACTTTGCGAATTTTTTTTTAAAAAACTATACAAGATTTTTATTTGCAAATTTTTTGGTTTATTATTCAAACATTAAATATGCATTTCTTATTTTTTTATTACGTTATTTTGTTTATGCTAGTGATAAAAAAATGATGAACCATGAACTTTTTTTTCGTTCCTACAATTTTGTGTGCACAGTTTCTCGGCGAGTTTTGAACTTATCACAAAAAAAACGCCATTTTGAAGGTAATTTCATAATCTAGTCGATGAACCTACTTGTTTTTGAAATAAAAATTTATTTAACAACAATTTTGCAATAATAATAAAAAAAAAATTACAGTTTTTTTTCAAAAGTCCACCAGTTTGCTATGGAATTTTTTTATACTTTTAATTTAGGTTAGTCGACGAGATTTAGACCTAATAATAACAAAAAACTTTTTATTTTGTGTTTCAGAGAGATACGACGACGACAAGTCTGCACACAAAATTGTAGGAAGAAAAAAAAAGTTCATGGTTCATCATTTTTTTATCACTAGCATAAACAAAATAATGTAATAAAAAAAATAAGAAATGCATATTTAATGTTTGTATAATAAACCAAAAAATTTTCAAATAAAAATCTTGTACAGTTTTTTCAAAAAAAATTCGCAATGTTTCAGTTTATTTTTGCCCATCTATATAGGGATACCCCCTTAACCCGAACACTCCTCTATATTTATTATTATCATGAATCTTTTAAACTCTCGGTCCAACTACTTTTTCTCTTCTAATACGACCTTTTTGGCTTTTCTGAGATTATAAATCGAACGTATAACAAAATAAACAAAAAATGCACAAAACATAAATAAAAACATGTAATGCAATATTGTATAATGCATATGTAATGAAATATTATGTAATGCATATGTAATGCAATATTATGTAATTCATATGTAATGCAATATTATGTAATGCAATATAATATTACTAAAACTAATGTTATAAATAACTTTATTTACTATTTTTATACAAAAAGAGTTCATAAAGAACATTATAATGTCGGGAGTTGTGATCAGATATTGGAGTTTAGGAGAGATCACGTATCACGTCGATTTGACTAATAACTGCAGGCCAGTCGGTTAGTTATCGGGCAAGATAGATTTGCATGTACCAATTAATACATAGCCACGTAAATTTTAATATAAAAGATAACATAAATGTCCAATTTCGGGTTTTCTATTTGTTATAAACGCATTGAAGATTCTATAAAACTTTTTGTCATGCAATAAAACTTATTATTTTGATAATTATGAGCTTAACCAGCATCTCACTTTTTTCTTAGATACTTTGTAAGAAATTAATTGAAAATCACGGTGCATTCGTGTACAACTATTCGAACATTTTTTAAAATACCTTAAACAAAGTTTCATGTACTAATCTTTTTATATAGTTATCTAAATAGTTATATTATATTATTCAGCAATAATAGATTCAAAATTCCATTTTAAAAGCTTAATAAAAAATAAAACTCCCATCAGTGGTCAGGTAATGGGCAATGGCCAGTTGTTCGTACCTTTACCCTATATATATGTTAAGGAAAGGGGTGAGTTTCTAATGATAGTAAGTAAATTGAGTAGAGAGAGATGAGAGGGAAAGAAGTTGGAGTGAAATAGACAAATAGAAGTGTAATGGCGTTGAAGAGAGATACACAAACGAATAGAGTAATTAATTGACTTTCAGCGTACACACATTTATGTTCCTAAAGTTGAATTTGCAACTTTAGTGTTATTCGTGAGAGTTTGCTTCTATGGGTTTTCAAGTACTTAAATGTATAAGAATTATAATTAATCTTTTAACTTTGTAGACTTAAATGATTAATAGAAAAAGATACTTAAAGTCTGAAAGTGTATCATCGCTTCGTACAAACAAACTTCAATAATACCATAAAACTCCGATCAATACAGCCAATAGAACTTACTCAAACGCAATAAAAGCACAAACAAATCAACGATCAATAAAATAAAATCCTTCTTCCGTCGCAAAAAGCAAACATATCAACAAAGAACAATCGGCGTCGTTTCATCAACGATCCCATCATCGCTCGGCAGAAGCGCGCAGCAGCAACACCGATAAACATAAAATTCTCTTCTCTCTATATGAACGGCCGGAGGGGGTGTAAAACAAGACGAGAGAGAGAGAGAGGCAAAGAGCGCGGAAGAGCAAGAGCTGAACAAAAAGAACAGGAAGCAGCAGCAGCGAAATTAACTTATATCCCAAAGTTCGCCCTATACACGCTTCGCACTCGATCGCCGTGTACAGTGTAACTGCGCATGAGGACGTTTTCTTTCTTCTCTTTCTCTACTCTTGCTCTCTTCCGAAATGGATTGCCGTATCGCCTTCACCCTCCCCTTACCGCTTTATTCTCTTTCTGCCCTTCGTACCTGTTTTTTGCGATCTCTCCAGCACATTTCTTTCTCTCTCTTTCGCTGTGTATCGGCCGGCGTCCATCTTCCATCCTGACAAAGAGAGAAAAAGAGAGAGAGATAAAAAGAAAGAGAGAGAGAGAGAGAGAGAGAGAGATTCGCGAAAACTTTTCTCTCGAATCCCATTTTTTCTCTGTCATTCTCTCTTTCTCTTGCGGGCAGAAATAGATGGAAAGAGAAAGAATGTGAGTTTCCGATAATTCTCCCTTCGGCTAACTATGAGTAATATTATTTAAGTAACTGGCCGCTGCTCCGAAAACATTGAAAACTTACGAGGTGTGCGTTGTCTTCTTGTTTTCAGTTATGACTGAAGTAAGTTCGTTATGTTTGGAACTGCGAGGGTCTTTCTTCTTGCTTCTTGTAGCGCGCGGGAGTTTGGTAAAACATATGTCGTTGTGTACGACGAGCGGACGCATGCTCGAGGACGCAAGAAGTGCGGTAGTTTATTTTTTCGTTGTTGTTCCTAAAATGGAGGGTAAATATTTTTACAAGAAGCTTGTGGTATTGGGACTTTATTGCAGAGAAATTATGTTCTTTTCTTGTGAATGTTATTTATGATAAATCGAGTAAATTGATGATTTAAAAAATGATTTCAATGTACCATTAATTGGATTATTCATGAATTTGTACATTAAGTGTAATTGCAAATATTTTGAGAAAAATGTTGTAATGATAATGTTAAACTCATCTCAGTTAAACTTTTTAAAGTACTTTGCATATTGGAATTCTTGGAGGAACTTAAACCTGGAACAAGAAATTGGTTTCTTTTCCGAACGCTGTAACGATCAATTTTTGATGTCAGACTTGACGTAAATTTATTCGAGAAATCTTGGAAAGCTTCAGAAAAACCTTACAAACTTTAATGTAATGCGAAATTTCTTATGCATTTCTTGGAAAATATCTGTGGAATTCAATAAAAATAAAATGCATCAATTTATTTAAATAATGTGTCACGTAGCTGTTTACCGTAATCAATAAAAATTGAAAAAACTAAAAGCAGTAAATTATATTGAACAAATCTTTTAATCTTAAAAATGACTAAATTGTTATATTTGAAAATAAATTTCCATTTCACACTGTCTTACCAAGAGGTACAAAAGTATAAAATGCAAATTGGTCGCACGTTGGGTATTTGATTATTTTGAAGAGAATTTATCGGACTACACGAGCTGTAAATCCATGTACAACTCAAACGAACTTTTGTCATTTCGCTTTCTCCAATTTGAATACGTGACTCATGTATTATAACAATCTCTTACCTCCCGAAGATGAAATAATACAACAATGATATCAGAAAGAGAGGAATATTTAAAAGCAAATATTTGGAATGAAGCAATAAAATTTTGAGAAAACAGATTTATTCAAAATAATTTGAAAGAATAATATAATAGCGTTTTGGCTCGATTGCTTTGCCAGTGAGCCATCATTAGTGCAATGCTGGCAAGCACCTATTACATACGAAAATTTATAATTTCGGGCTTTTCTCACCAGATGAATGCAAGTTTCTTGCATACATACATAAGTTTATCATTTTTATTCCACATATAAGACTTACTCATGATTGTGATTTTGCATCTGATATTATTCTTTCAAAGAAACAACCTCTATTATCAACATTTTATTTCTTCATTACAAATATTTTCTTTTAAATGTTTTTCTCATTGGGAAGTTATTTTCGTATTATTCTCTTTGGGAAGGTAAGAGACTTTTATAACACCTAATATCCTAATTAGAGAAAGCGAAATGACAAAAGTGCGTTTGAGCTATCCATGGGTTTATAGCCAGTGAAGTCTAATATATTGTCTTCAAAATAATTGATTGTTTCATTGTTATCATTATTCGTTATTATTGAAATCTAGATTTCAAATCTATAATACGCTTTGTAAAAGATTAAAACATACATAAAATAACAGTATTCTACCACAAGTTACATATATTTCGTACAATATTTATGCACATATCCAATATTCTTTAGAGACCAGCTGATAAACTCGTTGCTACAGCGAATCTCCCATACCTAACATACAGGCATAAAGCGTCAATTCCGAGCTATAAAAATAGATGCGCGCACAATTTTTTATAGCCAAATTTTGCAGTTCTTTCGCGTATACGCGACGTATCGAACGACCAACTACGCGTCGAACGAATATAAAAAGAGACGTACAAACGCAGCTAGCTAGCCGTAACAAGTTTTCGCTCGAGGCATTGCGTGCATAATCCTTACTTTACGACGTTTTTCGAGCTCCTTCGTACATGCGCCACTCGAATAAGCACATGAGAGAAAAACGCTAACGTCTCGACTTATATTCCGGACGAAAAAATGTCGAGAGAGAGAGAGAGAGTGAGAGAGAGAGAGAGAGAGAGAGAGAGTGAGAGAGAGAGAGAGAGAGTGAGAGAGAGAGAGAGTGAGAGAGAGAGAGAGCGGAATTTTAAACTTGCATGAGCGATCCGAAAATGCGATAAGAACAAGGAAACGATACTCCGGGGAGATAGTCGGAGGATTTCTGAAAGACCGACAGACAGAGGAGGAGGAGGTAACAAGAAAAAAACGAGACAGCGCGCGCGCCAGAGCCAGAAAATGAAATTCATAAAAGGAAAATGAAGCAGAATAAAACACTCTACTGAAGTTTCACTGCGCTACGATGAGAAAGTTTCGCGTGCGAGGAAAGTTAGTTCGTGTATGCTCGTCTTTTGTGTATCTATCGCGTACAAGTGATTCTCGTTTTGTTCTATCTGGGGCGAGAATTCGTCTCGGTGATATATTACTTATTAAGATTAATTTAATTGAGTGACTCTGAGGTATAACGCAAGAATCTGTACACTGTCTAATATTTACCGTATACTTTATAAAGTAAATTGTCTAATATATAAAATAAAAGAACATCAGAATAATATGATGTTATACTAATTAGGATAATGCCTTGCATTCAGACCGCTGATTCTGATAAATCTCTGGGGGTTGTTTTCTGGTAGTAGATTATAAAATGAATCAAAACTCATAGTTCATTCACATGGAACCTTATCTTCAAAATACAGTTCAAGAATTGTATTATGAACAATCTCTAAAATTCTAATGTACATTCCTAGCATCAATAAGTTAGCACCTAAGCATTTATTTTAACCTTTCGTATAGCACTGATAAATATACTTACAATTTTCTTGCATCGGGAAAATGAAAACTTTTTAACAACAAAAATTTTTTAATCGGGGATTTCGATAAATTTTGATGTTTTTTAGGTTCCAGAGTCAGAAAAATAGGTTTTTAAAAATGTTTGTATGTATGTATGTGTGTGTGTATGTAGGGGAGAAAAGTCCAATGTGGTGCCCTTAAGGAGGGTCTTTCGCTAGATATAGGGTATAAAAAAAAATTATATGAGAGTTTATAAAGGTCCTACGATAAAACTAATCAAATGTACTTAATACATGAGAAAAAATTGTTCCAAAAAGTCGTGACGTTACAAGTGTAATTATTTTCAATTTAAAAAATATTTAGTTGATCCCCAATTTTTATTTTTTAATTCTTAATCAATTTGAATGTTTCGGGGCTTATCTTTTTCCTTAAACATTTCTATACAAAGTTAATGGAAAAAAATTATAAAATAATATATCTGTAATTATAGAAAGCTAATTATTTATAAGTAAATTAGTAAAATTTTATAAACCATTTGCTATCTCTAATCACAGATATATTATTTTATAATTTTCTTCCGTTAACTTTGTAGAGAAATGTTTCAGGAAAAAAATAAGCCCCGAAACATTGAAATTGGTTAACATTTAAAAAATAGAAACTGGGCTTTAACTAAATATTTTTTAAATTGACAATGTATTGTATTTTATTTTGAACAAGTAAAATATCTATCTATCTATCTATCTAATATTTAAACTTATGACGTCACGATTTTTTTGAAACAGTTTAATTTTCAAGCAGTTATGGACTATTATTAAGTACATTTGATTAGTTTTATCGTAGGACCCTTATAAACTCTCATATAATTTTTTATTTTATGCCCTATATCTAGTGAAAGACCCTCCATAAGTGCACCACATTGGACTCCCTATGGCACATTAACAAATATTGTTGTTAACATGCACTTAATGGTATGCTTAAAAGTCATAATGGTTAAAGTCTTAAGGGATACTTTGATATCTTAGCTACAAATACTAAAAAGTCTTTTTTAATTTTCGAAATGCTTATTCTCTTAAATTTCTAATTTTTATAATTAAATTCATAGGTCTCTTCTTTCTGTCATAGCGGCAATGCGACGTACCACTATAAAATTGATATAAGTATACATTTTAAACAGTATAGTGATTTTGTGATATTAAGTATTAATTAAATAACTTATTTCGTATGTTATTAAATACATTTATAAAAATTTGTAAAAGTATTCACGCCAAATAAGGTGCAAAATCAAAAGTTAGGTTAGTTCATCTTCATGCTTTCTTTGTATTTTGAAATTTTGTGCATACTTGGGTCAGGTTTTAATGCATAACTTTGTTAGAAATTTACTTCTACGTATTTTCTTTCTCGAATGGTAATTAAATAATAATTTATAATGCGTTTAATTATGCTGCGCAGCATTGCCCTCAAATAGGTAATCTATTATTATAATATTTTATGAAATATATGTAAACTATTTTTGAAAATTTAAGGTAAAAGTCAACAGTAGTTAAGTCCAAGGTATAAAATAATAATAAAATAAATAATGTTTTACTTTGTTCAGAGTGGCAATCATTTAATTATGAGTAACTTTATCTAACGTAAATTTTATAGGTAAAAGGTCGTAAAAATACTTTTACCATTATTAGAGCAGAGAATTTATAATATGATACAATAACTTTTCAGGATACATTAAGTATATTAGAGAACTATTTAAAGTCACTTTAACTTGTTTAAAACCAATTAAAGTACCTAAAATAGAGATGCGTCACATTGCGCGTTGTTCCACATTGTACCGTTTTCCCCTACGTATGTATGAAACCAACTTTTGAGTCTGCCATAACTCAAGGAAAGCATACAACGCACTGAAATTCTTCATGCATATTACATATGTTTGAACTTAGAATTGACGAGATTTTGGAGCTAAATGGACAATAATGTACTCATTTTTTAGTAAAAATATTAATTTTGAAAAATTTGTAAAAATAAAAAAAAATTATTTTTATAATTTTATACGTTAAACTTGTCAAAAATATGTGCTGTAACCAAGCGATTTTTCGTCGCTTGTTACGCACGTGCTGCAGTACGAATTAAACCGATTTCGAATAGAAATCTGCCATCCAGCAGCCAGGAGATCAGTCCCTCTACCTCTCGCCTGGACCCGTATAAAAAAGCGAATTATTATTTATTATTTATTTTTTTTTTTCATTCTCCCGAGATAACTACATGCGCATCAAGTGTTTTCATCCACAACACATACAAGCCGCTCCAACGCCGCCGACGCACACTCCGATTGGCTTCTGCTACACGGGCCTACCTACGCCTCTGATCGTCGTCCCCTTCAAGAATTGCATGAGCAGGGCCGAGTTAAGTTGTCTCTCTCTAACTTCCTAAGTTCTCTCCCCATATATAATTCCTCTGAAGCCTTTCGTGTTTTCTAAAATAAGGAAAACATACGAGCAATCGTGCTTGCACGTTTACAGCTCTAAAGCTCTTAAATTCGTCAACGAAATTAAATTATTTGAAATTCCCTCGCGGAATTATGGCTCACGAAACTGCTAGTCGATGTACATTACAGTGGCTCGTAAGCAGTATTGGGAGAGAAGGAGGCGAGAGATGCGCTGCGCAACGACTCGACGATGACGGCGGCGTAGCAAGCCCGGGGCCAATCAGCCGTCCCCATTTAGCAGTCGGAGATACGCCGGAGAAGTTGGGCTGCTCACTGATTTTCTGGCTTCCTCGGAGAGACGATCTCTGGACCTGGACTATTATATAAGACAGTTTAGCTTCAATTTTTATAGGTGCCTACGGGACCTTTTATTTCATATTTAAACATTTTGTATTTAGCATATAATTTATTTTTCTTTTAATTGATTATTTCTGCGCAGAGTGTCTCTGGGCCATTAAATTTATATCATCATTTCTCTCTGTATACTTTAATTTTGCTAAAACCGTTTTCTTTATTTTTGGATGTTTTGTTTAATCATTTTGCTTCGAGTCAAATTAATACTAGGGATTAGATAGGCTAATTTTAACGGCACCTGCTTTTTTATTATAATGATACGCAAGCATTAATTAGGTATCATTAAAGGCTCAATTTTAATTGATACATAGTTTTCTTATTTATTTCCTATCATTATATGTGCATGCGTGTAACTATCTGATGTGATTAAATTTTGAATAAAAGCTCTTGCCGTTTATTCGTATTAAGTAAGTTAATCTTATTCTTAAAATAGTAATAAATATGTAAGATATTAAGGGGTGTCATCAAAATCAGTGCACAAACTAAGCAACTTCTAAAATAAAACTTACTTTTATGATGCTGTAGAGCGAGGTGACTTTAGGCCGATGGGGCGACTTTGGGCCAAATGAAAAAATATGATTTTATATCCAGCACTGCAGAAAGTATGCATTTTCAGGCAATTTGACGTATATAGATTTGAAGCTCAGATCCTTTAGATACAAAATGAACCAAAAAGAAAATTATTAAATACATCTAAAACTGATTTTTGATTTTTTAAAGTAAACAAAAATTTTCATCCTTGAAAACTTTCTTCTAGTTAGAGCGCGAAAAAGGCTACTATTCCAACATTATTGGTTTTCGTATATAAATTTTTGACTGATTATTTACTATCGGAGTATCTTGTGAAACATAAAAAGAGTTTGTAACTGACTTGTAAGTGCTCAGAAATTAAAGTTTAGCTATGGGATATATAGAAATAAAAATAGTAGTTCAAAGTCGCCCCTTTAAGCAGGTTGACCACCCTATTTTTCATACATTACTGAAAGGTACGCGTTTGAAATTGTATTCCTAGGGCGTGAATATATACTATAGCTCAAGACTAAACTTTTAGCACCGGGTTTGGAACTTAATTTTTGTCAGGAAGCAAAGCTGAGTAGTGTAAAGTTTCAAAGTGGTCCAAAGTCACCCCGCTCTACGGCATTTAGATGTCATAATAAGCATACTACAAAATTAAAAAATGCATAAAATATAGGACACAAATTTTAGATTCAAAGGCAGAGACCCACTTCAACATTGTTTTTCACGTAACATTTACAGCTCTTTGAGAATACAATCGGCTATAGCAGTTAGTAGCAGTTTTTGTTCCTATCTTTATGATGTTTTGTTCGCATTGTTTTATAAAAGAACTATACAAAATTTTTAATATATTAATACTTTGTTTCTGTTATTATATCCGATTATTCATTTTATATTATTTATAAACAATTTAAATTAAGAAGATTGATTTTGTTACAATAAATATAGTTTTCCTGAAAGTTTTTCTGAAAAATGGGTGAAATCTCTTTTTAATTATCTTTGGATATCTGTCTCTATATTATAAATAAGTATTATACAAATTTATATACACTTATGTCGACGTCGACGTTTAAACAGCGTTCCTATCACTCCCACCTAATCCTTCCTCATTTCCTCCCCATTCTCTTCCTACCCTTCCTTATTCACTTATCCCCGCCCCATACCCTCCTCACCCCCTCTCCGTGCCTTACACATTCGTTCATAATATCCTCCACATCTATCCCCATTGGTTCTTCATACCGTCCTCATCTTCTTCATACCCCTCCTTATCCTTTTATCCCTTCCCAATACCTTCCTCATCTCTTTCATACCTCTCCTCATCTTCTTAACCCTTCCTAATATCCTCCTCATCTCTTCCCAATGCTATTCCCATCCCTTCTTCAGTTTATCCTCATGGTCTTTTCATCCTTTCCTCATCTCCTCCATATCGCCCCTCACTGCCTTATACCCTCCTCATATTCTACTCATCTCCTCTCCATAGCTTTCCCGTTCACTCTTCATCCTCTCCTCGAGCCCTCTTCATCCCCTCCTTGTGCTCATAATCAGAGTATCATATCAATTTTTTCAAATTTTCCACGGGTATGAACCACAAGTGTGTTCTATATTATTATCAGATACTAAAAACAACCTCCAGAGTTTTATCCATATTTCTTACTCAGAAGTTAGACACGCTCCTAATCAGTAAATATGTTTGAAAAAAAAATGTTATTTTTATCATTTGCTTTCATTCCAATGATCATAAACACACTCTAAATACGCAAATCCTCTTCAATTTAACAACTACACATCAACCAAGCCTTCTCATCATGGACTTATATTCTTCGAGAAAAACGACACTCCAAGTTTTTAATTAACATTACGTAACAGCGAAACATTTTCTGTACCCCCTCAAATCGATAAATAACCCCCTATCTGCCTCGTCTCTACCGCTTAGTTAAATTCGAGTTTGTTAATTCACTCTGTATGAATATATCGCCGAGGCGGTAACTGCTTGTTTCGATAAAGTTGTTTGAGTTTGTGCGCCACGGCGATGCTTGAGAGCTCTGGCTCCGCGGAGTATATATACTGCAAAGTCGGAGGCGACCCGCTCTTGAGCTCTTTTGCTTATTCAGCGAGCTCGCGGCCTCGGCTCTGCACGGGGAGCGATTGGTGAGGGAAGTGCTGCTGATGATTATTCAACGGAATCCGCAAACTGATGCGATATTTTTTTTCTTATTTATGGGGTGTGTGCGTGTAGCTGCAAGGCAGTGCTTAATGATCTATTGAATGAAGTATTCTCAGGAATACCGGCGTTTTTCGGTAAGTGCTCTTTTTCGTTTTATTTCATTTTTAGAATCTACGGACTTAACTGCATCTGTATCTCAATATTGTCAATCACCGATAAAAAATTGTTATAATTTGGGAGAGAACAAAAAGTAAGAGAATAGGGTTAATTAAATTTACACTTTATTTAATTGTATATAAAAATAACATATTATATTTTAAGGGAACCTGACCACCCAAAAATTTTAGTTAATTTGATTTTATATTTTTTTTAGGTGTGAAAACATTTAAATTTACCGAAAAAGAAAATGTAATATATGATGAATTCATTCTCACCTAAAAATATATAACCAATTTAATAAAAATTTTAAGATGCCCCTTACGATGAATAAGATTGTTGTTTGTTAATTTTATTACTAGCAAGAACCGCTCGGTCGCTCACGCTCGCTCGCGCTTCGGAAGCAATAAAAATGTATTACCGTTAGTTTTTAACAATATTTTATTATACAATCTTCGTTTTTTAATATTTGATAACTTTTTAGTATTTAATAACTGAGATGATTATCTCGTACACTTACGTATGTACGGACGTACGTTAGAGGATTCTTTATTATTTTGTGTAGATAGTAAATAAATGCAGATAAAATATTTAAAGAGAGGGATGATGAAAGGTAAATGTATAGAATAAGTCCGGAAGGTAATAACAACAATGTTTTCAGAACTTATAACATAAAAACAGAATTATCACAGAATTTGTTCTACACCAGTGGTATTCCGTTAATACAATGTAGATAAATGTAGAAGATAAGTGAGATGCTTATTTTGCACACGTGCACGTACACACACTATAAAGAAAGTTCGATAGTAGTAAAAAATATCAATAATAAAGAAAAATCATATGAAGCATCCGGAACATCTGGACCACACATGAGATGATCATCTCGTACACGTGCACGTACACCTACAGTAAAATTATCGATAGTAGTAAAAACTATCGATAATACTGAAAAATCATACGCAGTCTTCGGGATATCTGGACCACACCCGAGATAATTATCTCGCACAAGTACATATGCACCCACTGTAAATTATCGATTATAGTAAGAAGTATCGATATTACTGAAACATCATACGCAGCCTCCTAGACATCTCGACCACAACCGAGATGAACATCTCGCACACGTACACGTACATCCTCTGAAAAGAGTTATCGATAGTTGAAAAATATCGGTTACAGTGCGAATTCATTCGCAGCATCCGAGATATCTGGACCATGACTCAGATAATCATCTTGCATACGTGTCCTCCGAAGACGTACGTGATTCTCTTTAAATAATAGCGATCATTTTAAAAATCCTTTGCATTATCCAATATATCTGAGTTACGCTTTGTATGACGTAGAAAGCCTCGAAAGTATCCATACGTACGGACACACTTTAGAGGATGCTCCGCTAATATTATGGTGTGTACAGAGTAGATAAATGCAGATGAAAGATTCTTAGAGAGGGAGGATGGAAGATGAATGTATAGAGAAGGGCCGGATGGAGTTAAACACATTTTTTCAGAAATTATAACATAAAATAAATAATTTTAACAGAAAGTTTTGTACAGCAATGGTATTCCGTTAATATAGTGTAGATTATCATTTACTTATGTAATATATTTATTATTTTTATAATTTTAAAGTTAATATTTTGCTTCTTTCTAAAGGAAGATTTTTAATAATAAAAAAAAGTATTCAAAAGAACATGTTACAAACATATTTTGGGCCATTTTGAATCAAAATAACTATTTATAGAAAATATCCATATGGATGCGTGTATGTGTGTGTGCGTATGTTTGTGTGTGGGTGGATGGGTGGGTGTGTATGTAGGTATATAAATGTATCTATTCCTCTATACCTAGAGTAATCCACGGTTAAATTTAATGTTTCAGGGCTCATTTTTTGGTTTCTGACTCATGAAGGTGACTGACAAATAAAATTTTTAATTGATCTTTGCTGTTTTATGCTTTTATCGATCTTTCGATGTATGGGTTTAACTTTTTCAAAATCTTCTCCAACCCGAAATTTTTGATAAGGTAATTAATTTCGCTTCCTTTGTTATACACGAAAACGTAATTTTTTTAAACGGTTATATCTCGGAAATATGAAAATCATGAAAATTTTATCATGAAAATTTATTGAAAAACTGTATGCTATTAGTAATACCGAGAGGAATATCCAACAAAAGTATTTTAGTCTTGATGCAATTTGAGTCTTAATACATTTCTGCTTCCGAGAAAAAAATCATTCTGTTAAATAATCGATTTTCTATATCGTGCGATAATTGAGTAAAACGGCATTGTTCCTGTGAAATATTTCCAAAAACGTAGCTTTTAACTATCTCTTGGCTTTATTGTTTTCTCAAAGAGAAAGCTTTGGAGCGATGAAAATTTTCGGATCAGAGATTTTGATAAACGTTGATGTTTTCGAGGTTCCTGAGTTAGAAGAATATGTTCTTAAGAAATGTATGTATGTATGTGTGTGTGTGTGTGTGTGTGTGTGTGTGTGTGTGTGCGTGCGTGCGTGCGTGCGTGCGTGTGTGTGTGTGTGCGTGCGTGCGTGCGTGCGTGCGTGCGTGCGTGTGTATGTGTGTGTGTGTGTGAAACTATAATTTGTGTCCACTATAACTCTTGCAGGGAAGCATGTTACGAGCTGAAATTTTGCAGACATATTAGGTACGTTTGAACCTAGATCTGCTAGAAATTTGGATCCAAATGGATAATATTTAGGACAATTTTTGATAAAATAATCAAATAAAAAAAATGTTAAAAAATTTCATTTTTTTCAGTCTTTATTGAAGATATCTAAAAGATAGACATAAAATCTTAAAATACGAGTGATTCTCTTTTGACTTACCTATTAAAATTATTTTCAAGAAAAAAAACGTGAATTTGAAGAATATATCCATTTTTTTCTAAAATAGATATTTTAGCAACTCGATATTAATTTTTTAGTACTGCTTACTAAAATATATAAAATATACGTGAAGTATTGTATTAGGTATTCGAACTAATTCTTTTAAGGGTATTCTGAACTCGGAAATCATAAATTAATATTAGCATTAATTTATTCAATGTGAATTTCTATTATAATTCTACAAGTCGATTAATCAAGACCCTCTTTGAGAAAGCATTCTGCTAAGGAAGTTAGCTGTGGTTTCTTCTATTCATAAAAATAAATTATGCAAAAAATTGTTGTTTTTATACAATTTAAATATTTTTTCATAATCTATGCTATAGGTATCTATAGGTTTAAGTAGCAATTTAAAACTTTAAAGTGGTTCTTTCATGAGAATCGACCTTAAAAAAAATTATACAATAATTTGTTTACATGTTACAATATCAAAAACGCTATAATATAAAAGAAGGGCACTTTAAGTAACCAAAAACAATTTTCATGAAAATTTCGATATTGAAAAATTAGATATCGCGTAAATTAGAGAATACGATACAATATGATCTGAATCTTTTTTATTTGTTGTTCGGTTTTTATTTTAAAGGTCTCATTTTGTTCCGTGAAAGAGTTCAGGGGGGCTTACCTATATAATAATTAAAAACATCGAAAAACCTGCAAAGTTTCAGCCTATAGTTTATATACTTGCATACGCACAAACTTACAAAAACACGTGTATGGACTTATAAACAATTGGCTGTAACCTTGCAGGTTTCTCGGTGTTTATCAATTTTTATATCGATAAGTCCCCCTATAATCTTTCAAGGGACAAAAACAAAATGAGACCATTAAAATCGGATAAAAAATAAGAAAGATTCGGATCATTTGTCAAATTATTCTCTAATTTACGCGATATCTAATTTTGCAATATCAAAATTATCATAAAATTTTTCTTTTGTTACTTAAAGTACTCTAGTTTTATACTACAATGTCTCTAATACTATAGCACATAAACGAATCATTGTATAAATGTTTATATTTAAGGACGATATTCATAAAAGAACTACCTTAAATCTATGTATCTCGACATTTAAAATAATAGACTTGTTGTTTTGACTTTTTAACACAGAATTAAATAGAAAAAAATACTTTTATACTGGAGCTTTTACTAAGGTAGCAGGAAGCTAACTGCGAATGAATTGTAGCGTTATTTTTTTATATTTATATGTATGTAAATTTATTCAAAAATCACTCTTGATAATGAAATTTGAAACTAGTATTTTCTGGACCAAACATAATCCGCCCGACATGTAAAAAAGGTGTTAACGGTCAATCTTTATTGCTTAATTAACTACTTCTTATTTGGACAGATTTAAAATTGATTTTGGTGTAATTGTTTACTAATAGTAGATTACATTTAATATTTCTTTGAAATATATTCTCTTACTGCTGAAGCTCTACAAGTAAAATAAAACTTTGTTAATATGATATATCTCAAAATCAGATTTTTGTCCAAATATCCTTATTCATAACAATGATTAAATTTGATGGAAACAAAAGAATTGATATAAATGAGAATTTTGAAGTTTAATTCATTGGCACTTATCTTGCTTAAATTAAAGAAATGGTTTCAATATAAATTTTTTTGTTTTAATAAATTATTTTAAAATGCTTTATGCTTTTTTTATTAATAACTTAAAAACGGTGTCTTTTATTAACGGGTTTTGAGTAAAAATCTTGTTCTTTTTTATATGTGCTTAAAATAAATATCTTTTAAATAATGATTAATGTCCGACTAAAATTTTAAATTTTATTGTTAGTGTCAATGGTGTCATACAGAAATAATTTACCTTATCGATTTCAGAAAATCGAAAATAGTAAAATTATTATCAAACAAACACGAGTCGATAAATCTTTACATTTCTTTTTAATTTCAAATCATCATTATAAAACGAAAAAGATGAGCCCCATTTGTTAAGAAATTTCCGTGCCATTCTCGAGATATAACCGATCAAATGTTTCTTCAAAAAATACGTAGCCTCACATATCTTGAAATATAACGGTCGCTATGATCTGGACAAAGAACTAGTCCAAGAGCCGATCTACTCCATTTATCGTGGTTGAAAAAATAATCGCCGTTTTTACAAAATTATTTCTTTCTTGACAAAAGAAAAAGGTCAAGACTCAAAAATTTTACTGAATATTCTATTGAATTTTATTGAATATTGAAAAAAATGACGTTTTCGTGTATAACAAAAGAAGGGAAGTAATTTTATGCTCTTCCTGATGCATTATCACTGAATCGATGATATTATTTATAAGGTATCAAAAACCCGAAAAAATAAAACTCAAAAATCGGAAAACCGCTAATAAAACAAAAACTATGCCCTGAAACATTCATTCTCACCGTGTACATTCAGAGTAAAGCTGATCTATAACCATACATACATACATACACACACATTCACACACACATGCACACACACACATGCACACACACACATGCACACACACATACGCATACACACACACACACATACATGCATGCACGCATGCACGCACACACACATACGCACGCACGCACGTACACACAAACTTCAACGTCAATACAGACATTTTCTTAAAATAGTGTATTTTGATTCTTAATGTCTCAAAATATGTTTCCATCTAAACATCTGTAAGAATAAAAGCGTAATATTAAAGTTATATTACTTACTATAAAGGGAATCAAATGAAACTATAATGCCAATTAATTTACGGATTTTAACAATGAATCTTTCATACCAATTAAAAGTTTGTAAATTACATATTGCAAAAATGCCAATCATCGTAGATTGAACGTTAAACCGTTTTAAAAAAGATTTTTCATCTAGAATTTTAATTAAATATAGCACAAAAAAGCATAAAGAAAAACAATTACCTGTAAAATTGTTCTTTCACAGATGAGAAATTAAAGAGAAAAAAATGCACGGCGCAAGTCAGTAAAGCGCGCACAGCAGTGTTTTTTGCCTTTAGAAAAATCTTCATCCTACCTTGCTCAGAAAGGCGAACGAAATTACACCTCCTTCGCTTTAATTAAAAACAGAGCTAATTTCCACGCCGCGAAAGGAGAACGACTGGACAAAAACCTAGATATAGAGCTTGGCTTGTTTTCTCTGCGTCAAATGCCATATTTTTCCGTGCCCGAGCGTTCGTTATTCTTTGCATCCAAGTCTCCCTAATTGACCCAGATTTTTCTTTAGCTTAATTTCATTAACGACGAGATAAAAAAACAACTATACTTCGATAACGATGATGGATGTTGATAATATAAGTAGTGATAGGCATATAATAGTGAAGAATTGTAATTCTTAGATTGATTAAAATAAAATCAAATACTTCTTTTTATAAATTGGGAAACACATTAAGGAGGGTCTTTCATTAGATATAGGGCGTAAAACAAAAAATCATACGAGAGTTTATAAAGGTTGTACGATATAAATAGTAAAACACACTTAAAAAGGGTCCATATCTAAATGAAAAATAAAATCCTCGGCATATTTCGATATATTTGAGGTTACGTGTTTTCTAAGAAATCTTTTTGATTAGTCATATCTCGAGAATGACACAGTCGCTTTTTACCAAATTGGGCTATTTTTTCGTTTTTTAATGAATATTCGAAATTAAAAATAAATTTAAAGATTCATCGACTCATTTTTTTAAAACCTTTTATTTATTTTACAATTTTCTGAAATAGATAAGGTAAATTACTTTTGTATGTTATACAGCTTTTTGACATAGCAAATGTCTCATAAGTAATTTTCATACTTTTATATTATTCTACCTAATCACATCCCGAAGTTGTCCAGAGTTATGCCTGTGGAATGGGGAAAATTTGTATCAAGATGAAATCCGGTTTGGGATGGTTGTTTTATTTGTATTGGTCAGGTAGCACCCACGCGGTCACCCATCCAAGTACTAGCCGCGCATAAAAATGCTTAACTTTACCGATTACCCAAGATACCACTATGCTATAGGGTAGTTCAGGGGTTTGAAATGTGGTAACCACCTATCGCAAAATTTAAAAATACCAAAGAAACTGATAAAAAAAAATTTTAAATGATTATGTTTATACTTTGAGAAATTAGTATAAATCAAGAGTATAAAAGTTACAATGCTATAATTAATTATTTTAGTTTATTTATTATATAGTTTTTATGAATTATAAAAATTAAGCGTGGTCACTAGTCTTTTAAGTTTGAACTTATTTTCGCTTTAAATGCACAAATTAATGTAATTTAAGGATGTATATCGATTACGCATTCATTACCGAATAAAAAAGTATACCTTTTTTGAGCTATTAATTAGAAAGATATATAACAATTTAATGTTAATTTATTAGAACAAATAATATTATATTGGAACAATTAATTTAGTTTGAGGAAGCTAAGTGCCAATGAATTGGCAGCGGATTTCTTTAGTTTAAAAGACTGAAAATTTAAAAACTTTCCTACCGTAACTGTGACACTGTGAATTTTGGGAGTCACTGACGAAAACAATGGGTAGCAATGGGTTAGGTTGGATAATTTTGTTCGTTAGGTGATTTTTTAACTTCCTTTTTATATACATAATATAATTAACGATAAAATTGGGTATTTAGGCTGTTTTTAGAAAAATTATACAATCATTAACATTTTTTTAAATCTTCATATTTAGACATCCTTTTATCCCCTCAAAAAATACAATGTAACTGATAGCCCAGTTGATATATATTAACTGTAATTTTAATACCTTAAGACGGTCGTAAGATGTAAAAACTTTTAGATTAACTGAAGTTTATTTTCTATAATTACATACTTCATTCATGAATACAAATTACATAATTTCTCTAGTACATATAAAGTTTACGAATACCTTTTCCCAAGGACAGTCAAACGCATAATCTTGATGAATCGATACTCATTTTCTTCTTACCAACAACCACCACAAGAACAATATTCGTCAACCTTCAAAACACTAAAACAAATACCGACTCAAATATTTGCCCAAACAACGATCTATCAGAACCGAAAGACGAAAAAAAAGCAAAACCTTAATACGATCGCTGGCTAAGTAGCGCCGTGTCACGCCATCTCGCAAAAACAAAGGCTAATCGCAAAAACCTATTACTCAGTCAGAGACAATCTTCCAGAATCAACACAGCGGCATCGTATCCCGCCTTTTTTCAGCAAAACCCCATCTACCCACACGTACACATACACACGCACTCATGCACATCACCACAATCCCCCATTGGTTAACGAGACAAAGTGTAGCAGCCCAAGTGCAGCTAGAGAAAGAGATAGAAAGAGAGAGAGAGAGAGAGAGAGAGAGAGAGAGTAAAAACCAAACAATTATTTACCTCAGAGAACGAGCGCAGGACAGAAAGAGAGAATGAATGAAAGAGGCGAATCCTCACGAGCGAGTCCTCGCTCGCAGAATGAGATCGTCCGGTCGCGATAAGACGACGCAAGCGACGAAATCAAAGGAGAGAAAGAGCTTCTTTCTTTCTCATTGTCAGCTCAGCGCGCTCGACAAAGACGAGATCAACGTCAAGCGTTGAAAGAAGACCGCTGCATTCACGCTCCGAGCCGAGCGAGATGATGGAACAAAGCGCGAGAAGAGCCTGCGTCCACACTCGACGATGATGTTGGCCGCTGCTTTTGTGGCGGCGCGAAATTGCCAATCAAATATTCAGCCCCCCGCCCCACGCACAGCGATAAAGAGGCAGACGCGTCGCCGAGCTTTTCAATGGCTATGTGTGCAAGCTGTACGTGCACGCGGGGAATGGAAAGGGAAAGTCCAGAAGAGCGCGAGGGTATGAAAAAGAGAGAGAGAGAGAGAGAAAGAGGGAGAGTAGGAGCTTGTTTACACGGAACCAACACCGGATGTTCCATTGTTAATGCCCTGAGGGATGTGCGAGCGGAGGGAAGGGAGGGGGTAAAGGGGTGAGTGAGGGCACTTTGCGCGACCCGTGCGAACTCGAATTTTAACCCTCTCTCCTAGCGTGTACTTCTCCGGTCTCGTTCGCAGCTCGAGCCTTGTATGCATCGTGCACTGCTACTCGCTTCGTACATGCGAGGTCTTTTTTATTCTTTGCTTGCGGGTTATGTGACCGAGAGGGTCTGTGAACAGTGTATACGGGTGCGTATGCTGGTATGTGTGTCTATGTATATGAATGCGTATGTGTGTACATTCAAGTTTGTATTTATGTATATGTGTGTAAATTTTAGTACGTATTTGTATATTTGTGTGCGCGTGTGTATTTTAGAGCGTTCTATTTGTGGATGCGTGTATGCGTATGCGTGTGTATGTATATGTATTTATGCGTGTGTATATCTGCGTATGTGCGTGTATGTTATGTGTGAGTGTGAGAATCTACGTAAGTGTGCATGTCCGTGTGTGTATGTATATGGGTGTATGTCTGTGTGTTTATGCGTGCGTATAGTGCACTGTACATACGCATAAACTGCATATACCTAGTAATTAGTGTAATGCTTCAACTAAAGCTTATAATACTAATAGGTTACTAAGTATCACTATAAACTTTAATTTTCTTTAACTTCAATGGCTGACAATTTCAGACCATCCATTCACCGATGAACGCTTCAATGAGTCGAAAGTATTTTCGAAATCGAAATAGAACAAAAGTTAAGTAAGAATTAAAGATCTCGAAAAGAGCTCTATGTACACACACACTCACACACAATGTACACGCACTCACGTACATACATGTTTTATATACGATGCGGGAATAAAGTCGAGTATTCCCTCGGATAATTACTGCCCGAGCGACGCGCGGACAGTAAACTTACTCTCAGGAATAATCTTCGACTTTACTCCCTTGTTACATAATGTACTATTATGATGTAAGGGCGAAATAAGAAGCAATTTTATCCCAATCAACCCCTAAGGAGGTGAGAAGAGGGTAAACGTGTTTTGCCTATATTTGAAGTTTTATGAGATATAGAGTTGATTATTGTTCACAACGGTTACCTACGCAAATACCTCTTACTCTGTTTCTGGATTTTACCCTAATCATCCCCTACGGGGGTGAAAAAGGGTAAAATGCATTTTCACAAAATCTTAAATATACTCGAAGCTTCATGAGTTATACATTTAATCTCAAAGGCTATTGCATTGATTTACACACACGCGCCATTATTAAATCATACAGTGTCTACAATTTATAGATGCATCTCTGAATTTTGAGTTCCATCGCAGTCTTAGACCGCATGAAGCCATGACGAAAGATCCTAGTCCATTTATATATATATTTAGCAGGTGTATAAACACTACCTTCAGAAAAAGAGGTGCATGCTTGTATACATAGAGTATGTGTGCGTGTATGTATATGTGTGTGTGAGAGAGACATAAAGAGAGAGAGAGAGAGAGAGAGAGAGATAGATAGAGAGAGAGAGAGGGGGAGAGAGAGAGGGAGGTGAGGTGGGATGCAAGTTTGGTTGGGATTATGCGGAGTCAATTAACGCAAGTTGACTGGCAATTCATCCACTTGACAGCTGATAAAGTTGCAGGAGTAACGAAATTACTCCGCAGGTTACCCACCTCGAGTCGACTGCGTCTCCATCATTTACGAGTTTCAATAATGCATTTCCCCGGGACACTCTGTGTTTCCAGTTTATATCCAAAGTTACGAATTATGAGCAATTATTCTTTCAATTTTTATTTCGTTTTTCCAAGTTTTGTTATTTTTTTTAACATTTTGGCATAAATATTATACAAATTTATAAATAATTACCATTGTCATTTTTTTTCGAATTTTACCTATTTCTTTTATATTTCTTTTATAATTTATTTATATATAATTTTGTAGAATAATTATGGTTGAAATTTTTTTATTTACTGTTTAACTTTCTTTACGATTTTCGTGCCATACCGGATTTTTGGGATATGACAGAACAATTCATCTGTAAATTATTAATTTTTTTATTTTCTACGTTTTAAAAACGATTTGTAATTCTACCTACTGAAAGAAAATGTGGACATTTCGTACAATTTTAAGATATTAAATTTTTTTTCTAATGTTTTTTCTGAAACGTTAAGAGGTTTTAGAGTATCATGTTACATGCATATAAGCTCCAAATAATTTTGTTATAACCAATTTTAATTTTAATGTTTTTAGGCTTATTTTCTTAAGTGCTTACCTACAAAGTTAACGAAAGAAAGTTATCAAGTAATTCATATGTTGGCAAAGATAGCTGATTATTTATAATTATAATCACGTAAAATTTTATAAATAATTTGTTTTCTTGTAGAAAAATTCTTTTATAATTTTTTTTCGTTAACGTAGTAGATAAAAGTTTAAAGTAAAAAAGTCAAAACATTAAAATTGGTTTAGAAATAACAAAATTTATTAAGATTCAACTGTTTTTCTTTTTTGATTGACAATATATACACTTTTGACATTACGATTTTGACTCTTCTTCAATACATTTCACTATTTATATCATAAGACCTATATAAATTTGTATACGATTTTTTATGTCCTATATGTAGCGAATAGCTTTGGTATATCACGACGCCTTTAAGCTTTATCGTTGCGCTTTATCTTGTAGATGTAAAGTATTATTATATATGATATTTAGTATTCTACACATCTAGTCAACTTTACTCATTATATTGCACGAAAAAATTCAAAGATAATGTTATATTAAAAATATTATTATTTTGTGATTTAAAAATGAATTAATAATGACGTAATTTATTTTAGCAATATTGAATCTGTATCTATCTATAATACAGCATACGAAAATTATAATTGTTATACTATTATAATGGTGGAATTTGTAAACTTGTATATGTTAAATAGTGGTCAAATTTTTAAATGCAATCAAAGAAAGAAAATAGTAATTCAATCTATTAGGTATAGATTTCATTTGATTTTATAGATAAAAATAGATTTTAGAATCAATGACACATCGCTAACCAAAGACACCCTGACATACGATATTTACGATAATATGTTTATTGAATAATATTCATTTTTCAGTTGTGAACGAATCAGTAAATGAAAATACTTAGACAGGAAAATAACCATGATGGGTACTATACAGGTTTTCCTTATTTTTATAATAATATTAATTAAATTCTCTTGGAGAGAACATAGCGCCAAAGCAGTTGGCAGCTTTTTTTTAATTGAGCTCTAAAAGTTTTTAGATTGCCCGAAACATGGGGTACCATCAGAATGATACCATATGTTTAGGGGGGCGCCTATATACTCTAGTAGGCTATTTCTTGAAATTCAGCTCTGAAAGTGTTTTGGCCCCCTATGTTAACATACATATGATACTACATGTTTAGATATACAAGAACACTCTAGTAAACTACTTTTTATTAACTGAGCTCTAAAAGTGTTTAGGTCTCCCTAAACATGGATAATCATCCCGATGGTACCCCAAGTTTAGGTGTGCCTGAACAATCTTGTAAGCTATTTTTTTAATTGAGCTCTATAAGTGCTTAGGCCTCCCTATTCATGGGAAAACCCGATGGTACTTTAAAGGGGTCAAATTCGATAATCAGTCAAAACACTCTAGTACGCTTAGTGGCCCGTTATAGATTTAATTTTTTGAAATATTTTATTAATAAATTAACGATGTTAATGTGATGTGTTAGATCAAGATTTTGAGGGTTTACAACGGTAAAATTAAAGTTATTATTAAGTATTTATTATAAAAAAAAATGCAGAATGTTTGCTTTAACTATAAGTAGTTTATCAACTCATATAAAAAATTATTATAGGGGCAAGATACCTCTTAAAGAAAATATTTTTCTGTATGTATCCATGGCGGAGATTGAGTTTGCAATTCACTACCAGGGTAAGAGCAATAGTGCCTGTATATGCAATTAAAAAACATGTATAAAATTATATGTTCGTTTCTATTACAATTTGAAACAATTAATTATATCATAGAAGTACAATCGCTATTTATTTAAAAAATTAAGTTGAAAATTTTTGATTAGTATTGTTCTGGAACAATTATTATTGGCGGCATAATTATGACTATATAATTTTTTATTTTATATAGCAGTTTATTTTATTCGGCTTTGGACCTGTGAAATGATTGGACAGTTTCCAAATTAGTGTAAAAAGATGTCGATTATTCATGAAAGTAGAACGTTTTTGGAGTAAGCTATACATCGCATTCAAGTCACGCGTTCAAATGTGGGTCGATAGTATTTTATGAGTAGGGCAAATAAGATTGCTAACCGCAACGGTAAATGTTTAATAAAGATAACCTGAAAGAAGAAGATGAAACTAGTATAAATGAATTATCTTTTAAAATAAGAATACTAAAAACAAATTATAAAGAAAATTATGATAATTCGTTTTTCTATCGTAGAAAAAAAAGTCCCGTCCATTTTCCAAATGTTGCATATTTAATTAAAACATCGAAATTTCGTAAGTGTGGTTAAAATGTAAATATTAATTACTACATATTTCGATTTGACACCGCTTAGTCTGGCGTAAATGATCACAGAGACGCTTCTGCGCGCTGTCAAAATTGACTGAAGCATATTTAAGTATCTACATACAGTTTTCAATAAAAGTTCAGTAATACATAAGTGGCGATATAATTCTTTGAGTTAAAAAATCTAGGGCATTAAACAGTGCAGAGTATATTGTTGATAATGTATTATTGTTGATATTGTACAATAATATAGTAAACTCAAACTGTATGAAGATTTTGCAAAAGAAAGCATCGACTGCAGAATCTGGAACGATTTTTAAAAATCTTGACACGCATTCGAACACTTTACTATATTTGAATGTGTACTTTGTTTGAGCAGTATTCTAAATGTAGAATAAAATAATATTCAATAATTATTTGTTTTTCTCTTTAAAACGGAGAATGATTCATTCAATCTTACATTTACTTTAACCCTCTAACACCTACAGTGCCCCTGGCAGCCACTTATTTTTTCGCGTTGAAATGAAAATCAAATCACTAAATCAAGGCCCTAAATCGGACGGATTTTCCTCGTTTGCTCAAAAGGAATACACTGCTTGCGGTGGAATAAAAAAAGAACTTAATTGTCTGTCGCAAAATTCAAAACAGCTATATCATAACAACAAAGCAATGCGTATCGGAAAATCAATGCGTATAGCTCTGCTGTTTTTTCCATAAAAGTAAAGGAATAACATATTTTTTGGTAATTCTTTCGATGGAATCTTGCGGATGGACATTCAAACTAGCACACTACCACGTTAGTTATTCAAATTTAACTAATTTAAGACTAGGAGGACTTTTAGTCGTCCGTTAAGACCACCTCTAAAAATCGTATTTAGAGCTTATTTTTACTTTTATAAACTATTTTAATCAAAGTTTACGATCTTGCTGTTAAAGTATGGGTATCGAGCTACCGTAAGTGGGAAGTACAATGTTTATGTATGCTTAATCAATCGCGATATTAGATCGAGATACGTTATAATAGCTCATAAATAAAAAGAAACATTACATCCGATATGCATGGAATTTTTTTTCATTTTTTTGCTCTAAAACGACTTCAAATTTCTGTTTTATATCTGCTACCATTTCAATTCTTCAAAGTATGTTTTTTCTTGTAAATAGATATATCAACCTCTTTCTTTTGGAGCTCTGAACGATATGTATACTCTTTTATAATCAAGTAAAACGTTTTTATGTACTAAAAATGGTGACCCATTATATCCCAACAAAAGTGGCCCGTTATGCCCCATTTGCAATAATTAACGTTTCATATCCTAACTTTTTATAATATTAATGAAATAAAAAGTTACGTAAAGCAAAATGAACCTTGAAACATATCCTGAAAAAAGGAGCATTTTCTGATTTTTTAAATCAATTATGAACATACATGGTTGGTGATTTGAGAAGTTTTTTCTTGTCTACTTTGCGCTCCTCCCACATTGTTGGTGATGTACTTGTGATCGCTGACATTAAAATCATTCATCACCTTCCAATCACGCACACTGCCGGCAATGTCATCTGATGCAAAAGTGATATCTGGTACCGATTCCTTTTATCCAGGTATTCTCAATGTTGTTGTAAATCATTTTGAACACTGAGGTTTAATCTCGATGCCATCTCCATATTTATCTTGCCTCTGGTGTTGACTTCCACGAAGCCCCACTCCAGTGCCTTGGAATTGAAATCCCCGGCTACCAGTATGTTTCCTCCTGTTTCTTGAAGCACATCTTTCAGCTCTTCTATCTTCCGAATAAAGTCTTTAATATTATCACTATGTGTAATGTAACAACTAACGTATGTTATCGTGCTGCTTCTGACCCACACAAAGCCTCTTCCAGATCCATGCTGCGTAACTGGTACTATTCTTGGATTTGCGATCCATATTGCTACGACCCCTAACTTATCAGCAAACCGTACTTGTCCATATGTGTTTACTGTGCCCTGCTCACTAATGATTAGGATGTCATGTTCACGAACTATCTGATCCAACAAGTTGCTCACCGTTGGGCTAAGATGGATGTTTCCTTGCAGAATGTTCGGCATTTTTTTCTTGTCTTAGCTTGGTCCAAAGCTCTCCGCTATGTTGTACATGGTGCTGATCCGGGACTATGATTTAGTTGGTCGCCATCTAGTTGCATATTGGCGCATGCGATGCATTTCGCCGTTGTCGCTGGGTAGTCGGTTGCCTTGTGTCCATTATCTCCGCACTTGTAGCAGTCTGAGGGCAGGCATGAGCTAGATGTCTGTAGCCTAGATACCTGTAACATCGTGACGCTACTTTGCATCTTTGCGTTCAGCATCGCAGCAGTCCAACTTGTCTCCATTTCTCTAGAAGAACATGCGCTTCTCGTGTATTCAAAATAACAAAGGCTATTCTTTTCTGACACTGATTTGGTCTTCACCGTGTCACTTGAAACTGTCCTGAATGTTACGGGAGAGCCATTTTCAGGGCATCTTTTACTTGCCATTCACTGTTTTCGATGTTCAAATCCATGATTTTCAGTCTTCGATTCTAAAGTTTTTAATTCTCCGATTTGCCCCATTTCTTCTTTTAACCTGTTGGTAATAGGGGCTCTGACTTGTCCATTGTCACTTAGTTTCACTAAGACTCCTCCATTTCTTGTAGTTCGCACTTTTTGGATGATTGTACTTTTGACTTTTAGCACCGGCATGCTGTTTATTCCCTTCAGGATATCTGTAAACGTCCGGCCATCTGAAGGTTTGATGAATACAGCATCTTGTGGTATCCGTACTTTGTGTTTCTTGGTCTTCTTCTGTGGTTGATTCTTTTCCTGCCTCTGTGGTTGCGGTCCATTTGTCGTCTTCGTCTTATTCTTCGCCTTTCTTGATCCTACAGTTACAAATTTTCTATACTGTCTTCTGTTATTTTCTGTACGTATCTGTATATTTTCGTCATGGACTTCTGTGTCGTTGTTTCTGTTGTTTCCCTGTCCTTGGGTTAGAGTTCCGCTGGAATGAGCCTTAAATTATAGGAGTATGTCCTCTAGTTCCTTCCTCAATTGCTGGCATTCTGCCCTGAAGTTTGCGATAACCGCAACTGCTGTAAATATTGCTGGCACGCTATTCTTAATGTCGAATGCTGTCCTTGGAACTCTATCTATTGTTTGTTTTATTGTTAAAGTCAGATCATTAATCGCATTAATACTTTATCTTTTTTTCTTTCCGTCCCTATAAGTTCTCGTTGTATGTCAAATAATGTTCTCTTCGATCTCACTCATATTCTTGTATCTTCCTGATTCTCTTGCTGTTGAATTTGGGTTTGGCTAGTGGCCATCCTTTATGTTGTTTACCAGCGCATCGTGCGAAAGGGGGCGGGCCGGAATAGCCGGCGGCGGGTTCACCCTTGGATCTGTCCATGCTCTTCTTAACGTGTGCAATCCTACCCCAGATCCCCGGAGCCCGACCTCCGTTTTCCAATCTCGGTATACTTGGACGGACTGGGTTCGCCCGTGGCAACACGGTCTCCGATTCCGTGTCCAGTACGCACTTTCTGATCAGGGTCCGAAGCGGCTGGCCTCTGAGCTCCTGTTTCGACTACACTTTGACAGAGCATGGTCACATAAACCAATCGCCAGTTCCGGTGGGTTCAATCGGGTGGTTGCAGGTACTCCCAGTCCGTCTGAAACAAGAACACAATCTTGTATGCTGTGCGAAGTATGTAGTGTCGTGTAATTTATGCATTCTGTGTGCGGGTTTGTTTTGGTATAAATGAGTACGAAGTGTAGATGTCAGTGTAAGTGCGTCTAAGGGTTACCGGTAAAGGCTCCGGTAAGGCCAGCTCAAGGTCATGAGGGATAGATAAGCCAAAAGGAAGTCTCTTCACCCCGACAATCATCCCTTAAGAAGATTGGCGTAGTGGAGAGTAGATGCCCTTTGCGGAAATGATATTATTATAATATTATTAAATAATATTATACGTATGATGTATGAGGAGCTTCTACGCGCGGGCTAAGACAGGATCTTCTTCGCCGCGGCGAGTTAAGAGCTTCTTCGCGCGAGCTGAGATAGGATGTTCTTCGCCGCAGTGAGTTAATAGGTTCTTCGCTCATGCCACGATAAGAGCTTCTTCACGTGCAGTCCGAGATAGGAGGTTATGCCGCTCAGGCGTCGATACGTGAACATACCTGTATCTACGTTTAAAATTATTTTTGATATCTGCGTTCAAAGTATATGTTCTTACAGCCGTGTAAACTTACAATTATGTAAAAAAAAAAATTTTATCAGAAAATGGTGCGTGTAAAAAGAGGTTAATGAAGATTGGATATTATTTTATTCTTAAAACACTGTTCTTTATTATTAATTACGCAAGTCTAAATACCTATAGCGTTCATTCCATCAAGGTAATAATTACCTTAACAGCCCCAAAACTTTTTGCTCGTCTAGCCACTTAAATCTTAAAGCAATCACTCGGAATCAAGTTATTTAACCGTCAACTCACTGCACAGCAATTCAATCATGCTGCAGTTACGTATAGCGAAATCGCCACGAAAATTTTCGCGCCTCTCTCGCTCTCTGCGCTGGTTAAAATTGCACTGCAGGGCACAGAAACGGAGAGAGAAAGAGAGAGAGAGAGAGAGATAGAGAGAGAGAAAGAGAGAGAGAGAGAGAGAAAGAGAGAGAGTGGAAAAGTCGAGAGGCAGCGGACGTTCACGGTAAAAGTCGTTAAAAATGCAAAGTTAGTGAGCATAATTAAAGACTCTCGAGCCATAGTCTATAGTGCGATTAACTTCTTTAGTGCGCGGTAATGAGGAGAATAAGCGCCGGCAAGGAGGAGATGGAGGACGACGACGACCGACCGACCGGGCTTTCGTGATTTCTTCTTCCTCTTTTTTCCTTCCGTCGCCGCTGCCGCCACTGTGGATCTCTCGAGCTTTTCATCGCGCTCTCTTCGTCCTTTCGACTATTTTACTCTATTGCTTCTTACGCTCGTCTTTGTTTTGTCTTTCCGGTTTTATTTACTTCTATTTAATCAGAGGTTTGTTGTAGAATTTCGAATCCACTAATAAAAATGTAATACTAAACTGTGTATGAATAGATAAATAAATAATAAAAATGTATGTGATTCATTAAATATCCGAAACATATCAATAAGCATGAATTTAAACTGTTAACATGAAATGCTTTTGATTTGACTAATCAAAAAAATCGTTACTTAATCTGCAGGTGCAGCTGAAAATTCAATTACGATTTTATTAGGTCAACCAATTTTTATGTTCCATAATCATTTTTGCATGAATAGATAATCTTCGTATTGAACATTTATAGTCAATACTAATATTTCATAAGTAAAGTAAACGTTATAATATATTGCTTTCGCCTAAAGGAAGCTTCGTAATAGTGATAAAAGAATTTGTAAAAAATATGTTAGAAACATGTATTGGGCCATTCGGACTGAAAATACATTATTTTTAGAAAGTGTACGTCTGGATTTGTGTGAGTGGATGTGTGTGATGTGTGTGTATGTATATGTGTGCGCGCGCGCGTATATGTGTTTGTATGTGCTTACGTATGTCTATGTGTGTATGTGCTTACGTATGTCTGTCTGTGTGTGTCTGTGTGTATGTGCGTCCGTGCGTGCACGTGTGTGTGTGTGTATGTGTGTGGGTGTGTGTGTCTGTGTGTGTGGGTGTGTATGTGTGTGTGTGTGTGAGTATATGTGTATGTTTGTGTGTGTGTATGAATGTATCCCTCTATATCTCAGGAACGGTACCACCATTTGCAATTTTTTAGGGCTCATTCTATTGTTTTTGATGCACGAAGGCGACTGACAAATAATATTTTTGATTGGTCGAGACGCTTTTGATTCTTTAGCAATTTTCGATTCTTGAACTTTAGTTTGTCAGGTTTATTTATAGTTTAAAATTAATTAATTACCTATCTTTTGCGACTACAAATATTTTCTATTCTGATTCCCTTCTTTTGTTATACACAAAAACGTAATTTTTGTAAACGGCTATATCTCGGAAACATATCATGAAAATTAATTGGAAAAATGTTTGTTTATTAATAACACTGACAGGAACATACTCTAAAATTTTTAAACATTAATACTTTCCTGCATCTCAGAAAAAATCTATTTGTAAAAAATGGATTTTCTATGTCGTAAGATAAAAGGAGGAAAACTACAGCAATCGATTTGAACATTTTCAAAAAGGTAGCTTTTTACTATCTCTTCACTAAGTTTTTTTTCCCAGCTCATGAGGTCTTTTAAATTTAAAAATATTTTACATTAGTTGATTGGATTGGAGAAAGCTACGTGCCAATGAATTGGCAGCGATTTTGTTGATGTTACATAAAATATTTAGATAAATATTTAGATAAATATTTATCTAAATAGCCTAATTGTTATTTATTCATTTGTCATTGGCCGATGAGCATATGAAACAATAAAATGTTCTCGTAGTACCTCAAGTTAGTATCTTTTAAATTAAAACCTCAACGAAATAGAAACATGGAGCTAGGGAAACTTTTTTTTAGAATTACTAAAATTCAAGTACACCTTATGTCTGACTAAACTTGGTATCTTCTACTTAATATGTGGTAGCACAATTATTTTTATTTTTTTTACACAATATTTGGTAATTATAATAAATAATTTTTTTGTACTTTATATTTTCTTATAATTATGATTTGGCATTTTTAATTTTGCAAGTAATAAAAAATTCGATATTGTGCCACTTTACAATTTTCTCAACTTTAATCTCCAATTTTTCAAGATATGTTTTTTAGAGAATTTGAAAAACATTATGATAAAAAGTATTGTTCTGTACTCTATTATAACTAGATGTATAAATTATACTATATATTCGTTAGTTAATTGTACATTTTTGTTAGAAATTAATATTCACTTTTTTACAAGTGAAAATTAATTTAATTTTGTTTGTAATAAATAACCGAAGAATAATGTTTAATAGCCGTTATTTTGATACTACTATATATTTTTTGCATTGCTCTTATTAACATATTAATAGTTTCTGTACTTACAAAATAATATTTGATAACTGAAGATAAATAATCGCAGTTCACGCATATGAAGGATAACACACGCATCTGAAGGATAAATGACATGTAACGTTTTGGTCTTAGGTAGCATTACACTTCCCAGTAAACATTCTCCCATGGTTTCCTTCAAACAAGCTCCAACGCTCAAAAGACCGCTCACTCCGGAATTCTCATCACAGCACCACTCCAAAAAACGTACAAACGTCGAGAAAAAACCGCGGAAACTCGAAGCCATACGATCCTTTACGACGCGCTGCCTTCCATTTCTCCATCCCGTTTGTTTTAGCTTGATTCCCTCTGTTCTCGAGCTGCGCCCCCCCTCTCACTCTCTCTCTCTCTCTCTCTCTCTCTCTCTTTTCCCGTAACCCCGTTTTTTCCCTCCTTCAACCCAGAAAGAGAGACCCTCCTTTTTTCCCTACCCGCCGTCCCGACTCGCCATACAGTCGGCGCCGCGCTGTACTATCTCGAGTGTAATTGCGCGGCTTCGGGAAAATACGCGGGCGGAAAGAAGAAGCGAGAGGGAGGAAACCCGGCGACTTAATTTTATAAGTATTCAGGAAGGTCGGATGGCGGATGTAAGTCGGTTAAAAAGAGGGAGAGAGCTAGTGCGGCGAGCAGCGGCAGCAGCAGCCAGTATTGCATTAAAATTTACATAATAGCCGAGAGAGCGCGCGGGTAACCTTCGCTCGGCGCGAGTTACTTTAGCCAGTTTCTGCTAACGCGAGAGCTTTTGCTCTCGCTCGCTGCTGTAAGTATACGAGTGAGCGAGACAGAGAAAGAGAGAGAGAGCGAGCGGAAGAGAGGAGAGAACGAGGTTAAGAGGGCAAACATGCATACACACACTCACATACATACACGTATACGATCCAGCGAAAATTCTGCTAAATAGCGATAAAGCAGACCAATTTTTAGTGGTCTCTCGCTACTTCTCTTTCTCTACTTGTGCGGCTGTACTCTTTGGCCCCGGCGCAAGCGAGACGCGGCCAGCGTGCGGTTATTAATTTTAATGACGCATGGATTTCGCCGCGAGCGCGAGAGATGACGACAGCGTGGCGCCATAACGGTTAAAAGGGCGCTTCCGCGTAATTAATTCCTTTTTATTTATTGAGCGAGCGAGCGCGCGAATTATTCCGCGCGAGCCAGCGCGCGATTATGGTTATACCGCGAGTTAAGGAGCACTCGTACGCGCCGAGTCGTAAGTGCAGCGCGCCGTCCCTCGCGCAATGAAACTTCATAAACTTTTAAGCGCTTTAGCGAGCGCGCACCGCGATTTTGTTTTTGTAAAATTAGAAGTGTGATATTCTTTTATTATTGTTTGTTACAAGCTTTTTATGTTCTGTAATAGGTCTTGAAGTAATTATGTCCGAAAATAGCCAAATTAATGCTATAACGATTTTGAAATGTAAATAAGTCTGCGTAATGTAAGTATAATAATAATTATATTATTATTATTAATATTATAGTATAATATCTGTGTCCAAAATTTTAAATTCGTTCCTTTTCCGCTTATAATTCAAATCTTTATTATAGTTTTTAGCGTTTAAAAATATACGAATGTTAAAAATTATACTAAAACTTTGAATCATTAGAAGAATAGGAAAGGTAATAAATTTTTTATAAATTTAATTTTTTAACTATTAACAATTAATGCAAAATTTTGATTTAACAATTTTTAATTAATTCAAGGACAAGATACCTTTAAACCCTAAAGAATTTTTTTTTATGAATCCATAAAACTTTTCATATTGAAAAGTTAACTTTCTGAAAATTGTTGACAATGGTGAGTATATACCTACCTTACTATGGCCACCTAAGCATTGAGCATTTATCATAGTTGATTTATTCAAAAAATTCATTCGAACCAATTCTTCAATTGGATATCAAAATATAGCATAATAACTAAATATATCATTTTGGGCGAGTTGTGAATTTTCCTTAGAAACAAATTATATTTAATTATTTTTCTAAATATTTTTTGAAGGAACAATAAATTAAAAGAAAATTATCAACAAATGTCAATAAAAACGTAATAAAATTATTAAAAATATTTTTTTTCCGACAAAAATAGATGAGGTTTTTCATTGTGATTATAAATTATTCTTCGAAAGCAATTTTAAGTAGATTGACGAATTTATCATATGCGGGAAGCAAAAAAAATCATCTATTATATTATATATATGTATATATATATATATATATATATATATATATATATATATATATATATATATATATATACATATATATAATATAATATATATATATATATATATATATATATATATACGTTTATATCTGATGTACTTTCTCACATATTTAATAACTGTATTGAACAATCAATTTTGCCAGATGCATTAAAAATAGCTGAAGTTATACCAATACATAAATCGGGTAATAAGCTAGATGCTTTTAATTATAGGCCTATATCAATTATATCTAATATTGCAAACATTTTTGAAAAGATTATATATAATAGAATTTATGAATTTATCTCAAAAAGTAAAATACTGGCATCAAAACAATTCTGCTTCATAAAAAACAAAGGCACAAAAGATGCGTTAAGTTATATTGCCAACAAAATATATGAAACTGTAGACAGAAGCAAACCTATAGATAAAGCATACAATCTTATAAAAAGTTATTTGTCTAATAGGTTTCAAAGAGTTAAAATAGATCAAACAGTATATGATCAAGTAAAAATCAATTCAGGAGTCACACAAGGGACAATCTTAGGGTCGTTATTATTCTTATTATATGTTAATGATCTATTAATAGGGAAGCTTGATAATTCTGTATTATCATATGCTGATGATACCGCCATTGTATCAACAGATAATTCATGGAAAGAGGTTGAAATAAGAATGAATAAATACTAGTTGTAGCTGATTGGCTAGCTCTTAATAAACTATCCCTAAACATTAAAAAGACTGTGTATATTACATTAGGCAACTACTGTGATAGTGTACATGCTAATATAAATATAATAATAAAAGATGTTAAAATCAATAAAGTAGAGTATTGTAAATATTTAGGTTTAATATTTGATTTTAATATGAAATAGGATAGACGGATGGATGGATGGATGGATGGATGGATGGATGGATGGATGGACGGACGGACGGACGGACGGACGGACGGACGGACGGACAGACAGACAGACAGACAGATAGACAGACAGACAGATAGATAAATAAATAAATAAATAAATAAATAAATAAATAAATAAATAAATAAATAAATAAATATGAAATAATAAATATATTTAAGAATAGTAATTCATCACTTCTTATTAAAAAATTGTAAACAAAATTTATAATATTAATGATTTACAAACATTGTCATAAATAAGTAGATGTGTCCTTTATTGCTCATCACGTTTTTGCACTATTATATTTCTATATATATATATGTTGATATACCTATAACGTTACTCAAAGTTTTATCATTTTATCAAAAATTCTTTATTTCATAACGTTCACGCATATCGATTTCCTCCAAAAGCATGATCGTAATTAAAAACAAAATCCCACGTAAAATACTTTCACCGCCTCGCCTGTTTTAAAATTCCGTGCGCGTTATAGCTGCTGACGACTGAGCAGCTTTTCGGAAAAACTGGGCCATCTACAGTCGTTGAGGGTACCGTCAAAATTTTTTCGCGTGCACCGGTCACCCAGTTCGACGCTAATTGGGAAAATGGCACAGCGGCGATAAGGCGTGCTTGCCAACTACGAGCCCCCTTCTCGTCAATAATTGAAGGGACTCGGATGAGAGACTACGGCGAATCGCCTAACCTCTCGCCTGCACCCGCATTATTCATTCCCAGCGCAGTGCGGAGTATATATATATATATATATATATATATATATATATATATACGTATTTGTTATTGCACACCTCGACAACGACGGTGTCTCGTGAAATATTAATTCGATTTGTAGTTTTATTTTGCGGCTTGGTCGGATGCGACGTGGTTTGCGTTTTCGGATTTAACCCGGTCGATATTTGAGTATTGCATATATATACATCTTAATCTATATACCTATCTATCTATCTATCTATATATATATACTGGGGGGTTCCCCCTGCACGCTTCGCTCACCAACTCCCATGTAAATATTGAAAGTTGTAAATATCTGCGGTGAGTCGGACAAACGACTTAAGTCCAGTTTAAAAAATTTCTAGATAATGAGGTTTCTGACCATATTATTAATTTAAGTCAGATATACCCTGTATATATATATATATATATATATATATATATATATATATATATATATATATATATATATATATATATATATATATATATATACAGGGTATACATACAGGGTATCGCTCCGCTCGCCAGCCCCTATATTTTCATGTCGATTTCCGACTTTTCAATAATTTTTTTTAATTATTTAATTCACATCATATATTTTATCTTTATCTCGATCTTTATCTGTAACTCGAGTTACCATATGATGGATATTTTTATTTCTCGCATGAAAGCTAAGCTTCTGGGATCTAAGACTTATAGATTTAAATTATTGTATGAAAAATTATAAGTTAAAAGTAGATAACTATTAATATTTCATTTCCAATTGCATTTTAGAAACAAAATCTATTCTTAGCAAAAACTATAATTTTATATAATTTCATCATGTCATGAAATTACATAGAATTATTAATGATTTTTTTTAATAATAATATAAAAAAAAACAAAAAAAAATCAGCGGGCCTAAAGAACATTGTATGAATATAATATAATGTGCTTCGGACAGTACTCATGGGTGGTGTTGAAAACTGTTACTACTAATTTGTTTACAATTTGAAACTAACTTAGTAAGTATAGTAACCTCAAACCAACATTACATAATCACATATCAACGTAATCTTGCATAACGTAGATGTGGAGGGGATGTGGAGGGGCCGTGGAGGGGAAGTGAAAGGGCTGTGGAGTGGCTATAGAGGGGAAGTGGAGGGGCTGAGGGGATGCTGAGGGGGTTGAGGGGGTTGAGGGGTATGTGGAGGGGATAGAGGGGCAAGTGGGTACACAAATAACGTAATTTTTTAAACAATTTAACGTTATTTTGTGGAGGGAAAATGGAGGGTATGTGGAGGCGACTGTAGAGGGGCATGTGGAGGGGGTGGAGAGGGATGCAGGGTATATGAAGGTCTTAAAATAACGTAATTTTTTTTAACGATTTAAGGTTATTTTGTGGAGGGGATTTGGATGGGGGAGGGGTGGAGTTAATCAATAACGCTTACAAAATTTATGTTTTTAGTCTTAAGAGGGATCCGTACCGTTTTTCTTAAAATTGCCGGTTAATTATAAATTTTTTTCAAATTTTTCCAAATGTTTATATATAACCAAAGAAAAAGATTTTTGAAAATTTTTTGCCTATTTTACTGCATATACATATATTGATTTACAACGAAAAGTTAATAATTTTTGTAGTCAAAATTACGTAATTTGATAACGCTTTTAGTGGATACAGAATCCTATGTACATTCTAGAAAAAATCATACCTACTTTTTATGCCAATTTGAGAATATTTGTACACTTTTATCAAAATTAAATATACAAGTGAAAGTACCCTTATTAAAGAATCAGATCATTTTATTTAAGGGGACCTGACGGTCAAATATTTTCTAATAATTAATTATTATCTTGCATATTATCATTCTACAACATCTCAACAATGACTAGAAAAATTTTTAGAACAAAATTCCTTACGGTATAAATTATATAGCAATGTAAGCAATCCAAGCTCTAAGCGCATTGCGGGGAGAAACAAACTTTAAATGCGTTTATCTCAAAATACTTTTTCGCGCACTAGCACCATTGTAACTAATGTAATTCTTAATCGATTGTAAAAATTCCAACGGGATTCTATTCGTAATTACATTCGCTTCCTCGTCATAGGTTTTTATGCATTTTTGACTACTCTATTTTTTTACAAACGTTTTTGTGCGAAAAACGCCCGTAAAAAATCGGCCTTTTAGTCACTTTTTATTAGTCGTACGCACGCACACGCACACAAACATACACACTTACACACATACACACACATATACACACACATTCATATGGACATTTTTTAAAAATAGTGTACTAGATTACAAATGTTCCAAAACATGTTTTTTCGAATTTATTTATTTTTACTTTCACAAAGCTTCTTCTTTGAGGAAGCAAAAGCAGAAATAGCTAATTTTGTTAAAAAGCACATTGACCTTAATGAATAGTCGTACTTTAAAATGTTATTTTTAAATTGAAATTTAGATGAAAATCAATAATACAATGTTTTTCTCTATCAAGCAATGTTTGAAGAGTCGAAAATCATTTTAAAAATATACGATTTATATATAACTATATTTAATTATATAGAAGGTGACTATTAGCATTTCGCGCCAGCGCATTATTCATTCCTACCGTGGTGCAGCGTATAATGTATTTGCTATTGCACATGTCGGCAACGGCAGCGTCTCGTGAAATATTAATCGAAACTGTTGTTTTATTTTACGGTTGGGTTGTATAGGACGTGGTTTGCGTTTTCGGGTTTGATCCACGCGTTAGCTGAGGGAATTTTGTTTGAGCATTGGTAAATGATTTTATTTGTGGAGTTATTAAATTGTGTATTATACAAATGAAAAATCTTAGGATTATATCGTGTTTTTAATGTACGTTTATCATGTATATTGCTCCTCCAGAATAAGACTATGATAACTCAAAATAATATACTCTTGTAAAACCAAGCAAGAAAAGTACATTTTTTATGAAATAAAATGTTTTAACTAGAATTTTATTATTGTCAGAGAGTGTAAAGCATTTTCAACAATTTTGGAAATGTATCAATTGCTTTTATTTTCGTAAAGTCTTATTCTGAGGGTGCGATATAATATTGATGTAGTTCATTTAATTTATAATTGAATGTTTGATTATCGATTTACAATAAAGTCTGGAATAAATGCGTTAAAACGAAGGAACGAGATCTAAATTCATATTTTCATATCCATTACAATTTAAATCAACTGAATATGTCCTCATGAAAGTACTTTTATTATTTTGGAATTCAATGTACAATAGTAATAACGAAATGACGTGATGGAGCTTTTTCTCGTAAAAAAACTGTTACTGAAGAACAGATTAATTGCTCGAAAATTAAAATTCAATGTGAACTAGTCAGAAAATATTGCTTTTTTTTTAATTGCAATTTCGAAGTTTGTTAATGCAATATCCTTTTTATTGGGAGTATCAAAAAATACATTCAACTCCATGCATGCACTTTTATATAGCTAGCTTACAAGAAATTTTGGTTATTGCGAACAAAATCAGTTCATTAGAGTTCGTTATAACAGCGTATCAATATATTTTCATTTCATTATATCGCTAATATGTGGAATTGAAATTTAAACTTTTTACATACCTTTACAGCTATTCAAAATAATTTTTTTTCTCTCTGAATAAAAAGGATATTATAGTAACAAATTTCGAAATTGCAATTTAAAAAGAAGCAATATCTTCTGATAAGTCGATACTGAATTTTAATTTTATATATAATACATACAATGTCAATAAATTGTTATGTATAGCCGTAAATAAATGAATTTGTGGTTTACGTATAACGATGTGGGGTGGTCGATGCGGTGCTAAAGTTTTAATCCCCTTTAGCCCGAATTTTCCCGGACCATTTGAAGAAACTGTCTTTCCGGATTTTTCGATGGTGGAGACAGGGAATGCAGCTCGTTACCTGGGTAAGGGCAGTAATGCTAGTATCTGTTATGAAAGAAAAGAAAAAACAACATATAATCATATATAATACCATCCAATCTTAATAAACCGCAAAATATTTATGTGCACGATGTATTAAGTCCATATTTGCGATTTGAAAATGTATTCGACCGTGATATTGAGTATCCGAAAAAAAATCCGGTGGATACGTTCGTTGAATTTTGATTATCCGAAAAAGTATGCGATGGATACTTTCGTCGGATACCGATTACCCGTAAAAAGTATTTGATGGACTCTTTCGTCGGTTACTTTTTTTAATCGTAAATATGGACCTAATATATTGTGCACAATGTTTAGAAATTAATATTTCGTTGTTTTCTCTTAAAATAAAAAAAAATAAAATAATCCGCAAATATTTTGTCAAAATTAAAGGACGTTAACACGGTATACCGTGATTAGATATATCTAATTAACGTAATTTAGCTTCGCATGCCAACTGAGAAATTCACGACCCAGTGTACGACGCAAAAAGACGAGAAGAGCCTGCAGGTGTCATTCAGAGCAACGGAATTCCACTCACCTCGTCTCGCGAACAATTTCGTCCTTTGATGCCTTTGGAATACGAGGTTTCTCTGCGCCTGGCGGCAATGCGTTCATTAGCGGCGCGCGCAGTCGCTCCGCACCGATTGCTCCAGAAATTATGACACTCGCTTCGAGGCGCGATAGTGTATAGGTGCAGGTATAAGGGTTACTTTCGGATCGAGGGTGAGCGGCAATTAGCGTTGTTTGATTCGCATGGAGCGAATACATTGTCAGGCGAAAAGTGCGGGAGATTGGTTTTCTCGCGCGTTTGATGTATCGAATCGTGGCATGCGTTTGTGAGATGAGTCAAAGGAATGGAGTGTGGTAAATTTGCGATGATACATGGCGATAAAATATATTAAATTAGTGGCTCGTTTAAAACTTCATATGTTTTTAAAATGCTGCTAAGGTAATTCATAGACAGTTTTGATACTTTACAAATGATAAATATTGGATTGATTAATAAATCCGCTGCTAGCTGCATTAGCAAAACCTTTCTCAAAAAGAGGTTCTAAATTATCTTGTTCAACTACGCAAAAACTACTGTACCATTAGAATCCTTACTATCATTACTAATATACCTATAAATGTGATAATTTATTTGATTAATTGCTTGTCTATCCGTTACTCTATTATGCAAAGAACTACTGCACCGATCTTAATAAAACGTATAAAAAAATGTAAATTACTTCATGTGATAACCAAATTCTTTCGATTTTTCGGTCGTTTGTTTGTTATACAAAATAGTATATTATGCACCTAGGGACTAAAGTGAGCTATTAAATGCCTGCGTGTGGTTTGGCATCCGAGCGGATCGAGGGCGTCACACACGCTGGCAATCGATCCCTCACTTTATTCACGCGTGCAATATACGTCTTTACAATATATTACTTTTTCAGGGAAATTTATAATTAATTCCTACGCTCGTTCTTATGACTATGAATTAAAATGTATTTCTAACACGCGCTTAAACTATACTTTATGTGCTAAACTTTGCAACTTTGACATTGAATATTTCCATTTTGGTACCGACACGGTTATTGCAGTTTTGCAGGAGCATAGATAATACTTATAATAATACTCTGTAAAAATTTACAGCAAATATATAATAAATCAATTAGCCGACGAACCTCCTTAGCCAACCACGTCTTAAAGAATAGGGTTGTTTCATGATTATTTTTTACATCATATCCTGATAGATTACAGCATACTTCCTTTATAACATTCTCGAAATTTTGCAATACAAACAAAATTAAAGAAGATACTGTCTTTCGAAAATCTTTGTACCGTCACGGTTTATACGCGGACCCTTTGAAATTGCATAAATCGTGACATCATAAAGAAACTTTCAATAGCTGTAGCTCTTGTAAATCTTGTTCATTTTGCAAAATTCAAACAGATTTGTGAATGCACGCACGTATGGACATATGTACAAACATACATACATACAGAGAGGCATTTTTAAAAACCTATGTTTCTAACTCGGGAACTTTGAAAACATCGAAATCGTGGAAATCTGGGATTTTAAAAATCTCTTCGCTACAAAGCTTTCTGTTTGGGATATCAAAAACTGTCAGTATTTATTAAAATACATTTCAAAATACAATATTACATATCAAAATACACTCATCCTATTTATAGCCAATTTTATATTTGTATTGTTTATACGCTGCTTGATAACAAAATGTTATTTTAATTAAATAACGACAGTTATGTCCATTGGTTTGTATTCCCTTTTGTTAATTAATTGTTTATTCACAAAAAATATTATGTTACCTTTTCATCCTCCTATAGAACTCTGATAAAAAAGTTTCTAGTAATAAAGAATATTTTTGATTGATTTCATAATGGCTCATATAGAAATAAAAATTTTAAAGCAATTATTAATAACAACTTATAATATAAAATTACGTTCAATTAAACCAAGAAATCTCATATTTCAAAAGTTTACATATTATTTGAATGTTTTTATTTTATTTATGTACATAGTATATTCATTTGGAACTAAAATGAAAAACTGAATCATTTTTTAAATAAATACTTATATTTTTGCATTAAAGTCTTCGTCGCTCTGTCGACAAATGGTAGGATTTGTAAATACACGCAATTTGCACGAAAGACATCAAGCGCTTAGCATTAAGTGTGCGGGAGAAAAATACGCTCGCGGCGCCCGCCAGTACTTCCAAATTTTTCATGCATACGCTATACATGAGAAACACATACACTTCCCCGAGGCAAAATCCTTTTAACGAAATTCCCATAAATTAAGTTTAGCCGTGACGCGATAGAAAAGTAAGCGCACGCGCATATATAGCCGAAAACAAGGTCCTAAGGCCACGCGAGAAACTCTGAACGAGACTTTATTCCAAGGCGCTCGCGGAAGATCGCGCGACTCTGTGCCCCCTTTATAACGTGAAAAAATGCGTCCTATTCATCTTTCTCCCCCTTATTTTTATCTTGGTTCTCTCGGTCTCGCTCTCTCTGACTCTCACCCTTGGTTTATAAGTATAAAAAAGGTTTAATAAACGTTATGTATTCGAGTTTAAAATGCATTTCAGAAGCAGCGTGAATTAATGTGCATTGGATTTATGTTTCTACATAGGTGCTTGCCCACTTCTGTTATTATCTGCATTATAAACTTCCATTTATAAAGGTTTACCAACGCTATTCCAAAAAGAATTTGTATTACGTAGCTTGAATATAACTTTTAAAAAGTATAATACGACTGAGAATATTTAATATAAAAATGTTATAAAAGAGAAAATATTTTTTTTTGCACTACGATGCATCATACGTAGGTATAAAGGGAAACATAATAATAATTCTTATTAATTTATTTATTTATCCATTCAATTTATATTCGATAATATTTTTAGGTAGAATTATTTTAATTACAGTGAGATTCATTATTCTTGATTTATTCCATTTGTTACTAATTGGTTACTATTGATACATTTATTTATCGGTATATTATTATTTATTACTACTTGTGTTAATAGCTTTCGTTTTTATGTAATATCATAACAGTATTTATAATTCTCGTTTTCTTTAAATGTATCCCAAGATGCTCATAAAAATGTCGGACGCAATAATTTAGAAGAAATATTGTTTAACAAATAAAGTGGACTTTTACAATTGATGCGTAGTTGCGATAGTTCCGGTCTGTTTTATACGACGATATTTCTCGTAGCTGCCGTAGTGGAGAAACTTTGTGTGCGAATGGGAGGGGGTCGGTTGGCCCGCCATTGTACTAAGAAAGTTTTCCGCGAATTCGTACAGTTTGACTTTCTTGTCTGGCCGAAAGATTCGCGGTTTTGCATCGGAGCCAACGTTATTTTTTGCAAAAAATATCCGACGAACTCTCACCAGATGCACTACCCCCGCTTCAAAAGAAAATTCAAATACTTTTGCACAATATATGTCGTGAAAAATTAATAATATTTTCAACTTTGTGCTACTTTTACTTTTTCATTATTTAAGGGTACAGGATACAGGTTTTTGGTCAAAATCCGATTTTATTTTTATATTTTTATACTAATTCTTACCTTTTTTTCTTAATAATGAAAGAAGTTTTAAAAGAAAACCGCACTTCTTTAAGCTATTTTAATTTATTTTAATATTTTCGTTTTTATCTAAAATTCAATGTTTTTCAACATTTGCCTAACAAAAAAAGTTAAATAAGCGCGCCGCAAGCAAGGCTAAACGTCAGTAAAATTCAAAACCCTATTTCAGTGGTAAACAAAAAAAAATTATTCTATAGAAAAAAAAGAAATCATAAATAATTACAAATATACTTTTATTTAATTATTACTACTACCTATTTTACTTTAAAGTAATTTTTCTCAATTCTTTATTTTCATATCTTCCAGCTGCTTTTTGCACATCAGATTTTATTTTTATGTTTTAAATGTATGGTAATATGTTGAGACCTATTGATAAAAGTTTAAATACAACTTTTAGCTCGGCAATAATTATAATAAAATATATCATTTCTGTGGAAATAAAAAATTAAAAACTTAATTTAGTATAGAATTTTTTTAGAAACGAAAATAAAATAATATTGCAGCGTATATTTCTGAGTTATACTTAAAAGAATACATACATTTAAGATGATCAAAATTCACCGATGCCTGTTGCGCAAAACGATAATCAAAATAATGTCATTTTTTTTAAGGTTTTCTGGATGTTTACATATTTTAAAAGCGGTTTAGGGGGACTTTTTAGTGCAAATACGTTCTTTTTACGTATTATTGTATACAAAAAAGAAAAAATATATTTGTCAATGTTTAACAGATTTTGTTATTTTCTGTAGCTTCTTCCCTTAAGTTGAGGAACTAATGAATTTTGAAAAAAAATGATATTAAGGCACTTTGCCGTAAGTAGATAAAATTCAATATTGGTCAGACCTCAAATATTTAAAGTATGAAAATCTCCTGGCTGACGTACCATGTCAATAGAAAGTTTCCTTCCTCTTATATAGAGGTATGATGAAAAGTTTTCTCTCATATCTTTTTTGCGTTTTATTTTCTAAACTTACACTCGTATAGTATGTTGACTCAGGTGCTTTACTTTGCATTCAAATGATTGCAAAAGGCTTATGTTTCTTCCTCGATTCTATCAGTTTCGATTTCAAAGCTATTTTTATAATAATTTGATTTTTGTAATTTTAATAATATTTTTTTTTTCACGAATTAAATTATGATATTAATAATCGATTTTCTTCTCAAATATTTAAGGAAGAAGCCTCGTGTGAACCGCTAAATATAACAAAACTTCTTTTAATTTATTTTAATATAGAGAAGAGAATTGTTGCACTATATATATTTTTTTAAGTTATAACCGTCGTTATTCAAATATGTTAATTTATTACAATCTTTTAATAAAGCAAAAGTTTATTTTTCAATTTTTTTACTCATAGCTATCATTACAGTAATTTTTAAATATATAACTAGGTTTTTAAGTTATTATACATTAAACTATGTTTGCCTGTAAAATATACTTCTGGAAATAAAATTTAATAAATGAAAATTTAGATGACCGTACTGGAGTTTAGTGTCAGTTGAGGGTCCGTTTCATTTAATTATTTACACACTAGTAACTTGCAAAAATGATAATTAAAAATTTTATTATTTTTATAAACGTAGACAGACATAAATTTAATGGTAAAGAAACTGGTATAATTTGTTGACTACTGTGCAATATACTAAGTGTGTCCGTATGCGGACAAAAGGGGGCGAAGAATAAAGAATATTATTGCCCAGTAAAAATGTTAAAATAAACACACACATACAATTCATACATCAAGGAATTACGTTAAATAAGCCATACTTGATGTAGGTGTTAATGAGTTTCTAGTCGGACTAACATATGTAGTGCTCTTTCGAGTATACAAATAATCTGGATTGTTGTTAAAACCATCGTTTAATTTTGACACATTGATAAAAATTAGTAGTAGTTCTGCTATGGATGGTCGGCTTTATGAAATATAAAGGCTTTGGAATAATTCTAATAAAACTTAAATAAATTTAAAAAATATAAAATAAAATAAAAAAAAATAAAATAAAAAATAAAAAATAAAATAAAAAAAAATAAAATAAAATATATAAAATAAAATAAAAAATAAAAAATAAAATAAAAAATATAAAATAAAATAAAAAAATATTAAATAAAATAAAAAATATACAATAAAATAAAAAATATAAAACAAACTAAAAATAAAAAATAAAATAAAAAATATAAAATATAAAATATAAAATAAAAAATAAAATAAAAAATATAAAATAAAATAAAAAATATAAAATAAAATAAAAAATATAAAATAAAATAAAAAATATAAAATAAAATATAAAGTATAAAATTAAAACATTAAAAAAAAAGTAAAAGATATGTAATAAATTAAAAATATTTAAAATAGTAAATAATATAAAAAAAGTTGAAAAATTGTGGGAGGGGGGCTGTCTATGCGTATTTAATTGAAGGATCGCTGAATACTTTAGGTATGTTACAGTTCTTCTTAGAATTAGATTAATATATTTAATAATGAAAATACCTAGATCACCCCCACATTCCTCTACTTCCTCTCATATTATAAAAAAACTCACTATTAACCTTTTGAAATGGCGATATCCCTTTCAAGGTAATGTCTAAATGAAAAACTGTAAAAATGCCAATTTATTACTGGTTTCTTTCAACAATGTCACAATGCTTTTAAAGCAGCTACACATCAAGCAACTCGAGATCCCGAAAATAATCTGCAAAAAAAGAAAGAAACAAGTCGAGAGCTCGATTTAAATAGTAATCTAAGAAGCTTACTCTCCAGAAGAGAAAAAAGCCACCACTGAGATGGGCAGCACAAGAGTGAAGACTCGTATCTTCTTTCGTTCTTTTCTTTGCTTTAGAAAGTCGCAGCGTAACAACGTCATTTGTCCAAAAGATCAAGATAAATTAGTAGCTCATCAAAAGATGCTTATACACGACTTGACTCTTTCTATGATGGTTGCACACTAGGCTGCACATTAAGAACGTCCACAGAGAGTAAAAACGAGTCGCTACTTCTCGGTAATCAGGCTTTTACGTGCACGCGATTTCTTTTTTTCTTTCGTTACCTTATAACGCTAAAGCTTTTTTATCAGACTTTTCGAAACTTTGTGAAGACTTTATTCTTTGAAAAGAATATTTTCAGCGTGTTTTCAAATACGAGTTTCAACCGGAAAAATTCTGTTTTATGTTCGCTGCTAATTCCACGAAGCCGGGAGATTAGCGTAGTCTGAGCATAAAATTATTATTTTTATCATATTTACACAGAATTATTTCATATCATTTTAGGCAAGCCGGGATAATGCAGGTACAAAATTTGACATTTTTGACTTGTGAAGCTGTATTTAAAAATGTGCTGTACCGCATTTTAGGCAAGCCGGGATAATGCAGGTACAAAATTTGACATTTTTGATTTATGAAGCTGTATTTAAAAATTTGCTGTACCGAAAACTATTAAACAATTTTTTTACGTGGTTAGTTTTATTGATTATAATATAGATCCATCAGGTTTTGTTTAAATACTTTTTTCTAGTAAAAGTTATTATCATTTTACTTAGTATACTTCTCGTACCCGGACTATCTTTCTGGTCAACAAAAATGCATATTTTTATTTGTATCTATAAATGATTTAACTATAATGATCCAATGCTTTTGGTAGGTTGAAATTGGCCGGAAGTAAGTTTTTTTTGGATACGACATAAAAATAACATTTACCATTTTAATTTGTCATTTTTGTCTATAAAATTTATATTGTGGACTTGAAAAATGGGACCCACTCAAACACTGTCAATACGAAACGAATTTTATGTAAAAATGAAATATTATGTATAAAATATCAAATACATCAAATCAGTAAAAGTTTATTTTTATTAAATTGGGATAGAAACAGTTGATTTGACGAACACAAAATTCTTTCAACTTGGAACTTCTCTCTCTTCCCATGAAGAAATAAACGTTATGGTTGTCGCTTCACATTTCTAGTGGAAGAATTAGTGAAAATTAAAGTCGAAAAATTAAGTATAGAAAGAGAACTAAACTCTAAAACCAAGAAAATATATTTATTAATGTTCATGTATTTCGTCTGGAGCTGAAACGTCTTAGATTTTATCAGAGGGGCATACGATCAGCTACTACCTTGGGCACAATGAACAAAGACTCCGGCTCAAAATTTTAAAAATATCATTGATTTCAGCTAAGCTAATTATATTTCTCTCAATATTTGTTCATTATATCCGGTGCAGGAGCTGATCGTATGCCTCGCAGATGAGATCTAATACGTTCGATCTAAATTGTTTATAACTAATTATATAAACAAATATTTGAAAATTTAAACTCAGGATTTTATTCCTTAGGTATTTAGGATTATATAGAAAAATATTTGAGCGATATTGAGCTCAAAACTGTCTAAGTTATGCACAAAAAATGATAAAAAATAGGGTGCCGCTATAGTGGCACGCGCCCCGCAATCGTAATTTTTAAAATATATTTCTAATTTTTCAATTAGTTTAGCAAAACTTTTGTAATTCCACAAAAGTATGTGTTACATAGAGGAGAATATCTGGTAAAAAATTTAGATCGATATCTACATTATTTTTTTAATTATTCAACTTTTTCGAAAAAAAATGGCTTTCGAAAAACCGTCATAAGTACTTCTTTATCAATCCGACAAAAATATTTTGTTTATGGTCGTAAATCAGAGAAAAATGATGAGAAATAGATATGAAAAAAAATTCTTTTTCACTGTAAAAAAGAATATTTTTTAAATGGAATGCACGGTCGAAAAATCATGTGTACTATCGAAAAGATCAATTATTTTTCATAAATTTCACGATATCTTATTTCTGAGAAAACTTGAAAAATAAGTATTTATTGGTGTAAGTGTGTACGGCTGGGCCGGTGGGCAGGTGTATTATAAAACAGTGAAGCCTTGTTTAATGATATTCGATTTGAGCTTTGAAAATGTTATTTTATTTATTTAATAATTTCAGGGAGACTTACCCTTCTATTTTTATATCCGTAAGACCTTCTGAAATTATTTAAAAAACACAATGAGACTTTCAGAATTCAAGTCGGATAATAAATAAATAGTTCCCCACTGTTTTGTTGAATATTTCTTTAACTAACGAGAACTACTTTTGCAGGATGAAAATTTTGTAAAAAAAATGATTTTCTTTACTGATTGAAATGTCATTTTTTGTGTTATATTATTTCTCATTCTATAATATGAGAGTATATTATTATATACATTTTTTTATTTAAGGTACATATTCAAGCTGACAATCTTCTTAAAAGAGCGCTCTGAAACACTGATTCTATAAAAGAGTAATTACGATACCTCTAGTGGAGTTTACTCAATTTCGTTAAGATTTCGATAAAAATTGGTCGTAATTGGTATATAGGGATTTGTAATGTTGTTGATTATGAATCATGAGTCAACATTTCATACTACAAAATGGCGGAGCCAACAACATAGCAACAAGATGATTCATGCGTTTCTCCAGTTATCGTAGGCCATATATAATCGATTCTTTTTACAATATGATTTTTTTCTCAAATACAGAAAAATAAAATGACTCAAAAAAACTGAATATTCTTCTCGGTGTGACTACCTAAAATTTTTCCGAAAAAATCGTGAGTCTTCAAGATACTCCGATTTTACATCCTATCGATTCATGTCGCTCACACTATTTCGGTTAAAGAGTCTTCTAGTAATTGAAAGTCTGCTTGTCCAGCTTACTCCCTCCATTAGTAGGTGGGCCCTATTCTACGAAACGATAGGATGTGCTTGTGCAATAGAAGCATGACGGGAGTCACGCTTTTTTCAGACGGCGGCGTGATTTCAAGGTATGGGCTCGAGTAATGTTATCATAACTGTCATGCTTTCCTAGTACGAGTAGTTCTTTTGAACGTATGAATTTAACGTAAAATGTCAAGAAAAGTTCTTGCTTTTGAAGCGAGAGAGCTTTCATACTATAATAGTTAGGGGTTTTTCTCCGCGTATGCTTTTCTTTTGCATGGGTTTAAATTGCAATTGAAAAATTCAAACCTCAATATCTTCACATTTAAAAAATAGACTTTATTGGTTATACCTAAAAACCACAGATATGTATATAATGTAATAGGCGGAGGTTGACGCACGAAGCGCGCATGGGGGCGGAGCCTTCCTAGTAGTAATATAAAATCATATACAGTTCATTCGCGGGGACTAAAAGGGTCGGGATAAAAATAGCCGCGAACTGCAATGTGTATTTCATATAAAAGTTTTTAGTCCCTGAGAAATCCCCCTGTATGAAAGCATTGCAGTTCCTACGTAATCTCAGGTACTTCAGTCCCTGCAACTCGACTATACATATTTATATATAGATATAAGTTATATTTAAGTACTTTATAATTGTCATAGTTTAAATAATACATATTTATTCTGTCTAATAAATTTGATCAATCGTTTTCTTTAATAGTTTAGAAGCACAGCTAACTATTAAAAAAATCATTAAAACCTCATTGTATATCACGAAAATAATCATCTGTAAGCAGTTATTTAAACTTACCTCACTGAAAAGTCTCTTAAATTTTCAAAATCTTCCGCACCTCTAGCAGCGACAGCAGCAGCTTCTCCATTCTACAACCATAGCATGAAGAAAGGCGCGGATCGGCCATAAATATTTCGCTAAGCACTCAAAGTTTCCTCTCCCGGCGCAATAATTCAAAACAAATTACCTTCTAACCCGGCTAGGCGTCCGTCGTCGTACCCGATAAGCCGAGGTAAAGCTCGAGCCTCTCTCCCCGCTGAGAGTTAACAATATAAAAAAAAGCCGCGACGCAGCCGTTTTTCCGTTAAACCCGCATCCCGTCTCTTCAATATCGGCGTAGGTACATAACCCTCGCGCCGTTTAATGACTTTGGATACTTTGTGACTCGTTATACCCCGCCTAGGCGACGGTTCTTCTTTTTTTTTTCGCGGCGCTTCCTTCCGATCGCCGTGTTTATATACGGGCTTTCTTAACGGCGTCGTGATTGACGGCAAAGAAATAGCGCCGAGTTAAGCGCTGCAGCTTTGACTTAACGTCGCGGATATTAGACGCGCGCGCGATGGGTTTTCCTTGAGAGCGCGCGATTTGAGAAATCGATGAGTGAACTGCGATATCGGGGGGAATTTCATTTTATGAACGATATTTGGAAGGGCTGCACTTTAGATTTTTATTGTTTATTGTTGATGATATTACTGGTGTAATAAATGTGATACTGTTGGGGTACTTGAAGCCACATTATTTTCAAGTAGTAAGTGTAATGGTATAGTCAGACGAGATTGCGTATTAAATTGACCATTCGTATGGAATCATTATTTTTATTAGTAGAAGTAACATTTAAAAATTATTAATATAAAGCAACTATAACACAGTATTTTCTTTAAAATGTTTTTTTAACCTTTTTTTCAATAATTGTGGGCACGGATTGGATAGTTCGCCGAGCGTTCGAAAACGTATAAAAGTATTGTCCAAGTGGATGTGGCTAAGGTGCAAACCAAAATCAATCCTAATAAAAAATAAATAGTACAATGTTATAATGCTCATCAAGACGAACATTTTCATATCAATAAATCATTTTTTCGACTAATATTTTTTAAGATAAACAATGGTTAGGAGGGAGCGTCTTGGTTGGCGAAGCGGCTTCGATGGCATTCATCTCTTCGGTCGTTCTTCTGGGTTCATTGCCTTTTCTTTCTAGTTTTATTCACATTCATAGCACATTCTTCTAATTTATTGATCTCTGTATCTTTACACTTATTTATATTTTCTGTTTCTTCTCTGACTTTTCGAATTTCTATTTCTAAGTTCTTGATACTCTTATCTATAGATGTCCAAAAATACTCCCACTCCTTTCTATCTATCCTTTCTCTGCGTAACTCTTTCGCACATGTATTTTGACAACAACGACCATCTTGGCTTCTTCCTAAAAAGCTTAATATTTATACTAGATTATTTAATTTTTCTTTATATGTCGGCTTATTATATTTTCGACTACTAGAGGTTGCTTGACTATCGCCACCACTACCCTATACCATGGGCTAAAATAATGCACTGTTAACCGAAAATTGGTATTCTTTCTTATTGTCACTATCCGACAACGATCGTCTTCCATCGACAAAGCAAAAAGAAAAGTACAAACCGAAAAGCGAAAACTCGCTCAACTACCGCATAACTTTCGATTCGCCGCGTTCCACGCAGCCCATCCCATCCTCATTGTTTCGAAAGCCCATCCTCGTCGCCGGTATATGCGCCGCGCCGTAACCGTCCATCCAGGGGCTGCGGCACCGCACGGACCACGCGCCAAAACTCATAAATAAAATACACGAGGCGCTTATCGGATCTCTCTCGCAACGACCTCCCCCCTTCCTCTAAAGTCATGAGTGCCCTCGATATGAATCCATAAACGCTCTCTCTCTCTTACTCCCTCTCATAGATGTTTACCAGGCTCCAGTATAAATCAAAGCCAACTCTCTGTCTCTCAACTCCAACATAATCCGCGAGCCAAGTCTGCAGTGTCATCGCGAAACTCGAATTTTGCTATCCGGAAGTCTGCCTGTCTTTGCCCCCCACCCCTCTCTTTCCCTCTCTCTCTCTCAATCTCTCTCTCCCTCTTTATATATATATGTATATATCTCTCTCTCTCTGTGCATGTTTAGGTCGAGGGAGAGTATCGCAGTACGCCGCGTGAATACGCTTACGCGCAGGCCGGGACACAGCTTTGGCACTGGCAGGCAGGCGGGTGGGCAGGCTGCTGCATCGCTTATGCACACACGCGCGCTCGGCTATTCATACAAGGTGGCCGTTTCGGTAGGGAAGTCTGGCGGCGAGAGAAAGGGCTGGCCGACGCTCTCGCTCTCGCTAGATCTGGTATACGGCTCGGCTTGGCTTGATTCCTGTTCACGTTGCTCGGAGGCTGTATGATTTTATTATGGGTGAAGTCTGATGATTCTTGAGCGGCTTTGATTGCGGGTTCAGATAGGTTGATCGGGCATCGAGCTCTATGGATATGTATCGCTGGTATATAAGTTTATAGTTGAATAATGATATAGAATATTTTGATTACTGCGGAGAGATTTGAAAGTAACTAAGGAATAGTTAGCAGCTGGTACTCGATAATGAACACAATTTAAGGTGTACAAAAATCTTCAAAAAACATCAAGTATTTTTGTATTATCTATTTTATTTTGCTATATAGACAAATCTCTAAAACTTTTAGCTTTGGGGAAAAAAATTGAATAGCACGTCGCAGTCTTTAAGAAAATTAATATATTTTTCATGAATAAGAAGTGCGACGCGCAACGTTATAGAAATAATTGACGGCTTTTTCTATCACACGCGCGTCCCTAAAAACTAAGGAACTCCTATGACCGATAAGGAAAAATATCTTCAGTCGTAGTCGCACACCCGTGCGTGCCCAGAAACCCGGGGACTCCTAGGGATGCAAGGGAAAATATTTTCCCTCGCAGTCCCTAGCACGCGCGTCCCTTGAAATCCGGGACTCCTAGGGATGCAAGGGCAAAGTTTTTCCTCTCAGTCACCAGCACGCGCGTCCCTTGAAATCTGGGACTCCGATGATCACTGTATAAGCGGTTGGCCACGACCGCAAAGGAACCACGCGGAGACCCGATACAGGCCGCGAGCTTTCATATGGAAGCCAAGACCTTTAAAAGACCTCCGGATCCTAAGCTCGAGACAATCTCGAACCGAACCTCGAGCCGTCATCAAGGGAAGTCTCGAACCGAATATAAGGCAGTTACGCATGCAGTTTCGACAAGTCCAATCGAGGGTACGTTACTCGTCACCTCGATATTCATTTTTCTTGAAAAGTTACTCTTTGCGCATTATCTCTCGCGATACTGATTTATGCCCATTAATCAGGACTAAGAACTCTTACCTATATTCGGAAGGAGCATAAGTTAGTCAACAAAAACATCGTTCGTCGAATTCTTTCAAAAGTCTGATCAACCACATGGCCAAACTCACAGATATTTTCACACCTCCTACCAAACCTCTATATCCTTCAATCGTCCTTCCTTTCCACATATATAAGTATCCTTAAACCTCTCATAATCCTAACCACAATCATGTCAAATCCAATTAACATTATTAATATTATACAGATTAATATCTTACACAAAAATCAACCGATCATTCAATGTTACCAAATTTTAAAAAGTTTTTTACAGATGTGTTCTTAAAAAATGCATGAATATTCGTGGAAATTGAAGTATTTTAAATCCGTTGATTTTTCGTGCTTTTTTGTTGATATCTTCAATTTTTAATAACTTTGGCTTTGATTAATATTTTTTTAACGTATGAGATTTCAAATGCAAACTTTTTTTGACTACTTTTAGGTGCTCTCAGGCAGTTTGGTCTAATGCAAAAACACGCGGACTTATGATCACAGCTACAGGTTACATTTTTTAATAACATAATGCATATTCGGAGCAGAATAGCTGATATCTTACGAAAAAGGGCCCATTCACAAAAACTACATGTGCTACGCTTCATTTTTAGCTACCAGTGAATGATTCTGGAAGTTTCAGTAAATTTCGGGACCCGCATCCCTGATAGTCTCCTTGTAAGTGTAAAATACCATCTAATAACCGAATATCAAAGTATTTGGTTAGATGCTGAAAAAGTTATAGCCTAAACACTGCATTAACTTTTCGAAATCACACTTTCCATATCATCATTTTAAAATACTTTTACGGTTATACACCTTAAAATATGAAAATAAAAATGTTTCGACAATTGTTTGAAATGTAGAGTAGAACCTCTCGGCACTGTGAAGCTCAGAACTAGTTATCCTTCGGTACTGTGAATTGGCGCTAGCCAATCAGTATCGAACACTAGGGCCGTATCTAGTTTATAATAATAACTTTCCCTCGTACCTCCCCCATAATAAAATATGTTCAGTACAATTGACTTTCATGCAGTTTTATTACAAAAAACTTTTTATAAAAATCTATATAAAATTATAGAATTATTTTTTATAAACTATTCTATTACTCTTTTTCAGTTTGAAAAACTTTTAAAACTTTTTTATTTAAATTTATTGGCTTAAACATTTGTGTAAAACATTTTATATCCAATTTTTCTTGTTTTAAACCTTTTCATAAAACTTTTTCCGCAAAGTTTACGCGCGGGACCCCGCACATACATATGGCTTGTACGTACCTTTCTCGGACACTGTAACTAACTTCGGTACTGTAATGGACTCAAAGTTATCATCGAAGTCCCACATAGATCACGTTACTAAACGAGTAAACCATGCTTTATATGGCCTTACATTTTTTCGGTCCTGCACCATCGAGGCACTGCGCAAGTAGTTGGCAAATGCACTGAATCTCCCTCATCTCTCTCTCTCATTTGCGGCTTTAGGTGGGATAGGCACATCACGTCTTACAGGAAAAAACTGAGCTGGTCGGCCATAGAATCACGAAAGCAATATTTTCTCGAGATCATACTATATCGAGCCATTCAGATGGGTGAGCCGCCTTATCTCAATGCATTGTTTAACAAAATTGAAGCTAGGAGCTCCAGTAGGGGTGATGTTAAGGATTTCTCAATTTCAGGCTCGCGCGCCATTCCCAGCCTTTCTGTTATGGCCCGAGGCGATCGGTCTATGAATTTATTTCTATTCGATATGTTACTGATATAATTGTATTTATTGGCGAGATTAATGCGTGACTGCTGATGTGTGTATGAAAAATTGTATATGTGTACGTATATTTTTAATTTTAACGGTTACGTGATAGATATAGCCAAGATGCAATTAAACATGTACCTGACGAACTTTACTGTGATTTAAGGAGGAATTTTATACAATTTTAATATAATTATACAACAATGTAAATTTATGTACATATATATTTTTGTATATTTAAATAAATAAATAGTATATTGTGCAACAAGTGGGGGAAATGGGCTATTTCTAGCAAGGGTAGGATAATTTTGCACGAATCGGAGTCGAGTGCTAAAATTATCACCCGAGCTAGAACTTGCCGCCCCCCCCCGTTACATACCGTACATATAAATATAAAAATTTTAATTATTGTAACTTTTGAAATTTCTTGACAATATTTGGAAATTTTTGGAAATATGAAAATATTGTACAAGGAAGGAAATGAGTTCATTTCTACAAGTCATTTCTACGCAGTTTTGAAAACCACGATCGAAATGATCTATTTTCCAACCGCTTTACATGCATGCATATATATATATATATATATATATATATATATATATATATATATATATATATATATATGTATGCATGTATGTATATATGAGTGGTTCCATGTCAAGTGAGTATGTCGAAAAATAAAAATGTCTGAAATTCTACAAAAATATTGGTAGGTGTACCCAGAGTATGTAAAAAGGTATATTAAAGGTTGAAAAATGCGTCTTTTTTAATATTTTGAGATTTTGCCAATATGTCTTATTATTAACTCAAAAACTACGGACTTTGGAGAAAATAATGTAAAATATTTTTTGTTCAAAATAAGGTAAGAAATCTATAAAAAAAATGTTATTAGACCCTATTGTGATATTTTGTGATCTCATGCATGGTGATATATTGGGATATGAAAATTCTAGAAAATCGCCACAATTTTTTTTAAAATAAAAAATCTTAAGGTTTAGTTTTTCATATTTTCTTTAATTCTATACTACTTAGATTGTGGTCTCAATCTTGATATAATTTTTGCAGAATTTTTAAATAGTCCACTTTTTTTCTGTATTTATTCTTGATAGATCCATGTATTGTGATATATTATAATATTCAAATTCTAGCTGATCGCCATCACCTTTCTCAAATCCAAGAAATCTTAAAATTTAGTATTTCATGTCAACATTTATTCTAGACCTTGTGCAAAATGATCTAAAGCTAAACATAATTCCTGCATAGCTATTAAATGGTGACTTTTGGTTTCAGTCACACAATGGAAATACACAAAAATAAGGGCGCTATTTAACAATTCTGTAAAAACTATATTCAGTTTGAGACCATATTCTAACTAGTCTTGAATTAAAGGAAGTATGAAAAACTAAATATTAAGATTTATTATTTTTATAAAAATTGTGGCGATTTTCTAGAATCTTAATATCACAATATATCACAATGTACGAGATCACAAAATATCAGAATAGAGTCTAATAATTTTTTTTCAGATTTCTTACCTTATTTTGAACAACAAATATTCTTACACTTTTTTCTAAAGTCCCTAGTTTTTGAGTTAAAAATCAGACAATGATGGCAAAATCTCAAAATATTTAAAAAAACGCATTTTTCAACCTTTAATTATTATTACCCTTGACATATAACACCTTAGGGTCTAAAATTCTTTTTACATACTCGGAGTACACCTACCAATAGTTTTGTAGAGTTTCAGACGTTTTTATTTTTCGACATGCTCACTTGACATGGAAACCCCCATGTATATATATATATATATATATATATATATATATATATATATATATATATATATATATATATATACATACATACATACATACATTACTTGAAAATTAAAAGATATCATTCATTTATAATGATTAATAAGTTATACATAAATTTGTATTGGCTTAAATATAATTTTTTTAGAATCATTAAAAATAAATTCTAGAACTATAAAATGATACCTGAGCTTTAAAGGAATATTATATAATTCAGTTAAATAATTTTAAATAAATTTCAGATCTATTATTATATTAAAATTTTTCATTTAATTATTTAGAAAAAATTAACTTGCTCTTCCCATGAAAGAATGTGCATCATTGAAAAATACTAAAAATGACTCATAAAATGATAAATATGGTCATGGCTTTTTTGTTCTTTTATGTTTTTAATATTACTAATGATTGGAACTACCTCATAGAAATTTCAACTTCACATTCTAAAATAAAAAAGGCTACATCAGACGAAAGAAATTAAACTTTGCATGCTTTTCGTCGCTTCTAATGCCCGGTAAAAAGTTTGCGCACGCGGCATACATATGGCGCGCGAGCGTAATTTCACCAGTGGACAGTGATGAATTTTAGAATTTGTCAAACCTTCTCACTGCTTCCCGACAACGCGTGATATTTTGTAGTCCGGGCTATTCAGGCCTAATTTGCTGAACAAATAAATTTTCTCCCCAACATATAATTTGACATTCGGTTGTTCCCGCGCACGGACTGAAAAGTCAGACCAATACATCAGCCATTCAAATGCGTTATTTTGTCCGCGATTATTCAGGTTGTAGGATATCGATTACTTGTGCGGTAAATGTTAGCATAATGATGAACAAGAGTCGAACGTGTATTTATACTATGACTACGTTTTACTTACTTTAATGATTTACCGATACAAGTTTTCAATGTACTAAACTTTATTTTATTATTTACTTTTATCATAAATCATGAATTCATACAAATTTTTAATAAATTTAATTAAAAAATAAAATTTTACAATGGTTATGTTTCATCACTTTTAATTACAAAAAATAATTAATATATCAAATATATTTAAAAAGAATTTATGTTAAAAAATATTTGTAAAAATGTGCAACTAAAGTAAAAGAGCAACAATACCCAAATAACAACATAAATTATATAACATAAATATTTAACAATCATTTATAAGCAAAATGTCTTTGTCGAGTCGTATAGAAACTCAGTATTACTCAATCACACGATTCGTTTACACAAAATACTCGTATTACAACGCCTGCCGATGCAAGCAGTAAAAATGTAAGAATATTTGGACGTCAAATTCTATCGGTATTCGCGACCCGCGGGGTGGAAAAGACATAAAAGAAATCCAAATTCCCGCTGATCGAATGCGGAATGCGAAAGGTCGTCGTCTCGGATGCCAACTGAAAATCAACTGCGAACGGCAAATACGATGCCAATGGCACATTCTCCGAATTGTTTCAATGGGTAGGATTGCGCAGGGGGCTCGACGTAATGTAACTCGAGTACTCTCTCTCTCTCTCTCTCTCTCTCTCTCTTTCTCTCTCTCTCTCTCTCTCTCTCTCTCTCTCTTTCTTTCCGCTAAAGCCTGTCAATAAAAACAATCTTGCGTGCTTGTACATAAATTGAATTGCTTTGTCGGAAATTAAATTGATCGTTGGTACTTTACTTTCAGATTTATAGTAAAATGAAAAAAAATCACAGATTTTATTTTATTGAAATTAATTATACTAAAAAATATCAAGTAAAGTGAACGTAATAATTTCCAATTAGCAATACATTAATTTAATTTAATTTAAAAAAGAAAAAGTATGTATTATTACCGTCTCTACACTAGACAGGAAAGCCTAAAATAGCATTAAAATCATTTGTCATCAGTATTCAACAACTACTATCGGTTTAATTAAGATAGGTTACAGTTCATAGGCGAATTACTTTTACGAAAAAAATCGCATAGAAATGCGAAAAGCAGTCCTTTACAGTTTTACTATTCAATTACAACTGAGATAAGAACAGATAAAAATGCTAATTATTAAATTTTTATTCTCAGTCAGTGTGTGTGCATGTGTATATGTGAATGTGTATACGCGTGAGTATGTGTGTGCAAGTATGACGGTGCGTATGTATCACTTAAAAAAAGAAGCTACAGAAAAAAAACAAAATCTATTAAACATTGACAAATATATTTTTTTCTTTTCTGCGATTTCTTAATCCGTAAAAAGAACACATTTGCACTATTTAAAATCTCCCTAAACCGCCTTTAAAATCTCAACAGAAGTATGTATTCTTTTCAGTAAAACTTAGAAATCTATGTTGCAATATTATTTAATTTTCGTTTCTAACAAAATTCTATAGCTAAATTAAGTTTTTAATTTTTTATTTCCAGAAAAATTATCTCAAGCCAAAATTTGTATTTAAACTTTTATCAATAGGTCTCAAAAGTAGATAACCATACATTTAAAACATAAAAATAAAATCTGATGCATAAAACGACAGTGGAAGCTATGAAAATAACGAATTGTGAAAAATGACTTTAAAGTAAAATAGTAGTAATAATTAAATAAAAGTAAATTCATTGTTATTTATGTTTCCGTTTTTGTTTTATGGCATACATTTGTGTGGTTAAGAATTAGTATCAAAAAATAAAATTAAAATCGGAATTTTTAACAAAGACCTGTATCTTCTTTCCCTAAGGCAAGCTTTTATTTTAATCTTATGATAATAATAAACTGAGATTAATAAATTCTTGTCTTAGAGAAATGTAAAATGAATTGTCAAATACATCAGAGTTTTTAATTTTAAGAAAAACATTTTGATTGGTCACCGCAGAACTAAATAGAATAAATAATTTCATACGGGAACAATTTATATGATTTGAAGATGCTAATTTCCAACGAATTGACAGCAGTTTTTGAATAAGTATTAAAATTAAATGAATACTTAATTTAAACAGGGCACTTCATTAATTGATATAAAGTTAATTGAAAATAATTCAAGACAATTTTAATTTGCTATGGCAAGAAGAAAGGCAGAACTTATGCGAAATGGAATAAAAACGGAAATAGAGAAAAAAGTAAAACATATAGATAAAAATGTAAGACAATAGAAGCTGAAGTAAGAAAAGAATGTATAATTTTTCGAGGAATAGATGCAGAGAAACAAGACTTAGAGCATTGAAAATTTTTTTTTAATATTTACTGGTGGTTGTGGTAATAGTATAAGCGAAAATTTTAGGAAAAGAAGAAAAGATTATATGGACAAAATTGAATACTTGGGAGGATAAAGAGAAACTAATGAGTAAAAAGAGCACACTCGGCGATGAAGAAATATACATAGATTATGACAGATCAAAGAAAGATAGAGATACAGAAGTAAATTGTAAAGATTGCAAAAAGACAATAAAATAGAGGATACGATGTAAGAATCAGATTTAAGAGAATTGAGGTAAACAAAAAAAGATATAAATGGAATGAAAGGTCATGAAGACTGGAACAAGCAAGTAAAACTTTTTATAAGAAAATGGGGGCAGAGAAATAAAGAAGACAAGAGCAAAAGAACACATGAAAAGTCCAGAGAAACAAAAACAGAAAAGAGAAAAAAGGAGAGAGCAGGATACAAGGAAATGACCAAGGACAAAAATTAGATAAGAAAAATAAAAATAATGTAATAAAATGTATGTAGCAGGATTGTATAATAAAGACGAAGATTTTAGGGAGTATATAAAGAAATCCGACGTAGTAAATCTACAGAAAACATGGATAGAGGAGAAGGTATGGGAAATAATGGAAGATAAAATTAATGAATGAAGTACAGGAGGAATGCTCACAGGAATAAGAATAGAAATGGAATTTAGGCGGCACGCGGTCTACGGCTTACGGCCTAGTAGCTCCAGCGCTTCAGAGCTTGAATGAAAAGTGAAGTTTATATAACATAAATCGAAAGTTTAATCCAATACCTTTAAGACACATCTCATAGTAATTCGAAATTACTTGATCATGTTGTACAATAAGTGATTAAAAGCAATTTGCTTCTTCAAAGACGAAGCTTTGTGGTAGTAAAAAAATCGCTCCCAATTCATTGGCACTTCCTCAAACTAAAGAAATTGTTCCAATATGAAATTCTAATAAATTAATTATAAAGTGCTATATCTCTTTCTAAATAATACCTTAAGGAAAAAGGGTGTGCTTTTTTATCATTGATGGTTTGACAAAAGATAATTTTTTACTAAAATTACAGAACGATAGGTAATAATACTTATCACACCAATTTTTTCTTTGAACGTAATTTATTAAAATTGTTTAAACATTTAAATTAACTGTACTCATATGCTAGTACGTAGATTCAATGAATTCCTAATAATCTAAAATTTTGTGAACGATTTGCCGTCATAGATTTCCGAGATATAACCGTTTAAACTAAGTATGACTTTTTTCATGTTAAACAAAAGAAAGGCAATTACAGCTGGAGCTTAACAAGGATCGATCAGTGCATCACACTTATGGAACATAACATATGATGGTGTTCTGCGGCTTGAGATGCCGGTCGACATCTTCCTTATCGCAGATGTCATAGCATCAGTATTCGTCGCTGAAGATAAAGACTCAAGAAAAGTTGGACGTGGTCATGAAACAGTTCAGCAGGTGGATGGAAGACCACGGTTAGAACTAGCAATCCACAAGATGGAGCTAATATTTTTAACCAGAAAGCAGAAGAAGACTTTTGACAACATCCAAACAATGCAGGTAGTACCTTAGAGGATACAGACCAAGGAAGCCATCAAGTATCTAGGTATTGCGCTAAATTCTAAAATGATATTTGCATCAATTAATGCGGTCTTAAGCAAACGCTGCCTTTTGATAACGGTGACCCATTCCATTCTTACGTATAGTGCAGAGATATGGGCCGATACACTAGAAATTAATGTTAATAAAAAACGTATGACTACAGTTCAGTAGACAGGAGCGCTGATTATAGCGAGCTCGTACCGAACGGTTTCGGAACCAACGGTCTTGGTTATGGCTGGCGTGATTCCAATGGACCTGTTCGCCAAGGAGCGAAAGAGAATATATGAAAGAAAAGCAGAATACAACACACAACAAGTAAAAAATAAGGAAAGAGAGATGATGGTCAATAAATGGCAAGAGCGATGGAACGCAGATGCCAGAGGCAAATGAACCGCGAGACTGATCAAGGAAATCGATAAGCTGATAGAACGACGGCATGGAAAAGTAAACTACTATGTAACGCAGTTTCTCACCGGATATGAGTACTTCAACACTTATACTTACCTCTTAGCTCAGATACACGAGGAAGGTGAAGAATGCAACGTGCCTGCATTGCGCACATAAGAAGGACGACGCGGAACACACTTTCCTTGTCTGTGATCGCTGGACTGAAGAAAGACTTGAACTGAAGACAACAACAGGGCGAATTACTCCCGAAAACATTGTTGGATTAATGCTGAATTGCAAGAAAAGCTGGGACAATATCGCTGTCTTCATTGAAAAAGTGCTACGGCAGAAGGTATGTAACAACTTGGTGGATGATAACAGGATCATCGACTAAGGAGAAATAAGAAGAACCGCAAGTAACGCGGTTGAAGAAGCGAAGAAATCCACCCTGAAGTAATGCGAAAGCGGTTTCGGTGTGGCATATCTACAAAAAGTGGCGGGTGAAAAGAGGCCGAGGTTTAGTGGGTATTGTTGACGCAGTGTTTGCGGTTTCCGCCCAGGGAAACCGGAAACACTCCGCCATCGCCCTCCTATGGTTCCTAAACAGAATTTCTCAACTCCCCGGATAAAAAAATATTTATGTATGTATGTATGTATATATGTACGCATGTATGTATCTATGTATATACGTACGTATTTATGTATGTATGTATAACAAAATATCATCAATATTTAACCAAAAGAAAACAAAAAATTTTGTGCGTAGATGTATGAAATACTTTTATATGAGTATTTCCATGAAAATGGAGCCTTGCAAAAATTATTGTACGTTGAAATGTATTATTTATTCTTTTACATTATATTTGTAAATTTTATTTAACCTTGAAAATTACATTAACATTAAATCAAGGTCATCACCTAATTCCTTTATTCCACCCCTACAATTTCTGTATGCAACTTTTATCTTTAATTTGGCTTCCTGCTCGAGATATTTGTCAAAACAAATTGAAATTAAATAGAGTTGTATATATAACATGCTATACAACATATATTTTTGAAAATTATTTTGCCGCAAGTTACGATTTCATCTCTGACAGAGTTATAAGTTAATTAAACCATAAACGAAGTCAAAACGCAAATCTTTTTTCAAAAGTTTAGCTAACGAGGCTTTATTTCTGTGGAAATATTCATATATATGTAAATATTGTTTATACAAACAAACGCGATACCTATGTATGTCGGAAGAAATCATTATTTAAAAAATAAAATTAATGATTTAAAAGTTATTTACTTTCTACACTGCTGATTCAGCCTAAAGATTTACGATAATTCAAATAGTGCTCTCCGTTAAATATAGATATTACTAATAAGATATTTATGCAGAGACTATTTATCACTAATGTACCTTACATTTTATAATTTTTGTAAAGCAGCTTTTCAATTCATCAAATTTAATAAGTAAATAATAAACCTCTTTTCATTTAATATTTTTGACTTTCTTAAACGGGACTGTTATAGTTCTGAGTTTTCTCCATTGTTTTCTCCAGAGTTTTCTCAAATATGAATTGAAATAGAAACATTTAAATTAATTGAATTAATTAATTTTAAGATGACGAAAAAGGACGAAATAGACGTTTTTGATCGCGTCCCATGCACATACAATGTTTTCAAAGCCTATTCTATCACATTTTTCTTGTATTTTTAGTACAACAATTAAAATATTGTAGGCCTAACATTTTCAAATTTTTTTTATTTAAGTATCAGACATAACAAAAAACATTTCAAAAAAGGGTATAAATGTACTGTTTTTGAACCTTTTTTAACTGATTCATACTCTTATTTTTCAAATGAGAATTTATGAAAAAATTAAAACATAAAAAAGTTCGCAAATGTGAGTGTAATAAGTATTACCGAACTATATTATCAAAAGAATTAAATGTCATGTGCATAGGAGCATTATAAACACAAAAAAATGTATTTCGAGAAAAATGCATTTAATGTTTCTGTTTTCTATGTTACATAATGTTAATTACTTTATTAAAATCATTATAACTTTATTTAGTTTTATAGTTATGCTATCTACGAGTTATCAAAATATTCATTTTCAAAAATATTCAAGTCGATCGGTAGTATCGCCATATTCGAAGAGAATGTCTATGTAGAAATCAAAAGATTCGAAACGCACAATCTAGATTTTACTTTCCTTGGTGCACATCATTTATTCTTGTGCACGAGACGTGCACCTCATATCCGAGAGCGCCCGGTGACCTAGGCACTGTATTCGCGCACAATATGCACGTAGATATCAAAAGCCTCAGAGCTCACAATCTAGACTTAATTCTTTGTAGAGGAGGTTGGGGCATGATGGGCCACTTTTACTTTTACAGATTATAACTTTTACACTGACAATAAATAATATTTTATTAATTTATATTTAGATAGTAGCACTCGGTGTTAAGTATTGTGTTTATTCCCCGTTTCCAGGGAATGAAACACCACATTATTTCACGCCTAGAAACTGCCGCGTGAATGCGCATCTTTCTACTTTTACTCCCGGCTAACGCTGCGTACGTGTTGCTACCCTCGCCTCGCTCAGGCTGCAAATTACGCAAACGGCGCTAGTCAAGAGTAAAAGTAGAGACGGATCAAGGATTAAACACAAATAATTTTCCGCCGGGCGTGAGAAAAAATCCCGGGTTAAAATGTATTTCAGGCAGGTTCATGAATTATTATTCCCAATTTATTATGAATTCCCAAAAATGCTCGTGCATAATCATGCGAGATTATGCTTTAAATTGTTTGGATTTTGACATGTTATACATGCTCATGCATTATTATGCCCGAAACTTGACTGGGGATGCATACGCATGATGATAGATCTGAAAAATAACTTGAGGCAGGATCTGAAGAATATTATGATAAATACTTGTGAATGTTTGGATATGTTTTGACAAATCGTACCATGGGTTATGCCAGAAGGAACAGAATTTTGTTGGTGTTTTTCTAACCGGTGTAGAAATGCGTTTTGAGTGATATGAAATAACATATCAAATTTTACGACAAATGAATTTTTGGTCAAATCCATAAGGCAATTCGCCCACTGTATTTATTATTGTACATATTATAGAGTATATGGCATACATAGGCTCTATATTTCGTATAGGAGCCTCTGTATGATGACTGACATTCAAAAAATTAATTTTTAATAATTATAAACCCAACGCGCCTACAACAGTATCTCTTTAGGGAGACGTGGAAAAATGTAATTTAAACTAAATATGTTCTTTTAATAAAAAATTATCTTTTGATAAACCATCAATGGTTAATCAGCACAACTTTTGAAATTATAAAATTTAAAATTAATTTATTAGAATAAAAATGTTATATTAGGACCATTAATTTAGTTTGAGAAATCTAAGTATAAATGAATTGGCAGCGGTTTTTCGACTGTTATTCGACTACTTTCGACGTATATTACCAAATGAGAGGAAAACTTTTTGTTAAAATTATTTTTATTGTTCTTTTACGTAGATTCATTCAATTTTTTTAAAAATATGAAAAAAACATTTTTAAAAAATCAGTTGGACTCAAATAAAATTTAATGACACTGTGCTTTGCTCTTTTCGTATTGAATGTTAAAAGGAGTCGAGTAATCGTTGAAAAAAATTTCGTTTATCATGTAACCTAGAATCGTGTGAAGAACAAAGTTCCTTTAATAAAAATATGCTATTGAAAATAATGATTTATTCTGACGGGTAGGATCAACATTCTTGGGTTTTATGAAGGTCAAATTTAAGATATTATTGTGAAGTGATGGCATACAAATTTTCAGAATGATTGTTTTTAAGCATAAAAAGTTTTCTGGATCATCAAAAAATTCGTATTTTCGGTTTAACTCAGGCCTTTCCCCTTAACTTAAGGTCGACTCATAGTAAATTTTGAAAATTTTGCTAGTTACAGAATAACATTTGTTTTAATCAGTTGTTATATTTATTACCTAAAAAGAAAGTTTATTGTAAATTTTCACAAGTTTTAAAACAGTATACCCACAGTTATGTATGAAAATTTATGTTTTTTCAAAACTGTTCTTATAATATCTAACACCTGTACCACACATAACTATGAAGTCAAAATTTAAAGAAACACATTTATAAAAAAAAATAAAATTACATTGTATTTTCATTGTAAAAATAACCTAACAAATACATTTTTAACTCTATTCATGGGCAAAACTATCTTAATAAATTTTGTTTGAAAAATCATAGTTCATGGTTATGATGCGAATAAATTGAAAAAGATATCCTTAAAGTTTCAGATTAAATATCTGTAATCCTATGCGCATAAGACTTGCTGTACATTGGAAAGCAATAAATGGAGAAAATCGGACTTTTGTACAAGAGAAAGAAATAATTTTCTGATGATTTTAAAACAATTTTTCTATCGCCGAATATCAATAAATAGTATATTGTGTACCGAAGGTGAGAAATAGGCTTTTACCGCCAGCGTAAGTTTGCTGTGCGAGGCGGAGGCGAGCAATCACACGCCGAAGACGATATTGAAAATTTGTAAAAATTGAAAAAAATATTTATTATCATTTTATACTTTAGATATGTGAAAAGAATCACGTATTCACAAATCAAACGTAATTTCGATTTGATTTATATATCTTACAATATTACTTCAAAGTTATTTCTTTTAAAGAATTATGATTTTGAATTTTGAATATGTATACATGTGAGAATATTTTCACATTCCCCACACACAGTGAAAAATATGGCTACGATTTCCAAAATCGTGGATTCTTCTTCAGAGAGGTCCATATAGTCAAACATGATGAATAATGTGCAGTCTCTCAAATTGGATATGCTAACAATGGACCATTTTTATCTAGCTTTATACCGTAGCATTGTCTATAACATAATTATTTATTCCTAAAATTAGATAAAGCATTCTGCTAAATCAGTTAGCAGCGGATTTTCTGAAAATATAGGTTATTTTAAGCAAAGAAGCTTCGAAGGTCCATATTTTAAAAATCAACATTAACAAAGTTATGATTTATTTTTGAAGTTCCATTGTTGCGATTTAAGGTAATACGCAAAATCATATACATACAATCTTTATATTTAAAATAAGTCAAAGAATCAAGTAAATTTTAGTGTGAGCATAAAACTGAAAGTTTCTTTACTTTAGTTTTAATTAAACATTCTCTTTTATAAAACTGCTTTGTAAACAAAATGAATAACGGCATTTTTTCAACAGATTTGATACTTACAAATAAAAAAAAATGCCTACAAAATTTTTCTAGGAAATTATTATATTCATATTTTATTTCTTATAGCCGAATTCGAGAACATCAGGAGGTTTACACATATATACAATCTTAGGTAAAATAGTCATTTTTTTATAAATTAAAAAATAAGAGATTAAATAAGATTATTGCAATTTATGTATATTAGAATAAAATTTAAATTACTTTCAGAAACTATTATTGTACGAGAAAACAATGTCATATGTGTTAATTGACTCAAACTATAATAGAAATGATACCAATCACAACACAATAACTTTTTGTGACTTTTCCATGTATTTGCGTGTTTTCCGGCACGCTGATATACTTTACTTTGTAATTGATGATTATCCAACACGCTAGGTTTCCTGTTTAACACGTACATCAAAACTCTCATATAAATAGTTAGTAATTTTAGAATATCGTATAGATTTAAAAATAGAATTTTACAGTAAACGTTGCGCTAAAACTAAACTGCAAGATGAAAGCTATTCTGTGTCTTTTGGGCGTTCTTGCTGCTACAGTAAGCACACACTAAAAATACGAATATTCTATTAAATCTTTCAGTCACCATATCATTCTTGAAGGACAGTAAGTTGTTCACCGATAAATCCTACTTTAAATTTATTTTTGTAACATATGCTCGATTTTCGCGCTTTTACGTGCCTAAAAAGTCGCCGTTTTCCGACCGACGACAAAAAAGTTACTTTACTGCTCGCTCTAGCGGGCGCAAAAGTAACCTCCTCAAAAGTAGTAAGAATGGTTTCAATAATCAATTTTCAACTTATTTATACATATGGGTGATTCCACGTCAAGTGAGCAAGTGAAATTTTTAATACTCTCAAACTTTAAGAAAATAATGTTTTTCATACCTAAAATATGTATAAAAAAATTTAAACCCTTACCTCTATATGTTCAGGATTTATACCAAGCTGAAAAATATGATTATTTGCATTATTTTCATTTTTCTCAAAATATATGTATTTTTATCTCGAGAACTATAAAAGATAAAGTACTTTAGTCTGTGTATTTTGGAAAGAGAATTTGATGCAGAATATGATTGTATGTCTTGCATCACCAAATATGATGATTTTCATTGGCCCAAATATTTGCAAAGACACCGATTTAATTTTAAGCTGAGCGTCAGAAGAAATTTTGTTGTAAAAAATTTTAATGATAGTGTTAGATGCATATTTTAAGATAAAGTAAGATTTAGAATGGTAATATTACTCAGTTACGAGAAAAAATAATAGAAATTGACTTATTTTATCAGACACTGATTTACATATTAAATCCCATAAGAGTCTAACTTTGGTAAAATAAGCCAATTTCTTTTACTTTTTTCTCGTAACTGAGTAATAGTACCATTCTAAATGTTGTTTTATATTAGAATATACATCTAAAATTATCATTGAAATTTCTTTCAACAAAATGACTTGAGACGCTTCAACCAATCAAAATCATCAAATTTGGTGATACAAAAAATACTATCATATTCGGCATCAAATTTTCTTTCCAAAGCAGATGGACTAAAGTAGTTTATCTTTTATATTTTTCGAGATAAAAATACATACATTTTGAGAAAAATGAAAACAATGCAAATAATCATGTTTCTCAACTTGGCATAAATTCTGATCCAATAGAGGTAATGTTTTGAAAATTTTTTCACATATTTTAGGTATGAAATACATCATTTTCTAAAAATTTCAGAGTATTAAAATTTTTCACTTACTCACTTGACGTAATATCACCAATATATTTTGCATATGAATGCATGCGTTAAAATTCAATTTATATTTCAAATAAAAAAACCGCTGCCAATTCAATGGCACTTAGTTTCCTCAAACGAAGTTAATTGTTCCAATATGAATTTCTTTGTTCTAATAAATTAATTTTAAATTGATATACATCTTTCTAAACAATACCGCAAAAAGGATGTGCTTTTTTATCATTGATGATCTCACGAAAGATAATTTTTAACTAAAATTACAGAACGATAGGTCTTATAACGATAATCCGTATCGCAGCAATGTTTTCTCTGTACGTAATTTATTAAAATTATATAAATATTTAAATTAACTGTAATAACATATTAATACATAGATTCACTAAATTCCTAATCATCTAAAATTTTGTGAACGATTTGCCATTATACATTTCGGATGCGATTGTTTTTAAGAAACATAAAATGTTTATTATATGTAATTATTGCAAAAAAAATTGTAATAAAATAATTTTATAAATTGTTTATAAATATTTTATATTTCTTAAAAGTAAGGTTTTATTTACTTTTAATTGACGGATATATACATATTTGGGTGTTACATGATTAAAATGAAATCTTGCTTTAAGTGGTATCCCGATTCGCATAAAAATAAATTTACAAAATTATAATAATTTATTTTTTAATTCAAATTATTATGGCTTGGATCATTCTCTCGTTCGTTAGACTACAAAATTCACTCTACTAACTAAATCTTCAGTTCACTAACTAGAGTGCAAATTGACTTCATAAAATTAAATAAATAATTTTATTGCGTTCCAACATTTATTGTCACTTGTAAAAAAATGTTATTTGATATGTAAAACCTTTAAAAAGTTATTATACAATTGAAATATTTTTTCATAATATAAATTATACTTTTGCATATGTATAAATGGCAATTTAAAAGTTTAAATCTATTTCGTCATTTAAAAAAAGGACTTCTCGGTTTGGCTTTTTAACACAGAAGTAAATAAAACAAATAAATACATATAGAAATAATTAATAAGGTTGGAGGACGGTAAATGTCAATGAATTGACGTCGGTTTTTCTTTTGTCGAAAAAATATAATATTCTACAAAAAAATTAATTTTCTATTTGCTGCCATACTTAACTGAAGTAAATCGGTACCATTTTATCTGAAATTTTACAAAAAGGTAGCATTTTATTATCTCGTGAGCTGTATGCTTTTCCAGATCATGAGATCTTTTATTTTCTGCGATATTGACGTTAGATGTTTTTGAATTTTTTTTAATCGCTTATGAAACAGGGTTAATAGTTTTCATTTTCAAATGAATATTTAAAAATTCAAAAGATATTTCAAGATTCATCGACTTGTTTTTGTTTTATAACAATTTTTCGATTGTTCGATTTTTGAGCTATAGATTTTCGGGTTTGTTGGTATGTTAGAAATATTATGATCAATCTAGTGTAATCGCATTAAAAAAAAAATAAAATTATCCATCTTATCAATTACAAATTTTTGATAATACTTAAATTGCCATTTAAACCTATACAAAAGTATAACGTAGAATATGAAAAAATATTTAAATTGCGTGAAAACTTAAAAAGTTATACAATTTGCGGTTATGAACAATGAATTGATTTATTTAATATACAAAATACCATAGAAATAAAAGAACGCTATAAAACAAAAACGAATCGATGAATCAAAAAATTCTTTTATATTTCAAATCTTTATAAGAAATTGAAAAAATAAGTTTGGTTGACCGAAATATGACCGCGTAATTCCCAAGATGAAAGCGATCAAAAGTATAAAAAATTAAAAAAAAAATTTTAAAAAATCGGTTGGATCTCCGAAAAATAATAATAATAAATTTTCAGATAATACTGCCAAGCTCTTATTGTAATACATGTAAACGGTGGGTATTAACCGTCGAAGAAAAACTTTCGTTCCATATTTCACCCGAAATCGCGTGAGGAATAAAGTTTCTTTAATAAATATGGTGTTGAAAATAGTGATTTATTATGATGTATAGAATCAAGATTTTGAGGTTTAGCAACAGTAAAATTTAAGATATTATTGTGTTTTGATAGCATAAAATTTTTTAGAATGATTGCTTTTAAACATAATCAGTTATCAGGACTTGAAAAGAAAGTCTGTTTTGGGTTTAACCCAGGCCTGGCCTGTCCCCATAACAAAACTTTTATTACATTGTATGAAATAAAAACGTACAATTATTAAAACTCTTAAAAAACACAAAATTATTATTTTCTAATTATAAATTAAGATAATTAGAGGTTACAGTCTTTGAGGGCACCTTGTCTGCCAACAGCACCGTCACTAACGCATCACGAAAAACTTGTCCTATCACAGTAAATGATGGAAGGTTTGAATTCGTTCGAATTATTGGACTTATTTAGTATACAAAAATTATTAAAGTAAATTTTCTAAATGATGCTTTATCCTAATCTATACTAGATTAATTTATATAATATAGTTTTTTCATATCGAAAAGTTATTTTGTTTATTCTACATCACCTTTCGTTCATTAAGCGTTCCCTTAAACTTTTTGCTAAGATTTTCCAGAAATAAGGTAAAATCGTACAGCACAAATTTCAAATGTTCATTTTAGTATTAAAAAAAACGTAATATACATTCGGTTCTTATACATAATGGAGCACTTAAAGATTAATTAAAAAATATAATACGGTCTTTTCCATGAAAGAATGATTAGTTATACGGGAAACTAAGTCTAGTGCACAGTAATCGGCTACCCTACAGTAATCGGCACATCTACCCTAGGTTTAATTCATCTACCTAATGAAATCGAAATTTTACCTCAAATAACAGCTTTAAACCTCAACATAATAAGTCATACTATAAACTATTAATTGTTAAATGATTTAATATATAAAAAATAAAAACATTTGAGTAGAACTTTAGATAAGCCGTTTTTCTAGGTATGCATCAACTGTCAATTGTCTCCTGAAGACAAAAAACGGCTGAAGGAATGTTATGAATATGTTGGCCTAGCCTATGATGGTTAGTAGTAATCTATAAATAAATCCTCATAAGAATGCAATGTATATCTTTATTAGAGCCCACTGATTCATATCGTTTTGTTTGTACGCAGAAACGTCCATGGAACCAATTAACATATACGACCAAAAATTTAAGTGTGTAATTGCTTGTGATATGAAGAAAAAGGGAGGTGTGAGTAATAAATCATATCTTATTAGGAAGAAATTGTATTTGAAAAATTGAAATATTATCCCTACATTTGACCTATATTCGGCAGATGGTAGATGGTAAGATGTACCCGGGAAATACACTGGATCATCTTGCCAGAAATGCACAGAGAATGATATTAGCCTGCATTAACAAAGGTAACTATATTTCCGAATTAAAAAATTGCAAGAGATTTACCCTGGTAGAAATCAATCTCATTCGTAGCCAGTAATTGGTCATTATTAGTCATCTATAGCTATTATTGAGAGATGATTGGCTACTGATGAACGATGAGAGTCCATCATTGATATCTCTCTGGCAACGGATCGTCTTTCAACTCGAATCATGGACTGGCGGGTGATCGAAGACTACACAGGAAATGATCACCAATATATGATCTTCCGAGTTCGAGATGCTAGAGCAGTCCCGGCGGCTCCGAAGCGCGCTGCCCCCCGGTGGAACATTACCAAAATGAACGCCGAGGCACGGGCTGTTTCGAGCCTACTTATACTTAATGGGCAAAGTGACAGATCCAGGATGCGTACACTGCGGTCATCTCTACGATGACGCGCTCCATACTTTCTTCGCTTGTTAGAAGTGGGACGCAGAAAGGGGAGTTTTGGAGAGAGACCTTGGAAGCATCACGCCAGACAACATCATCGAGCGAAAGCTCCAAGGACGGAAGAGCTGGGCAAAAGTAGCAACCTTTGCCCACAGTGTTCTACAGAGGAAGAAAAGATGCGAAGATACGCTGCCGCATTGCGCAAGCTTTCTGCCTTCCTAAACAGCGCTTACCGCAGGCTAAGAAGAAGATAAGAAGAAAAAAAAAAGAAAAGACGAAGTGTACAAGAAAGAAAACAGGAGGCCTACTAAGGTCAAGTAAGGTGGCGTCACCCCGAAGTAATGCCGAAAGGTGGAGCCGAGGTGAGTTCCAATGTCACAGGATAGGGTTATGCAGGTTTAGTGAGTAAGAATCTCACACTCCCCGGAAGTGCGGACCCTTTCGGGCGTCTACTCGCAGGGTTTTCAACCGCGGGTCCGGGTACAGAAATAGATCCGAACCCGCACGCTGGCGATATCTTCGGTTGATGCAAGATTCCTGCTAAATTTTCCCTCGAAAAAAAAATTAACGATTACAGGATATTAATGAACGATTACATGCTATTACTGGCTATTAATGAGATTGATTTCTACCTGGGTACAGTTACTCATACAACGCTGTAGGATATACTTCACAATAGATAAGCGCTTAAAGGGGCATGCATGGGTTAAATCCAAAAAAGATTTTTTTTTACGAGTCCAGAAAACTTTTTATATTTAATAATATCTTAAATTTTACTGTAGTAATACCTCAAAATCTTGATCATACACGACACAATAAATCACTATTTTCAATACCATATTTATTAAAGGAACTTTGTTCCTCGCACGATTGTAGGTGACATGATGATCGAAATTTTTATTTCGACGGTTATTTGACTTCTTTTCACATGTGTTACAAAAAGAGCGGAGCACTTTTTCGTTTTTTTTTTCGAAAATCCAATTGATATTTCGAAAACATTTCCTTAATATTTTTAAAAAAATTGATTGGATCTCCAAAGAAAATAAAAAAAAAATTAATAAAAAAGTTCTTTGCTTTTTATGTAATACATGTCAAAAAGAGTCGAATACCCGACAAAAAAAGAATTTTCATTCATCATGTCACCCAGAATCGTGTGAGGAACAAAGTTCCTTTAATAAATATGGTATTCAAAATAATCATTTATTGTGACGTGTAGGATAAAGATTTTGAGGTTTTTTAACGGTAGAATTTATGATATTATTGTGCTTTGATATCATAAAGATTTTAAGAATGATCGTTTTTAAACATAAACAGATTCCTGGTCTCGTAAAAAAAGGTTTTTTGTTGGATTTAATCCTGGCCTGCCCCCTTACAATCTAAAAAAAGAAAATTGCAGTTTTATTTATACAAAACTTTTTGGATGTGATTTAGAATATGGGAAGTTTTTTTTACCAAAACCTATGGCTCGTACCAAATCACTCCTCTCGATACACTGCTTTTCTATTTTCAACCACTCCTCGTAGACTTTCTCAGCATCCAGCCATCGATATAGTCTGAAAATTGTAGAGAATGTTTCTGATATGTTTCCTCACAATATGAGCGCAGCAGATTATTAAAAAAGTCCATGTAGTAATAATTCAAAATATAAAGCCTTAAACAATTAAATATTTTAATTAATTTTGAGGTTATATATATTTTTAATACTTACTATATAGACTTTTTTTATAATCTGCTAGGCTTACATTGTGAGGAAATATATCAGAAACATCCTCTAAAATTTTTAGCTTATATCTAAAAATAATAAAAAACATTATTTTGAGATAATTGCATTTAAAGTTTGAAAACACAACAAATACATACATACAAACAATACTCAGCTAAAGAAAAAAGTTTTGTATTTTTTTGTTATATATTTCATTAATATATTTCACACTATTGCTTAGAAAAACATGTGTGATACATCAACGATATGATCTCATGATAGTGCTGAAACAAAGTAAAGAACGCTGAAAAATTTCCACAATACCGTCTACCTCCATTTTTAGCGTTGCCTTGATGATTTGACGTACACTGACTTTGATGCGTTTCAATCCATTCTTCATAAGCGGGTGTGTCTTCTTTTCCTTTCCATAAAGGGCAACTCTTACAAAAACTATTTTTTTTTTAAACATCAAGCACTTTTCCGGTAGAATTACACATTACACGTGAAACACCTTGAAGTGAGGAAAAACCTTTTTTTCTCCAAGCACCATCTCTGGACACAAGAAGTCCAGCACTATCTGAAGGCAAGATATTCATTTCTTCTATCGCACCATTACTTATAGAGCCTTCATCAATCACTTCACTCAATTGATCGTTGATATTGTCAAAATTGCTGTGAGACATTGTCTGTGGCAAATCCATAATTCCACAAATTGTTGAAAGTCCAGCATGTCTATGATCAAGAGCACGCATAGCCAAAACAGATCTTCTATTAACTTCTTATGCATTACTTTTTTTGCCAATGAATCTACTTGAATTAATTGATGCAGTTCTTGGATTTGTACAATTTGAACAAGAAATGTCAATTTTATATCCAAGTCTTCGTACATCAGATTCAGAAAAATTTAGTTTTCCATAACATATCTTGCAACGTGCAATTCTTTGCAGTTCAGGAAATAGGATATCAATGTCGATAATCCTATTCCTGATTTCACCGCCTTCAGTTATAATGTCATTAACTTTTCTCCTGGAAGTTGAATTTCTTGGCTTCTTTGGAGAAGGATCATCTACTTTTCTTTTGTAAATAATCTTCTTTCTTTTTGTTGGCCTTCCACAAGTATGTTTACCAGGGCCATCCGACACTCTACCTTGAACATCCCTTTGTCTGGCAGTCGAAGACATTACACTTACACTGTATATTGATTTGACACAAATAATATATAAATATTTATACACAATCCACCACAAACACCTTTTCTTACACTTTTTATAAAAAAAACACTTATTCACTTTAACACTTATACATACTTATATAATTATTCACTTACATACTTATACACTTATACAGTATTACACAATAATTATAAAGCCTTAAAAAATGCTGGTGAATATAGTTTTTAATTTAAAAATAATGTACAATATTTTTATACAAAAATAGCACAGATATTTTGAGAGATTAATCTCAGAGTAAACAACATTAAAGAGCGTTCACAACGTTCATACAAAAGTTGCGGATAGAGCATATCGGCGTTCTGGTCAGTGATTGGTCGAAACACAGTTCCAGAGGAACATTCCGGAGTACCTTCGCTATCAAAATATGCAATAAAAAAAAAATATTTTTTTTTGCTTTTTAACCCAGGCCTGCCCTTAAGGCAAATCAGTAGACTTTAATCTTTAATCTTTAAACTTTAATCTTAGATTTTATTCCCGTGTTACATATAGAACTTATTTCCTGACATATCTGTGGCGTCTTTATTGAGTTTTCTTTAAAAAAATACCCAAAGGGTTTGATTTCATAAAATTAGGTGTGTCTGCGGACAAAACGCAATGAAGCTCTATAGTTTTACAATATTTTGGATAATAATTATTGGACAGTGGTTTCACTTCCTCCTAGAGGGAGCAACATTGATTTGAAGAGGAAATAATCAGATGAAATGAAATCCGACGAGAAGTAAACCGGAAGTAAACCGAAAGTGAAGAGGAACAAATTTTTTTTTTCTCTTATATATGTGGGTGTATTTGAGTAGATAGGTTCATGCGTTTCCGAATGCAGATTATAGATGGTGAATGCGTGGATAGGTGGATGAATGTGCAGGTTACGCTAACGTGTGTGGGTGGATAGTTATCTTGACAAGTGTATAGATTTATGTATGGGTTTGTAGATAGGTATTGGATGGATGTGGGCGAATGGAATGTAGTTAGGTGAATAAATGAAGTCATACGAATGGGTGGATGGGTGCGTCGATGACTGTATGCGGGTGGATAGGTGTGGATGAGTGCATCAGTATGTTCGTAAGTGTGTGTGTTTGCAAGTGTGTGGGTGATTCGGTGCATGGGTGTGGTTGGGTCGCTAGGTGGATGAGTATGTGAAGATTGCTGGATATGGATATGAGCATGATTGGATATGGGTATATGTATGCGTGGGTGGATAGGTTTGTGTATGAGTGTATGTAGGTTTAAGAGTATGTATGGGTGGTTCGGTGCGTGGTTGGGTAGGTAAATGTATGTTCATGGGTGGCTGGGTGTGGGTACACGTATGCGTGATTGTGGGTGGTTTGGTGCGCTTACATGGGTGGCTGGATAAGTATATGTGGAAATTAAGTGTATGTCGAAACTAAGTCACCGAGCGATACTTGTAACACATGCAGCGCAGCGTATTAATATTTATCATTATATTGATCACTTATTATGGTAATTATAGTTAACATGATACGACAGTATACCATAGGGAACAAGTTGTTGATAAATGTTTCTTTACATCAATTATTTTGCTATTTTATTTTTAAAGCTAATTAGTGATAGGAAATTCAGAAGTAAAAACATATATATACCAATTTTTGGTGTTAAATCTCTTCTTATTTAGTAACAATTATAAAATGACTGCGATATTAACAAGATAATATTTGTTTTTAGCAAACGAAGAAACTGATGAATGCGAAGTAGCTTATGTCATGCAGAACTGCCTTATGGATACATTTAATTGAATATCTATTAAAATTAAATAATTAAAATAACAAAATTATATTCTTTAATAAAAAATGTATTAGTTTTGTAATCAAATAAAGATGTTTCTATTTTTACTAATGTTCGACATATTGATCTACAGTTTATTGAACCAATAAAAAATAAAAATAAAAAAAAACAAAATATGAATTACATAATTACTGATTTTTGTTTCAGCATTATTTCAAATAATGTTTATTCTCATATCCTGGGTGGGGCGCTGGGTGGGAGTAAGGGTCGCCGGACGGGATGCAGGGGCGTATGGTGCGAGCCCGGGGAGTTGGAGGCGGAGCCCCTCTCCCCCTCCCAGACAAAAAAAACTTATTCATAAATCATTAAATACAAATTTTTAATTATATAAAAATTAGGAATTTAAAATAAATTCATTAATTTTGTTAGATTTTTTCAAAATATTTTGCCTTTATCAATCTTTTAAAAAAAAATTTAAATCTTCAATATTTTCAAAATTTTTCAATTTTTCAAATATTTTTCTAATTTTTATATTTTCTCAAAATTTTTCAATTATCTAAAATTTTTTTAATTATTTCAAAATTTTTTTATTACTTCAAAATGATTCAATTTCGTATAATTGTTCAATTATCTAAAAATTTTTCAATTATTTCAAAATTTTTTTATTACTTCATATTTTTATAAATAGATACCTACAGTTTTTTCGCAACTAAATGATTGTTTTCACACGCAGTACGAGAAGCATTTTGTTTGCAATGTTCTTCGCGCACGATTCGGAGAAAACGTGTAAATGGAGTACTTTGGGCACGTTATCCATGCATGAAAAACGGAACTTCTAACACGGAATTTTAAAATAGTATATTGACTCGCTGCACTCGGGCGAGAAACTTCCCACTCGTTCATAACTCAGCTGAGCGCACGTGTTGCACAAATTATTTTTTGAAACGAATGTGACAAGTCGATCACTTCGTCGATCATTGTAAGGTCTTTAAATTGAAGTAGAATTTTAACTTAAATATTGATATATAAAAGAAGATTAAAATAAAAGTGCAGGAGCATTGCGGGGCTGGAGGACGGGGTGCGAAGCCACCCCCCCTAAAAAAACAAATAATGATATAATAAAAACAAACATAAAAATCAATAAATTAAAAAATAAATACAGAATTTCAGTTCAAATGATTTAATAAAACAAAGAATAATGTAAATTTGAGATTATAATATGATATTTAATTATCTTTCCTCTAATCGATACGAAAATGAAAAATAAAATGAAAAAGAAACGTCTTTCATTGTATTTATATTATTGTTGTTTTTCTTGATTTAAATTAATTACCACTGAACACTTTGTGAATTGAAAAGTAACACTTTTTTGCAGTATAATGTATTTTTGATTTTTCTGGTTGTAAATTTACAGAAACAATTTTGGCCGCTTCAATTATTTCAAGGGGTACAAAATCGTTAATTGATGAATTACTTGCACTGTCATCCCAATCTATTATAAAAAGTTTGCACAGTCGTATACTCACCTTATAACGCGTGGCTCGGACTGCCATGGGCATGCGACCCGGAACCACTGTATTTCAAATTAGTTAAAATTTGGCAAACGGTGACGAGCAGTGCCCCTCGTCATAATCTTTGAATTTATTACTCGCTTCTTCCCCGAAAGGGAGTTCTAATTTATATTAACTACTTTTAGTGTTTACACTCAGACACGGCTAGATAAGAGTGGTTTCTACACGCGGAGAATCGTGGGGTCTCGACGGTTACCGCTTCCTTTCTTTTATTTCACCTTCACACACGAAAACATAGGCGAAGCCTGTTCAAACAGACACACATAGGAGTGAGGCAACAAAATAAATAAAATAGTATGATCTCTATATATAGATTTAAAATGAATGCAGTGCCTTTTATTTCACTGAGAACCTATGCGAGTGGGAGAATACGCTGTAGATTTTATACAATAACGTTTTGCCGAGTCTCCCACGAGGCACCTCGTTGAAAGTAACAAAGTTTTTCCGTGAGTTAACAAAATTCAAATTTTTAAGCAAGGTACAATTTTACAGAAGTTCGCCAACGAAATTATCGCTACATCCACCTTAATTCTGAATCTTACTTTTTATCTCTAAACCGTACTAAATTTAACGTATCTAATTTTTCTAATTTAACTTTTTCTTAAAACTAGTATTAATTTCAATTTAATTAATTGTATAAAAAAAAGGATCAATAAAATTGTATGAAAAAATCTATTATATGCCCGGGACAAGAAAGGCAACCCGGCGTCGAATTACTGTCCCATATTAGGCACAAAAACGTGGTGACTTAGCTTAGTTTCCTTCTCGTCGATGGCGTGGAGGTTGAAGCGAGTAGCGCAGTCACACGAAGAGGTTCGGTGAGAAGTTATACAGAAAAAACTAAATCAAATTTACAAAAAAATATAATTTGTATAAAAAATTAAAAATTATACGACTGAACACAAGAAAAAAAATCAAAGTCCAGAAAGGACTCGCGGCGCGGATGTTGGATTAAGTCTCGTGACCAGGAAGGTGTTGATCGCCCGGGAGGCTGAACAAGAGTCTCCCGAGTCTGAGCTCGCTGCAGGCTCGAAGGCCGCGGCCTTGGACCCGCCTTCCACGTTGCTGCCTCTGATTGGCTACTTCTCGTCGTCGCCAGGCTCTCTGATTTGAGAGCAACCCTCACGTCAGGTTGGAATCTCTGATTCTCGCCTCTGGTCTTCTTCTCCCCGAAATCGCCTGATGCTGTAACAATCGTATTGCGTATGGCACTGGAAATTTCCATGCTCGCTGAGGGAGAAGTTAGGAGACACTGTATATAGAGATGTCTATAGTGCATTGCCTGGCAATAGTCCGTGGGCTGTTACGTAATTGCCGTACGCCCTTGGAAAGAAAAATAAACTTCTACACTATGGAGTATTTTGCCTGGTAAGGCAGATGCTTAGAACTGAGAGAGACAGAGTAAGGAGAGAATAGCTGTGTTCTTCGAAGATTTACTTAACTTGTAGCTAATGCTGGCGGCCGACGATCACGCTCGTTGCGATGATATTATACGGCGAGCTGCGAGGTCTTATAGACGTTTCAGACGTGCCTGGGCTCGTTGCCTTCGAGAGGCAGCGGGACACAGCTCTTGATGGGCTATTGATGATGACTGGCGCCAGATTTCCGCCGTAAAAAAAGATGCTTTTTGTGCATGTGCTTGTGTATATGTATGCGTGCGTGTGCGTGTACGTATGCGTGTGAAGCAAAAAATTGATTTTCTTTCTCTAATGATGACTGGAGTGAATCAGCAGCATTTTAACTGAAACTTTGGAAAATGGTTGCTTTTTACCATCTCATGAGCTGTATGTTTACCCAGATCATGAGATCTCATATTTTCTAAGATATTTTATCTTAAATGTTATTCGATTTTTTTGCTTATATCTCAAGCACGGCGCGATTATTTTTACGAAACAGGGCTAATTTTTTCGGTTTTAAATGTTGATTTAAATTTAAAAGGAGATTTCGAAATCATCTACTTGTTTATGTTTTATAATGATTTTTCTGTTTTACGATATGTTGTAATCAACCATATAATTTATTAAAATGTGTTTATAATTTCTGCTTCCTCAAATTAAATTCCAAACATATTTTGAAACATGTGCGATAAAAATACACTATTTTTCAAATATTAGACGTATGATACCACTTAAAAAAAGAAGCTACAGAATAAAAACAAAATCTATTAAACATTGACAAATATATTTTTTTCTTTTCTGCGATTTCTTAATACGTAAAAAGAACATATTTGCACTATTTAAAATCTCCCTAAACCGCCTTTAAAATCTCAACAGAAGTATGTATTCTTTTCAGTTAAACTTAGAAATCGATGTTGCAATATTATTTGATTTACGTTTCTAACAAAATTCTATAGCTAAATTAAGTTTTTAATTTTTTATTTCCAGAAAAATTATGTCAAGTCAAAATTTTTATTTAAACTTTTATCAACAGGTCTCAATATGGATTTACAAAAAGCTACAAGAAGCTATGAAAATAACTAATTGCGAAAAATGACTTTAAAGTAAAATAGTAGTAATAATTAAATAAAAGTAAATTCATTATTATTTATGTTTCCTTTTTTGTTTTATGACATAAATTTGTGTGGTTAAGAATTAGTATCATAAAATAAAATTAAAATCGGAATTTTTAACAAAGACCTATATCTTCTTTCCCTAAGGTAAGCTTTTATTTTAATCTTATAAAAATAATAAATTGAGATTAATAAATTCTTGCCTTAGAAAAATGTAAAATGAATTGTCAAATACTTCAGAAGAATTTTTAATTTTAAGAAAAACATTTTGATTGGTCACCGCAGAACTAAATAGAATAAATAATTTCATAAGGGAACAATTTATATGATTTGAGGATGCTAATTTCCAATGAATTGACAGCAGTTTTTGAATAAGTATTAAAATTAAATGAATATTTAATTTAAACAGGGCACTAAATTAATAGATATAAAGTTAATTGAAAATAAATCAAGACAATTTTAATTTGCTATGGCAAGAAGAAAGGTAGAACTTATGCGAAATGGAATAGAAACGGAAATAGAGAAAAAAGTAAAATATATACATAAGAATGTAAGACAATAGAAGTTGAAGTAAGAAAAGAATGTATAATTTTTCGAGGAATAGATGCAGAGAAACAAGGCTTAGAGCATTGAAAAATTTGTTTTGAATAGTTACTGGTGGTTGTGGTAATAGTACAAGCGAAAATTTTAGGAAAAGAAGAAAAGATTATATGGACAAAATTGAATACTTGGAAGGATAAAGAGAAACTAATGAGTAAAAAAAGCACACTCAGTGATGAAGAAATATACATAGCTTATGACAGATCAAAGAAAGATAGAGATACAGAAGTAAATTGTAAAGATTGCAAAAAGACAATAAAAAAGAGGATACGATGTAAGAATCAGATTTAAGAAAAATGAGGTAAACAAAAAATGGTATAAATGGAATGAAAGGTCATGAAGACTGGAACAAGCAAGTAGAACTTTTTATAAGAAAATGGGGACCGATAAATAAAGAAGACAAGAGCAAAAGAACACATGAAAAGTCCAGAGAAACAAAGACAGAAAAGAGAAAAAAGGAGAGAGCAGGATACAAGGAAGAGACCAAGGAAAAAAATTAGAGAAGAAAAATAAAAATAATGTAATAAAATGTATGTAGCAGGATTGTATAATAAAGACGAAGATTTTTGGGAGTATATAAAGAAATCCGACGTAGTAAATCTACAGAAAGCATGGATAGAGGAGAAGGTATGGGAAATAATGGAAGATAAAATTAATGGATGAAGTACAGGAGGAATGCTCACAGGAATAAGAATAGAAATGGAATTTAGGCGGCACGCGGTCTACGGCTTACGGCCCAGCAGCTCCAGCGCTTCAGAGCTTGAATGAAAAGTGAAGTTTATGTAACATAAATCGAAAGTTTAATCCGATACCTTTAAGACACATCTCATAGTAATTCGAAATTACTTGATCATTTTGTACAATAAGTGATTAAAAGCAATTTGCTTCCTGAAAGACGAAGCTTTGTGGTAGTAAAAAAATCGCTCCCAATTCATTGGCACTTAACTTCCTCAAACTAAAGAAACTGTTCCAATATGAAATTCTAATAAATTAATTTTAAAGTGCTATATCTCTTTCTAAATAATACCTTAAAAAGGGTGTGCTTTTTTATCATTGATGGTTTGACAAAAGATAATTTTTTACTAAAATTACAGAACGATAGGTAATAATACTTATCACACCAATTTTTTCTTTGAACGTAATTTATTAAAATTGTTTAAACATTTAAATTAACTGTACTCATATGCTAGTACGTAGATTCAATGAATTCCTAATAATCTAAAATTTTGTGAACGATTTGCCGTCATAGATTTCCGAGATATAACCATTTAAACTAAGTATGACTTTTTTCATGTTAAACAAAAAAAAAAGGAAATTACAGCTGGAGCTGCACAAGGATCGATCAGTGCATGACACTTATGCAACATAACATACGATGGTATTCTGTGGCTTGAGATGCCGGTCGACAACTTCCTTATCGCAGATGTCATAGCATCAGTATTCGTCGCTGAAGATGAAGACTCAAGAAAAGTTGGACGTGGTCATGAAACAGTTCAGCAGGTGGATGGAAGACCATGGTTATAACTAGCAATCCACAAGATGGAGCTAATATTTTTAACCAGAAAGCAGAAGAAGACTTTTGACAACATCCAGACAATGCAGGTAGTACCTTTGAGGATACAGACCAAGGAAGCGATCAAGTATCTAGGTATTGCGCTAAATTCTAAAATGATATTTGCATCAATTAATGCGGTCTTAAGCAAACGCTGCCTTTTGATAACGGTGACCCATTCCATTCTTACGTATCGTGCAGAGATATGGGCCGATACACTAGAAATTGATGTCAATAAAAAACGTATGACTACAATTCAGTAGACAGGAGCGCTGATTATAGCGAGCTCGTACCGAACGGTTTCGGAACCAACGGTCTTGGTTATGGCTGGCGTGATTCCAATGGACCTGCTCGCTAAGAAGCGAAAGAGAATATATGAAAGAAAAGCAGAATACAACACACAACAAGTAAAAAATAAGGAAAGAGAGATGACGGTCAATAAATGGCAAGAGCGATGGAACGCAGATGCCAGAGGCAAATGAACCGCGAGACTGATCAAGGAAATCGATAAGTTGATAGAACGACGGCATGGAAAAGTAAAGTACTATGTAACGCAGTTTCTCACCGGATATGAGTACTTCAACACTTATACTTACGGTGATATTAAACCCCGTGTTACTGGTAAATACGGAGAACCACTTTTTTGATTCACTTTTCAATTTTAAGAAAATATCTCTATGAAAAGTTGTTCTTTTTGGTTTATACAACAACTTTCCATAGAGATATTTACTCTAAATTGAAAATGAAATGAGAAAAGTGGATCCTCGTATTTGTCGGGGATAGGTGGCTTTAGCAGCACCTTACCTCTTAGCTCAGATACACGAGGAAGGTGAAGAATGCAACGTGCCTGCATTGCGCACTTAAGAAGGACAACGCGGAACACACTTTCCATGACTGTGATCGCTGGACTGAAGAAAGACGAGAACTGAAGACAACAACAGGGCGAATTACTCCCGAAAACATTGTTGGATTAATGCTGAATTGCAAGAAAAGCTGGGACAATATCGCTGTCTTCATTGAAAAAGTGCTACGGCAGAAGGAATGTAACAACTTGGTGGATGACAACAGGATCATCGACTAAGGAGAAATAAGAAGAACCGCAAGTAACACGGTTGAAGAGAAGAAATCCACCGTGAAGTAATGCGAAAGCGGTTTCGGGGTGGCATGTCTACAAAAAGTGGCGGGTGAAAAGAGGCCGAGGTTTAGAAACACTGCGTCAACAATACCCACTAAACCTCGGCCTCTCTTCACCCGCCACTTTTTAGGAGGGCGATGGCGGAGTGTTTCCGGATTCCCTGGGCGGTTGACGAAGAGAAGAAATCCACCGTGAAGTAATGCGAAAGCGGTTTCGGGGTGGCATGTCTACAAAAAGTGGCGGGTGAAAAGAGGCCGAGGTTTAGTGGGTATTGTTGACGCAGTGTTTCTAAACCTCGGCCTCTTTTCACCCGCCACTTTTTGTAGACATGCCACCCCGAAACCGCTTTCGCATTACTTCACGGTGGATTTCTTCTCTTCTTCAACCGCCCAGGGAAACCGGAAACACTCCGCCATCGCCCTCCTATGGTTCCTAAACAGAATTCCTCAACTCCCCGGATAAAAAAATATGTATGTATATATGTATGTATATACGTACGCATGTATGTATGTATGTATATACGTACGTATTTATGTATGTATGTATAACAAAATATCATCAATATTTAACCAAAAGAAAACAAAAAGTTTTGTGCGTAGATGTATGAAATACTTTTATATGAGTATTTCCATGAAAATGGATCCTTGCAAAAATTATTGTACGTTCAAATGTATTATTTATTCTTTTATCCGCCTAAAGATTTACGATAATTCAAATAGTGCTCTCCGTCAAATATAGATATTACTAATAAGATATTTATGCAGAGACTGTTTATAGCTAATGTAACTTACATTTTATAATTTTTGTAAAGCAGCTTTTAAATTCATCAAATTTAATAAGTAAATAATAAACCTCTTTTCATTTAATATTTTTGAATTTCGTAAACAAGACTGTATAGTTCTGAGTTTTCTCTATTTAATTGAAATAGAAACATTGAAATTAATTGAATTAATTCATTTTAAGATGACGAAAAAGGACGAAATAGACGTTTTTCATCGCGTCACATGCACATACAATGTTTTTAAAGGCTTTTCTATCATATTTTTCTTGTATTTTTAGTACAACAATTACAATATTGTAGGCAGAATATTTTCAAATTTTTTTTATTTAAGTATCAGACATAACAAAAAACATTTCAAAAAAGCGTACAAATGTACTGTTTTTGAACCTTTTTTTTAACTGATTCATATTCTTATTTTTCAAATTTGAATTTATGAAAAAATTAAAACATAAAAAAGTTCGCAAATGTGAGTGTAATAAGTATTACCGAACTATATTATCAAAAGAATTAAATGTCATGTGCATAGGAGCATCATAAACACAAAAAAATGTATTACGAGAAAAATGCATTTAAAGTTTCTGTTTTCTATGCTACATAATGTTAATTACTTTATTAAAATCATTATAACTTTATTTAGTTTTATAGTTATGCTATCTATGAGTTCTCAAAATATTCATTTTAGATTCTTTTCCTTAATTAATGATAATATCATTCATTAAGGAAAAATGCATTTAAAAGCGCATATAATTACTTGTATATATATATATATATATATATATATATATATATATATATATATATATATATATATATATATATATATATATATATATATATATATATATATATATATATATATGTGTGTATGGGTAATTCTTTCGGAAAAAAAATGTTGTTTTTATTTCTTTGGTAAAAATGTTCCTCTTGGTATGTAGAATGTATGTGAATTTTTGCATATTTTTCAAAACTCTTAAGTTCAAAGTTCATTACGGCTAAATATCAGCATGTAGTCATTTTTTACATTTTTTAGCAAATTTCAACCTCCATTTCTGTAACAAAATTAAATCTCTTTAAAAAATAGTAACAACTCTTTAGCCAATTTTCTGAATTTTTCATAAACAATAGTTCAAAAAACCTTTGAATGCCCCCCTTTTGCGAACCATTACACAGTCGTAAAAGGGCAGCAGTGCAATATTTATATAAAAGAAAATCAAAATAACATGAAAAATTGTTAAAAAAATTATTAAAATGAACATTATAGCAATAATGTCATATTTTGCTCCAAACCACTTTAAATCTATGAGCTTAAAAACATCTTAAAATTTATATGCGTTCTAGATACTAGAAGGAACATTTTATCTGAAATAAAAAATAAATTTTTATTGTTTTTTCGATTTTCCAGTTAATTCCCATATATATATATATATATGAAAGGAATGTCTTTTCTGAAATTAAAAATTTTTTATTTTGTTTTGGATATTCCGCAGAGGTATCTATATATACATAAAAATATATGTTATTTCGCCGAAAGGACTTGATTTCATAAAATGATGTGTGTCTGCGGACAAATCGCAATAAAGCTCTATAGTTTGAGAATTTTTTTGGACAATAATTATTCACAGTAATTTTACGTCCTTCTAGAGGAAGTAACATTAATTTCAAGAGGAAACAATGAAATAAAATGAAATCCGGCGAGGTGCAAACCGGAAGTAAACCGGAAGTAAAGAGGAAAAAATTTTATTTTATTTTTTTTTCATATTTATGGGTATGTGGGTGTGTTGAGTAGATAGGTTTAGGCATTCGCGTAGGTGGATGATAAATTATGAATGCATGTGCAGGTGGATGGATGTGCAGGTTTTGCGAATGTATGTGGTTGGATGGTTGTGTTGACAAGTGTATGGATTTATATATGGGTTTGTGGATAGGTAGAGTGTGGTAAAGTAGATGAGTATATGAAGGTTACTGGATATGGATGTGGAGTGTTTGTAGGTTAATTTATGGGTTGTTCCGTGTGTGGTTGGATAGGTAAAGGTAACTTCATGGGTGGCTGGATGTGGGTACACGAATGCGTGATTGTGGGTGGATTGGTGCCCTTATATGGGTGGGTGGATAAGTATATTTGGAAATTAAGTGTATGTTGAAACTAAGCTAGCGAGTGATACTTGTAACATATACAGCAGAGCGTATTAATATTTATCACTTTATTGATCACTTATTATTGTAAATATAGTAAACATTATACGACAGTATACTATTGTCATCAAGTTGTTGATAAATGTAAAGTTTCTTTACCGCAATTATATTGCTATTTTTTTTATTTACTGCTGATTAATGATAGACATTTCAGAAGTAAAAACATATATTACCAATTTTTATTTAGTAAGAATTATAAAATGAGCACAATATTAACAAGATAATAATTATTATTAGCAAACAATGAAGCTGCTGAATGCGAAGTAGTTGGTGTCATGTAGAAATTTGGACCATTCCTTGGTCGTAAGGAATAAAATAAAATTAAAATTAAATAATTAACATAACAAAATTATATTGTGAAATAAAAAATGTATTAATTTTATCATTAAATAAAGATGTCTCAATTTTTATTAATATTCAACATATTGATCTACAGTTTATCGATTCCATAAAATTAAGAATAAAAACATAAAAAAAATAAAATTGAATTATATAATTACTGATTTTTGTTTCGGCATTTCTGCAATTAATGTTTTGTTGCTCATACCCGGGTATTAAGTATTGTGTTTATTCCCAGTTTTCAGGGAATGAAACACCACATTATTTCACGCCTAGAAACTGCCGCGTGAATGCGCATCTTTCTACTTTTACTCCCGGCCAAAACTGCGTACGTGTTGCTGCCCTCGCCGCGCTTGGGCTGCAAATTACGCAAACGACGTTAGTCAAAAGTAAAAGTAGAGACAGATCAAGGATTAAACACAAACAATTTTCTGCCGGGCGTGAGAAAAAATCCCGGGTTAAAATGTATTTCAGGCAGGTTCATGAATTATTATTCCCAATTTATTATGAATTCCCAAAAATGTTCGCGCATGATCATGCGAGATTATGCGTAAAATTGTTTGGACTTTGACATGTTATACATGCTCATGCATTATTATGCCCGAAACTTGACTGGGGATGCATATGCATGATGATAGATATTCATGCGTGTTTTTGAAAGTTCATGAATGATTAAGCACGCTCGTGTATAATTTGTCATAATTTTGTACAAGCATGAATGTTTATGTTTTCTGAATCAGTAATTTTTAAATTTTGTAAGAACGCATGTACATAAAATAATAATATTGTGGCATACGTGTCTATTCGTATTGAGGCACTTTTATACACTTTCACTCTTTTTGTGTATGAATACGACTTCAAGAATTCATGAAAAAAATTTGAATTTCTTTAAATGTGGTTTTATATTAACATGCATAAACATATACATTGTAGCATGTTCATGCATATTTTTTTTTTTTTAAATGGCATTTCGAACTCGAAAGTTCATCGCCTCATCTACGCAAGCCTTCCACGTTTCCCTATTTTGTGCCAACCCCATCCATTTCGCGCCTTCCCGCCCAATTTCAGTTACGTCTGATTTTACGTTATCCTCCTATCTGCGTCTAGGTCTACCAAGAGGTCGCGTTGCTTTCGGTTTTCCTTTCATTATGCGCGCTGCTGTACGATCATCGCCCATTCTTGCCACGTGCCCTGCCCATCTTAGTCTCCGTGATTTTATTATTCTGTTAATATTTGGTGACGCGTACAAATTATGTAGCTCGTCATTGTGCAGTTTCCTCCACTCCCCAGTTTCCTCATCTTTCTTTGGCCCGTATATTTTCCGCAGAACCTTATTTTCAAATACCCTAAAACGATTTTCTTCCGCTTTAGTGAGCGCCCAGGTTTCGCACCCATACAAGATTACCGGCATTATTATAGTCCTATATATCCTTATTTTGACATTTTCCGACAGTAGCTTTGACTTAAGTAATCTGTTCACAGCGTAGAAGCAGGCATTACCCGAATGAAGTCTCTTATTAATCTCGGCTTTAATTTCGTTTCGATCATTTATAGTTGTACCTAAATATCTGAATTCGCTAACCTTTTCAAAAGTGAAATTTCCGACTCTGAGATCCCCCTCTGCTTCGCGAATGCCCAGTTTCTCCATGATCATATATTTCGTTTTCGATTCGTTCACTTCTAACCCCGTGTTTTTAGCCGCATTTATAAGGATTTCCGCATTTCTCGCCACCGTTTCACCATTATCTCCCACTATATCCAAGTCATCCACATAGCCTAAAATTTGCGTTGTTCCGTTGAGTGTTGCGCCTAGCTCGCTAGCCTGCATTTTTCTAACAACATGCTCTAGCGTCAGGTTAAAGAGTACCGTTGAAAGCCCGTCACCTTGCTTCAAACCGTCGCGTATCATGAACGATTCGGATACATTACCGCCTACTCGGACCTTTCCAGTGCTTCCGTTGAGACATATTTGAATTAATTTTACGAGTTTTTTTGGTACGCCAAGGAGCACTAGGATTTCATACATTTTGCTTCGTTTGACAGAGTCGTACGCTTTCTTAAAGTTCACAAATAGCTGATGTATAGTTTCGCAATATTCCCACTTTTTCTCTAATAATTGTCTTATGGTAAACATTTGATCGCTCGTTGACCTGTTGCGCCGGAATCCACACTGATAATCTCCTATTATATCTTCCGCGAATGGTGTGAGTCTGGCCTGTATTACGTTTGACAGAACTTTGTAGCAGGTAGCTAAAAGTGAGATTCCCCGGTAGTTATTGCAGTCTGTTTTATCTCCCGTTTTAAAGATCGGTATGATGATGGATTCTTTCCAATTTTCTGGTATTGTTTCATTTCTCCAAATAGCACATACTAGATAAAAAATTTTAGATGTAAGCGCGGTGCCTCCATATTTAAGTAGTTCAGCTGGTATAGAATCGTTTCCTGCGGCCTTATTGTTTTTTAGCTTTTTGATCGCGGCCTCTACTTCTTTGTAGGTCGTTTCGTCCATATGGAGTTCAGCAGTGTGGATTTCGTCTCCCATTTCCTCGGAGTTTTCATGCACGTTTAATAACTTATCGAAATAATCTTTCCATAATTTCAATAGTTCATTTTCGCTTGTCACGAGGTTCCCGTCCTTATCTTTCATTAACTGCGATCTACTCTGAAAACCCTTCCTAATAGCGTTTATTCCTTTGTACATCTCGCGCGGGTTATTTTCCCTACTATTAGTTTCTATTTTTCTAATTTCATTTTTCTAATACTCGCGCTTCTTGTTTCTGTAAATCACGCGTACTTGCTTTCTTATTTCATGGTATTCTTCTACGGCCCTACCGCTTTCATTGTGTACACTATCTAATTTAGCCTTCTTGCGCCTTTCAAACCAGAGTTCGCACTCTTCGTCAAACCATGGTTTGCTCTTCGGCCTTTTTTTCTTACCCAGTACTTTGTTCGCGGCCCCTTTTATAGTTTTTTCGATAGCCCCCCACAACCTGTTCGGATCGTCATCTACTCCCGTCTGTTCATCCGTTTCCTCGAGCGCCTGAAATCGGTTGCTAACTTCTACTTGGTACTTGATTCGCTCTATCCCGCTTCGTAGTTTTCCAATATCAAAGGTTTCTACTTTGTTCGCTCGCTTACTATTTTGACCGGCTACTAATCTGGCTCTTAATTTGGCCACTACTAGATAATGATCTGAGTCGCAATCCGCCCCCCTATAGGTCCTTACGTCGAGTACATTCGTGTGGCGCCTCTTATCAATAAGAAAATGATCGATTTGATTGTGCGTGGCCCCATCCGGCGATGTCCACGTTGCCTTGTGTATATCCTTGTGCTTGAAGCACGTGGTCTTGACTATAAGATCTTTGGCGGCTGCGAAATTTATGACCATAATACCGTTATCATTGCTGGTTTCGTGCAGACTTTCTTTGCCTATGGTGGGCCTAAACATTTCCTCTCTCCCTATTTTAGCATTGAAATCCCCCACTACTATTTTGGTGTCGTAAGACGCGAATTGGTCGATTAATTGCTCTAAAGTTTCATAATAAAGATTTTTGACTTCTTCCTCTTTGTCCTCTGTGGGACAGTAGACGTTAATAACCACGTAATTATACCACGCTCCTTCGATGATGATATACGAGAGTCGGTCATTCACGAAATTGCAACTTTTAACGGAATGTATGATGCTTTTGTTAACAAGAAATCCGGTGCCTAGAGAATGCCCGCTCGCGCCCCCATATACAAAGGTGAAGTTACCGGATCCTAGCATCGCATTATCTTTCCATCGGGTTTCTTGTATTGCTACCAAATCTAAATTGTACCAATCAGTTTCATTTATGATTTCCCGGAACGCGCCTGCTCTGTGTAGACTGCGTACATTCCAGGTTCCCACCCTTAAGTTTCTTTTCGTTTTGGTTTGGTTTTGTTTTCTTTGAGCCATGATAGTAAGTTAAACCCGCGCGTTTTGGATCCTGTTCCGATCGCAGGTGAGTCCATCCGTCTAGGGGTGATATATGTAGTATATTATCAGTTCAAATAGGTATCTGATACGAGCTACGTCTTTAATAAATATTGATATACGAAAGAAGAGTAAAATAAAGATGTAGGAGCATGGCAGAATGCAGGATGGGGCGCTGAGTAAGAGGCAGGGACACCGGAGTGGGCCAGGGGCGGAGCTCTTGTTGGGGGCGTAGGGGGCGAAGATCTTGCCAGGTAGGTGGGACGGAGACCCCCGCTCCCATTCACAAAATAAATTAGTAATAAATCATTAAATAAAAATTTTAATTTATATGAAAATTATAAATTCAAAATAAATTTATTAATATTGTTAGACTTTTTCAAAATTTTTCTAACTTCTCAATTCTTTAAAAAATTTTCAATTTTTCAAAAATTTTCAATTTTTCAAAAATTTTCAATTTTTCAAAAATTTTCAATTTTTCAAAAATTTTCAATTTTTCAAAAATTTTCAATTTTTCAAAAATTTTCAATTTTTCAAAAATTTTCAATTTTTCAAAAATTTTCAATTTTTCAAAAATTTTCAATTTTCCAAAAATTTTCCACTTATTCAAAATTTTCTAATTTGTTCAAAATTAGACTCCTTTTTCAAAATTTTCCAATTCCTGCAAAATTAGACTCCTTTTTCAAAATTTTCCAATGCCTGCAAAATTTTCAATTATTTTAAAATTTCTCAATTTTGCAAAATTTTCAATTATTTTAAAATTTCTCAATTTTGCAAAATTTTCAATTATTTTAAAATTTCTCAATTTTGCAAAATTTTCAATTATTTTAAAATTTCTCAATTTTGCAAAATTTTCAATTATTTTAAAATTTCTCAATTTTGCAAAATTTTCAATTATTTTAAAATTTCTCAATTTTTCGTAATTGTTCAATTTTTATGAATAGATACCTACAGTTTTTTACCTAAAGTATTTGTAAAGTTTTTGAACATGTTTCGACTTATCCTACCATTGGTTATGTTGGATGGAACGGCATTTTATTAATATTTCAAATATTAACAAAAATCTGTCTTTTATTTTTCAGTTGTGATAATCATGTCTATTTGGCAAAAACTTGAGGAAGGGTCGAGAGAATGTTATAGCAAGTATTTATGAATTTTTTAGACGTGTTTCGACGTATCCTACCATGGGTTATGTCGGATGGAACAAAATTTTATTAATATTTCAAATATTAACAAATATCAGTCTCTTTTTTTTCAGTTATGATAATAAAGACTATTTGGCAAAAACTTGAGGAAGGGTCGGGAGAATGTTATGACAAGTATTTATGAAATTTTTGGACATGTTTCGACTTATCCTACCATGGGTTATTCTGGAATGAACGGAATTTAAATTAATATTTAAAATATTAAGAAATAACAATTTTTTTTTAAATTAGCGCTAATCAAGTCCATTTGGCAAAAACTTGAGGATGATTAGCAGAATGTTATGATAAGTACTTGTGAAGTTTTTCGACATATTTTGACCAATTCTAACATGGGAAATGCCACAAGGAACGTCATTTTATTAAAAAATTTTGTAAAAAATTAGAGTTTTATTATTCATTTGCGCTAGTCAAGTCGATTTGGCAATAATCAATTTGATTTGAAAAATATCTTGAGGCAGGATCTGAATAATATTATGATAAGTACTTGTGAATGTTTGGATATGTTTTGACAAATTGTACCATGGCTTATGCCAGAAGGAACAGAATTTTGTGGGTGTTTCTCTAACCGGTGTAGAAATGCGTTTTGAGTGATATGAAATAACATATCAAATTTTACGGCAAATGAATTTTTGGTCAAATCCATAAGGCAATTCACCCACTATAGCTATTATTGTGCATATTATAGAGTATATGGCATACATAGGCTCTATATTTCTAATAATTATAAACCCAACACGCCTACAACAGTATCTCTTTAGGGAGACTTGGAAAATGTAATTTAAACTAAATGTATACTTTTAATAAAAAATTATCTTTTGATAAACCATGAATGGTTAATCAGCACACCTTTTAAAATTAAAAAATTTTAAATTAATTTATTAGAATAAAAAATGTTATATTAGGACCACTAATTTAGTTTGAGAAAGCTAAGTATAAATGAATTGGCAGCGGTTTTTCGACGGTTATTTGACTACATTCAACGTATATTACAAAATGAGAGGAAAACATATTGTTAAAATTATTTTTATTATTCTTTTACGTAGATTCATTCAATTTTTTTTTAAAATATGAAAAAACATTTTTAAAAAATCAGTTGGATTCGATAAAAAATTAATAAAAACAAAATTTAATGACAGTGTACTTTGCTCTTTTTGTAATGAATGTTAAAAGGAGTCGAGTAATCATCGAAAAAAATTTCGTTTATCACGTAACCTAGAATCGTGTGAAGAACAAAGTTCCTTTAATAAAAATATGGTATTGAAAATAATGATTTATTGTGACGGGTAGGATCAAGGATCTTTGGTTTTATGAAGGTTAAATTTAAGATATTATTGTGAAGTGATGGCATACAAATTTTCAGAATGATTATTTTTAAGCATAAAAAGTCTTCTGGATCGTCAAAAAAATCGTGTTTTGGGTTTAACCCAGGCCAATCCCCTTAACTTAAGGTCGAATCATAGTAAATTTTGAAAAATTTGCTAGTTACAGAATAACATTTGTTTTAATCAATTGTTATATTTGTTATCTAAAAAGAAAGTTTATTGTAAATTTTCATAAATTTTAAAACAGTATACCCATATTTATGTACGAAAACTATCAATTTTCAATGAAAATTTATGTTTTTTCAAAACTGTGCTTATGGGAATGCAATTATAGAATTTGAAAAAAATCATGTAATATCTAACACCTGTACCACACATAACTATGAACTCAAAATTTAAAGAAACACATTTATAAAGAAAAATAAAATTACATTGTATTTTCATTGTAAAAATAATCTAAAAAAATACATTTTTAATTCTATTCATGGGCAAAACGATCTTAATAAATTTTGTTTGTAAAATCGTAGTTCATGGTTATGATGCGAATACGTTGAAAAAGATATCCTTAAAGTTTCAGATTAAGCATCTGTAATCCTATGCGCATAAGACTTGCTGTACATTGGAAAGCAATAAATGGAGAAAATCGGACTTTTGTACAAGAGAAAGAAATAATTTTCTGATGATTTTAAAACAATTTTTCTATCGCCGAATATCAATAAATAGTATATTGTGTACCGAAGGCGAGAAATAGGCTTTTACCGCCAGCGTAAGTTTGCTGTGCGAGGCGAAGACGAGCAAGCACACGCCGAAGGCGATATTAAAAATTTGTAAAAATTGAAAAAAATATTTATTATCATTGTATACTTTAGATATGTGAAAAAGATCACGTATTCATAAAGCAAACGTAATTTCGATTTGATTTATATATCTTACAATATTACTTCAAAGTTATTTCTGTTACAGAATTATGATTTTGAATTTTGAATATGTATACATGTCAGAATATTTTCAGATTCCCCAAACACAGTGAAAAATATGGGTACGATTTCCAAAATCGTGGATTCTTCTTCAGAGAGGTTCATATAGTCAAACATGATGAATAATGTGCAGTATCTCAAATTGGATATGCTAACAAAGGACCATTTTTATCTAGCTTTATACCGCAGCAGTGTCTATAACATAATTATTTATTCCTAAAATTAGAGAAAGCATTCTGCTAAATCAGTTAGCAGCAGATTTTCTAAAAATGTAGGTTATTTTAAGCAAAGAAGCTTCGAAGGTCCATATTTTAAAAATCAACATTAACAAAGTTATGATTTATTTTTGAAGTTCCATTTTTGCGACTTAAGGTAATACGCAAAATCATATACATACAATCTTTATATTTAAAATAAGTCAAAGAATCAAGTAAATTTTAGTGTGAGCATAAAACTGAAAGTTTCTTTACTTTAGTTTTAATTAAACATTTTCTTTTATAAAAATGCTTTGTAAACAAAATGAATAACGGCATTTTTTCAAAACATATTTGATACTTACAAATAAAAAAAATGCCTACAAATTTTTTCTAGGAAATTATTATATTCATATTTTATTTCTTATAGCCGAATTCAAGAACATCAAGAGGTTTACACATATATACAATCTTAGGTAAAATAGTCATTTTTTTTTTAAATTAACAAATAAGAGATTAAATAAGATGATTGCAATTTATGTATATTAGAATAAAATTTAAATTACTTTCAGAAACTATTATTGTACGAGAAAACAATGTCATATCTGTTAATTGACTCAAACTATAATAGAAATTATACCAATCACAACACAATATCTTTTTGTGACTTTTCCATGTATTTGCGTGTTTTCCGGCACGCTGATATACTTTACTTTGTAGTTGATGATTATCCAACACGCTAAGTTTCCTGTTTAACACGTACATCAAAACTCTCATATAAATAGTTAGTAATTTTAGAATATCGTATAGTTTTGAAAATAGAATTTTACAGTAAACGTTGCGCTAAAACTAAACTGCAAGATGAAAGCTATTCTGTGTCTTTTGGGCGTTCTTGTCGCTACAATAAGCACACAATAAAAATACGAATATTCTATTAACTCTTTCAGTCACCATCTCTTTCTTGAAGGACAGTAAGTTGTTCACCGATAAATCCTACTTTAAATTTATTTTTGTAACATATGCTCGATTTTCGCGCTTTTACGTGCCTAAAAAGTCGCCGTTTTCCGACCGACGACAAAAAAGTTACTTTACTGCCCGCTCTAGCGGGCGCAAAAGTAACCTCCTCAAAAGTAGTAAGAATGGTTTCAATAATCAATTTTCAACTTATTTAGAGATATGGGTGATTCCACGTCAAGTGAGCAAGTGAAATTTTTAATACTCTGAAACTTTAAGAAAATAATGTTTTTTATACCTAAAATATGTATAAAAAAATTTAAACCCTTACATCTATAGGTTCAGGATTTATACCAAGCTGAAAAACATGATTATTTACATTATTTTCATTTTTCTCAAAATGTATGTATTTTTATCTCGAGAACTATAAAAGATAAAGTACTTTAGTCTGTGTATTTTGGAAAGAGAATTTGATGCAGAATATGATTGTATGTCTTGCATTACCAAATTTGATTATTTTCATTGGCCCAAATATTTACCAAGACAACGATGAAATTTTAAGCTGAGCGCCAGAAGAAATTTTGTTGTAAAAAATTTTAATGATAGTGTTAGATGCATATTTTAAGATAAAGTAAGATTTAGAATGGTACTATTAATAGGTTACGAGAAAAGAATTTTAGAAATTGACTTATTTTATCAGACACTGATTTATATATTAAATTCCATAAGAGTCTAACTTTGGTAAAATAAGCCAATTTCTTTTACTTTTTTCTCGTAACTGAGTAATAGTACCATTCTAAATGTTGTTTTATATTAGAATATACATCTAAAACTATCATTGAAATTTTTTTCAACAAAATGACTTGTGACGCTCAGCTTAAAATATCATCGGGGTCTTGCAGAATTTTGAACCAATCAAAATCATCAAATTTGGTGATACAAAAAATACTATCATATTCGGCATCAAATTTTCTTTCCTAAACAGATGGACTAAGTAGTTTATCTTTTATATTTCTCGAGATAAAAATACATACATTTTGAAAAAAATTAAAACAATGCAAATAATCATGTTTCTCAACTTGGCATAAATCCTGAACCAATAGAGGTAAGGATTTGAAAATTTTTTCACATATTTTAGGTATGAAATACATCATTTTCTTAAAATTTCAGAGTATTAAAATTTTTCACTTGCTCACTTGACGTAGAATCACGAATATATTTTGCATATGAATGCGCCTGCGCGTTCATGAATGCGTGCGTTGAAATTCAATTTATATTTCAAATAAAAGAACCGCTGCCAATTCAATGGCACTTAGTTTCCTCAAACGAAGTTAATTGTTCCAATATGAAATTCTTTGTTCTAATAAATTAATTTTAAATTGATATATATCTTTCTAAACAATACCTCAAAAAGGGTGTGCTTTTTTATCATTGATGATTTCACGAAAGATAATTTTTAACTAAAATTACAGAACGATTTTAATATAGGTCTTATAACGATAATCCGTATCGCAGCAATGTTTTCTCTGTACGTAATTTATTAAAATTATATAAATATTTAAATTAACTGTAATAAAATATTAATACATAGATTCACTAAATTCCTAATCATCTAAAATTTTGTGAACGATTTGCCATTATACATTTCGGATGCGATTCTTTTTAAGAAACATAAAATGTTTATTATATGTAATTATTGCAAAAAAAATTGTAATAAAATAATTTTATAAATTGTTTATAAATATTTTATATTTCTTAAAAGTAAGGTTTTATTTACTTTTAATTGACACATATATACATATTTGGGTGTTACATGATTAACATGAAATCTTGCTTTAAGTGGTATCCCGATTCTCATAATAATAAATTAAAAAAATTATATTAATTTATTTTTGAATTCAAATTATTATGGCTTGGATCCTTCTCTCGTTCTTTAGACTGCAAAATTCACTCTACTAACTAAATCTTCAATTCACTAACTAGAGTGCAAATTGACTTCATAAAATTAAATAAATAATTTTATTGCGCTACAACATTTATTGTTATTTGTAAAAAAATGTTATTTGATATGTAAAAACTTTAAAAAGTTATTATACAATTCAAACATTTTTTCAAAATATAAATTATACTTTTGCATATGTATAAATGGTAATTTAAAAGTTTAAATCTATCTCGTCATTTATAAAAAAGGACTTGTCGGTTTGGCTTTTCATCGCAGAATTAAATAGAACAAATAAATACATATAGAAACAATTAATCAGGTTGGAGGACGGTAAATGTCAATGAATTGCCGTCGGTTTTTCTTTTGTCGAAAAAAAAATAATATTCTAAAAAAAATTAATTTTCTATTTGCTGCCATACTTCACTGAAGTAAATCGGTACCATTTTATTTGAAACTTTACAAAAAAGTAGCATTTTATTATCTCGTGAGCTGTATGTTTTCTCAGATCATGAGATCTTTTATTTTCTGCGATATTGAGGTTAGGTGTTTTTTAATGTTTTTTAATCGCTTATGAAACAGGGTTAATAGTTTTCATTTTCAAATGAATATTTAAAAATTCAAAAGAAATTTCAAGATTCATCGACTTGTTTTTGTTTTATAACGATTTTTCGATTGTTCGATTTTTGAGCTATAGATTTTCGGGTTTATTGGTATGTTAGAAATATTATGATCAATCTAGTGTAATTGCATTAAAAAATAATAAAATTATCCATCTTATCAAATACAAATTTTTGATAATAATTAAATTGCCATTTAAACATATACAAAAGTATAACGTAGAATATGAAAAAATATTTAAATTGCGTAAAAACTTAAAAAGTTATACAATTTGCGTTTGTGAACAATGAATTGAGTCATTTAATATACAAAATACCATAGAAATAAAAGAACGCTATAAAACAAAAACTAATCGATAAATAAAAAAATTCTTTTATATTTCAAATCTTTATAAAAAATTTAAAAAAAGGTTTGGTTGACTGAAATATGACCGCGTAATTCCCAAGATAAAAGCGATCAAAAGTATAAAATATTAAAAAAAAATTTTCAAAAAATCGGTTAGATCTCCGAAAAATAATAATAATAAATTTTCAGAAAATACTGCCAAGCTCTTATTGTAATACATGTAAATAGTGTGTATTAACCGTCGAACAAAAACTTTCGTTCCATATTTGACCCGAAATCGCGTGAGGAATAAAGTTTCTTTAATAAATATGGTGTTGAAAATAGTGATTTATTATGATGTATAGAATCAAGATTTTGAGGTTTTACAACAGTAAAATTTAAGATATTATTGTGTTTTGATAGCATAAATTTTTATAGAATGACTGCTTTTAAAAATAAACAGTTTTCAGGACTCGAAAAGAAAGTCTTTTTTGGGTTTAACCCAGGCCTGGCCTGCCCCCTTAACAAAACTTTTATTACATTGTATGAAATAAAAACGTACAATTATTACAACTCTTATAAAACACAAAATTATTATTTTCTAACTAAAAATAATTTCGTTTATTCTACATCACCTTTCATTTATTGAGCGTTCCCTTAAACTTTTTGCTAAGATTTTCCAGAAATAAGGCAAAATCGCACAGCACAAATTTTAAATGATCATTTTAGTATTTAAAAAAAAAACGTAATATACATTCAGTTCTTATACATAATGGAGCACTTAAAGATTAATTAAAAAATATAATACGTTCTTTTTCATAAAAGAATAATTAGTTATACGGAAAAATAAGCCTAGTGCACAGTAATCGGCTACTCCACAATAATCGGCACATCTACCCTAGGTTTAATTCGTCTACCTAATGACATCGAAATTTTACCTTAAATAACAACTTTAAACCTGAACATAATAAGTTATATTATAAACTATTAATTGTTAAATGATTTAATATATAAAAAATAAAAACATTTGAGTAGAACTTTAGATAAGCCGTTTTTCTAGGTATGCATCAACTGTCAATGGTCACCTGAAGTCAAAAAACGGATGAAGGAATGTTATGAATATGTTGGCCTACCCTATAATGGTTAGTAGTAATCTATAAATAAATCCTCATAAGAATGCAATGTATATCTTTATTAGAGCCCACTTATTCATATCGTTTTGTTTGTACGCAGAAACGTCCATGGAACCACTTACCATAGAAGACCAAAAACTTAGGTGTTTCATTGCTTGTGATATGAGGAAAAAGGGACTTGTGAGTAATAAATCATACCTTATTAGTAAGTAATTGTATTTGAAAAATTGAAATATTATCCCTACATTTTACCTATATTCGGCAGATGAAAGATGGTAAGATGTACGCGGGAAATGCACTGAGTCATCTTGAGAGAAGTGAACAGAAAATGATCATAGAGTGCATGAAAATAGGTAACTATATTTTCGAATTAAAAAATTTCAAGAGATGTACCCTGGTAGAAATCAATCTCATTCATAGCCAGTAATTGGTCATTAATAGTCATCTATAGCTATTATTGAGAGATCATTGGCTACTAATGAACGATTACAGGATATTAATGAACGATTACATGCTATTACTGGCTATTAATGAGATTGATTTCTACCAGGGTAGTTATATTTACTCATACAACGCTGTAGGATATACTTCACAGTAGATAAGCGCTTAGGGAGGGGGGGGGGGGAATATTGTTAATTAAGTTAAAAAAAGGGTGTTTTTCAATAATTTCTTTAAAAGATACAGGTAATGTATTTTAAATTAGCTAATTACAGTATTGTAATATATCATTTAAAAAACATTTTGTTAAATTTTCAGTGAAAAATATCGAAAACTAAGCCGTTGGCAGCTAATTTCCAGAGACGTCTCGAAAGAAAGATATTTTGCTGTGACGGTCATTTCTCGGCACTCGATCATCTGAAATAAAAAAATCAAATTATTTTTATTATTTTATGAGTTTCCCCAGGTAACCCTGTCGAGTTTTTTCCTTTTTTACTGATTTTTCAAGGTTTGGTAACAATAGAAAGCGAAAAACGCAATTTTCGCTTAAAAAATTGGTAAAATTGTTATTGTAAAATAAAAAATAACTACAAATTTAAAAAAAACTCGACAGGGTTACCCCATGAATTATACAGAGAAGTAATGTAAAAATTTTGGAGAGGATCGGTACAGTGGATTTGAAATAACAGCCTCCATCGTCTTCGAAAACGTGAAGTTTGGGAAAATCGATTTAACGTTTTAAACAGTAAAAAATCAGAATTATTCTCTTTTTCTCGCTGTATACTTACACAGAATCGTCGATGCCAGGTCCATACAGTGAAGCACTTTCATTCAGGATGTCCAAGGCATCTTTTTGCAGCTTGTTCATCCGCTCGGCTTATGCGTAAGTTGTCGACTGATCGTGCCCATACGTGAGCGCCTGATCCAGATTTGATTTCAGATCTGTTCCATCATAATTAGCAAAGCAAAAAATCCTTCATTAAATGTGCAAGCTCTGCCACATTCACTGCTATTTCGACCAAAACCGCGGTAAAACTCAATGATTTCGGCGGAATTTTCCAGATTAGTTGGTTCAAGCTTTCATTGTTATTCTGGGTAAATCCGCCGAGACATCGCTGCAGAAGAGCATTCTTGCTTAAGTCCTCGTAGGTAGGTTTGATAGCACTGAGAACATCACTAGAAAGTGCAGTATAACTGTGTTTGAATGTCCTCAATTTATTTGCTGCTGCAGCTTTCTGCCATTCGCACCAAGAGTCGTCGCCGCTCGGGCACTTATGATGCTGCCGATTGTCGTCCGTCGATAAGTAGTGGTAGTACGTTGCCCAGATAGCGTTCTTCATTTTCTCCGTAGAATCATGGTTGCGACGAATAGCTATGCCATAATACACGGTTAGTTTATCGATAATTTTGGCCGTGAGCTTTCCTTTACCGGACAAACTTGTGCGTTTAACCTTTTTTCCAGCCTTTGTTTCTGTTTCTACGACACTCGTCTTTACTACATCTCGCAAACGTGTACCCATCCGTTTTTGGACGTATCCAATGCACTCCTTGTTGATAGAAAAATTCTCACCGTAAGGTTTAGCTTTGATAACGCCGGTATACGTTTTTCAGTCACCATCCCCGATATAGTTTCAAAAACGTACGCCCAAATTCGTAACTGAACGTTTGAACATAGATACAATAGATCGACCTCCATATTGCCAGCTGCTCCGATGTGGTTAGCTTTGCATTGTCCACTGTTTGCATGCTCTTCGTACCACTCTTTATACTCAGCACTACCTAACTTGCTCTTCGACATTTCGCAATTGTGACAATACGAACTTTTAACAAAAATATCAAGAACTTTTCCAATGTAGTGCCCAATCAATGACGCAACGCCATACAGTGAAGAAAATCCTCGCTTTTTTCAAGTACCGTCTCCTGATACAGTTAGTTCGGATGTTTCTGCAATATTATTTTCTTTGCACGTTGCTTGTTTTTCTTCTTTTACGGCAGAAGCAAATAAGGTACGAGTACTTGCCACTTTCTTTACGCTTTCACACATTTTATTGATGTACGTGTTATAGTTTGATTTCGTCAAAAATGAACTGGCTAAATCCATAAGCCCGCAGAATTTTTCACAGCCGGCTAAGACTAAACCTAACACACGCATTGCGAAAATAAATCTACGATTGATTTCACATCCACCGGATTCGAATCTTTTACTCGACGAAACGTAACGACGATTTTTACAATTCTCGCACGTAACTTTTATTTTAAAACCTAGGCCTTCCTTTTTGCAAGACTGGAACAGTCAGACACAGACACCACACTTCACTAATGTAGCAAGAGCTGTAAACACTAACATAAAATCAACGATTCTGTAGTGTTTTGAAAGATCTTCCTAAATAGATTTATTCGTACTTATTTTTCTCGACAAAGTGCTTTTATCATCAACTGTATCTTTCTTACGTTTGTGCGGTGGTATAATTTTTTTGGGATTGCTCAATCGTGAGCTACTGCTTTTTTTTCTTCTCTGCTAACTTTTCTCGGCATTTTCACTCACAAACGAATAACACATAAAAACTCTAACGATAAACAGTCAAAATATTCGAAAACTGATACGAAACAAGCTAACGTACGTACAGAACTGCTCCGTAGAACGCGTCTTAACTGCTCCGTAGAACGCGTTTAGTACACTGAAAATATATACAAGGCCTATTGTAAATATGTAGTAGTGTACATATATAGGTACGTTTATACCTGAACAGACCCATAAATATAGAAATAAATTTGGGAAGAAATGGGTTAAAGGGACATGCCTGGGTTAAACCCAAAAAAGATTTTTTTTTACGAGTCCAGAAAACTTTTTATGTTTAAAAGCAATTATTCTGAAAAAATTGTATGCTATGAATATTTAATAATACCTTAAATTTTACCGTAGTAATACCTCAAAATCTTGATCATACACGTCACAATAAATCACTATTTTCAGTACCATATTTATTAACCCTTAGCGGCCACACCTCAGCCAGGACACATAGCGGCCACATGGGGTAACTTATTACCCCACGCTGAAAAACCTAGTTGTACAAGACATATGGGTGTTTTAACACTTGTAACCGATTGTTTCATGTTTGTTGAAGTGTTCTTCAATATTTCTAATGATTTTTATCGGTCAATTTATAGATGGCGTTCTAAAAACTGGTCAAGTGTTTTAAATGTTTTAGACCTCCAATTTCACTTTTTCTGAACCTGGGGTAACTAGTTACCCCGTGTGGCCGCTAAGGGTTAAAGGGACTTTGTTCCTAACACGATTCTAGGTTACATGATGATCGAAAATTTTTATTTCCACGGTTATTCGACTCCTTTTGATATGTGTTACAAAAAGAGCGAAGCACTTTTTCGTTTTTTTTTTTCAAAAATCCAATCTATATTTTGAAAACATTTTCTTAATATTTAAAAAAAAAATTGATTAGATCTCCAAAGAAAATAATAAAAAAAATTTTGATGAAAAAGTTCTCCACTCTTTTTGTAATATATGTCAATGGAGTCGAATAACCGACGAAAAAAGAATTTTCGTTCATCATGTCACCTAGAATCGCGTGAGGAACAAAGTTCCTTTAATAAATATGGTATTGAAAATAATCATTTATTGTGACGTGTAGGAGATTTTGAGGTTTTTTAACGGTAGAATTTATGATATTATTGTGCTTTGATATCACAAAAATTTTTAGAATGACTGCTTCTAAACATAAAAAGATTTCTGGTCTCGTAAAAAATGTTTTTTTTTATTTAACGCTGTCCTGCCCCCTTAAGCTTTATTAAAAAAGTCTATGTAGTAATAATTCAAAATATAAAGTCTTAACCCTTTGTGGCCCATATTAAAAAAAAAAACAGCTTTTTTCGTTACTTGTTTATTTATAACTGTTTAACAATAAATAAAATATCAATTTTTGTTAATTAGTATTATAGAGAAACTTCTTAGCTAATAGAAGAATGTAAAATCATTTATATACACCTATTAATAAAATTTTTATACATAAAAATCTTAGGCGAAAGAGGTGGCTATTATAATAGCCAATAAGCCATAAAGGGTTAAATAATTAAATATTTAATTTAATTTTGAGGTTATATATTTTTAATACTTACTATATAGACTTTTTGTATAATCTGCTGAGCTCATATTGTGAGGAAACATATCAGAAACATCCTCTAAAATTTGTAGCTTATATCGACGGCTGGATGTTGAGAAAGTCTACGAGGCAGACCTAAAAATAATAAAAAGCATTATTTTGAGATAATTGCATTTAAAGTTTGAAAACACAATAAATACATACAAACAATACTCACCTAAAGAAAAAAGTAGGAATGTTTTGTATTTTCTTGTTATATATTTCACACTATTGTTTAGAAAAACATGTGTGATACGTCAACGATATGATCTCATGATAGTGCTGAAACAAAGAAAAGAACGCTGAAAAATGTCCACAATACCGTCTACCTCCATTTTTCCAGCGTTGTCTTGATGATTTGACGTACACTGACTTTGATGCATTTCGATCCATTCTTCATAAGCTGGTGTGTCTTCTTTTCCTTTCCATAAAGAGCAACTCTTACAAAAACCATTTTTTTTGAAACATCAATCACTTTTCCGGTAGAATTGCCTATTACACTAGAAACACCTTGAAGTGAAGAAAAACCTCTTTTTCTCCAAGAACCATCTCTGGACACAGGAAGTCTAGCACTATCTGAAGGCAAGATACTCATTTATTCTATCGCACCATTACTCATAGAGCCTCCAGCAATCACTTCACTCAATTGATCGTTGATATTGTCAAAATTGCTGTGCGACATTGTCTGTGGCAAATCCATAATTTCACAAAATGTTGAAAGTCCAGCATGTCCATGATCAAGAGCACGCATAGCAAAACAGATCCTCTATTAACTTCATATGTATTACTTTTTTGCCAATGAATCTACTTGAATTAATTAATGCAGTTCTTGGATTTGTACAATTTGAACAAGAAATGTCAATTTTAAATCCAAGTCTTCGTACATCAGATTCAGAGAAATTCAGTTTTCCATAACATATCTTGCAACATGCAATTTTTTGCAGTTCAGGAAATAGTATGTCAATGTCGATAATCCTATTCTTGGCTTCTTTGGAGGAGGACCACCTCTTTCTCTTTCATAAAAAAACTTCATTCTTTTTATTGGTCTTCCCCAAGTAAGTTTACCAGGGCCACCCAACACTCTACCTTGAACATCCCTTGGTCTGGCACTCAAAGACAATACACTTACACTGTATATTGATTTAACACAAAAAATATATAAATATTTATACACAACGCACCACAAACAACTTTTCTTACACTTTTTATAAAAAAAAACACTTATGCACTTTAACACTTATACACACTTATATAATTATTCATTTACATACTTATATACTTATACAGTATTACACAATAATTATAACACCTTGAAAAATGCTGGTGAATATAGGTTTTAATTTAAAAATAATGTACAATATTTTTATACAGAAATAGCACAGATATTTTGAGAGGTTAATCTCAAAGTAAATAGCATTAAAGAGCGTACATAACGTTCATACAAAAGTTGCGGATAGAGCATATCGGTGTTCTGGTCGGTGATTGGTCGAAAGACAGTTCCAGAGGAACATTCCGGAGTACCTTAGTGCATTGGCATCGAAACGATACCGAAGCGCAAAAAATCCCATATAAATTTTACTTGGTGGCGAAATTTCAAAACAGCGAGAGAGTATAGTTTTTCAGTCAATTTCGCTATATATAGGTATACTGTACGTGTTACTCTTAGAATTTAATTATTTAAACTTATTCAAATAGCATTTTTTACATAAAATTCACTAAATGAAAAAAAAGCTACTTTGAAATTTTAGCTATAATTCTGTAACAAAACTTAATATCGTAAAATGGGTTGCAGGAGCTTATTGTACAAGAAATTTGCTATCAAAATATGCAATAAAAAAATGATTTTTTTGACTTTTTAACCCAGGCCTTACTTTAATCTTCGACTTTATTCCCGTGTTACATATAGAACTTTTTTCCCGACTTATCTGTGGTCTCTTTATTGACTTAAAAAGAGGAATTTCCAGTAAGAACTAGAATATATTAAAAATGTATATTAATATAGAGAAAAATAATTTAAAAAAAATGCATTTGCTGGAAAAAGTAAATTGGCGGGAATCATATGCTACTTTTGACCCGCTTTTACGGTCAATAAAGTGGCCATTAGGGTTGAGTGGGGAATAAAATGATTATTCGCTCGTTTTTGCGTGCTTCTTCAAAATAAAATTCATTATTGATTAAAAATTGTCTTTGTTTACTAATTAAACTACAAATCGTACATCTACTGGTCATCATCTATCTACTGAGGAGTTCATCCCATTATAATTAAATTTGTAGATGCAAGACTCTTGAAAATGAACAGAAATTTAATGCCTCATAAAACTTTTTCGTAATAGTGAATACCCGAAGCCAAGACATGTGTGATGAAAAGCACGGTATTTAACGTGCAAGAAAAGGCCTTTTTGCCTTTGTGTGATTGCAGTACCCGTGTCCGGCTCGTACTTGCTCGCCTCGACTGATACTGCAAACCACACACAGGCAAAAAAAACACTACTTTTCACCTCGGATACACAATATACTATTTAAATTACGCATAAGGTGTTATATTGTGCCTAACAAATGTTGAGTGTGTAGATTTAAAGAAAAAATTTTAACGTGTCTTTAATGAGTTTCGAGCGCAAAAATGATGATGAAGGCAAAAAGCTAAAAAAAATGTACTTTTTAACAAAATTGGTAACTAGAAACTGCTAAAATTGTAAGTCATTCCGTATGCTAGTTAACAAGAAAAAGTTTTTGAAATTTTTTTTATTCAGTTTATATGAATATATGAATTTTCTGTTAACTACCATATCATTTTGAAAATATTCTTACACTGTTTGAAATTTTCTTTTGTTCTGCGCATAAAAATACATTTCTTTTTTTTATACTACCATATCTTTACGAATATCTTCTTAATTTATTTCAAATTTCTACAGTAAGCTTAAAAAGCATATCTTTATGTAGTAAAAAATTTGTATCTGTTTATCTTCTAAAATTGTTTTTCTTCGTTAATAGTAAGTCAAAAATTATTTTTTTTTTTATAAATATGTTTGTAGTACAACACAGCATGATTGCATTAAAAATTAGATATTAATCAGCTATATATTTACCAAAATGTTGTTTTCTATCAGACAATGCCGCTCGAACCTCCTTAACCATTTATGTTCATTTTCAAGGTTAAACTCGACCTCGTCCGCTTACGGTGATGTTATATTTAATTTATTTTATTAATTTATTAATCTGTTTTATTATAGTTTATAATTAAATAAATATTTAAAGATTTCATATTTTAAGAGTAGAGTTACAGGGGTTCTAAGCTAGCGAATTTCGGAAAAAGGTATAACTTTAATAAACAACTAAATTTTTGGTCCTATTTGACGATTTAGGTCGATTTAAAAACAAAATTTAAAAATGAATTTGGTCTATTGATTAAAATTTCTACAATCTGTAGAAATGACAGGGGATCAAACATAACCAAAAATAGGAAAAATGCGATGCGAGAATGAGTTATAGAAAATTCCCACGGTAATATTTTTGGTCTGAACATACCTTTTCTCACAATAGCCCAAAAGATAAAGATATCCTGTTTTGTTATGTTGTTTTGTTCTAGACTAAAAATGTTTCTGTTTGCCTTTTTCGACATATACTTTCATATAAAAAATTGGCGAAAATTTCTCTGCATCCCCTGCGCAGTTTTCTTTAAAATAACACCCAAAGGGTTTGATTTCATAAAATTAGGCGTGTCTACGGACAAAACGCAATGAAGCTCGATAGTTTTACAATATTTTGAACAATAATTATTGGACAGTAGTTTCTCTTTCTCCTAGAGGGAGCAACATTAATTTGAAGAGAAAATAATCAGATGAAACGAAATTCGATGAGAAATAAACCGGAAGTAATCCGAAAGTGAATTTGAGTAGATAGGTTTATGCGTTTGCGAAAGCGGCTTATAGATGGTGCTTGCGTGGGCAGGTAGATGGATGTGCAGGTTATGCCAATGTGTGTGGGTGTTTGGTTGTTCTTGATAAGTGTATAGATTTATGTATGGGTTTATAGATGGGTAGAGTATGTTTATGGGTGGATGGGTGAATTTGGTGTGCGGGTATTTGGATGGGTGTAGGTGAATGGAATGTAGTTCGGTGGATAAATGTGGTCATACGTATGGGTGAATGGGTTCGTCGATGACTGTATGCTGGTGGATGAGTGCGTGAGTATGTCGGTAAGTGTGTGCGTTTGCAAGTGTGTGGGTGATTTCTTTTGAGAGTAAAACGTGTGTAGGAAACAAAGGAATAAGGATTTAACCCTCCTGCGCAGAAGTTTATTTTCGTGTATATGGACTAGATCGAATGTAAGTCTGCAACAATATTTTCTGCAAATTCGGAACATTTTATAAATAATAGTTATACTATTTAGCTTCAATTTGAGAGGTTGTAGATGTCCCAACAAAGTAAAGATTTAAATTTCTGATACAAAATGTATACAAAAATGACGTGCGGTTTGGACGAGTATATTCGGCTCTCTGCGCAGGGGGGTTAAATGAATGAAATACACAAGGGAAATTAGTTTATGCACGTATTTAATAATTTAATCTACTCGGAGAGTTCACGAAGTTCACAGCTTCGTTTCCAAATTAAGACTGCCTTCGCTGTGGCCTTCCTCAGAACCGATAGGGACGGCCGCTTGCCGTCGATCGCCGAAAATTCGCTTTCTCCCACTCTTTCTCGATTTTCTTACGTACTTTTCTAAACGACAAAATACACGACGCATGCACTCAGCTCTGTTCGAGCCCGGCACACTCATACATACAAAACACGCAAAATCACTCGGGTTCACTCTCTGTTTCTCGCAGAGACACCAGACTCGACGCTAATCCGTGCGCCTTTCCGCTCGCCCAAACGCTCGAAAAATGAGTCCCAGCGCCTCGCCGAAGCGCAGGATCGTAAAAGCGCAGAATAACAAGTCTCTCTAATCCGTAACAAACGTACATTCTTGAGTTCAGCCCGCACTCGAGCAGCACATCTCAAGTGACATTTTCAAAAATACGGCTTTCCTAACAAATGCGCGTCTATTCTCGCATTCGCCCAGGCTGTCGCCTGTGGCACGGGGAAAACTCTCGTGAGAAAACCCAAGCCAAGAATGTTCGCACATTTGCTGCACATTTTAAGTAATAAATTATATGTTTAAATTACGCGTCGTATGACGTCGCCGACCGCCTAAACTAACGCATAAAAAATTAAACTAACACATCGGCCTAACTAACTTTCAATGTGCCTGCACTACTCTCAGGCGGCCACTCTCTGAGCTAGTCCGTTCCTCGGCTATCTGGACACGAAAAAACCTCGTCGGCCTTTCGCCCAGCGCCTCACCATTTATCAGTCCGTTCGACTGGTGGAGAGGAAAAGCGGCTCCAAAACGAGACTCTCGATCGCTGTGCGTGCAGCAGTACGTAGCAGTTTTTATAACTGCTACGCTGAAACGACTAACTACAGAGTATGAATGGTAATCTTGTATCCGGTGTGTGTCGGGAACAGTGGGTGAGTCGGTGCATGGGTGTGGTTGTGTCGTTAGGTGGATGAGTATGTGGAGGTTGATGGATATGGATGTGAGCATGAGTGGATATGGGTAGATGTATGCGTGGGTTAATAGGTTTGTGTATGAGTGTATGTAGGTTAATGAGTATGTATGGGTGGTTCGGTGCGTGGTTGGGTAGGTGAATGTATGTTCATGGGTGGCTGGGTGTGGGTGCACGTATGCGTGATTGTGGGTAGTTTGGTGCCCCTACATGGGTGGGTGGATAAGTATATGTGAAAATTAAGTGTTTGTCGAAACTAAGTCAGCGACCGATACTTGTAACACATACAGCGCAGTGTATTAATGTTTATCACTTTATTGATCACATATTATTGTAATTATAGTTAGCATGATACGACAGTATATCCTTGGGATGAAGTTGTTGATAAATGTTTCTTTCCCTCAATTATTTTGCTATTTTATTTTTTTATGCTAATTTGTGATATGAAATTCAGAAGTAAAAACATATATATACCAATTTTTGGTGTTAAACCTCTTCTTATTTAGTAAAAATTATTAAATGACTACAATATTAACAAGATAATATTTGTTTGATATATTTGTTTTAGCAAACGAAGAAACTGATGAATGCATTGTAGCTACTGTCATGCATTTCTGCCTTACGGATAAATTGAATTGAATGTCTATTAAAATTAAATAATTAAAATAACAAAATTATATTGTTTAATAAAAAATGTATTAGTTTTGTCATCAAATAATAATGTTTCTATTTTTACTAATGTTCGACATATTGATCTACAGTTTATCGAACCAATAAAATTAAAAATTAAATTAAAAAAAAACAATATATGAATTACATAATTACTGATTTTTGTTTCGGCATTACTGCAAATAATGTTTTTACACTTTCTTGGATTCTTTGTATTTTTATCTTAAAATATACTATGCAAGGATACCAAAATCATTCGAAACTCAATTTTCAAGAAAATGGATTTAAGTCGTTTTTCCGAGAACCCTCAGGTATATTATTATTGCAACTATGACTCTAGATTTTTTTAAGAATAATTTACATTTTTTTATGCTACTTTAAAATAAATATTTAAAACTACATGCAACATACACTGAGAAAAAACTAAGGGAAAGATTCCCAGTTTTTGATTGTAAATTTGGAATATAGGGTAAAATCATACTACTTATGATGCTATGATGAAATTCCCATTCTGACTTGTAAATTTCTAAATGCTGGAGCAGGTAGATGGTTTCCAATGCAGCATGTGGAAAATTAATAGTATGGAGCTTGTAACTCGTCCCACATAACATAAAATAATCGCTTCATAAATTCAAAATATAGACAAAAGCTGATTAATATGGCTTAAAAGGTAATTCTTCAAACTTGCTCTGGCGATGAATTATTCATCAGATCAAGACTTCATTGAATGTACCCATTCTAAGCTATAAAATGAAGGCAGTGTCTATTTGCACCAAATCTACGTCAATCCACATAATTTTTACGTGGATTTACGTGGATTTACGTGAATCTAAGGAGCAATAGTATCAATTAGGGTGCAGTGAAACCTTCGATCCACGTAAAAGTTTCGATCCACGAAAAAACCGCACCAAACATACGAACATGCACATAAACGCACGTAAATGTACGAAAATCTTGTATCCACGTAAATCGACGTAAACCTTGCATCTTCATAAGTCCACGTAAAATTTCGCCGTCGGTCCGTAAAAAGGGAACCTTAGATCCACGTAAATCGACGTAATTCTTACATCCGAGTAAATCCACGTAAAACTTGTATCCATAAGTCCACGTAAATCTTGAATCCACGAAAATCGACATCAATCTTGGATCCGCGTAAATCCACGTATATCCACGTAAATCCACGTAAATCTTGCATCCACGTGAAATTTGCAGCTTATGTACGAAACAGAAGAAGGGAACCGGACGTAAATCTTGCATGCCGTAAATTAACGTAAATCTTACATCCACGTTAATCCTCGTGAATATTGTATCCATAAATACACGTAAATCTTGAATCCAAAAAATCCACATAAACCTTGCATCCATGAAAATCCACGTAAATCTTGTATCCACAAATCCACGTAATACTTGCATCCACGTAAATCCACGCAAACCTTGTATCTACGTGAATCCACGCTAACCTTGTATCTACGTGAATCCACGCTAACCTTGTATCCGTAAATCCGCGTAAATCTTGCATCCACATAAATCCACTCAAATCTTGCAAATCTTGCATCCACATATATCCACTCAAATCTTGCAAATCTTGCGACCACGTAAAATTTGCAGGCTATGTACCAAACTGAAGAAGGGAATCGCACATCCACGTAAATCAACGTAAATCTTGCATCCACGTAAATCCACGTAAACCTTGCATCCACATAAATCCACGTAAATCTTGTATCCACAAATTCACCTAATACTTGCATTCACGTAAATTCACGTAAACCTTGCATCTACATAAATCCACGTTAATCTTGTATCCGTGAATCGGCGTAAATCTCAAAACAACGTAAATCCACTCAAATTTTGCATCCACATAAACTCTCGTAAATCCATGTAACTCTTACATCCACATAAAATTTGCAGGCTAGGTACCAAGCAGAAGAAGGGAATCGTAGAACCACGTAAATCCACGCAAATCTTGCATGCCGTAAATTGACGTAAATCTTGCATCCACGTTAATCCACGTAAATCTTGAATCCACGTAATCCACGAAAATATTGCATCCACGTAAATCCACGTAAATCTCGTATCCATAAATCCACAAAAAAACTTGGAATGACGTAAATCCACGTAAACCTTGCATCCATGTAAATCCACGTAAATCTTGTATCCATAAATCTACATAATACTTGCATCTACGTAATCCACGTAAACCTTGCATCTACGTGAATCCACGTCAATCCTTGTAAATCTTGCATCCACATAAAATTTGCAGTCTATGTACCGAACAGAAGAAGGGAATCGTAGATCCAAGTAAATCCAGTTAAATCTTGCATCTACGTAAATCCACGTAAATTCTTAGACCGACTTAAATTCACATAAATCTTGCATCCACGTGAAGCTTGTAAGCTATGTACCAAACTGAAGAGGGGAATCGTACATCCACGTAAATCTACGTAAATCTTGCATCCACGTAAATCCACGTAAAACTTGCATCATCGTAAATCCAAGTAAATCTTGTATCCACAAATTCACGCAATACTTGTATCCACGTAAATCCTCGTAAATCTTGCATCTACATAAATCTACGTTAATCTTGTATCCGTGAATCCGCGTAAATCTTGATTCAACGTAAATCCACGTAAACCTTGCATCTACGTGAATCCACGGCAATCCTTGTAAATCTTACATCCACGTAAAATTTGCAGTCTATGTACCGAACAGAAGAAGGGAATCGTAGATCCACGTAAATCCACTTCAATCTTGCATACACGTAAATCTACGCAAATCTTGAATCCACGTAAATCTCGGGTAAACAAATCAAGGTAAATCTTGCATCCACGTAAATGCACGTAAATTCTTAGACCAACTTAAATTCACATAAATCTTGCATCCACGTGAAGCTTGCAGACTATGTACCATACAGAAGAAGGGAACCGTAGATCCACGTAAGTCCACGTAAATATTGCATCCACGTAAATCCACGCAAATCCACATAAATCTTGCATCCACGTAAATCCACGTAAATATTGCATCCATGTATAATTTGCAGGCTATGTACCAAACAGAAGAATGGAACAGTACATCAACGCAAATTCACGTAGTTCATGCATCCACGTAAAATTGGTAGTCTATGTATTAAATAGGAAAACGGAACCGTTGATCCACGTAAATATATATATAATAGCTTATATATTGGCGCGTTTTTATTTGCGTTCCCATAGCAACTAGCATGGCGACTTTGCCAGCTGCGGATATATATATATATATATATATATATATATATATATATATATATATATATCGAAACATGTGCAATAAAAATACACTAGTTTTCGAATGTTAATTGAACGATACCACTTAAACAAGATTAAACCCTTAGGTTCAAAGTTCATCAATGCTAAATATGAGCATGTCATTATTTACTTTTTTTAGCAAATTTCAACCTCCGTTTCTTCAACAAATTGAAATCTCTTTAAAAATAGCAGCAACGAATTTTTAGCAAATTTTCTGAATTTTTCATAAAAAATGGTTCTAAAACCTTTTAATATCCCTCTCGGTTAATTAATTAAACTCATTTTAAAACTTAAAATTCTGAGGAAAGTGACTTGATCACTAGAACTATTACACCAAAAATATCATATGGGATTAAAAGAATCTAAAAAATTTCACGACTATTTTACATACTAAAAGGAACATTTTTGCCAAAATAAATTTTTCTTTTCTTTTTGTTCTCGATTTCCCAGAGAATCATTCATATATATATATATATATATATATATATATATATATTTAAAGCTTAAAAAATAGAATACTGTTCGATACTAGTGTGATAAAAATGATTCTTGCACGAGTGTGACTTTGTCGCCAGAGTAAAGCGAGTGTGACAATAACACTCGTGTGAGAATCATTTTTATCACGAGTACAGAATATCATTCTTCTCATTGGCTGTTGTTTGCTGATCACATGTGTAATCTTACACACTGTACGCTATTAGATTATTTCACTTGGAGCGAAAGATGGCGAACGCTAGAAGAAAATGGTTTGGGAAAAAATGTTTTGAAAGTTTAAATGAAGGTGTGAGGATCAAATAAATAAAAGTAAATTACGTTTGTTGATTTTTTGATCCGGCAGATCTACTCTATACATTTGGATTTCAATAATATTAAATTTCCACATCTTTTGCAATTTATTTATATTTTCCACTATTTTTCATCCTGCGATCGCCATGTTTTGCTCTACTGAAATAAACTACACTATTCGCCCAGAGCATGACCGATGGCGTCCTCCAGAAGTTGGAAACTCGGGTGGTATATACAACATATATATATATATATATATATATATATATATATATATATATATATATATATATATATATATATATATATATATATATATATATAATATATAACTTCTGGAGGACGCCATCGGTCATGCTCTGGGCGAATAGTGTAGGTTATTTCAGTAGAGCAAAACATGGCGAACGCAGGATGAAAAATAGAGCACTCTTCATGCCCTAACTTTGTAAAACTAATATTCATTTCCTTCAAGCATCTACTGTAAATACTAATCGAAATCTTCAGCTCCTTATGTTCTTGACAAAAATCTTCATACATACTAGTCATTGAAATATCACTAGGTAAATACCGAGCATTCGGAGCATGTTCTCTTCTGTAATGAGATACCGTTGGATTGTATTTTTCAATGTGCGCGAATGCAACTTCTGTGTTAGTTTTGTGTTTTTATGGTTGACGGCCGCGATTATCGGTAAGAGGAGTGATTTCTTGCAATGTCGTGAGAAAAAAAATTCTACAAACTCGTGTTAATTCACCGGTGTTTTTTCTAAAATGATACTTTATAGACATCGTTCGAATTTGTTTATGGGATCTAGATAATTTGGCCGGATCTTCACGAACACACATACTTAGAATAAACATATGTTTGCCATTATAATCAAAATTCCAATATTCCTTGTTAATAGCTTTTCGTATTTCTTCGTCGAAATTCTCAGAACATTTTAATCGGCACTTTGAAGCATCGTAACACTCTCGAACTGCATTATTTTCGGCAACTCTATCGCATTTTGCTTTTAACGATTCTCTTGGAGCCCTTGCTTTTCGTTTTCTGATCGTGCCTTTTTTGTATATTCTAAGGTTGAAAATGCGTGTATAAATATTTAAAATGTGAAAATATAAATTGAATAAGAATTAAGAATCAAGCTATGACATCTGGAGATTCATCATTACTGTTCGACTCATTTTGTGTCTCGTTACTGATACTTCCATTCACTGCAGCATCGCTTATATCTGGTAATGATTCATTTTCTTTATGAAGAGAATCATTGAGAGACGGAACATTGTCGATCATATTTTCAGGTTCTAATAATGAAAAAATATTTCACTTTTGAAAAGGTTAGCGAATTCAGATATTTAGGTACAACTATAAATGATCGAAACGAAATTAAAGCCGAGATTAATAAGAGACTTCATTCGGGTAATGCCTGCTTCTACGCTGTGAACAGATTACTTAAGTCAAAGCTACTGTCGAAAAATGTCAAAATAAGGATATATAGGACTATAATAATGCCGGTAATCTTGTATGGGTGCGAAACCTGGGCGCTCACTAAAGCGGAAGAAAATCGTTTTAGGGTATTTGAAAATAAGGTTCTGCGGAAAATATACGGGCCAAAGAAAGATGAGGAAACTGGGGAGTGGAGAAAACTGCACAATGACGAGCTACATAATTTGTACGCGTCACCAAATATTAACAGAATAATAAAATCACGGAGACTAAGATGGGCAGGGCACGTGGCAAGAATGGGCGATGATCGTACAGCAGTGCGCATAATGAAAGGAAAACAGAAAGCAACGCGACCTCTTGGTAGACCTAGACGCAGATGGGAGGATAACGTAAAATCAGACGTAACTGAAATTGGGCGGGAAGGCGCGAAATGGATGGGGTTGGCACACAATAGGGAAACGTGAAATGTTTGCGTAGATGAGGCGATGAACTTTCGAGTTCGAAATGCCACTTAAAAAAAAAAATAATAATAAAAAAATATACGCTGATAATCTTAAATTAACCTCGATATACACGAAATCTCTTTGTAAACAATAAAATAAAGCTATTTAATATTTCATTTAAAAAATTATTTAAAATAACAGTTTAAATTAAACATAAATAAGTTACCAATCACATCTTGCGAACTAGCTGCAGTTTCACCATTTTTCCGTTTAACTTTTATAAATCCGTTTTCATCGACATAACAATTTATTAAATCGATTGGTTCTAACGTTATACTTTCGTTCATGATAAATAAAATTGATTATCACTAAATTGATGTCTTTCGATAATTATAATTATTGCAGGAATTAAATTCAAATCGTCGTTGTTTACTTTTCATAAACAAGAAAGGCGTAAAATCAATTGTTCATAACCAAAAAAGACGTAATCGTCGTACCGTAAACAAAAAAGTCGCAACTTCATGAAGCTTGCGTCTTTCTTGCTTATCATCGTATCTTTACGGCGTTTTTGTTTATGAAAATACCAAATATCACCAAAACCGTAACATTAAATATTGCGATTTTGCACAAAATATTACCGTTTTACCTCATTTTCTATTTTATTATTATAGATATGGTACATATGTGTCAGAATAATCAAAAATCTCATTTTTGAATTCTTTGAAGTTACAGACCTTCTTGCTTCTGTCGGCAGTATATACAGAGACTGTAGACTACTAGCGTTGTATACACAGTCTGTAGACTACAAGTGTGGCGTTCACAGTCTGTACACTGAAAAACACACCTCGAGATATTTACAAATGACGCTTGATCAGTAAAGATTAAATTTTATAACTATTTTTTGGTTGTAAATAACTACATTTGTACTTTATATAACTAAACCAACCAGAAATATTATTTAGAATCATATTTATATATATTCAAAGATGAATTTTTAGTATTTTTAAAATATTATAGCCTTCAGTTATTCATTAATCATACTCAATCTTAACTTTGAAAGCTTTTTAATAATTATTAGGCCATACTAAATCTATACACCAAGCTTTGCATTGTTTGATCAGTTAGAAATTTAGTTGTAATGTATCGTTGGAAATCAAATGTGCAGGTTAACTTAGAAAAAATTAAAAAACTTTTGTAACAAGTTCAATAATAAATGAAATATGAGCAAAACTACATATTTTATTATTATAGATTTATTTTATAATATTTTATTATATTTGTTTTATAACAAATAAATTGTTAACATCAATAATAATAATATATTACTTCATGAAAACAATTTATCAATATGCACAGTAAAAGAGGAAAAGTAGAAAAGTATTTAACCTCGTTAGACTCTTCTTTTAAATTATTACTCTGTTTGATGCTCACAATCTGCATTTTAATAAACTAAATTTGGAGAATGCAAAGGATTCTCACGACGACAAAAGAAATAAGCGTACACCACGTCGACCTCTTTAATTTATATATCAACAGGACGCGCAATGTGACTTTAGCCGAGATTTACATGCTAATGGAAGGTGAGCTCGTCAAGACGACCGAGAGACAGACAGATGAGAATAACAATTTTGCCCGCGGAATGAGTCGTATAGTCAGCCTCCAAGGTCGAGCGCGCGCACGCTCGGAAATATGCGCCTGATGTGCCGTACTGCCGTCATGGGAACTAAAGGGAATCAGAGAAAAGGGAAATGCCGTCGGGGAAATTAAACAGGAAAGGGACGAGGTTGAGGGAGAGCGAGAGAGATAGAGAGAGAGAGAGGGGGAGAGAGATGCCAGAGGACTTTATACCTGCGCGGATAAACTACTGCGCGATATATTATGCCCTGGAATTGCTGAAATTAAAAAAGTGAGAGACAAAACAAATGATGAATATTCATCTACTAGGCTTTATAAGATAATGATTAAAGTATGTAAATGTATGGCAATTCTTTAAGAAATATTTCAAAGTTTTACAGAAAATTAAAGTGTATTAAAAACACACTCATTTATGTTTCATTGTTGTTACTTCCCTCGGTTTTGCGTGTATTACTGAGAAATACTGCTTATCTGATTTATTCTATCCACTCAAACATATTAAAATAACACATTTTACAAGGGTAAAAATTTTTATTATCTCGCTTTTAATTAAGGTGTAATTTGTAATATTTCACACGCTACAAACGGGTAATATTTACTACTTTTTTACATATTTGTAATGAATGTATTATTGTTACGCATTTACGCGCCTCAAACTAGTAATACTTTTAAGAAAAATACGAAAAATTACTTTTTTGCTTCCTCAAAGAGGAAGCTTTGTGTTAGTAAAAAAAATGTATTTGTAAAAACATGTTAGAAACACGTTTTGAAACATAAGGAATTTAGAAAATGGATGCGCATGCGTGCGTGCGTGCGTGTGAGTGTGAATGTGTGTGCGTGTGTATGGGGGTGTGCGTGTGTGTGTTTGTGTGTGTCAATGTGTGTGTATCTGTGTGTGTGTATCTGCGTGTGTGTGTGTGTGTGTGTGTATGTTTGTGTGTGTGCGTGCGTGCGTGTGTGTGTGTATGTGTGTGAGTGTGTATATACATTCATATCTTGAGTAAGCCATAATAAAATTTAATGTTCCAGGGCTCATTTTATTGTTTTTTACACAAGAGGGGTATAATAATACTTTTTTTTATAGTTTTTCGGATTCGGTTTTGTTTTTATCGTGTTCACGCGTTTGTTAACCGGGACTTGGTTAATTAAAACGCGACCGAACGTAATAGAGCAAAATATGTAACATAGCAGTTTTCGATTTGTTGGATTTAGTTTTTCGGGTTCTATTGTGCGTTAAAAATAGTATCATCAACCCAGTGACAATGCATTTGAAAGAGCATAAAATTTCCTATCTTTTACAACCAAAAATTTTGGATACGGTGTTTTATTTCTTTTACTACACACGGAAACGTCATTTTTTGTTTGAACGGTAATTTCTATGAAATATATGATGGAGAATTTTTGAAAAAAATAGATGACTAGGAAAAGATTATTCTGTAAATTTTTAAGTCATTTTCTTTTTTTTTATACTTGAGAAAAAAATCATTTTGTAAAAAAATCCATTCGCTATGGCAAACGATATCTTAAGTAAAACGACATTATTCATTCTAAAAATTTTCAAAAAGATAGCTGTTTACTATCTCTTGACTGAATTCTGTGCCTAGATGATAACGACATTCATTTTTAAGATATTCGAGGTTATATTACTTTTTAAACAATTTTGATTGCTTATTTCTTAGCTATCACACGGTAATTTTTAACCAGTGAACGTTTATTTTTTTATCCTTAAAATTTTAAATCAAAAATAATTTTTAAGATTCATCGAATCGTTTCTATTTTATATCGTTTTGCTCATTTTTTATGATATTTTATGTATCACAAAATATTGTATCCCTGATTTCTTACGTATTACGCGATAATTTTTTACCAATTGCAGCTCATTTTTTACGCTTTTCAACGAAGAGTTAAAACCAAGCAGAATTTTTTAGAATTATAGATTTGTTTTTGTTTTATAACGTTTATTCATTTTATAATATTTTATTATTTTTATTCATAATTTTATTTAATAGTTTCAAAATAAGAGAAAACTGTAGAGCATGTGTTAGTGAATCGATATATTTTTTATGTTTTCTTTTCAAATCCAAGTTGTAAGGAATAACATTTAATTGTGTTAAAATTTGAGTTCACAGTTAAAATGAGTATGAATAAATTATTTGGAATATCTAATTCAAATTATTACACTTAATGAACATTTTTACGATCATCTTAGTTATATGTTATCATCTTATTTAAATTTATTCGTAAAAATAATATGCATTATATACATTAAAAAATATTTTAATCAACAATATTGTTTCCATAAAATATGATATGCTTTTGCATAAGTTTCAATTACAAAATTTAAATATATACATATATTTAAATTATCTATTTATTTACATAATTTTACACAAAATGATATTTTATGCAAATCCTAATTTACAAAGCTTTTGAATTTCAAACTAATTTTATTTTTAGAGTACATATTATAATGTACATATATTATAACCTGTTATATAATAAAATGTTTCCATTCATTTATAAACATAGATAAAAGAATATTATAGATGTGAATCTATTGTTCCAAGGTTCATAAATAAATTATGTGACTCTATTGATCCTGCAGAACAATCCTATATTCGATTCATAAAAAATATATGCGACGTTTTCGACAGTGTGAGGCATAGTTTGTAATTGTTCCGTTTTAATAGTTCTAATAATTTTTATTTATATGTTCTATGTAGCCTTGATGAGGGGAGTGATGTAAAAGACTCCCGAAACGTCGCATATATTTTTTATGAAACGAATAAAGGATTGTTCTGCGGTATCAATAGAGTCACATAATTTATAGATAAAAGAACTTATTAAGGGATCGGAAGTGTATATTAACAATGCGAACCTCGTAAATGTTTTGAATAGAAAAAAACATAAGTCGACAGAATTAGCTAGAGGACTATTTAAAGTTATTTTTAAAGAAGAGGCGTTAAAAAGTTTCTCTTTAACTGGCGCTAAGCCTAAAGGTAATGCAAAACATGATATCAGGCCAGGGCTACCTAAGAATGCTGTTGAAACAATCCTAAGTAAGTTCACAAATAATAAAAACATAATTAATTAAATAGAGAGAATTTTTTAATTTATTATTTTACTAAAGTTATTTTACTTCATTAACGGGACATGCCGGATAAACATTATTCTGAAAATTATCTAAAAAAAATTGAAAAATTACCTTAATTATATTTCTTACCGAGAAGTAGAGTAAATTTTATTGTAAATTACGAAACTTTTTACCGCTAATTATGGTAGTATTTTTCCTTTTAGTTATTATACACCAGTCCATATACACTTTTATCTTTATTATAATTTTCACTGTAATTTTTATCCGAAAATTCTCTCATTTAATCTACTGGTTTTGAATTAAATATTTTTTTATGTATAGCATACGTTATGAATTATTTTGAAAAAAAAGGATGGGAGGTGCAAAGCAGGCAACAAATCAAAGCAAGTGTCCGTTCTTTATTATAAGAGTGCAAGGCTATGAAAAATTTAAATGATTTATCTTAAGCTGTATAATTTTTCCAGAAATAGTCTCAAAATATAATAAATATATAAAAAATAAGTATAAATAAAAATAATATTCCAGCGTAACCAAAATACTTTCTAAAATTCTTGGATTTACATTCTTACTCCTATAGTATTTGGTGGATGTCTTTTTTTACACTTTTGGAGTGGAATTTGACATTTCAAGGGTGAGATTTTCACTCTACTTCCACTATATTGTTTATTTTGTACAGATTATATATAGACTATGCATAGATTATATAAGTCCATTTCTATGTTAATGAATTGGCAGCAGTTTTTTTATTATACATTGAAAATATGTACTTCTTCATATTAGTTAAATTTCTATATTTTATTATAAGTATAGCAATTTGTGCATAAGAAAGAATATATAATATACAATTAAAAATTAAAAATTGTAATATTTCCAATACATTTCTCAATAAAAATAAATATTAAATATTTAAAGCACGTAAAATAAAGTATTACCTTTTAACCTGTAAGGTTATCTGTTCATGTCAGAACCTGCAATTAATTTTGTAAATAAAACATATGTTAATACTTACAATAAAGAAAAATATTATTCATTTTTTTAAAGTCTATAATAACATAAATATAATACTCGTAGTACTTCATTAATTGACCATAAGAGGTATGAGATCTGATTTTTTAATCTTTTCAATCGATGATCTTAACAAACTTTTTCTTTTCTTCGTACAGTTCCTCCCATTACCGGCAGTTGGAACATCAACTTCTTCTTTGATCGTCGATTTTGCACTTTTGCAGGCTTCTATTACGGGTTTCTGCTCAGTATAGAGAACTTCAACATTGGTATTAACAGTACCTTTATCTCACTTTTATTTTATATGATATCACCTTCAACCAGGTCATACCTTCGTACTTCTGCATCAGGGTAATGGGAAATCATGGCTTGGTCCTTGATCATCGTGGCCAACGTGGATTCGGTTTTGCACGTAGCGATCAACGACTGCTGCAGCATTTCCAATTTCGAAACATTTTCCACAACGTATGTGATTCATTTACATCGCAGTGGTATACAAAAATAAGCTTGTATTTATCTTAAAAGCCATAGGTCCCTTTTTTAATATAAAGAAAACACAACTGCACCCATTATGGCGTACAAAAAACCTGAAAGTCAAACTGTCAAACGACTCGAGTATTTTCTGGTTTAATGGTGTATACGGAAGTACGGTGCGCATGCCGTCAACTATGTCGTACGTCGCTGGTCGCGAATAGAAAGAGAAAGTGATAGATCAGTCAAATTAGACATAGAAAGCAGAATAATTCCGAGGTCGCCAAAAAGAATTAACGGCATAGAAGAGGTGTTGTTCAGTGAAATAAAATTAATTCCCAACTCGAAGTGCTTATGCTTTGTCAAAAAAAAAATTCGAAAAACTCAAAAATGTAGTTTTTGGCTTATATTATGGAAAATACTTATCCGAAAGAAAAAAGTTTAGTATGTTTTTTTGTAAGTATCGAAAAAATCTACAAAATGAAACGTGTTGTGTTAAGATTGGATAATTAGTTTTTACACAAATTGCAAAACATGAGTGATTGTGCGCATGCATGCGCCGCGCGAGAGAGTCTAAACGGCTTTTGCGAGCCGGCAGCACGGAATACGCACACGCGCGTGCCGTAAATTTGGTTTACTTTCTTTCGTTTTACGCAAAATTTATTATCCAATATTAACGCAACACGTCTCATTTTATACATATTTTCAATACCTACAAAAAACATATGAAACTTTTTTTCTCTCCGCTAAGTAGTTTTAAAACTATAAGCATTTTTTAATTTTTCCATTTTTCTTTGGAAAAAACATAAGGAGTTCGAGTCGGAAATTAATTTTATTTGACTGAAAAATACCTCTTCTATACCATTAATCTTTTTTGGCGACCTTGAAATTATTCCGCAAAATCGCCTGTTCCGTGTCTAATTTTACTGGACTATGAGGCGAAGCGGAGGGAGTGAAGCAGCTACATGACTGAAGCACCTAAGACCCATTAGGAACCGACTACTATGACAGGTACATGGCAGCTTATAAGAGAAAGATTTTTGGTTATCATTTATAGTTCATAGTAACAGTTACTAAAATATTTGTCAATATTGATTAAATATTATCGATACCGTTATTGGTCTTGTAGTTTGAGTATCACCAAGCTGCTGCGTATTGATCTAGATCAAATGAAAAATAATTATTTATAAAAAAAGCTATAAATTACGCTAAAACACTGTTTTTTTATTTAAATAAAATGATCTCATTTTTTATTATGGTTACTTGTATACAATTTTGATGATAATCGACAAATATTTCCAGAAACGTATAAAGAGTAAATAGGAATTTTTCTAGACTGTATAAAAAATTCTGTATGCACCAGCCGCTTTAGAAACGTTGGCAATCTACCTCATTTTGACTAAAAAATCATGAACTTTTCGTTCTATATCAATATTTATACAGTAAAATAGGCAGAATTTTTTAAAAATACTTTAATTTTTAGTTATATAAACATATGTGAAAATTTTAAAAAATTTTGTAAATAAGTGGTGATTTTACGAAAAATAATAGGGATCCTCCTTAAGAGGTACGCCATAGACCAACAAAAATTTGAATAAATATCCCAATCTAAAACAACAATGTTCCAGAAAGATATTTTCTTAAAATTAAAAATTCAATGAAAAACTAGTTTCACGTTTGCCGTTAACAAGGATATAAAACGTCACTTAAAAATTATCTTATTGAATAAACGATACCCCGTCATATTACTAAAATTACATAAATTCTTTAAAAAAAAATGAAACTTATAAATGCTTCACAGCTCTGTTTCAACGACAAAACATCTTCGTTTTTAACTCTAACTTTCCACGACCTAATACAGCACACGAGTGCTAGAGAGCAAAAAAATCAGATGAAGCACAGCCCCGCGCGAGAGCGCACGAGAAACGCAAACACACAGCGGCGCGGCGCACCGCGCGGAAGTGCTTGTACACGCGAAGGGAAACGATGCCCCGGGGTGTTGAAATACGCCGCGCGGCGCGCGATCTCCCCCCGGTGCGCGAGCGCGAGCACACGCAGACCGGGTAAATGCATTAATGCGATTCGAGAGGAAAGTAATTCGGCCCCGGGAAACTGTGAAATATTGCCGATGCCTCGCGCGGCTCGTAGGCTAACGAACGCTCGCTCTCGGCGGAGTCGTCGGTAACTATGTGCAGTGTGTTTATGAAATACTAAGTAGGTGAAATGCTGATCCGACGATGGAAGATTCATTGTATTCTTTATTTTCTTTCTTGTGTATAATATTATTATTTATCCTTTGACAATGTTGTCAGTCTTTTTTCTATATTGTATACATTTTTATTATATATTAAAAATTACACATCATTCAATGTCAGAAACAAATGTAGTAAGCAGCTAATTGGTTTTAACCATTTTTTGATGTTAAAGGATTTTAAACTAAAAATTAATTAGTAAGACTTATTACAAACAGATTTTAAAAATTAACATCAAATTTTGAATACACAACTTAATCAGTTGTCTGTTAATTCCATTTCTCGTATTAAAAAAAGTATTATAGCATAGTTTCAAGATAATTAATTTATAGAATGGTCATAATAAAATCATTTATCGAAGAATTTTTTCTTATAAAAATAAGCAAAATTTATAATACTTAAGGATTCCGTTTACCTAACATTTTTTCAATTTTCATATATTATCATTCTGCATACAGATACAGATAAGTATAACAATTAGCCCCTAATATAACCAAAAAAAAATTTTCGAATTATACGACACTTTTACGGATTTACAGAATATTGTTGAAAATCGATATTGTTGAGTTCTCATATCTATTAGAGAGAAGTATAGCCATTAAACCTATTCAAAACAAGATGCCCAAGTACGAAGAACATAACGAGGTGAAACAATAGTTATGAAACTTCAGTAAATCGAAATTGAACTTTAAACAAAAATTGAAACCTGTAAATATTATTTTTTACTCCTTTTTTTTTATAAAACCTTGATTGTCACAGAATTATGAATTCGATAATTTTTCAGATTCAAAATGGGTTTAGGAATAAAGGTTTTGACCTATCAACTAAAAATTCTGCATAGTATTTTCTCATTATGTAAGCATTATATAAGCAAGAAAAATACGTAAGCCTTTTAAAAATTACATAAATTTCAAGGTCAAACGTACAATAATTCAAAAAAAGAAATAAAAAATTGATTTTTTATGGTCCGGTTTGGTCTAACAGATGCCGTTTTTTTTTATTTTGAGTTTAAAAAAATTCACATTGTACCTCCAAACATATATACATCAGGACTTTTCACCAAGATCAGTATTTTATTGTCAATCACATTTTTAAAATGGCTAATTTTTAAGCCATTTTTAAGTAATTTTTGGATTTTATCAAGCATATAGTGGTATTTTTAGGCGTGATCTAATAGAAAAAAATAATGCAGGTAAGTCAGTAAAATAAAGAACGTAGATTTACGGGTAGACGACATCCTTAAGGTGTAGCGCAACGGTATTTGTCTAAAAATTGTACATAACTTTGATATTTGATTAAAGCGTAAAATATTCAGATGAAAATTATTTTTTGAGGACATTATTATACATGTTTTAAGATGAATCCATCGACCTAGGGCTAAAGATAAATGCTTATGAAACTTTACATCTTGAAAGAAAATTGCCTAAGCTTTCAATTAAAAAAAGAAAGCGGGGTATAACCGACCAATTTAAAGAGAAATTAATGTTGAAACATGAGTTTTTCCAAACGTGGCTTTCCGGTGCCTGTCCGACTACTAACGTGGCTATTTTCTAATAACTTTTAATATATAATACAGCTGTCATTGGACAAAAATTATGTTAAATAGTTTGAAATGTAGAAGATGAATTTGTAAGAAAAGTAATAAGTTATTAGAAAATGACCACGTTAGTAGCCGGAAAGGCACCGGAAAGGTCAAATATAAAAAATCGGAGATAGTCAACTATAAATGTAAAATGTGACCATATAAAACACAACAATATAATTTAAAAAAACATTAGAAAATATCAAGTATAATCTGAGTACTATTATTTTAGTAGCAGATTTTTTATCAGAAATACTTATAAAACAGCGTCTGACTAAACATGACTTAATCTACAATACATTTACAGCTCGCCATCTTTCATTCTAGAAATTAAAAACTTTGGATGAAAAGCACTTAACGCACACTCTTTGATATTAACAACTCATCAAACATAGAATTAATGTCATTACTCACCCACCTCTGACTCCATTAAAATCAAATAATTTTCCACCGTAGCCACATGACGCATCATTGAACCTGCGCCTCCGCAACGTCGTGCACAGAAAATCAAAGCCACGGCGTGATTAAATTATAAAATAGATCCACCACCGCCGCTATAATACGCAACATCGCTGCGACCCCGCGAAATTGCGACTATACGTGGACGCGGATAAACACGCGAATCCCAAATCCCTCCGCTGTTTCAAATAGATTTCATCATACACACACGTACACACACACATACACAAACACAAAGACTCACTGTGCTCTAGGCTATATTGTAAAATTATTGCGCAGACTCACTATCCGTGTCTAGCGTTATATTTCCTTTGCGATTCAGGGCTATACTGTGCTCGCGCACCGATAACTCATTCACAATTATGCGATCGGCCAATCGAATGTGAATTAATTGCACACGCGGCTCGGCAAGAAATTAATTAATCCTTCTGGATCGCGGATGCGCGCGCGCACGCGAGCCGTTATTCCTTCCTTTGGACATTATAGCTTTGCAGAATTGGAGCATTTGAGTGTGCGTGTAGTGTTGCCGGAAACTTCGCCGCCGGTGCACAGGGTCCTGTATCATAGGTAATTATATTGAATAACGGATTAAGGCAAAAAGTTCTTATTACACGTGCTTGTGGAGGGGTGAATGTG